>CM057449.1:146339000-147586000 GCA_016271365.2 Neoceratodus forsteri
CACATTTTTTTTTCTTAGTCATTTTTCTCCCCCTGGGCAACCAGTCAGCCTACCTTTTCATGTCTTGGCATCCTCCGTGGTCTCCAGTCGCCATCCCGAGGACCTTCCTCGGCTTCTATTCAGGTCCTGTAGATTCATCCCCATGGCTTACCCCCCCACAGCAGGGAGGTGGCAAGCCCCCCTCTTGCTCGTCCACCAGGACTGGATCCAATGTTGCTGCGCTCCCCTTGGAGCCGAAGCTTCCCCATAGAAAGGCCATCATGCCGCACCATGACTAGTGCCCAATTTTCCCTATTCAGCTGGCCCCAGATGTGTGTGGCGTGCAATGATGCCAAGGGATAGGATTGCGCGTGCTTCCACATGCACTCCTTCCCTGCATCTGTGCTATCACATTGCCCTGTACTGCCAGCAGCACTGAATCACCCCCAGCCTCTGCAAGGGGCCGCCAGTGCTCTGATGGCTGCACACCCCCCTTCCCGGAGAAGGAGAGCAGTCCTATGTACACTCAATCCCTCTCCTCCCCTGCTGACCCCCGACAATCCAGGTCCACTCCCAAACCTGGGTCGCCAGCGTGGCGCGAGGTATGCCACCCAGTGCCTCAACCCTCAGCGCCACCAGACTGGCCTACCTTTCACACATTTTTACAATGTGTTTTCCTTGAATATGCTTGCTGATTGCTATATATTTAGCCTGGATAGCTCTCAGAAGAAATGGCATCCTATTTTAGGTGGGGCTCTACATCTACACAATATTATGCTGCATTGTGTAAAATCAGAACACACTAAAAGCAATATTTTACATCTGGGGGGATATATTAAGTGCTGGATAGATGCATGAGCAGAAAGATGCGTTGCACAAAGAGGGTGCACCAGTCGGCACTGATACAGTATGAAAAGAGAATGTGCCACCAGTACAGGGTGTGCAAACAGCGAAGCCCACCAGGATGACATGCACCGCTGCAAAATTCTGCAGCAGTGTTACTGCAGCAAACAGTGCAGTTTCAATGGGAGTTAATCATGCTTGTCATGCAGTAAACCTGGGACACTGTGCTTCATGTTGGTGGGCTTCATCGTACCTGTTGAAAATGTGACCCTGGACCGGTGTCACAGTGCAGGCAGCCACCAAGTCAGGTGCATCCAGGGTTCAGGGTGACCCTGACTGAATACCTTCCAGGGGGAATGCGTGGCACATACGGGTATGCACCACAGCCGCCATGGGCGATATTCAGCTCAGGAATGTAAATGAACTAATTGAGCATGCAGGGTGCAAAGGAGCCTTATGCATGCTCATTACCAGCCCATTTGCATGTTGATGAATGCACTGGAGCAGCTCTTGCCTCCAAGCTCTGACCCCGATAACTCTCATGTGGGACAGGCCTTGAAGTCTCTGGTGGTAAAGTGGCACCCCCCACCCATTCCACCAGTTCTGATTGTACCAGAGTCCAGGCTCTATTGGTTCCATATTGTAGGGACCCCAATGCCATCCCTAATTGCACCTGAATACATCTACAGTCCATGTCCATAGTGTAGTGGTCCCCACTCCCCCTCAAAAGTGCACAGACTCCCCCCTCCCTGCTCCCCCAGCCCATTGCATTGTGACGACTGGCTCTGTA
This sequence comes from Neoceratodus forsteri, assembly GCA_016271365.2. Taxonomy (NCBI): domain Eukaryota; kingdom Metazoa; phylum Chordata; order Ceratodontiformes; family Ceratodontidae; genus Neoceratodus; species Neoceratodus forsteri. The sequence continues at coordinate 146,340,613 of CM057449.1, forward strand.
ATGGGATCGTACCACTCTATCAGTGGGTGGCACAGCACTCACAGTAGGATGCTAAAATGTGTTATACATAGGTATGCGGTGTGTGTGGGTGATAACACCCAGTGGTCATACACCTCAGGCATTCACATGTGGATCCATCATCCCGGTGCCATTGCACTGCTCAATGTGGGTGATTGCCGATGTTGTACACACTCACACAGGTCCCAAAATAGACATGTTACAGCCAACCTCCCATTTGTTTGTACAATTGGGGAACTGCGGATGAACTATCCATAGCCTGAAGCATACACTGCAAATGGCATTGCAGGATACCGCACCCCATGGCACCCAGGATAACTCAGCAGTCCGGAGGGTGGCATGTTACCCAGGGGAACAGGGGGGAGTGTGGACTTGCAGCAGTGTATGACAGCAAGAAGATACAGCATCGGCAAGGCATACATTGGAGGTATGTAAATTCCCTCTTTGGTTTGCCAGGGATGTAAACATAGCTGCATACACTGGTGGATCCGCAGCTGGCGTGGTGCCCCAATGCACAGTACAGCCAGTTGTGTCATTCCAGAGTGTGGGTTCCCAGCCCAGGTTCAGTGCAGTCAATGGCTGGCCATGGCAGGGTATGGAGGGCAGTGTGAGGGTGTCTGTATACAAGGTTAGTGGGTGGAGGTCCTCTAGACTATGGAAATGGACCATGGTTTCCTTTGGTGTGATCAGGTGAGAGGGGGCCCTACACTATGGAGCTCTTTAGGGATGGAGTTGGGGATGGAAAGTAGGTACCTCTAGTCCACCAGGGCTGCCAGGCTGCTGTGCACCAGGGTGCACATCCGCAGTCTACCTGTGGGTGGCTGGCCAGGTTAGGCCAGCTATTTGTGGCCTAACTGTGGCCCACAGTGCTCTGAACTGTGAGGGGCACATTCCCAATGAATATTCTGCAGCATGGCATATGCATGGGATTGACCCCTTGACTTGAATAGCATACCATTTGTGTGTACCCTGGCCCATTCCCTTGTGGCCGGCACATCCCGCACATTTGAATATCCCGCTGCTGCTGCACATTTTTGGAGTTGCGCAGCACATCTCCCTTTTCTACCGGGATGTGCTGTGTATCTCCTTTGAATACAGGGGCCCTGGACTAGGTACCCTGAATAAATACATTATAAAAATGGTAAAATCATGACCCCACTGAAAACAAGATATTGCATCTAATCTGGGACAGCCTCAGTAACTACAGTGCAAAAATGTGTAAATGAACATCCCTATGACAATGAGATGTATCATCTCCCCTGCCCTATCCAGGATGCAAAATATAGGATAAGAAATATACAGTGCTCCCAGATCCAAATAAACATTACCCTGTAAGAAGCCCTCATTTTCCCTGTGTTTTCCCTGCAGTGGCATAATCAAATCCCTGTATTAATCCCTGTAGATTTTTTCATAAACTACTGATTCCTTATTTATGATTTTGTTCTTTATTTATTATATCAGCATCCTTTTATTAGGAAAAGAGCTCTGATTTGCTGCTCAGTATTAGTATTATATGTCAAGATGGCCTTGGAATGATTTGTATTTACATGCTATGCATAAGGCATAATGGGAGACTATATGAAATAACAAATAGCATGCTCATTATTTCATGAACTATACTCAAAGTTAATAATCACAAGTCAGACAATAAGATACTAGTAATGCAGACATTTCCACATATATATATATATATATATATATATACACACACACACACATATATATATGCTATTTTTGCATCTTATAGTTGTTAGTTTTCAGACAAATTCTCATAGACTTTTTTTTGTCCACCTGATGGAATCTTGAATAAGTTAAGTAAATGTTATTATTTTCTTCAAGGCCCTGATCCAGCAACTCAGTAAATACACACTCAGTACATTATATTATAAAATGACTAAAAGCAGTATTCTGTTTCCAGTTGTTTGATCAGGAATTTTATAAATGGTATAATTATAAACCAGTATCTTGCAAGTTCCCCAGGAAGATCTCTGACATTTCAGGAATAATATCAAGCCTACACGAAACCTCCAAAAAAATATAAAAATAATCATATAGAAAAACATAAAGGGAACTTACAAGCTCAAATGAGCAGACTGGGTGGGCCATAGGCCCTTATCTGCCGACAGTGTCTATGTATCTATGTATCTAAACAATACTTTTTCTCCTAATAAATGGCAGGATCTCTTTCATTCTCAGAAATAGCACAATATACAGCAAGTCAATATCTCCTCCATCTTGGCATCAAATAAGATTTTGGCTTGTTAAAAGTGTTGAAATGCCTAAAGCTTGTTGTAATTAATTGAAAAACATCTACAGTACATGTCTGCCATGTATAGTATTGTGTCTTTTGATATAGGTTGTATATTGTTTTTTTTTTTATTTACTACGCTTTTTGTGTCCGCTAGCCACCCAGTAACTCCACCAGGTCACGGACCCTCGCAACCACCTCCATATCAGATGCATTCCCCTCTTTGATATCCCCTGGCTTATCCCCCAGGGCGGGGCCATGGCACCAGTCTCCCCATCCAGCACCACAGATGATGGGATAGGTCAAAGATGGCTGTCCTGGAGGCTAATCAGAGCCAAGGGCTGACATCATGGAAGGCAGCCGGCAGCTCAGTTTTCTTCCCCCTGTAAGCGAGGAGCAGAAATGTGCAATGACACCGGTGTCCATTCCGACCCTCAGAGTCAAGCTGCTGCAGGATGTTGTGGTACCCCCAGCCTCCGCCAGGGGTTACTTTAGCATCGGTCGCACTCCACACCCTCTGCCGGAGAAGTAGAGCAGTCCATGGGATGCTTGATTCTTCTCCCCCCAGCCAGCCCTCTGATGACTCAGGTCTGTTCCCAAACCTGGGCCACTGGTGCCACAAGCAGAAATTCAACCACTGCACTGACAGGCTGGCTACAGGTTGTATATTGTATTTGCTATGCTTGTATTTATGTACATATTCTGTGTAACCATTTGTTTATTTTATACATTGGGACCCCACTGAAAATGAGCCTCAGCTCAACTGGGCTATCCTTTTCTGAATTTTCAGAATAAAATATTGACTACTACTACTACTACTACTAATACTACATGTTGTGATAGATCAAAGCAAGTTAACACACACCCTGGCTAGATTATTATCAGACCTCAAATTTATTTATAGAAATTATGCACGATTACATTACTAATACTGTAAATTAAAATATTACTGTTCAGTCCTTCTTACTGTTTAGATTGCTTGTTCCAACCACAAACAATACATTTATGTTCCACAGCCTAGAGTTGGAGGTCCAAAATACAAGAAAAGTTCAGCTGTTGTCCCCTACAAATTTCTTTGTCAGTTGTTTTGACTAACTATTTATAACTCTAGATGGGAACATAAGGAATCAGATAATTATACAGATGAATGAATTTCTCACTCATGGTTTAATCCAGATTTAGTATTTGCTGTATTGGTCCTTGTAAGAACAGATCCAGAAGCAAATGGTTTGATACCTTTTATTGGAGCAATATAGATGTAACAAAAAGTTTTTGTTGTTACATCTATGTTGGTCCAATAAAAGGTATCAAGTCATTTGCTTCTGGATCACTCATGGTTTGTCAGCAGTTAATTCATTAGATGAGGTCTCCCTTGCCAGGTGTTTGACTGTTTCACTACCCCTCCCCCAAACACACACTCACACACACACACGCTTACTATAAGAGATCTCAGTAGCTCTTATCTGTTATGTTTGGGAAGCAGGTTGCAGCCCTTACTGTCCAAAATGAAATTTATATATTTAGCTGGGTAGTTCACTGAAGACCTGGCATTTTATCAGATAGGTCTTGAGAGGTTAAAAACAGTGTACATTTTTATAAATTTGCTGGGAAAGGGTAACATTTCCGAGGTATGAATCTTTGTTGAAAGATATTCATCCCCAACTGAAGTTAGTAGCAAAACATGTTTAAATGCTAGGCATTTAAATGTGCAAGCTGTTGCATTTCAAAGGGGGTAAACACTTTTCCAGTTTATAAGGCAACCAATATTTAACAGGCTGTTTCAGTTTCCTAATGGCCATCTGATAAGCAGCTTGGAGTTATGTCTCCAACACTCTAAACAGAAAGAAGGAATTATTTTATTTTAGCTGTCATAGAGATTTGTAGATATGGAAGCATACATTGAAAAGTCCAAAAAATGTGTTCCACGATACTCCATTTTCAAGCTACAGATGGCAGATGGCAAGATGGCTGTAGGCTCTGCCCACAGCCATAAAAATGAGATTCAGGAATTTCTACAAGAAATGACAGCCACTGACTGGCTGAGAGAATGGGAGGCAGAAATGCTAACACTCAAATTCCCCCAAACGCCTGTATTCTATGCCCGACCCAAGATACAGTACATAAAGACCTAGAAAAATATCCAGTGAGGCCAAGAGTATCAGGGATAGATTCAGTTCTGCAACCTCTTTCCAAATACATTGACCACTACCTTCAGCCACTTATTGAGGACACTCCCATGTATATCAAAGATGCATCCCATGTTCTGCACCTACTTAAAGAACTTAATGAGACTCTTAACCTACAAAACACTGCACTAGTGACAACTGATGTAAAAGATCTTTATGCATCAATACCTCATGATGAAGAAATCACTGCCCTGGATAAATTACTCAATACGAGGCCCATGTGAACCAGACCAACAACATGACTATTGCAGGATGTGACCAGAATCATACTCTATAATAATTACGTCATATTTGACAGTGAATACTATGCACAAATAAAGGGAACTGCAAAGGGTAGTAGTATGGCCCCAGGTTATGCTAATGCATACATAAATGACTTCGAAGAAAATAATATTTTAATAAGGGAAGAAGAAGGGAGCACATTCCACAAAAACATATTATTTTGGGAAAGTTTTTATAGATGATGTGCCACTCATCTGGCAGGGAGAGAAGACCACTCTAGAAGAATTCAAACACCATATTAACACCAGAGACCCCAACTTGAGGTTTACAGTGAACACTAGTGACAATGATATTGACTTCTTAGACATCAGTATAAAGATGTCAAGAACAAAACTGGAAACAAAATTACAGTATATAGAAAGACCACCGACAATTACACAGCATTACATGCCCACAGCTTCCACCCTCAAAAACAAATTTAAAGTATACCCTATTCACAACTACTGTGACCAAAAAGAAATTACAGCCAGGAAATAGAATTTTCAGCAAGAGCAGATAACCATACTAGGGAGATTTAAACAAAAATGCTATAAAAATACAACCCTAGTATCAGCATCATAAAAAATACAAGTTGGCAGATAGCAGACTAGTTCAGAAAAGAACTACAGAAGCTGCAGTTAGAAGAACAAATTTAGTACACAACACACAACACACATGCCAGTGACAATGAAGGTCCTGCTTGGCAACTGGAAGATCCTACAGGACAACCCAACAACATGTCAGATCTTTGAGCAAAAAACTTTCATGATATCTAAAGGACCACGACAATATGGGACAAATTAGTGCACGCAAAGTACTCATCAAAAAAAAACAGTGAAAGGGGAACAACTATTGTTGGGACCTTTAAAAGAATTGCATGCTTCCATGCATTAGATGTGTGGCCTATGGCCACATGTTCAAAAAAGAGCACTTTAAACATCCACACACTGGAGTGGAACATAGCATTAAATCTCACATAAACTGCAACACAATAGGGAGTTATGTAATACAATGTTCTTGCGACTGTCTTTATATGAACATGCAAACATACAAATTTTCCAGCAGAAACAGGCCACATGATCTATAAAATCTGCTCAAGTGTGCAGCTAGCACCCTTACCTTGCAGCTGTCCCCCCCTCCTCTTCACAATTATCCCTCCTCTCACCCTGTCCCATCCCCTTTTGAAACTACTCACTGTTTTACAGGATACCACCTCCTCTGGCAGTGTTCCATTCTGCCACAATCCTCTCCGTGAAAAAATGTCTCCTCATTTCCCTCCTATATTTTCCTCCCTCCAATCTAAGACCATGCCCTCTTGTGTTCCCCCCCTTAGCTTAAATATTTCTTCAGTACATGTCTTGTTTATCCCTTTTAAGTACTTAGAGGTCTCAGTCATATATCCCTTCTCTCCTCCACGGAGTACATATTCAGCTCACTCAGCCTCTCCTTGTATGGCCTGTCCTCCAATCCCAGGATCATCTTCGTTGCTCTGCATTGTATCCCTTCCAGTAATCTGACATCCTTCTTCAGATATGGGCACCAGTACTGCATGCAGTACTCCAGGTGTGGCCTGACCAGTGATCTGTAGAGATGCAGGATCACATCCTTGCTTCTGGAGGAGAATCCTCTTGCAATGCATCCCAGCATCTTGTTGGCCTTTGCCGCTGCCTTCCTGCACTGCTCAGTATAGTTCATTTTCTCAGCTACAACGACCCTAGATCATTTTCCTCCTCAGTGGTACCTAGCTACATTCATCCCAGCTGATAACCCCTCCCTGGGTTCTTTGCTCCACAGTGAAGTAGTTTGCACTTTTTAGCACTGAACCCCAACTGCCATGCTTCTCACCACTCCTCAAGTTTGGTCAGGTAATCCTGCAGCCCCTGCCATCCTGCTATGTTGTCCACCACTGCCCCCAACTTGGTGTCATCAGTGAACAAACTGATCTTATTCCTGTTGCCATGCGAGATGTCTGCTATGAATATCCCAAACAGCACAGGCCCCAGTACAGATCCCTGTAGCACCCCACTCATCACAGCCCTTGGAGATGAGTGCCCCCCCAACCACTATCCTCTGCTGTCTCCCCTGCAGCCAATTCTTGATCCATTTAACCATCTTAGTCCCCACACCCACATATGTCAACTTTACCCCCAACCTCCCAGGTGGCACTGAATCAAATGCCTTGCTGAAGTCCAAATATATGATATCAACAGCATGGCCCTTGTCCAATTCCCTCATTATCCAGTCATAATACTCAACCAGGTTAGTCTGACATGATCTTCCTGAGACAAACCCATGTTAATGAATGTCCTGGAGCTCATTGTCTTCCAGAAAGGATATCAGCCTCTCCTTCAGGATTGTCTCCATCAGCTTCCCCACAATGGATATTAGGTTTACTGGTCTGTAATTGCCTGGGTCATCCTTTGAGCCACTTTTATGGAAGGGTACCATGTGGGCCATCCTATGATCATGTGGTACATACCCAGTGTCCAGGGAGGTATTGAATAGGTCAGCCAGTGGCACAGCCAGGACCTCTGCCATTTCCTTCAGCACCTTGGGATGTATGCCATCTGTTCCTGGTGCTTTATCCACCCTCAGAGCTATTAGACCTTCCAATATCTTGCCCTCAGTGATAACCCCATTCGCTAAGTCCCTGCCCACCTCCCACCCCTGCAAAAGTTGCCTGCCTTCTCCCTCCTGAATACAGAACAGAAGTACTCATTTAATACTGCCTATTCCACCCCTTTCTCTGCCCACCCCCATCCTTCCTGATCCTCACTTTCTGGTCGCAGCTCCTTCTCTCCCGTATGTACCTGAAGAAGTTATTTTCCCTGTCCTTGATGCCCTATGCCAGCCTCAACTCCCTGGAAGCCTTGGCTGCCCTGACTCCCCTGGTAACTTCTTTGGACTTCTTCACATACTCCTCCCTATCCTCCCTCTTCCCTGATTTCCTGCATCTTCTGAATGCTGCTTTTTTTGCACTCACCTTTTCTAAGACTTCCCTACTCATCCAGCTTGGTTCTTAGACCTTCCCTTTTTGCTCTGCTATTTGGTACAGGTCTCAATAGTCTCCACAAGCCCCATTTTGATTTTTTTTTTAAGTTTCTTTTTATCCTACCTATGTCTCTACTGGAGCTGCCCCATCAGGAGTTGACAATGAAACCCATCCCTGCCACCGTCTTACCTGCTGTTCAGGTCCCTCCATCCTGCCGCGGATTACCCCCAGGTGGGGTCAGGGTGGGCAGGACACCCCGTACCTTAGTGTTTTGTCAGGTTCCCAAGACAGGCGGCAGACAGTGGCACATCAGGACTGGGCTTGACGCTCCATCTTCCTGGCTCCTGAGGGTGATTTTCCCTTTTTCCCTGTGCAGACGCTGCATGCCCAGACATCAAGGTGTGAATGCTGATATCTGTAGCGTCCACCCCCACTGGTGCAACCCCTGGAGCTGATAGGTCTGCAGATCTTTGCCTGTGGCCAATCAAACCCCTGATGCACCAATGAGCTGGCATGCCCCCAGCCTCCACCAGTGATTAGCACATGCTGGGTTGAAACCCATCCCTCCCCCAGAGAAGACAAGCTGTCATCGGACGCTCCAGCCTATCTCCCCCCCCGGCCGACCCCCAGCAGCCCAAGTCTGCTCTCGAACCCGGGTCATCAGTGTGGCGAGAGGTGTGGCATCCAGCACCTCAACCTTCAGTGCCACCGGGCCAGCCCCCATTTCGATTTTTTCCCATTTCTGGTTCGCATCCCAGTGTGGCTGAATTCCTGTCAGATGCCCCCCCTAAGGTTTCACCCATCCTTCCAAAATCAGCCTGTCTAAAGTCAACCACCCTGGTCCTGGTACTCACTGCTTCCCTGCTCATGTTGCGTGTGACCCATATCAAGTGGTGGTCACTCCCAGCCAGCAGGACCTCCACCCCCACTTTCCTTACAGCCTCCCTGTTGGACAGTACTAGATACAGCATATTTTCCAACCTAGTTGGCTCAGTAACCATCTGTGCCAGGAACTTATCCTGGAAGGATTCCAGGAGTATATGTTCCCTAGCACGCGAGGTGGCTGGGATAGCCCAGTCTACTCCTGGTAGGTTGAAGTCCCTCACGATCACTGTGTTACCTTTCCCACAGGGCTTCCTAATTTGCTCTGCTAGCTCCCTGTCCTTTTCCTCCCCTTGAGCCGGTGTCCTGTATGCCACTCCCATCCTGAGAGTCCTATTTTTTGTGTCATGGAATTATATCCACAAGGCCTCTGTTCTATCCTCCTCCTCCCCCTCTTCCTTTGCACACTTTATCCCTTCCCTCATGTAGATCGCCACCCCTCTTTCCCTTTGCCTCTGTCCCACTTGTAAATCCTTTACCCTGAAATCATCAGGTCCCAGTCCTGGTACTGGCTGTCCCATGTTTCTGTTATGGCTGCTATGTCCACCCTCCCCTCTGCCAATAGAGCCTGTAGTTTGGTGGTTTTATTCCCCAGGCTTCTTGCATTCAAGGAAATAACTCTCCAAGATGTTCCCTTTCCCTCCTTAACCCATTTCCCACCCATCTTAACCCCAACCTTTGACCCTTCCCTGATTCTGTCCCTGTTTATATGGAGGGGGGGTAAGCTTGTTTGTCTCCCCTCTCTGGAGATACCCTGCATCCCAGCTTCCCACTTGACACCCCCCTCTGACTAGTTTAAATTTAACTTTGCTGACATGTACTGCTCTATCCTCTGTTTTTCCACCCCCTTTCATTCCCTGCTCAAGTGTAATCTGTCCCCTGTGAACAGATCACCATTGCCCCAGACTCTGCCCCAGCCTTCCACAATCCTGTACCCTTTGGATTGACACCATTCCCCCAGCCAAATGTCAAACTCCCCTATCCTTCCTTTCCTCACTATACTTGCACAGGGTACTGGGAGTACCTCAGAGAAAGTCACTGATCTCCCTACCTCTTCACACAACCTTCCCAGTTCCTCAGACCTCTTCCTTACCACTTCTACCATTTCACCTGCCAAGTCATTCATACCCCTTCACATTGGGCACCCTCCTCTCATCTCCCTCCTCTGCTGTGTCTGCCTTGTCCACCCTTTTAGCCTGACCCCTCTTCCCCTTAGCTTTACCCCCTTCCTCTGGCTGAATGTTGTCCCCTGGGCATTCACTACTACCCCCTCCTCTTCCTGGCCCCTCTCAGAGATCCCGTCCCTCCTCATGCACCATTGTGGCCAGCACCTCAAACCTATTTATAGTCACTACTGTATGTCTGAGCATTGGTTCATTCCTACTGTCCCAACACTTCTCTTTGTTGCTGGCCCCTCTGTACTCTTTAGCCCCATACCCCCACCTCTTCCCCTCCCTTAATTCAGAGCTCATGTTACTCCTTGGTCCTGAACTCTTGTTACTCCAAAGAGGTGGCCATCCTTCTCCTGTTTTCTCCCCCTTCCTCCGCCTATTCTAACTCCCTACCAAGCCACTGCAGCTCTGCCTCCAGTCTCCTCAGCCTCTGGCAAACTGGACCCCCCCCAGCTTCAATAGTATGCTCATCCAAACAGCTGCCCACATCCATTACAGCCCACTATTCTTCCCAACTTTGTCCCCCTATCATTCTGCTGCTCCCTGTACCATTCTCCCTTCCTCTGCCACCAACCCCCCCCATGTTGGCTAATTTCCCCATTGTAATATTCACTAGCATGCACCCTTTTTATACTTCTAGTTCCCACCCTGTTGCTCCTAAATGTCCTCAGTACTAACTACAGTGAGAGAGTTTCCACTTAGCTTTCCTTAAGATTCCTTAAATCTCCTTAAATGCGAGTATAGTAAAATAATATCTCCTCTAGCCTTTACTGTAGTTTGAAATTCTGAAAGAGAGTCAAAAAATCAAACACAATAATTATTACTTACAGTATCCCCACTATCCTACTTTGCAGCCCTCCAGTAATTCTTGGCCCTGAGTGTATGTTCCCTACTGTTTACCCATTCTATTCCACCCTGCACACTTAATACTGAAGGCTTATTCCAGAGATTTCACTTAACAAATATACCTCTATAACCGGAAAAAAATAACAGTCCCTCCCTAAAACACTGTACAAAATAACAGACCCTTCCTAAGACACAGTAAGATACATATCTACTACTATCCCAGAGCTACATATCACTCTATAACATTTCAAAGAACAATCCCCTCCATTAGGACATGTTAGTGGATGCAGCTGGTTGTGCTATCCACTAATCCTGATGCAGCGCCACCCTAATAAGTGTGGATGAGCTGGGGGTGGGAGAGATGGGGGAGGGTGAGTTTTGGACCTACTTCAACTCCCGTGAAAGTCAATCAGCCTCTTACACAACAGCACACCTCAGCTCCTTTCCTCAGGCAGGAACAAACACATCACAGTTATACATGCTTCTTCAGCCTCCAGCTATGAAGTGAAGCACTTAGCTAAAATGGCTCTTGGCTAATTCCTCCCTCTCCCCCAAGTCTAAATATGTTTGCAGTTTCCTGTCTAACTGCCACAGACTTAACTGAACTCCAAATACAGCTCAAATCCAAAACAGCACTGATTAAATGCCAAAATCCATATCACCCTCCCAGTACAAGCTATTTGAACAACAAAAGCAAACTTAGGAATAAATACTTCCCTGTAGTTCAGCCTCCCACACAGACATGAGGAACACACACTGCACTTTGTGCTTCTTCAGCCTCAATTCCAAAACAGGCAAAATAACCAAAGAACTAAAAACCTGCATTTTTGGAACATAAAAGCAGAATAAGACTTAGAGATGATAAGTCATCAGTAGCAAAGCGTTACATGGAAAGAGGGCATACTGCAGTACAGATTAAATATTGGGGTTTGGAGCAGGTAACCGCATCAGCAAGAGACATCTACCGACTGCGCAGCATCAGTTTTACAGTGAAGACCATCATAGTGACATTGTCCACAGTTGCTGTGATGGTCTCCACTACCAGACACTGGTGTTGGGGAAGTGTTCGCCCCCATGCCTGAACTAACTCTGACTGGAGTTAGTAATACAAAGTACGGGGGGGGGGTGAAAACACTGGTCCCTGAGTGACAGCACAACACCAGTTGGCAGTGCTGTGTTGTTGCTGTGCTGTTGGTTGACAACTTTCATGTCGCCGCAGCTTAGTGGAACCAGCAAGAGGAGGGGACTACAACAAAGTGGTGGAAAAACATGAGATGGCGCTATATACAAATGATGGACAAACTCAGAAAAATGGGGCTTAAATAAAGAAACCAACTAGCAAACATGCTGGTAGGCTAGCAAACCACAGTAGATTACAATAAACATCAGAATAACATAATAGGAAAAGTTCAACATTAAACCTGGGAACAGAAGAAGGAAGGTGTTCAGGAAAGAGGTTCAGTTTACCTTCTGTTTTAACTGAAATATTTGAATAGTTTGTACTCGAAATTAGTTCTGTGTGTTAAAAATTACTACTTTGAGTTAGCACTGTTACTTGGGCCATGATATTGTAACTATTGGGGCTTGTGTGCTGGTTGTGGGAACACTTATTTGGCAGTGATAGTTAGAGTGAAATTTAAAAGTGATGTTTGCCTGGTGGTGGTAGAGCCCTCCCACCTGCCCTGTTTTGTAGGCTTTCTTAAATACTGAAAAGCCACTGGGGGTTGGGATTGAAGGGCTGTGCATTTCTGTTTGTGACTTGAAACTTGAAGCAACAGAAACTGGTGGCCTATGACATCATACAGTACCTGATGTCTGCATTGAAGGGCTGTGCATTTCTGTTTGTGACTGAAACTTGAAGTAACAGGAACTGGTGGCCTGTGACATCATACGGTACCCGATGTCTGCATACACACACTGTTAGCGGGACTGGACACACACTGGACTGTATGTGTTTGTGAGACTTAGGAACATTATTGGTGGGGTTGAAATTGGGTTCGTAAACAACTGCAGTCAGTATAGCGAGAAAGACTGCATTCCAGGGGGAAGGGACTGAGAAAAGGGGGATGTGCCTATTATGAACAGAGAGAAACAAACAGGGTGGCCTCATTCCACCATGACAGGCATCTTTGGAAGGGTTGTAGGCTGCACAGACTGTGGGGGGGGTGGCAATAATTCTCAATTGGACCTGGAGAGAGGGAGGCTGCCAACTCTGTAGACAGCTATCTTATATCAGGAGTGAAGTACATTGGTTAAGGAGTAAGCTGGGGGAGTTGGGGTGTGTGTCCAAGGATAAGGGGTGTGGATATGGGCAGCAGACAGGTGGGGTTGAGGGGAGGCTGCAGCAATGCTCAGAAATTAGAGGAGGTTACGTTACAGCAAGCTAGAGGGGGAATATTAGGGACAGAGGACCCTTAGATAGGGATGTTGACACTAAGGGGAAAACTTATGGAGTAAACATTCCCAATATAAAGAGAGTGGAGGGGGAAGAGTCAGGAGGGGCTGTTGTGGGGAAGCCTAGAAGAGCAAATAGTGGGAAGGGAGGGGCTGTTGAGGGGAAGCCTAAAAGAGCAGACTGTAGGAAGGGAGCTCTTAAGGAGGACAGGGCAAGAGCGGAGGAAGAGGGGCAGCTTAGAGGGGCAGTCGGGGAAACTCAGGTCACTTGATGGAGGCTGGCATTTATTTGTTCTTTTAAGAGATTAACCAGGCAGGCATACTGAGTGGGGAACCACTCGTTTCCAGATGTGACCTGGGTGAGATACATAGGTGGACATACAATACAGGTTTACAAGATAATACATTGGTACAGATAGTAATTACAGACAATGGTTTGCATTGAGGAGTTCACAGCAACAAGAGAAGGCATACAACAGAAACAACAGAAAAATCTAGACAAGTCAAGGGTGGCCCTATTCGAACTTAGGTGTAGCAGAGCACATTGTGGGCAATTACATGTGCCACACGACAGAGGAGCATGAGACTTAGAAATTCATGACTGGCTGTAAGCAGGTGCATGTGTCAGAGAATTGTGCTTGAAGGAGTGGGTTTAGGAGTCTTGGGTTTGTAGTAAGCCTGATGTATGCAGGTAGATCATTCCATAGTTTGGGCAGGTGATATTTGAATGCTGATTGGCCCTTGGAGGTATGCATGAATGGGACTTGGAGAAGCCTGGAGTTAGTGCTTCTGAGTGAGTAGGCCGGGGAAGGCAGAACTGGCAAAGCGGAGCTGAGATGGGGGGGAGGGACTGGGACCAGAATTTTGCTAAGAGTCTGGAGCAGTGGATCAGCCTGCAGGATGTGAGTGAGTGTAGTGCTAGGGAGCTGTATAAATCACAGTGATGGGTCACTGGGGGGGCAGTCCAGGATGAAGCGACAGATGGAGTGAAGAAGTATGTCTAGGCTGGCCAAGTTGGATGAGGGTGCAGAGCCATAGACCACATCACCATAATCAAGTATTGGGAGAATAATTTTTTGCACGATTTCCCTTCGGACTGGGGTGGTCATGCACCCTTTGTTTCTGTATAGTGCACCCAGTTTTGGGTGTAGCTTTTTGTGTAATGATTCAATGTGTGTGGAGAAGTCTAGGTGTTGGTCAAGCCAGACACCCAGGTATCTGAATGAGGTACAAGACTCCAGAGGGGAACCATCTAGGGTATGAAAGGTGGGGCGAGCAGCTAGGCAGGAAAGCCGAGGTTGCGTAGCGAAAGTTAGGGAGATGTTTTTTTTTTGCATTGAGGAATAGTTGGTTGGACCTGAACCACTGTTGAATGGCATTGAAGTCATGCTGTAACGCATTGGTCACAGCTCCTTTGGAGGGACCAGAGGCGTACAGTATGGTGTCGTCCGCATACATTTGTATGGCTGAGTGTGTACAGGCCAGCAGGAGGTCATTTAGAAATACAGAAAAAAGTAACGGGCCCAGGACTGAGCCTTGGGGGAACCCCGTGGAGACTGGGAGGGGAGGAGAGGAGATATTTGGGGGCCAATTTTCACCGACTGGTATCTATCAGACAGGTAGGCCTGAAAACAGCTAGTGGCAAGGCTGGAGAGGCCAGCGCCATTAAGTTTGGCTAGTAACATGGGGTGTGAGACGGTGTCGAAAGCCTTGGACAGATCTATGAAAATCGCCGAGGTGATATGCCCCTTGTCCATTCCGGAGATGATATCATCGGTGAGTCATAAGAGGGCAGTGATGGTGGACTGGGACTTGCGAAAACCTGATTGGTAGGGGTGAAGAAGGAGGTAGAGTCAAGAAAGTGGGAGAGCTGGGCTAGGGCAAGGTGTTCCTGAAGTTTGGCCAGTATTGGGAGTAAGGAAATGGGGCAGTAATTTCCAAGAGTGGAGGGGTCACCACCCTTTGGGACAGGGATGACAACCACCTGCTTTCATGCAGCTGGGATTTTAGCCAGGAAGAAGGAGAGGTTGAGGAGGGTGGTTAGAGGGACGGCTATGGCAGGGGCGGATAAGTGTAGTAATTTTGCGTCTAGGCCAGAGGGGCATTTACCTTTGCTGGGGTCTAGAGCACATAGGGCTTGAAGGACTTCAGCTGGGGTTACTGGTTGAAAGGAGAAAGAGGGGGCAGAAGTGGAGTGCAGCGAATTTGGTGTTGAGCTTGGTGTGGGTAGGGAGTGCGGGAGGGCTGGTAGGAGAGACACCGCGCTGCTGGTGAAGAAGGTATTGAAGGCAGAGGCAACTTCTCCCGGATCAGTTACGGTCTTGCCTTGGATGGAAAGGGTTGGGGTTGGAGGTTGGACTGGTGGGGAGAGGCGGGATTTGGTAGTCTTCTAGAAGTTAGTAGGGTGGTTTAGGTTAGAGTATAGGGCAGACGAGAAGTAGTTTTTTTTTGGCCTGTCTTATAGATTTGGTGCAGGTGTTGCGGAGGGTGCGGTATCTCAGTAGAGATTCTTGGGAGGATGATAGCTTTTATTTTTTCCAGGCCAGATTCCTTGAGCAACATCTGCTAATGATATCAGCTGAGACCCAGGGAAGATGGGAGCCTTTTACCTGTGAGCTTCTTAGCAGGGCATGGAGGTCCCATACAACAAGAAACTTATTCTTAAACATGTCGAAAGCATAGTCAAGGGAGGTGCCTTCCAAATGAAGGACCAATCAACTTGGGCCAGGTCATTTAGGAGGGAAGGTAGGCATAGGGATTTATAGGATCTCATGGGGATCGTCCTAGAGGGGGGTTTTGCAGGTGTGTGCACTTTCCTAGCCATGGACACCATGTGATGATTACTTAGGGAGTCAGGGAGGAGACCGGCTTTAATAATCCTGTGTGGGTGGGATGTGAGGGCCCAGTCGAGGAGGGAGTGGTTAAGTGATTTGTGGTTCAGCCAGGTGGGAAGGTTGATTTGTTGTGAGAGGTTTAGAGTGTTTATTTTGGTCCTTAGTTTAGAGCTGTCAATGGCTAGCCAATTGAAATTGAAATCACTAAGGATATGTAGCTCACTAGCTCTGGCAGCAGTCTTTATGGTGGCCAGGTAGTCCATGACGCCTGGTAAGGTGGTAGTAGGGGCACAGTATGAGCCTGCAACATACACTGGGGAGGAGTACGGTAGAGTTAGCTTGACCAGTAAGGATTCTATTAGTGGGGTGGGGGTAGGGATTTGGACTGGGGTGGACTGGAGCCTGGAGGAGATAAACATTGCAATTCCCCCACCTTTTTTCTTGCCTGTGCAGTCCTGCCTGATCACTGAGTAGCCAGGAATGGCTATAGCAGCATCTGCATGGTGTGGCTTGAGCCATGTCTCGGATATAATGAGGATGTCTGGACGAAGAGATAGGGCGGTGAGTTGTAGCTTAGAAATTTTATTCAGAATGCTGCAGATGTTGAGGTTTAGTAGACGGAGGCCCTTGGGGAGAGTTAGTCGTGGGGAAGGATTGGGGGGTGGGACCTGGATTGATTTCAACATCCCCTGCCAACAGTAGAAGCAGTGTGAGATAGTGCAAGGTTTTGAGCCAACTGGGTCAAGGCCTATTACAGGAGAGGGTAACTTGGGGAGGGGAGGTGGCAGGAGTTCTCAGGTTAGATAGGACAGATAGCCCTGGGAAGAAGGATGGATGGAGGATGGCAGCACTGAGTGCCCAGTTATGGGTGGAAAAATTTGACTGTTGGTGTGGGATGGTGGATGATGGGGGGTTCAGGGGAGTGGGGAGGGTGTAAAAGAGGAGGTGGTCTGGATGACGCAGTGGATGGGAAGCTGGGGGGGGGAGAGAAGCCAGGGGAATCAGCAGGGAGAGAAGCAGGAGAAGAAATAGAAGCATTTTGCCTAGTTCCTGCAGCAGCACAAGCTGGGGCTGGTTGTAGTGGCCACTAGTGGAGACAGCATATAAGCTGCTTAAGGGAGAATGGCCTGATTGGTTCTGCATGTCATGTGAGAATGCCTATAAAGCCGACAGCCGACCACGGGTGGTGGTGGGTGGTGGGGAGCCAGGGCGCAGCACTGGCGGGGCCAAAACCACACACTGACTCCTGCAGCCTGCTCTGCGCGACTCGTACCTTGCAGCTCTGGGGGGGGGAGATCTTGGTGAGTGCTCCGGTGGGGAGGGCGATCTGCTTCAAGGCCCTCGCGACCCTCGTGGACCTCCTGGGGAGGGCTGATGACTCCAGACCCTCGCGACCCTGGCTGTGAGAGAAGGAGAGAGAGGAAAATTACTCTTATATGCTGCAGGGGAGGCGGAGCTTGCTCAGCAGGTAGGTCTCTGATCACAATAGCCCTTTGCAGAAAGAATATATCTTTCCAACATTGCCTAGGCATAGAGTGTTACAATAAATTTGAGCTACTAAGCAATCGAGAGGGGGAGGAAGGGCTTGGTGGAAATGAGGAAACTGATACAGAGGCTGGGGGGAGGGAGTCAGATACCCATAGGGCATCACAGACTGGCAATGGAAAGGATAGAAATAGTCCCAGTGGGAGAAGGGGAAACTTAAATGTTAAGCAGATGGGGGAGATGCAACATATTGCAGACACGAGGGAGGAGAGCATGACTGGAGAGAAACTGGAGGACAAGGAGGCAGGGGAGGGGACCCCCTTCAGGAGGGGGGTCCATATCAAAGGATGGGGCCCTAGGTAAAGGAGACCCACAGAGGGCCTCTGGAGGTAGGATACTATTACAAGGGGGGGATGGTGGTGTGGGAGAAGGGGAAACAATCAGGGCCAGGATAAATGGCTCGGATAAGAGAGGGTTAAATCCTTCAGTTGTACCTCTCCATAATTCATTCTCCACTCTGGCGCAACATGGTTCCTCTATGGAGGCACCCGCAGTGGAGACCAAGGAGGATACTGGGAACCTCCACAATGGAGACCCACAGAAGGGTGGCACAGGACCCCACAGGGGAAGGAAACAACTCCTGGTGGGGGACTCAATTGTTAGGGGGTAGAACTAGGTGAGGGAGGGGAAAGGGAGGTAAAGTGCCTACCTGCCTGGCCCATGGCTTGGAGGGACAGGAAATGAATCCTCAGGATCGTGGCAGCAGCTGCAAGGGGGAGTGAGCTGGATGTCATTA
Source organism: Neoceratodus forsteri (assembly GCA_016271365.2). Classification (NCBI taxonomy): domain Eukaryota; kingdom Metazoa; phylum Chordata; order Ceratodontiformes; family Ceratodontidae; genus Neoceratodus; species Neoceratodus forsteri. The sequence goes on from CM057449.1 coordinate 146,358,727, forward strand.
TCCACCTAGGGACGAATGACCTGGCTGAGAATGGGACCAGAGTAGTGCAACATGAGTTTGTGGAGTTGGGGAGGGGCCTTAGACGAGTAGCACACATGGTAACTTTCTCGGAAGTGCTACTGTCTATGGCGTGGATGAGGCTAGGGTACTCTGCACCATGGGGTTCAATGACTGGTTGAAAAACTGGTGCAGAGCTCAGGGATTTGGGTTCATTGGGGACTGGGGCTCCACCTGGAGGGATGCAGGCCTATACAGGCACGATGGTCTGCATCTATCCAGGAGAGGAACCAGGATCCTAGATGATAGGTTTAAATGCTTCATTGGCAAGCATTTAAACTAGCCAAGGGGGGAGGCACTGAAAAGGAGAAGGGAAATCCTAGCCCCCCCAAAAAAGTCAGGGTAGTTAGAGAGGTAAACACCAAGATACAGCAGTCGATAGGGATAAGGGCAGGGGTAAATGGAGAAAAAGACAAAGGCAGTAAAGACAGGAATGGGGCAAAAAGAAATAAAGCCATAAAGAACTGGAGGGTAATGAGTACCAATGCCCGTTGTCTAGGTAAAAAGCTCCCTGAAATGGTGGCCTTGTTTGAAGAGGGATGCGTGGATATCGTGGCAGTCACAGAAACATGGTACACAGAGAACCATGACTGGGATGTCAACATCAACATACCAGGGTACACAATCTACAGGAGGGACAGGGAGGGAAGAAGAGGAGGAGGAGTAGCTCTCTATATAAGGGAAGGGATCAAAGCAACAGAACTAAAGGGTAAACAGGGAGGAGAGGAGGCACTGTGGGTCACCCTGGAGACTGGAAATGACTCCACAATCTGCACAGGGGTTGTATACAGACTCCCATCTCAGGGGGAGGAAATGGACAAGGAAATGATAGAAGGAATTCTTGGGATGGCAGAGAAAGGGGAGATATTGCTGATGGGGGACCTGAATATGCCAGATTTTAACTGGAGCACCTTTGCTGCAGCCACATCCAAGAGCAGGTCCACTCTCGATGCCCTACAGGGGGCATGCCTCAGACAGCTAATTTTGGAACCCACTCAGGAGGGAGCAATCTTAGACCTGGTACTCTCAAATGGGGACGGAGAGAGGATCTCTGATCTTGAAGTGGGTAGCCATCTGGGAACAAGTGACCACCAAACAGTGTGGTTCATGATTAACTTAGCTATAGAGTCAAGCCACACAAAAGTGAAGGTACTGGACTTCAGGAGGGCTGATTTTGTCGAAATGGGAGAGCGCCTCAGAAAAGCACTAGCAAACAGGCAAGAAGGTGGGGTGGAGTAACAATGGGGAAACATCAAAACTGCCATCACAGAGGCAACAAGCCTTTGTGTGAAGCAAATAAACAAATCAAAGCGAAAAAAAAAACACTATGGTTCTCAAAAGAAGTGGCGGGGAAGGTGAGGGAGAAAAAGATAGCACTCAGGAAGTATAAGGAAACACAGAAGGAGCAGGACAGAGAACTGTACCAGTTAAAGCAGAAGTAAGCGGGGAAGGCAGTCAGAATAGCAAAGGTCCAAACCGAGGAAAAGATAGCCAACTTGGTTAAGAAGGGGGATAAAACCTTTTATAGGTACATTAGGGAGCAAAGAAAGATGAAGACAGGGATACTGAGGCTGAATAAAGAGGAAGGTGGTTGGGCAGAGAGCAACAGTGAAAAAGCAGGGATACTGAATGAATGTTTCTGCTCAGTATTCACAATGGAAAAGCAGGGGGAGATACTTAATCCAGTAAATAGAAACACTCTGGATAGGGGGTTGATATTAGTCCTTTCACAGAAGAAAGGGTTCTGAAATAACTCAAAACTGAAGGTGGATAAAGCAATGGGGCCTGATGGAATTCACCCCAGAATTCTAAAAGAACCAAGGGAAGAACTAGTAACACCACTGACTACCCTTTTTAATAAATTATGGAAAGATGGTGTGGTACCTGAGGACTGGAGAAGGGTGGATATGATTCCCCTTCACAAAAGTGGGAGCAAGACAGAGGCAGGAAACTACAGACCTATCAGTTTGACCTCAGTGGTAGGGAAAATGATGGAAAGACTTCTGAAGGAAAGAATTGTTGAGTACCTAGAGGCCAGTGGGGCACAGGACCCAAGGCAGCATGGATTCACAGCAGGAAGGTCATGTCAAACAAATCTAATTGATTTCTTTGACTGGGTGACCAAAGTAGTAGACCAGGGAGGGGCTGTGGACATGGCCTACCTAGACTTTAGCAAAGTATTTGACACAGTCCCGCACAAAAGATTAATAAACAAATTAGCCAGCATGGGAGTGGGTCCCATGGTGGCAGCCTGGGTAAAACTCTGGCTGGACAACAGGACACTGCGGTAGTAGTAAATGGAGTCCACAGTGAAGAAAGGAGGGTTACTAGTGAGGTACCGCAGGGTTCAGTACTGGGGCCAGTCCTTTTTAATGTCTTTGTAAGTGACATTGTAGAGGGACTAGAAGGGAAAGTATGTCTCTTTGCAGATGACGCTAAGATCTGCAACACGGTTGATATGCAAGGTGGGGTGGAAAGGATCAAAATGGACTTGGCAAGGTTGGAAGAATGGTCAAATGTATGGCAGCTTAGATTCAATGCAAAGAAATGCAAAGTAATGCACCTGGGAAACAAAAACCCAAGGCAAGAGTACACAATGGGGGGGTGAGATACTGACAACAAAAATGGAAATGGACCTGGTGGTAGTCATATCAGATGACCTAAAGGTGGGCCAGCAATGTGAGAAGGCAGTAAGGAGAGCTGGGGTGATACTGGGATACATAGGAAGAGGCATCACCAGTAGAAAACAGGAAGTTGTTGGCCCTCTGTACTGACAGTTGGTAAGACCACATCTGGAGTACTGTGTACAGTTCTGGAGACCCCATCTCCACAAAGACATAGACAGGGTGGAGGCTGTCCAGAGGAGGGCAAGCAAAATGGTGCAGAGTCTGCACCAGAAGACATATGAAGAAAGACTAAAGGAGCTTAAGATGTATAGCTTCGAGGAAAGGAGGGAGAGGGGGGATATGATAGAAACTTTCAAATACCTCAAGGGAATCAACAAAGTCCAAGAGGGCAGCATCTTTCAGAAAAAGAGATGTGCAAGAACAAGGGGGCACAATTTGAAGATAGAGGGGGGATGGCTCAGAGGTAATGTGAGGAAGTATTTCTTGACAGAAAGGGTTGTAGATGCACGGAATAGTCTTTCTGAGGAGGTCATAGAGTCAAAAACAGTGGGGGAATTCAAGAATGCATGGGACAGGCATAAGGCAATTCTAGTTGGGGGTAGGAGGAAGTAGGCTGTTGGTTAACTAGGATCTGCAGCTTATCCGTTAGGTAGGGAAATGGGCAGACTAGGTGGGACAAGCAGTCCTTATCTGCCGTCAAATTCTATGTTTCTATGTTTCTATTCAAGGGGGTCTGAGTTAAGTGGGCAAAATAATAAAGGAGGCAGAAAGGGGAGGATGACAAGGGGGTCTCTCATAAGACAGGAAGACTACCATGGAATTGAGATCATGAATAAAGGGGAGGAGGGGGGTTGAGAGCGCATAGTGGAGGTAACCATAAGGATGATGGCGGTGTTAAGGTTCTGTTATTGGGAGACTCGATGATTAGGGGTATCCATTGAGAGGGACGGGGGGGATGTCATAGCCAGGTGAAGGTAGTGAATATCTCTGGGCTGACGGTGCACAGAGCAAAGTTCATGGTGTACGAACTGGTTAGGGATTGTGGAGGGAAACCGGATTTCCTGGTGCATTTGGGAACTAATGATATAGAGGGAAATAGCATTTTGGAAATCTAAGCAATGTTCCGAGAACTTGCCAGAGTCTGTCGAGACAATGGATGCAACATTTCCTTTTCGGAAATATTGCCGGTACCAAAGGCCTCAGTGGAGAACAAAATGAAGATCACAGAGGTTAATCACTGGCTCAGGAAGTGGGGTGAAGAAAATGGGTCGGGGGTGTTAAGGAACTGGGAAGGAGTTTGAGAGGATAAGGGACTGTATACCAAGGACAGGCTTCATTTTACCCTGTTAGGGAAGGAAGTCCTTAAACAGGGGGTGGCGGACTACATTCAAGAAAGGTGGAGTTTAAACTTGTGAGGGGGGAATAAGGGAGGGGCTAACCAGAAGCCCTCTCCTCTAGATGAGGGGAGTAGCCTTCAAACTCAAGGGGTGGAGGGGGGAAACAGACTGGGGGAAGAGGTTTCAGGAGGAGCAGAGGGAGGATGGAAGTATAAGGATCCTGGGTTGGGTTCGACAAAGTGGATCAGGGATAAGGGGTAGGGGGTGGTGTTAGTAAATGCCAGGAGCGTGGGAAACAAGTTGCCAGAGTTCTAGGCCATGCTGTTCGAGGGGCGGGGTGGATGTGGCCGCGGTCACGGAAACGTGGGCCAACAAAAAACATGTCTGGGACCTAAACGTGAGGGGGTACACTATGTTTAGGAATGATAGAAAGGAGGACAGAGGGGGTGGAGTGGCTATGTTTCATTAGAGATGACATAGAAATTGCTAGGGTAGAAGAGGCAGAGGGAAACATGGAGGCCTTATGGATCACCTTACGAACCCCGGCAGGAGGTAAGGTCAAGCTGGGTGTAATATGTAGGCCCCCCTGGGATGGGTATTGTTCTGGAGGATGATTTGCTGGACAACATCATTGCCCAGTGCGGACCAAAAGGGGAGGGAGTGGTGTTGATGGGGGACCTTAATATGCCAAGTACAAACTGGGGAAGCATGTCCTCTAAGGTGGCCAAGGAGCAGAGGCTGCTGGAAGGCTTCCAGGATGTGTTCTTAACACAGCACATGATGGAGCCCACAAGGGAGGGGCATGTCCTGGATGTGGTTCTGGTGGATGAGGATCTGGTAAGAGACCTGGTTGTAGAGGATCCTCTGACTGGGAGCGACCACGATATTGTCTGGTTTCAAATAAGCATGGGGGAAGGGGGGAGAGATCTAGGAGACTGGCTGTGGACTTCAGGGGGGCAGACTTTGTGGGCATGGGAAATATTCTCAAGGATCACTTGAAGGGGATTACAACAATGACAGATGTGGAAAAGAGATGGAGGTCATAAAACAGGGACCTCATGAGGCAGTCAGGACCTGCGCTAAGGTAAAGCGTAAGGGAGCAAGGTCACATAAACCATGCTGGTGGTCCAGTGAGGTTCAAGTAGTGGTCAGAGAAAAGAAGGCTGCCTACAAAAAATGCAAAACAATGAGAGCGGATAGGGAAAAGGAAACATACCATCTTGCTTCTAGAAAAGTCACCTGGATGGTGCGGGGGGCAAAGTCCAGTAAAGAGCAGTGGCTGGCACAGGGGATATGGGGAGGGGAAAAGGGGTTCTTCTGGTACAGTGGGGAGCAGAGAGAAACTAAGGGACAGCTCGGCAGCTTGAAATCAGAAGGTGGGTGGGTGGAAGAGGCGAGGGACCAGGTGGAGGTATTGAATGAGTACTTTGCCTCTGTGTTCACTAGGGATGGGGATGGGACATTTACAAAGCAAGGCATGATGGGGATAGAAGCGGTAGTGTGTGAGACTGGGGGAGCAACAGAAATGGAGCATGAGGGAGAGAGAGGTACCCCACTGGTGTCACATCAGGATAAGGATAAAAAGGCCAGTAAGGTGGAGGGGGAGACGGATGATGCTATCCCCACTGAACGGGTGTGGAAAGCCCTAAAGGCCCTAAAGAAGGATAAATTTCCTGGGCCGGATGGCATTGATCCGAGAGTACTATGGGAATTGGAGGGATGTACAGTACTGGCTGCATCCCTGGTGGAGCTCTTCAACAGGTCGCTTGAGACAGGGAGGGTACCTAGGGATTGGCGAGAGGCACATGTGGTGCCAATCCATAAAGGGGGGTCCAGGGAAGTACCAGGTAACTATAAACCCATCAGTTTGACCTCGGAGGTGGGAAAATTAATGGAGAGTATACTAAAGGAATGATTGGGGGTGTACTTGGAGGAGGTGGTAGGTCTGGATAGTCAACAACATGGGTTTGTGCCAGGTAGATGGTGTCAAACCAACCTTGTGGAGTTCTATAAAAGGGTAACATTGGAACTGGACAGGGGAAAGCCCGTGGATGTTTATTTTATTATTTCGTTTTTGTTGACCGGGTAAGTGCACTAGACAAATCTTGCCTATTTTCAGGCACGACCCGGGGGGGGGGATACAGATGAATGCCAACTGACTTTGAACCAGATTAAGCTGTTGGTGGTATTTATAGTGAATGAGGGAAATTTGGCCAGGACACCAGGGAAATTCCCCTACTCTTTTCGATAAGTGCCATGGGATCTTTAACATCCACCTGAACTACCACCAATCCAGGCAGATGGGACCTTGGTTTAACGTCTCATCCGAAAGACGGCACCTCAGAAGTGCAGCACCCCTCTCATGCTGCACTACAGTGTCAGTACTGGGATATTAACCCAAGTGCCAGATGTGGGAACTGAACCCACAGACCTCTGATCTCCCGGCCTCAGAGGCGAGTGTGCTACCTACTGAGCCACTGACACTGCTGTGTACTATTGTACTATTGATGTACTATTCTTGGACTTCAGCAGGGCATTTGACTCCATCCCCCACAATGGTCTGGTGGAGAAACTGACAGGGTTGGGAGTGGGCCCTTTGATGGTCAGATGGATAGGAAACTGACTAGCTGGATGTACTCAGAGAGTAGTGGTCGGTAGGGAGCTGTCGAACCCTAGAGAGGTCAGTAGTGGGGTACTGCATGGCTCAGTCTTGGGTCTGATCCTGTTTAATGCATACATATCTGACATCAGGGAGGGTATAGGGTGTGAAATGAGTCTCTTCGCTGATGACTCCAAGATGACAGCAGTAGTTGAGGGGGAAGAGAGGAGGTTGGCCCTGCAAGGGGACCTGGACACCCTGGAAAGGTGGGCTCACACCTGGAAATTAAATTTCAATACCAGCAAGTGCAAGTTGTTACATCTTGGGTGGGGAAACCCTAAACACAGGTACACCCTGGGAGGGGAGCCACTGGAGGCCTCAACAGGGGAAAATGACCTATGGGTCATGGTGGATGCATGTATGGATAACTCTGAGCAGTGCAGGAAAACGGCTAGCAAAGCAAACAGGATGTTGGGTTGCAACGTAAGGGGGATCACCTCTAGGAGCAGGGATATGATTCTACCACTGTACAATGGACTGGTTAGACCACACCTTGAGTACTGTGTACAGTACTGGAGACCACACTTGAAGAGGGACATACAGCTCCTGGAAAGGGTACAGAGGAGGGCTACTAAGATGATACGAGGACTAGGGGATTTGATGTATGAGGACAGACCTGAGGACCTCGGCCTGTTTTCATTGGAGGAGAGGAGAGACGGGTGGTGGGGGGAACATGATTGACATCTTCAAGTACCTCAAGGGAATAAATAGGGTAAACATGGAGGTGATCTTTAGACTAAAGCAGGGAGGTATCACCAGAGGGAATGGTTTGAAGCTAGAAGGTTGAAGGATGAGGGAGGAGAAGGTTTTTCACTGAGAGGGTGGTGGTTCCTTGGAACGCACTGCCTGGTGAGCTGATTCAGAGATCCACAGTGGAGGGCTTCAAGACAATGTGGGACAGATACAGAAAGCAGATGTATCAAATGATGGCCTGGCCCAGAGGGGTGGGGATGGATGATAGGGGTTTCTGGAACACACCGGGGGGGGAGGGCCTCGGTACCCAACTAGTGATCTGAGGTTCGAGCTGACTCGATAGACTGTAAGGCCTAATCTGCTGGCAGATAGTATGTTAGTATGTTAAAGCAAAAAAAAATGTTTTTATCCATAAAAGTAAGCAACACATGGGAGATTAAACTTCTTTGACCTCAACCTGCTAAAAAAATGCTTACAACAAGCACAGAATGCCTCACAACTGGAAACCAGTATATATTTAAAGAAATATATCTGTTCCTAAACTTCTATAATGAGGGATCTAGTTCAGCACACTCCCATTAGACACTGTATCTATGACTGACAAGACAACGCCACTTCAGATTCAGCTTGTACACTGAAGGCTTATTAAGTGCAAAGAAACAAAAGAACCAGGTGGATCAAAAAGATTAAAATGTGGAGAATAAAAGCATATAAATAACAGCACATAGGTGAAGAACACTCCAATCTGAAGTGACCACTGACAATGCAGCCATGTACCCATATGAAGGCCACTGTTGTGTTTACAACAATGTTACCTCTTAATGTGTGACATCATGTGGTCAGATACAGGTATAAGAGGAGCTCACTCAGAGCCAGTCTTTTCCACTCATCCATTAGGAGTGGAAGTACACCATTAGAGAAAGCATCTCCAAATGAAAGTTAAAAATGAAGAAAAACTGCAAGAAACAGACTGTATGATACTATCATGCATAAACAAGAATGTACAGACACTTTTTAACTTACTTTAAAAACATTAGTGTAACAAATCTGTGACACAGCAAAAATTATTACAAGTTAGTCAGAACTTGATGCAAACTTCAGAAACCCATGAAATACATATTTTGAAACAAGTGAATAAATGTAATCGAAGTTAAGACTATGCATGAGATGAGGAGTAGCCTAGTAAAGAGCGTACAGAAAAATAACTACGTTTTATGACTGTTCCCTGTATGCTGTAGAAAAGAATCAGGTAGCTGTTGAATAGATGAGGTCTACTGCAGCTTGTACTCCTGAAAGGTAAGAAGGAATCTGGTTACTAGCTCAGTTGTTCTGCCCTTTGGCTCAGAACAGCTCCACAGAGTCCCCGCTGCTTGCAGTAAAAACCCCTGTCTGTGATCCATGCGTCCTGGCTCCCTGCTGCTGTGAGGGAGAGGGGACTGATCCACTGGCTGCAAGACAATACCCACCATTCTCAAATGCTGGAGTGCCCAGGGAACTGCTGCAGGAGAAGCCGCCAACTAGATGGAACCTGGATGTGGCTATGCTGCTGCGAGTTCCACTTGTAGTGCTTTAGTGAGCAGGCCTACAGGCAAAAGTGTGGGAGAATTTAAATCTTCTACTTGTGCTTCCCTCAGGTGGAGTCTGCTGCTTTGTGGGTCCGAGGGGCAATTTTAAGCCCCCTTGTTAGTGCTGGGATTCACACTCTTTTGCCCATTCCCACCTGATTTGTGGGGCCACTGAGGCACAGGCTACGTCACACTATGACATTTCTTTTAGCTCCCCAGCTCGAGCTTGCAGTAAAGAAATGGCTGCTGCCTGAGCCCTGCATGCCACAAAAACAAAAACAATCAGGTAGCTGTTGAACAGACGAGGTCTAGCTTGTACTCCTGCAAGGTAAGCAGGAATCTGATTACTAGCTCAATTGTTCTGTCCTTTGACTCAGGACAGCTCTGTGGAGTCCACACTGCTTGCAGTAAAAAACCCTGCCTGTGATCTGTGCACCATGGCTCCCTGCTGCTGTGAGGGAGAGGGGACTGATCCACTGGCTGCAAGACAATACCCGCCATTCTCAAATGCTGGAGTGCCCAGGGAACTGCAACAGCAGAAGCTGCTGACGAGAATAGAACCTTTGTTTCTGCTTTCTGCTGAAAAAAAATCAGTTTGTTAAGGTCTGCCAAAAAAAAATTGGATTAGTAAGGACTGCCACTTAGTAGCACAACTAAAGCCTGGAGGAGAGGAGGTCTTTCTTTCAGTCGGTGAAGATAAGTGAAGCTCAGCAGACAGTAAGGCTAGGGGCTGGAACACACTTGGTGTATGCCTCCTAGGGTTGCCCTTTGTGTCTGAGCCGTTGCTTCTGGCTGAGAGTTTTCTATTAGCTGACTACTATTTCAGTAGTGGGTACAGCAGACAGTAAGGCTGGGGCTGGACCGCTCTTGGCATATGCCTCCTGGGGTGCCCTTTGTGGCTGAGCTGTTGATTCCAGGTGAGAGCTCTCTATTAGTCAACCATTATTTCAGTAGTGGTACTGCAGCCAGGAATTCTGGGTAAGTGTTCCAACTGCTCCTTATGCTGAGACAGCAGCCACTGGCTGGGTCTGAGCAGAGTGCTTGAGGCAAGAAGTTGCTTCAGTGGAGATAGAGTTGGACTGTGCACTCCTAGGGGGATTCAGCCAGGGAGAACTGCTCTCCAGGTATCCCTGCTCCTGTACCTGTCAGAGTCTGCCTTCCATCTGTGATTGGTCTCTCTCCCAGTTGATAAAGATCAGTGAAGCTCAGCAGACAGCAAGGCTAGGGGCTGGGCCACACTTGGCATATGCCTCCAAGTTTTGCTCTTTGTATCTGAGCCATTGCTTCTGGTTGTTCCTGGCTGAGAGCTTTCTATTAGTTGACCACTACTTCAGTAAAGGGTACAGCAGACAGTAAGGCTATGGGATGGACCACTTTTGGTGTATGCCTCCTAGGGGTGCCCTTTGTGTCTGAGCTGTTGCTTCCAGCTGAGAGCTTTCTATTAGTATCACTATTTAGTAGTGGTACAGCAGTACAAATGCTGATTTACATACAGCAGCCAGGCATTCTGGGTGAGTGTTCCAACTACTCCTTATGCTGACAGAGCAGCCGCTTGCTGGGTCTGAGCAAAGCGATCAAGGAGAGAAATCACCTCAGCGGAGATAGGAGCCCAGACTGCACACTCCAAGGGTGATTCAGCCAGGTAGAACTGCTGTCAAGGAATCCCTGCTTCTGCACCTGTTGGAGTCTGCCTTTCCTCCATGATTGATCCCTCATCCAGTCAGTGAAGATTAGTGAAGCTCAGCAGACAGTAAGGCTAGGGGCTGGACCGCACTTAGCGTATGCCTCCTAGGGTGTCCTTTGGGTCTGAGCTGTTCTGTTATCAGTGACCTATATAGAGGCAACACCACTTCCCTCTTCCTATTGGTGATATCCCTACCTATACACTCTAGCATGCCCCTAGCTCTCCTGATTGCCTTGTCACATTGTCTGGCCACCTTTAAGTCATCCAATGTAATTACTATAGGACCCTTTCCTGCTTGGTCATTGCAAGTATCTCTCCCTCATTTTGTATTCCTGCCCCCACCACAGTGTTTGCAACCCTAATAGTTTATTTCCAACCTTTGTACTCTTTTCAGTTTGTGCAGCAGCAACCCTAATGAGCATTAACATTGTTTTTTGCCATATATAACTGTATCTATACTATATATATATTAGAGGCCAAAAAACTCTGTTTAATGCATTAGTTAGAGTTGTTCCACAGCAACAAAAGTGAGGAAATTCTGTGTTAGGGTTGAAATCCCCCCTTTGACCCCCTGTCCATACCCCCAACCGGCACCGGGGTGCATGTTGGGGTTGTCATCTAACTCTCACCCCATCAGATGTGTGAAGAAGCAGAGGTATAGGAGAATGGGGTGAGAGTTAGGACACGACCACTAGCAGCCCCCGATGCCAGTTGGGAGTGTGGCACGGGCGTCAAGGGGCTTCTTCTAACACTGAATTTCTCGCTTTGTCGCTATGGAACAACCCTAACTAATGAATTTTTCCTCTAATTCCCTTCTTTTGAGAATGATAATGAGAAATAGTGAATGTAATGTAGCGACGGGGGCCCCACGCTCCCGCCACATGATGTCTTGTCACATAGTAACACGGTGCCTGCAAACGCAAATGGTAATGCGCATGGTGACGCAAAGTGAAACAGAAAGATAAACAGTACTGTAGGCACAAATGAAAATGCAAATGGTAACGCACATGGTGCCGTAGACGGGAACGGTAAGTGAAACAGGTACGGAACCGCATGCTGAAGCGGTAAGGGTAACAGTAATGAAAGCGCACAGGCTGGTTTTCCCTGAAAGCTGTATTGAGAAAGACAGTGAGTACAAAGAATGTATGTATAATAATGGGTCTCAGAGCAGAAATGAGGAGTTGAAATACTAAATTGCTTATATCTCAGGAACTGTACGACGTAGGAAAAAAATTTAAAAGTCATATGATGTATGACTTTCCTGGCTAGTTTTGAACTTAGCCTCTGGTAGGGGGCTAAGCATTTTTCCAACGAAAAGTCCGTATCTCGCACCATTTCCGAGATACGGGCCCTGAAAGGTGCGGCGAACGCCATAATGTTATCCAATTGGAGAAAAAGAGAAGTTCAGAGTGGATAACTTTGGCTCTCTGTAATATTTTTTCACCAAATTACTGAAGGGCACATCTGTGGGATTCTGGCTTTCTTCCCTTCAAATTTCAGCCCAAAAGACCAAACCGTTATTTTGCAGCTGGATTCCTGTAATGTGGCGGACGCCGTAATGTTATCCTATGGGAAAAAGCATCAATTTTAGAGTGCTGTAACTTTGCCGCCCTGTAATATTTTTCCACTGAAACACTGAAAGGCACATCTGTGAGATGTTGGCTGCGTTCCCTTCAAATTGCAGCCCAAAAGACCAAACCATTCTTTTGCAGCAGGGTGGCAAAGAATTGCTGTCATTTTGCTATAGCCTGAAAAAGCAGTGTCACAATGTGCGAAAGCTTTCACAAAAATTTGCGACACTTTCGTGAGTGTGACACTACTTTGAGAAAGCACTTTTTCTAGGAACCTGAAAAACATTTCTAGGTGTTTAACCTCAAAATAAAGACATGCCTAGCATTCTCAGGGTCCGACTAGGTAAACACAAAAATAATTGTGTTGCTAGAGGGTCCCAAATTTAAATGCCAAGCATTTTTCTGATCACCAACTGAAAACAAAAAGGTGGATTTGAGAAAGTAAAAGGGCCATCTGCGAAAGTAAAAACTGCATTTGCGAAAGTGTTGAACTTTTTGTTAACTTTTCCCATTGACTTATAATGGGAAACTGTTTTTTGAATAACTTTTGAACTGTTTAATATTTTTTCATGAAATCTTCAAAAGACACATCGAGGACCCAGACCACATGTTTCCTGTAGATTTCGGACCAGTTGCGCAAACCGCGCGACCTGTAGAGATGACCAAAGAATTGCAAAAAAGCGTAAACGTGCATGCAGATCATGCGTAATAACTTCGAACAATACAAAACTTGGCAGATCCCAAGACATATGATTTCTGATCATGTATTCCAAATTTCAGGCAAATCTGTTGAACGGTTGCAAAGTTATTAAGGTGCAAAATTTTAGGTTTAACATGTAAATGGCTCCTCAACCCTAACTGTGGTAGCACGGTATATATACACACACACACATATATATATATATATATATATATATATATATATTCATGGCAAAAACTCAGTTTAATGCATCAGTTAGGGCTGTTCCACAGTGACAAAAGTGAGGAAATTCGATGTTTGAGTTCCACCCCTTGCACCCCAACCCATCCTGCCCTCACGAAAAGGCATCAGCATGTGTGTTGGGGTTTATATATATATATATATATACATACACACACACATACATATATTCATGGCAAAAACTCCTTTAATGCATCAGTTAGGGTTGTTACACAGTGACAAAAGCAGGGATATTCAGTGTTAGGGTTCAAAACCCTAACTCTACATTCCCCACCACCACCACACACACACATACATGCAAGTAGGGGATGGACCAAGGCAACACAACCAATCACAAACAACCAGCAGGAGGTCAATACCTGTGTTAGCATAGCAAATAGGTAAAAAATTCAAATTCAGGTATCATACAGTATTTCCAAACTTGTTTCAGCAGGTTAACCAAGCTGCCAGTAGCAAAAACTGTGTACCTCACTTTGTTTTCGACATATGGGTGGCGAAAGGCATGATGGGCACGGCAATGTTAGCCTATGGAAAATTGCTCAATTTTAAAACAGTGTAACTTTGTCATCCTTAACTATTTTTGCAGCAAAGCAGCAAAAGGCACATCTGTGGGACCACGGTGTGCCACCCTGCAAATTTCATGCCAAAGGACCCAACCGTTTGCTTGCAGGAGAATGCCAAAGATGTACAGTTATCAGGAGCATAGTTTTGCAAAATACTTTCGCAAACCTTGAAAGTGTTGTAAATGGAAGACACAACACTTTAGCATTTGCAAAAACATGTGGAAATGTTTAGCAAAAATGCTTTCGCCAAACATACGAAGTGTAAGTAAATGTATGGCGCAACACTTTTGCACTTCGAAAGTATTTTGTGAAACTATTTTACTCGGGAAATGTCAAAATCTTGTTTTGGGGTTGTAAACCCCCAAAAAGCATATGTGTTGTGTGTTGCTGGCAGCAAGGGGCCCAAGATGCCCAGTTGTCTGTAGTGATTTGTGTTTGGTGGAGCATGGAACTTCCAGGGTCAGAGTTAGCAGTGATGACCCCATGCCACATCCCGACATCTGTTGGTGTGTGGAGGATGGGAGCATGTGGGTCTGGTTTTATGGTTTAGATAACTGTATGTTAGGTTTCGTGGTTTAGATAACTGTATGTTATGTTACCTGCTGCTGGTTGTGTGTGATTGGCTGTGTTGCCTTGGTCCTTCTCCTACTTGTATGTATGTGTGTGTGGTGGGGGTGGGAGGAATGCAGAGTTAGGGTTTTGAACCCTAACACTGAATTTCCCTGCTTTTATTGCTGTGTAACAACCCTAACTGATGTATTAATGGAGTTTTTTGCCATGAATTTCCCTTCTTTTTGAGAATGTGAACTATAAATAGTGAATGGTATGTCTTGATGGGAGCATGGGATCTGGCTCCCACCAACCTGCCCATTCCATCTTAATCACATATGTTTGTGGGAGTGCAGGCCCTCCGGGCCCTGTGCTCCCACGTACAGAGAAGCAAGACAACACAATGCAGCCCTGCAGTGTAAGAAAGTCTTGTAACACTGATTTGCCATGCTAAGGGTGACAGTAATAGTAACGGTAACAGTAACACTAAGGACAATGGTAACATTAACATTAACATTAACATTACTGGTAAAGGAAATGGTAGCGGTAATGGTAACGCTGATGGCAGTGGTAACTCAAATGCAAACACTAACAGTAATGTTAACTGTAACAGTAATGGTAATGCAAATGGAAACACAAACAGTAACACAAACGATAACGCAAATGCAAATGGTAACGATAATGCAAACGCAAGTGGAAATGGAAACACAACTGGTAACGGCAATGGAAATGGAAACTGAAACACAAATGCAAATGTGATTAGTAACAGAAATGCTAATGCAAATGCAAACACAAACGCAAACAGTACAGGTAACGGTAATGCTAACGGTAGAGGTAATGGTACCAGAAATGCAAACAGTAATGACAACGCTAACAGTAACACTAATGCTAATGCTATCAGAACATAAATGCAAATGGTAATGGTAACACAAATGCAAACCCTAACACTAACAGTAACAGTAGCATAAGCGGAAGCGAATGCAAGTGCAACGAGGCATAAATGGTTACAAAATGATAAGCATTACACACAAATGAAAGCGCCAAACAACGCAAACGGTTACAAAAGCGATAGCATAAGCGTAAATGCAAATACAAATGCAAACACAAACGCTAACGGTAACGCACAGGCTAATGGTAAAGCTAACAGTAACACTAATGCTAACAGTAATGGTAATGCACATTCTAATAATAATGCTAACAGTAACGGTAATGATGACACAAACGCAAACAGAAAAATTGACACTAACGGTAATCTGAGGATGCTAGCCATGACTTTGTTGGGGGTTAAACACCCCAGAAACATGTTTTTCAAATTTTTGTAATCTGTAGTGTCACAAAGTAGTGTCGAACTTGCGACACTTTCGTGATTTTTTTTTTTGCGAAACTGTCACAAATCATGACACTACTTTGCAACACTATGACCAAAATGACAGGAATTCTTTGCCACCCTGCTGCAAAAGAACAGTTTGGTCTTCTGGGTTGAAATTTGGAGGGAAGACAGCCAACATCCCACAGATGTGCCTTTTGGTGGTTTGGTGACAAAATATTACAGGGATGCAAAGTTATGGTACTCCGAATTTGACAATTGTTTCCATAGACTAACATTGCGGCATCTGCAGCTCCTTTTGGGGCCTATATCTCGGAAATGCTTCGAGATACGGACTTTTTGTCAGAAAAATGCTTAGCCCCCCACTAGGGGACTAAATAAAAAATTAGCCAGGAAAGTCATAATTTATATGAAATTTTTATTTTTTTTCTATGTCGCATGGTTCCTGAGATATAAGCAATGTAATATTCCAAGTGCTCATTTTCTGCTCCGAGGCCCATTATGCATACATTCTTTGTACTCAAGGTGTTTCTCTATGAAGCTGTTGTGGCAAAACAGGGTGTGCGCTTCCATTACTGTTACAGTTAGCTGTTCCCACTTAGTTTCCATACTCGTTTGAGTTAGCATTCCAGGTATGCCACCTGTGCTGCATTTCGCTTTGCGTTTTCATTTGCGGTTGCATTTGCGTTACTGTTACCATTTGTGTTTCCACTACTGTTTCTGTTTGTGTTTTGTTTTGTGTCACTGTGTGCATTACCATTTGTGTTTGCGTATGCACTTCTGTTTGCATTTGTCTTTCCTTTGGCATCATCGTTGATGTGACTGTTACCATTTACATTTTCAATTGCGTTACCGTGACTGTGTGAGTTACGGTTTCCATTTCCATACCTGCTTGCATTTGCATTTCTATTTCCATTACCGTTTGCGTTTGTGTTTCTATTGCCGTTTGCATTATCATTTATGTTTACATCACCGTGAGCATTACCATGTGCATTTGTGTATGCTCTTCCATTTGCATTTCTGCTTGTGTTTCCTTCGGCGTCATCATTGGTGTTACCAGCAGCATTTGCATTTCCAATTGCATTATCATGACTGTGAGCATTATGATTTGCATTTGCGTACGCGTTTGCATTTGCATTTCTGTGTTCAGTAATGTTTGCACTTGCATTTCTATTACCATTTGCATTACCATGAACGTTTACATCACCATGTGCATTACCATTTGTGCTTGTGTTTGTGTTACCATTACTTCACTATTTATAGTGCACATTCTTAAAAAGAAGGGACATTCATGGCAAAAAAACCTCTGTTTAATGCATCAGTTAGGGTTGTTCCACAGAGACAAAAGCGAGGAAATTCGATGTTAGGGTTCACACCCCTTGTACCCCACCCCCACTCCGCCCCCACCAACAGGCATTGAGGTGTGCATTGGGGTCATCGGTCCTAACTCTCACCCCATTCTCCTACACTGCACCACCTTAGTTTGTTTACACATGGGATGGTGTGAGAGTTAGGACCGATGATTCCCAATGCACACCCGATGCCTGTTGGGAAGGGTGCAAGGTGGGAACCCTAACATTGAATTTACTCACTTTTGTCACTGTGTAACAACTCTAACTGATGCATTAAATGGAGTTTTTTTGGCATGAACATATATATATATATATATATATGTATAGAAACACATGCTTACAGTTGTTCCTACTTTCCTGAAGCTGCTGACTCACTGGATCACCTCTCTCTACTGTTGGCAGCTTCATTTTAAGAAAACTAAGTGGATTTAAGAAAAAAAATCTGTTGCCTTACTTTTTGCATAGAGAGTGCCTTATAATAAAACTCTGGTAGGATGTCATTTGTCTCTGTGGACACCACTTGGGCACACTACCACAAGGGAGCAAAAGTGAAAGTGCTTGGTGTATAACCAGTCAGAACATGGCAGGATCAACCAGATAAGTTGTGCAAATGGCAGGATCAACCAGATAAGCTTTTATGTATTTATTTATTTCATCAGAATTACAACCCATTGAGTCATGGACTCATTTCCAAAGGCTCCATGTCAAGTACAGCATCGGAACAATAAACATACAATTGAGAGCATACAGTACAATATAACAGGTTAAACAGTAGCATACAATAAATGTTATCTGGGCAACAGTAGATAAGTACAGAATATGCATGTACAGAATGATGTATTTACAGGTACAGCAATGAGAGCAGATGATGAACTAGTCTACACATGTGGTAGCTAGGCTAATTTGTGATACAGTAGGTTGATAAGGAGAATTACGTACATGTTACAGCTAGAGTACTGAGTGTAGCCTCCAGGAGGAATTGTCTTGTGTCACATCTCAGGTACATAAGGAGGTTAACATGTGAACTAAAGGGGA
This sequence comes from Neoceratodus forsteri, assembly GCA_016271365.2. Taxonomy (NCBI): domain Eukaryota; kingdom Metazoa; phylum Chordata; order Ceratodontiformes; family Ceratodontidae; genus Neoceratodus; species Neoceratodus forsteri. Next base: position 146,376,686 of record CM057449.1, read on the forward strand.
AAATTGTGAGTGGCCTCAGTGAGGTCAGAGTATGTGAATTGAAGTCCATCTAAGACAGAATTGTTAGTGGAAGTATTGGCAAATCCTGGAGGATATGATGTGGGCTTTCAAGGCCACTTTAAAGGGACCTAGATTGTCTATGGCAGTGATGGAGATGGGAAGGGCATTGTACCAGGTGGGGGCTCTGATGAGGAATGATCTTTGGGCTAAGGCAGTCCTGACCCTAGGGACCTTCCATATAGCCTTGGTGGCAGTGTGAGTGGCCATGGAGAGGGTAGTTGACTGAAGAGAGGTGGTGACCCCTGGTGGGGGTCAACCCCAGGTGGATTTTTTTAGCAAGGAGGCATGTTTGATAGAGTAGTCTTCTTCTAGTGTGAGAATATTGGTGAGCTCATAGAGTGTACAGGTGTGTAGTCAATTGTCTTTGCCAGAGAGGAGCCAGCATGCTTTGTTAACTGCCACCTGGATTTGGTGGAGTGCAGTGGGGTCAGAGGCAGCATAGATCATGAGCCCGTAATCCACGAGAGACAGGACTGAGGATGTTACAGCCAGGTGCAGAGCTTCTTGGGGTAAGCAGTCCTTGTGCATGTATAGGAGGCCTGTCTGGGCATTAGTTGCTGAGGAGAGTATTTTGATATGTTTGTGGCATGACAGGGTGGTGTCAAAGGTGATACCTAGATATTTATAGGTTTGGACCTGATCAAGTGGGGTTAGAGAGTGGGATAGGATATCCAGATGATAGTCCTTTGTCCTGTTTTGGCGATGGGCAAAGAGCATGGTTTTTGGTTTTTTGATGTTGACCACTAGCTTGTGGTCAGCAAACCAGGTTTCTGTCTGCTTGAAAGAGTCTTGTAGGGAGAGCTGGAGAACAGAAGGGTCTGGGTGGGAGGCATAAAGGACGGCGTCATCCACATATAGGAGAATGTTTCCGGAGCAGCAGCTGGGCAGAGTGTTAAGATAGATGCTAAATAATAGATGCTCCAGGATGGATCCCTGTGGGACACCAGAGCATACAGGTAGCGTGGAGGACAAGGTGTTGTTGATTTTAACACTCTGGGATCTGGAGACAAGATAGCTGGAGAACCAGGTGTAGGGCCCTTGGGAGACTCCAATGTATTGGAGTATGCTTAGAAGGAGGGGGTGAGAGACCGTGTTGAAGGCTTTAGACAGGTCAATGAAAACAGCACCGGCCAGGTGACCTCTGTCCAGTATTGAGTGTAGTATATTTGAGAATTCAGTAAGGGCAGTTGTGGTGCTGTGACCTACTCTAAAGCTATGCTGTTCCCTGCATAGCAGGTTGTGGGTGTGCAGATATTCCATGAGCTGGTCAGCCAGGATTTTTCCAAGGGTCTTAGAGTGTGGGGGAGAGGATGGAGATGGGATGGTAATTGTTTGGGGAGGAATGGTCACCGCTCTTTAGAATAGAGGTAATTACTGCAGTTTTCCATGTGGCGGGGAACTGTCCCAAGCACAGGGAGTGGTTTAGTAGGTCTGTGAGGGGAGTAAGGACAGCATCAAGTACTAGGTAGAGGATGCACATGTTGAATGAATCCTTGCAGTAGTTAGAGCCACTGAGGGCTTTGGTTAGGTAGACTTTGGCTTCTGAATGGGTAATGACTCTGAAATAGAGGGGGCACACTGGAGGGTTGGTGCAGGGGTGGGCTGGATGTGGTCAAAGAAGTTACTTGGGAATATTGAGCTAAGGTCAGAGAAGGTGGCGTTGAAGCAATTGACAATGCACAGTGGGTCAGTAGAGATGGTGTCATTAATATTAGGTTGGGATGAGTGTGGGATGCGGAATTTCCCATTAAGGTCTTTCATGTTGTCCCAAAACTTTCTTGAGCTCCCCCAGGAGGTGGTTAAGGTGATTCTGTAGTGCTCCACCTTGGCCTTGCGTATTGCTCAGGTGCACTTGTTGCAGGCAGTACAATAAGCTGGTCTATCCACCTGCGAATTTGAGGCAGAGGCTCAGTGCCAGAGGTTATTCCTTAGCTTGAGCAGTTGCAGCTGGGCAGGGGTAATCCAAGGGGCATTGCGCTTCTTAGTGGCAATTTTGGAGATGGGGCAAAAGCATCTCAGGCTTCATTGCAGGTGCAGGTGAAGTAGTTTAGGGCATCATCTATGTTCAAGGCCCAAAAGATAGGGGACCAATCACAGTTATATAGGTGCTGCTTGAGTTTAGTGAGACCACCCAGCCACCAGAGGAGATGGAAGGTGATGTTGGGTTGGGGCTTGGGTAGGCAGCAGGACTAGGAGAAGAGGATTGGGGAGTGGTCACTTAGGGAGTTTGGGAGAACCACTAGATCAGTAATTCTGAGTGGACAATTTATAAGCAAGATATCTAACAGAGTGTGGGTACCTTTGGTGGGGTTTGACCATGTGGGCTGGGAGACTAATTGGGTCATGTCTAGGGCCCCACCCACTCTCTAATAAATGGATTTATTCCACTGCAGTGGCAATACATGTTTTTGTGCAATGAGTTATTTGCTCACTACTAATGTGTGTGTGTATATATATATATATTATGGTAGTACGGTAGTGCTACCATAGTTAGGGTTGAGGAGCCATTTACATGTTAAACCCAAAATATTGCACCTTAATAACTTTGCAACCATTTGACAGATTTGCCTGAAATTTGGAATACATAATCAAGACCCATACGACTTGGGATCTGCCAAGTTTTGTACCAGTCGGATATACAACTGTGGAGTTATTAAGCATAATCAGCGCATGCATTTACGCTTTTTTGGATTTGTATGGTCGCGCCTACAGGTCGTACGGTTTGCGCGACTGGTCCAAAATCTTCCAGGAACGTGCAGCCAGGGTCCCCAATGTGCCTTTCGAAGATTTCATGAAAAAATATTAAACGGTTCAAAAGTTATTCAAAAAAACAAGTTCCCATTTTAAGTCAATGGGAAAAGTTAACAAAAAGTTCGACAGTGTCGCAAATGCAGTTTTTACTTTCGCAAATGGCCCTTTTACTGTCACAAATCTGCCATTTTGTTTTCAGTTAGTGATAAGAAAAATGCTTGGCATTTAAATTTGGGACCCTCTAGCAACCTAATTCTTTTTGTATTCACCTAGTCGGACCATGAGGATGCTAACCATGTCTTTATTGTGGGGTAAAACACCCCAGAAATATGTTTTTCACATTTCTGGAAAAAGTACTTTTGCAAAGTACTTTCACACTTGTGACACTGTCGAATGAATTTGCGAAAGCTTTCGCAAATTGCGACAGTACTTTTCTAGGCTGTGGGAAAATGACAGCAATTCTTTGGCACCCCGCTGCAAAAGAACGGTTTGGAGTTTTGGGCTGAAATTTGGAGGAAATGCAACCGACATATCATAGATGTGCCTTTCAGTGTTTTTAAAAAATATTACATTGTGGAAAAGTTACGGTACTCCAAAGTTGATGCTTTTTCCCATAGGATAACACTACGGCATACGACGCATTGCAGAAATCGTTTGGTGCCCTGCTGCAAAATAACAGTTTGGTCTTTTGGGCTGAAATTTGCAGGGAAGACAGTCAACATCCCACAGATGTGCCTTTCAGTGGTTTGGTGAAAAAATATTACAGGGAGGCAAAGTTATGGCACTCCAAACTTCTGCTTTTTTCCAATAGGATAACATTACGGCGTTCGCCGCGCCTTTCAGGGCCCGTATCTCGGAAACAGTGCAAGATACGGACTTTTCATTAGAAAAAAGCTAAGTACAAAACTAGCCAGGAAAGTGATAATTCATATGACTTTAAATTTTTTTTCTATGTCATACGGTTCCTGAGATATAAGCAATTTACTATTCCAAGTCCTCATTTTCTGTTCCAAGAGTCATTATTTTGCATACATTCTTTGTACTCACTGTCTTTCTTTATACAGCTTTTGGGGAAAACCAGCCTGTGAGCTTACATTACTGTTACCATTACCATTTCCGCTTGCGGTTCCGTAGCCATTTCACTTACCGTTCACGTCTATGCCACCATGTGCGTTACCCTTTGCATTTTCATTTGTGGTTGCGTTTGCGTTGTTTTTAACATTTCTGTCTACAGTACTGTTTCTCTTTCTGTTTCGTTTTGCGTCACCATGCACATTATGATTTGCATTTGCGGGCACAATGTTACTATGTGACAAGACATCACGTGGCAGGAGCACGGGGCCCACAGGGCCCCACGCTCCCGCCGCCGCATTGCATTCACTATTTCTCATTATCATTCTCAAAAAGAAGGGAACTTAGAGGCAAAAACTCTGTTTAATGCATCAGTTAGGGTTGTTCCACAGCGACAAAAGCAATGAAATTCGATGTTAGGGTTGACACCCCTTTGCACCCTCCCACCCCTCCAACGGAATCAGAGTGCGGCGTTGGGGTCATCTCGGTCCTAACACCCCATTCTCCTATTCCTTATCTTCTTTCCACATAACGATGGGGTGAGTTGGGCCGGCATGGCGCGCAGTCCCGGTTGAAGTGGAGGGGGGTGCTGAGTTCGAGCTCAACATCAATTCCTAACTGCCGGCTGTTGAGTGCTGATGCACTAAACAGGTTTTGCCTCTAATGTCAACCTGTAGATAGATAGATAGATAGATAGATAGATAGATAGATAGATATACCACACACATGTCCAGAATGCTGCCTTTCATCTCCTTCCTCTGATACACTGCAACTCAGCAGGCCTTCCAAAATTTTTGTTTTTATTAATTTCCAGAAGGACACTGAACTTGCAGATTACTTTTGCTATTCTTTTAGTTTTCAAAATATTATATGATAATTTAATGGCCTTACTTTTTCAAAACAGAGGGGATAAGATTTTCAGAAGAAAACACTCATGCATGTTATTATTTATTCCGGAGTACAGCTGATCACAGCATTGAAAAACAACATTTAAGCAGTCATAAGCAACTGGCAATCTGGCTAACAAAGTATTATTATGGCAACCTTTGATTAAAGCAAAATATAGTAGTTCAGTATGTATGGATGATTAGGGTCATTCAGCTGTAACATATCAAGTATTCTGGAGAATGTCACAATTAACCTTGAAGCATTGGGTAACAAGGTATAAATGTCCAACTTTATCCTGAAACACTGACAGTGACAATTGTGCAGTTCAGCAGAGTGAGAAATGTTTGAGAAGCAACATGTAATGCAGATTGTAGGGGGTGCAGAGATGTTCTTAATGTTAAGACATAACACAGTATGTTTCTCGGTCGATATGCTGAAGCACATTAAGAGAGAGGACAACTTCAAAAATGGTAAGTTAATCAAAAGACACATAACTTATTCAATAATAATTCCTATGCAAAATTAAAACAGTAACCTTCTGCATATTCCTTAATTCACAGATTTTGTAAGAATGATATATTAGCATTTGTCCTACAGAAACAGCTTTGTATATTAATAAGGAAATAGTCAAGACCACATCAATACAATGAATGTAATCCCACTGAGGGATTTAGGTGACATGATATATCATGAGAGTGAAGACTGGGTGCTTTGTGATAACACCGAAATTCCAATATTGAATGGCAAGCTTATTTACAAGTGTTTCTTACCTCATATTTTCTGTAATGTATAGAATTCTGATTCTGATTTATGTAAGCAATAACAGATGACTAGGCACGCTTGCAAAGTGCATCCATTTATTTCAACACATACCCTGGAGTGTGATATTGTTCCATTATATTTTTTGTGCATGTAAGAGTTTAAAAAAGGGTATTTACATTTGAAAAAATAGAAACGTTTATATGAATTTTTGGTGAAATAGTTCTTTGATTGCTGGACCATCGAAATTTTTTTTTCTTTAGAAATAAATTCTCTTATGTATTTTCCATAGTTATGGTGTTTATAGTTACATAATTATGTATATTTCCTCCACCCCCATGGACACAGTGATGCTGTTTCTATTTTAAAACAAATACAAATCAGTGTATGATAGGGAATATGATGTGCCACATGGTTTTGTTTCTGCAACAGAGGGGGGTGGAAGAGAGAGATGTCTTGAGTGTACTGTAACAGAGGGACAGACAGCAGCAAATGTGATGCAAGAGAAAAAGAGTGACAGACAGACAGACAACAATGTCCAGGAGAGTTGTTAAAAGGAAGGCACATTCTGGATCAATGTTTCTGCTCCCTGCTTGTGTGGAATATTGTATATCCAAACTTCACTCCACCATCAAAAAAGGGCATGCACACACAGGGCTGCAACGTTGGAAAGAGTTTTATTGGATGCAAAGTGCAAATACACAAATATGAGTAAAATACAAAGTGCCAGTGGCCAATGCATGGAAGCAGAAGACTGCCCAACTCAACTACATTTCCAGTCTCACTGACTCTTCTGGGGCTCCAGGAGTGTTATGACTGCACTGTGCACAATAAACTGTACAAATAAATAAAGTTTCATATCTTACCTTGATAGATACATGCCACAAAATAAAATTACTCTACCACTGAGAAGTGGAAGGGTAGTCCAGATGGGTCACACAGCCTACTCCTACCCTTAAAACTGTAGTATGAACATTAATATTAGTAATAGTGCTTGTCCAGTTGTTTTCACATTTTTTAGTATGGGCAATGGGACTTCTGGATGGGAAGTGTGAAGGCCACATTTGGGGCATTGGGTCAGTAGCAAGCCATATCAATTAAAAGGAAGTGTGGAAAGCATTCAGCATAGCAAAGGCACAAACCAAGGGAAACATAGTCAACTCAGTTAAGAAGGGGGATAATACCTTTTATAGGTACATTAGGGAGCAAAGAAAGGCCAAGGGAGGGATAGTGAGACTTAATAAAGGGGAGAGGGGGGGTGGGCAAAGGGTGACAATGAAAAGGCAGAGATACTGAATGAATACTTTTGCTTGGTATCCACACAAGAAGAGGAGGGAGAGGTACCTAAACCAAACAATAGAAGCACTCTGGATAGGGGGTGGATACCAGTCCATTCACAGGAGAAAGGGTCCTGAAAGATCTCCTAAAACTGAAGGTAGACAAAGCAATGGGGCCTGATGGGATTTACCACAGAATTATAAAAGACAAAGGGGAGAACTAGTGACACCACTGACTATCCTTTTTAACAAATCATGGGAGGATGGTGTGGTACCTTAGGACTGGAGGAGGGTAGATGTGATCCCCCTTCACAAAAGTGGGAGCAAGACAGAGGCAGGAAACTACAGACCAGTTAGTTTGACCTCAGTGGTAGGGAAAATGATGGAATCACTCCTGAAAGAAATAATTGTTGAGTACCAGAAGGCCAGCAGGCACAGGACCCAGGGCAGCATGGATTCACAGTGGGAAGGTTATGTCAGATAAATCTAACAGATTTCTTTGACTGGGTGACCAAAGTAGTAAACATGGGAAGGGCTTTGGATATGGTGTACCTAGACTTTAGCAAGGCATTTGACATAGTCCCACACAAAAGATTAACAAACAAGTTAGCCAGCCTGGGAGTGGATCCCAGAGTGGTAGCCTGGGTGAAAAATTGGCTGAACAATAGGATGCAGAGGGTACTAGTAAATGGAGTCCACTCTGAAGAAAGGGGGGTTACTAGTGGGGAACAACAGGGTTCAGTACTGGAACCAGTCCTCTTTAATGTCTTTATAGGTGCATTGCAGAGAGGCTGGAAGGAAAAGTATGCCTCTTTGCAGATGACACAAAGATCTGCAACATGGTTGATGCACAAGGAGGGTGGAAAGGATGAGGGACTTCGCAAGGCTGGAGGAATGGCCAAATGTATGGCAGCTTAGATTCAATGCAAAGAAGTGCAAACTAATGCATCTGGGAAACAAAACCCAAGGGGAAGAGCACACAATGGGGGGGGGTACTAACAACCCGAAAAATAGAAAGGGACCTGTGGGTAGTCTTATCAGATGATCTAAAGGTAGGTAAGCAATGTGAGAAGGCAGTAAGGATGGCTTGGGGGATACTGGGATCCACAGGGAGAGGCACTGCCAGTAGAAAACAGGAAGTTGTTTTCTCTCTGTGCAGACAGTTGGTGAGACCCCATATGGAGCACTGCATGCAGTTATGGAGACCCCATCTCTGCAAGGACATAGAGAGGATGGAGGCAGTCCAGAGGAGGGCAGCTAAAATTATGCAGGGTCTGCACCAGAATCCATACAAGGAGAGACTAAAGGAGCTTAATATGTATACCATTGAGGAAAGGAGGGAGAGGGGAGACATAACAGAAACTTTCAAGTACCTCAAGGGAATCAACAGAGTCTTAGAGTGTAGGCATCTTTCAGAAAAAGAGATGTGCAAGAACAAGGGGGTGCAATTTGAAAACAGAGGGGGGATGGTTAGGGGCAATGTGAGGAAGTATTTTTTTCACAGAGAGGATGGTGGACACATGGAACGGCCTTCCTGAGGAGGTAGTGGGGTCAAAAATAGTGGTGGAATTCTAGAATGCATGGAACAGACATAAGGCAATTCTAGTGGGGGTAGGAAGAAATAGGCTGTTAGTTAACTAGGATCTGCAGCTTATTCAATGGGTAGGAAAATGGCAGGCTGGGTGGGCCAAGCAGTCCTTATCTGCTGTCAAAGTTTATGTTTCTATGTTAAAAACATTGCCCTCTGTCATCTGGTAAGCATTGTCACTTTTGTGGATTAATGTTTTTTATGGAAGGAACAGCTAAGGATTCAATAAACCAAAGTAGTGCAGCACTGAGAAAAGATGACTGCCAATTTGTTTTGTTTTTTTAGAACATCAGTGGTGTCGTTGATCCAGCATGCACCAAAACTAGTGGTGAGATTCTGATCAGGTAGTCCAACTACTAGTTGTAGTGCATTCTGTGATCAACAGTACTGGGAGAACCCCTGAACATGTAGTATTAAAAGAAAATTAGTAAAAAGTAAAATAAATTATTAAGATCTTAAAGAATCAGAACTGCAAAGCCATTTTTTGAGGTACAGGTACTGCCTAAGCCCAGGTATGGAAACATAAAACAGAGGTCACTCTATAGACACAACCGGTGGCTGTGGACAGTTCCTTGTCAAAATTGCGACTGTGGAATGACGACCCATGAATAGGGTACAAGTCCCACAGCTCAATGACTTTTTAAAAACATCTTCCTTGCTGGGGGCTTTACCCCCACACCATCTTATTTATTATATTAACTCTGAGGGGGACATACCTCACAGATGAGGGGAACCACCAGTTGCCCGAAAGTGTCAGCGCTGTGGTTCTATCGCTGTAGTCACAGGTCACCATTCCACAGTCGCCGTTTTGACTGGCAACTGCTGTGGACATGAGCTGCATGGAAAAGCTTCAGATTTATGTGAAGCAGGGGTATTTTATATGGATCAAATGATCTTTACACAAGAGATGGATTGCACCTCACTAGAAAGGGGGCATTTGCTTTGGGAGCAGAATCCAAACAGCTATTTACCACAGTGTAAACTAATCACAAGGGGCAGTCTTATGATAATAATCAAAAGGTAATAAAAGATATCAAAGCCAAAATGGACACATCAAATCAAGTTACTAACAATACTGTGCAAGTTAGGGAGAACATCAAACATTTTAAGTTATTAACCCTGAACACTAGAAGTTTAAATAACAAAAGGATGTCTTAAAAGCCACAATAATTGACCAATATTATGACCTAAATTTCAACAACTGAAACCTGGTAGAAAGATGACAATGACTGTGGTTATGAACTGGATTGTTATATATTATACAAACCTAACAGTAAAGAAAACAAAAGGGGGCTAGCAATGTATGTCAATGATAAACTAGAGAGTAAGTTATTTTTAGATGATGATGATGATGATGATGATGAAACACAAATAGAAATTATATGGACAGAAATTTCAGCACGTCAAAATCAGTTATAGTAGGAACATGTTACTGGCCACCATGTAGTAACAATGAACATACTTATAAATTATTTAAGAACATTCAAAATTTTAATAATTCAAATATGGATATAATAATACTGGGGGATTTTAACTTACACAGTATTAACTGAGAAAATATAACTTTACCTAGTTACCTGGGTAACCAACTTTTAGATATTTTGGATGAGTGCAAACTAAGCCAGTTAGTAACTGCACCTACAATGGGTAATAATCTATTAGTTTGGTGCTCACTAACATATCTCATTATAATACAGCATGTATAGTGATAGAGCCATTGGGAAACAGTGACCACTGTATGATAATGGTGTCTGTGGACAAGAAATGTAGAAAAACTGAAAATAAACAAGAGTATTACAACTTTAAGGATAAAAACGTTGAAGCCATTGTAACACATACAAGTGAATGGGACTGGGGGTCAGCATGTAGACATAAGACTGATGAAAAATAGGACCACAGTAAGAAAACTGATAACATTACATGAAAAATGGGTACCATCAAAGAAAAAGTAAACAAACCAAATGAGGCCTAAATGGATGACAAATAATATCAGAAGAAAAATAAAGAAGCAAAGGTGTTCCTTCAGGAAATGGAGAAATGCACCAAATGAGGAATGAGAGGCCTTTATAAAAGAGACCTAAGAGTGTACAGGATTTCTCTAAAGAATAGTAAGAGAAAATTTGAAAGAAAGTTAGCCAACAATAAAACAAAAAATCCAAAGATTTATTTTGTTTATTTTAACTCACTGAAAGGTAGGAAGGTGGTGATTGCTCCCCTTGAGGTACAGGGTAAAGAAGTTGAACATCCCAAGGATATGGCAGAGGCATTTAATAAATTCTCTGCATAGCATTTACCAAAGATACTAACTTAGGAGATCCACTAACAGTTACTGACAAAATAACCCCTACTTTAGAAAATGCACTGTTTACAAAGGATAGAGTTAAAACAAATTGTCTAAACTTGACCAGCACAAATCACCAGGACCAGACAATACCCATTCACACCTTCTAAAGAATCTGGCTGAAACACTAGCTGTCCTGATCTGTGACCTTTTCAAAACATCTCTAATATCAGGATCAGTGCTGGGAGATTGGAAAAAAGACATTATGACCTAAATTTTTAAGAAGGGAAATACATAATATCAAATGCTAAAGCTATCAGTACATGCCTTCTAGGTAAGATAATGGGATCCATTTTGAAAGATTATTTTATAAATAGCATTACTACTGATGGGGTTATTGAGTACACCCAGTATGATTTCACAAAGGGTCGTTTCTATGTCACAGACTTAATTTTCTTCTGCAAAACCATTAGTGACTTGCTTGATAAAAACATACCAAGTGATGTTATTAATAAGGATCTCAGCAAGGCCTTCTATAAAGTGTTTCATAGAAAACTTGTTCATAAGTTAGGCAGTATGGCCAATACTAGAGCGGTTAACAGGGTCAGAAACTGGCTAGACAACGGGGGATAGAGAACGAGGGTGAAGGGTGAATTATCAGATGAAATTGTTGCAACTAGTGGGGTGCAGCAGGGTTTGCTATTGCAACCTATCCTATTCACAGTCTGTATACCATCAGAACAGCAATGGCCCCATAGTGATGGACCGTGCAGCAATGGATGTTTCACAATGATAGACTTTGTGGTGACGAGGGATGTGTATCTAACTCCACTGTCTGTGTGACATGGAGTTATATATATAAAGTAGGACACATCCCCCCACATGGAGGGTTGTAGGGGGCACAGCACCTCTATTTTGATCTGTCCAACAGTGTTGGTTGCTGTTGCAGTGTTGCTGGTCATTATCGGATCACATAGGTGTCGGGGATGTCGCCATGTGTCCATCACTGTGGGGGGCATTGCAGTCGGGGATGTCATTGTAGCAACATGGAACCCTCATAGTCTATCTCAAAGATATGCACAATGGACTATCTGGACATATAATGAAATTTGTGGATGACACAAAAATGGACGGGCCTGTTCAAACTGTTGAGGTTACGACCAGTATTCAGTCAGATCTGGAAAATTAAATATATGGGCTAATGACTGGCGAATGCAATTTAACCCCAAAAATGTGTGTTGTTACACATGGGTATCAACAACCTTCAGACTAAATATTACTTAGGAGAATTGGAACTAAAGGCAGACAAGGAAGAAAAGGATCTGAGGGTTATCGGGATCCATACTACTTCCTGACACTGGACTTCCCGACAACAAACTTCCCACTACCAATTTCCCTACTGAACCAAATCCCAACTAGTTATCATACCGACAAACGGTCTCCCGACAATCTGGTAAAACGACTGCACAGATCAGGAAATTAGGCTTTCCAAATTACAAATGGCATGGCAGCCACCATCACAGATATAGAATACACAGACTGCACAGATCAGGAAATTAGGCTTACCGAATTACAAATGGCATGGCGGCCACCATCACAGATATAGAATACACAGACTGCACAGATCAGGAAATTAGGCTTACCTGATTACATTGGATCTGTCTTTCGGCCAGATGCACAGATAAAGATTATATTGGACCCATTCAACAAATTAAAATCCATTCTTTATTAAAATTTATTAAAATTAAACAACATAAAATTCAGAAGCCCTCTTAGTGTAGCTATATGCGGAGATTGTGAGCTATTCCTCATATGTACTCCAAGGATGTGCACGTTGTCCTGTCCTTAATAATATTGCACATTTTTTCTTCCCTCTTTGCATATTTTTTCTTAACGGGAGATTTTGGTAGTCCTCGTGTTGTTTTTTCGATTGTGCACTCTGTGTTTATTTGCTCCTTGTGGAGCTCCTGGATAAATCTGTGCACTCCTATGTGAGACCCCCCCAACAAGTGCCCCTAGCCGCCTGTGTCATGCCTCTACATTGTTTTAGGTTCGGTTCCATTTATTCAAGCACAGACCAGAATGCAGGAGGGAAAAGTGGTGGGCTTCAAACTACAGTGTGATTTCTCATCCTCCTTCTTCTTCATCATCCCAACACATAATTATCCTCAAACTATTCAACAATCGCACCACACGATGTCAGCATCTCCAGCTTTAACTCAGCAAATGCTGCAGTGATTTCCTCAGCAGGCAGAAAAGCTAATGCTACAAGATGTCTTCGTTTGAGACTTAATTCAGCACCCGTCCCATAGTCAATAGCCATGCCAACACTTTGAATCTTTCTCCATACTATTTGCCCCAGATGAAAAAGGTAGCCCTTGCTTTGTGAATCGGGGAATTCTATCTTGCAAGCATTACTGCTGCCTGATCAGAATCAGTTAAAATCACTTTCGGGGCCAAAGTCTTATTCCCATCATCTGCCATATCAAGAAGATCTTGAAAGAGGTGTAAGTAACTGTCCTGTGATTTACTAGACAGAAGTGCATAGACAAGGGGCACAATTCTCGAATTATCTGGTGCTCCAACTGGAGCATGTATGGAGTATGCTCAACAACTTTTCTTAAATGATGTTGTCCACCAACTAATATCATGGACGCTGTCCCCAAACACTGCAGGCTCTTCCTGCTCTGGCAACACCAATAGTCTCCACGATTATGCTCCTTAACATATAAGTAGCCACCATATGATATCTTAGTATTCCCTCTCTGTGAAGGAGCAACCTTGCAAACAATAACTTCTTCCATTGCAAAAATTCAGCAATGGAAATGACTAACTCTGAAGTAACACACATGACGTGCTACTTATAACATTCAGCTTGATGTTAATTACAGTAATTGATTGACAGTAATCAATTTACTCTAATTGACAACAGCCCCATGTCTGTCAAGCTCACTGACAGCTGCATGTCACTTCCCGTTGAAATAGAACATTTGATTGCTGCAAGTAAAAAACAGTCAACTCCAATTGTTGGGTGGGAGATGCTGTCGGGAGGAGCGCTTAGATGGGATGTTTCATTTCGGTATGCTAAAGTCGGTATGTGTAAAGTTGGGAAATAGACGTTTGGGAAGTCGTACTAGACCCGGGTTATCACATAGTCTGATTTAATATTAAAAAACAGTAACAACCTGATAGTAACTAAAGCATTATGAATATTAGGATGCATAAAAAATATCATTAGTGGCCATAAGGATGTTGTAATGTCACTGCATTAATTGAAGGCTAGACCTCCCCCCCAGATTACCGTTCCCAGTACTCTTCACCATATAAAAAGGGTGATACCAGATAGATGAAAAGGACTAGAGGAGATTTACAGGGATAGTATCTGGTATGGGTGACAAGAACTAGAAAACAAGATTGGAACACTTAGGATTACACAGCCTCAAAAGGAGAAGAATCAGAAGAAATCTGATACTTATATTTCACATATTAAATAATGATTAGCTACTGGCAGACATGGAATTTGATATACGAGAAGTCAAACATCATACTAGTGGGAAACAACAAACAAATTAAAGGTACACTATATAAAACTAACAAGAGGGAGCCATACATCACTCAGATAGTGGTTAAAGTATGGAATAGCTTACCACAGGAAACAATAGAATCATTGAATGTAGATTGTTTAAAAAAAGCTGGACGTATTAATGAACAGTTTAGAAAGAAAATCTGTTCCCACTGTAATATGTGGTTAAGTTAAGGATCAATGTGATTGTGCATTGGGCTAAATTGTCATGTGATCCTTTTTGCTCAATCATGTATTGACATATTCCTTATTCATTTTATGAAATTCAATTGATCTGATGTCAGATTCATGGTATCATGACTAGATTTTGAATGAGGTCAATATAGTAATAACAATATTCATGTAAATGAATTAGAAATAAGAAATGGGAACTTATAAATGATCTTAAGAATAGTTTTTCAATAAAAAAAATCTAATTTCTTATTATAAAAACAAGGTATTTAAAGTATGGCAAAGGAAGTGACTTCTATGTATGATCCCTTACATAAAATTTGATAGTCTGAAGGCTAAGATTCATGAGCAGACCTATTTAATAGCCTTCACAAAAGCGGTCCCAAGGATGATCCAGGGAATTACAGACCAGTCAGTCTGATCTCCACCGTGGGCAAGCTCATGGAGACCATACTAAAGGAAAGGTTGGTAGAATATCAAGAGGAACATGGTCTCCGGGATGAGAGGCAGCATGGGTTCATGGGGGGGGGGGAGATCATGTCAAACAAATCTGATTGACTTCTTTGACTGTGTCACTAAGACAGTAGACAGGGGCCAAGCGGTAGACATCCTCTATCTTGATTTCAGCAAGGCCTTTGATTCTGTGTCCACCAAAAGGTTGATTAGGAAGTTGGTTGATCTTGGAGTTGAAGAAAAGATGGTCAGATGGGTGGAAAACTGGCTGAGGGACAGTACCCAGAGGGTGGTGGTGGGGAGAGTGTTATCTGGCACCAGAGAGGTAACCAGGGGGGGTCCCACAGGGCTCTGTGCTTGGGCCAGTGTTGTTCAATGTCTTCATCAATGACAATGGGGATGGCATTAAAGGCAAAATGTGCCTATTCACAGATGACACCAAGCTCTGTGGGAGAGTGAACACAGCTGAAGGGATACAGGACCTACAGGAAGAGCTGGAAAAGCTGGGGAGGTGGTCCAGGATCTGGCAGCTTGGCTTCAATGCCAAGAAATGCAAGTTATGCCAAGAATTCCAGGACAGAGTATTACCTGGGTGGAGTCCGAGTATCTGCATCAGAGCAGGAGAAGGACCTGGGAGTGATGATCACTAGTGACCTGAAACACTCCACGCAGTGCAAGAAAGCAGCAGCAAAGGCAAACAAGATGCTGGGATACATAGCTAGGGGGATCAATAGTAGGAGAGAGGAGGTTATACTGCCCTTGTACAGGCCACTGGTAAGGCCGCATCTAGAGTATGGAGTTCAGTACTGGTGCCCACACCTCAAAAAGGACATTAACCTGCTGGAGAAGGTACAGAGCAGGGCTACAAAGATGATAGCCTGTCAGCAGGGCAAGGCATACAAGGAGAGGTTGAGGGCACTGAACATGTACTCCCTGGAAGACAGGAGAGAGAGAGGGGGCATTATTAGGACATTCAAGTACTTTAAAGGGATAAATAAGGTTGATAAGGAGGGTCTCTTTAAGCTGAATGACAACCGTATGACATGGGGGCACAGTCTTAAGCTGGAGGGTGGAAGGTTTAGGAGGGAAGTCAGGAAACACTTCTTCACAGAGAGGGTGGTGCACACTTGGAATGCACTGCCGGAAGAGGTCATCTCATTGAAGAGATCATCTCATTTGGAACACCCTGCCAGAGGAAGTGGTGGGGGCTGAAACAATCACGGGATTTAAGAATGCATGGGATAGACATAAAGGAATTCTAGAGGTCGGGGTAAGGGGAAATAGACTTCTAGGAAAACAAACTGAACTTACAAGCTCAAATGGGCAGACTAGGTGGGCCATAGGCCCTTATCTACCGACACTGTCTATGTATCTATGTATCTATGAAGACAGTGGGCAGCTTTAAGAGAGGCTGGATAGGCATAGGGGAAGGTAAGAATCATGGGTAGGAGGATGGGAGGAGTGGGGAGGAGGGGGGACATTAGCTCAAGCTGTGGACCCTGCAATATGAGCAGACTTGATAGACCAAATGGCGTTCTTCTGCTGGTTCTTCGTATGTATGTCTGTTCGTATGTATGTAGGAGATAGTGCCAAAAGTGAAAAAGGATACACGGTTTAATAAGAGGTGTATTAAGTGGAAGAACCAGTTAAACAAACTTGTGAGGAAAACAAGACAGGAACAAAAATGTGAACTTAATAAACAGAGAGAACCATATAAAAAGGTTTTACAAGTGGAAAAGCAAAATTTTATTTAGTCAGTTAGGAAAATTGTTTTGGAATACAACACCTGTGAATGGCTCTAAAACCTTTTGACTCCTAATGATGATGGACATGATGAATTTTAAACAAAATGTTTTTGCCTCAATATAGTCTACTAAATTTAATTCCTTCTTCTAAAACCCTTCTCTATATTAGATGAAGTCATGTTCAGATAATTTATATGCACGAGTATCTGGGGGTTTACAGTTATATTCATTAGAACACGTTTCATATGCTATTAACAGTCAGAAAATCACAAAGCTGCTGGTCTGGATGCCATTCCAGTGGACATTAATCAGCTTAGCTCTTCTTGGTGGGACCCCTTTTTAGTACACCTTTATAATGGAATTATATTATCACAAGAGCATCTTTATTTGTGAAAAGGCATTATATTAATTCCACTGTTTAAAAATAAAGGATCAACAAAAGAGCCATTGTGAATCATCCAATATCCCTTACTGGTAATTCTCAAAACATGTTTTTTTTCTAAAATCATGTTTCACAAATTACAGTTATGGATAGTGCAACATAAAATTCTAGCAGAGACTCAATTTGGCTTCAGGGAACAAAGATCTACCCTAGACTGTTAAGTGATACTCTGTCATTTGAAGCAAAATATGTAAAGGTAAATAAGGAAAGTCTATATATGGCCTTTATTGCTCATTAACAAGCATTTTATATGGTTAAAAACAATTTATTGTGGCAGAAGATGGAGAGGATCATTGTCCCTCCTCTCTCCTTTCAATTATCACAGCCTTACACCAAGGAACTTGGGTGAAGGCATACCATTCTTTAGTAGCAGATCTTATGGACAGCTTTACTACAAATGTTGGTGTAAAGCAAGTTTGTTGGTTAGCTCCTACCCTTTTTGTGTTGCTTGCATGCATGTGCAAGAAACACATTGCTTTCAGTAGTTAGGGAGCATGCCTAAATGCGTCAGGAAATTCGGCCACATCACCAAACAATCAGCTGTTTTGGTGTATTACAAGCTACCAAAACAGCTGATTGTGTGATACCCATAGTGACGGCTTCTCCATCGGCCTCTCACAGTCCCCAGGAAGCCAACGGAAAGCTGTCACCCACCATTCAGTTTGCCTTCCTGGTGAAACGTTTAAATAAATAAATGAAAAAAAAAGCCAATGGGGTGCCCAATCCCCATCAGCATAATGCACCCCCCATGGCTCATGCGTTCCCCCCAGCATGCTGTATGGCCAGTGGGGGTGCTCAATCCCCCATCGGCTCCAGTGCCTCCCAAAAAAACTTCCATCTGCCACACTGGGAGCCCACCCCAGTGTGGCAAAAGTCTCCTTAGCCCAGCAGGGGTGCCCAATCCTCCATCAGCTCCACTGCCCCCCCAAACAAACTGCCTAGTGCCATGCTGGGAGCTCACCCCAGTGTGGCAAAGTCCCCATCATCCTTTAAAAAAAAGACCTAGAAAAAAAAAGTCCCTCGTTGATACTCTGCCCCTCCCCACCCATGCCCACCCTCTGTGTACCCCATTTCCTCACACCCCCCTCACCCCATACTTACCTCTGGAGCCCAGCGCAATGATCCTCAGTGGACCGGGAACACTGCACTCTTGAAAGATGACCGTGAACTGAAGAAATGCCGTTAAGCTATATAATGGCACAAATGTTTTTTTTTTCAACTTTGATGCATATCTCAGCCATTTTGGGGAATTTGTTCACTAAATTTTCAACATGGGGTTCTTGGGACCCCACCTCATGAACTCAGTCACTGTAATTTTGTTATTCAGTCCCGAAAGGTGATTTCATGGTCACTGCATGGAACCATCTTTTGGGACTAATTAACAAAATGATAGTGTCACAGCTCATGAGGTAGGCCCCCAAAAACCCTATGTTGAAAATTTGGTAAAAAAATCCCAAAAATGACTGTTTTAAGAGAATGCATTGAGCAGTTCCTACACACACTCATAACTTCAATCATTTTTAATATTTTCACTCCAGATTTTCAACATTGCCATTTTACCACACCTTCTTATGAACAGTACAGCTGTCATTTTTCACATCTCGCCTGAAATGTGTTTTCGCGCATGTAGCACATAATGGCTTGGTTGGTGTGCAAAATCAATGTTCAGGACAGATTAAGAATATACAGTGACACTGTTCATGAGTTAGGATCCCAAAAACCCTATGCTGAAAATTTGGTGAAAAAATTCCCCTACATGACTGTTTTAGGAGCGAGCGTTGTGCAGTTCTTATGCACGCTCATAACTTCGAGCATTTTTATTATTTTCACTCCAGATTTTCAGCATTGCCATTTTACCACACCTCCTTATGAAACTCACAACTGCCATTTTTCACATCTCACCTGAAATGTGTTTTCCACATGTTGCACACAGTGGCGTAATTGGTGTGCAAAATCAATTTTGGGGACAGATTAAGAAATACACAGTGACACTGTTCATGAGCAGAGGTCTTAAACTGGCTATGTTGAAAATTTGGTGACAAAAGTCCATAAAATGACTGTGTTATGGGTGTGCAGTGTGCAATTTCTATGCACCCTTGTAAGTTCATGAATTCGTAAACTTTTCAGTCCAGATTTTCAACACTGGCATTTTTCCACACCTCCTTAAGAACAGTAGAGCTGTCATTTTTCACACCCTGGCCGAAATGTGTATTCACACTTCCAACGCAGAATAGCACAGTCGCTCTGGGAAATCAGTGTTCGGGATAGACTGAGAAAATCACTGTGATACTGTTCATGAGTGGAGGTCCCAAAATGCCTATGTTGAAAATCTGCTGTAAAAAATCCCAAAACTAATTACATTACGGGTGCGCATTGTGCAGTTTCTAAGCACACTCATGACCTCACCGTTTTTTTATATTTCACTCCAGATTTTCAACATTGCCATTTTTTACACCACCTCATGAATAGTACAGCTGTCATTTTTCACATCCTGTTCAAAATGTGTTTTCACACCTGAGGCGCCAAATGGCGCAGTCACTGTGTAAAATCACCTTTCAGCTAATGAACTGATAGTGTCTCTGTTCAAGTGGTGGGATCACAAAAAGCCCATGTTGAAAACTTGGAGTAAAAATGCCAAGAAATACCCAGGGTGTTAGGGTTTTCGACTATAACACCCTACCCTGTAGGGACTGACAGGCGCCAGGGGTGTGACTTGGGATTGTCGACAGTAATGCTCATGCCATTCCCCCCCCACCCTGCATCCAGTGGCAGGCATCGAGGTGTGCCTTGGACCCTTTGGCCCCTGAGTTTATCCCATTCTCCTATACTGCACCCATTTCAGTGTATTTACTTATGGAATGAGGTGAGTGTGAAGCCTGAACACTTCAAAGCATACCTTGACACTTGTAAGTGTCTGCAGGGTAGGATGAGGTGAAATGTCATGACCGTTATGGGCGACGACCCAAAGGCACACCCCAATGCCTGTCCATCTCTACAGGGTGGTAGTGGAGTTGGCATCAGTTCAATACTTCACTGCCATTCCTATACTGCATCTGTCTAACTCCTGCACTTCCACTGCTAATGACAGCAAGCAACACTGGCATTGACAAATGCTTGTTAATATTTACATTAACACAGTCTGGATATAGTGAATGAAGAGGTTTACGTAACCCATAAATTCTAAACCAAAGCTGCAGATGTCTGGCCTATGCTGATAACCTAGTGGCCATCTTATCTACTTCAGGACTAGGTCTTCAGTGCAAGCTTGCCTCCTTTGAAAGTAAGTATAAGCTTCTTACTTTATGTATTAATACTGTCAAATCACAAATAATGATGGCAGGAGAACATAAATGCTCCTGGTTTCTAAACTTGGATAGATTAATGAAGGTGAAATCACTTGACTATCTTGGAATTTACTTTGCTGAAAATCTACCATGGATGAAACATGTAACTATGCTTCTGAAAAAAATAAGAGCCTAGTTACTGTATTAAATACGTTTAATTATCAATATGAGGAATATGTATTCTTGGTATACTCCCAAGTTCTGAATGCAAAAAATAGGCCTCCATGTAATATGGTCTTGAATTGCGGGGCGTGGCTAATTTCACTTTCCTAGTACAAGTCTTAAAACCTATAAAGTAATATTGCAGGTATCAAATTCAGTGCACAGTGCTTTGATATGGCAGAACTAGGTCAGCTTCCATTGATAACACTGGCTAACCATAGAATGTTGAAATATTGGTTGGTTCACATTATATTCTTATATAAGGAATACTGTATGGGTGACTATGCTGTGAGCCTGTGTTTCCATCGAAGGGTTGCAATACCAGTGTAAAGACCTCGAGAGCAAAGCTCAAGAGGTACATACTGATATTTCAGCCCTGAGATGGAAACACAAGGAGAGTTGTGTATAGTTGTCCATATTTAATTTGTTATAGTGTATGGTTTTAAAACTAAAGACACAAGCTCTATAAACATAACACCCTTAGAAAGGGGAATCTATAGCTCCCTGCTTTAATACTGCAGGACCTAAAGGTTACGTTTAATCAAATGATTAAAAAAATGTTTTAAATACCTACCAGGTTAGACATCTTATCTTAAATATTTGGTTGATCCTGAATCCCTGATAGTTTCAGTGTCCCCAGTGGCCAGTCCTGTCATGACATGAGTGACGGAGTAAACTGTGGGGGACGTTTATGTGCCGGCATGAACTAATGTAGTCTAATACTCTGTAACAGCGCATTTTCAAGGTTAGTATATCAGCACCGATCAGGCAGACTCAGCCCAATCAGTACTAGTAAGCATGAAGTTGTTATACACTATTAGACTACATTAGTACATACTGGCACACAGCTGTCCCCCAAAGCTTAATCTGTGACTGAGGTCATTACAGGACTTGCTGCAGCAGACAGTGGGACTATTAGTTCCACAGTATGACTGGTTAAGGGACACAGGATAAATCAGATCTAAAGTAAGTTGTCTAACCTGGCAGTTACAACATTATTTTTTTTACATTTTTAGCTTAATTGGGACTTCTGGGTTCCGCCATATTAAGGCTGGGGGGCTGAGGATTCCCCTTGAATGTAGTTTGCAGGAGTGAGCAAGAGGGAATTGCAGGTACACTTAACAATAGGTTGTGCACAATAAACCTTTTAAAATATGCACAGTAACTTTAGAACATGCACAATAAGGGTTTTATAAAGTGCACGATCAGGTTTTTCATTCATTTGAATTCAGTACACAATATCTCCAAACCATACACAATAAATATTCATTAGCTGTCTTAATAGAAAAGAAAAACTGTCTGGATAACACAGTCCCTTCACTATTGTTGTCTGACTCTATTAAAATCTTTAAGAAATTAGGTTTTGGATGTTCATCTGTTCTCCTAAAATTGGAACCATTGAATCTCTATCATAGAAAAATTAGCTTGCAAATTCAAGATCAGGCTTAGCAAACATGTTTTAAAACAAGTTTGAACCCAGAGACTTTGCACATGGATATCTAATAATGAAAAAAAGGTTATTGCTTGGAATGTGTTTTACACTCTCCCTCCAACTAAAAGAACATACACTCTTGACTTACAACCAATTTGAAATAAATTAGAGTATTTTTTTTTAAACATAAGATACCACTGGACAGTAAAATGTTCTCCAGTCTGTCCTTGTGATTTGAAAATTAGAGATGATCTGAAGCATATTTTATAGATATGTCCATGACATATATCCATATGACGATAACCATATTTTTTGCAGAGTTTTTGCTAGATACTCCTAAATCATTAGAAACATTGATAAGATTCATGAACTCTGAATCAGAAGGTTTTATTAGGAGTGTGTCTGCTATTTGAGATTGATCAACTATGAAATATAAATACATTTAACTGTTCATTATGGTATATTTTCTTGATATATGAATGCTGTTTTCAACATATTTTTTACCTTTGTAATCACATAATTTTGTTATATCAATACAATTTAACTGAATAAAGTATCAATACTTTCTGATGTCAGAACAATTATGAGTTTTTAAAAGTTTCACTAATTCCCTATGGGAAAATGTGGTACCAAATACAATACCACAATGTGTAAGAGCTTTCCTTAACTCTCTGTTTCCTGCAGCTGCAGTACTAAACAGCAGATTCACCAAAACAATGAAAATCCTGCTGTATGGAGCTGGGTTTTGCTTCATTCTTATGTTCTGCTTCCCTACTAAGACTACACTGCCAGGATGTAAACTGCAGAATCTGGTGAGGCATGGATTCAACAGAAATGGAGACGTTATTATTGGACAAATGGCTCCACTTCATTATAGCACTGTGGCATCTGACACCACCTTTAGAGAGGAGCTTGTTCCTGAATACTGCAAAACGTAAGAGGATACTTGCCATTTTTGCTTCATTCCCGTTGTGGTTTTCTACATGTGCAAAAGTACTTTTATGAAATGTATTGTTATTAAGACTGGTCTATAGAACAGGTGTGTTAGAGCAACACATATTATTTAATCATGTTTGTTAAAAGAAAGGTCCTACCAGCAGTGTTGCACTGATACCATTGATGCCATTATGAAAATAAGACAATTAGGTAGTAGTGCCCTGAGATTTTTTTGTACATCATTGCAACCTTTATAAACTTATACATTGGCCCTCTCTACAGGTCAGAACAGGTAAATCAGATTTGAGCTTCTCTGTTGTATGTATTCTTTAGGTAAACTAATACAAAATCACACATACCCCCATAATGCAAAGCATCATGGGATGTACATGCAAATCACCCTTAAATTTTAGGCTGGTTCAGCTTTAAGCAGGAATACATGGTGCCAAAGGGCCTCACTCAATCTGCAATGGGTGCAAACAGAAGACAAAGAAACATGTTTCATCCTACCCATGGCTCATTAGGGTGCCTTGTCTAAATCACACCCTAGGGGAAATGAACCAGGCATAACTTAATCTTATGGGTTTGTGTCATGGTGAGCCCTCCCCCCAAAAAAACAAGCTAAAGGACAAAGAACCTCAATGAAAATGTGCTGAGGCAATGGTTACCCCAAAAGGCTTTGGCAGCAAAGCCAAGTTTCAAAGAAATACAAAATCACACATACCCCCATAATGCAAAGTACCATTGGATATATATATATTAGAGGCAAAAAACTCCATTTAATGCATCAGTTAGGGTTGTTCCACAGTGACAAAAGTGAGGAAGCATACCTTGACACTTGTAAGTGTCTGCAGGGTAGGATGAGGTGAAATGTCATGACCGTTATGGGCGACGACCCAAAGGCACACCCCAATGCCTGTCCATCTCTACAGGGTGGTAGTGGAGTTGGCATCAGTTCAATACTTCACTGCCATTCCTATACTGCATCTGTCTAACTCCTGCACTTCCACTGCTAATGACAGCAAGCAACACTTGGCATTGACAAATGCTTGTTAATATTTACATTAACACAGTCTGGATATAGTGAATGAAGAAGGTTTCGTAACCCATAAATTCTAAACCAAAGCTGCAGATGTCTGGCCTATGCTGATAACCTAGTGGCCATCTTATCTACTTCAGGACTAGGTCTTCAGTGCAAGCTTGCCTCCTTTGAAAGTAAGTATAAGCTTCTTACTTTATGTATTAATACTGTCAAATCACAAATAATGATGGCAGGAGAACATAAATGCTCCTGGTTTCTAAACTTGGATAGATTAATGAAGGTGAAATCACTTGACTATCTTGGAATTTACTTTGCTGAAAATCTACCATGGATGAAACATGTAACTATGCTTCTGAAAAAAATAAGAGCCTAGTTACTGTATTAAATATGTTTAATTATCAATATGAGGAATATGTATTCTTGGTATACTCCCAAGTTCTGAATGCAAAAAATAGGCCTCCATGTAATATGGTCTTGAATTGCGGGGCGTGGCTAATTTCACTTTCCTAGTACAAGTCTTAAAACCTATAAAGTAATATTGCAGGTATCAAATTCAGTGCACAGTGCTTTGATATGGCAGAACTAGGTCAGCTTCCATTGATAACACTGGCTAACCATAGAATGTTGAAATATTGGTTGGTTCACACATTATATTCTTATATAAGGAATACTGTATGGGTGACTATGCACAACGAGCCTGTGTTTCCATCGAAGGGTTGCAATACCAGTGTAAAGACCTCGAGAGCAAAGCTCAAGAGGTACATACTGATATTTCAGCCCTGAGATGGAAACACAAGGAGAGTTGTGTATAGTTGTCCATATTTAATTTGTTATAGTGTATGGTTTTAAAACTAAAGACACAAGCTCTATAAACATAACACCCTTAGAAAGGGGAATCTATAGCTCCCTGCTTTAATACTGCAGGACCTAAAGGTTACGTTTAATCAAATGATTAAAAAAATGTTTTAAATACCTACCAGGTTAGACATCTTATCTTAAATATTTGGTTGATCCTGAATCCCTGATAGTTTCAGTGTCCCCAGTGGCCAGTCCTGTCATGACATGGTGCGGAGTAAACTGTGGGGCGTTTTATGCCGGCATGAACTAATGTAGTCTAATACTCTGTAACAGCGCATTTTCAAGGTTAGTATATCAGCACCGATCAGGCAGACTCAGCCCAATCAGTACTAGTAAGCATGAAGTTGTTATACACTATTAGACTACATTAGCACATACTGGCACAGCTGTCCCCAAAGCTTAATCTGTGACTGAGGTCATTACAGGGACTTGCTGCAACGAACAGTGGGACTATTAGTTCCACAGTATGACTGGTTAAGGGACACAGGATAAATCAGATCTAAAGTAAGTTGTCTAACCTGGCAGTTACAACATTATTTTTTTTACATTTTTAGCTTAATTGGGACTTCTGGGTTCCGCCATATTAAGGCTGGGGGGCTGAGGATTCCCCTTGAATGTAGTTTGCAGGAGTGAGCAAGAGGGAATTGCAGGTACACTTAACAATAGGTTGTGCACAATAAACCTTTTAAAATATGCACAGTAACTTTAGAACATGCACAATAAGGGTTTTATAAAGTGCACGATCAGGTTTTTCATTCATTTGAATTCAGTACACAATATCTCCAAACCATACACAATAAATATTCATTAGCTGTCTTAATAGAAAAGAAAAACTGTCTGGATAACACAGTCCCTTCACTATTGTTGTCTGACTCTATTAAAATCTTTAAGAAATTAGGTTTTGGATGTTCATCTGTTCTCCTAAAATTGGAACCATTGAATCTCTATCATAGAAAAATTAGCTTGCAAATTCAAGATCAGGCTTAGCAAACATGTTTAAAACAAGTTTGAACCCAGAGACTTTGCACATGGATATCTAATAATGAAAAAAAGGTTATTGCTTGGAATGTGTTTTACACTCTCCCTCCAACTAAAAGAACATACACTCTTGACTTACAACCAATTTGAAATAAATTAGAGTATTTTTTTTTAAACATAAGATACCACTGGACAGTAAAATGTTCTCCAGTCTGTCCTTGTGATTTGAAAATTAGAGATGATCTGAAGCATATTTTATAGATATGTCCATGACATATATCCATATGACGATAACCATATTTTTTGCAGAGTTTTTGCTAGATACTCCTAAATCATTAGAAACATTGATAAGATTCATGAACTCTGAATCAGAAGGTTTTATTAGGAGTGTGTCTGCTATTTGAGATTGATCAACTATGAAATATAAATACATTTAACTGTTCATTATGGTATATTTTCTTGATATATGAATGCTGTTTTCAACATATTTTTTACCTTTGTAATCACATAATTTTGTTATATCAATACAATTTAACTGAATAAAGTATCAATACTTTCTGATGTCAGAACAATTATGAGTTTTTAAAAGTTTCACTAATTCCCTATGGGAAAATGTGGTACCCAAATATTACAATACCACAATGTGTAAGAGCTTTCCTTAACTCTCTGTTTCCCTGCAGCTGCAGTACTAAACAGCAGATTCACCAAAACAATGAAAATCCTGCTGTATGGAGCTGGAGTTTTGCTTCATTTCTTATGTTCTGCTTCCCCTACTAAGACTACACTGCCAGGATGTAAACTGCAGAATCTGGTGAGGCATGGATTCAACAGAAATGGAGACGTTATTATTGGACAAATGGCTCCACTTCATTATAGCACTGTGGCATCTGACACCACCTTTAGAGAGGAGCTTGTTCCTGAATACTGCAAAACGTAAGAGGATACTTGCCATTTTTGCTTCATTCCCGTTGTGGTTTTCTACATGTGCAAAAGTACTTTTATGAAATGTATTGTTATTAAGACTGGTCTATAGAACAGGTGTGTTAGAGCAACACATATTATTTAATCATGTTTGTTAAAAGAAAGGTCCTACCAGCAGTGTTGCACTGATACCATTGATGCCATTATGAAAATAAGACAATTAGGTAGTAGTGCCCTGAGATTTTTTTGTACATCATTGCAACCTTTATAAACTTATACATTGGCCCTCTCTACAGGTCAGAACAGGTAAATCAGATTTGAGCTTCTCTGTTGTATGTATTATTTAGGTAAACTAATACAAAATCACACATACCCCCATAATGCAAAGCATCATGGGATGTACATGCAAATCACCCTTAAATTTTAGGCTGGTTCAGCTTTAAGCAGGAATACATGGTGCCAAAGGGCCTCACTCAATCTGCAATGGGTGCAAACAGAAGACAAAGAAACATGTTTCATCTACCCATGGCTCATTAAGTGCCTTGTCTAAATCACACCTAGGAAATGAACCAGGCATAACTTAATCTTATGGGTTTGTGTCATGGTGAGCCCTCCCCCCAAAAAAACAAGCTAAAGGACAAAGAACCTCAATGAAAATGTGCTGAGGCAATGGTTACCCCAAAAGGCTTTGGCAGCAAAGCCAAGTTTCAAAGAAATACAAAATCACACATACCCCCATAATGCAAAGTACCATTGGATATATATATATTAGAGGCAAAAAACTCCATTTAATGCATCAGTTAGGGTTGTTCCACAGTGACAAAAGTGAGGAAATTCAATGTTAGGGTTGAAACCCCCTTTGCACCCCTCCAGCCCACCCCTCAAACTGGAATCGGGGTGCGCATTGGGGTCGTCGGCCCTAACTGTCACCCCATCACATGTGGAAAGAAGCTGAGGAATAGGAGAATGGGGTGACAGTTAGGACTGATGACCCCAATTCCCTTTCGATTCCAGTTTGGGGTTGGGCTGGAGGGTGCAAGGGGTTTCAACCCTAACATCAATTTCCTCACTTTGTCGCTGTGGAACAAGCCTAACTGATGCATTAAATGGAGTTTTGCCTCTAATTTCCCTTGTTTTGAGAATGATAATGAGAAATAGTAGATGTAATGTGGCGGCGAGCATGGGGCCCTTTGGGCCCCAGCGCTCCACACAAACCCCATGCTCCTGCCACGTGATGTCTTGTCCCATAGTAACATTGTGCCCATAAACACAAATTGTAATCGCATGGTGATGCAAAGTGAAACAGAAGAAAACAGTACTGTAGACAGAAAAGTTAAAACAAGCATAAGCCCAGCACGAGGTATAGCGCATGGTGGCGTCGCGGTGAGCAGTAAGTGAAATGGGTACGGAACCGCAAGCAGAAATGGTAATGGTAACAGTAATGAAAGCACACAGGCTGATTTTCCCCAAAAGCTGTATAAAGAAAGACAGTGAGTACAAAGAATGTATGCAAAATAATGACTCTCGGAACACAAAAATGAGGACTTGGAATAGTAAATTGCTTATATCTCAGTAACCGTATGACATAGAAAAGAAATTTAAAAGTCATATGAATTATCACTTTCCTGGCTGGTTTTGTACTTAGGCCCCAGTATGGGGCTAAGAATTTTTCGACAAAAAGTCTGTATCTTGCACCGTTTTCAGGATACGGGCCCTGAAAGGTGCGGCGAATGCCATAATGTTATCCTATGGGAAAAAAACAGAAGTTCAGACTGCCATAACTTTGCCTCCCTGTAATATTTTTTCACCAAACCACTGAAAGGCACATCTGTGGGATGTTGGCTGTGTTCCCTGCAAATTTCAGCCCAAAAGACCAAACCGTTATTTTGCAGCAGGGCACCAAACGAGTGCTGCAATGCGTCGTACGCCGTAATGTTATCCTATGGGGAAAAGTGTCAAATTTGGAGTACCGTAACTTTGCCACCATGTAATATTTTTTCAACAAAACACTGAAACACACATCTGTGAGATATCGGCTACGTTCCCTTCAAGTTTCAGCCCAAAACTCCAAACCGTTCTTTTGCAGCGGGGTGCCAAAAATTACTGTTATTTTGGGCATAGTCATAGCAAAGTAATAGTGATTTACTAAAGCTTTCTGAAAAATTTATACACTTTCAGTAGTGCGCATCACTATTTGTGAAAGTACTTTTTCCAGAAATCTGAAAAACATATTTCTGGGGTGTTTTACCCCAAAATAAAGACATGGCTAGCATCCTCAGGGCCCGACTAGATGAATACAGAAAGAATTAGGTTGCTAGCGGGTCTCAATTTTAAATGCCAAACATTTTTCTGATCACTAACTGAAAAAAAAAATGGCAGATTTACAACAGTAAAAGGGCCATTTGCGACAGTAAAAAGTGCATTTGCGACACTGTTGAACTTTTTGTTAACTTTTCCCATTGACTTATAATGGGAAATTGTTTTTTGAATAACTTTTGAACCGTTTAATATTTTTTCATGAAATCTTCAAAAGGCACATCGGGGACCCTGGCCACATGTTCCCTGAAGATTTAAAGCTGGTTGCACAAACCATGCGACCTGTAGGCGTGACCATAGAATTCCAGAAAAAGCGTAAATGCACGCACAGATCATGCTTAATAACTCAGCAGCCGTGTATCCAACCAGTATGAAACTTGGCAGATCCCAAGGTGTATGGGTCTTGATCATGTATTTCAAATTTCAGGCAAATCTGTCAAACAGTTGCAAAGTTATTAAAGTGCAAAATTTTGGGTTTAACATGTAAATGGCTCCTCAACCCTAACTATGGTAACACTACGAGCTACCATAATATGTATATATATATATATATATATATATATATATATATATATATACACACACACAATCCATCACTACCTACCACATAAATGACCACAACAGACAATGCTGTACTTCAAAAGCAGTTTTAATAAGGGAAAACTATAAAGTGCAAACCTCAAAAGTACATGTGCACAGACCGGGAGACAACAGACAAGAGCCCACTAGACTTCTACCAGTTTCTCTTGTTTATTTTTATACAGAATACAAACTGATTAGGGTGTACCCACCATTTGCAACAATATCCTGTGTTTCACAAAATACAAAGCTATAAATAACATAACTTAACTAACAAACAAGTAGTTACTACAAAACACACATAAAACTCATAAAATTATTTGTAACATGCTCAATTGGTTATCAAATATTTGTACAGAGCATTCTAAAACTTTGATAAACTTACCAATGAACTTAATTCTTGTGGTAGTGTATTCCAGTGAGTTGCTAAACAGTTTTGTAACATAGAATCTCCTAATCTATTCTGGGATATTACCATTGGAATTTTAAAATTCCTTAATTTCATAGTTCTCTTACTAGGTGTATCAAATATAACATAGATAGAGAGTGGATGGATTCCATTAGTGTACAGCAATTTGTGGGACCAATGAAGCCATAGAAACACTCTTTTTTCCTCTGGTTGTAACCAATTTAACTCACTGTAAATATCACAGTGATGAGAACTATATCTACTTTTTGTTATAAATTTACCTAATCTATAATAAGTTTGATTTATTTTGTTTAAAGATTTCTTAGTTGAATTCATATAAAGTAAAGCACCATATTCCAGCACTGGTATCAACAATTGTCCCACTACTTTCTTTCTTACTTCTATTTCCAGACACATCGATACTTGTCTCAACGCTCCCAACCTCTGATTGACTCTTTTAACCTGTTGGTTGATATGATCACTATAAATCAACCTTTGTTCAACCAGAACCCCTAAATATTTTAAATTTTTAACACTTTTTATAGTAATTCCATCCACTAGCCTAAGTCGCAGTTCAAAACTATAGGGGTACCAACAGAAAATAAAATACTTTGAGTTTTTTTACCATTTATTAAAGACCTGAGGCTCTAAACCAGTTCTTCATTCTCACTAAATCCTGCTGGAGTTTGGTTTCTAAAAGAATATGGCTTTCGGCTGCTGCCACCAGTATAGTGTCATCAGCCTATAATCTAACTTCACTATTTCACTTCACTATTGGACTTCTCTACTGGGACTAAAGAAGTAGAACTCTTGTACTTGGACCTTTAATTTAGGGTAAAACAACAAACTAACAAACAAAATAAAAAAAAAATTAGTGTGTTTCTCTCAGTTAACTGAACTGAATGGTTATCTGAACAGTTATCTACAGTAGGTGTAAATCTCAGGTGACTGAAAGGGCTTGATAGCTGTGCAGTTTAAATTACTTGTAGAAAGATCTAGTAAGTAGGGGAGTGGTTTAGCTAGAAGGAAGCTAAATTTAAATACTGCCTTAGAAAGATTCTGCTAGTAGCTTGGCAGAAGACACCAGGAGGAAGGAGTGCTGTGTGACTGGACTTCTCTACTGGGACTACATTGCCCTCCACCCTCCCACCCAAAGCTAGTTCTACTTTTATAGACACAGGATTTGACTGACAACAGGAACTTCCTGTTTGGGAGCAAGACGTAAGTGATCAGAGAGCCACCAAAGACACACCATCCTAGAAGGGCAAGAGTAGCTCTCCAGCCCCCTCTAGCTGCTGGAGGTCTGCCTCTGAGCAAGTAAGGGGTCTACTGAGAAATATAGGATATTCTTGTCTCAGAACAGGACAATCAGGAGCTTAAAGGGCACAGAAGCAGAAAGTAAGTAGAGAGAGAAGAGAAAAAAAAGAGGAAAGAGTAAGGATTCCAAACGGTTAAGGGGCCAGAAATAAGACATGATGGGAGTGGTGCACTGCAGTGGCTGTGGAGCAGTAGTTTTCTGGGAGATGTTCTGGAGGATGCGGTGTTGTCCCATCTGCAGGCACCTCTCTGGGCTGAGGGAGGAGGTTGCTCATCTCCAGGCTGAGTTGGCCAGGATTTGTGGGACCTTCTCTTCCATCCAGGG
The DNA here is from genome assembly GCA_016271365.2 of Neoceratodus forsteri. Lineage (NCBI taxonomy): Eukaryota > Metazoa > Chordata > Ceratodontiformes > Ceratodontidae > Neoceratodus > Neoceratodus forsteri. The sequence continues at coordinate 146,408,374 of CM057449.1, forward strand.
ACCACCAGTGCCACTGCTGTTGTCTCAGAGGTTGCCAAGAAAGAGGAGTGGTTGGAACACAGTGGGCTCAGGGAGGGTGAGGGTGGTAGAATAGAGGTGCACCCTCCAGTTGTACCACTCCACAATTCCTATGCCATTCTGGCAAAGTGTGGTTCCTCTATGGAGTCACCCACAGTGGAGACCAAGGAGGATGCTGAGAACCTCCACAAAGGAGACCCACAGGAGGGTGGCATGGGACTCCACAGGGGAAGGAAAAAACTCCTGGTGGGGGACTCCATTGTTAGGATGGTAGAACTGGGGGAGGAAGGGGAGAGGGAGGTAAGGTGCCTGCCTGCCGCCATGGCTTGGAGGGACAGGGAGCGAATCCTCAGGATTTCTGGAGCAGCTGCACAGAGGAGGGAGCTGGATGTCATTGTCAACCTAGGGACAAATGACCTGGCTAAGAAAGGGATTAGAGCAGTGCAGGAAGAGTTTGTGGAATTGGGGAGGGGCCTTAGACAAGTAGCACACACGGTAACCTTCTCAGAGGTGCTGCCCATCTATGGCGTAGGAGAGGCTAGGGTGTTCCGCACCATGGGATTCAATCAGTGGTTGAAAAACTGGTGCAGAGCTCATGGATTTGGCTTCATTGGGGACTGGGGGTCCACCTGGAGTGATGCAAGCCTATACTGGAATGATGGGCTGCATCTGTCCAGGAGGGGAACCAGGGTCCTAGGTGAAAGGTTTAAATGCTTCATTGGCAAGCATTTAAACTAGCCAAGGGGGGAGGCACTGGAAAGGAGCAGGGAAATCCTAGCCCACCCAAAAAAATCATGGTAGTAAGTGCAGTAAACACCAACATAGAGGTGGCAATAGGGAGAAGGGCAGGGGTAAATGCTTAAAGTGACAAAGGCAAGAAGGACGGGGCAAAAGGGAGTAAGGCCATCAGGAAATGGAGGGTAATGAGTACCAATGCCCATAGTCTGGGCAACAAGCTCCCTGAGCTGGTGGCCTTGATGGAAGAGGAATGCCTGGATATTGTAGCAGTCACAGAAACATGGTACACAGAGAACCATGACTGGGATGTTAACATACCAAGGTACATAACCTACAGGAGAGACAGGCAGGGGAGAAGAGGGGGAGGAGTAGCTCTCTATGCAAAGGAAGGGATAAAAGCAACTGAACAAAAGAGTAAACAGGGAGGAGAGGAGGCACTGTGGGTCACCTTGGAGACTGGAAAGGGCACCACAATCTGCACAGGGGTTGTGTACAGACCCCCATGTCAGGGGAGGAATGGACAAGGATATGATAGAAGGCATTCTTAGAATGGCAGAGAAAGGGGAGATACTGTTGATGGGAGACCTGAATATGCCAGATGTTAACTGGAGCACATTTGCTGCAGCCACATCCAAGAGCAGGGCCATTCTTGATGCCCTACAGGTGGCAGACCTCAGACAGCTAGTTTCAGAACCCACTCATGAGGGAGCAATCTTAGACCTCATACTCTCAAATGGGGGCAGTGAGAGGATCTCAGATCTAGAATTGGGTTGCCATCTTGGAACAAGTGACCATCAGACAGTGTGGCTCACGTTAAACTCAGCTACAGAGTCAAGCCATACAAAAGTGAGGGTACTGGACTTAAGGAGGGCTGACTTTGGCAAGATGGCAGAGTGCCTCAGTAAAGCACTAGCAAACAGGCTAGAAGGAGGGGTGGAGCAACAATGGGGAATCATCAAAACTGCCATCACAGAGGCAACAAGCCTTTGTGTGAAGCAAATAAACAAATCAAAATGAAAGAAAAAGCCACTATGGTTCTCAAAAGAGGTGGCTGGGAAAGTCAGGGAGAAAAAGATAGTATTCAGGAAGTATAAGGAAACACAGAAGGAGCAGGACAAAGAGCTGTACCAGTTAAGGCATAAGGAAGCAGGACGGAGTCAGAATAGCAAAGGCCCAAACTGAGGAAAAGATAGCCAACTCGTTTAAGAAGGGGATAAAACCTTTTATAGGTACATCAGAGAGCATAGAAAGACAAAGGGAGGACAGTGAGGCTGAATAGAATGAGCGGTGGGTGGGCAGAGGAGACAGTGAAAAAGCAGGGATACTGAATGAATATTTCTGCTCAGTATTCACAAAAGAGGAGGAAGTGCCTAATCCAATTAACAGAAGCACTCTTGATAGGGGGGTCGATCCCAGTCCTTTCACAGAAGAAAGGGTTCTGCAAGAACTCCTAAAACTGAATGTGGACAAAGCAATGGGGACTGATGGAATTCACCCCAGAATTCTAAAATACTTAAGGGGGGAACTAGTGAAATCACTGACTACTCTTTTTAATAAATCATGGGAGGATGGTGTGGTACCTGAGGACTGGAGGAAGGCGGATGTGATTCCCCTTCACAAAAGTGGGACCAAGACAGAGGCAGGAAACTACAGACCTGTCAGTTTGACCTCTGTGGTAGGAAAAGTGATGGAGTCACTTCTGAAGGAAAGAATTGTTGAGTACCTAGAGGCCAGTGGGGCACTGGACCCAAGGCAGCATGGGTTCACAGCGGGAAGGTCATGTCAGATGAATCTAATAGATTTCTTTGACTGGGTGACCAAAGTAGTAGACCAGGGAGGGGCTGTGGACATGGCCTACCTAGACTTTAGCAAGGCATTTGACACAGTCCCACACAAAAGATTAATAGTCAAATTAACCAGCCTGGGGGTGGGTCCCAGGGTGGTAGCCTGGGTAAAACATTGGCTGGACAACAGGACACAGAAGGTAATTGTAAATGGAGTTCACTCTGAAGAAAGAGGGGTTACTAGTAGGGTACCGCAGGGTTCAGTACTGGGTCCAGTCCTTTTTAATGTCTTTATAAGTGACATTGCAGAGGGACTGGAAGGAAAAGTATGCCTCTTTGCAGATGACACAAAGATCTGCAACAGGGTTGATACACAAGGAGGTTTGGAAAGGATGAAAATAGACTTGGCAAGGTTGGAGGAATGGTCAGAAGTATGGCAGCTAGGATTCAATGCAAAGAAGTGCAAAATAATGCACCTGGGAAACAAGAACCCAGGGGAAGATTACACAATTGGTGGGGGAGGTAGTAACAACAACAAAAAAGGAAAGGGACCTGGGGGTAATCATATCAGATGACCTTAAGGTTAGCAAGCAATGTGAGAAGGCAGTAGGGAGGGCTGGAGGTATACTGGGATGCATAGGGAGGCATCACCAGCAGAAAACACAGTTGTTATCCCTCTGAACAGACAGTTGGTGAGACCCCATCTGAATTACTGCATCCAGTTCTGAAACCCATCTCCGCAAGGACATAGACAGGATAGAGGCAGTCAGAGGAGGGCAACTGAAATGGTGCAGGGTCTGCAAGAGAAGCCATACGAGGAGAGACTAAAGGAGCTTAATATGTATACCCTTGAGGAATGAAGGGAGAGGGGACATGATAGAAACTTTAAGTACCTCAGTGGAATCAACAAAGTCAAGAGGGTAGCATCTTTCAGAAAAGAGACGAGCAAGAACAAGGGACACAATTTAAAGATGGGGGCAGTTCAGGGGCAATGTGAGGAAGTATTTTTCACAGAGGGTAGTGGATGCACGGAACAGCCTTCCTGAGGAGGTTGTGGGTCTAAAACTGTGGGAGAATTCAAGAATGCATGGGACAGACATAAGGCAATTCTTGTGGGGGGGTAGGAAGAAATGGGCTGTTGGTTAACTAGGATCTGCGGCCTATCCTGTAGGTAGGGAAATGGGCAGACTAGGTGGGCCAAGCGGTCCTTATCTGCCATTAAAGTCTATGTTTCTATGTTTATTTTCTATAACTGTTGGAAAATCATTTACATAAATATTAAACATTAAAGGTCCCAAAATCGAACCTTGTGGGACTCCTCTATTTACCTCACTCAGTTCTGAATCAATAAATCCACATGAAACACACTGCTTTCTATTCGAAAAATATGATTTAAACCGGTATAAAGATTGTTTGTGTACCCTTATGTCATATAATCTCTCCAATATTCTTGAATGTTCCACCAAATCAAATGCCTTACTCAGTTTCACGTACATCGCCCCAGTGTTCATGCCCTGGTTCAAAGAAGTTGATACCAGGCCATGAAAATCTACTAGGGCAGTGTCCGTGGACCTGCCCTCTCTAAACCCATGTTGGTACTCTGTAAGTTTTTTGTTCTGTTCCAAATAATTGTAAAGCTGACTGTGAACTTGTTTTTCAAGTAATTTAGATAATATGCGTAACAGGTCTATTGTCCTGTAGTTTGAGGGGGTTATATTGTCCCCACCTTTGTGAATTGGTATTATTTCCCCCACTTTCCATATATTTGGGACCGTTGATTCACACAAACTCCAATTAGAGAAGTAAGTTACCATAGGGGCCAAAATATCTGCAGCTATTTTCCAAAAATACCCTTCAATTCCATCCTTCCCTCCTTCTTTTGAACCATCTAGTTTACACAGTTATTCTTCTACTTCTTTAGCCTTTATTTTCTTAAATCTGAATCCAATTGATTGTTCACTTTTAGGTTCCCTATCTTTCATTAACTGAGGTATAGAGATGTCTAAAGTTCTCAATTTTGGTTTAGTTAAATTTAACTCCTACCATAATTTTTAGAGTTGGCAATTCCACTTCCAGGCTTTCAATTCCTTCTATTGACTCAGATAGTATAGTTCTATAAGGATCCAAGTTAGCTTTAATATAAAGCATTACCTCCCCTCCCCTCCTTTCCCCATCTGTTCTTTGCTGTGAATATCCACTAAGTTGAATTTCATAATTTGCTGTTCCTTGCTGTAACCAGGTTTCAGTAATTTCTAAAGTATCTGTTTTTTTTTCTTTCACCCAGACCCTATATTCATCTATCTTATTTACCAAACTCTGCACATTTTCAGGAATTACTAATAACTCCTTGTTCTTTTCTGGCCCTGGATTAGATTCCATGTCTCCACTCTGGGTCAAGAGGAACATCAAACACCACATTTCTTTGTTACCTTTTCTTCCTCCTAAAGTAAACTTTTGTCTAAAACAAAATGGCCTGGTAATTATGTTCCATTTATTCATGAATGGATTGCGTCGTCTTACTATTGGAGTTTCTTCTAATTGCAATGTTCCCCTAAGCACTTCAATATTCCACTCCCTATTCTGATTATTATTTTTTAATGTTTGCTCCCCTAAAAGCACCAAGTAAGATCCCAGGCACAACCACCCCCATACAAAACTAACCAAATACATCCTGTATTCCTAAAATTATTTATAAAACATAAAGGCCCAGATATTCAAACTGCTCCCAAAATGTGCGCAACAGCATGGGAACAGCACAACTCATGACATATGCAACAGGCCTCGATATTCAAACATGGAGCAAAACAAATTGCGCAAGCAGCACCAAGCGTCTGAATATCGCACAAACTGCGCCATAGCGCAACAGAAGGAAGCTGAGCAGAAAGGTTGCTATAGCGCGTAAAGGCCAATAGCTGAGCAGTCAGAGGTGCCATAAGCGCAACAGAGCCCCCCAGCAGAGCAATGGAACTGCACAACCAGGAGGCAGGCTGGGGCCACCGCCAGCCATGCCACATATGGGCACAGGAACACACTGCAGAACCAACAAGACACCTGCACACCCCAAGCACAGCATCACTGGGGTTGGGCGGATGATCTACTGGCCCATGGGGACAAGCCAACAAAGCACAGCAGGGCCATGACGCCCAGCACAACCACTGGCAGGCTGAGACTGCCACACACAGGGGTTGACAACCACAGTGCACATCAGCCCCCATATGCACACACCCTGCACCGTGAACCCAAGACACCACCCATGTGCAGTGACTGGCACTGCAGGAAACACCATGCATCCCCCCCGGCACACGTCAACCTCGTGTAGCAGAGAACCATACAAGCCAGACCCACCCTGTGCACCCAGCAGTGGGTGGCAGCAGATGGCAAGACCAACAGAAAGTCACTGCCACACTGGAGACACCTCCCCATGCACACACACATGTGCAGACACACACACACACACACACACATACCCAGGACCATACCACCCCAGATGGCATGCACACCACTGCAACTGAGCAACCATAGCCAGCTGCAAATCAGTGACCAACACAGTATTCATATCAAAATATATATATATTAGAAAAATGTAAAGTACAAAATGAACAACAACAAAACTATTTACAAGGGTGGGGTAGGGGGTAAGGGGTGGGCAAGGGTAGGGATGAACAACTTGGAGAGGGAAGGCAGGGTGGGAGGGATGGGTGAAGTGGGAAGGGAAGCCGGCCTAAGGCCCTAGCAGGCTGGCCGTCTGCTGCCTGGTGCCGTCTTGCTTGGCTGTGCCTCCTCCGTAGCCCATGATGCTGTATATCCTGGAGGATGGTCTGGTTTTCCATGGACACCCAGGTCAGCTGTTGCAGTGCCCGCTCAATTCTGCAGAGCACAATGAGGCCTAGGAAAAGGGAACACAGTCAATGGCTGTGACTGACCACAACCCTGAACACCACCCAACCTGCAAGCCATATAGCCCAATGTCCCGCACCTGTGATGGTATGCACCCATCCACAGTGACCATGCACATGGCAAGCCCAACCAGGCGGCACCAGCTATGTGCACCACTGCACACACACACTGCCCATGTCCATCACAGCACAAACAAGGCTGTCAAGTGACATGGCAATGTGGTGCGATGCCAGTTCCACAGCCATGTGCCCAGTGCATGCATGGACCACCAGTGATGCACACACAGATGTGCAGTGACACTGGACAGTGATGAATGTCGCCTGTGTCGTGCATGGTTGTGTTGTGCATGGCTGGTGGTCATGCCCACCCCCTCCAGCATGCAATAGCATCCATGATGTAATGATACTCACACTCCACAAGCAGCTGCTGCTGCTGCTGCTGTGGCCCACCCCTCGCAGCACCACTGACTGCCACTGGGGCCCTGCCATGGCCCTCCTCATCCTGTGCCTGCATCCTCTCTGCCCGGCCTGTGGGAGACAAATGTTGAGAAAAACATCAGTGTGACTCCAAAGCAGACTGCCCCTGCCCAAGTGAGAGTGCCTGCCCACACAGCCAGACCCATGCATCTCACACCTGCACACACTGACACAGCCAACCATGTCAGAGCCATCACCCATGCACAGCCACCAAAACACACTCACACCCCTACGGAGAATACAGGTGCATAGATGGTACACCCACCTGGCCTAGGCACAACGCCCCTCCTGGCACGTGACCGTAGCCTGTCATGCAACTCCGGCTCCCTCCTGCGGAGGTCACTGTACATGTGCTGGCACTGCTCGGCAGACCGGCGCCGCCCTGTGACCCCCACCAGGTCATTGGCCACTTGCAGCCAGACCTAGGTTCGAGCCATGGTGAGGGGCTCCTCCCCATACAGTGCCCCATAGTGGGGCTCTACCAGGGCCACCAGGTTGGCCACCTCCACCAGGCTCCATTGGAGTGCCTTCCTGCGTGCCATTGTTCCAACTTTACAGCAGGCAATATGGCGACCCGCACAGCGGCAACTCCACGTGGAAATGTTGCGCAATAGACCACCATAGGTTCCAATCGCGCTGTTCATACAGCGCCGTCGGTTCACATAGCGCTGTCACCAGACAGCGCTATAGGGCCGTACACATGGCAGCCTGAACAGCGCCAGGGGGCAAAGGTCAGACACCAGGTCAGGGGTCTATGACGCAAGGCCACGCACAGCGCCATCTGACGTCTACGCATCCTGCGCGACCGACCACCTGCGTGCCAGTGCCACAGTGGACTATTGCGCAGTAATGCCACAGCGCCATATAGTGCCCAGTGCTGTAGCGCCACTGGCACAATGGTGGCCATGGCCTGAATTGCCGATCGCGCACAGCACATCATCAGCGTGGCAGACACCTGCGTAAGCTACCTGGGCATGCGCAATGCAGTGTACCGCACAGTCACAGATCTGCGCTATTGGCTCAGCGGGCTCAACCGTATTGCAAATAGCGCAATGGCGCGATATTCAGCCGACACATGCAAATCATCCGATCAGCCATTCAAAGGCGCAGTGGCGCGATTTGCATCTCATTACAGTTGCTCCACTCCTAATTTGCATGCATTGCGCTATAAAAGTGCGACATTGGGCTGCGCTGGCCAGATTCGGTTACTGCAGGTGAGAGGTGGGTTGCATGCTGTGGGATGTTCTGGACAATGGGCATGGGATAACGCTGTAGACTGCACAGTGACAGGTGTCCACTTCCACCCATACAGATCGCCATGACCGAGCAGAGCCAAGGTGAGGGTGAGGATGGTGGGCGAGGGAGGAGGAGGCCCAACTTCACCACGGCAGAGACTGAGGCCCTCTTCCAGGCCTACCTGGAGGAGGAGTCACTACTGAGTGGATGGCGGGGCACCCCTCAGGCCCGTGTGGCTGCATGGGAGGGGGTAGCCTGGCAGTGAACCTGCACGGAAGCCACCAGCGCTCCGTGCAGGAATGCAAAAAGAAGATTGGGACAGACCGCAGGAGGGTGAAGGAGAAGGTGGCAGCCCTCAGGGCGGCACGTGCTGGCACTGGCGGGGGCCAGCCAGCGGTGGTGGAGCTGACTCGGCTGAGGACCGACTGGCTGCATCAATGCAATGCAGTGCTATTGAGGGCGTACCAGGAGGTGGATTCCAGACAGGTGGAAGCCCATCACTGCACAGTATGACATGGTGGTGGTGTTGGGGGGAGATTGTTCACATGCACTCACATGTCCTCTCTTTCTGTTACAGATCCTGTTCATCTTCAGGGGACGGTGGTGGTGGGTCCAGGCAGTGAGGATGACCTGCTGGACATGGAGGAGGGTCCATCCACCTCTGTCACCAGCCAGCATGCACTGCACCAGCATGCACGCTGGGCTGCCAACTCTGGTGTCGGTGAGTCGGGTGTGGGGGGTGCACAGCCTGTGTCTCAGCAGTCTGGCATGCAAGCATGCCAGCACGCTGTGACTGTGGCTGTAGCACGTACCTGCACCATTGATGATGCAAGGACTGCAATGGGCAGTGACATGTGTGTGTCCCATGATCGACACACACAGCAGGCCAGCACGTGCCCTTGGGCCTTGCTGGTTCCAACTTGTGTGCCAGCAGTGGCACAGTCCCAGACTGTGCCTGTCAGCACCGTGGGCAGCACCGTGGCTGTGCAGGTGTCTGGCACTGTTGCGCACAGCAGTGGAACGAGTGGTCCCTGGGGCACAGCAGTTGGAGGGGCAGCAGCAGCAGTCACCCACCAGGTCTGGGGGTACAGTGTCCAGTGGTGGCACATGCCCGCCGCCCTTTGATACATCCATTCCTGGTCCTGGCGAACAGCGCCCACCCTCAAGGGGTGTTGTGCATCAGGACCTTCCACACCCTGGGGGACAGGATGCCGTTGTGGCAGAGTACCCATTGGATGAGCACACCCGCCTGCTGCGGGAATCAGTACAGCAGCAAAGGCGGGTTGCAACGCCTGTGGAGGCACTGTGTGCGCTGTGGAGCGGCACAGCAGGGAGTGTGCTCTGGACCGCAGAGATGGTCCATATGGAGATGGATTGACTGCCGCCATTGACAGGCAGACCCAGGCATTGGTCGCTGTCGGCTGCATTGGGCACACATGCAGGTGCTCCTGTACCGCGCACCCACACAGTACGCTCTCCACTCCCCATCTCGGCGTCGTGTGACACCAGGCCTGTCGATGCCGGGTTCTGCTGTGGGCATCCCGAGCACCCCTGGTGCAGGTATGTTTGGCATCCTACAGACCCCACTGCAGACAAGATCGCGATCGCGCAGTGGGACCCCTGGTGGTCCATCGGTGCCACCCCATGTGGCCCCTGCTCAGCCTGCCAGTGCTGTTGGGTCATGGCGGGGCTGCCCACGCATCTGCGGTGGCCGTGGAATGGTGCAACATGACTGACCTGTCTCCCAGTGCGGGCCCTGTCTGCTGCTGCCCTGTGTGCACTGTGCGTCGTGGTGGGCAGTGCACTGGTGGGTGCCCTGCCCATCACGCCGACATACGGACCACCTGCACACCATCCCAACTGCTGTCCACAGGTGCGTGTGCATGATGATGCCTGCATTGTACTGTACACCAAGGTGCAAGGGTGTCCAGCATCTGACACACGGCTGGTTGTGCAGCAGTGGTGTGGTCTGTGGATCTGTGTGTTTGACATGTCTGTTCCTGCTGTGCTGTGCACCTGCCCATGTACGCTTTGTGCCTGGTGTGTTTGTGTGTGTGTGTCCATATGACTGTTCGCCCCTCCCTGATGGTGTGTTTGTGTGCCTGGTCCCTTCCACCCCTTGCCGTCATGCACCCCTGGTGTGTTACTCTGTGTGCCTGTGGGTTGCGCCAGGACAGTGTTGTTTGCACATGGCCCCTTGACTTACCTGTGTTGTGCATAATGCTCCTCCGTGATGGTGTCCCAGTGCAGCTGGACCTGCCGGATCAGTCAGGGGTCCCACCATCCAAGGGAGGGCTGCTCATCACCATCAACACCAGCGCCGCTGGCGTCCCCATCGCTGTCCCCCTCTTCAACCTGTACGGCTATCCCACAGTCATTGGCCATGTTGTGCAGGATACAACAGGCCAGGAATATCCCACAAGCCTTTGAGGGGCTGTACTGTAGGGCACCGCCGGAGGTGTCTAGGCATCGGAAGCGTGCCTTGAGCATCCCAAACACCTGCTCAATGATGTTGCATGTCGGCGGCATGTGCCTCATTATAGCGTTGCTGCGATGGGGTCATGGGGCGCCGGTACAGTGTGAGCAGCCAGGGATGGAGTGGGTATCCGCTGTCACCTGTGTGGAGATAGTGGAGATCAGTCTCATGTTCAGGTCCATATTGCCCATATCCCTGTGTGCCACTACCATGGCACCTGTGGCATTCCCACCCTTGCCCCGAGTTTGCATTTCCTACATGCGTACTCACCCACTAGATGGCCTGTGGGGATGTCCCCACTCTCGAATCGATGGCACAGTGCAGACTGATGCCATAGAAAGGCATCATGTGCTCCGCCAGGGTGTGTGGCACAGACATTGATTATACGCCCAGTGGCATCACACACCACCTGGCAGTTGACACTGGGGAAGCCCTTTCTATTCCTGTATGCGGCCCCATTGGGGCCAGGTGGCGTGAATGGCCACATGGGTGCAGTCTATGGCCCCTAGCACGCCAGGCATACGTGCTACCCTGTGGAACGCCTGCATGTTTGCTGTATGCTCTGCCACGGTGCTGGGGAAATGGATGTGCTCCGCAGCATGTGGCAGCAGTGCGCTGAGGAATTGGGTGAGGATGCGTGACGTGGCCGACTGTGTGATGCCTGTGGTGTCCCCTGTTGGCCTCTGGAAGGTGCCCGTGGTGAGCAGGCACATGCAGGCTGTCACCTTGGTCTCCACTGACAGAGCATGACTCCATCGTGAGGGTGCCTGCATCACATCACTGCACAGCTCACAGAGCCGCCTCAGTATTGCCCTGTTCAGGTGGTACCGGCCCACGATCTCTACATCTGTGTACAACTCAAAGCTGATGCGGGCACGGTACTGCCTGTTGGGGGCGTACCGCCGATGGGCCCATCCATGGCCACGTCCCCCTGCACCTTGCATTCTCACCCCTCATTACAGCTTCCATGTGAAAGCTGCCACTGTCCATCTCCTTGGCTTGTGCCTCGGCTGATGTTGCTCTGTTACCCCGCTGTCCTGACTGCTACTTCCACTGCACCGGCACCCCTCGCTGGCCCTCTGCAGCCTATGGCCCACACTGCTTCCTTGCCTGCCCAGGCCTGTCACTGTCTGTCTTTCTCTCTCTCTTTCCCACTTGGCATCCCTGTGGCGTTCTTGCGCCTCTTCCTTGAGCCTTTTTATTTTGGCTCATTTCCGCTGGGGCGCAACTTCCGGCTGGTCCGCTGTTGCACATTGCGCAACTCTTTGGATATCGCATTGCGCTCTTTATGCATGGATCCACCCCTTAGGTTGTACATGCCATCATTGCATTAAGCTGTTGCTCAGCATGTTTTCGGTGGCGCAACTGCCTCCGTTGATATCGTAGAATGGCGACTTTTGACTATGTATGCGAACCCTATTGCGATGGCGCAACCCTTTTGAATATCCCACCCAAAATGTTTAATTTCAATAGAATATCTTACTTTAAAACAGTTAAACTTACTATCAAATATCTATCAAATTTTCTCTCTCCGAGTGGCGCTCGCGCCACTCAGTCCACTCGCACCCTTGGGTGGCATGAGCTGTTAGGTGGTGCAGTGCCCCACCCCAAAAATCGGCTGTTTGATCTGGTCCACCGCCGGACCCCCTCAGCTGCCGACTAGGCAATAAGAAAGTCTCAAGTGCAAGCAGTCAGTTCAATTTAAAGTCCCAAAATGAAGAGTGCAGACCTTTGAAATGTATTTACTTGCTGACGGTCTCCCTCGGCTCCTGCAGCTCTCACCTGTGGCCGATACTCCCTCAGGACCTCTTGATGTTGCTTGCTTACAGATTCGGGCAGCGTGGGCTTTTATGTGGTGCAGTGCTTCCGCCCCCACAAATCGGCTGTTAGATCTGGTCCACTGATGGAACCCCTCAGCTGCCGGCTAGGCAATAAGAAAGTCTCAAGTGCAAGCAGTCAGTTCAATTTAAAGTCCCAAAATGAAGAGTGCAGACCTTTGAAATGTATTTACTTGTTGACGGTCTCCCTCGGCTCCTGCAGATCTCAACTGCAGCCGATACTCCCTCGGGACCTCTTGGTGTTGCTTGCTTATAGATTCAGGTGGTGCAGGCTTTTATGTGGTGCAGTGCTCCCGGCCCCAAAAATCGGTTGTTTGATCTGGTCCGCTGCCAGACCCCCTCAGCTGCCGACTAGGCAATAAGAAAGTCTCAAGTGCAAGCAGTCAGTTCAATTTAAAGTCTCAGAAATGAAGAGTGCAGACCTTTGAAATGTATTTACTTGCTGATGGTCTCCCTCGGCTCCTGCAGCTCTCACCTGTGGCCGATACTCCCTCAGGACCTCTTGATGTTGCTTGCTTACAGATTTGGGTGGCGTGGGTTGTGGCTATTTATGTGGTGGGTAGTGCTGGATTGTTTGTGCTGGCTGTTCTGTCTTCCATATAGCACACCCAGCTGTGGGGCAGATTTTCTGAGTTGAGAATATGTATGCAAATAACCATGAAATGTTAGGCTGGTTCAGCTTTAAGCAGCAATACATGGTGCCAAAGAGCCTCTTGCACAATTTGCAAAGGGTGCAAACAGAAGACACAGACACGTGTTTCATCCTGCCCAGGACTCATCAGTGTGCCTCATCTGTATCACACCCCAGGGGAAATGAACCTGCCCTACCATTACGAAATATTTTGTGGAGTGAAATTTGCGGATTTTGCCTATCTCTACCTGGCACCAATGTCCCGAGTTTGCTGCAAGACAACAGCTGTGCCAAAGAACATACGAACTTGCCAGCTGATAAAGGCCTTTCAGTCTAAGGAGTTTGCTCGACTGTGCAGCTAGCAGCCCTTATACTGCAGCTGCTCCTTCCTCCACCTTTCCAGTGACCCCCCCTTACCCTGTCCCATCTCCTTTTGAAGCATCCCACTGTATTCCAGGCTGCCACTTCCTCTGGTAATGCGTTTCACCCTGACACCACCCTCTCCATAAAAAAGTGTCTCCTCATTTCCCTCCTGAAACTTCCCCCCTCCAATATCAGCTTGTGCCTTCGGGTGTCCCTCCCCCTCCTTAACTGGAAAAGCCCCTCTGTGTCTGGCTTATTTATTCCCTTCATGTACTTGAAGGTTTCAATCATGTCCCCTCTTTCCCTCCTCTCCTCCAGGGAGTACATGTTCATTTCCTTAGCCTACTCTCATAGGGTAAGTCCCCTAGCCCCTGGATCATTTTTGTTGCCCTACGCTGCACCACCTCTAGTAACCTAATGTCCTTCTTCAGGTACGGCCATCAGAACTGCACTCAGTACTCCAGGTGTGGTCTAACCAGTGACCTATACAGCAGGATCACCTCCCCCCTCCTGGAAGATATGCCTCTGGCAATACAACCCAGCATCCTGTTAGCCTTTGCAGCTGCCTTTCTGCACAGTGTGGAGTTGTTCATTACTCTCATTATGATCACCCCCAGATCCTTCTTCTCTTTTGTCCTGGCTAGCTGAACCCCCCCCCCCAGCTGGTAGCTCCTTCTTGGGTTTTTTGCTCTGAACTGTAACACCTTGCATTTCTTGGCATTGAACCCCAGTTGCCAAGTTCCCGACCAGTCCTCCAATTTTACCAGATCATTCTGCAACCCCTGCCACCCCTCTAAGTCATACACTACTGCCTCATCTTGGTGTCATCTACAAACAGACTGATCTTGCTCTTGATACCTATTGAGATGTCTGCTATGAAAATCTCAAACAACACCAGCTTCAGTTCAGAACCCTGTGGCACCCCACTTGTCACTGCCCTGGGCAACAAGAGCTCCCTTCCCACCACTACCCTCTGCTGCCTCCCCTGCAGCCAGTTCACTACCCATACCACCATCTCTGCCCCTGCCCATGTCCTTCCAGCTTACTACCTAGCCTCATATGTGGCACTGAATTGAGTGCCTTACTGAAGTCCAGGTACAGGACATCCACTGCATGGCCTCTGTCTAATTGCCTGGTTACCCAATCATAGTACTCCACCAGGTTGGTCTGACAGGATCTGCCTGAGACAAACCAGTGTTGCCTGCTGTTCTGCAACCTATTAGCCTCTGGGAGGGAAACCAGCCTCTCCTTCAGGATTGTCTCCATCAGCTTTCCCACGATGGATGTGAGGCTTACTGGTCTGTAGTTCCCTGGCTCATCCTTGGTGCAGTTCTTGTGGAGGGGCACCACATGCGCCATCCTCCAGTCCCGCAGTACACTCCTCAAGTCCAGGGAGGCATTGAACAGGTATGTCAGGGGTTCTGCCAGGACTTCCTTTGGCTCCCTTAGCACCCTGGGGTGTATGCTGGTTTTACCCTTGGAACGTGCCCATCCTAGTGCACCCACCATTAGGGCACCAGGATTTCAATTCGCCGCCCGCTTTTTATGCAGGGGGCTACACCCCACACACACTTGTGAGAGCTGTCTCCACCCCAGCTAAAGATTCTAATTCCAAGGGGGTGGAACTGGGGAAGGGTGGCAAATTGTGAATTTTTCACCCTATTGATGGGCACACTGGATCAGTGCGGATGGCTGGCAGTGGTGTATGCCATCCTGCCCGCACCTGTTCACCCTCAGTGTTCTCAATCCCTCCAGTACCCTACCCACTGGTATTCCCTTGTCAGTCACCTCTTCCCCACCCATGCCCTCCCCTCCAGCCCCCCTGGGTACTGCTACCCCTTTTTCTTCAGTAAATACTGAGCAGAAGTACTCGTTTAATGCTTCCACCTGTTGTGCCCTAGTATCCACCCCACCCCATTCCTTTTAATCCTCACTATTTGATCTTTGCAGTTCCTTTTCTCTCTGCTGTACCTGAAGAAGTCCTTCTCCCCTTCTTTAATGCCCTGTGCCAGCCTGAGTTCCCAGGACACCTTGGCTGCCCTGACTGCCCTTGTCGCCTCATTTTACTCCTTCAAACGGCACACTGGAGTGGAATGCTGTAAGCTGTGGGATTGCAATTGCTCTGGTAGCTGGCAGGTCTTCTGGGGAATGCCATGACTCGCAGGTGGATGGGATGGGTCAGGCTGGGGGAAGGGGATGAGAACTGCCCTTGTCTTAGCAACAGTAGGGTCAATACAAGTCTATGTGCCGGGGTGGATGCATCTGCACCACCACAGAGGGGGTTGTGGACTCTGTCTTGCCACAGACCACCAGCCACTCCAGTGGTGGTCTGGCAGGTGTTGAGGACTGTACAGGCACCTTCCCCCGGGGCACACAGGGTCACCCCTCACCCAGCGAGGGCTCTAGCACAACCGGTTAAACCATCTCTGTGCTGATCTAACAGTAGTGTCCATACACCCAGGTGGGGATTCAGAATTCCAAATTAGGGGATATGGCAGCCCCGCCATGGTGCAAGCCCCCTTCCACAATGGCACACCAGTTTGACCATTGCAAGGACAGCCTCAAGCTTGATTGAAGCTTGCGGTTCCCCCAGAGGCGCAGGCTGCCTTGTAAAATCAGGCCTGATGTTTTGATAATGGTTTTAATAATGACGAAAATCTGTTTTACCTTTCAGTTAGAAACATAGAAACATAGAAATTTGCTGGCAGAAAAGGACCACATGGCCCATCCAATCTGCCCAATGTATCGCCCGCAATCTAATGCATCCTTCACCCTCCATTCCCTTACCCTCCCTCTCTTATTTAGCCTCATGTAGGTGTCCCAAGCTCTCTTGAAATTATCCACTGAATCCACCCCCACGCCCCATTCTGGCAGCCTGTTCCATGGCCCCACAACCCTCTCAGAGAAGAACTTCCCCTAACATCTCCTCCAAATCTACCCCCTTAAGTTTGAGTGCATGCCCCCCTAGTGGAGTTGTTCTCACTCATCTTGAACATTCTACCCACCCAAACCCTGTTTATTCCCTTCAAATATTTGAAAGTCTCCACCATTTACCCCCTTTCCCTCCTCATCTCCAGTGTGTACAAGTTTAGTTCCTCCAGCCATTCCTCAAATGACCTCTCCTGTAGCCCATGCACCATCTTGGTTGCTCTTCTTTGGACCCTCTCCAGCCTGTCCCTGTCCCCTTGTAAGTGTGGCCTCCAGAACAGGACCCCATATTCTAGCTGTGATCTGACCATTGTTTTGTAAAGTGGCATGATCACCTCCCTTTCCTGGTTGTGAAGCCTCTTCCTATGCATGCCAGCATTTTGTTTGCTTTCCCCGCTGCCGTCACACTGTCTCCAAACCTTCATGTTCTCCAAAGTTGTGATCCACAATTCCCTTTCCTACTCTATTTTGCCCAGTTCCCACCCCCTCCCACAGGCTGTTATTTTGCCCTTGGGTTTTTGCACCTTACGTGCATAATTTTGCATTTTTTTGCGTTGAATTGTAGTTGCCACTTTGCTGACTACTCCTCCAGCCTGGCAAGATCCTCTCTCATTCTTTCAATTCCCCCCTCCAGGTGTGTGCACTCTATTACAGAGATTTGTGTTGTCTGCAAACAGACACACCTTCCCATGTAGACCTTCTGAAATGTCCCCAGTGTATATGTTGAAAGTATGGGTCCTAGCAATGACCCCGGGGAACCCCACTCATCACCCCTCCTTCTTTTGAGTGTATCCTATTTACTACCACCCTCTGAGTCCTCTCCTCCAACCAATTTTGTAACCAGTTTGGGATCTTGCTTCCCAGCCCTAAGCTATCAAATTTGCTTATTAACCTCCTGTGGGCGATGGTGTCAAAGGCCTTCCTCAAGTCCAGGTAGGCCATGTCCACTGCCCCCCTGATCCCATATCTCCATTACTCCATTAAGTAATTTGATCAGGTTGGTCTGACATGACCTTCCACCTGTCAACCCATGTTGAGTGTCATCTATGAGGTCCTCCTGCTCTAGAAATTGTACCAGCCTTTCCTTTATAAGTGCCTCCATTAGCTTTCCCACTGTGGAGGTAAGGCTATCTGGATGGTAGTTTCCTGGCTCCTTCTTTCCTCACCCCTTGTGTAATGAGACCACATCAGTCCTTTTCCAGTCACCAGGACCCTTCCCTTGTCCAGTGACAGGTTGAATAACCTTATAAGTTGTGCTGCCAGTTCCTAGCTTAGCTTCTTGACTATCCTTGGGTGGATTGCATCTGAGCCCATAGTTTTGTCCATCCACAGCTTTCCTAGTTTCTCCAATACCCTATCCTCCTTAAAGGGGCTTATGTCCAACTCTCTTCCCCTCTCCCCTTGCTTTTCAGCTCTAGCCCCCTTCCCTCCTCAGCCATGAAAACTGAGGTGAAGTAGTCGTTCAGAAGATTTGCCTTTTCCTCTTCCCCCTCTACCATAGATCCTCCCACCTCCTTGAGCTTCATAATCTCCTGCTTGGCTTTCCTTTTGTCAGTCACATACCTGAAAAACCTCTTGTCACCCCGTTTTGCCTCTTTCGCTATTTTCTCCTCCATTTCCACCTTAGCCCTTCTGACTATTTTCCCTGCTTCCTTCAGTCTATCCATGTAAGGTACTCTATATGCCACCCTCTGGGAGGATTTCTATGCCTAAAGCACCTTCCTTTTCTCCCTGACTGCTTCTTTCACTTCTGTTGTGAATCAAAGTGGTTTCCTCCCACTCTTATTCTTGCTCACCTGCTTGACGTGTTGCTCTGACACCTGCAATATTCCCCTTTTAATTCCCCCCCCCACAAGCACCTCAATGTCTTCCAGGTTTTCCTTCCCCTCCAGTTCCTTTCACACAATTTCTTTCATTTTCCTAAAATCCGCTTTCTTGAAGTCCAGTACCCTAGTGGTGGATCTACTCTTAACCGACCCCATCTGAAGGCCGAACCGTACAATCCTATGGTCGCTATTGCTCAAGTTTTACCCAACTTCTACCTCCTCCACACTATCCCAATTTGTCATAACTAGGTCCAGTATGGCCCCTCCCCTAGTTGGTTCTTTGACCAGTTGATGAATGAATGCATCTTGCATGGACTCATACAGCACACTGCTCCTTTCTGATGATGCTGTTGGGATTCCTTAGTCCACATCCAGAAGATTTAGATCTCCCACTACCATGATTTCCCCTTTGCTGGCCATCACCTCTATTTTCCTAACCACCTCCCTGTCCACTTCCTCCCCTTGGTTTGGTGGTCTGTAGATCACCTCAATCCTTACTGCATCCCCCATCCTCTTACTTAGTGTTACCCATAGGATATTCGCTGATCCTTGCCCCTCTCCGCTCACTGTTGCCTTTATCCCATCTCTCACATACAGGGCTACCTCTCCACCTTTTTCCTTTCCTGTCTCTCCTGTGCCTGGTATTTCCATCTCCCAACTGTGGTTTTCTGTCCACCATGTCTCAGTAACCACTATTAGATCTAGGTTGTCCACCTCCACCACCACCACCTCCAGGTCCCCCATCTTATTTCCCAGACTCCTGGCAATTGCCAGCAGTCCCTTCCACCATCCCCCCTTCTTCCATTCCCTTTGCTACTAGTATGTCCTGCCCCCAGTTTTGGGGAGTGTAAGTTAGGTCAGTTCCACCAGCCCCTTTTCCCAGATCACCCTTAGCTTCGCACTCCCCCTTTCCTAGTTTAAAACATCCCCCAGTATTACATCTATGTATCTCTGCAGTTTCTCCCTTAGCAGTCTAGCCCCTTCATCATTTATATGCAGCCTGTCCCTTGCATACAGGCACGTGTCCACCCACATGTCACCCCAATCTCCTAAACATTCATAACCCTCCTTTCTGCACCACTGCTTCAGCCAGTTGTTAAAATCCTTGATTCTCAACTGTCTAGCAGTGCTGGCACAGTGCACTGGTAGGACTTCTGAGAAAGCAATGGAACTATCTTTTTACACCCCACTGCTAGCTCCATGAATCTCCTCTGCAGCTCCTCCAACTCCTCCCCAGCCAGGTCATTTGTTCTAAGGTATAGGATTAGGTGTGTTTTACCACCAATTAACCTAATGCTTTCCTTGATTCTTGGAAGCGACCTGCTTGCCTCCATTCCTGTATCACAAAAAACTGATCTCCCCATTAAAGACACCCCCTTCCTCAGCCAATAAATCCCCTTTATAATTGAGTCCCCATATACTATCACTGATTTTGTATTCACTAACTCTGAGGATGCCTCCGTAACCCTTCCATGGCTTGTTCTTGATTTCCATATGCTTCTACCCTGACCTCCCTTTATCTCCACCGCTACACCTGCCTTCCCTTTATCCTCCTGCCCCCTCTATGCTGCCCTGCCACCTGTCTCTTCCCCTCCTTGCCACTATAATTACCCCCACTATGGACATCATTCCATATATAATCACCAACGCAGTGTCCCCTCTTCTGCTTTTTCCCTCCCTCTTCATTGTTCTCTTCTGCACCTTTCCATTCCCCTTCCTGCCTTCAGCAGCTATCCCCCATGCCTCTATGTCCTTTCTCTCCTTTGTTGTGTCACCCTTGCCACTCTTTTCTTGTGCCCTCACTGTCAGTTCTTCCCTTACCTCTGGATCCATCCATTTTACACAGTCCTGCTTCCCTTTTTTTTACATCCTCTCCCCTCTACCTCCTCCTATTCCAGCAGCTCAGCCAAGGGCCAGTATCTGTTTAAACCTCCCACACTGTATATCTTATTATGTTGTCTCTTGCTGTTGTGCCTTCTTCCCCTGTCCTAACTCCTCTCCCCCAGTCCTCTAGTGTGACCTGCCCTTTTATCCTTTCATCCTTTCTGATCTCTTAACTCCTATCTTCTACCCTGCAACCTTCCCCTGTCCTCTTTTCAATTTTCCTTCTCAGCCATGTCAGTTCAGCTTCCAGCCCCTCAAGCCCCCTGACAAACTGCGAACTCTCCCAACCTCCACAGAGTGTTCATGAATACAGCTGCCCCACATCTATTACACCCCACTATCCTCCCTCCTCTGGGTCCTCTGCTCCCCTCCTTTCTGCAGTCTACCCCCCACTTCACTGCCACTGATCCTTTCCCTGGCACATCCCTCTACTCTGTCCTGCTCACCTCCTTGTATGGTCCCCCCAGGTCCACTATATCCCTTTGCTCCTGTGCCACATTTTTTGTGCCAAGCTCCCTAGTAAGGCCCTATTCAGGAAAATCAAATAGTAGTTGTCTTGAAGCAGTTGTATCACATTTGAAAGCAGCTTCATCCCCATTTTGCATAGTGTTCCCTATCTCAACCCTTCACTTCAGGTATCCCCTAGAGCTCTAACTTCCTTAGTATTTAGCAATTTATTCTGAAAGCCATCCCTTAGCATTTAAACAAATTCAGTATGAAATCAAAGTTCCTGTACCCATAGAAAGTCTCAGGTGCTCCATTTAAGTAAATTCAGCATGGAATCATAGTCACAGCACCCAGGTACCCCATTGAAGCAAATTCAGGATGAAATCAGAATCACAGCTCCCAGGTACCCCATTTAAACAAATTCAGCATGAAATTGCAGTCATAGTACCCATAAAAGTCTTAGGTGCCCCATAAATATCACAGTACCTTAAGTGATTTAGCTTCTTTCAGCATCTTTGTCCAAGAAGCCCTGTTGCTCTTTGATCCATCCTTATGAATCTGGCATCCTGTACTCTTTAGAGATGCAGCAAATTTAAATTTCGCCGGCGAAGTGAACACGAAGTGGGCACTTTGCGTTGTCACTCTGCTACATGGAGTGGCCAATACAAAAGGCTCACTTCACCTTGTAATTATTACTTCATGTTATCAATCCACCTTAACGCAAAGTAAGGTGAAGTGACAACAATATTGGCAGGCCCTCACACACACAGTCACCGGATTAATGTGCTTCCCCAAAATGTTACTGTCTTGTGTCTAGAAAACTTCCCCATTCTGAAGATGTGAAATGAGAGCACAACAAAAAATGCAAAGTCTCCCAGAATTAATTGTACACTCTGTCATGCATGCAGTGGTCGCTCACAGTCACCAGAATTAATGTGTATCCCCAAAATGCTATTGTCTTGTGTCCAGAAAATTCCACAGTGCTGATGAAGTGAAATGAGAGCGTAACAAGAAATGTAAAGTCTCCCAGAATTAATGGCGCACTCAGCCATGTGCGAAATGGTCACACACAATCACCAGAATGAATTTGCATCCCCAAAATGTTACTGTCTTGTGTCCAGAAAATTCCCCAGTGCTGACGAAGTGAAATGAGAGGGTAACAACAAATGCAAAGTCTCCCAGAATTAATGGTGTACTCTATCATGCACGTAGTGTTCACACACAGTCAACAGAATTAATGTGCATCCCCGAAATGCTACTGTCTTGTGTCCAGGAAACTCCCCAGTGATGACGAAGTGAAATGAGAGCACAACAAGAAATGCAAAGTCTTCCAGAATTAATGGCACACTCAGTCATGTGTGCAGTGGTCACACACAGTCACTGGAATTAATGTGCATCCCCAAAAGACTACTGTCTTGTGCTCAGAAAATTCCCCGGTACTGACAAAGTCAAATGAGAGCGTAATACGAAATGCAGTCTCCCAGAATTAATGGCACACTCAGTCATGCATACAGGGGTCACACGCAGTCACCAGAATTAATGTGCATTCCCCAAATGCTACTGTCTTGTGCCCAGAAAATTCCCCAGTGCTGATGAAGTGAAATGAGAGCGTAACAAGAAATACAAAGTCTCCCAGAATTAATGGTGCACTCAGTCATGCACACAGTGGTCACACACAGTCACCAGAATTATTTTGCATTCTCAAAATGCTACTGTCTTGTGTCCAGAAAATTCCCCAGTGCTGACGAAGTGAAATGAGAGGGTAACAAACAATGCAAAGTCTCCCAGAATTAATGGTGCACTCCATTATGTGTGCAGTGGTCACATACAGTCACCAGAATTAATGCGCATCCCCCAAATGCTACTGTCCTATGTCCACAAAATTCCCCAGTGCTGACGAAGTGAAATGAGAGCGTAACAAGAAATGCAGTCTCCCAGAATTAATGGTGTACTGCAAACACATAGACAGATTAAGATTGCGCTGCGCACTCAAGAGATGCAGAGTCAGATGCAAAGGCACAACAACACCTAACCAGTGCTCACAAGTCACAAATCCACATCTGGAAAAGAATACCTTTTGCCAGTTGTGGGGTAGTGCATGGCAGTAACAGTCCACTACCAGAAAAGATACCACAAAGCAGTATAAAAAATACATGCAGGTGCAGTGGATAACAGGTTCACACTGCTGCAATTACTCTGTGGCACAATAAAAGGTTTCTGATTTAATGGCATGCATCGCACACACACTCACACACACACTACAAGTAATGTGTAGCAAATTGAAAACCTTTAGTAGTATAACCAAATGTTTTAAACACACTGAAATTATACACTGCTGCGCCACAACAATCGGCTAAAAAAGTCAAGAATTACTGAAAATATTACTGCACGTAACACAGTTATACAAGAAAAATATAACCAAAACAGAAAGACTGCCTTTTTCTCCCAGTTAATCTAGCTACACCACAGATATGCCCCTCCCCCAAGGCACTCTTCACAGTACACTGACTGTTCTAAATTAACATTCAAATCCACACACAAACAATAAACATTCGATAATATGAGCACAGGAGGGTTTCCTTCAATTGCTGTACTAAATTTTGAGAAAACAAATGGCTCAAAAAGGCTTTAACAGTTTTTAGAGGATTTCCACTACTCACACACTACACAGAACTGAGGCTGTGCAGAACAATCTAGAGCCCATGTGATCTGCAATCCCATGAAGCATTACAAAATTCACCTTGGAGCTCACTAACAAGGTGAAGTGATGCGAAGTACATTGATTTCAATGTACTTCGCCTTAAAATTGGTGGAGAAGTGGTTTGGGGAAGGCGGAATAATGCAAAGTCATTGGTTTCAATGGACTTCGCGTTTCTCATCATGATGCAAAGTACTTCACTTTGCATTGCTGAGTACTTCGTGATTCCACGTTAATCCGCAAATCACTTTGCGGAATGAATTTCGGCCACTTCGCCCACCACTAGTACTCTTCCCTGGTGACTCTGGGGTCCTGTGTTCCTCCCTCTTCCCTGAATAGACCAACCCCTGGTGACCTCCCCATATTTAAAAGATGCAGGGTGGAGCTGGAAGGGTGGGAGAAAATAGATTTGCTGCAAATCCTCCATCACTCCTGCTGCACACCGCCTGCTCCTCTCTCTAGTGGCTTTGGGCTCTGGATTGCTGGTGCTGCTTGTAGCTGCATGCTTCTTCCTTCTCTTCCAATGATCCTGAGTGATTGTGAACAACTGCCCTGCTGCTCCAGCCACTCCTCTAACACCTTGACTCCTAGTGGGTCCCAGACGGGACAGCCTCCAACAAAAGACTCAAGCGCAGTCTGTGCTCTTTAAAAGGCTTTCTGACTTTGTGTTTGCCAGGGTCTATGCTGATTGGATATTCCCTCTGCTAAGATCCTTTCCAACTGGTGCACCTCCAAATTCCTCAAACAGATGATTGGCTGGCATGACACTGCTCTTTTATTGGAGAAAGTTCTGACTCTGCCATTGAGATCTGCCACAAATCTTCCATCCTCCCTGCTGCACACTGCCACCTGCTCCTCTCTCAAGCAGCTTTGGGTTATGGATTGCTGGCACTGCTTCTGACTGTGCCCTGCTTCATTCTCTTCCAATGATGCTTAGCAGCTGTGGACAGCCACCCTGCTACTCCGGCAGCTCTTCTAAAGCCTCTGCTCCTGGTGGGTTCCAGATGGGATAGGCTCCAGTTATTTGTGTTTGTGTTATTGTAATGAGTTACAGTGGCATCCCCCATGATGAAACCCACTTTTAAAGCACTCTGCAGTATGCTGCAGCAGACCTACTGAATAAAGCAATATCATTTCAATGGCAATTAGTCCCTTTTGTCATGCAGGAAATTGTGGCATTCACTTCATCCTGGCACAGTTTCTTGAATGACAAAAGGGACTAATTGCCATTGAAATTACATTGCTTTATTCAATAGGTCTGCTGCAGCATTCTGCATAGGCTGCAAAATGCTGCAGAATTGGGTTTCATCCTGGGGGACGCCACTGTATGCAACAACAGATTTTTTTAGTTCTTTGGTAACTGGGTAAGGCCTACACATGTCTGTTTTCAGGGGTGACACAGGAGCACTGTTGAGGTTAAGAGGCTTGCTCAGAGGCACACAGTATGCAAGTGGAGGTTGTGAGAATCAAACCCAGGTCTGCTGGATGTACCAAGCTCATTCGCAGCTCATTACTCTATCCTCCAGGCTATACTGCCAGCCCAGGCCAGAGATGCAGATTGAAGAGGATAGGGAATTGTATTGGGGAAACAGAGGGAGGCAGGGAAAGCAGTGAGGAGCACAAAGGTACAAAAGGAAGAGAGAATAGCTAAGGCAGTAACAAAAGGGGACAGGGTATCTTTTAGGTATGTAAGCAAACAAAAAGGAAGACCAGGGATGGGGCTTTAAGGTTAAGAAGGAAAGGGGGGACTGTGCAGAGGAGGAACAGGAAAAGGCAGACATCATGAACAAATGGGCACAAAAATATAAAAGGAGCACTGGAAGGAGAGAGGTGAACTCTAGTCCAATTTTAGAGAAGAGAGTCCTGAAGAGCTAACAAATCTGAAAGTAGATAAAACAATGGGGCTGGACAGGGTCCACCCAAGTGTATTGAGGGAGCTCAGGGAGGTACTGGCTACACCTTTGATGGTCATATTTAACAGCTCATTGGAAACAGGAGTGGTTCTGGAGGACTGGAAGAGAGCAGGTGTAGTCCCACTTCACAAAAGTGGTAGCAGAGAAGAGGTTGGCAATTATAGGTCAGCTAACCTGACTTGGTGGTGGGAAAGTTAATGGAATCACTGCTGAGAGAAAGGCTTCTGGAATATATTGAATACAATGGGTTACAAGACCTGAGACAGCATGGATTCATGGGGGGAGGTCATATCAGATGGATCTTATAGATTTCCTTGACTGATTGACCAAGGAACTAGATCAAGGTGGAGCTGTGGATGCAGCCTACCTAGATTTCAAGGTGTTCAACACCCTTCCACATAGGAGACTAGTAAGTAAGCTGGGTAGCTTAGGAGAGGGTTCAAAGGTATTAACCTGGAAATTGGTTATGGGATAGGCAGAAAAGGGTTGTGGTAAGTGGAGTTCACTCAGAAGATGGGAGAGAGACCAATAGCATGCCTCAGGGATCAGTCTTGTGACCAGTCCTCTTTAATGTCCTTATAAGAGACATTGCAGAGGAGCTGCAAGGGAAGGTCTGCCTCTTTTCGGATGACACCAAACTCTGCAAATGGTTGGATACTCCTGTGTGGATAGAAAGGATGAGCAGCAACCTGAGAAAACTTGAGGAGTGGTCAAGAGTATGACAGCTGGGTTTCAATGTGAAAAAGTGCAAAATAATGCACTTGGGGCATAAAAACCCAGAGGTGGAGTACACAATGGGAGTGGGGGGATTCTGACAACCACTAAGCAGGAAAGAGGCATCGGGGTGATCATATAGGATGACCTAAAGATGGCCAGGCAGTATGATAAGGCAGTTGGGAGGGTGATTGGAATGCTAGGGTGCATACAGAGGGGTATCACCAGCAGAAAGAGGGAGATGGTGTTGCCTCTGTATAGATCACTGGTGAGACCCCACCTAGAGTATTGTGTCCAGTTCTGGAAACCACATCTCAGAAAGGATATAGACAGAGTGGAGGCAGTCCAGAGGAGGACTACTAAAATGGTGCAGGGTCTTCATCAGAAGCACTATGAGGAGGGATTAAAGGACTAAAATATGTACACCCTGTAAGAGGGGAGAAATGTGATTGACACCTTTGAATACCTCATGGTGGTAAATAGGGTACAGCAGGGAAATATTTTGCAGAACAAAACATGCTTACGAACAAGGGGACATACTATGAAGCTGGAGGGGGTAGATTCAGGAGAGATGTGAGGAAGTATTTATTTATAGAAAGAGTGATGGATTCCTGGAACAACCATCCAGCGGAGGTAGTAGGGTTAAAACCATGGTGTGATTCAAGAATGCATGAGATAGGCATAAGGGAATGTTAGGGGAAAGAAAGGGGAGAAGAATCATCTGGAGATCAAGCTGGATCTGCACTGATACTGTAAGTAGAGAAAAATTGGCAGACTAGGTGAGTCAATCAGTCCTTGTCTGCTGGAAAATTCCATGCTTCTAAGTTAGTAGCAAATGTGCGAAAATGTAAGATAATGATTTGTGGTAAAAGTAAAACCAAAATCAACATGGCATCTGAATGGGACCACATTTGAAATAGTTTAAAATATCTAGGGCTCTAAATTGATAAAAAATATTCTTGTAATAAGCACGTGCAGGAAAATAACTCAAAATATAGATAGAGTTTATTTGGCATCACACAATTTGCTCATTAGTATGGAGAAAACAGTGTGCAATTAATTGTACAAACATTAAAGGCTAAAATAGAACCACAAGCCATTGAAGGGGCAGAAATGTAGGCAACTAGACATTTTGAATCCTTGGGTACAAACAGAACATATGTTTTTTTTTGTTTTGTTTTTTCCTCCTCCTCTCACCTGGTGACCTCTACTCCTTTGGGCTCTGACAAGTCCTTCTTTGATCCCCGCTATCCCTGCCCGAGCTCTCCAATCCTCACATCGCAGCCATCCCCCAGGATATCCCGGATGTAACCCTTCACCGGGTGGGTTCCCCTCCTCCGAGGGGGAAGGCACCGGGGAGGGAGGGAATTCCAGCACACTACTCAATAGGTTCCAGGGGATGCTGCTGAAGAAGGAGGCTCAATGAAGGCATCGGAGGCATTGAAGGATGGAGAGCCATCATCCGGCGGCCACCGGTGGCATTTCCGCTTTTCTAGGTCCTCTTCACTGCGTCACTCAAGTAGTGCCTCCAGTCTCCACTGGGGTCCACTGCCGAGTGATGCGTTCCCCAAACCCACCCCAGGATAGGAGAGCAGTCCCTCCAGATGCTTGATCCTATCCTCTCCCTGCTGACCCATTGCTTCCTGAGTCCGTTCCTGAACCCGGGTCGCCGGTGTGGTGGAGGTAAGGCACCAGCGCCTCTGCCCTCTACACCACTGGGTCGGCAGAACATATGTTTTAATTAGTGATGGGCCTACCAGGAGGAGGCTGCTTCTGTGATTTAACATGAAACAGGGCTAAATAATTCAAATACAAAAGCAGCACTTAAAGTATTAAATTGTTGGCAAGGGAGTAAAAGAGCCACACCAGGGGCAGGGTGCTCAATGACAAAAAGTAGTCACAGTGAAACTAAAGTCCTGGCACTCCTATACACAGTAATTAAAAGCCAAGAAGTCCAGTACTTGACCAGTTCCATGGGTTATTCAACCACCACAACAGAGTACAGATCAGGAGACTTCCAACACAGCTTCTAACGTTTCAAACAATCATGTTCTTAAACGAAGATTGTGCCCCCCATTACTGTGTGTAGGAGTGCCATGACTTTAGTTTCACTGTTAAATTGTTGGGTTAGAATAACTAACATGGAGAAAACACAACTACTCTTATTGTGCCACAATGAAAAAACATTAAGACAGTTCATAGCTGTGCAGCTCTTGAGTTAAATTTCATTTAATGAAACTTAAACCAAATAAAATGATATCATGTGGGATGCTCATATGAAAAATATTATAGCTAAGAACTATTAAAAGGTATCTCCAGACATACACAAAATTCCCTTTGCATTGTACTTGTACCCTTTTTTATTGTTTTTCTGCTTGTTTTGCTTGTTTTGATATCTTGGGTTGTTCTTTTGTTTGTACCTCGTATATTCATTACTATGCACAGTAGTAGCACTGAATTTGTCAATCAATTTTGTGAGATTCCCTATTTATCCTTCACAAAATTTAGGGGAAAAAATCCTCTAAAATTCTTTTTGTTATGCCTACAGAAAGAGGCCAGTTCCTATTACAGTACTTAAGTGCTGTCTGGTAGATTTTCAACTACACTATCAGATGAGATCACCCTCTCCGGATAGCAGTGAACACACTAACAAACAAAACAAAATCCTAACAAAAAGTTTCACAATTCTCAATAGGGATTTTTAAAAATCCTTAAAAATCTCTTGACTAATTTGGCGCTACTACTGTATACTGTTGATTGATGTATATTGTTGATTGATACCATGTCATTCTTGTTCTATTCCTCTCTTCGCCCTCCCATACCCCCGAGGACGCACCTGGAAACCAGTAACACTACTCAGTATGTTTTCCAGATTAAGCTTTTTAAATAGATAAATGTAAAGAAAAAAATATAGAACCTAGCAAGAGAGACTGATTTGAAAGCAATACAAACCTAGACATTTAATTACCATCTGTAATAACTAGTCACAGATTACAACCATGTTTATTCATAATCATGGACCCCAATGTAAGGAAAACATTTTCAGTTTTCAGAAGCAGTTTGAACATGTCTAAAACCTCTCTCTTCTCCTCTCCATATTCATTTCTCAGCACCTCCTATCATTGCCTCCACCTCACACACCTCCTCAACCTCTCCTTCACTCTGTGCTCTGTCCCTTAATCTTGGAAGATTATCAGTGTTCTTCCCCTCCACAAAGGGAGCGATCCCTTCACCCCTGGCAGCTTTTGTCCTTCTCCCCTTCTTCTGTCTGTCACAAAGCTGCAAGAGAAACTGGTCTATTCCAGGCTTTCTGACTTCCTCCAGTCTTGCAACTCCCCCCCCCCATCTGGTTTTCAAAGCACCACGCCATTAGCTCCTCAATGCTATGTGTCACTGACTCCATTCTCTCTGGGATGCATCGGGGCACATTGTCGCTACCATTTTCATAAATTTGGCCAAAGCCTTTTATTCAGTGGCCCATCCCCTCCTCCTGGACAAGATGAGCTCTGCTTGCCTCTCAGACCCAGCTGCTGATTGGTTCCAGTGCTACATCCCAGGCCTTCAGCAGTCTGTACAGGTAGATGGCATCCTGTCCCCTCCATTCCCAATCTAGGCTAGGGTCCCACAAAGCTCTAGCCTGGGTCCCAGCCTCTTTTCAATTTTTTTCAACTACCTCCCCTCTGCCTGTATCAACTCACATATTTAGATGTATGCAGATGACCAGTTCTCTACACCACTTACCCCTCGACTGAAGCTGAGGAAGTCTCACTCCATTAAGGCTTTCACACTGTTCTGCACTGGTTTCACTCCAACCATCTCGGTCAACACCAAGAAAATGGTGTCCATGACTTTTAAAACCATCCAGAAACTGGTCAGGCTCACCCCATCTCATCCTTCACCATCCTGGCTGGTTCCCCCTTGAAATGGTTCACTCTTTCAAGTATCTATGTGTGTGGCTTGCCAGTAGGGTTGACTTCTCTGCCTAAATTGGTGCCATCCAGACTAAGCTCCATCCCAAGCTTATCACCTTGTACCACAATAAAGACTGCCTGTCTCTGCAGGTTGGGTGGGAGTTGGTTACAGAATGGTGCTCCCTGTATTCAGTTACACAGATGTGGTCTATGGTACTGCTCCCTCCCCTTCCCTTGCCAGATTGGACACCCTCTGTAATGCCTTCCATCATTTTGCTACCAACTCCCCACTCACAATCATCATTGCTCCCTCTACTCCTCCCCTTTCCCTCCCATCACCAGTCCTACTGTGCATCATTCATCTCCAAGTACTGGTTTGGGGCACTGTCCTCATACCTAGCAACACTCATTTCTCCCATCCCATCTGCCTCATACTCCCTCTGCTCCGTGGATCCTTGCACCTTATCCTTCCCTCCCCCTCACTCTTCTGCTGGGCAGTCTGCATGCTCCTATTGCCTTCCCTCCCTCCCTCTTAAACCTCACCTCCTACTCCATTCATCTCTCTCTCCCATCTCCATTTCCCCTAGGCACCAGCTTAAATTCCTGCCCTCCTCCTCCTGTACCTGTCAGCCTCTTACCTGACCTGCCCTAGCTTTCCCCTTCATCCTGATTTGGTCTCCCTTTCTGGTATCATTATAGATTCCTAGTACTGATGCACTGATGTGTTCAACCTGCTACTACCATTTTCATTGGGCTGTTGTACTGCTCATAATTACAGCTCCAGTCATCCAATACTATAATTTGCATTTTGTACCATGTTGTCCTGCTATTGTTTGCCCTTTGTTTTGTGTAAAACTATATACTTCTGTGTCTGATTCTTTGTATCTCCTTCCCCAGATCACACCATGAAATGGATTTTGGCTCAGTGTGCATTTCCTGGGTCCAGTTTTCAAATAAATAAATAATTAAAAATAGACAGAGATACAACAACAACAAAAACACTGATAAATATCAATAGACTGCAATTGCAGAGTGGGAGGAACCGTACAGTATTTATCAATTACTATATTGTACATGGTAGAGAAAAAAAGCAGGATAAATGGATTGGAAAATTACAAATTAATACATACTTACCTCATCAGAAAATCATAACTGATATTTTGGACAGTGAGGACTGTGCAATAATCTCAAGGGTGGCACAGTTTTCACAGATTGTTATGGAAAAAGAAAAGAAAGTGCAAAGAACAATAAGTAAGAGTACTAGGAGATGGCTTATTCCATTATATCATATATGGTGATATAGTAGCAGATTACTGAGGGAGTATGGCCATCATTTCTAGCATCAATGAATTCTGAATTTTGATCAGCATATCCCCAATCAGCTTCATGCCAAAATGAGATCTCTAAGTTAAGTTACTTTGTTTAAACATACAAGTAATTTTGTAACCCTAATTTCTCTGTTCAAAAAAGCCAGTTTTAGTAAAATGTTTTTGATTATGTCATAACCAGAACTCACAGCCTAATCCTCCTTGCAAGATGCCTTCTAGGACTTATTTCTCCCATGTTACAAAAAGCTGCAGTTGTAATTATCTACAAAAGGAAAGCTGTCACTGGGTATATACAGGGCATGCATTACCATATGATTATGCAAAGTGCTTAAGAATGTGATGGGGTTGGAATGCAACAGCAAACATGACTGTGGAATGCCAAAGTTGTGTACAACTTTTATGTTGCCACACCTTCACACTGCAAACATATTACTATGAGTAGTGTGTGCAAAAACTTCAAAAGAAGGAGACGCCAAACAGCTGGTCGCTGTTCAATCACAGAATAAATATGTGTGGAATGCAGCTGATTCCACACATGCGCAGTAGTGCCACTGTTTCTGCACATGTGCAGAATTGGCTGCATTCCACACATATTTGTTCTGTGACCGAACAGCGATCAGCTGTTTGGTGGCTCCTTCTTTTGAAGTTTTCTGAGAATGTGTGGAAACCACACACTCCCCGGAAAAGCAGACATCAGGTTGCCCAATCCCCGTGTCAGCATGTATCCCCCCCAGTGTGCTGAGACAGTTTTCATATTTTCCTGACACTGGGATGCCCACTCCCAGTGTCAGATGCTCCCACCCCCAAGCTCAAATTTTTTGCCGACGGGGTGCCCAATCCCCATTGGCATCATGCCCTCCCAAATCATGTGGCACACTGGGAGCCCACCCCAGTGTGCCAAAAGTATTCTTTTGTACCTGTAGCTAAAGAAAATGGTTCCCTGGAGCCCTTTTTTTAACCTACAAAAAAGAAAATGGTCCTTCGTCATTTCACCCCTCCCCCTCCTCCACCCCAACCCTCCCTCTGTGCACCCTCCTCCCAGCACCCCCTCACCTCATATTTACCTCTGTAGGTCAGGAGCAGTGATCTTCTGTGGACTGGGATGCATCTGTACTTTTCAAAGCTGAACTGCGAAGTGAGGAATCGGGTAAGCACTGTATAACTGGAGTCAATGGGGGGGCAACTTAGGTTGATATCTTAGCCATTTTTAAGACTTTTGGCCCCAAATTTTCAACATGGAGTTCTTGGGACCCTACCTCATGAACACTGGCACTGTCATTTCATTTCTCAGTCCCAAAAGGTGATTTCGCAGTCGCTGCGCAGAATCACCTTTCATGCCAGTTAATGAAATGGCAGTGCCCTGATCATGAGAAGAAACGTCAAAAGCCCATGTTGCACATTGAGGAAAAAATTCAAAAAATGACTGCGTTATGAGTGTGTGTTGTGCAGTCTCTCGCACTTTCGTAACTTCACCAATTTTAATATTTTCATCCAGACTTTCAACATTGCCATTTTTACACCTCCTTGTGAACAGTACAGCTGTTATTTTTCACATCCTATCCAAAATGTGTTTTCACACCTGTATCGCAAAATGGCACGGTTGCGTGGGAAATCAGTTTTCAGGATGGATTAACAAAATCACAGTGCCACTGTTCATGAGGAGAGGTTCAAAAATGGCCATGTTGAAAATTTGGGGAAAACAATCCAAAAAATGATTGTATTACAGGTGTGCGTTGCACAGTTTCTATGCATGCTCGTAACTTCCTCAATTTTTCATATTTTCACTCCAGATTTTCAACAGTGCCATTTTTTCACACCACCTCATGAACAGTACAGCTGTCATTTTTCACATCCTGCCCAAAATGTGTTTTCACACCTGTGGCACCAAATGGTGCAGTCTCTGTGCAAAATCATCTTTTGGGATTGAGTAACGAAATGATAGTGCCACTGTTCATGAGGTGGGGTCACAAAAATTCCATGTTGAAAATTGGGAGTGAACATACCAAAAAACACCTGGGGCATTAGGGTTTCCAACTATAATGCCCTACCCTGTACAGACAAACAGGCATCGGGGGGGTGACTTGGGATTGTCAGCCATAATGCTCATGCCATTCCACCCCCACCCTGCAGTGAGTGACAGGCATCGAGGTGTGCCTTCGGACCTTCAGCCCCAACTTTCACCACATTTTCCTATACTGCACCCATCTCAGTGTATTTCTTTATGGAATGAGGTGAGCGTAAGGCCTGAAGACCCCAAGGCACACCACAACACCTGTTGATGTCTGCAGGGTAGGGAAAGGTGAAATGGCATAAGCGTTATGGCCAGTGACCCAAAGGCACCCCCCAATGCTTGTCAGTCTCTGCAGGGTGGGGTGGGGTTGGAATCAGTTCAATACTTCACTACCATTCCTATTAAGCATCTCTCCAATTCCTGCACTATGAATGCCAATGCCAGCAAGCAAAAATTAGGCATTGACAAATGCTTGTTATACTTTCCAGTGACAATTTTGTCAAAGAAATGCAGTCCCTTATGTATGAAGGTCCTTGTCAGTTAAATGACTACCTTTCTTTGACAAAATCATCACTGGAAAGCATAAATACACACTTTTACAAATTGCTCCCGTTAAACTCTGTGGAGTGCCTCCTCATGCTATTCCTTAAGTAATGCGGTGAACTTTCAGTATTGACAAATGCTTGTTTGAATACTGCAAGGATGAGATTTCAGAATGCCACTAGGTTGCAACTGTGGAATGCAGCAATGACACAATATGAGAAGGTAGCTGAGACACACAATTTTGGAATGTGACAAGGGCACTGAAATTCAGAATGCAGTGGTGTCATAAATTTTCAGAATGTGGCAGGAATATGCAGTTTCTTAATGTGTCATGGATGCATCATTTTGGCATTGTAATTCTGATATCTTTCAATAAATAAAAAAAATAAAATAAAATGTGCTGGTGATACACAATTTCAAAATGTAGCAGGATGCTTGGTTTCAGATTGTGGTGCCAACATGCAATTTCGCAATGTGTTGTGGACAAGGAATCTTAGAATGTGGAAGTGATTTAGAGTTTCAGAATGTAGTGGTCACATGCAATTTCAGAACAAGGCAGGGATGGACATTTTTGGAATGGATGTGTAATTTCGATGTATGGCAAGAAATGCATTTCGGACTGATAGGTATGCACAATTTTAGAATGTGGCTTGGACATGAAATTTT
Source organism: Neoceratodus forsteri (assembly GCA_016271365.2). Classification (NCBI taxonomy): domain Eukaryota; kingdom Metazoa; phylum Chordata; order Ceratodontiformes; family Ceratodontidae; genus Neoceratodus; species Neoceratodus forsteri. The sequence continues at coordinate 146,442,700 of CM057449.1, forward strand.
TGAATTTGACAAGGACTCTCATTTTCAGAATGTGGTGGAGATTCACAATTGTGGTATATGGTGAGATGTGCATTTTTGAAATGAAGACGGGCAGCTTTGGTATGGGGCAGTGACTTTGGAATCGGGCAGGAAGTCAAAATTTCAGAATGTGGCTGGGGCACACTGTCTTAGAAGGTGGTTGTAATACCCAGTTTTGGAACGTGGCTGGGAACTGCAATTTTAGAATGTGGTTGAAACACATAGTTTTGGAATGTGATGAGTGCAAGCATTTTCAGAATATGACATGGAAGCTCAGTTTAAAAATGTAGCTGGGACACATATTTTGGACCATGGCAGTGACATTACCATTATAAATTACACAACATATGGAACAATACTGGGCTTTAATTGATTCTAGAATTTACTGCTGCCACTATATCGAGCCTATGTCAGGCCGCATTTCGATTATGCATCTCAGTTATGGAGTCCCTATACTCATAAAAAGATTACTAGGTTGGAAAGATGTTACAGGAAAGTAACAAAAACGATTTGCCCAGATAAGTCTCTTTCTCACGAAGCAAGATTGTTAAAATACAAGATTACGTCTCTGAAACTCTGTAGATTAAGGGGTGACCTCCTACTTACATGGGACATTATTAATGATCAATCCCTCACTTTCGAGTGTGGGTTAGACTTCAAGCGAGGACACCACTCCAACTAACTAGGACAAGAACTAGATCAAAAAGGAGGGCCCACTTTTTTTTCTCAACGAATTGTTAATTCCTGGAATACTTTACCATTGCCTGTTATCATAAGCAATAACAAAAATATATTTAAAAAAAGACTTGATGACTTCTTGCTTTCAAAAGGGATACAATCTTCAACACATAACTATAAGAGCTACTATGGGCAGTTTTGCCTCTCTGCTCCATATCTTTCCTTAGTATGTTCCTTAGTAGAATTTAAAGTAGAACATGTCTGTGCAATAGGTAATGCAGGGCCTATTCATTCTCATAAACAGAAGTTACTCTAAATGAATCATTACTACAGTAAGCACACTTGTTACAATTACCTAATGTATCAGTTTCATTTTCTGTTTTCATTGTTTACACGTTCTGGCAGTCTGATGTACCTAAAAATGGTAAGATCCACGTCATTGTGCTTTAAAGCATAGAACACATAATATTTGTGGTTGTTTTTGAGCAAGGCATGGTTCTTTTCTCAGAGATACTGCCACTGTCTGCATTTTCTAAACTTAGCACTGAGAGCTTTCACATATACACATATACTGTATATATATATATATATATATATATATATATATATACATAGAATTTGACAGCGAGATAAGGACAGCTTGGCCCACCCAGTCTGCCCATTTTCCTACCTAACAGATAAGTTGCAAATCCTAGTTAACCAACAGCTAACTTCCTCCTACCCCCCACTAGGACTGCCTTATGCCTGTCCCATGCATTCTTGAAGTCTCCCACTGTTCTTGACTCCACGACCTCCTCAGAGAGGCTGTTCCATGCATCCACAACCCTCTCAGTGAAAAAATACTTCCTCACATTACCTCTGAGCCGTCCCCCCTCTGTCTTCAAATTGTGCCCCCTTGTTCTTGCACATCTCTTTTTCTGGAAGATGCTACCCTCTTGGACTTTGTTAATTCCCTTGAGGTACTTGAAAGTTTCTATCATGTCCCCTCTCTCCCTCCTTTCCTCTAGGGTATACATATTAAGCTCCTTTAGTCTTTCTTCGTATGTCTTCTGGTGCAGACCCTGCACCATTTTGGTTGCCCTCCTCTGGACAGTTTCCACTCTGTCTATGTCTTTGCAGAGATGGGGTCTCCAGAACTGCACACAGTACTCCAGATGGGGTCTCACCAACTGTCTGTACAGAGGGATAACAACTTCCTGTTTTCTACTATTGATGCCTCTTCCTATGCATCCCAGTATCCCCCCTGCCTTCCTTACTGCCTTCTCACATTGCTTGCCCACCTTTAGGTCATCTGATATAATTACCCCCAGGTCCCTTTCTATTTTTACTGTTGTCAGTATCTCACCCCCATTGTGTACACTTCCCTGGGTTTTGTTTCCCATGTGCATTACCTTGCCTTCTTTGCATTGAATCTGAGCTGCCATACATTTGACCATTCCTCTAACTTTGCCAAGTCCCTTTCATCCTTTCCACTCCATCTTGTGTATCAGCCCTGTTGAAGATCTTTGTGTCATCTGCAAAGAGACATACTTTTCCTTCCAGTTCCTCTGCAATGTCACTTATAAAGACATTAAAAAGGACCAGTCCCAGTATTGAACTTGCGGTACCCCACTAGTAACCCTCCTTTCTTCACTGTGTATTCCATTTACTACTACTCTTTGCGTCCTGTTGTCTAGCCAATTTTTTATCCAGGCTACCACCTTGGGACCCACTCCAAGGCTGGCTATCTTGTGAATTAATCTTTTGTGTGGGACTGTATAAAATGCCTTGCTAAAATCTAGGTAGGCCATGTCCACAGCCCCTCCCTGGTCTACTACTTTGGTCACCCAGTCAAAGAAATCTATTAGATTTGTCTGACACAACCTTCCCATTGTGAATCCATGCTGCCTTGGGTCCTGTGCCCCACTGGCCTCTAGGTACTGAACAATTCTTTCCTTCAGAAATGATTCCATCATTTTCCCTACCACTGAGGTCAAACTAACTGGTCTGTAGTTTCCTGCCTCTGTCCTGCTCCCACTTTTGTGAAGAGGAATCACATCTGCCCTCCTCCAGTCCTCGGGTACCACCCCATCCTCCCATGATTTGTTAAAGAGAGTAGTCAGCGGTGTCACTAGTTCTACCCTTAGTTCTTTTAGAATTCTTGGGTAAACCCCATCAGGCCCCATTGCTTTGTCCACCTTCAATTTTATTAGTTCTTTCAGAACCCTTTCTTCTGTAAATGGACTGGTATCGACCCCCGTCTTCGGAGTGCTTCTCTTGTTTGGTTTAGGTAACTCCACTCCTCTTCCTTTGTGAATAGTGAGCAGAAATATTTGTTCAGTATCCTGCTTTTCACTGTCACCCTCTACCACATTCCCTCCCTTTATTAAGCTTCAGTATCCTCCTTTGGTCTTTCTTCGCTCCCTAATGTACCTATAAAGGTCTTATCCCCCTTCTTAACAGAATTGGCTATCCTTTCCTCAGTTTGGGCCTTTGCTATTCTGACTGCCTTCCCAGCCTCTTTCTGCTTTAACTGATAAAGTTCTCTGTCCTGTTCCTTCTGTGTTTCCTCATATTTCCTGAATGCTGTCCTTTTCTCCTTAACCTTTCCTGCTACCTCTTTTGAGAACCATAGCGTTTTTTTCCTTCGTTGAGTTTTATTGATTTGCTTTACACAAAGGCTTGTTGCCTCTGTGATGGCTGTTTTGATCACTCCCCATTGTTCCTCCACCCCTCCTTCTTGCCTGTTTACTAGTGCTTTTCTGAGGCACTCTCTCATTTTCCCAAAGTTGGTCCTCCTAAAGTCCAGTACCCTTGCTTTTGTATGGCTTGATTGTATGGCTGTGTTTATCGTGAACCACACTGTTTGGTGGTCGCTTGTTCCCAGATGGCTACCCACTTCTAAATCTGAGAATCTTTCTCCATCCCCATTTGAGAGTACCAGGTTTAAGATTGGTCCCTCCCGAGTGGGTTCCAATACTAGCTGTCTGAGGCATGCCCCCTGTAGGCCATCAAGAATGACCCTGCTCTTGGATGTGCCTGCAGCAAAGGTGCTCCAGTTGACATCTGGCATATTCAGGTCCCCCATCAACAATATCTCCCCTTTTTCTGCCATTCTAAGAAAGCCTTCTAATATTTCCTTGTCCATTCCCTTCCCCTGAGATGGGGGTCTGTAAACAACCCCCATGCAGATTGTGGTGCCATTTCCTGTCTCCAGGGTGACCCAAAGTGCCTCATCTGCTCCCTGTTTACTCTTTAGTTCTGTTGCTTCGATCCCTTCCTTTACATAGAGAGCTACCCCTCCTCCTCTTTTACCCTCTCTGTCCCTCCTATAGATTGTGTAACCTGGTATGTTGACATCCCAGTCATGGTTCTCTGTGTACCATGTTTCTGTGACTGCCATTATATCCAGACAACCCTCTTCCATCAAGGCCACTAGTTCAGGGAGCTTGTTACACAGACTACGGGCATTGGTACTCATCACCCTCCACTTTTTGATAGCCTCACCCCTTTTAGCCCCATCTCTGTCCTTACTGCCTTTGCCTTTTTTTACATTTAAATCTGTTCTGCTCCCTAATAACTTCTGTACCCGCTCAGCTGGAGTCAGTGTCAGTTAAGATTAAGTAGACAGATAACTTTATTAAAGTTATCTGTCTACTTAATCTTAACTGACACTGACTCCTGCTGAGATATAAGTTTTAAATTAACAAGAAAATGTAGCTTCTTTTAGTTAGCTGCTTTCTGCTCTACAAGCAAGGCTAGCAACAGGAAGTTGTAATTTGACTCACCTGCTTTTCTAGTGTCTAAACCACACCCTCAGGTAAGCTCTCTTTCCTCCTACTGGTTTAGCAAAGTCACCTGATACAGTACCCTTCCCTGCACAGAACACACACTGACTTTCTTTCTTTTCTTTCTTTTTTAACCCTGAATAAGACCCCTTCTACTTCTAATAAAGTTATCTGTCTACTTAATCTTAACTGACACTGATTCCTGCTGAGATATAAGTTTTAAATTAACAAGAAAATGTAGCTTCTTTTAGTTAGCTGCTTTCTGCTCTACAAGCAAGTCTAGTATGTGTGTATATATATATATATATATATATATACACACACACACACACACACACAAAACAGGAGTGGAGGGTGACAATGACAAGACAGAAACATAGAAACATAGAATTTGACAGCAGATAAGGACCGCTTGGCCCACCTAGTCTGCCCATTTCCCTACCTGATGGATAAGCTGCCGATTCTAGTTAATCAAGAGCTTACTTCCTCCCACTTCCCACTAGAATTGCCTTATGCCTGTCCCATGCATTCTTGAATTCTTCCACTGTTCCTGACTCCACAACCTCCTTGGGAAGGCTGTTCCATGCATCCACAACCCTCTCTGTGAACAAATACCTTCTAACATTACCTCTAAGCCATCCCCCCTCTATCTTCAAATTGTGCCCCCTCATTCTTGCACATCTCTTCTTCTGAAACATGACACCCTCTTGTACTTTGTTAATTCCCTTGAGATACTTGAAAGTTTCTATCATGTCCCCCCCTTTCCTCAAGGGTATACATATTAAGCTGCTTTAGTCTCTTCTCGTATGTCTTCTGGTGCAGACCCTGCACCATTTTGGTTGCCCTCCTCTGAAAGCCTCCACTCTGTCTATGTCTTTGCTGAGATGGGGTTTCCAGAATTGCATGCAGTACTCCTGATGGGGTCTCACTAACTGCCTGCACAAAGGGATAACAACTTCTGTTTTCTTCTGTTGATGCCTCTCCTTATGCATCCCAGTATTCCCCCAGCCCTCCTTACTGCCTTCTCACATTGCTTGCCCACGTTTAGGTCATCTGATATAATTACTTCTAGGTCTCTTTTGATTTTTGTTGTTGTTATTAACTCAACTCCCATTGTGTACTCTTCCCCTGGGTTTTTGTTTCCCAAATGCATTACCTTGCACTTCTTTGCATTGAATTAGCGATGCCACAAATCTGACCATTCCTTCAACCTTGCCAAGTCCATTTTCATCCTTTCCACCCCACCTTGTGTTTCAACCCTGTTGCAGATCTTTGTGCCATCTGCAAAGAGACATACCTTTCCTTCCAGGTACTCTCCAATGTCACATATAAAGACATTAAAGAGGACCGGTCCCAATACCGAACCCTGTGGTAGCCCGCTAGTTACCCTCATTTCTTCACTGTGGTCTCTGTTTACTATTACCCTTTGCATCCTGTTGTCCAGCCAGTTTTTTTTCCAGGCTACCACCTTGGGACCCACTCCAAGGCTGGCTAACTTGTATATTAATCTTTTGTGTGAGACTGTGTTAAATGCCTTGCTAAAATCTAGGTAGGCCATATCCACAGCACCTCTCTGGTCTACTACTTTGGTCACCCAGTCAAAGAAATATATTAGGTTCATCTGACATGACCTTTCTGCTGTGAAACCATGCTGTCTTGGGTCATGTGCCCCACTGGCCTCTAGGTATTCAATAATTCTTTCCTTCAGAAGTGATTCCATAATTTTCCCTACCACTGAAGTCAAACTAACTGGTCTGTAGTTTCCTGCCTCTGCCCTGCTCCTACTTTTGTGAAGTGGAATCACATTTGCCCTCCTCCAGTCCTCAGGTACCACCCTATCCTCCCATGATTTGTTAAAGAGAGTAGTCAGTGGTATCACTCGTTCTACCCTTAGTTCTTTTAGAATTCTTGGGTGAATCCCATCTGGTCCCATTGCTTTGTCCACCCTCAGTTTCAAGAGTTCTTTCAAAACCCTTTCTTCTGTGAATGTACTGGTATCAACCCTCTTATTCAGAGTTTCTCTCTTGTTTGGTTTAGGTATTTCCCCCTCCTCTTCTGTTGTGAATACTGAACAGAAATATTCATTCAGTATCCCTGCCTTTTCACTGTCACTCTCTGCCCACATTCCCTTCCCTTTATTAAGTCTCTGTATCCCTCCCTTGGTCTTTCTTTAGTCCCTAATGTACCTATAAAAGGTTTTATCCCAATTAAATATAAAAAATATATCTTAGTAGTGACATCAGAAACAGCAAGATGTCAAAAAATACCATTGTTACTGTTGTCACAATGGATGTTTTTTAAGTTACTATCAAAGTGGAATACAGAACCAATCAGAGAGCAGCTTCTACAATGCTAATGACATCACAACACCTAGGGCACCACAGAATCAGGCTGTTAAAATCAAAGAAAAGCAGCAACATTTTTAAATAAACTCCAGATTTAAAAGCAATAACTTGCAAATTGCTGTCGTATATATCAAATATACAATACTCTGATTCAAAATAGGCAATTTATCATCACTTGTGAGTGGGTTGGACTTTCATAAGTCACTCGTGGCTCTGCCACTCGTGAGTTATGGTAATGCCCCCTCACACTTGAAGATAAATTGCATATTTTGAGTCAGCTTATTGTATATCCTATAATATATATATATATATATATATATATATATATATATACAGTTATATGTAAAAAACTTTCAGCGTAGTGTGCTACTGCTGGTTAAAATCAAATTCATATATATATATATATATATATATATATACACATAAATTATGGTAGCACGTTAGTGCTACCATAGTTAGAGTCGAGGAGCCATTTACATGTTAAACCCCAAATTTTGTACCTTAATAACTTTGCAACTGTTTGATGGATTTGCCTGAAATTTGGAATTCATGATTAAGACCCATATGCCTTGGGATCTGCCAAGTTTCGTACCAGTCAGACAGACGGCTGCAGAGTTATTAAGCATGATCTGTGCGTGCGTTTATGTTTTTTCTGGAATTCTACGGTCGTGCCTACAGGTTACACAGTTTGCACGACTGGCCTGAAATCTTCAGGGAATGTGCGGCTGGGGTCCCCGATGTGCCTTTCAAAGATTTCGTGAAAAAATATTAAATGGTTCAAAAGTTATTCAAAAAAAATTTCCCATTATAAGTCAATGGGAAAAGTTAACAAAAAGTTTGACAGTGTCGCAAATGCATTTTTACTTTCGCAAATAGCCCTCTTACTTTCTCAAATCCGCCATCTTGTTTTCAGTTAATGATCAGAAAAATGCTTGCCATTTAAATTTGGGACCCTCTAGCAACCTAATTCTTTTTGTATTCACCTAGTTCGCCTGAGGATGCTAGCCATGTCTTTATTTTGGGATAAAACACCCCAGAAATATGTTTTTCAAATTTATGGAAAAATTACTTTCACAAAGTACTTTCGTGCTCATGAAAGTGTTGCAAATTTTTGTGAAAGCATTCATAAATTGCGACAGTACTTTTCTAGGCTGTGGGGAAATGACAGCAATTCTTTGGCACCCCACTGCAAAAGAACGGTTGGGAGTTTTGGGCTGAAATTTGGAAGGAACGCAGCCAACATCTCACAGATGTGCCTTTCATGTTGTGTTGAAAAAATATTACATGGCAGCAAAGTTACGGCACTCCAAATTTGATGTTTTTTCCCGTAGGATAACATTACGGCGACCAACGCATTACAGGAATCCTTTGGCACCCTGCTGCTAAATAACCATTTGGTCTTTTTTCCTGAAATTTGGAGGGAAGACAGCCAACAGTCCACAGATGTGCCTTTCAGTGGTTTGGTGAAAAAATATTACAGGGAGGCAAAGTTATGGCACTCCAAATGTCTCTTTTGTCCCATAGGATAACATTACAGCATTCGCCGTGCCTTTCAGGGCCCGTATCTCGGAAACGGCGCAAGATATGGACTTTTTGTCAGAAAAATGCTTAGCCTGCTAATGGGGGCTAAGTACAAAACTAGCCAGGACAGTCGTAAATCATATGACTTTTAATTTTTTTTTCTACGTCGTACGGTTCCTGAGATATAACCTATTTAGTATTCCAAGTCCTCATTTTCAGCTCCGATACCCATTATTATGCATACATTCTTTGTACTCACTGTCTTTCTCTATGCAGCTTTTGGGGAAAGCCAGCCTGTGTGCTTACATTACTGTTACCATTGCCCTTTCCGCTTGTGGTTCCATACCCGTTTCACTTACTGTTGATGTCTATGCCACCATGTGCGTTATCCTTTGCGTTTTCATTTGCGCTTGAGTTTCTGTTATTTTTTGCCAATTGTGTCTACAGTACTGTTTCTCTTTCTGTTTCACTTTGCGTCACCATGCCCATTGACATTTCCATTTGCATGCACCATGTTACTATGTGACAACACATCACGTGGCAGACCGTTCCCGTCTACGCCACTGTGTGCGTTACCCTTTCTGTTCTCATTCACACTAGCATTACCATGTGTGCCACTGTTAGCGCTTCTGTGTGCATTGCTGTTCCTGTTACTATGCCACAAGACATCACATGGCGGGAGTGCGGGGCCCAAAGGGCCCCGAGCTCCCGCCGCCGCAATATGTGGTGGTCCCGCTGCTGCATTACATTCACTATTTCTCATTATCATTCTCAAAAAGAAGGGAAATTGGAGGCCAAAAACTCCATTTAATGCATTAGTTAGGGTTGTTCCACGGCGACAAAAGTGAGGAAATTTGGTGTTAGGGTTGAAAACCTCCCTTGGACCCCCAGCCCAACCCTCAACCGGCATTGGGGTGTGCATTGGAGTCATCAGTCCTAACTCTCACCCCATTCTCCCATATTTCTGCTGCTTTACACATGTGATGGGGTGAGAGTTAGGGCTGATGACCAATCGCATCCCAATGCCAGTTGGGGGTGGGCTGGGGGGTCAAGGGGGTTTCAACCCTAACACCGAATTCCTCACTTTTGTCACTGTGGAACAACCCTACTAATGCATTAAATGGAGTTTTTGCCTCTATATATATATATATATATATATATATATATATATATATATTCTTCTGTTGGCACCCTTTGCAAGCTGTGCTAGAGGCCTTTCAGCACCATGCATTTCTGCTTAAAGTTGAATCAGCATAATATTCTGTGGTAATTCGCATATGCAGCCCATGATGCTTTGCATTATGGGTGTATGTGTGATTTTGTATTTCTTTGAAACCTGGTTTCCTGGCCAATGCCCTTTGGTAACCATTGCCTCAGTGCTTGCGCACTGAGGTTCTTTGTCTTTTAACTTGTTTTTTGTTTTAATTGGGTTCACCACAACATTACCCAGATAGACCATTTTAGGGTAGCTGGTTCATTTCCCTGAGGTGTCAAACAGATGAGGCACACAGATGAATCCTGGTAGGACGAAACACTTGTCTGTGTCTTCTGTTGGCACTCTTTGCAAACTGTGTGAGAGACCTTTCAGCACCATGCATTTCTGCTTAAAGTTGAACCAACATAATATTCTGTGGTGATTTGCATGTGCAGCCCATGATGCTTTGCATTATGGGAGTATGTGTGATTTTGTATTTCATATACACACACACACAAACACACACACACGATGGGCAGAAGTGTGGTATGGAAATATTTTCACTTCCTCAGAGTGAGCCCTGGATACTCACGAGTGCCGGAGGCATGCGTGACAGTATCCAGAACTCACTCTGCAGGAGTGAGAATAATTTTCATAGTACATGATCTGCACATCATGTGTACTATTTATACAATGGGGTGGGAGCGTTTGAAATATTTTTTCTGTTTGCTTTCTGCTCTCTGTGTGTGGTGTGAGTGTGTGTGAGTTTTTCTGAATGGGCTGGGAGTCTTAGAAACACCACAGCACACAGCTGAGTGTACTTTGCAATGCTAGTTGAGTTACTTGCAGGCTTCAGTGAGACACAGAACCTGAGCAGTTTCATTTAGAATGTAGGCTGTGAAGCTGATAGCAGCACATTAATGGACTGGGAGTTTCAGAAACACCACAGCAGATTGCTGAGTATACTTTACAATGCTAATTGAGTAACTTTCAGGCTTCAGTGAGACAGAGAACCTGAGCAGTTTCATTTAGAATGCAGGTTGAAATGAATGAATGAGTGGTGACTGTGACATGTGGACAGCCAGTTCTGAGCACACTATGATTTTTTGTAATATAAAAATGTGTTATGGACTGTCTCTCATGAGAGATGCTGAGACGGCATGTGAGATCACACACACACACACACACACACACACAGGTTTTAGATACAAGGTGTTACCTGGAAGGCCAGAAGCTAATTACAGACTAGAACAGGCCTTAATCAAGAATATCCTGTTTTTTTAAGTTAAACTTCTAAGAGGGAAACCAGTATCCATTGTATGATGTTTCAAGGAGGAAACCAGGTTTGGCACCCTGGTGCGAAATCATAAATGCTTTCATGTCTGTGTGAGAGAGGATACTGCTCATAGATGAAAGGAAATTTACAGACTTGATTGGGGAAGTCACATGGGGAAAGGAGTTTCTGCTGATGTAACCTTAATTAACATTCCTTCTAAAATGATAAAACTTCCTGGGTGTATGATTTTTAATAAACAGAGGAGGAGCTAGGTGACCTCACACAAAGGGGTTGGCAAATGCAGTTTTGTAGAGTATTTTTTTTCCTTCAGAGACACTTTTATCTACACTCTGACAAAGAAACATCATTGAGCACTTTAAGCAGGTATTTAGAGAGACAGAGAGAGAGACAAATCTAAGCACTGTAACAGGAATTGCACTGTTAAAACCTTGTTGTTTTAAAAGATTGTATGGTTCTTGTTATACACGGTTCTGTATTTTATGTTTTACAGATTTTTTATCTATTTTAGTAAAACTCTATTTTTAGCGCTTACTTGGTCTGTCTTTGAATTTCTTTTCCTTAACAAGTGAAGTATATATGGCTAAAGCAGACACTGTGCATAAGCTTGAATGGTGATACCAAACTGGAAAAGGTAAGAGTGATTTGATGTCTTCTATTAGAATTTTTAAGGGTTCATTTCTGTACACCTGGTCAGGTGCCCATAGGCAAAGATATCTTGCCCCCCGAAGACAGAATTATCTGAGCCTGTGCATTGGGTACACTAGCAAGAGGTTCACAGTTTGAATCCCTTCAAGACTTGAGACCAAAGGTTGATTTGAACCCACAAAACAGAAAAGAAGGTTACCCTGTTTCTAACTGTTCACAAGACTGCACTCAGAGGTTGGCACTTTGGGAGTAGAGGGCTGACCTGCTGAGTGGGTTTGTGATAGATTGATTGGCAGTGGTGTGGATACATTTTGGCATTGCAAGCTTTTATTGTTCAGTGTGTCAGCCTGAGACCGTCAGCTCACTTGCAAAGAAAGAAAAAGGCAGAGTTTTATTTTAAAAGGAGACAGAACTATATCACTTGGCGTACAGTCAAGTTCCTGCCCGTTTTATTTTTTTTCCTAAAGTGCAAGTCAGAGTAGCAGTAGTTTGGGAAGATGGCATCCAACTACAGCAGGCACACTGTAGACTACTTAGGGCAGTTGTGCGGGGACAGAGGAGTCCCATTTGAGGCAAAAGCCAGCAAACAGAACCTAGTGGATGCCCTGATGGTAGTAGATACCCAGCATGAGTCACAGACTGTGACTGAAAAGGACCAAACCTTGAGTGTGGCAGGGCTAGTGGCCAGTGCAGTGTCCAGATCTGATGAGGAGGGCAACAGGGCCACTGTCAGTGAAGGGCCACAGCAGCAGGGGAAGGTCACCAGTATCCTGGATCCAGAAGTACTCAAGCTGCAAATTAAGCTGTGCAGAATGGAGCTGGAGTTCCAGAGGGGAAGAGAAGCATGAACAGTGAGCTGAAGAGGAGAAGAGAGAGTGAGAATGCTGAGACGCAGACCGTGAGAAGCAAGAGTGCCAGAGGCAACATGAACTGGAGAAGCTACAACTCCGACCAGCGGCACCAGGGCAGGTAAGTGGCTTGGGTGTAACTGGGACTGCAGGACTGGGTTACAAATTGAATTCCAAATTAATAGCCAAATTTAATGAGGGGGAGGATATGGATGCCTTTTTTCAATTCTTTTGAAATAGTTTGTATTCAGGCAAAAATTTCTAGAGAGTCCTGGAGCTTCCAGCTATCCCCACTACTTACTGGGAAAGCTCAGGATGCATTGGGTCAAATGGACAATGAGGACAGTGATGATTACAGCAAACTTAAAGCTGCACTGTTAAAAAAAAATAATTAACTGCAGAATCATACAGAGCTAAATTCTGTAAGCTCAGGAGAAGCCCTGATATGAGCTACAAGGAGCTAGCCATGAAACAACATCAGTTTTTAAAATGTTGGTTGGAAGGAATTGAGGCAAACTCTGTTGATAAAATTGAAACTGTGATTTTGTTAGAACAGTTTTATTGGGCATGCCCAGCAGAGCTAAAAACCTGGCTGGAGGACTGAGATCCAAAAACAGTGCAAGAGGCTGCTGAACTCTCGGACCACTATGCCAAGAGCAGACCTGCTCTGAGAGTGAATGGGGCAGGCGTGGCAGTGCAGAAAGGGAAAAGCATGCCTTCAGGGCAGCTAAAACCCTCACTGCCTCCACCAAAACCAGTTAGCCCCACGTTTCAGAGAAAAGATTTATCTGAAAAGAGAAGTGAATGTTGGTTATATAAGGAAACTGGGCATATTGCCAGACAGTGTCCCAAAAGAATGAGCAATAATACGCAGAATGGTACTAGAAAAGAAGTGGGTTGCTTGTGTGTCCCTGGGAGCATGCCAGTGAACATGATGGAACATATGCACCCAGTCATGGTGAATGGTGTACAGACACAAGGGTTAAGGGACACAGGGGCATCCTTGACCTTGGTAAAGGGGGATCTGGTAGAGCCTGGTCAGCTTATACTCAATAAATAAGTCACTGTATAGGACTTCACTGGTGAGGCGAAAACATTGCCCCTTGCTAGTGTTCTCCCAGACTGGGGTGAAACAGGGTGAACTGTGCAACAGGTGGCTGTAGCCAAAATGTTAGCAGTGGATGTGATCCTGGGCAACAATCTAAAACAGGGGATGGTATGTGCAGTTACCCATAGCCAAGTGGCAAGGGAAAACTGTAGTTCCCTAAACCCCACAGAAGCCATTGTGGAAACTGCTGAGAGGCTGGTTCCCCAGCCTGTGTCTCCAGATGGGGAGACTAATGAAAAGGGGGTAGAAATTTCCTCAGTAGCAAGTACCCATGCAGCTACAGAGGGTTACTCTGAAGAGGGAGGGATGACTCTTTGTCAGAGGGTTGGGATTGACAGTGATCCTGAGTGCCCTGATGCTAGTGCTAGGAACCCTAGTTTAGCGACTGAAGGAGACCTGTCCCATGCCTTGGGAATATGTGAGGGGTTTGCAGCTGCTCAGAGAAGTGACCCTAGTTTAGACAAGCTGAGGGCTTGGGCAGACTCGGACGGTGCAGAGGGAGGTGACAGCAGACATAAGGTTTATTGGGAAAATGGACTTATGTATACTCAGGCTGTGCAGACAGTGAGAGGGATGCTAGGCAAGCAGCTTGTCATTCCCCAGGGGTATCATGAGCAGTTGCTCAAGGTTGCACATTATATCCCCTTGTCTGGTCATCTGGGAATTGCACGCACTATGCAGCAGTTGGCCCAGAATTTCTACTGGCCTAACTTCACCCAGCAGGTGAAGGAGTATTTCAGGTCTTGTCACCAGTGCCAAGAAATAGGGAAGGTGGGCAAGAAAACCTAAGCCACCTTGATTCCATTGCCCATAGTAGAGGAGCCATTCCAGAGGGTGGGAATGGATATTGTGGGGCCTTTAAATACTGCCGCTCCTCAGGGAAGAGATTCATCCTGACTGTGGTGGATTATGCCACCCAGTACCCAGAGGCAGTCGCCCTATCCTCTCTGAGGACAGACAAAGTGGCAGATGTCTTACTTGGGATTTTCTTCCATGTTGGGTTTCTGCAGGAGGTTATCACCGATTGAGGGGGTTCCTTCATGTCAGACCTGATGAAATGTTTATGGGAGAAGTGTGGGGTGGCTCAGAGATGCATGACACCGTATCACCCGCAAGCCAATGGGCATGTGGAAAGATTAAATGGTACCCCAAAGTCAATGCTCCGGGCGATTGCTGAACAGCATAAGATGGACTGGGAGAAATACCTTCCCCACCTGTTGGTTGCATACAGGGAGGTGCCCCAAGAGTCAACAGGATTTTGCCCCTTTGAACTCTTATATGGACGCTGGGTATGTGGGCCCCTAGACTTGATCCAAGAGGACTGGGAAGGCAAGCATGCCACCTAGGGAATTCCCATTGTGGATTATGTCCTTAGGTTTAGGGAAAGGCTGAAGGAGCTTATGGGAACAGCCAAGAGCAACCTGGCAGCTGCCCAACAGAAACAAAAAGTGTGGTATGACCGCAGAGCCAGAGTTTGCTCATACATGGTGGGTCAGGAAGTCATGGTCCTTGTTCTGGTCCAGAAAGACAAGTTGCAGGCTGAGTGGGCAGGACTGTACAAAGTGGTTAGGAAGGTAAATGACGTGAACTACATTGTGGAGTTACCTGACCGAAGACAGACAGAAAGGATGTACCATGTCAACATGATGAAGCCATATGCAAATAGGGCTCACATAGTGTTTGCAGTGAGTAGTCCTGGGGAGGGGACGGATGAAGGAGACCCCCTTCTGGAGTTGCTGGAAGAAAGTAAGCATGAGTCCTCTTTGGAGGCAGTAAAATTGTCTCCTCAGCTGGCCCCAGACCAGATCCAGAAAGTAAGGGAGGTTTTAGCAGACTTTGTCCCATTGTTTAGTGCCAAGCCTGGACTAAGCCCTTTAGTGACGCATGATGTGGAGACAGGGACCCAGACGCCCATACGGTGGACAGCATATAGGGTGTCAGAGGCTGTCCAAAAGGACATTAGGAGGGAAGTGGAGAAGATGCTGGATTTAGGTGTAATCCAGAGATCCCAGAGTCCCTGGGCCTCACCCTTAGTCCTTGTGCCTAAGCCAGATGGCTCTACTCATTTCTGTGTGGACTATCATGGACTGAATGCAGTCACAAAGTCAGATGCCCATCTGATGCCCCAGATGGATGAACTCCTGGACAAGTTGGGGGGGTGATCTACCTTATGACGATTGACCTGACCAAGGGATATTGGCAGGTAGAGTTGACAGACAGAGCTAGGGAGAGGTCGGCCTTCATCACTCTGATAGGCTTATTTGAGTTTAAAGTAATGCCTTTCAGAATGAAGAACTCCCTGGCCACTTACCAAAGATTGGTGAACCAGGTGTTAAATGATGCTAAGGACTATGCCGTGGCGTACCTGGATGACATTGCCATCTTTAGTATCAGCTGGGAGGAACACCTATGCCACCTTAGGGAAGTGCTGGGCAGGATACAGAGGGCTGGGCTCACTGTCAAAGCCGGGAAGTGCCAGGTGGCCATGGGAGAGGTGGCATACCTTGGACATGTGGTAGGCTGGGGACAGTTTCGTCCTAACCAAATAAAAATAGACATAATCCAGGCATGGCCCAGACCAGAAACACAGAAGCAGGTCAGTTTTCTGGGGACAGCAGGGTACTACAGGAAATTTGTATCCAGTTTCAGTGCCCTGGCTGCTCCCCTATCTGACCTGACAAGGAAAAGGATGCCCAAGAAAATTACCTGGGGCCCAGCCTGCGAGGAAACCTTTTCCAAACTAAAGGAGGCACTGTGTAGTGCTCCTGTTTTGACAAGTTCTGACTATAGCAAACCCTTTATAGTTCAGACTGATGCCTCAGATGTGGGTATTGGGGCAGTACTGTGTCAGACATCCAGCCAAGGGAGGGATCACCCAGTAGTGTACCTGAGTAGGAAGTTACTTCCCAGGGAGCAGACATACTCCACTAGGGAAAAAGAGTGTTTTGCCACAGCATGAGCCCTAAAAATATTAGAGCCATACTTGTATGGGTAGTATTTTGTGGTACAGACTGACCACAACCCTGGTTTGGCTGACGCAGATGGGAAAGAACAATGGTAGATTGCTAAGATGGAGTCTTGTTTTGCAACGGCATGATATGACAGTCGTACATAGAGCTGGAGCCAGGAACCAGAACTCAGATGGACTGTCTCATGTGTATGAGGAGTGAACTAATTTGGGAGGCTCATCCCATGCCGAGGATAGAGCCCCCAAATTCAGTCTAGGTGGGGAGGATTGTGACACATGGACAGCGAGTTCTGTGTATACTATGATTTTTTTGTAATATAAAAATGTGTTATAGACTGTCTCTCATGAGAGATGCTGAGACAGCGTGTGAGATCACACACACACACACACACACACACACACACACACACACACACACACAGGTTTTAGATACAAGGTGTTGTCTGGAAGGCCAGAAGCTAATTATAGACTAGAATAGGCCTTAATCAAGAATATCCTGTTTTTTTTAAGTTAAATATAGCTTTAACTGCTAAGAGAGAAACCAGTATCCATTTTATGATGTTTTGAGGAGGAAACTAGGTTTGGCACCCTGGTGCGAAATCATAAATGCTTTGATGTCTGTGTGAGGTGATACTGCTCATAGATGAAAGGAATTTTACAGACTTGATTTGGAAAGTCACATGGATAAAGGAGTTTCTGCTGATGTAACCTTAATTAACTTTCCTTCTAAAATGATAAAACTTCCTGGGTGTATGATTTTTAATAAACAGAGGAGGAGCTAGGTGACCTCACACAAAGGGGTTGGCAAATGCAGTTTTGTAGAGTATTTTTTTTCCTTCAGACACACTTTTATCTACATTCTGACAAAGAAACATCTTTGAGCACTTTAAGCAGGTATTTAGAGAGAGAGAGACAAATCTAAGTACTGTAGCAGGAATTGTACTGTTAAAACCTTGTTGTTTTAAAAGATTGTATGGTTCTTGTGATTCATGGTTCTGTATTTTATGTTTTACATATTTTTTATCTGTTTTAGTAAAACTCTATTTTTAGAGCCTACTTGGTCTGTCTTTGAATTTCTTTTCCTTAACAAGTGAAGTATATATGGTTAAAGCAGACACTTTGCATAAGCTTGAATGGTGATACCAAACTGGAATAGGTAAGAGTGATCTGAGGTATTTTATTAGAGTTTTTAAGGGTTCATTTCTGTACACCTGGTTAGGTGCTCATAGGCATAGATATCTGGCCCTCCGAAGACAGAATTATCTGAGTCTGTGCATTGGGTACACTAGCAAGAGGTTCACAGTTTGAATCCCTCCAAGACTTAAGGCCAAAGATTGATTCGAACCCACAAAGCAGGCAAGAGGGTTACCCTGTTTCTGTTAACTGTTCACAAGACTGCACTTGGAGGTTGGCACTTTGGGAGTAGAGGGCTGACCTGCTGAGTGGGTTTGTGACAATGACATCAATACAGTATGGATACATAGCATTTATTATCACAGTAGTGAAGTCATCATCATTTATCACACTCCAGTGAAGATATCTCCATTTATCACACTCTAGAAGCTCCCACCCATATTGTGTGTGTGTGTGTGTGTGTGTGTATATATATATATAGATAGATATATAATTTCATATGTTATATTACTTAAACAGTTACATAGAATGTTCCATACATCATTTCTACATCCTATTTAAAACAGTTGGACTGAATGCTTTCTTATAGTAACCTCCGCCTCCATAATCTCACTCCCCTTCATTCCTCTTCCTTCCTTGAAGAGTCTCAGGAAGTACTAAACCATATAAGCTTTTTTCTAACTTTGCATAAGTAGTGAAAAAATCAGAATTAACTCCCTCCAATGCAGTATAGGAATGGCAGTGAAGTATTGAACTGATGCCAACTCCACCCCCACCCTGCAGAGATGGACAGGCATTGGGGTGTGCCTTTGGGTCGTCACCCATAACGGTCATGACATTTTACCTCACCCTACCCTGTAGACACTTACAAGTGCTGAGGTGTGCTTTGAAGTGTTTGGACTTTACACTCACCTCATTCCATAAGGAACTACACAGAAACAGGTGCAGTCTAGGAGAATGGGGTGAACTCAGGGGCCAAAGGGTCCAAGGCACACCTCGATTCCTGCCTCTAGCTGCAGGGTGGGGATGGAATGGCATGAGCATTACTGTCGACAATCCCAAGTCACACCCCTGACACCTGTCAGTCAATACAGGGTAGTGCGCTATGGTTGAAAACCCTAACACCGTCGGTGTTTCTTGGTATTTTTACTCCAGGTTTTTAACATGGGCTTTTTGTGATCCCACCGCATGAACAGTGACACCATCAGTTCACAAGCCGAAAGGTGATTTTGCATAGCGACTGCACCATTTGGCACCACAGGTGCAAAAACACATTTTGAACAGGATGTGAAAAATGACAGCTGTACTGTTCATGAGGAGGTGTAAAAAAATGGCAATGTTTAAAATCTGGAGTGAAAATATTAAAAAACTGGTTAAGTCATGGGTGTGCGTAGAAACTGTGCAACGCACACCCATAATTTAATTAGTTTTGGGATTTTTTAAAGCAGAGTTTCAACACAGGCATTTTGGGACCTCTGTTCATGAACAGTGTCATAGTGATTTTCTTAATCTATCCCGAACAGTGATTTCCCACAGTGACCGTGCTATTCTGCGCTGGAAGTGTGAAAACACATTTTGGCCAGGGTGTGAAAAATGACAGCTGTACTGTTCATAAGGAGGTGTGGAAAAATGACAATGCTGAAAATCTGGACTGAAAAGATTACAAATTCGTGAATTTACGAGGATGCATGGAAATTGCACAATGCACACCCATAGAACAGTCATTTTATGGACTTTTGTCACCAAATTTTAAACACAGCCAGTTTAAGACCTCTGCTCATGAACAGTGTCACTGTAATTTTCTTACTCTGTCCCAAACATTGAATTCACAAACCGACCACACCACCATGTGCTACATATGAGAAAACCCATTTCAGGTGAAATGTGAAAAATGACAGTTGTACTGCCCATAAGGAGATGTAGTAAAATGAAAATACTGAAAATCTGGAGTTAAAATATTAAAAATGCTCAAAGTTACGAGCGTGCATAGGAACTGTGCAACGCACGTTCATAAAACAGTCATTTTGGGGAATTTTTTCACAAAATTTTCAACATAGGGTTTTTGGGGGCCTACCTAATAAACAGTGTCACTGTGATATTCTTAATCTGTCCTGAATATTGATTTCACACATCAACCACGCCATTGTGTGCTACATGTGCGAAAACACATTTCAGGTGAGATGTGAAAAATGACAGTTGTAATTGTTCATAAGAAGGTGTGGTAAAATGTTAATGTTGAAAATCCAGAGTGCAAATATTAAAAATGCTCGAAGTTATGAGTGTGTGTAGGAACTGACAATGCATGCTCATAAAATAGTCATTTTTAGGAATTTTTTCACCAGATTTTCAACATAGGGTTTTTGGGGGCCCTACCTCATGAACGGTGACACTGTCATTTTGTTAATTGGTCCTGAATGGTGGTTCCATGCAGTGACCGCAAAATCACCTTTCATGACTGAATAACAAAATGACGGTGACTGAGTTCATGAGGTGGGGTCCCAAGAATTCCATGTTGAAAATTTGGTGAAAACATTCCCATAAATGTATGAGATATGCACCAAAGTTGAAAAAAAAACATTTATACCATTATACAAGCTTACTGGCATTTCTTTAGTTCGCAGTCAGCTTTGAAGAGTGCAGACGTGTTCCCGGTCCACCAAAGGTCATCGCTCTGGGCTCTGGAGGTAGGTATGGGGAGAGGGGGGTGTTGGGAAGTGGGTGTGCAGTGGGTGGATGGGGGTTGGGGAGGTGGGGCATGAAAGACTGCGAGGGACCGTTGTCTGTTTTCACAGGTTTTACAAATAAATAGATGATGTGGGATGCTTTTTTACATGCTGGGTGGGCTCCCAGCATGCCAGCACACCTGGGTGCTTCTTTTTGGGGGGTGATGGAGCCGGCGGAGTTGGGCACCCGTTGGCCATACACTGTGCTTGTGTGGAGAGTGTACATTAGCCAAAGGGATTGGGCACCACCTCGGCACACAACAAATGGGGGGGGCATCAAGCCGACAGGGCTTGGGCCACCCCGTCGGCGAACTGGGTAGGGTGCATGCTGACAGGGGGATTGGGCACCCCCGGCTTTCTGTTTATTTATTGAAATGTTTCACCAGTAAGGCACACTGAATGGCGGGCGGCGGTTTTCTGTCGGCTTCCTTGGGACTGTGAGAGGCCGACAGAAAAGCCGCCACCATGGGGACACCACCCAATCAGCTGTTTTGGTAGCTTGTAACACACCAAAACAGCTGATTGCATGGTGACGTGGCCCGAATTTCCTGATGCATTTAAACATTCTCCCTAACTGCTGAAAGCAATGTATTTCTTGCACATGTGTGCAAGCGACACAATTGGGTTTCTATGTTACTTCATTTTAAAGTTATGAGCTATTTTATAACCCTGATTTCACTACCTGTTCAAAAAGCCAGCGTCAGTGGAGAGCTGCTGATGATGTCATCTCCAGAACTCACAGTCTAGTCTTCCCTGTCAGCGAGCATATAGGATCTGTTTCTTCAAAGTTTAAAGATAACGGACCTGATTCTATAAGCACCCATATGCAACATGTGAGGGGTGCAGTTGTGCCAAGGACCCTGCGCCCAATTCTGTAAGGGGCAGTGTTCCTGCGGCTAAGTCCTGCGACTTACAACAATTTGACCGGTACGCCAAAGGGAGGGCATACCTGAACAGGTTGGTGCAAGCAGCAGGACAGTATAACAAAGGGAACAAGTGCCCCCCATGCCCCAAATTCAACGTATAAAAGGAAAGCCTCGCAGGGCTATTCTTGCATACGCAATGCCCCGAGCAGCAAAATGTCATATCAAAGCTCCACAGGGCTACTCACACCCCCCGCAGTGCCCTGACCCTCAAATATTTGAAGTAAAGCCCCACAGGGCTAATTTTCCCTACTCCCCAATCCTCCAAGCCACAAAATGATTATTAAAGCCCTGCAGGGCTAATTATGGGCCCCACAAGCTCCAATCCCTGTTGCCAGCTGTCTGCAAATGGCACTCTCTTAGAATAGCAAGCCACAAACTGCTATCCCTGGTAGTCTAGTGGCCTCCTACCCGGCAATGCCAGACCATCTCAAACCCCCTCCACCCCTACCCAGCTTATGACTGGCACAGCCCACCTCTCATCTCCGTGGCCAGCTGCCAACTAAGCTCTGTCTGAGCGTGTACTACTGTTAACAGTATGCACTCAATGAATGAACTGTTATTCATTTATTGACTGCATACTATATACAATACACTCAGATGGAGCTCCGATTGGCAACCTTCATCGTGGAAAGGAAGGTAGACTATACCAAGTCACTGACTGGTAGGGGTGGGGTTGTGTGGTATGGTCCTGCACTGCCAGGTGGGGGGGCCACTCAGACTCCCAGGATAGTGGCTTGCAGCTTGTTGCTGTTACAGGGTGCCATTTGCGGGTGGCTGGCATCAGGGATCAGGGCTTGGGGAGCTATGATTAGCCCTGCAAGGCTTTAATAATATGTTTTGCAGCTCGGGGCATTGGAGGGTGGGCAAGATTAGCCCTGCGGGGCTCTACTTCAAATATTTGATTGTTGGGGCATTGCGGGGGGTTGGGGGCATGACTAGTCCTGTGGGGCATGTAATTAACCCACTCAGGGATTGGGGCATTGGGGGACATACTTAGCCCAGTGGAGCTTCACAGTCACCAAATGGGGATAGGGGCACTGGGGAACATAATGAGCCCTATGGGGCTTAACAGTACACTTAAGGGGATCAGGGTATTGGGGGAGGGTGACATGTCACCAAGGGATGGGTCTGCAACACAAACACTCAACCCCCGAAGGGTGTAAGTACGCTTACACCAGCTAAAGGCTTGTGTAACTGTACTTTGGTGGATGTCCTCCGGGAGTTGTTTGAGAATAGCGCCCTGGGGAACTTGGTTGCTGCCCTTCCAAAATAGGACACAACTGCTGCCGTAAACCTTCTAGCACCATGTCACAGGGGGTTTAGTGAGTAACGATGGTGTATGTCCACTTTGGCGGCAACCTGCGACATGTCGCGAGCTGCTATGAGCTCACCATATGTCGCAACTGCTGGCGTAACTTGTTACTTGCTACTTGCGTCATTTATTTTAGCACAAGTCAAGTTATGCCAGGCATGACCTTTTGAGAATCAGGCCACATGTGTAATAGTTTTCACAAGTGAAACAGGCAGCACCATTCAAAAAACATTACTATAATAACTATGTGTGTTTCAGGTTTTGTAACAAAGTTGACAAATTTGTAATTTTTAAATTCTTTTTGGTGTGATCCACTTCTCCAGATTTAATGTGTGCTGCAGCAGCATGACTCCAGGCTGCTGATACCATTTGGGGCGCTACTCTTATTGTGCCTGTTAGGAAGTTGTATTGCTACTAGTAACATAATGTTGGGAACTTCATTGCTGTTTCTCAGTGTCTGTTTTACAATACATTTCAATAGGGGCCTTATATGTAATTCCTACTAGAGGTGGAAATGTTAGCACTGGTAAAATTACCATTTTATTGTGGAGTACAACATAGATGAGCCTGAATGTACCGTATACTGTATACTCACGGATAAGCAAGTCCGCGTATAAGCCGCCCCCCCCGGAATGCCTCACACTATAAGTAGAAAGCACACTGACCCGTGTATAAGCCGACAATCAATTTATTACAAAGTTCGGCACAACATACAGTGAGAAAAAAAGGGCATTAGTGTTTCAGTGTTTTGGCACACCACGATACAATACCACAGACACAAAAGTAATTTTAGTTAAAGCAATGCATCAGTAGTTACGATACACTTATCTTGAGTCCTTAACAAGTCAGTGCAATACCAGTAACCTGCAGTGATGGCACTCATCACCCGCATCTGATCAACCTTGAGCACCACCCTGCCGTTGCAAAAAAAGATGCCGCACCTGTGGAGCAGTACTTGGGTTCCTGTGCCATCCTCAACATCTGCATATGGATGGCTAAGCAGGTAACAGTGTATCTGCTTTGGTGGCATTCAAGAACCCAGTTATTTAGATTGGACTCCAACAGACTGAACACAGGTTGGTCCCCTATTTCGGCCTGTGCCAGTCTTGCACTTGATTTCATTTATTGAGAAGTGCCTGGCCACAGCAGAGTTATTGGAGGTCTCCGCATATTCAGCGGTATGGAGCTAACATGCTGCGCCATAAGAGCTCAGTTTTTCTCTTAACACTAGTTGTACTCATTTTAGCATTCAAAATGATACTGTACTGGGAGATGTTTTATTTAGCAAAGGATACCAGTAATAGGGGACGTGACTAGGAACAGCCATGGATGAGGCATTTGACTAAACGCTTAATTGACTTATTAGTGAGCACAGAGTGACCCCCGTATAAGCCAAGACCCATGACTTGACAGTCGGAATTTGGTCTAAAATTCTCAGCTTATATGTGAGTATATACGGTAGGTCAAGCAACAGTCTGCCTGGGAGAAAACACTGGGCTGGCTTCAGCATAGAGACTAGTAATAAGGTTTCAAAACAGCATTACCTCTCCAGTCACCATTTACAGGGAGATGGAATAATTGTTTTAAAGTGCCATCCTGAGAAGTCACTTCAATTGCATGACAGGCGTGAGTGATCACAGCCTTTTACTACATCAGAGCTCTCCAGTCTGCGAACCTCTCAGCAGTGTGCTATGACTCAGCATCCAGCAACCCTGAAGTAAAGGACCACAATAAAAAGGCCCCCCACAAAAAAAAAACTCTGGTCAGAGACCCTATGGCCGCTAATGCATTAACTTGATAAGGGTGTTTCATGGCCTTAAACATAAACATGAATTAACCATAGTCAACTCTGTGTGTAAATTTCATTTTTTTGTTAAAGGTAGATCATTTATCTGGTTGATACTATGTTTCCCATGTATTTAAATGTGAGTGGTGAGTGCGTGTTGTACTCTGTGTGGACGGAGAGGGAGAGCTGTACTAAGGTCTTCAAGTAATGGTAGAAGGAATGGTGCAGGGAGGAAAGGTATGTCTATACTGGATACTGTGGGTCAAGCTAGAAGTATAAGACCCTTTAATGAGTAGATGGTCTGCTTTCATCCAGGAGACAACCACAGTCCTTAGTGGATGATTCAAATGTTACTTTGATAGACATTTAAAGTAGCTGGGGGAGGGGGTGATGGAAGAAATAGGGGATTGAGAAAGTAGATCACTACAAGCTGAGATAGAGAGTAGGGAAATCCCAAGGGGGAAAAGGTCCCACCAGGATGCAAGTTATTCAAGGAAGCAAAGGGTTAGCAAGGGAAGAAGGGTGAAAAGAAGCAGTCAAAGGAGAAAGGTGTGAAAGGGGGAAAATCAGAAAAAGAAGAACGTGGCAAGAAGAGAGGTGAGTGCTGTCAAAATGGTGCAAAGTCTGCATTAGAAGCCTTATGAAGAGAGATTGAGAGAGTTCAATATGTATGGCCTGGAGGAGAGGAGGGAGAGTGGGGATGTTATGAAGATCTCTAAATACCTCTTGGGGGTCAATAAGGTACAGGAGAGAGAGATATATTTCAGAGAAAAAGGTGCTGTAAAACAAGGGGTCATGATATGAAGCTGAAAGGAGGTGGATTCAGGAGAGATTTAAGGAAGAAATTCTGCACAGGAAGAGTGGTGGATTCCTGGAACAACCCTCCATGGGAGGCAGTCGGGGTGAAACCAGTTGTGGGTTTCAAGAATGCCTGGTACAGGCACAAAGGCATCCTAAGAGGAAGGAAGGAAGGAAGGGGATGGAAGGTGGAAGAGGCAGTGCTGTAGGGCAAGTTGGGTCTGCAGCGAAAGTGATCATAATTAAAAATGGGAAGACTAGATGGGTCCAGCAATCATTATCGGCCATCAGTTTCTATGTTTATGTAGAAATATAGAAATTGTTGGCAGATAAGGACCGCTAGGCCCATCCAGTCTGCCCATAGACCCTATACATTGTATGTGACCACTGACCCTATATGCTCAATGGCTTTTCATCACTCCCTCCCCTCTCAAGCTTCCCATGTGCCTGTCCCAGGCATGCTTAAACCCCTCCACTGTGCTTGCCCCACTACTTCCTGTGGAAGACTATTCCAAGCGTCGACTACCCTTTCTGTGTAGAAAAACCTCCTCGCATTAATTCTTAATCTACCAATTTCATATTGTGCCCCCTTGTTCTAGTACTTTTTCTCCATTGGAAAAGGTCCCTCATCTGCATCTTGTTTATGCCCTTGAGATACTTGAAAGTTTCAATCATGTCCCCCCACTGTCTCCTCTCTTCCAGTGAGTACATATTAAGGTCCCGTCTCCACCTTATCTATGTCCTTGTCAGGTGTGACCTCCAGAACTGTATGCAGTACTACAGATGAGGCCTTACCAATGTTTTATACAATGACATCACCACCTCCCACCTCCTGCTAGTGATATCCCTGCCTATGCACCCCAGCATGCCACTGGCCCTCCCTGCCACTTTTGTGCACTGCTTTGATACCTTAAGGTCATCAGACATGATAACTCCTAGGTCCCTTTCCTTTTTGGTGACAGTCAGCTACCCCTCCAAGCCTGTAGCCCTCCCCAGGGTTCCCTCTACCCAGGTGCATTATTTTGCACTTCTTTGCATTGACTCTCATTTGCCACATCTCTGACCATCTTTCAAGCTTCTCCAGGTCCCTCTTCATTTTCTGCACCCCTTCTAGAGTATCCACCCTGTTGCAGAGGTGGTGTCATCTGCAAACAGGCAGACCTTTCCTTCCAGCCCCTCTGCAATATCACTAATGAAGACATTGAACAGGACTGGTCCTAGTAATGATCCCTGTGATACCCCACTTGTCACTCCCCTCTCCCCAGATTGTATCCCACTTACTAACACCTTCTGTCTCCTGTCTGTTAACTGGTTCCTAACCCAGTCCACCACATTGTCTGCCATGCCCAGACTACCCATGTAGTTAATCAGCCTTCTATGTGGGATGGTGTTGAAGGCTTTGCTGAAATCTAGGTAGGTGATGTCTACCGCCCCTTCCTGATTTATTTCCCTAGTCACTCAATCAAAAAATCTATTAGATTCGTTTGACATGACCTTCCTGCTGGGAATCTGTGTTGCCTCAGATCCTAAGCACTGCTGGATTCCAGATGTGCCACTATCCTTTCTTTCAGCAGTGTCTCCATGATCTTTCCTACCACTGAGGTGAGGCTGACTGGCCTGTAGTTCCCCGCCTCCTCACTACTGCTTCTTCTGTGCAGTGGGACTACATGTGCCTTTCTCCAGTCCTCTGGAATGACACCTGTGTTGAGTAACTTTGTGAACAGGGCCACCAGAGGTGCTGTTAGTTCCCTTCACAGCTCCTTTAATATCCTCAAGTGGATACCATCTGGGCGCTATGGCCTTATCCACTTCCAGGTTTGTGAGTTCTTCTCTCCACTGTGAATGGACTGGTGTCCACTTCTCCCTCCCCCCCCATTGTCTCTGCAACCCAACTGTGGTCTTTGTCCTTCCCCCTCCTTAGTGAATATTGAGGAGAAGTATTTGTTGAGTATTTTTGCCTTGTCTAAATCCCCCTCCTTACACTCTCACTCTTCCCCTTTGAGCCTCACAATCCCCCCCACCCGGTTTTTCTTCTATCGCTGATGTACCTATAGAATGTTTTGTCCCCTGTTTTCACAAACCACGCTAAACTGTCCTCTGTCTTTGTCTTGGCTTTCCTAACAGCCTTCCCAGCCTCTCTGAGACATTCAAGGTACACCTCTCTCTGTCCTCCTCCCTTTGGGTCCCCTTATACTTCCTGAAACTTGCTCTTTTAGCTGTTACTTTGTCTTCCACCTCTTTAGAAAATCATAGTGGTTTCTTTCTCATTTTTCCTTTGGCCACTATCCTAATGCATTGGTTAATTACCTCTAGAATGGTTCCTTTTAGTCTCCCCCACCGTTCCTCCACCCCTCCATTACCTCTACCTTCTCCAGGGCCACTTTTAAACATCTACCCATTCCACTCAAATCCGCCCTCCTGAAATCTAATACTTTTGCCCTTGTGTGGCTTAATTGAGTCCCTGTCTTCATATCAAACCACACCATGTGGTAGCAGCTGGATCCCAGCTGCCCTTCCACATGGATTCTTTTGACTCTGTTTCCATTGGTCCATACCAGGTCTAGAATCAATTTGTCCCTGGTTGGCTCATGCACCAGCTGTCTGAGCCCAGCTCCCTGCAGGGATTCCAGGATGGCCATGCTTCTGGCTGAAGTAGCTGCCTGGGTGGTCCAATCCATATCTGGCATATTTAAATCTCCTATCAACAGGATTTCACCTTTAGCTGCTGATCGTGAATCTCCTCCACTAGTACCATGTCCACTTCCTCCCTCTGTGCCAGTGGTCTGTAGATCACCCCTATATATGCTGCTGTGCCATTTCCTGGTTCAAGGGTGACCCATATTGCCTCATCCTCCCCCTACCTTCCCGGTAGTTCATTAGCCTTTATGCCTTCTCTGGTGCACAGGGCCACCACCTCCTCCCTTTTTTACCTTGAACAGTGTATAGCCTGACACATTGATGACCCAGCTGTGAGTAGAAGACTACCATGTCTCTGTTATTGCTGCTATGTCAAGGTCTGCATCCGTCATCAAGGCTTCTAGGTCTGGAACCTTATTTCCCAGACTGTGGGCATTTGTGAACATGACCTTCCATGTTTTATTCCCTGCCTTCCCTCTGTACCTGTTTTCTCTGCTTTGCCTCTTCCCCCCTATTCATGCTTATGTGCTCTTGCCCCCCCTTATAAAAGTTTCCCCCTGCCTGCCCCTCAGTAGTTGCTTGCATTGTTCCTGTTGACAATTTTTACTTTGCTTATTCTCTCGGTGGGGGGTGTTCTAAGCTACCTATCTCTCCTGGCTCTCTCCCCTTGGCCAGTTTAAATGCTCTCTGCTGAAGCATTCCCCATTCTTCTCACTAAGGATTGAGGTCCCCCTTTCCAGACAAATGCAGGCCATCCTCCTGATACAAGCTTGCATCTGCCCTGGTTGGGCCCCAGTCCCCTATGAAACAAAATGATTCCCTTCCAAACCAATCCTTCAATCAGGAGTTAAAGGTTTGGATGTGGAGTGTCCTGGCCTCCCTCATGCCTTGGACAGGTAGTACCGCTGAGAATGACACAGAATTGCTACCCATTTCAGGTCCTCCCCCAGCTTATTGAAATCCTCCTGGACTCTGGCTAACTCTACCCTTCTCCTCACCAAGTCATTGGTCCCCAGGTGGACAATGACATCCAGCTCCTCCCTACTCCCTCCTGGCTATCGCCCTAGCGATCCTATGGATTTGTTTCCCATCCCTCCATGCAGCACTTCCTGGGAGGCACTTGATCTCCCTCTCCCCCCCCGCTAGTAGTCT
Source organism: Neoceratodus forsteri (assembly GCA_016271365.2). Lineage (NCBI taxonomy): Eukaryota > Metazoa > Chordata > Ceratodontiformes > Ceratodontidae > Neoceratodus > Neoceratodus forsteri. Next base: position 146,471,558 of record CM057449.1, read on the forward strand.
CTAATTTTGTACCCTGTACAACAGAGTCCCCTACTAGAAGAAGCTTCCCCCTCCTCCGGGATACCTTGCCCCATTCCCTGGGACTCCGGATTGGAGGTCCCGTCCATCCTCCCTGGTCCCAGCTGTGGGCGCCTGTGTGAGGCAGTCCTGTTCCTCCAAAACAGCATAGGAGTTATTAAGCTGGACTGGTTGGAGAATGTGTCTATGACCCCTCCCCACTCTATCTGAGCCCACTGTGGTCCAGTCATCCTTCTTTCTGGACAATCTTTGAGGTTGATGCTGTGGACCCAGTGGTCTTTGGGTGGGGGTGGATGCCACCTGTAACCTGGCCACCTCTGCATGGAGAAGGGCAACCTCCTCCCTCAGCCCAGAGAGGTGCCTGCAGATAGGGCAGCATTGCAGCCTCCAGAATGTCTCCCTGAAGACTGATGCTCCACGGCCACTGCACTGCACCACTCTTGTCATGTCTGATGTGACCTGGCCTGCAATATACCCTAGGTATGCCCTCTAGATGAACCCTTATTCTCCTTCCTTTCCTCAGTGTGGAACTTCCTGTGTGGTGTAGGAAGGTGTAACACTATGGGCCCACACCCTATAAAAGGAGGACTAGCCGAAGGGTGAGTGGGTGGGATTACCTTCTGGCTGAGTTCAGAAACAATCAGCTGAGGACCCCTTTACCCTATGTTCACAGAGGACAGGCTGCAATAAAAAAAAAACATGGGACATTACTTGTCTATTCACCGCTCTCTGGGTTTTTGTGGTCTAATTTGGCCCAGTAGGGAAAAGGGTTAATTCTTCTCAGCACTCAGGTGGAGCCTCCAGCAGGTCACGAGGTCATCACTTGTGCATGGAGTGGATAAAGCCTAGCAATTTAGGTGGGAGAGGAGGTTCCAGTCACAGGAGTGAGCTGCAAGGGAATGAGAGTGAGTTGGGGTCAGGCAGGGGTGATTGCTCCCTCCAGCCCCTGGCTGGTGGCACTTGGGGTGACACAGAGGAAGAAGTGGGAGCCAGTAGCCACAAGCTGCACAGTACACAGTATCTTGGAGGGCAGTTAAAGTCAAGAGGGGAGCCTGCAGCCGCAAGTCACAGAGTGCCATGTTAGCCTGTGCTGATTCATGTAGGGATTCAGAGGCAAGAATGTGGCAGGGAGTGTAGTGTCCAGAGAGCAAGTTGCCTTGGAGATCCATGGGACATGTCTCCCTTCTCAATTTGGGGACAGTTGCTTCCAGTTCTGGGAAAAGATTCAGGGGTCATGAGGGAACCCACAAATCCCCAAGCCATGAGGATTGCATGTTCCAAGGGGGACCCGCTGAGCCAGTGCGGAGAGAGAGATGGGTATCACTGAGAGTCTGGGGGCCTGTGAAAAGTAATGGGCTGTTAGGCACTGTGAACTATTTTGGGTGTTATGCTGTCTTCAATCTTTTGTTACCATAGCGGTCCTGAGTTAATGCTGCCCTAAGGACTGTGCGACATCCTCGGTCTAGGTAAAAGCTGATATTACCTGCCATACTGGCCATGTGAAAGCTGAATGGGTTCCCCATGAATTAACAGATGCTACCCGGAGCTATGTGTGAATATCTTTAGTGAATTTGGGATCCTTGTTGTTTCTTTAAGTTCCATGTGGACATACCATTTTTGAAAGGAATTGTTAAATATGAATTAACTTGTTGTTTTCATCCAGTACCCTGTGTGTGACATCTGGGCCTGGGTAATGTGGCCTCTGGAAGTGTTACTGCTGCTGTGGGCATTCCCTTCCCATGGACATGTTTCACCTATACCCCTAGACACAGGGACAGAGGGCTACATTTCCATGTATGAAAGGTTAAGTGATTTCAGAGGGATAAGGCACACAGCTTTTACAGTTTTGTACTCACACAATTGGTTTACAAAGCAAGTTTAGATAACAATGTGTATGGTGGTTTTTGGGAGGAGGGGTAAGGAGATAAGGGCTTGAGGATTACACTAAAATAAAAACAAAACAAATTAAATCCCTTGCCAGATCATGCTATACCCTGCATCAAGCCCAGCATTGATGAACATTATATTCATATCCCGTAGGTTACAGTCGGTGATTTCAGAAATACATATTTTTTTATCCAAGTCCTCCACCTCCATTCAGTGCACATAGTAGGCTTTATTTGTAAAAGGCTGGAATGGGAAATAATTTAAAAGTTTAAGCTTACAAAAAAGTCAAATAAGTTATCACATTTGGTCAGTGTCACCTTTCAACATTTCTCTGTATAAGTCTTGTTCCTAGAGACAGAGAGACAGAGAGAGAGAGAGAGAGCGACAGAGAGAGAGAGAGACAGAGAGAGAAAGGAGGAATGGTGGAGCTCTGTTTATCATTTAGTCTTAGAATGGTCCTCAAAGGGTTAATAAATCCTAGAAATGGCAGTAAATTATTATATACTGCCAGACACACACACACAGTTGGGGGGAGAGAGAGGGAGAGGGAGAGAGAGGGAGAATGAGAGAGAGAGAGAGAGAGAGAGAGAGAGGTGTAATCTGAATCTCTGCTGGAGCAATGCAGTCTCATTACAAACTCAGTTCTGACCAACAGGAAATGGTGTAGTGCTAAATTTAGAAGTGTGGAGTCTAAGTGATGTATGAAGTCCCCAACTCTTCACATGCCGGGGATCAGGGGGATGCCTAGGCCCCAGAAGCTATCAGATTTTAAGTATATTCCAGTGCATTTTGAGAGTAATTTTGAGACAGTTTGGCTACTTTTAAAGCCTTCTTTGAACAATCAACCAATATTGAAACACAGAAACATAGGATCTGTCAACAGATAAGGACCATATGACCCACCTAGTCTGTCCATTTCCCTACTCACTGCTGCAGCCCCATATCCTATTTGCTCTACGTCTGTCTTGCTCTGCACATCTCCAGGGTACCTTTATGTCTATCCCATACACTCTTGAACCCCCATATTGTTTTCTCACCTACCACTTCTGCAGGAAGGCTGTTCCATGGCTCCACCAACCTTTCAGTGAAAAAGTACTTCTTAACATTATCCCTGAGCCTTCCACCCTTCAGTCTTATATTACGCCCCCTTGTTCATGTGCAGAATTTTCTCTGAAATATGCTTTTGACCTGTACCCTGTTTAATCCTCAGAGGTACTTGAAAGTTTCTATCATATCTCCTCTCTTCCTTCTTTCCTCCAGTGAATAGATATTAAGGTCATTAAGTCTTTCCTCATAGGGCTTCTGGTGTAGTCCATGTACCATCTTCATTGCCGTTCTCTGGAATACCACTATTTTGTCAATGTCCTTCCAGAGATGTATTGTCCAGAACTGGACACAAAACTCCAGTTGAAGCATCACCAGTGATCTCTACAGTGGCATCACCACCTCTTTCCTTCTGCTTGTTATGCCTCTCCCAATGCATCCAAACATTTTTTTTTGCCCTCCCCACTGACTTTTCACACTGTTTGGTCACCTTCAGGTCATCAGATATGATAACCCCCAGGTATCTCTCCTGTCTTGTGGTGCCCAGAATTTCACCACCCATCCTGTACTCCTCCTTTGGATTCCAGTGACCCAGGTGCACGATCTTGCACTTTTTAGCATTGAAACTTAACCGCCAGATGCCCAAACACTCTTCTAATAGACTTAGGTAATTTTTAAATTTTTTCACCCCCTCCGGTGTGTCCACTCTGTTACAGATTTTGGCTATCGCTATCAAAATAACTATTTTTTCTCTAAAAAAAAAAAACTGTCAAAACTAAAGCAAAGAATCCCACTGTAGCCACCCTTCAAACATCTGACAATATACCATATCTCTTGAGTACAGCAGTTGCACTTGTTACCTTGCAACCTGAACAGAAGACTCTGCCCCCCCCCAAGCAGTGCACCACACAGTCAGACATACAAGGCAGCAAGAAGAGCACACAAAAAAACAGCCTGGAGGTACATGTGTGTTTCACACAGTAGATATGTACACAGGTCATCCATGCCAGAGAATGGAACTGATACACAGGACTGACTGGAGGGTCCCTCAAGGCCCAACATTGACACAGGATGTATACCAGATCATGAATGCTTTATCTGCATGTACCCTGAACTGAGATGGTTAGAGCAGGGTAATGCTCAGCAGGGACAGCTGCATGAAATAAATGGCATATACAGTGACATCACAGCATACAGACTTGACATGCAGCAATGATTCTGCAACCTGTGTGAGACCTTGGACAATGGCATGACCATGATTATCACTGTTCTATAGTAGGATGATGTTTCTCATTCATATCAAGTACATGGTGGCCAACCCCTAAATCCCCATATGTCATACACTGGAACCACAACACCATCAAGCACTCCAGCATAACCCACACATGACAGCCAACCTTTAGGGGTGCACAGTCAACTGTAACAGATGATGACCTAATGCCAAAGCATGTCCTGTGGCATGTACACAGCCCAGTCACATGGCAAGGTAAGAGGCAATGCCAGTGGTAGGCTTATCTTACTCTTAACACCCACTCAGAAATCACCCCAGACACCAAAGCCAAAAAACACACATGGCCTACTGTAATGCCTCATCCAAATGCAGCACAGGCTTTAGTGCTGAAGAATTGCCATCCACCATCAGATGCATGTGGACTTCACTTCATGGGTTCCATGCTCACTCACAGCATGGGAATGAGAGGCTGGTGGCAAGAGGCAAGCATGTGGGGAAAAAAGAGACAATTCGAGTTGCTGGATGCAGCCCAGCCCCTCACCATCAGATAAGGCCATTCAATACAAACAAAATTATTAATACAAAACAGCACACTTACTTCACTGCTTCTTTTATGATAAAGCCAGGCTGGTTATTAATTCAGTTTGTTTTGTTGGCACTGATCATCTAACTCACTCAGTTTTAGCCATGTGCTGATTTCTGACTTGTGAGAGTTAATCCCTCACAAACTCATACAACATGACTAGCTGGCTGCTCCCCGCTCACACTGGGCATAGTACCAACCACACCTCCAGTCACGCAGGTACAGCTGACTGCTTGCTGGGGTAGAGGATTTCTGCAGGACATTCCCCAGAATTCAGATCTATCTTTCACATGAACAAAAAGTACCAACTTCAAGATGAGAACAAAGTCAGCCAGCTTGGACGTGGGATGCCACACCTCATGCCATGCCAGTGACCAGAATTCAGGAATGGACTTGGGACACTGGGGGTCAGAGGGGAAAGAGAGGATCAAGTGTCCAGAGGATGCCTCTCTCGGGCTGGGTAGTGGGCCATGCATTGCTCACTAGTGGCCTCTGATGGCAATTGGGGGCACTGCAGCAGCATTGCCTTACTAGGGGTGGAGCAGCAGCAGATGTCAGCACATTGTGCAAAGATGTTATTGCACATCCGTGCTCTGGGGGCAACTTACGGCAAAACCTCCCACCCCTGGATAGGTGATGGCACCTACAGTGCCCCACTGCAGCATGCCCATCGCCGGGCTTACCTTGCTAGCTCTCCTGATCCCCCAGCCCGGAGGTAGTGGGTCCCACTGGACTGAGTAGGCAGAAGAGTGCCTGTTCCTGATTTCTTAGTGGGGCAGCTTCAAGCGGGAGGTATGTGGTGGCTGTAAGAGAGGATGACTGAGAGGGTTCCAGGCTTAGGGGAAATAAATAGGGTTAAAAAAAAAAAAGATGAGAACAAAGTATCACTGCTAGGTTATTAAGTTACTAATCTTTCATGGAGAAGACATTTAAACATGCACTCCTGTTTTGCCATATTAAATATGTTAATTAAATAAATAAGTTTACTATACTACACTGTCCTGGAAAAATAAATATTAAAAGCTGGACCCCACTGAAAATGAGAAATTGCCTCTCACTTGGGCTATCCTAAGTTAATGCATTATGAAAGTGGGTAAAAGGAGGACCCCTGTGAAAAAAAGATCTGACATCTCTGCTATACTGCTCTGGGTAAATACAGTGTAAAAGCTGAGTCAAACATAACCCCACTGCAAACAAAATATCACAACTCATCTGAGCTATCCCGAGTAAATATGCTGAAAAACTGTAAAAGCAGGACCCTACAGCAGAACCCCATTGAAAAGCAGATGTTGAATGTAAGCTGATCTGTCTTGGGAAATATACTGTAATAGCATCCAGATCACTCATCTTGTATCTGTCTGGTATATTCCTGGTGGTCTAGTGGTCCCCCTCATAAAGGTATCTGACACCTTCCCGAGTCACCCTCTTAGGCACCCCTGCAGCCCTGTAGCAACAGTGATGACTGGCACAGCCCTCTGCTCACCACTTAAACTGGTTTCAATCTGATGGTCTCTGAGAAATCGCAAGTATTGTATGAACACCTGTGTCCACTGTATTCATGATCCCTCATTGGCAATCAGACGGTGGCCAGCCAAGATGCTGAGTAGAGGGGCTGTGTAGGTCATGTCACTATAGCTGTATTTCAGCTTAGGTGACCTGAGTGGGGGGGGGGTCCTGAGCAGGTGGGTCGACAGAGGATCAGATGCCCTTATGGGGGGGGGGACTAAACTACCAGAAAATATTCTAGACACCTACAGGACAGTCGTCTGGGGGTGCAGGAACCACTACACCATCAGGAATATTCAAGACAGTTACAGGACAGTCAGTCAGGAGGTACAGAAACCACTACACCACCAGGAATATTTGACACAGCTACAAGACAGGTGAATGGGGAGGTGGGGGGACCACTAGACCACAAAGAATATGTATGACAGCTACAGAATGGGAGGAGCACATACACACGTGGTAATGGGCCCTTAATGGGCATGCAAATGGGCCATAGCTCCTTCCATGCCCAAAGGGGTCATTAGCATGTTAAGGCTAAATATGGCCCACAGGATCCCTGCCATGATTCCATTTAATCTGCGCTACCTCCATTGTGCTCCTGCCAGCAATATTCAGTCTGGGTCTGTGTCAGCATAGCACAAGGTCACTATGCACTGTACTGACATGGCCCCATATTTAGACAGTTTACATGCTCCAGTTGCAGTGAGCTAATTGTCTAAATATGCCCCACCCCCCCGGTAGGCTGTGAGCAAACTGCCACAGACTACACATGGCCAGCTCTGAATATGGGGGCCTAGACTCCTTAGCTCAGTGGAACCCAAAGTCCAAGAAACAATGGCTAATTGGGGTAAGAAATGCCTGCATATAGCCTCAAGATACTGTTGTTCTAACTTGTAACAGCATGAAAGCAAACATGTTTGGCTCTGTCTTATGCTTCTTTGCTTGGGCAGCAAAACATACATATGCTGCAACTGCACATAATCCCCCCACCTGCCCCTCACCTTCACCCCTAGGCTGGGTCTGCCCTGTCTACTTTTGCTGTATATACCTGGGGACTCATGCAAAATCTGCTGACTAATGTAATAAAATATCTCTCGTTGCTACCTGATGTGGTACTCATGTACCTATATTATGACTACTGTAATCTACCTATTACCAAGCGTGCACCACCAGTGAATACCTGTTACACTGGTTGCTTTTTTAATCTAAGCATTATGTACTGTACTGTTTATTTGCTGTGATGTATTGCTCTCTTGAAGAGGTGCCTTTGTAAATGAGTCTATGACTCAAAGGTCTGTAAACCAATGATCTAATAAATAAATAAAATAAATAAACATAACAATACCATATCAGCCAAATGCTTCACTTAATAGAAACAGAAAAATATCAGACAAGTAGATATGTAGGAGACAATATGACAAATCAAAACAGAGCAGTGCATTTAACTCTACGGTCCATGCTATCACTTTTGCATAATTAGGCACCCCCATAGGGCAAGTATCAGTTAAGCATAATCCCAGTCTAATGTCATAGTTACTCTAGGAGTTACTCATGTGGACTTCACTTCATGGATTCCATGCTCGCTCACAGTGAGGGGATGGGAGGCAGACAGCAAGGGCCAAGCTTGGGGGCCAAAGAGATCACACAAGTTGCTGGATGCAGCCCAGCCCCTCACTGTCAAAAAAGGTGATTCAATGCAAACAAGATTTCTAATACAAAACAGCACACTTACCTGACTGCTTCTTTTATGACAAAGTCAGGCTAGTTATTCATTCATATTGTTTTGTTGGCACTGACTGTCTAACTCATTCAGTCCCAGCAAACGTCCCAACTCCCGACTTGTGGGAATTAATCCTTCACAGGCTCATATGGTGCGACTAGTCAGCTGCTCCTTGCTTGCACTATAGATAGTACCAACCACACCTCCAGTCACATATGTACATCTAGCCACTCACTGGGTTAGAGGATTTCTGCAGGCCATTCCCCAGATTGCAGATCTGTCTATCACATTAACAAAAAGTGCCAACTTCAAGATGAAAACAAAGTTATCACTGCCAGGTTATTACATTACTAATCCTTCATAGGGAAGACTTTTAAACATGCACTACTGTTTTGCCACATTAAGTAAGTTAATTAAATAAAGAGGTCCACTTTACTGCTGTATCCTGGAAAAATATATAGTAAAAGCTGGACCCAAGCGAAAATTAGAAATTGCCTCTCACTTGGGCCATCCTGGATAAATACATTATAAAAAATGGGTAAAAGGAGGGTCCCAGTGGAAAAAAAATATCTTGCATCTACGCTGTACTAGAATGGGTAATTATCACAACTTATCTGGGCTATCCTGTGTAAATATACTGTAAAAGCAGGACCCTATAGTAGAAACCCTCTGAAAAGCAGATGTTGCATGTAAGCTGATTTGTCCTAGGAAAATACACTGTAAAAGCATCCAGATCGCCTGTCTTGTAGCTGTCTGGTATATTCCTGGTGGTCTAGTGCCCTCCCCCATTAAGGCATCTGATCTGCTCCTGACTCACCCTCTCAGGCCCCCCCCCAGCCCTGGTCACATGATGCAAACTGAAGCAACAGTGATGACTGGCACAGCCCTCTGCTCACCACCTCAACTGGTTTCAATCTGATGGTCTCTGAGCAAGTGCAAGAACTGTACAAACACCTGTGTGTACTGAACTCATGATCACTCACTGGCAATCAGACAGTGGCCAGCCAAGGTGCTGAGCAGAGGCCTGTGTAGGTCACTGTTACCATTGCCAAACTTCAGCTTAAGTGACCTGAGCGAGGGAGGGGTTGTGGGGAGGAGGGTCCTGAACAAGCAGGTTGACAGAAGATCAGATGTCTTTTAGGGGGGGCATGAAACTACCAGGAATATTCAAGACAGCTACAGGACAGGTGATCAGGGGGTGTAGGACTACCAAACTACTAGTAATATTCAAGACAGCTACAGAACAGTCAGTCAAGGGATACAGGAACCATTACACCATCAGGAATATTTGAGACAGTTACAGGACAGGTAAATATGGGGGTGGGGGACCAATAGACTGCAAGGAATATGTAAGACAGCTACAGAATTGGGGGGCCATGCACATATGTTAATGGGTGCTTAACGGGCATGCAAATGGACCATAGTGCCTTCCATGCCCAAAGGGGTCATTAGCATGTTCGGACTAAATATGGTAGACAGGAGCCCTGCTGTGATTCCATTTGAGCCACGTTACCTCCATTGTGCTCCTGTCAGCCATATTCAGTCTGGGCCTGTGTCAGCATAGCACAAAGTCACTGCGCACTGTACCAACATGGCCCCATATTTAGACAGTTTGCATGCTCCAGTTGCAGTGAGCCAATTGTCTAAATATTGCCTCCAAGGCAGGCTGTATGCAAACTGCCACAGACAGCACATGGCCATCTCTGAACATGGGGGCCTATACTCCTTAGCTCAGTAGAACCCAAAGTCCAGGAAACAATGGCTCATGGGGGTAAGAAAGGCCTGCCTATAGCCTCAAGAGTCTACTGTTCTAACTTGTAACAGCATGAAAGCAAACCTGTTTGACACTGACTTATGCTTCTTTATTTCAACAGCAAAACATGCAGTAGATAGCATTAAAACATCAGCCAAATGCTTCATTTAATACAAACAGAAGAGTATCACACAAGGAGATATGTAAGAGACAATATGACAAGTCAAAGCAGAGCAGTGCATGCAACTCCAGGGTCCATGTTATCACAAGTGCATAATTAAGCACCATCATAGGGCAGGTATCAGCTAAGTGTAATCCCAGTTTAGTGGCATGGTCACTCTGTCTTACTGTTTACATGTTTGATTATAGTACTAAATAGAGGAGACTCTTGCTTACAGTATATTGCACATCTCAACCCATTAGACACAGGCACCAATAAAACTGTCACTTTATTATCAGTCAAGCAGTATTTCCAAATAAACTCCTTACAAATGCAAATAATGTGTAACTACCCACATTCTTCCACAGGATTGTCAATATAAAAAGTGGACATAGGGTTTCATAATCTTTACTTACGTTAGTAGGAAAGATAATTTTAACTTAGTAAACAGACAGATTTACTAAAAAATAAGACTATTTTACTGAATTGGGGACTCATTGCAGTGACTGCCTGCCTGTCACAGCCATGTGACCCCACTGCCACAAGCCAACACCTGATCTCAAATCACCTTGTGCTCCTCTGTGAATTTCAGCATATACATAAAACAAAGTTCCTTACAGCTGTGCTTCAAGCGTGTTCAGCTGCTGATGTAAGATTGCTGGCTGAAGAACTACTTAAAAACATCTCTGAAGACTTTAAAAAGTATCAGAGCACTGCTGCTTGCCAACAAGGCATTGTTTAGATAGACATGTATAAATAGTGGGTTTGGGTGTTCTTTAAGACTAAAATTGCTTATGCTGTTTACACTCCACTGATTGTAATTTGAACTGGCAGAAGAATGCTACATCTAGGAAAGGCATTCTCTCCCCCATAGTGATTTCAGGTAGTGGGAGGATCATAGTTCAACTCCAAAATTGTGCTTCAGAAGGAGTCTGAAGTGACCTTTTTCACCAAGTGATAGAAATACATCTGCAGGGTTCCACCGCTGCAGCTGTAAAAAGAACATATGAGTTTGTCAACTTTATTACAAAACCTGAAACGCACATAGTTTTTAAAGCAATGTTTATTGAATGATGCTGTCTGTTTTACACGTGAAAACCGATTGCACATGATCTTTACAACTTTGGAGAAACAGGTCCTATAAGCTGCCTGACAGGTAAGACTAGACTGTGAGTTCCGGAGACAACATCAGCAGCAGCTCTTCACCGAAACTGTCTTTTTTGAACAGGCAGTGAATTTAGGGTTGTAAAATGACTTGTAACCTTTAAACAAAAGTAACTTGGATATCTAATTTTTGGCATGAGGCTGATTGGGGCTATGCTGATCCAAATTCTGAATTTATTGATGCCAGAAATTCTGACCATAGTCCCTCTTTAAACAAAAGAATCATAGAAGAGCTGGAAATATTGTTTCCCAAAAGTTTTGAAATGAATTCCCTAATAGCAAACCAAGCAGTCACAAACAAAACTATTATAGTAGAGCTTGGTGACTCTTGCATTTCTTCTTTGTATAATAAATTCACTTCAAATGCTGCTATCCTCTGACATCTGTAGATAAGAAATACAGAACCAATCTGTAGTATATACAGTATGTTTTTGATGACTGCCAGTCCTCTGTAATCCATGTCATGCTGTAGTCAAAAAGAAAATGTTTTCTTCTTTCTTTCTTTCTTTCTTTCTTTCTTTCTTTCTTTCTTTCTTTCTTTCTTTCTTTCTTTCTTTCTTTCTTTCTTTCTTTCTTTCTCCTTCCTTCCTTCCTCACACTAAGCTGAGGTTGATTTACAGGTGTGAACTGCAAGAAGGGGTACAGAGGAACAAAAGGTTGCAATCTTAAGTAACAAAATGCAGATGCAGGCTAAAATCCAGCTGTAGCAGTAATGAAATGACAAAAATATTAAAATAATAATAATAATAATCCAGAGGTAGCAGTAGTGAAACAGCAAAAATATAGCAGCAGCAGTTGCAGTAATGAAATGGCAAAAATATAATAACAGCCTACATGCATCAATGAAAAGTGGACATGAGAGCAGGTTAATTACAAAGTGCATGTTGATGCAGGTGACTATATTAAACAGCCTCAAGGGAGGAGCTGGAGCTGATTAAAGGGGAGGAAAAAGACTAGGAAGGGCATAGACAGGAATAGGAGGGTGCAGGAAGTTGTCTTAGATGATGACTAAAGGCAGGGGGGGGAGTAGAATGTCTGGATTATTTGTTTTCCAACTGTTCTTTCAATTGCTCACCATGGTGCCTGTGACAGTGTTTGTTGGTCCTACAAAATGTGCCAAGGAACATACCACAGGTCTGAACTGTTGCTTTGTATCTTATAAGGCATGCTTCAGTAATGATGTGTACGAATGAATGAATGAATGCATACACACATAAATAAATAAAATACAGTAATTACAAATAAATGAATAATCAACAACTGAGAAAATGTTATATACAATGATGAGTTTATTGGGTTCCTGTTCATTTCTTTTGACAAATATTAACAAAACTATGGTGGATCCACTATCCACTAAATAGCAATATTCATATACAAGATTTAGATAAATGGCTATATAAATTGGATCCAAACTCAGTTATTTGTTTGATAATTAAAATGTAAAAGTCATAAAGAGATAACATTTCGATTTTTTTTTAATTTGTACTTTATGTACCCTTCTCCCCCACGGCAGTCCCTATCTGATTGACCCACTCAGCCACATCACCCAGCTTCTCTGGGAGGTCTTACCTTGTGCCATCTCTGACTGTGGGATCAGCTCACAGCCACCAGTACAGAGCCTGTGGGGGGTTGACACTCATCCTGACACTGCAAAGTGTTTTTCCATTTTTCTGTGTCCCTTCCTCCCTGTTGCCAGGGTGCAGACATCATCATGCATGCGTGGGAGTCATGTGCATGTTATGTGGTCCCACGGCACCCTCCTTTCCACTGGAGCCCCTGACCTGCACCACCCCTTGGCCTCCATCTGAAGACAGTCATCCTGCAGGACTACAAACCATCCATCCCTGGGGTCCTCCAGATGTTCAATCCTCTCCCTCCCCAGCTGACCCCTCAGTGACCCACTCACACCATGAACACATGATGTCTCTGCCCTCCACACCACTGGACTGGCTACATTTAGATATTTTAATTGAAAATTATTTACCTTAAGTGTGCCAACATTTCTTTATCTATGTGGGGTAAAACAACTAACATAAACATTTTTCTAAAAATCAGCTAGCCCCTAAATATGTTAAAAATTATTGTAACAAAAACTTGGTTTACTAAACTTGGTGACATTAGTATTCAATTTAGTTGGGGTGGTAAGCATACCTATCAACCTCTCAGCACTAAAATGCATAGTACTAGCATTTAAAATTCAGAGTAAATGGCCAGAATGTGTAGCAATTTCTCATTTTAAATTATAATATAGTGAGTCCTATATGTGGTAGCCTGTTACAATGGTGACCGTAACTGGGTGCTTTCAAAAAGGGTGACTCAATCATGGCACCTGTCAACAGGGCTACCAAACAGGGAGGGTGACCAGATGGGGTGGGTCTGCGAATATAGCGACAGGATGTTGCTCGATGTTCACGTGCATGTGGCGGGGAAGCTAGCACGCCAAGTGACGGGCAGAAGGGTTTGTGAGGCATAGTGCAGTGGTGGGCTGCTGAGCTGGCCCCGTGGTGTGGTGGGTGGGTGGCAGGTTAGGGATGTGAGGGTGCCGGGTTCAGGTCCGGGCACACGTACATTTTGTTGTGCTTGGCCGTGAAATTTTTTTTCTCAGTTTTGCAGCCCCTGGCATGCATCCCCCTGGAGCTGAGAATTCTTTAGTGGGGGGAGGGTGCGGGGGACACAGCCCACCGCAAAACAAAATAAAAACCAAGTCCCCTGCACCCTTTTGCTGTGCGCTGGGAGTGTACATCGCTGAAATTGATTTTTGGCGATGCACACTCACACTAACAGTGATCGCAGAATGGAACCCTATATGCTGAGTGTGTTAAGGGATGCTTCTATCAAGTCAGTTTGATGTTTTAATAGTTTGTCCAGAAAAAGTTCAGAAATTATGAGGAACATCAGTAAACCTTTAGGGATCAAGGATTGTAAGGTAACCCTAGGGTATGCCTGACCATAATACAAGTCACAAATAACCACACATGACTCAAACAGTTGTTAGGCAAACTTCCTTGTTCTACAGTTTGTGCACAGATAGCATTATAAAGCAAAGCATAGATTCACAGGCTGAATTCTACGTAGCAGTCAGCTTACAGAAATATAGCCTGGCCAAAATTACCTTCTCTGTGGAGATGGGCAGCAGGTACAGAGGTCTTCTTGAGATGGAATCCATGTCTCAACTCCTTGTTTGTCTCTGACCTATACTTATACCCAGTTTAATGTACATTTATGTGATACCTATGAAACTATAGTGTCTCACCAGAACTTTGCAAGGACTGCTTTTTATTGCTAAGGTTGGACGGACTCCAAATGTCTTCACCTTTATTATAAGGATCAGGATCCAGGCCAAAGTCCTGATAAGTTCTGATTAGTCCTGATTTAAATCAGAACCTTTTGTAAAATGTGGTGAAAACTGCAAATCTGCTAAATAATTGCATAAAATGACACTGAGATCTGTGATCTGGATCTGGAATTGTAGTCAGCATTTCAGGATATGAAAACTGTGAGTTTATAGTACTGATGTGCTGGTCAATTGAATATGGCAGTCATGCAGTTGACATCTGTCTGTTTCCTGTCTCAGAGTCAGTAATGCTAGTGCTGTTACTGTAAACTGACCTGTCTGACCTCAGAGGTGGAATCCCATTCCCATTTAGTAGTGTACACTATACAATAGACATATCATAAAAACACAGAAACATAGAATTTGATGGCAGATAAGGACCGCATGGCCCACCCCCTCTGTCCATTTTCCTACCTATTGGAAGAGCTGCAAATTTTAGTTAACCAACAGCCTACTTCCTCCTAACAGATATCATTTTCTTATTGTTGCACCAGTTCCTTCTCTACTCCACTGAGAGTCATGTAGTTATTTTCTATGGCATGGGGTCCCCTCCACCCACCCACCCAAACTGATGACACATTTAGGGGACCCTTACCAAAAAAAAGTAACTGCATGTCCTTAGAAATCCAGAGACCTGGCTACAATGGTGGAAGGGGGAGTGTGGCTGTGAGGTCGAGCCTGTACTGAGTGGGCAGAGACCTACATTCAGGTAATCCAAAAATGCAAAAATTAGACAAGTACATTAGTGCATACTGAAAAAAGTGTGCCAACATGTTCAGGCAATCCAGAAATTAGGACATACTGAAAACATTCTGCCATCAGTCTCAACTTCAGGCAGTCCAGAAATTACACAAGTCCATGAGGACATGCTGTGAAAAGTGTGCCATCAGGTTCAGGCAGTCAAAAAATTAAAGAAGTCCATGAGGACATGCTGTGAAAAGTGTGCCATCGGGTTCAGGCAGTCCAAAAATTACACAAGTCCATGAGGACATGATGCGAAAAGTGTGCCGTCAGGGTCAGGCAGTCCAAAAATTACACAAGTCCATGAGGACATGCTGTGAAAAGTGTGCCATCAGGTTCAGACAATCGAAAAATTAGCAAAGTCTGTTAGGCTGTGCTGAAAACATTGTGCCATCAGGTACAAATATTGTGTAGGCCACATATGGACTTACTTGAGTACTGTTTTTTTTTCTGAAAAACTGTGATCTTTCTGCTCTTCCCAGCAGTCATCTTTGAGGTCACTGTGAAATGTATTTGCTATCTCCGGGTCATAGGTGTAACCAGTCAATGGAAGGTTTACTTTTAAGAATGTTAACTTCTCAAAATTTTCTGGTAGTAGCCTAGATGATGTATCTGTTACCACATTTCCTGTACAGCTAAACAGTCACTCAGAAAATACACTGGTTGGGGGACAGACCATGTACTTCAAGGCTAACTGCACAAGTGCAGGCCATACAGGCTCCTTGCTTTGCCAGTACTTAATGGGATCTTCATTCCATTCAGTACCCTTTTCTGATAAATAACAGTCAACCATGGCCTGGGCAGAAGCAGTGACAAATGGAGAAGGAAGGGCTGATTTTTCAAGGACAACAGCATCCAAGTGACCCCAAAGATGACTGCTGGGTGTAGAACGAATGGCAACATCTGACTGTTTTACAGCCTGACTGAGAAGAGAGAGCCACGAAGGTGAAGGAGGAATGGATGAGGGGGCTGCATCTGTTGTCATGTTTTTTTTTCAAAAGCAAATCTACTTCTTGAATAATTTTCTCACTGCAGTTTTGGAACACAGTTGGGTCATACTGTGAGAGGTGTTTCATCTTGTACCATGGGTCTAGTACTGTTGCGATAATGGGAAGGAGGATCAACGAGATTCCCCTGTCTCTAGAGAGGGGCCAGCGGCCAAGGCCCAAGAGCGAGGGGGGAGCGCAAGGACGCGGTGGCCATGGCCACGTGGTCGCGGTGAACTCCGTGGGAGGCCTGAGCCACTGCGCCACTACCTGAGAACCAGCTGGAGGAGGCGGGAGGGCACCGAGCATTCCGGTGCCTGAGTCTGCCACTGGCAGGAGCACTTAGATGCTCTCGGTCCTCCCCTGGAAACGGCCCCCATGTAGGCCTCCTGCTTTTGAGGGAAGGGAGGGGAGGCACCAGAGAGGTGGCGTTGGGCCCAGCCGAGTAGGCCGCACTGAGGGACATCCTCTCCAGAGGCAATGTGGCGGAAGGCGGAGTCCAAGGTGAGTGGTGGGAAGATGCAGGCACCGCCGCCCATTGGGCCTAGGCCCCGAGTTGGACTGCCTGGGGGGGGTTCTTTACAGCCAGGGAGTTGGGCACGGCTGGGAGTGTGAGGCCTCAGGCCCTGGAGGATGCCCTGTGGGGGGGAGCAGAGCAACGCGGCAGCTAGCCGGGAGCTCGCGCCGTCGAGTCCTGAGGGAGTTAGCAACAATAGCTCTACCTGCAGCTAGGGGAAACGCTAACGATTGTAAACACCCTGTGAGTGCCATCGGCGACACGAAGAGACCTCTTACTTTAACAAATGAATATCAACGGCAGTAAAAACACACACACACAAACGGCTCTGGTAATAAACTATTAACTGCAGCTTGCTAGAACAAATGAGGAGGGCACAGAAACGGGTGCTCGACAAGGTTTGCTCCCTAACTGAAAACAGCAGGACCAAATATTAAAAAACCCTTACAGATCAGCAAAAACAGCAAGTATTTCCCTTCAGGGTTGCCTGAACCCCTGATATAGCTACTGACCTAAGGGAGTTGTTTAGATACTGTGATATAAGGCAATTTAAGAGGCTTACCTTGGTAATTAGGACAGCAGGGACCCTGGTGTGCTAGCCTGATCAGATGCAAAGTTTGAACTGGAGAGCAGGGGCTTCGGACCTGGATATGGTAGAAATCTGATCCTAGAGTCATGTGCATCACTAACCTATCAGGTGGGTTAAAACCCATGAGGTAATGTCTGGAGTGCCATGGATGTCAACCAATCACAATGTAATGTTCTGCCACGAGCATTTCATCAAGTTTCTCATCATCTCTAACTTTTTTAATCATTCTATGTACTATGTCTTTTTTATTCTGGGTGGCAAGTCCCTTTCAGTTGCACTAGACTCTCCCATCTGAAACTGGCTTCTTTTACCTTCCAACTCATCCCTGATTACATTCAGCTGCAATCTAAAAGTCTTTATTAATGGGATTATTTGCCAGAGTGTGGCACTTTTGGAACTCACTTCCATAGTAATTTCCTCAAAGGGTTGCAGTATCTTGATGAGAAGTTCTAAATCAGCCCACTGGTGAGGAGTAATGTATACATCAGCATCCCCTATGCTGTTCTCTAGTGTATAATGTCTTACAGCCTTTTTTTGCTCCAACAATCTTTGGAACATGTAAAAGGTAGAGTTCCACCTCGTTGCAACATCCTGGATGAGTGTATTAGGAGGCAGTCCATGCTCTTCTTGTATGGACCAAAAGCATTGGTGTGCTTTGCAGGAGTGGCTGAAATGTGTGCATATTCTTTTTGCCAAATATGTGAGAGCCTTCATATTTCTGTCCTCTTCCATAAATGCAAGCACAATCAAATTTAGGCAGTGTGCAAAACATCGAATGTGGACAAAGTCCCCATCAGACAATGCTTTCTTTATGTTTGAACCATTGTCAGACACAATTAAAACTACAGAAAGCCCTTGTGATGTAAGCCAGTACTGTATCTCTCTATTGAGCTCATCCAGGATGTTGGAAGATGTGTGATCCTACGGGATATACTGGATGCGAAGTGAAGCCAGTTTCAGAGGGGAATTGTCAGTGTCACTACAGGGAGTAAACGATACCCAATGCGCAGTCAGTGACATAAATGGGTCTGGCTGGCAGCTTGTCCATATGTCAGTAGTCAGATGGACAACCCCAGCAACTGCATCTTTTAAAGCATTTTTCAGTTTAGCACTTACTAAATCATACATCTGCTGTGTTGCAACAGTTGAGAAATATTTCCTTGATGGAATATTGTATCGTGATGACAGGTGATTCAAAAGCCTTTTGAATCTGACATGCTCCACAATTCTGTAAGGCTTTAAGTCCAGTGCTAGCATCTCAGAAATTAGTTTTGTTATAGCAATTGCCACAGGATGACTACACTGGTACTTAACTTTAAGTTCAATTGTTTCTGAAATCGTCAGCAGTCTTCTAGCAGTTGAAGTTTTCAGATGGCCAACATTAGGAGTGCTGGATGATGAGAAGAGCAAAAGGGGACTGTTTGTAGTACTTATTCTAGAAGAAGACTGAGAAGGAATTGACAGTACAACTGAAGCAGCAGGGCTGCCATCACTTGATATAACAGGTGCAGCAGGTGTAGTCTGACTTAACTCGGCCTGCATGTTGTTGTCTTCTTTGTCTCTGACCATAAAATCATGCCTGAGACGTAATGGGTGACATCTCTCTAAATGTCTTTTTAATGCTGAGGTGTCCAAAGCACCTGTTTTGCTCCCTCTGCTGATGGCCTTTTTATGTATAGAGCAAACTGCTCATAACTCATTGTTGGCAGCCAAAGAAAAGTAAGACCACACATAAGATGTTACCTTTTTTGTTTCATTGTTCTCAACACTGGGATGCTGCTCATCATGATCTTTTTCTGTTTCACCATTATCATCATCCAGCAGCTCCTCCAGGCCACTAAAAGAACCTAACTCTGTATGCACTGCCCCCTCATCGTGTTTCTCCTGCACCTGCTCCACACTGTTCGTGCCCAAACTGCCCATCTCATCCAAGTCCAAATCATCACATTCATCCTGCGACTGTGCAACTGCCACCTCTGCCTCATTCTGGCTTTCCATTTGTTGATGCCTTTCTCCCTCCTTGTCTACATCCTCCATTTAAGCAATATACCTTGACAGGGAGTTGGAGTATGGGTGGATTTACCATGGTTGGTGTGGTTCGGTCCAAGGCATAGCCAAGGACTTAACCACCACCAGAAGTGGTAATCCACCCACATGCCCACTCCTTGGAGTGGCATATTGCTATTATACAATGAGTTTCTATTTATCTGAAAAAAAAAATGTTTTTTTCTTTTATTTTTTAGTTTTTTTATTTGATTGATTGCTGTGCTAGAAGAAATAGTCAAATTTATATCTGATAACTGGTGCCAAGCTCTATACACACACACACACACACACACACACACAGCTGTGGAGCTAGTAATGCAGCTGAGCTGGGGAATTATGAGGTTGTGTGTTTTTTTCTTTTTAATATATAGCGCACGAGTAATCACTGGCTCTTTAAGTTCGAGTCATGTTTGCATCATGTGACCGCACCGTTGTTGTAGAGCTGGTGCTTCTGGGTGAATCTAACTGAGTAGTAGTAGAATAATAGTTGTCATGCAGGGGATTTATGTTTTTTTTTTTTTTTTTTAAATGGGAGTCGTTAATGCACTAATTGGTTGGGAAATATGGTAAAAGGGGTTGGGAAAGGTGTGGAACAGAATGGAAAAAACTTTGTCAGGTGAGCTGCATGAAAAGCGCTTTTGGTGAAAATCATTGTGCTATGCTGTTCTGTATCATATGCAGATAGCTGGAGAGTTTTTTGAATTTTTGGTGCCTCATTGCGAAATGTAGTAGTATTCTCAGGACACAGTTTAATTAATGCTGTGCCTGTAGGTTGTAGCGGATGACCATTTGCAGGGGATTCAATATGGTGATTTTTAGCATCGAGTTTAGGGGTCGGATGAATTTTAGAGATGTAGCTGACTGGCACCTTTTCCAGTTGGTATTCTAGAGGATTTATCACACTGAAAAGGTGCCAGCCAGCCAATCAGATTTCGTGGATTGGGCATTTGGATTTAGCCCATTGTATAATTCATAATCATTGCTCTCATCAGAGCTAGATTTCTCCCCGTTCCATTTAAATCTGTGCTGGTACTACAGTACACATACATACCATATCTTGGCTTGCCACTCCTTGTGGTGCCAACTGCTCCTTTAGTTTTAATTAAGGTAGTTTTGACCTCTCCTGTCTGTTTGGACAGCATTGTGGAAAAACCACTACTGCTACTTGATGAAGTCCCACCAACTGGTATTTTACCAGTTAGACTGTGCAGTGTTGTTTCTGCCGTATGTTTCCCAATACCTTTCCCCATTTCAGCCTCCACCTCACCCTGTCACCCTGTCTGGTACACATTTCATGTTTTTTTTTTATTACATACAAAAATGCATTTTCCAGTATGTGTGCGTTTTTTTAGTTAGTACTGTCAGTTGTTCCCAAGTTCCTCTGCCCACTCAATGCAGGTTTGCCCTCACAGCCACACTTCCCCTTCCACCACAATAGCTAGTTTTTTTTTTTTTAATGGCACAGAAAAAATGTTTTTTTTTCCTATAGATATTTTCTTTTTATTTAATCCACTCGGTTGTTCCCAAGTTTCTCAGTCCACTAATACAGGCTCGGCCTCACAGCCAGTGTCCCCCTTCCACCACAATAGTTAGGTTTATTTTAATTAAATGGCACAGAAAAAATGCTTTTTTTCCTGTAGATATTTTCTTTTTTAGTCCTCTCCGTTGTTCCCAAGCTCCTCTGCCCAACCAGTCAGTACAGGCTCGACCTCACAGTCACACTCCCCCTTTCACCACAGTAGCTAGTTTTTTTTATTACACAAAAGGAAATATTTCTCAACTGTTGCAATACCTCAAATGTATGTAGTCCTTTCAGTTGTTCCCAAGT
The DNA here is from genome assembly GCA_016271365.2 of Neoceratodus forsteri. Lineage (NCBI taxonomy): Eukaryota > Metazoa > Chordata > Ceratodontiformes > Ceratodontidae > Neoceratodus > Neoceratodus forsteri. Next base: position 146,492,665 of record CM057449.1, read on the forward strand.
TCCTCTTTTTTTTTGTTACAACAAAAAACACTTTTTCCTGTATGCATTTTCATTGTAAATGGTCCACTCAGTTGATTCCAAGCTCCTCTGCCCCCTCAGTATATGCTCGGCCTCACAGCCAGTCACACTCCCCCTTCCACCACATAGCTATGTTTTTTAAAATTTTTTACACACAAAAATGCTTTGTCCGGTATGTGTTTTCTTTTTATTTAGTCCTCTTAGTTGTTCCCAAGTTCCAGTGGCCACTCAGTACCGGCTTTACCTCACAGCTACACTCCCCCTTCCACCATAGAAGGTAGGTTTAATGTTTTTTATTATGCACAAAAATGCTTTTGCCTAAATGTAGTTTTTGTTTTTATTTAGACCTCAGTTGTTCCCAAGTACCTCTGCTCTCTCACGAGTCAGGGCATGTTTGCTCTAACTGCCACACACCACCTCCCAGCTATAGCTACTACTAGGTTTTTCAGTTTAATAAAATACAGTACGTGCAGTTTTTGCCTTTTTCTTCATATCTTGTAGAGTCTTTCCTTATTCTTTTACTGTAAAAAATAGTAAATGCTTCCTTTAAACTGACTGAGTCAAACAAAAAAACACCCAAAGTAATGACTACTGAATATATTTGTTTTCACCTTTTGTGGTATCAATTATATATATATATATTTACATTTATGTCTGGACTCTGGCCCTCCACCAGGAGCACTGTAAACATCCCCCCCACCCCATCCACAATATTCTTTCCCTTCCTTCACGCCTTCACAGTTATGCCTCAGTCCCTCCTTTTCCTTATTCCCTAATTTTTTATTAGTCGAGAATGAGATCAAGAAAATGTTACATAAAAAAAAACAAGAACTGTGCACACAAAAGATAACTATGCCTTAGTAGAAATGAGAACAACAGAACACGCGCTAGACTGGGACAGTCGGGGAAACATCCATTCTCTCTGATATTTTGAGCTGTAATGGCGCCTCTTCCAACTGATGCCAAGCCAAGGAGACTGACAGCTCTATCCATCCACCACATAAATAGCAAATAGCCAGGACCAACAGGCAGTCTCTAGTTCACCTATAGGCTGGCGAGTCTGTCGGTCTGACTAGATATGGCCAATCGAGTTCTCCACCCTTCTGTGGTCCCTCCCGGACTGGCATGCTCATTCATGAGCCATTACTTGGCTCACTGCTGTGGCTCCCACATTGCTTGCTGTGCTGCCTCCCCCCAGCAGCCACATGACGAGATTGTGTTGCGATCATGTGACTGCCAGACAGACAGTCTCCAAAGCTCCTACTAGAGGAAGCAGAGAGAAGCACTGCACAAAAGGTAAAAAAAAAATACTTTTTAAAAGGGATGTGGCCAATGGACCTGGACTCGTTACTAATATGCGCGTGTGCTCAATTGGCAAGTTCAAAGTTCCTGGTGCCCCACTCTCCATAGAGTCTGAGCTAAATCTCCACCTTTGACAATGTCTCTCTTGAGACAGCATCCCTATAAATCACCAGAATCTCTGTACCTACACAATGTTAACTGCCTAGCTACTACCTTTATAGGACTGCAGTTACACTGTGTATGTCACTGTCTGTGTGCTTAATCTAGTATTGTCGAATCCTACTAAGTCTGTGACCAAGTCTCTATTTCATCTAGTGTATGTTATTGAATTTCCTGTCTATGCTCTGTCAATTGACATGGAGCCTTTGGAAATGAGTATATGACTTAAAGGGTTGTAATTCTGATGAGAATATAAATAAACAAAATAAATAAATAAAATAATGAGCACCTGACTCTTACTGATCCGGGTCCGTCGGACAGCATTGGATCTGGCGCGGGGGTTCTGATTTTCTGCGGGTCGGTCCGCCCATGCCTAGTTATTGCACTACCGTTTATCAGTATGGCAACAATGCAACTTGCTTGCCTCTGTGTCTTCTCACAGATAGATGAGTCTGGGGTGTGGAAAACAGCTAAGTTCTCATAACAGTATGATTTTTCAGTTCTGGTGACTTTTCACTCAGTGAGTGAGAGTGTGTGTGTGTGTGTGTGTGTGTGTGTGTGTGTGTCTAAGAAGCTGACAATACAATACTAGTGTGTAGTTTGCTGTAGTCACTATAATCTTAAGCCATATAGATACTGGTTAGAAATTAGTAATGTATTCTTGTATAATAAGATTTAATAAGCTATGTAAGTAATAATAATCTGTCTCCCTACATGTAAATTTAAGTTTAAAATTCATAGCACTATGTAACCTGGCCAGGGCTTCCCTGAGGCATACCACCATTCTTCTGAAGTCAGCTCCCCTGAAGTCCAAACCCTCATTCTCATGTGGTTTGACTCTACCCCAATCTTTATTCTAAGCCACACTGCCTGATGGCTGCTGGTCCACAGTGATGTTGGTCACACTGTCTGCATTTGTCAGAACTACGTCCAGCGTCACACCATTTCAAGTGGGTTCTCTTACCAGTTGCTTGAGTAGTGCCCCCTGGAGGGAGTCAAGGATGTCCCTGCTTCTAGTTGATGTTGAGCTGGGACACTCCAATGGGAGACTGAAGTCACCCGTCAGCAGTAGCTCTCTCTTTTCAGCCATTCTTTGGTCAATAAAAGCTAATAAATAAATAAACCTCTGATCTGCAAAACATTAATTCTGAAGTAAATTCTAATGCTGTCTAATGAAGGAATGCTATCTTCCTTCACTGACCCTGGTCTCTGTCTGGCCTGAACTACCTTCATGTTTTAAGTGCTGGAAGCAGGATAATGCTAAAATAAGCAAAACTTCTAAACTCATTCCAGTGCAGAATCATAGTCATGCAAGCTGAAACAAATGTATGTGGATATTTTTCACTCTGCAGTGATGGGATAAGCAAGGAAGAAGATAGCCAAGTATCTGGATTGGGAGATGAAAACCAAAAATAAATGATTTACAGTTTCCATTAACCTAAACATACTGAGCATTTCTAGAGGAGAGGGCCTCAACATATATTTAAGTCTATCCCATTCATGGACTAGCATGGTATCACTGTTATCATCCAAGCTGAAATTCGTAGTACTGTCTTAATGTGTATTTTCTTACAGATTAATTGTGAGGTCATATCCCTGGCTTTTAGCTATGATTTATGTCACTGACGAGATCAACCATAATCCAAACCTGTTACCAAACATTACTATTGGATACAGAATGTATGACTCTTGCTCTGTGGAAGCACTGGCACTAAAGGGCACCATGTGGCTACTATCAGGGCATGATAAAGTGATTCCTAACTATCACTGCCATTCTCATCAGCTAGCTGCAACCATTATTGGAGACTCACTATCTGTGACATCACTTCCAATGGCTAGACTTCTAGGACTGTACAAGATTCCGCAGGTAAGAGGTTGGCTATGGTTGGGCACACCTTTTCTGAGTCTTATTAGACATTCAAAATGTCCTACAAGATTTTTGTTTTCAAACAGTTTTTATGCATATTAATTTACATAGATTTACATTTTTATTGTGTGATAATTATGCATTTTCAGTTTAAACAACTTAAAATGGGTGTCTGCTGAGCTCAAACTAGCTGGTTGTAGTGTGTTGGAGCACTGCAGTGTGAGTGCTTTGTCTTTTAAATTCCAGTTATTGTGTGACATTTCATTTTATAGAAGCTGCCAGAAAGATTGCTCACTTAAATTAGGGTTAGACAAAATCCTTGGGTGTTCTTATGGAGAAGTTCATATCCCCAAAACTGAGTGGGAATGCTGCCCCAGCCCAGGAGCTAGCAAGCTCCCTCAGAGTGGCTGGAGCTACAAATTCTGACCCAAAACACTCAAAAGAGGATGTAAAACCAAAACCTGCAAAGCCAATTCTATTGTCCATACAAGCTCTGTTAATGACTTTCAAACTGATGTCCACTTCTTAAATCAACATATAGAGAGAACTTTTCAGGGCATGGGGTCATAATGTCATGGACGAAACTGTGCAAGGAAACACCATGCACAGAAAACAGCATGTGGCAACACAGTGGCAGTACATAATGTCGACCGCATAACAACGCCACACACTCAATGAATTTTTTTCATTTTTGCAGGGGGCAGCCCCCCCAAATAATTATAATCAACTCCTAAGGGGTGTGGACAGAAGGGCAAGTTAAAATTCTGACTACGGCACTTAGTCATGGCCACACAGATGAGAATCAAAATAACAATTCTCTCAAGCAAGGTTTCAAACCCTGGTCTCCCCCCTCGCCTACTGCTGAGTTGAGTGCCTTGGCCACTCCACTATGGGAGTGACTCAGCTGAACACTTGCCCAGCAGTGCTCAAATCCCCTTCCCCCACTTCTGCCTTCCATTTGACAGTGACAAGAGTAGCAATATTTTCTTATCGCTCTCATACCCCTATCACTGTACTTCCTTACACGATTAAGACAACACAGTTCTTCATGCATGGTTTTGTCCATGCTATAGTGACCCGGTACCCCTTTTCAGATATTTCAAAATGCTGTACCAACATTGAGGAAATAACGGAAATCATGGAGAAAGCAGTTAAAGAGAACGAAGGTGAAATCAAGTCACTAGCTGCCAGAACTCTTACCCTAGAGGGTACAGTCAGTGCTACTTTGCATGAACAGTTAGCTACAGTAAATCATCTAAACTGGAAAGGATTGAGAATACTTTGTTGCTCAGAAATATAAGAGGTATTGAACTTCCTGCTGCTATTTCTGATTTGGAGTTAAAAGGGAAAATTCAAGCAGCACTCTTAGCAATTTTCTCCATTGATCCTCCTCTCCACTTGGACTCTGTGTTTCAAATGAAACTCCAACCATATAAACCATTTGAGAAGCTTGCCTCTGGAGAAGCTGCAGCCAGAGGTAATGGTTTGGAAGGCAATGGGGGAGGCTAGATATACAGTAGAATCATCACATTCTCCTCTGTATCTGAAAGGAATAAAATGCTACAGCTTGCTAAGTGAAAGAAAACATTTCTGTTATGCTGGTTCAAGGTTACTGTACATCTGTATCAATGCCTGCAAAATCAGTGGTGTAGGAGAAGGTTTGTTTCTATAATGTCTACATTTAAGGAGGCAGGGATACCTGCCTCTTTACTGGCCCCTGCCAGGTTCAAAGTTACATTTCAGGGCAAGCAAGTACTGTATTTTCAAAGATCCTGCTAAAGCAAAGTACTTCTATTAGACAAATGTACAAATGCCATCTGAGATTGGTCCAGATTTTGAAGAGAGTAAGGCTGAATTAAGTGAATATCACCCTAAACAACCTAATGGATAAATTCCTTATTCTTCATTAATGCAGTTTTTCTTGTTAATTATTGTCTCAGATTGTTGTTTTGAAAATTCAACACAGCTGTATGATATATTACTTATTAGTAATGGCTAAATGTAGGTGATGCATCGTTTGGGCTCAGAATAACTGATTTGTTTTCTTCATATGGGATGATTAAGCTTAGAGCACAACCTCAGCCCATTTATACTTCTTTTTGTTACAGCCCAAGAGAATAACCTTAAATGTTTGCTTTAACATCCCCCATAAAATTATAACAGACTCTATTTTGATCTCTATTTTATTGAAAAAATGATATACTGTAGCACATACAAAATATTTCAGAAGGGCTTACTATGATGTCATGGCTTGTATGCTGGTTCTCTATGGATAAAAAAATATAGTTAGCAAAAACTTACAATGTTTTAACAGGATGCAGAGAATGCCTTTTATAAGGTTTCTTAGAGTTCAACACAACTGGAGAAGATACACTTCCACACACACTTTAAAGTAGCACATATTTATACAACATACTTATTCATACCTGCTTCTAAAGCACGGGGGTGGGAGAAGACATGAGGGACCTAGAGTTCCTTCTGACCTTAACTGACTATGCTACTATGTTATGTTACTTTATGGGTTGCATCCTACTTCAGTATGGAGAATTGATTTCCACTCACCCAGACTTCATTGACATTTACTTTCGTTAAAAGAGTCTGGTTAGAGTCAGCCTGCCGGCACAGTGATGGCACTACTTGTGGCACCAATGACCTGAGTTTGGGAACAAGCTGTGGACATCACAGTGTTGGCCAGGGGAGGATGATTTGCATCTGAAGGACTGCTTTTTTCCAAGAGGGAGTATGGATGCCAGGACCCAGCACCCACCTGACCCCTAGTGCAGGCTAAGAGGCAAGCAGCTCAGGACCACATGTTGCAGTGAAGAAGTGGCAGCCACCAATGCACAGTGTGGAAGCATGCATTGTGCATCATGATGGCATTGCATGCCCACACCTCTATTGGTGAAATGGTGACTCTGGCTGCTCACAGGCCCTGCACCTGATGACTCAGACCCAGCCACCAACTGTATCCATGTCAGGGCAAGGGTTGGGGAACTTCATCGTGGGGGCAGCAAGCCCTTTTGGAACAAGTGGCAGGTAAGTCCTGGGAGAAGTTGTGACAATGCAGCTGGGGCAGCCAGCAAGGAATGGGCACGCGTAAAAAGGGGGATAAACATTAAAAGAAGAACAAAGAGTCTGGTTAAATTGACAGCATGGCTCATGCCAACCTTTCATATCAGCACAGATTCTATGGCACTCTCAGGAAGTCACAAAACACTGGCATTAGCCATGCTGTCAAGTTATCCAGACTCTGCTAGGGGTCAGGCTTCGCAACCCACCCCACCTCCCAGAGAAGGAGACCAGTCCTGTGGATGCTCGATCCTCCTCCGCCCAGCTGATCCACTGAGATCCCCAGCATGTTCCCAAGAGTGGGTCATTGGTGCTGCATGTGGTAGTGCTACGGTGTGCTGTTGAGCCGACCCTAACCAAACTCTTTTCATCATAGTAAATTTCAAAGAAATCTGGGTGAGTGGAAGTAAAAGCTCCATTCTGCAGCAGAGTTCACTAGGCTTGGAACAGACTCCTCCCCTTTCTTCTTTTTCTATTTTAGAAGGGGGGGGGAGTGCCAAACTGAGACATCTGACTGGATCTACTTTATGGGCTGCACCCATGAGTTATATTTCAGCCATGTGGCTATGGCAAATGTTGATGGAGTTTACTTCCAGGAATTTAAATAGAAAAGAGGGACAAGATAGAAATGCCTTATGTTCCAACTCATTTTTTGCACAGGTACTGTAATTAAAACATTTGCATAGACATGAGTCTAAAGGAAAAATATTTAAGGGCATGAATGTGACAGAGAAAAACAATGAAATTGCTTTTTATGCTGATAATGTCCTTTTACAAACATTGATAAGCAAAACAGTTGGAGAATTTGTTAAAAAGTATTCCTGAATATTGGAATGTCTGAAGTTTTCAGAGGAGCATAACTGAAACAGAATTGAATGAAATAGTGTTGAAACCATAATTTGGACTAGAGAGATATGTATGCATTCTAAAGCATTTGGGAATTCAGGTAGCCAAAAAGCAAGATAATGCTGGGGAAAAACTATGACAGGCAGTCATTTAAGGAGGTGAAACTTGACGTTTACACATGAAACATGTTGCCAAATGTAACACAACCTCCACTTGCATACTGGGTGATTGAGCAAGTCACTTAACTTCCCCAGTGCTCCCGGCTCACCCCTCAAAACTGGTACTTGTGCCTACTGGGCCTGTATCCACAGTATCTACCAAAGAATAAAAACAGATGTTAGTTACATATAGAGTGAAATATACTTATTCACATGAGTTGGGATTGTCACACTGCTCTCTGCTTTTCACGGCCGCAATGGGTGGAGCCCTGCAGACGTTTGTGATTACAGTAGAAAAAGGGAGCTTTGAAGATTCCTAATGGATTAGTTAAATTTGGAGGTTTTGTGTTATTCCTCCACTCTGCTGTATTCATTGAGCTAAGAAGTTTTGCAATACACTATTTTGTGTGCTAAGCTTCAATGTGGGTAGAACTGTCTTTGAGGAAAGATTAAGCAAGCAATAACACATGGCGAGGTGTGGATTATGTCCTCATAAGAGCACACCCAGGTGTGTTATAAGGCACGAGGCGCTTGCACCGAGTAACTTATGCATCTGGGCATGCTCTTGTGAGGACACAGCCCACACCTCAGAATATGTTATTACACTTATAAAATGTGCCCCCCACCAAGTAATTATTGTAAAAAAAAGAACAAAGAAAGTCTAAAATATATGTGTGAAAAAAAGGTGTTAATAGGTGAAATACTGAAAAATAGCCCCCTTTCATAAGAGTTTCAGCCCCTCCACCACCACCGATGGCACAGATTGGCTATTTTATTTATTCGTTTATTTTTTTTTTGTTAGGATTATATTTGGTGGTTTTAAAAAGCATAACAACATCCTTTGTGTTGTGTGCATGCTGCTGTCTTTTTAGAGAGTGAGCGTGTCCCTGAGGAGCCACCATATTGAGCGGTTGCTGTCTTCCTGTATTGTATGAAACCTCATTTCATTTTAATCAGTCGTTGGCGGTTTGGAGTGAGTTTTAGATGCACAACAGTATTGGGCTCTCCTTCTTTTATTAATCATTAATCATCATTACCCCAAATTGCCATCAACACATGATGTTACATGCCTCCTTTCAACACTCCCCAGTTACCTTCCAGGAAGTTGAACAACTTCTAAACAGGCTAGATACTAGAAAAGGGGCTGATGCTGATGATATAGAAGCATTCTTTCTAAAAATTGGAAGTCATCGATTAGTGGCAACAATTATGCATATTTTGAATCTATCCATATCTATGGCCACTGTCCCCGCTGGAAAACTGCACACATTCTCCCCTTATTTAAGTCCGGTGATCATAGCGATCTGAACAACTATAGACCAATCTCCATTTTGCCAGCCCTGTCTAAGCTACTGGAGAAAAAAATTCATTCACAGATAAAAAAAATTTCTAGAGAACGCCGATCTCCTTAACCCTCTCCAATCTGGGTTCAGGCAGAAACACAGTACTGTCTCGGCTTTGGCAAAAGTGACTAATGACTGGTTCTCCACCACTGATAATAAGCAATCCAATTGTGCCATGTTCTTCAACCTAAGTAAGGTTTTTGACGTGATGGATCATACCTTCCTCTTGCACTGCCTCTCATCCAATGGAATGCATGGCATTATGATGGTTCACCAGCTATCTCTCAGGCAGGTTGCAAAGAATGAAGGCAGATGGGGCCATCTCGGATTCAGTGCCATCACCAGAGGAGTTCCACAGGGATCCATCTTGGGGCCCCTCCTTTTCACCATTTACATTAACTCACTAGACAGAAATATTCAAAAATCGAAACTGCACTTCTTTGCAGATGATACAGTTCTGTACACATCCAAGCCATCAATGCGTGAAGCTTACACTGAGCTACAAGTTGATTTCAACCAGCTGCAATTCAATCTGGCCAGCTCAAAACTCCTCTTAAATGCAAAAAAAGACAAAAGTGATGCTATTCAGCTCAACACAAGTGGCCTCCTCTCTTACTAACAAGAAATCAGTCCTACCCATCACAACTATATTTGGGGACACCCTCGAGGTTGTGGATCAATTCAAGTACCTGGGCATCTGGTTGGATACCAAACTATCCTTCATTGCTCACACTGAATGCCTAACTAAAAAAACTAAAGGCTAGGCTGGGATTCCTATTCAGGAACAGATCCCCATTCACGCTTGACTCTAGGTGTAGACTGGTTCAGGCCACAATTATGCCACTACTAGACTATGGTGACATTATCTACAACTGTAGTGCCACAATCCACACTCATAAATTAGACACCCTATACCATCGGGCACTATGCTTCATGCTTAATGCACTGCCCAGGACACACCACTGTTCCCTCCACTCTGCTCTAGGCTGGACCTCTCTAGCAACCTGATGTATGTTGCACATTGGTCAATGGAACCTGAAGTTACTGTCAGAAAAGCTTCATCATTACATCTGCTCTATGGTCCATACAACACACAACACCTACTGTATTCCCTACGCAGTGCTGACTATCTCTTATTGGATACCCCCAGGACACACACCAAGCAGGGTAGCGGTGCTATTAGTTATGTACTTTCACCATATAGAACCACCTGCAAAATACATTGACAATAACCAAGATTGTTTCACTAAACTGCTTCAAGACCATGGTCAAAAATGCATTCAAGATAGTATGCCATTGTCCCAATAAGTAACCATAATTCTTGTTTGCTTGCCCACAGTCTAGTTATTGGTCACCACCATCCTTCTCCGTGCCTGTCCCCCATCTTTCTTTTTCTCTTTTTTTTTCCATTTCTTAGCACATCCATCACCAACATTGCTGCCCTGACCTCACCCCCCCACTCGTCTGCCAACTATCCTTAATAACATTATTGCACTCATCACCATGCTCTTGAACTGTCTTTCGTTCCTCTGATTTGTAGCAGAATGGTAAATAAAAATTGCCAACCAGATTGTATGTTCCCCTATAGTTAGATACTTCCTATGTATTAGCTTGTTAGAGCCTACCTATGTATTAGCTTGTATACTGGTCTATTATTCTTGTCCCCTGTACTTTAACATTGTAATACTGTGTACTATGTGCTAATTTATATGTCTGTCAAACACACACTTGTTTGTAATTGTCTTGTCACACCAGGACCTCCTTGTGAATGAGCCCGCTCAATGGAGCCAATCCTGTAATAAAATTAAACTGAATGTTGCCTGGAACTGAGAGATCGCAGTCTGCTTGTCTTGTGTCAAGTGTATGGTTTTGTTGCGGTTTTACCAGCAAGACTATGGGTAGGGGGTGCAGATAGACTCGCTCCCAATATGGCAGAAATGGTGAGCAGTGGGAGTGATAGCTGAGTACAAGAAAAAAGATGACATTTTTTTATGGATTCTGAAGCTGCAGTCTTGTTGGGTGGCTCAGAAGTGAAGAACAGTGCTGGATCTGTAGTGGGATTTTAAACCCGCGGCTCGTGCTTTGCTGCCTTCATTACTGTTGAGCAGAGGTTAGATTTTACCTTAAAGAAATAAAATATCTATGTAATTGTCTACATATATCTGATAGTGTGAATGGTTGGGTGTCTCTGTGGGTTGGGGGGTACAGCTCAATAGGCTGTTTTCTCTGCCACCATTCTCCCAATATCCTTGGATGCTGGCTGAAGAGCTGTGGCAGGAAAACAGCACAAATTGATTTCTCCCTGTGCTGCGTTCAGGTTGCCATAAGTAGTGTGCATTGAAACATTATCTGCTGATAAGGACACAGCTGGAAAGGGTATCCAGCCAATCAGCATTCTAGATTTTTTGCCCATTTTATAATAAGCTCATAAATATGCCAGCTTAGTAACCCTTTCCCAGCAAGGAATCTCTTAAAAAAGATTTACACTGTTTTTTAATCTCTTAAGACACTAATTAGCACTGTCTAAGACATAGTTTACTATATCAGAAGACAGCTGTTTCTTTAACCCATTTCACTCAAACACACACACACACACCAACTTCATGGCCAGACCATTCAAAATAAATATTGCAGCCTAATGTGTTATAAAACGATAAAGAAACTGTTTGCTTATGTCAATTTGGTTATACGGAATACAATAAAGTTCAGTTTACAGGGTGGAATTTGCTAACATGGTAAATGTAATATTATATAGTTACATCCAGCTGTTTAATAATTAAAATAACATATTCATCTACTTAGTCTCTTCCCTACTTCCACCACGTCTCGACTACATGATTTACATAAAGATAGTAGAGAAAGAATTATAGATTTCCTTTAAATATTTCCTATCCTATATTTTGTATCCTGGATAGCACAATGGAGATGCTGCATCTCATTCTCATAGTGATCTTTATTTTACACATTTTTGAACTGTATTTACTCAGGATATCCCAGATTAGATGCAATATCTTGTTTTCAGTGGGGTTGTGATTTTACCCACTTTGACAATGTATTTATCCAAGGTAGCCTAGTCCAGATGTAAAATATTGTTTTTAGCATGTTATTTTACGCAATGCAGCATAATAATGTGTAGAAATTGAACCCCACTGAAAATAAAATGTCACATCTTCTGTGAACTAACTAGGCTAAATATATAGCAATCAGCTGGTATATTCTAGGAAAACACATTGTAAAAATGTATAAAGGCAAGATCACATTGAAACTGCCTCTCAGCAGATCTGTGTTGTGCAAATACATTAGAAAAAATAAGTAAAAGCATGACCACTCTGTAAATGACATATTGAATCTCAACTGGCAGATTCCGAAAAAATTCAGCATTTAAAATGGTTTAAATGCTTTACCCAAATGAAATAAATATTTTAAATATCGGCTTGGCTGGTCTTATCCCACAGGCCCTGCACCATTTTAGTAGCCCTCCACTGCACCACCTCCATCCTATGTTCTTTCTCAGATGGGGCTTCCAGAACTGGATGCAGTATTCCAGGTGCAGTCTCATGAGTGTCTTATACAGGACGGATTTCGGTCATGTCCATATTTTCAAGATGTCAAGGTGGCAGCTGTGAGTGAGCTGCCTGTGTTTTAGCAGAGACATCCCTGTTTTAGCTTTAGTTTATTTTATTTGTTTTAATCTGTTTTACATGCCTTTGTGTGTGATTATTTTAGTTAGTTATAGTTAGGACATACAGTGAAAAAGGCAGAGAGATGTAAGGTCTTATAGAGGTAGTGACTAAACAGCTGGCGTAGTGAGAGTGCACCAGAGCCTGAACAGCCTGAATAGCCTCAACAGCAAGCTTTTGACTCTGCCTGGACCCTTTTCTGTCTTCCCAATCCTCAGGTATCTATTGCCTTTTCACTTGGGAGCTGCTGGTGGGGATGCAGACTGTAGTAAGCTTCTTGGGGGGACAAAATTGTGGAGTTTGTGACTGAAGGGCTGATCCCCTTCTATTGTTTGGGTGGGCGACTCTGGTCGCCGGTGGGTGGCCGGGCTCTTGGCTGCCCCCTGTCCTGGGTGGTTCAGTGTTGGTCTGTGTCTGTCAGTGGTGGCTCTGGGGAAAGAGTAAGGGCAGAACCTGCCACCCAGAGCTGTAGCGGGATTCCTGGCAATTGTGGCCTGGACCACTTGGTGGTGTCAGAGGGGACACTGGTGGGTTACTGACTGGAGGGGGTGTGCACCCTCAAGGGGCGCCAAAGTCTACTCTACTGAGATGAGAGCTGGAGGGTTCTGTCCTTGGTGGCCTGTGAATTTCGGAATCACTGCTTGTGCTGGTGGCTTCCCCGGGTGCGTGATTTGCAGCTCTGAGGTGGCATTTTGGGGAGACTTGCAGTTTTTGGCTTAAGACTGTTTAATGAGGGTCTGGTTTATTTGTGAATCATCATCTGCTGGCCCTGCTTCTTGTTCTGGTGGCAGTACTTGGACTGTTACTGGGGAGGTATTGAGAGTACCCCCGAAGATTATTTTCTGGAGCAATACAATAAACTGTGTCATTGATGGTGGTGAAAGATCAATTCCCAGTCTGTGGCTATGAGTGTTGTGTGAGGATGAGAGCCTCACTCATCTTAGAAAAACACTTCCTGTGAAGTTCTGGTGGACTTCTTGTGTTAAAACACTGGCTATATTTTGTGGACCATTTGGGACTTTTAAGTTTTAGTTATTATTTAGGTTGTGGGAGATTTTAGTTGGTTCACTGTTCAAGGTGAGTTTGTCAGGGTTTTATTGGAGGTGGGAGATTGTTTAACTTCCTGTAGTATTAAGTTTGGAGTGGGTTTGCTTTCTGGGTTGGTAAGGGAAGATGTGTTGGTCAGTAGCTCTCCTTGTCAGGCACTACTCCTCCACTGAGCTTCAAGGCCTCTGCCCCTTTAACTGCCCCCTACTGTCTGCTGATGCCTATGGCTGCTGTCGAGCACTGGGGATAGCAGGAAGAAGGCAGGGGATGTGGGGGCTGGGCCCTCAGGGAGGAGAGGACCGGGTGGCTGAAGAGGAGATCTGGGGGCAAGAAGATGCCCTGAGGTGAAATAGAGACTGTAGAGGGGTCCTCCCTGTCTGGTCCCCATACCCAAGGTCTCCATCTCTGGTGGGCAGGTGGTGCGATCTGCCTCGGAGTCCCATCCTACCCAGAAGTGTTGTGCAGCATTAGAAACAAGATGGCAGTGACTGCCAGTCTTGTCAAGTCATCGGACCATGCTTGCATCACCGAGACCTGACTGGACAAGAATGCCGGTCCAACTTTGGAGGCGGCTATTCAGGTTGGGTTCTCGGTGATACACCACCCAAGGTTGGATTGTAAGGGTGGGGGCATTGTCATTTGTTTTAAAACAGATTTGGGCCTGGAAGGTGTGCCAGTGGAGGAGACCTGATCCTTTCAGTGTTTCTTGGGCACAGATACGGGGTGCAAAATTCTTCTCATCTACCGTTCACTCGGAGATGGGAAGCAATTTTTGCAGGAAATCACGGACTTCGTCATCGATACAGTGTTGGAGTCTCCCAGGGTGATGGTGCTGGGTGACTTCAGTGCCTGGATCGACGATGAACTCACATGCTTTGGACAAGATTTCCTTCAACTGATGTATTCATTGGGCTTCATACAGGTTGTTTCCTCTGCGACCCATAGTTCAGGCCACTCATCTTCCTACTGGGTATGGAGAGCACCGACTTGGTGGTGAAACTGGTCAGATGGTCTGACTATCAGGTTCAATATTCAGGCACCCCCCTATAGGCCTGCCCCTGTGGAGATGGTCCAGTACTGACCATTAAAGGGTTTGACCTCAGAAGGTCTGATGGTGGTCCTGGACCTATCGGGGTTTCCGTGTGCAAGCTTGGACTTAGAGCATCTACTTCAGGCCTAGAATAAGGCTGTGGTGGCGGTTCTGGATTCCATTGCTCCAGTCCATGTTTGCCTGCCCTCCACTCATTCCCGCGCTCCATGGTTTGATGGGACCTTGACAGAGATGAAGAGGGTTGGGCAAAGGCTGGAGCGTTGCTGGTAAAAATCTGGCCTAGATGCTGACAAGCTTAGAATGATGGCACATTATGAAGACTATCAATCTGGGATCTCATGTAAGAAGGCAGAGCTCCTGTCTGATGAGATTACAGCTGCACAGAAGCGACCGGCTCAGCTCTTCAGAACTGTGGACAGACTGCGCAATCCTGTCTGTCTGCAGTTACAGAAAGCCTTGTCACAGGAGAAGTGTGATGAATTTGCACGCTTTTTTGCAGATAAGACTGCTGACATCAGGTCAGAGATCTGCTCAGCTCGTTCCAGTGGAAGCGGCGGTGATTAGCATAAGGTCGCGGAACCTTGGGCTGTTTGGTCAGCTTTTGACCAGATGGTGATCATGGATGTCATGATGGTCATTCAAAATATGCGACCAACCTACTATTGTTTGGATCAGGGCACAACGTGTCTCCTTGTGGGATGCATTGAGGTCATCATCCCAATCCTAGCTGAGATTTTCCAGTGTTCATTAGAGACCGGGGTGTTCAATAACTCCCTGAAGGAGGCAGCTGTGACTCTGCTCCTCAGAAAACCTTCTCTTGACCCAGACTGTCTCACTAAATACAGAATGCTCTATAACCTTCCCATTACAGGGAAGGTTATTGAGAATGTGGCTGCGCTGCAGCTGGAGGAACATCTTGCCATCCATGACATCTGTGATCCCTTCCAATCAGGATTTAGGAAGAGGCACAGTACTGAGATTGCTCTTGTTCAGGTGCTCAATGACCTCCTCATAGTGAGAGATTGGAGGAGTCATTCAATCTTAGTCCTCCTAGACATCTCTGTGGCATTTGACACCGTGGATCATGGGATATTGCTGGAGCACCTGTGGATCATCTGTGCAGTGTCTGGTACAGTTCTCAGGTGGTTTTGATCATTCTTCACTGGCAGGTTTCAGAGAGTGATGTGGTGAATTTATTCCTCTGACCCATTCTCCCTGCCACGTGTGGTGCTGCAGGGCTCTGTGCTGTCTCCCATGTTGTTAGCGGTGTACATGTTGTCACTGGGGGACATTGTAAAGCAGTACAGGCTGAGTTTTCACTGCTATGCAGATAATACTCAGCTGTACATGTCCTTTGCGCCTGAACAGCATATAGTGGTCTCGGTATTTAACAACTGCTTATCCGAGATCCAGGGTATGATGAGTGCCAACTACTTGAAGCTAAACTCAGACAAGACTAAGGTGTTAGTTGTGGATCTGAGTCAGCTAGTTGAGGGGTCTTTGGTAGGTTAGTCAACTGGTCTTGTACTAGGGGACTGCCAGCTGAGGACTTCTGAGTGGGTGTGGAGTCAGTGTTGTCCTTGACGATGGGCTGGGCCTGAAGGATCAGGTGTCATCCATTGCCAAGACCTCATTTTACCACCTGAGGAATATTGCCCAGATGAAACATCTGGTTCCAGCGAGTCACGTGATGCACTCTGAGCGAGTGTTCTACCTTCCTGGAGCTCCGTGTAAAGGACTAAATTAAACCATGGCAAATCATCCAAAATGAGTAATTCTAACTGCACACTTGATATTTCATTTGCTGACAAATGAACAGAATGAGTTCCAAGCGAAAATCAGACAATGGACTCACAAAACTTACAACAAATGGATACAAGCCCAGCCGCCACGCCTAGGCCAGCACAGGCTGCTAAGAGACATAAACTGGACACGGCTACAAACGAGCAGCCAGACACTGATATAAGTGACTCATTGGTAAGTAAACTAGAACACTTTTTTCTGACTTTGAAAAAGTTAAAATAACAATTTGCGCCCTGGCTTCAGATATGAAAACTATGAAGCCAATGCTGGAAACCCAATCCACATAAGTCACGGATATAGATACTAGGGTCAGCTCAGTAGAGGACAGGGAATACAAGGATGAATGGGACATTGTCAGCCTGCAACAAAAACTTCACAAGCTGGAGGACCGAATAGAACATGAGTGCAGATATAGATGGAGCAATCTTGGGCAGGTGGGTATTCCTGAAAAAGCAGAGGGGCATGACTTACTGTCTTTCATCCAAAAACTAGTGCTGAATGTAGCTGAAACACCAAAGCACAGCTTCACCTTCAATCTACAGTGGGTACATCAGTCCTCCAAAGCTCAGCATTTTCCCAATGGCAGTGCCAAGCCCTGGGCTATAATTTTCAGTTGCCAGAGCCTCAGCGACAAAACCCAAATCCTGACCCAAGCCAGACAGAAGGGAATGCTCCTTTGGAAAGGCCAAAAATTCTACACCTTTAATGATGTTACCCTATTGGTCAGGGACAGGCAGCAGGCATACCAATCGATTAAAGCAGCTTTGCACCAGCCCCGTGTCTCATTACGAAAGTTGCATCCCACGTGACTAGTGATCACCACTGAAAAAGGAAGCACAGAGTTATTGAATGCTGAGGTAGCCAAGCAAAAATTGAATAAACTTCTCCCAAAACTATTCCAGCCTCCTCAAACTTCATAAACATCACTGCAGAAGAAACCAATGGCAAACCCAGCAGGTCCAGAATGGGACAGGCAAGCTACTGAAGGTATGTGATGCTCTGGAACCTCCCCTTGTCGTATGACCTTACCCCACCTCCATGGGCTGAGATAATAACCTCCTGTTCCCTTCATTGTCTGGGACTCTCTCTAATGGATGGGGCTCTCTCCATGTGCTACCCCTGGTTTGGCTGTCACACCCCAATCAACCTGTATAGTTCAAACTGTGCTGAACTTTAATCAGGCCTATCGAAGACTGATGTTCTGTTCCGCTGTCCTACCGTGGCGTGCACCTTCAGGCAAGAGGAGTGGACAGTGATAGAAGACTGTCAGTTAAATGGGCAATGGGTTTAAACAGGACTGCAACATGACTGCCTGATTACCTTTGTTGTCCCTTTGTCCTGTCCACCACCTTAATTACACTTCTTCTTCCAGTTGTGGAATCTCCCGCCGTAGCCTGCACCATTAATTATCTGCTCATCCCAGTGGATCACTCGCCCCTCCTGGCTTCTCCATCACACTTCCCAACAGCAGGACGTAACCCGACACCAGCCCTCCACCCTCCCCATCTGCTTACATGGAACTGAAACATGGCAAGGTATGCCAATCTCTTTGACTGACTACAGCCCATAGATTATGTGCAGATACCCACTCTAAGGCTAAAAATGGACCACAGCAAGGACATCCTACGCAGCGGAGCTCTCCTCTTCTCCCTGAACCATGAAGCCTGACACTGCTACCTAACTCTGGAGGTGAACCCCCCTACATGAATGCCAGGAGGTGCTTCTCTTCCTTACCCAGTGGCACTGCAGGCTGTAAGCGAGGCAGAGGTGGGACGCCAGCCAGGACCTGCAGTGGAGAGCATCCTTGGATGAAAATCTGTGGCACCTGGCTCATCTCAGCAGGACTACACTACTACAGTAAATCACAGCTCTCATCTCACTGAGGAGGTCCAATAAGGTGACAGGACACTTGCTGAAAAGGGGACCCATTCCTCTCAATACTGTATAAGGTTATTACTTACTCTCTCTCCACAGTGCATGCTTTATGTCTCCTGAGGAGAAATCTGTGAGTTAGCATGAAACCCAGAATTACATGGCAATTTTGAAACAGCGGGCTAGGGGTGCAGGGTGGACAATGGGACCTCTGCCCTGTGCTGCTGCGGACCATGTGGGTGATGCATTTGCACATACACACACACACACACACACACACACAACCTGAGGAAGAGGCTCACAGTCTACCTCTCTAGCCTTACATCTGGTTACCATGAAACTACCTACATAAGGGCTCCCACAGAGGGGGGGGATGAGCACCACCACCAAAAGGGATCCACATGCACGCAGTTTGGGCAACTGGCCAATCCAGACAAACCCCTGGAACATGGTAACCAGATGCTACAACCCAGCCCAGGAGACTCTGGCCACCCATAGAGAAGTGGACATCAATTTGACAACTTCCAGATACTGCTTACCTGGAAAATGCCAGTACAGGGAGGAGCAATCAAGCGAGGAGCTTCCTCACAGAGGAGCACAGACAGCCTCACAGAGGGGATTGGGATGCCCATGCAGGCAACCCACCCCCTGGAGGGCACTCTTAACCACCCCACACTTTTCTCACTTTATCACTGAACCATTAATGCCACCTTGACCCACAGCCGTCAGGAACCACTTTACCCAGACTAAGGCAAGCTCTTGGCATACTCAGCAAAGAGTACCATGGCAGGAGAATAAGAAATTGAAGGGACAGACACCTTAGTGCAATTGTTGATGCCTTCACACACACTGGATCACACCGGGAAGGGACACAATGGGCGAAGGAGGGCACTATCACCTACCAACAGGTTCTTTCTGGCTACCCGCATCCAAACACTTACAAAGAGGGAGGGGGGCCTGACCCATGGGGGGTAGACTGGCCCAGCAACCTGGGGAACTGCGGGGAAGAGGAAGCACAAGAAGCTGAGGCAAAAGATGGGGGAGTACCCCTCCCCGCGAGGCACACCAGTGTAGACTGCAGGCTCCATCATAGACTGGAGACCCCGGTAGCTCTCACCTGTCTCGGGGTTGCCCTATCTCACCTTGTCTTCCTGTTACTCTATCTTCCTAGTCCCCATAGTGGACAACTCTCAACCTCCAATCAGATCTCATGGAACAGGAACACCCTCATAATAGCTCATGTCAGACCAACTAGTCCAGGGTTCTGCCCCTGCTGGGCTATACTTCCCTCGACAGAGAGGGACAGCCCAGGCTCCAGCAGGACCCACCCTTAGCCATCACAGGCCAAAAGATTTATACAAGCATTACCTTGCTAATTAGTTAGAGATGTTAGTATAAATATGTACTCTTCTTATATGTTCCTCTTACTGTACTTTGTTTACTCCAAATTACCAGGACCTATGTATGTGGGATGTGTGATCTGCTGGGCAGCCTGGCCAGTCCCAAGCCCCCAGGAGACCAACCCTCCACATAGCACATGCTTCAGTAACCCCTGCCTCGATACTCCCAATATAAGGTTCCAGACAAAGAGAGCGGGACATTGAGGAAAAACTATTGAACCCAACCGACAACACAAAATAACCTCACACCCATGTTAGCTATGCCCAAACTTAACTTCCTTTCGTGGAACATCCGAGGGGCACAAACCAAATAAATATGATACATTATTCTTAGGCACCTCAAACAGGAGAAAACCAGTGTGGCATTCCTACAGGAAACCCACACAATCTCCTCGCAGGCACACTTGTGGCACAGATAGTGGGTCAGACACACTTTTGCTGCAGGGGCTGACAACAAGAAGGCTGGTGTAGCAATCCTAGTTCACAGACACATCCTCTTCAAAATAAATCAGAGAAGAGAAGATCCAAACATTCGCTTCCTAATGCTAGAATGCACTCTTGACAGGAGTGACATAATTCTAGCTGTAGTATATGGGCTCAACAGGGATGACCCTAAATTCTTCATGGTACTACTGGCAATCTTGGTAGAATTCAAACACCTGCCCATGGTCATGGCTGGGGACTGGAACTCTGTCATGGACAAGTCGTGCATGTGGGCAACTAGCCTAACACCAAACCAGAGGGCGCTGTCTGAGATGCAGGATTCACTGGGTCTTATAGAGGCGTGGCGAGCCTTACACCCAGGTATGAGAGGGTACACATTCCGGTTCCCCATGCATGGCATCTTGTCCAGACTAGATTACTTCTTCCTACCACCCTCACTCTTGGGAAGCACTCACCACTGCAAAATACTGGCCACAGTCATCTCAGACCACTCCCCGGTCTGCCTATCCCTTACACCTCACGCCAACCAACCAACAAGAGAACAAGTTGTGGAGAGTCAGTAATATCATACTTCAACACTGACATGAGGGATAAACTAGAACAGTCCATCCAAAACTTCTTCAAGGAAAGCATGGTCACAATACCCCACTATCACAATGTTTGGGGTGCCTCTAAGTGTATGACTAGAGGCGAGCTAATCAGGCTGGCAAAGGCAGCAAAAACAAAAGAAAAGCAATGTCCCACCAGCTCCTGCTAGAAATCAGGACTCTGGAATGGGATCTCTTAACCACTGCGCTGCCCGAGGATTGGTTCCTCCTCAACTCCCTGAGGGCTCGATTCAAGGAAACCATTAGAGAGCAGGCAGAGCATGACATACTAAAATCACGAACCAGATACATAGACCAGGGAGAGAAAGCGGGCAAGCTGCTAGTCATTAGACTGAAGCAGCAAGAGGCAGCCAGAACAAATAAAGGCATCCGTGAAGGGCCAGCCACTCCCCTCATCACCAAACCTAGAGATATAGCTTCGGCCTTCACCGACTACTACAGGTTGCTCTACACAGAGGAGGTAATGACTCTGGAGCAGTTAATCGATAACTTTCTCAATACAGCCCAACTCCCACAACTAACACATGAAGAAATGGCAGCACTTAGTGCAGACATATCCCCGTATGAAATCCGGAGGGCAATTAATGAACTACCCCTAAACAAAGTACCAGACCCAGATGGGTTCTCAAACAACTTCTACAAGACCTTTGCACACCTCCTGACTGAGCTCCTAAACACATTTTACAAATCAGCATGGTATTTGCACTTTCTCAACCCATAATTTCAAGAGGACCTCATAACCCTTCTCCCTAAACCTGGGAAGGATCTGGAATGTATATCTAGCTACATACCTATTTCACTGCTCAACATTGCATCAATTTCCTAGTGAAAATACTGGCTGCTAGAATAGGGAAAGTATGGGATCACCTCATAAGCCCTGAGCAGGAGGACTTTATGAAGGGCAGAAGATCCGTAGATCATCTGAGCAAACTGGCCCATCTAATCTCTGCGGTGAAGGATTCAGATCAACTGGCCATACTTCTTTCACTAGATATTGAGAAAGCCTTTGACGGGGTCTCCTGAATCTTCTTGTTACAAACTCTGCAATGCTTCAGGTTCCCAGAGCAATTCATCAAATGGGTGTAACTCATTTATTCACACCCCTCAGCCCACTTGAGATGCAATGGTACAAACTCATGTTCTTTCACTCTACACAGAGGCATCAGACAGGGTTGTCCACTTTCCCCCTATCTTTTCAATCTTTACCTGGAACCCCTAACCTGAAGAATCTTATCACAGAAGGAATTCGATGCATACGGACACATTAGATATAAACTATCCACCTATGCGGATGATATCCTGCTACATCTAAAGAATCCGTTAGTCTCCATCCTGGCACCTTAACCTTGCTGGAGAAGTTCAGCGCACTCTCAGGCTTTAAACTAAATCTGGACAAATCCTGCTTGATGCCCCTGAATCACTGGATCAACAAAGTTCAACTTAAGTGGTGGGGGGCAAAATGGTGCACAAAATCAGTTAAATACCTGGGCATCCAGATCACCCTTAACAAGAGACAGATGTATATGCAGAACATTGAGGCTCTCCTTACATCCATCAAACAAGACCTGGGCAGATGGTCGGTGCTCTCACTCTCCCTCTAGGCCAGACTCAACACCATTAAAATGAATATTCTACCAAGAATCCTGTACCCCCTAGAGATGACAAACCTATTTGTTCCTACACTCTGATTCAACAGCCTGAAATCCCATCTGAGCTCCTTCCTGTGAGCCAACAAAATGCCCCATAGAGCATATAAAAACCTGAATCTCCCCAAAGGGCTGGGGGGGACTAAAGCTACCAGATTTCCACCAATTATACTTTGAAGTGCACTCAGGGAACTTCCTATGGTGGACAAAGAAAACAGACACAGCAAGCAAAGGGGATTATGTTCCGCTATGGCAGCAGATTGAAACAGACCTGTGTCACACAGATCATATCAATATACAGTCCCTCATCAGTATTCCGCATTCACAGATCACAGTTGCACTCAAAGGCACTCCCATAGGCACCTCCCACCTGGTGAGCAGACAGCTGCACAGACCCCTCAAAACCAAGCTCATCCTAAACTCAACTCAGCCGCTCTATGGCAACCCTACTTTCAAAATCCAGCACAAACCCATCTTCTCTAGCTTAATAAAAGTGTTTCATGCAGTACACGTGGACCACCTCATACAGAAAGGGGATTTTGTATTCCTCGCATCTTTTGCCAAGCTCATCCCAGAAATACGAATTTTTCCATTTACTTTATTCCAAATAAGTCATTCCATTGCAGCGGCCCTTCCACCCAGGTCTTGGCATCTCTATGACTCCTCAACCTGGGAGGAGTTAGCCTTCCTAGCTGAACAGCAACACTCCATGCCTATACCATAAACTCCTAGAGCATACATCATCGGAGAACCTGAACAATTGCCGCTATTGGGCTAGGAAGTTCCCTGGTCTTAAATACCCTGCCACCAGGAAGACAATGTGGGAATACCTTCATAAATACATCAAAGTAGATGTCCTCAAACTAATGCAGATAAAAATCTCACAGGACATGTACCTCACACCACAGAATCTGCACAAAATGGGACACCTGCAATCAGTTAACTGCCCTAGATACAAGCAAGACACGGGCATGCTCAAATATATCCTCTGGGATTGTCCAAAAGCAGCCCTACTCTGGACCACCATTCAAACACACTTAGACCCACTACTAGGGTTCGATTCAGCCTTCTCACCTGAAATCTGCCTCATGGGGCTCAGCCTAGGCAAAGTTTTCAGGATCTGGAAATTCCACATCTCCCTAAATTCAGCCACAGTGAAACAAACTAACTTAAGACACCAGCTGGATGATACTATCCCCACCTACAAAGAGTGGCATAACACCATACTCGAGGCATTAAAAATAGAAAAGATGGCCTGCTCATTTTGGAACTGCAAAGACACTAATAGGGATAGATGGGGCATGCTCGAATCCCTGCTACTCATCACCCAGACGTCGATTGGGAAGGTAAGGGAGGACAGCCCGCATACAACCAGGGGGACCTTTAACCCCACATGCTTTACAACCCTGAAAGCAGAACATAGATAGGGCCTCACTCTGCAATCTGGCCAGTGATACGCGGCCGGGAGGCCAGCCAACCTCATCTGTGACAAGGAGGCTTCCCCGCAGGTCCCCTGCACACTTGGAGATGGAATCCTGACAGCTACATTCCTGGAGCAAGCTGTGTAATTTCTTCTGTGTAACTTTTCCTTACTTGACATGACTATTTACAAGACTACATGTGCAATTGGTATTATCCTCCTCCCTTTTTTTCCTTTCCGCATTGCATATTTTGTCATTGTCATGTACTTTCTAAAATGAAAATCTAATAAAGCATGTTATTTAAAAAAAAAATCTGGTTCCGCCCAACAACCTGCCGACATTGGTCCATGCCTTTGTGACCTCCCGCTTGGATTACTGCAACTCCCTTTACCTATGGCTGCCGGGGGTCGATGTCCACCAGCTGCAGCTAGTGCAGAATTCAGCAGCCAGGTTACTGACTGTGCTTTCTCAATCTAGTCATATTACACCTGTGCTGCGCAAGCCACACTGGTTGCCAGTGCAGTGGAGGATCACCTCCAAGGTCAGCTTGCTGACCTTTAAAGCCCAACACGGACAGGGACTGCACTACCTGCAAGAGCTTCTGTGCCCCTACTGCCCCTCCCGACCACTACGCTCCACCAATGAGGGATTGCTGGAGGTTCCCAGGGTTTGTTGAAGTCATCTGGTATTTGAGCTTTGCTTATGTAGCTCCTGTCCTGTGGAACTCTCTACTTCATCGGGTTCGGGAGTGCCTGATGGTGGAGAGCTTTAAAGCCACTCTGAAAACATACCTATTAAGTCTTGTCTTCTACGATGAATAATTAATAAGGATGGATTTTAGTATTGCTGTCTACATTTTAACTATTTATGGATTTATTTGTGTTATTTTGTAAAGCACTTTGATATTTAAATTGTGCTTAAGAAATAAAGTTTATTATTAATTATTATTATTTTATTACAGGGGCAAGATGACCTCCTTCTTTATACTCCTCATACACCTCCCTATGCATCCAAGCATCTGGCTAGTCTTTACAGCCACCTTATCACACTGCCGAGACTCTCTTAGGTCCTCTGAGATAACCCCCAGGTTCTTTTCCTGCTCCGTGTCAGTCAGAACCTCCCCACCTGGTTCATACTTTGTCTCGGGGTTTTTGTGCCCTATGTGCAAGATCCTGAACTTCTTTGTATTGAATCCCAGCTGTCATTCTTCAGATCATTTCTCCATTTTTTAAGGTCTTCCCTCACTCTTTCAACACCCCCTAGCATGCCCACTTTATTGCATATATTTGTACTGTCTGTGAAGAGGCATACCTTCCCCTCTAGTCCCTTTGCAATGTCCCCAATAAAGACATTGAAGAGGACTGGCCCCAACACTGACCCCTGCATCACCTTGCTCATCACTTCTCCCTCTACAGAGTACTCCCTGTTTACCACAACCCTCTGACTCCTGCCATTCAGCCAGTTCCTTACCTACAGAACTATTTTAGTATCCACCCCAGGCTGCGTAGTTTGTTAATCAACCTTCTATGAGGGACAGTGTCAAAGGCCTTCCTGAAGTCCAGATAGGCCACATCACCACACCTCCCTGGTTCACTACCTTAGTTACCCAGTCATGCTGTAGATTAGTACAGTGAGTTAATGTAAAACACAGTGCTTATCCTAAATACAGTAAAAGTTGGGGTTAGATGTATAAGCAAATAAATGACATATAAGGCAGTGTATTTGTGTGTTAGTGTGTTTATTTGTACAGTATGTGTGGCAATGCTCTGTGTATGTAGACAATGCACTGCTATGTTATAGGTATACTGGAATATGCATATATGTGTATATGTATTAGTCAGCAGTGTGTGTGTATCACAACAATCAGAAAATGCAGACAAGTGGCTCAGTGGTTAGTGCACAAATTGCCAGTCTACATTCCCCCACTATATAGATCAGTTTCAGTCTTATGCATGTCATTGCTGATTTAAATGAGGAGTCTAGTGGCAACCTCCCACCCTCCAATATCCTTCAGAGCCTGAAAATAAGAAAATGGTCCCTCAATGTCTTTGTACGTTTGCTTGTGCTTGCGCAAGAAACATTTTGCTACAAGGAACAGTATTTCAGATGTGTGTCACTGCCAAGCCAATTACAGCCGAAGCTCCAAGGGGCTTGGCAATACAGACCAATGAGCATACACTCTGGTCATGACTCAACTCACTGCTTGCTGGGCAGAAACTTTGTGTATTTGAAAAGAGTCAGACTCTCCTATCAGACAGCTGCTGGCTCAATTCATTTACATGATGCCACCCTGCAACTTGCAGAGTGGAGTCATTATCAGTGACAGCTGACCTCAGAAAAACTGCATGACCAGACATCTGCTGAACCTGTCAGATGCTTTATTTGCAAGTTCCAAGCATTCAAACGCAATACATGCCAAGGGTACTCTGTGTATCAGTTCATATAGAAAGAAATTTAACTGTATGGTTGTGCAGTTTTTTGAGCTTTCCGCAGAAGACTGAGTGTTAACATTGTTGAAAAGTCCTATACATTAACTCCTGATCAGCATCAGTGAGTAAAGCAGAGTAGTTTGCATAAAAAAAGAAAGCTTTCTCTATGTCCATGCACATAGGACATATGCATAAGCTACTGTATAGCCCTCCTCCCTTTCTTGTTCAGCATTACCTCAGTCTCTCTGGTGAGGCCCTGCAGACTCAGACTTTACCGTTATGGCTAATGGCTCTTCCAGTTCTGCCGGTAGTCTTCAACAGTAGGAGCTGGAGCTGAACCTTTCTGAGTATGCAGACCCTCTTCCCTTTCTACTTGCACAACCAGTTCTCTCTTCTCTCTCCTATTGGCTGGTACAGTTTGTTGACCCTCTCCCTCTCACTGGTATAGTTTCCTCTTTCCACACCCCTCCTCACCCACTCAGTTGACTCTCAGCCTGCTTTAGCTTTGCTTACCTTACCTGCCGCTGCATGTTTCTCATAGTTCATGCACCACCCAAAGTCAAATCCACTGCCAACAACTTATTAAACTTGTCTCGTTATGCATTCTCTCATTGACTGATGCTGCTGCTACTGATACTTCCGATTTGCTGCTGCCCAGGTGTGATGGTTAGGGGCTGGGTTGCCCTTATGTGGAACAGGTATGTGAAACTCATAGTCAATAATGCAGAAAGAACTGTGATTAAAAATACCAGCAGAATAGTACTGAATATTGCTAAGAAGCTCTATCAACATCCTGGTAAGGGAACAGTGGATAGCACACCTCCAGAGAAACAGTGCTTACAGTGCGTGGGTTGAACATTAGATGGCTTTTCTTCAGGCCTAACTGCTAGGTGCTATACAGCACTGGTTGTCTAGGATCCCCCCCCCCCATTAAATCAACCCATTCACTCATTTTGTTGCTGCCTCTCATTAAGCATACAATATGGCAATCAATTCAGATTATTTGTAACAAATTAATGTGCCACATTACTCCATTTTAAACAGCTGATATAATTGTGGAATGAAATAATTGTGAACCGCTGTAAATCTTTCAGATAAATTTAGTTGTACTGTGTTGTGTTAAGTTATTTTGTTTGTTGTTTAACATCAATACACATGTTTAAAAAAAGAAGAACCTCCATCAATGGGATGACATTATCCTGACAGGTGAACAAAGTGGATAGTATGACTTTTATTGGAACAACAAACTGGCAAATTCAAGAGCGAGTATGGGTCACCTCCTTTGATGAGCCTTAACTTGTTCACTTTCAATTTACTCTCTTCTTGCACCTTATATAGTCATTGTTAAAAGACAGAGCCACGGAAATCAGCAGTAATTCTGATGTTTGTGCCAATCATGTCCCTTCCAGGTATCTCTTATATCTTTACATCACAGAGGTAAGGACGATGAGGTTAATACTGCAGTTTTTTTTTTTTTACCCAACACAATAAAATGACGGTTGGGTGCAGTAGTAGAATTACCAGGTGTTTCTGCCCAAAAGAAGGCTTAATGTGGACCATTTCAATTAGACTCTTGGGGAAGGGGACTGCTGCCTCAGTACCATGAAGTCATCTAAAATAATATTTTGTGTGGCTGAAGACTACACCACATAGACTGGTATAAATTACATTCAGTTACTGTAGCTGTGGAGCCGAAATCATTCATGCGAGGCTAACACAGCATGATCGAATAGTGGATTTATTGTCTCTCTACTGGGCAAAACTTGGCAATAAACTGAATAATTCAATCAATAGTATGAACTGGATTTACCAGTTGATAAACAGTACCCTGTCTGGTTTAAGCACAGAGATTCTCCATTCTAAGCATTTTGGAGGGCAGAGAATGTTACTAACTGTGATTTTAGTTGTAGGCTAAAGGCGTGTTATATGATGTAAAAGGAATCAATCAGTTCAGTGGAGAAGATAACCTGGATTCTGTTTGAACCAATGAGATGGGCTGTGAGATTGCCTTTATACGGTAATCTCATTTATCCAAGTTACAACATGGGACATTATGGATAAGTTGAGTGAGTCAAGCATTTGCAACTTCACATCCAGTTGCCAAGAAAACAGGTTTAGTATTTTTATTAAGAGAGGCATCCCTCCGGAAATTCATAGAATAGATATAGGGCTAGAGGGGAGAATGTTTATCTTAGAAAATGGCAATTCAGGGCAAAAAGATGGAAAACATAGAAACAAGCCGAAGAAGAGGGCATTGCAGTCTTTTGAGTCTGCTTGAAGTGGAGGGACTACTTGGCTTTTATAGGCCCAGGTGCCTACCCATTTGATCCCCCCCTTTTTATTTGTCCCACCCTTTCTTGAAGCTGCCCCTGAGAATTGCATTAATCACTTCCTCTGGCAGCCTGTTCTCACAGAGATTGTATATACAGTACATAGAAACTAGAGGGGACATCACATGTTTTTGTTGTTTCCTGCCACTGTGTTAATAATAGGGAATAACTAGAGCACTCGTAACGACATGAGATGGCCCCTCTAGTTTACTATTTATTTTCTCTCTATGCTTGTTCCATCCCTTCACCACCTTCTGCGTGAAGTAGTACTTCCTGGCATCCTTCCAGAACACATCACCTATCAACTTGTTGCCATTCCCTTGGTACGTGTAATCTTGCTGGGTATGATCAATTCATTGGTGTCCGCCTTGTTGACACCCTTCATGTATTTGAAGGTCTTGGTCATGTCTCCTCTCTTCCTCCTGGTCTCCAGTGAGCACATGTTTAGATGTTCCAGCTTCACTTCATATGTGTTCCCTTCTTAACCCTGTGTACCATCCTTGTGGCCCTCCTGCACAGCCGTTAACCTGTTCATGTCTTTCCTCAGCTAGGGACTCCAGAGCTGGACACAATACTGTAGGTGTTGATGTACTAGGAATCTATACAGGGCAGTGTAACATTCTTGCACCTGCTACTTATCCCTTTGCTTATACATCCCAGAATTCTGCTTATATAATAATATAATAATAAAAATACTTTATTTATATTGCACCTTTCTAAAACCAAGGTGCATTAGCAGTATATTTCTTAAAACAATAAAGAAAACATAAATACATAATACTAATACATAAAATATGTTAAGACATCATCATTAAAATAGCATCAATGCGAAAACACTGCTAACCACAAATGGAATTTTAAAGCATGTTTAAATTTCTCCACAGACGTGCACTCCCAAAGCGGACTATGTTCCCTGCTGACTTACTGCACAGTGCAGATGGCTTGAGGGAACTTGTGGTTGTTACCCCCAAGTCCTTCTCTTTGTCTGACACTAAAAGTGACCCTGTCTAGCCTGTACTCAGCACTTATTTTCCTCCCAGCAAGCGTGACTTTGCATTTTGTGTTGAAGCCCGCTGCCAGATTCCAGACCACCTCTCCATCTTTTCCAAGTCCTGCTTTAATTCCCTGACTCCTCCTCACAATCAACCTTGCCACAGAGCTTGGTGTCATCTCCATAAAGACAGCTTTTACCTTTGGTGCCTTCTCTGACATCCCTAATGAACACATTGAAAAGCACCAGTCTAAGAACTTAGTCTTGTGGAACCCTGCTCATGACTTCTCTCATTTCTGGGTACCTCAATTAATTATTACCCTCTGCATCATCCCCCCAGCCAATTTCCCACCAATTTCATCATTTTGTCTCCTACTACAAGATCACTGACTATTTATTAGATAAGTATTTGGTATATATAGAAACATAGACCTTGTTGGCAGAAAAGGACCTTTAGTCCGATCCAATCTGCACCTTGTTCCTGACTATTCTATCACCACTGACCCTAGCTGATCATAGGTGTCAATCCTTCACCCCTCACCGTTCCTGTACCTAATATGCCCCTGTGCCTACCCTATGCATGCTTGAAGCTCCCCACAGTCTTTGCCCCACTACCCTCCTCTGGCAGGTTGTTCCAGTCATCCACCACCCTTTCCATGAAGAAGTATTTCCGCACATCTCTCCTAAACTTCCCCCTTTTAGCTTCATTACATACCCCTTGTTCTAGTGCCTTCCTTTCTCTAACATAGACCCTCCACTTGCACCTTATTCATTCCTATGAGTTACAGTTCTTGCAGGTTTCAATCATGTCCCTTCTCACTCTCTTCTCTTCCAGGGAGTACACGTTGAGTTCCTGGAGCCATTCTTTATATGGCTTCTCATGCAGCTATGTTGCCATTTTGGTTGCCCTTCTCTCTACTGCCTCTGCCCTTTCAATGTCCTTGCAGAGGTGCGGTCTCCAGAACTGGACACAGTACTCCCAGCTGGCGCCTCACCACTGAGCGTTATAGTGGCAGCACCACCTCCCTCCTCCTGCTAGAAATCCATCTCCCAATGCACCCAAGCAGCCTACTAGCCTTTCCCCTGTTTTTTCCCACTGCCCGGCTACCTTGTGGTTATCAGACAGAATGACCCGTAGGTCTTTTTCTCACTTGGAGACTGTAAGCTCCACTCCCCCCATCTAATACACAGGCCCTGGATTCTGCAGCTCTAAGTGCGCAACCTTGCACTTTTTGGCATTGAAACCTAGCTGCCACTCCCTAGACAATTCCTCTAGTTTCGATAGATCCCTTTGCATTCTCTACACCCCTTCCTGAGTGTCAACTCTGTTGCAGAGATTTTTGTATCATCCGCAAAGTGACACAACTTGCCCTCAAGCTCCTCTGCAATATTGCTTACAAAGACAGTGAAGAGGCCTGGTTGCAGCACCGAACCCTGTGGCCCCCCGCTACTCACTCTCCTATTGTCTGAGTGGCTACCATTTACCATCACCCTTTATTTATTTATTCATTTGGTAACTGGGTTGGTGCACTGATCCAAAGACCTTTTTCAGGCACAGCTCAGGCCAGAAACTGGCACAAACAACATAAAAATGCAGTGAGAGAATAACATGAATCATACAGGGAACATAACAGTGAAGGTCAAGCGAACAGAGACAATACAAGGTAAACAGTACCAGGTACATCAGGAATTAAACATACCAAGGTATATAACATTTAGGTAAACAGGGTAAGGTTGCTCCATCATTCAACAATTGGAATAACAATAATATTCAGGGAAGGAGAGGACAGCGGAGCACTAGAAGGGGGCTAAGGGTGGGCTGCAAGGGAGGTGTAGCTATGCTAGCAGCCTGTGGGCAGACATAGGTCATGGTGGACAGAAAGTGCTTTCTTAACAGTAATTTAGATTTGAAGGAGGATCTGGGGAATGTAGGGAGGAGGGGAGGGCATTCCATAATGAGAGTCCAGCTGCGGAGAAGGCTCTTAGACCCATCCTCATAGTTATGTTAGGGCATTCCAGTTGAAGGTGGGAAGACTGACGTAGATTGCGGCAGTAAGTTCTGTGCAGGATAAGAAGGGATAATGGAGAGTAAGAGGGATTGTGCAAGGTATCAGCAATGGTCCAGGCTAGCAGGTACAGTAGGAGTGCCGTGCTTGTGGGGGGGCCCAATTAAGGGACTGGTAAAGAGAGCAGTGATGAGTGAGGAGAGGTTCACAGCAGGCAAGGTGACATATTCAATTGTAGGTAGTGTCCAGGTGGTTAAGGTTGGTAATGGAAATGAGGGAGTATACGGGGCAGCCATAGTCAAGGAGGGGGAGGAGGTTGCAATGGGCAATAGCAAGGTGGGCTTCCAGCAAGAGGTGCAAGAGGTGGTTGATCATGCGATAGCAGAGCCCTATCTTCCGGCTGATGAACATGATCAGTGAGGCAATGTGGTCAGTGTAGGTTAGGGATGGGTCCAGGATTACCCCCAGATATTTGAAGGCAGGAACAGTGTCAAGGGGAGATCCATCTGAGGATTTGACAATGAGAAGGCCACCGTTGTGGGCAAGGGTGAAGAGTTTCGGTTTGGAACCGAAAAATATGGCCTTTGTTTTGGCAGCATTGACCATTAATTTGTTGATGGAGAACCAACAATGTGCCTTGCAGAAATCATCGGTAAAAGTGGCAGATAGTGATGGGGGGTCACTTTGGTATAGTATTAAGTCGTCGGCATACAGGAGTGATTTACAGGATAGGCCCTCCAAAGGAAGAGAGTTAACGAAGAAGGAAAAGAGGAAGGGGCTGAGGACAGATCCCTTGGGGTCACCCACACAGACAGGCAAGAGAGGGGAGGTGGCACCAACAAGGCAGTCTATCTGTGTTCTACCAGAGAAGTAGTTAGTGAGCCTGGTGGTGGAAGCAGGGGAGAAACCAAGGGCGTTCATTTTTGCTACCAGGATGTTGTGATTTACAAGACCAAATGGTTTGGACAGATCAACAAACACTGCACCAGTTAGCTTCCCTTCATCCATATTCCTCAGCACATGGTTGGTGAAGAGGGCAAGAGCCGTGGTTGTGCTGTGCCCCTTCTGGAAGCATGTTGCTGAGGGCAAAGGAGATTATATTTGGAGATGTGCTCTGAGATGTGGTAGTTTACTGCCTCCTCTAGGAGCTTACCAACATGGAGCAGAATGGAGATGGGATAGTAGTTGTCTGTAAGACTAGGGTCATCTAATTTATGAATGGGGACAATTCTGACCTGCTTCTAGATCACTGGAACAGAGGCTGTAGTAAGGGAGAGGTTAAAGATGAAGGTGAGTAGATAGGCATTGTCCTGGGAAGCGGAGGGGATAGACCATCACTACCAGCGCTTCCTCGAAATGGTAGGCTGAGGAGGAGCTTAAATGTCCCTGGAGGAGAAATGGTCTTAAAATAAAAAGGGGGCTAGTAGGAGGGGAAGGTGGAGGGGGGGGAAGGGGTGGAGGGGGTATCTTAGCCAGGTAGCTGCTAAGGTTAGAGAAATGTGCATTAATTGCATTCACAATGTCAGTAGGGTCAGTGAGGGACCCTTGTTGTGTGTTTAGGGGGAAGGTGACTGCTTGGTGGGAGGGGAGAGCAAGACATTAATGCATCATATCCTTTAACCAGTTTGATATCCAACTTGTCACTTTCTCCCCCTCTCGAATGCTCCTTAGTTTATTTATTTATTTAGGAAATTGGAATTACAACCCTTTGAGTCATAGACTCGTTTCCAAAGGCTCCACATCAGAATAAAACATAGACATTCATACAGTACATACATAGAATAAATGTGGGTGAGCAATCATACAGGTGTATAAGTACAATGAGCACAGGTTAATGCCTATACATTTGGTAGTTAACACGGGGCAGAGCTATCAACATATTTACCTAACGAGTGGGTAAGACCTATACAATTGGTAGCTAAAGCAATGCATGATATGGGCTGGTAGTAAGCCGGCTCAGGGAGGCCTCATCTTATACATAATACAATGCATTCATAGTCTAGTGTAACTATATGGTAACCGAGGGAGGTGAGGAACCTGTAGGCTAGAAATAATGAGGGCTCTCCACTGCCAGGCCAAGGGCGGGTGCACGACCTAGCAGCGTGGTGCAGGATCCACAGGTTACCGGTTACACTGGCATTGATGTGAGGAGAGGATATGGGCCCTTAAGGCAGCTTTAAAAAGACCTAGATTGGTGATTGATGTGATGGCCGGTGGGAGGGCATTGTACCAGGATGGAGCTTTACGGGGGAAGGATCACTGGGCCAGGGTGGTCCTTAGCCTAGGCACCTTCCAGATAGTTTTTGGGGCAGCCCGTGTGGACGCTGAGATGGTGGCTGCCTGAAGAGAAGCCATGACACCGATTGGGGTTAAACCCAGGTGGATTTTTTTGGTGAAGAGACAGGTCTGGTATAATAGTCTTTCCTCACAGGAAAGGATATTGGTGAGCGAGTATAGGGTGCAGGTATGTGTATTTCTGTTGGCACCAGAGAGGAGTCAGCAGGTCTTATTGATGACTACTTGTATTTGATGAAGTCGGAGGTTCGGCGGCAGCATAGATTGTGAGGCCATAGTCCATCAGCGATAAGACTGAGGAGGTAATGGCTAGGTGAAGTGCTTCAGGTGGCAGGCAGTCTTTATGTCTGTAAAGGGGACCAATGCAAGTGTTGGTGGTGGAGGTGAGGATTTTTATATGTTCGTGGAATGAGAGGGAAGAGTCAAATGTAATACCTAGTTACTTATACTTTTGTACCTGTTCCAGTGGGATAAGAGAGGCAAAGAATATTTCCAGGGGAAAATCCTTTGATCTGTTTTGGCGGTGGGCAACGTTTTTTTAATCTTGACCACCAATCTGTGTTCAGCAAAACAGTGTGCAATCTGAGAGAAGGAGTTTTATAAGGTACGATGAAGAGAGAGAGGATCAGGATGTGCGGCAAAAAGAACAGTGTTGTCCGCATAGAGGAGAATGTTGCCGGGGAAGGATTTAGGTAGGGCTTTGAGGTAGATGCTGAATCAATCAATCACTCAATCAAAATCTTTAACCAGGCAAACACTTTGAGCAATGCTTATTTTCGAGGTGGACCTGGGGTTTTAGTACAACCAAATGCAGTAACAGAGAGAAGCTTTCTACAATGATGCAGAATGAGTAAGCGGTAAGGTAAATACAACAATAAGTATGTAGTCATAGAAGAGGGGTGCAACAGTTGTTTGCAGGCACAATTATTAATTATACACCAGTGATAAAGGTAGGGCTAGGGGAAAACTAGCGAGAAAGGAAGCAAAAGGAGTAGTGATAATAGGTAGACCAGAACAACAATGTAGTCAGAGGAGGGGGAATAATGGATGGGTAAGTGCATATATAGTAATGAATAAGGGACGCCCCTGATGCTAGGGTTACTTGGTTCAGACCAGCGGGATTCTAAGCATAAGGGCGATTTTAGAGGTCTAGGTCAAGGGAAACAGGTACAGGTCTCCCTATTTGGTGACTAATTATCGGATGATACCAGTCTGATATATGTTTTGTTGCTGAGATGTTTGTTTTGTTATTTTGTGATTTTAATATTGTTTTTTTTTTTATTGTTTTTTTAACTCTTTTCTCACCTCTGGAGCCGGAACTCTCTCAGAACTCACCTCTGGACAGTACTGCTTTACCGCCCACTGTGAGCCCCACCATCCCCAAGGACATTACTGTTCCTCCCCGAGCCCCCCCGGAGGGCATAGAACCTGAGGAGATAGAAGGGACGGTGGAGAGACTCCAGAGTTGGTCATGTGGCAGTGTGGCTCGGGACGGGCCATCACCTATCCAGCCCAGAGGGTTTTTTTCCGGTGGTGTTTATGCCCCCCCAATGTAGGATGTGCAATGCCGTCCCAGCCTGAGACGTGGGTCCTCCCAACCACGTCCAGAAGACAGCTGCCCGACGTCTACCCCTTCGCTAAGCCCCATGTGCATAGCAGTACTGACGGTCTCCACTGGTGGCCGCTGCCGCACCGGGCTACCCCTGGATCCCTCCCCGACAGAGGAGAGCAGTTCCACCGATGCTCGATCCTCTCTCTCCCCTGCTGACCCCCGGTGGACCAGGCTTGTTCCCAAACCCAGGTCGCGGGCATAGCACGAGGTGTGGCGTCCAGCGCCACAACCCTCAGCGCCACCGGGCAAGCCCGATTTTAATATTGTTAAAGTGCCATGGGTTTGAAAGGCGGCATACAAATAAAGTTTATTATTATTATTATTGTGGCACAGGCATAGGGATTTAAAGGCGGCTAGGCTGATGGGGTGAGTTAATTTCAGTGTTTTTTGCAGGTTGTTCCATAATTGCGGTAAATCATAGCTTAAGGACGCCCTGCCAAATCATGATTTAGCCTTGTACACAGACAAGGAGATAAGGGAAGTACTTCTCAGAGCATACCTACCAAGTGTGCATAGTGGAACGCAAGTAGAGATATAGTGGGGCAGTTTTTTAATGATAGCTTTGTAGGTCCAGGTTGCCGCATTTGTACGCCGTCTATCACTGAGAGATGACCATCCCACTGCAGTGTACAAGGAACAATGGTGTGTTGAATAAGACAGACTGTGATGAACCTCAATGCACGATGGTAAAGCGTGTCGAGTTTGGCTAATGCACTGGCCGGACCCTGGCTGTATAAAAAGTCTGCGTAATCTACTAATGACAGAAAGGTAGTTTTGACCAGTCTCAGCTTAGTGTCTCTTGTGAGAAGATTGCTGATCTTAAAGAAAAGACCAAGTCTCTGCCTGAGCTTCTTCATCAGTTCTTCTACATGGTCAGTGAAGGAAAGTCTATGGTCTAACCAGACCCCCAGGTATTTGGAAATTTGTTACATATTCCAGCTGTTCACCAAGGATAGTTGTGATTTGTGAAAGCAACCCCGCTGCAACAGGATTAGGGACAAAAGGAAAGGGCGAGAGACAATTGCTTTGGGTTTTTTTTTTGCATTAAGAAGTAACTTCCGGTTCAGGAGTTAAAGCTGGAGCAGGCTGAATTCGCATTGAAGCAGCATCAGGAGTAGGGCTACTAGCATAGAGTATGGTGTCATCAGCAAATAAGTGTATTTGCACTCATTTGATTGTGGCATCGATGTTGTTAATATAAATGGCAAAGAGTAAGGGGCCCAGGATAGAGCCTTGTGGCACACCCTGTACAAGAGGTTTTAGTGGAGAAACTTCCCCTTCTGTCTTGACTTGCTCGAGTCGGCCAGAGAGCTAGCTAGCAAATCATTGTAAGGATAACGAATCCAATCCAATATCTTGGAGAGATGAAAGGAGCAAACTATGGTCTACAGTGTCAAATGCTTTACTTAAAGAGACTCACCAAGGAAACTGAGTTGGCCCCTACACCATATCCATCGATGCCTTGTTGCCAGAGGACCCCAAGGAAGTTAATATGTCCCACAATATTTAATCCAATAAAAACTGGGTCCCAAGGACTTCTCAGTTGCTTGCTGCTGCCTCAGCTCCACCCCCACTCTGCCCCCACTCTCACTAGCATGATGACGAGATGCCAGTGAGAGCGCGGGGGTGCGCTACATTATATGTAATGGGTGGCAACTTTTCTATTGATTTAAATGATACAGTGGTGACTTGAATGGAAACGTGGGCACCGGTCAAGTAACAAGGCCTTGTTAGTTGGTCGTTGCCCACATTCCACATAGCCACTATATTGTTTAAAATCATAGAAAAGTGCCACCGATATATGAGAGCATGTCCCCTGCGCTCACTGGCATCTCGCCATCATGCTAGTGAGCGTGGTGGTGGAGCTGAGGTATCTGAAAAACAGGAAGTCCTTGGGACCCTGTTTGTATATTTTTATGAGGGACAGAACTTTTTAACGGCTGAAAAATTTTGGGACATATTAACTTTCTTGGGGTCTTCTGGTGGCAAGGCACCGATGGGCATGGTGCAGGGCAGTATCTTGGTGAGTCTCTTTAAGTCCAAAAATACTGTGCAGACAAAGTTTCTGTTATCCAATTCATGTTGCCAATCGTTAGTCACCTTGGCTAGGGCTGAAATTGTACTATGCTGTGCTCTAAAGTCTGATTGTAATGGGTTGAGAATTTTAGTTGTTTCAAGGTGGTTACGAAGCTGGGTGCTAACAATTTTCTCCAATATCTTTGACAGGATTGGCAGTAAGGAGAATGGCCTATAATTGTTAAGGTCACTGGTGTCACCTGACTTGTACAGAGGGACAACATGAGCTGTTTTCCAAATGGGTGGAAGGTCACCTTGTGACAGGGATAGGTCAAACAGATGCATGATAGGAACAGCGAGGACCCGGAAGCCAACCTTTAAGAAATATGGGCCTATGTGGTCAGCTCCAGTGCTTTTCCTAGCGTCTAACTGTAGCAGAAGATCTTTGACTTCTTTAAGTGATGTATGCTGTAGGGAGAATGTTGGGCTGATGGTATGAGTGCTTTGAGTCCTCTCTACAAGTTGAGAGCGCAGTGCATTGGTGGGAGAGGAGTCTAAGGCAAGCCCTGCAGTGACAAAATGATTGTTGAGAGAGTCGAGGATAGTCCTTTTATCAGAGATTACGGAAGTACCAGTCAGTATTTAAGCCGGGAGTTGATTACCGGAGGTATGGCCTTCTGTATCCTTGATTATTCTCCAAAATTTAGAGGAACACTTAGATGAGAGCTGTAGCTGTGATCGGTAGAAATTTGCTTTAGCTTTTCTAGTCATTTTAGTGCAAAGGTTCCTCGTCCTTCTGAACAAGTTTCAGTTGTTTGCAAGATTAGTTTTTCAGGCGGTTTTCCAGAGTGCATCCCTATTTCGCAGGGCATTTTTTAGATTCTCCTTAAACCACCTACTGGGTTTACTTCTGGTGCGGACTTTCACAAGAGGGGCATATTTGTTTATAGCATCTAACACAATCCCAGAGAAGATGTCATATGCCGCAATCAGAGATTTGGCTAAGTAAAAGTCCTGCCACTGCATAGAGTCTCTTAGCTCTGTGATAAACCCATTTGTATCAAAGTTACGTGTACACCTTTAAAAGGAAAATTCCGGTCCTGGTGTAGTTTTGTGGATTGACCTTACACATGCAATGAGACAGTGATCACTGATATCAGAAAAGAAGACACCAGCATGAGAGAAAGAGTGAGGCTTGTTAACTAAAATTATATCCAACAAAGTACTTTTGCTAAGGTTGCTCTTATTAGGACGTGTGGTTTCACTATAAGCTGCGACAGCCCAAGGGAGTCACAGACTGTTTTCAGTGGAGCAGATACACTGGAGAGCCAGTCTAGGTTGAGGTCCCCTAGTATAATAAACTCTGTGGATGCAGAACACAGTGTGTTGCAAAGATGTTTTAGCAGCTGCAATCCGGCTGATGGGGGCCTATAGCAACCTATTACAGAAACTGAAACTCCAGCTGCAATTTCAGTTTTCAATGACAGGCATTCAAACTCATTCGGCACTGAGGTAGAGTCGATAATTGAAACAGGAAATGTATCCTTGACATATATGGCTATTCCACCTCCTCCTCTAGTCCGCCTGTCAGTTCTAACGAGAGAATAAGAGGGGAGGTTCACCTTGTTATTAGTGATTGCTTATCTGAGGAAAGTCTCCATGACTACTAAAACATCCAGGGCAGTATGAAGTGCCCAAGTCTGTATGGATGTCATTTTTTTTAACAGGCTGCACACATTCAAATGCAAGAAGCTTAACCCCTTAAGGTTTTTTAGGTCGGCAGGGCATGTAATGGCAACAGGGAAGCCTGGATTAAGCCCAGCGTTACCTGAGCAGAACAATAACAATAGCAGAAGTTTCCTGCACAGACCTGGGAGGAATTTAGACACTTTGATCCTTCCAGATTCGCCGGGTTCACGAGAAGTACTTGAGGGGTGCCTTGAGACTTACACCTAGCTGACCTAACATTGCGTGTAGTAATGTCTTTGTAGAGAGAAGCAAGTGGAATTGTGGAATGAATATAGAAGGGGCAATACCCCTAGGGAATGGCATTGTAAATGTTCCTGCGTGTCACGGTAGGTGAGGGACCGACTGCAGGACAGGTAATTTTAGGGGACACATAGACTGCTCTATAAGGATGAGAATGTCCATAATAGGCAAAGTAAGATAGGAATCATACTCCATGCTAGACGACTCTTGAATGAA
Source organism: Neoceratodus forsteri (assembly GCA_016271365.2). NCBI lineage: Eukaryota > Metazoa > Chordata > Ceratodontiformes > Ceratodontidae > Neoceratodus > Neoceratodus forsteri. The sequence continues at coordinate 146,532,283 of CM057449.1, forward strand.
CGAGTTTGAGTCCATAAAGCACAGGGTGAGCATGGACATGCAAGGAATCAGATAACATGCCCTCATGCTGACACATGTACCCAGAACTCACTACTTGGATTTATTTTTAGAGAGAGTGATTATCAGAGGGAAGAACATACACTGTTGTTTGTTGCTTCCAGTACCTGTGGGTGATAATGCTTGGGGGCAAATTTCCCGAAAAGTTCACTTAGCCAAGTATATGACGACAAAATAGCACTTTGTGCCTAGAATAGCATATATATGTGGAGGACTAAGCAGTGGCAACTATAGTAGGCTTATAGAACTGAGGCTTATAGAAATTAAGGTGATAGGAGGAGAGGGCAGAATATGGAATGGTTAGGCTAATAGAAAAGTAGTCTGGATAAGGAGTGGGGATAAGTGCATTTAAAGGTGGCCTAGGGAGGGGGTGGGACAAATTTCAGCATGAACAGGGAGGACAAGTCCCAATCTGGAGGAGCCACTGAATAGCAGGGGACCCAGGACAGATCCCAGGGGAACTCCTGAGTGCACAGGCAGCATATTAGATATGGTATTATTAATTTTAACACATTGGGTTCTAGATGAAAGCTAGCTGGAGAACCATGAGAATGGACAATGAGAGACCCCAATGTGTTGTAATGTGTTAAGAAGGAGAGGGCGAGAAACCATGTCAAAGGCCTTTGAGAGGTCTATAAACACAGGCCCTGCGAGGTGCCCCTTGTCATGCGTGGAGTGCAGAGTTAGCTGAGCTATGAGGGCGTTTGTAGTGCTATGACTAGCTCTGAAACCATGCTGCTCCCTACATAACAGGTTGTGTGCGAGGAGGTAGTCAGTGAGCTGACTGGCCATGATCTTTTCAAGGGCTTTAGAGAGTGGACGGAGAATCGAGATGGGTGGGTAGTTGTTTGGGAGGGAGCTGCTGCCACATTTCAATACTGGTGTTATCACTGCTGTTTTCTATGAGGTTGGGAACTGGCCCAGGTGCAGGGCAGATTTAGAAGGTCCATGAGTTGGGAGATAACTGAGTCTTGCCAAGGTATAGCATACACATACCAAAGCTGTCTTTGCAGTAATTGGAACTCTGAAGGGCTTTGGACAGATAGGCTTTTTCTTCTGTAGGGGTAATGACTCTGAGTTTGAAGGGGGGTGGAGGAGCTCAGGTGGTGGGGTAGGCTGAATTGGACCGAAAACGTTGCTAGGGAGGACTGAGCTGAGGTCTGAGAAGGTGGAGATGAGGCAGTTAGCTATGTGAAGTGCGTCTGTGGTGGTAGTACTGTTAACACTAAGTTATGGGGGGGGTGGGATTTACCATTAAGCTCCTTGATGTTATCCCAGAATTTTCTTGTGCTACCCCAGGAGGTGGCTAGGGTGGTTCTGTAGTGCGCCGCCTTGGCCTTGCGGATTGCCCAGGTACACTTATTGCGGGCAGCATTATAGGCCTGCCTATCACCTAGCAAACCAGAGGCAGTGGCATGATGCCAGAGGTTGTCACACATTTTGAACTGTTGTAGGAGTTCTGGGGTGATCCAGGAGCATTACGTTTCTTAGTGGTCACTTTGGTAGTTGGTGCAAAAGCATCAAAGGCGATATTAAAGGTGGTGGTGAAGTAGTGCAATGCATCATCTATGTGCTGGGCTTGGGAAATAGGGGACCAGTCCCAGTTAATTAGATATTGTTTGAGTTTGGCTATGCCTCCTGGGCGTAGTCAATGACGAAAGGTGATATTTGGTGGTGGTTTAGGTAACTGACAGGACCAGCTGTAGATGATTTGGGAGTGGTCGCTTCAGGCGTTGGGTAGGACACCCAGGTCGGTATATGGTGGGGACGATTAGTGAGCAGGATATCTAGTAGGGTGTGGGTTCCATTAGTGAGGTTGGCCCTGGTAGGCTGGGATACCAGTTGGGTCATATCTAACGCAGCAAAGTTATCTTTGGCATGTGTTGATGAGCTCACCAGCCAGTTTATGTTGCGATCCCGAACTAGGATTTGTTCCATTTTGTGGGGGTGTCTTGCTAGGTAGTCAGAGAGTGCTTTACAGGCAGGGGATTGGCTGTGGGGTGGGATGTAGGTGATGGTGAGAGTGAGAGGAGCATGGTTTGGGTCGGGGGAGAGTTTTATTGAGAGGGCTTGGGCACCATGGTCTAGGGAGGGTGCAGGCAGGGCTTGGTAATGCAGTGAGTCATTTACATAGAAGGTGCAGCCACCGTCTCTCTTGCCGTTACAATCAAGCCTAATGAGAGAGTAGCCAGACATAGAGACAAATGAATCTGGGGTCTTGGCTGTTAAAGCCAGAATGTCTGGTTGGTGCTGTGTCATCCAGCATTGCAGGGGTGCCATTTTTTTAGGCAGGCTGCAGATATTCATAGTGGCTATTCAAAGCCCTCTGGGTGACTTCAGTTGGGGGGGGGCGCTGCTGAGCCAGGATTGGGGTGAACATTGCCAGATAGTAGAAGAAGCAAGTGGAAGATCCTGACAAGGGCCATGAATTGGTGGCGTTTTGCTGGGTAGCGGCAGCTGGCAAGCTTAGAAGGTGATGAGCAGGGAATGGGAAGCTGCATAAGGGCTGGGATGGCCAGGTGGAAGAACAAACATGGAGGGCTCAAGGCACAGAGAGATGGGGGAAGGGGTAGAGGGGAAGAGTGCAGGGGGGGGTTATGGGGAGAGATGGGGTGACGGAGAGGCTATGAGGAGTGAGGTGCTACCCCAGCAGCAAAGGTGTGTACATACCAGAGGCAACTGGGGGTCTGTTGCTGAGTAGGGTAAACGTGGTTAGCAACAGTAGTATGGTAAGTTTGTGTGGGTGGGTGTTGTGAGGGAGTACAGTGGTGGTTGATGTGACCATGGGCAGGTATGAATGGGTCTTGCTGACACTTAACATTGTGGCAGACACAGTGGCGCAGTGGTAGGATTGCTGCCTTTGGAGCGAAAGGTACCTGGTTTGAACTCTGGTTTGGATGCTACGTTGTATGCCTAGTGATAGCCTGCCAGACTATGTAAAAACACTACAGAGAGGGGTAAAAGGCAGAGAATTTAGGTATGAATGATGCAGGACAGACATTTTGGGGGGAGCAGTTGGAGGAGGATTGTAACCTTCATGTTTTGTTGCCCTCTAGTGGCTTTACAGTATAATCTTCAAAAAAATACAGTTAAAATACACTTTAAATTGAAATTCGGCACTGAGTATTAAACAGACCAGATATCAGAGGCAATACTGGATTAGGGGAAAAAAAGGTTAAATAAATTGACCAATGGTAGTGACATAGTTCAGGAGGAATTTGGAAATGCCTGGCAGGATGAGGAACCAAACAAGGAGCTCATGTTCCACGGAAAACCAATAAGAGATGACCAAAGATAAAGGCAATTGTCCTTGGAAAATTTACAGAGACAGCCACAAAGCCTTGAGTTCCTGGAACGCTGTCCAGGCCGTACCTGCTAGCAAGGGCTGAGGGAGTGTGGCTGCAGGCTCTTGTTGCCATGGAGGCTTGTAGACCCCCGTCTGAAGCGCTGTTAGCCCAAAGGACTATGAGAAGACACCTGAGGAGAATGGACAAGCTGAGGTTAGATATAGCTCCCAAAAACAATGGGAGGTATCCTGCTTTGCAATTCACAAAAAAGCTTTGTCACAAATAATGGGGGTTTAAATTGTAGGGAGGGATTCAGGCAACGAGATAGGTGCCGGCTGACTCTGCAAAGAGAAGAAATAAAAGATGCTGAAATGGAAGGGGGGGCTGCAGAAATGAACTGAAAATGACTTTTCACAGAAATACCCAATGTGGTAACGGAGACTCAGCACAGAATTAGGAATACAGTCTAGCCTCTCAACTTCCAAGTTCAAACACATACTAGTACAGTTAAAATACACTTTAAACTGAAGAAATTCAGCACTGAGTATTAAAATGGACCAGATATCAGAGGCAATACTGGATTGGGGGGAAAAAAGGTTAAATAAACTGACCGATGGTAGTGACATAGTCCAGTCAGGAGGAATTTGGAAATGCCAAACTGGCCTTCTCTGTGGAACAGTGTTGAAAGACTTACTGAAGTCCAGATAGGCCACATCCACTGCTCTCCATAGGTCCACTTCCCTGGTAACCCTGTCAAAGAAAACTATAAGATTAGTTTGACATGACCTCCCAATGCTGCTGTGACGGTGATTTTCTTACTGCTCTGACAGCCGCTGTTCGGTGTGCCGGTAGCTGCACTCAGAGTATGTCCTTCTCTTCCTCTGCACTATCAGTACCAAACACCTGCACAGTAATTACATACAAGCAAATGTTCGGTGTCGATATGCTTGTTTTTAGTCTGTAAATATGTGTGTAGACAGTGCACTGCTATGTTATACTGCAATATGTATGTATATACAGTATGTGTATATGTATTAGTGTATTAGTGTATGTGTGTATGACAACAATAAGAAAATGCAGTTAGATGGCTCAATGGTTAGTGCAAAAATTGCTAGTCTGCATTCCCCCACTATCTAGATCAGTTTCAGTCTCATGCATGTCACTGCTTATTTAAATGAGGTGTCTTGTGGCAATCCCCCTGTAAAGTAGTCACATATGCAGACTCTTCTAATCAACACCTTTTATTTTGCAGCCTTCACAAATACATGCACACATCTTGAACTCTCGTGCAGGACTAACCTACTTCCATTTGCCCTTTAGCTCCCTTTAGTGTCATAACCTCTGAACTACAATCTCTTTACATTTAAAGAAGCTCTGCCTTTTGCTTTGAACATTACATCCCTCCCCCATTTTAGTAAAATAAATATAGGCTATATTAGGCAAACACAGTTCTAACAGAGTATTAAACTGCTTCTAACTATATACAGTTATTTCATAACTACACAGTTTTCAACATTCACATTCCCATTTTTTTACCCAATTACCCTGTAGTACCAACTCCAAAGACATTATCAATAGGTATATAGTCCTTGAAATATTCTGGGGTCTTCTATGCTGCCTTTGTGGGTAATGTTAAACAGAATCAGTCTGAGGTACAACAACATTCTGTGTACAGTCACTTGGAGGACAATCCACATTGGGTGCTTCACAGCTAGGTTCACATGATTCTTGCACTACGGGGGCATTGGGTCTAGTAAGAGCTGACAAGAATAGCATCGGCATGGTGTGTGTGGTAATAAAGGTGCTGGGTTTTTTTGGGGGGGGGACTGTGTCCCACGCACCCCTCCAGACCAGAGGATTCTAACTCAGGAGGGAGCGGATATTGGGGAAAATTAAAAATCATGGGGCCTTGGAATACTGTTTCCATGGCCCTACATATCAGACTATATGTCCCGAGTGCACTAAAATGATTGGAGAACAGAATTAGAACCCTAGTCTCCAATGGCGCTGGCCAAGCTGCTCGATGCCCCAGCCCTACATGCCATGGGAGCAGCTCTGCCAGCCTCCTAGCTCCTGGTGCTCTTGTGCACTGTCAGCACCAGGGACAGTAACCAGGGGAGCGCTTACAGCAAGTGCTGTAAATCATCCCTCGCTGTCCGTGTGAGTGCTTACTGGACTAGCGACATACAGTGCTGCGTTATCCTGGTAGTGCTCACTTGATGTGGTACCCACTACAGGTATATCTGCCTGCAACTCAACTTCTGTGTCATAGCCATGTTCCAGACGATCCTGACACTCAACTTTCTTGAAAAATGAGGCATTCCTGATGTCAACATGGTTGCCTCTTTGAGCAGTCTCCATGGAGTCTTTCTTTTGCACCACTTTGTATGGCTGCTGATTGTATGGTATTGGCATTCTAACTACAGATGTTGCATTCTTGATGAGCACAGTATCAACTTTGGTTAGCAAGGATGGTCTCACATATAACTTGTTGGCATATGACTTCATCCTAAGTTTAGCTTGTGTGTCTTTTTCTCTCTGAATTCAGGTTTGGAGACCTGCCGTGATGTCTGTGCTTTTGGAAGCTAAATGATCATAGGTCTGGACATCAAAACTGTGGCAGGGAGAACTCCTGTCATGCAGTGTGGTGCAGCTGTATAGTTTCTTAAGAACTGATGTATTTCTTGTTTCCAGTTCTTCTGCTCTACGATTGATGCCTTGATTGCCTTTTTAATAGATTTCATGAATCTCTTAACCTCTCCATTTGCTCTTGGCCAGTAGGGGGCAATTTTCTGGGTTCCATGTCATTTCGGCGAAAGCAAAATGGTGAACATGAAAACAGCGCTGGTTTTACAGCGACCGGAAATACGGTGACTGTTGTATTTGTGGAGGGCTATGCCCCCCCCACACCCTCTTTCTAAAGATACAAACTCTGAGGTTGTAGCACCTTGGGGAGGGGGGGAATGCAAATGTTGCCATCTTTCCAATCACTATAAAGCCAGCAATGTTTTCACATTCACCTTTTTGCTTTTGCCGAAATAATGTGCTACCATTTTCCTGTGATGGGGAAGCCTAAATATTTAGCAAACAACTTAAAATCTTGGCTACTAAATGGCAGTCCATTGTCAGACTTGACCACCTTAGAGATTCTGTACTCAGAAAGCACCTTATTCAGAACAGGTATCACAGTCGGAGGCACTAGTGTATTTAACAGCTTCAATCACTGGAAACCTGCAATAGTTATTGTCACAAACCCACTCAGCAGGTCAGGCCCTCTACTCCCAAAGTGCCAACCTCGGAGTGCAGTCTTGTGAACAGTGTAACAGACAAGGTAACCCTCTTGTCTGTTTTTGTGAGTTTGGATCAAACTTTGGTCTCAAGTTCTGGAGGGATTCAAACTGTTTACTTCTTGTTAGCATACCCAATGCACAGGCTCAGATATATCTGTCTTCAGGGGGCCAGATATCTTTGCCTACGGGCACCTAACCAGGTATACAGAGATGAACCCTTAAAAACTTTAATAAAGACCTCAGATTTAAAATGCTTCTCTTTCCAGTTTGGTACCACCATACAAGCCTATGTTTAGTATCTGCAATAACCATATACTTTTCTTACAACTAAAAAGAAGTCAAACACAGACCAAGTAAGTTCTAAAAATAATTTTACTAAAATATTTAAAAATATGTAAACCACCAAATACAGAACTCTTATATCACAAGACATACAAATCTAGTAAAAGAACAAGGTTTTAAACAGTGCAATTCCTACTACAGTACTTAGTCTCTAAATACTTGCTTAAAAGTGCTCCCAAGATGTTTTGTGGTCAGAGTCTAGGTAAAAATGTGTCTCTGTGAAGTAAAACAGATTAAATTAAAAGCTGGCTTTTACCCCACCTCTTTTCAGGAGGTCACCTAGCTCCTCCCTGTCAGGATATATGAAAATATATATCTCATACAAAAGTATTACATTCTGCAACTTCAGCATAATTCATGTCCTTCAAATGACACTTTGTTTGATCCCATGATGTATCCTCCCTCACACAGGCTTCACAGGGACATTTACAACCTTGCACCTCTGTGTAACAACCTAGGTTCCTCTCCAACATCATAAAACTTCTTTATGATTTCTCTCTTAACAAAATTAACTTAAACAAGTCTGTAATTAACTCAGAGAAACAGGATCATTGATTAAAGTCTTACATATAACACACTGTCTCTAAAAACTGAGTGTGTGTGAACTCACATGCTGTCAGCATTTTTCTTATGACTTGCATCTTTCAGCTGAAACCTTGAGGGGGGGAGTTGCAAGGGGGGGAGTTGATGAGTGAGGTCATTCTAAGAGCATCAGATCTTTTTTAGCAGAGACAGTCAGTCATACATTTTATATTTAAAAAAAATGATACAGCACTCAGAGCTGACTGCCTACATCACAGTTATCAATTAGCACCAAAAGATACCATCTCATAGGAAGCTGTGTAATGTCCACACTTACCTCTTGTTATAGTGATTCTGACAACTCTGACATCACCAGTGGCTCACACTTCACTTCAGGTGTCACAACCTGGCAAGCTAGGCATGCTTCATAACACTGTCCACTAACCTGCCAGTTCCAGGAAACTATACTTTTTCTCTAATGAGGGCCTTATTTTTTACCAGTCCCAGATGTCCCTCATGTGCCAAGTAAACCACTTGCCTCTGCAGTTTTTCAGGTATGACTATTCTAGTCCCTTTCAAAATGAAACTTCTGTCAGCATCAGTGGTTAGTTCCATCTTTACCTTTTCAAATGAGTCATACACTTGTGCACTGACCATGGGATTCAAGCCAGTTCCCTTCCATTCTCCTGACTGTACTGCTTCAGCTACAGCTTGCGTGGTCCTGTCACTTTGGGTGACAGCCCGAATTTCATCTAGTGACATGGCCACATGGATGGCATGTTCTACGATATAATTGCTATATTCTTCAGTAAGTTTCTCTTCTTGCCTTGAAGGGAGTGGCTCTGTTGGAGGGTGTCTTGGCATGTAATTAGCTGGATTTTCTCCACTAGAAAGACTGGCAACAACCACTTCATAGGGATGTAACCTTAGAGTCCATTTCTCAATCCTGGCTGGCGGTTTGTATCTTGGGTTTCTGAAAATAGTGACTAGTGGTTTGTGGTCAGTATAGACTGTGAATGGCCTTCCAAACACATATATGTGAAAATGTTCACATGCCCTGATCTCTGCCAGAGCTTCTCTCTCAGTTTGGGAATATCTTTGTTCCACTGGCATGAGTGCATTGCTTCCAAATGCAATCACATTACAGTCATTACCGCTTGCACTTTTCTGGATCAGCGTAGCAGCGAGTCCCACAGGACTAGTGTCCACAAAAATTTCAGTCCTTTTCTTGGTGTCAAAATAGCTCATCACTGGTGAATTGGTAAGCACTTTTCATGACTGAGTGAGTGCCTGTTCCTGACAAGTGGACCAATTCCAAGGCGTATCCTTTTTAATCAGCTCCCTCAAAGGCTGTGTCATTGTGGCATAGTCTAGTACAAATCATGAGTAGAAATTAGTCATGCCAAGTACTCTTCTGATCTCTGAGGTGTTTATGGGCATTGCAAGCTCATGGATCACTTTAACCTTCTTGGGATGTGCTATCATGCCTTTATTTGTAACATGTACTCAAAGTATTCCAGCGTGTGTTCGTCAAATGCACATTTTTGCTTATTTTATGTCAAACCTTTTTCTCTCAACCACTGTAGCACTGCTCTGAGCCTGCTGTCATGGTCAGCCTGTGTTGATCCATATATCAGACTGTCATCACTAATATTAATTGTGCCTTTTAGCTCACTCAAGGTCTCTCTAACGGTATTATGAAAAATTTCAGCAGCACTTGAAATACCAAAATTGAGTCTCTTATATCATCTCAGTCCCACATGTGTAGAGAACATAGCCATATATCTTGATTCTGGGGCTAGTTCGAGCTGGTTATAACCTTGGTTCAAGTCCAGTTTACTGAACACCTTTGTGCCATTTAGATCATTAATGACTTCACTGATAGTCGGTGTGATGTGTCGCTCTCACTTTATGGCCTTGTTAGCATGCCTCATGTCCACACAAACATACACATTACCAGGGCTATTCGGTTTCGGTACTATGACCACTGGGGACACCCATAAGGGTTGGTCCATCCAACTGTTCTATCACGCCCAGTTCCTTGTCTCTCTTTAATTGCCCCTCAAGTTTCTTCCCGTTATGAAATGGCACTCTGTGGTGAGGCTGGGCTACTGGCTGAACCATGTCATCGATGTGCAGTTTTACCTGAAAGTCTTTTATCTTGCCAATCCCTTGAAACAAATCTTTGTAGTCATGCAACAGCTTGCTGATGCGCATTTCCTTGCTCTGTTCCTCGTGTATCTCTTCGGACACTCAAACTAGCTGCACTGTTCTGATCAAATCCAAATCTTGCATCATTTTTTATTTTGTTTATTTATTCTTGGATTACAGTACCTTTGAGCAATACAACTCTTTTACAAAGGTTCCATGCCAGTAAGAGTAAGACATTAACAAAACAATGGTAATCAACAGGCAAAGATACTAATGAACATCATGAAAATACTTTGAGACAAATATGACGTATGTAAACAATCAGAGCACTGTATGATACTCTAAATAACAGTGGAGGGGAAGAGAATAGAAAAGACCAGAAGAGCATAGCCTAATAGGCCTTGTCGAAAGTCCAGGATGGTAAGAATTGGGGTGAAAGGTAGGTGGTACAGAGAAATGGAGGGGAGAGTACCGCATGAGGGGTGGTACAGGTTAGAGAAAAAAAGGTGGGAAGAGGAGGGGAGGGGAAAAAGGAGAGAAAATTGAAAGGGAGGATCGCATACAGGGGTGGGGGAAGCACAGGTGGAGGGAGGTGGGGGACAGGCAAGCAGTAGAGGGAGAAGATGAGGTATTGCTCCAGATGCGGGGCAGCCAAATAGACCTTCTCATCAAACCTGAGGGAGTAAAGAAATAGGTTTTCCAACTCAGCAGCGAACCTCCTGTTCCTGCTACTGTATAGACTGTTTCGTGACACACCCTTCTTTGGGACTCAGCCTCCGCTTTTAACTTTCCCAACACTTGGAGTGGCGTCATTGAGCTGTATGGATATACCTTAATGTCAGTCTTTGTCAACTCCAGTTTACATTTGAAACTATTGTAATCAAGCTCATCGATTGCACTGATTGTTGCCCCTGAATCTGCCATGGCTCTTATGTCCTGTGCCCACATTTTTATTTGAAAATGAGGATGTTCCTGCATTTTTTTATTAGACCTCTCTTGTGCCTTGACAGTGTAAACATATGACTTGTCATCTGACATCTCCTCTCTGGGGCTTGCATGCACCACATTTACTGCTTGCTGTGGTCTCGCTCTCCACTTCTCACTTTTCAGTATTTGCTGAGTCCTGCAACACACTACAAAATGGCTGGCCTTCGACTTTTGGTGGTGTCAGCGATCCACATGCAGAGCTGAAATGGTAGCTCTTCCCCACCTGGCTAATTAATTTTAATTTTTGTATTATTCCCTGTGGTCCTAGTGTTTTACTGTTAACTGGCGAGTCATTTTCCATATAGGCAACAAGGAGAAGAAGGTGAAGTTTAAGAAATCTCAACGTTCGGGAGTGCAGTTAACTGATCTTTCGAGTGATGCAACAGTCTGCTCTTCATCCCCGATGGAATCTTCTGGTATAGCCGTGGCTCCCCTGCTGCCTGTTCTCTACCTTCAAATGCTGAACTTATGGCAGAATTATGAGCATTCAGGGATGAGTACCAGGAGATGCAGTCTGATTTTTTTAAATGCCTTGTCTGCTTTCGAGAAGAGGGTGCTGCAGGTGGAGTAATCATTTTCTTAACTTGACTATAGGATTGATTGCGTTGAGCAGATTTTGGCCAAAGCATGGCAGGAGAATCAAGAACTGTGGGACCAATGTGAGGACTGGGAAAATTGGTCCCATGGTAATAATATCTGCTTGTATGGCATCCCCGAAGGCGCTGAAAATAAAACAATTCCCTTTCTGCAGAAGCTATTCTCCTCTTGGCTGGACACATCAGACCTTGGGCCCTTGAATATTGAGAGGGCACATCATTCCCTAATGCCCAAACCTACCCTGTCTGAGGTGTAGCCATGGTCTATAGTGGCCCACTTTATGAGTTATTCAGTGAAGCAGGAGTTGCTTTTCAGGGAACGGTACAAGGGGCCACTGTATTTCCAAGGCAAGAGAATGTATTTGGACAATGATTACTCACCCTTGGTCTTAATTCTGAGGACAGTTTATGAGCCTCTTCTGCACCTTCTTAAGGAAAAACACTTCACATTTACTACTCCATATCCAGCACGTCTGCAGATCAACTTTCCAGATGGCAGCAAAACCTTCGATACCCCAGAGGCAGCTATGCTTGAGTTAAAGACCAGACACCTTATTACAGATGAGGAACAGATGGAGACCAACCCTTCTAGGGTGAAATGAGCCCTACAGAAGGATCAGTGGCAGCAGGTATCACCACACAGCAAGAAGCGGAGGCAGGAGGAATCACTGGTGGACTTCCGATGAGAAGAACGAGGCGGCATGTGTGGTCTTGCTGACTTTCTCACGCTACCAGAACTCAGGGGTTTTCTTTTTGGCCACTTATAAGGTGGTAATTGGGGTGACCTTGATCCTTCTGTAAGATCTCTGCCTAATATCTGTGGACAATTGCTATACCTTTGTTCACTGCCAGTCAACTCTGTCCTTCTTTTTACTTCTTTTTTTTCACTTGTTGCTTTTCCTTTAGTACCTGTTCATGTTCTCTCTGCTCTGAGCAATCTATACTGGTTCTCTTTTGCTTTATTTATTTCTGCTGTCTCTACCTATTCAGTTAGCCTCCCCTCTCCTGTTGTTCCTTTTGTCCCTCTTCTTGTTCACTTAGTATGTTTGTGATTTGTCTGGTGTTGTATCTCTGTTCCCCATCTCTTTTCTTAGTCTGCTGCTTTTTACTTTCTTTTGTTCGGGTCTAGCTTATCTGTCTGGTTCCCCCATGTCGTGGTTGATGCATGATCATTGGTTTGCTGTTTGTTTTGATCCCTCCTTTCTTTTTCTTTTGAGTGTTTAGTCATGTGTTTTTATGTTTGCTTGCATGCATGTGCAAGAAACATAGTGCCATCATCCGAGATTTCGGAGGTGTGTCACCCCATCTTCCAATTCAGTCAGTGTGTTAGCAGGCCCGGCCTCTGTAAGCCAATGCATGCTGGAGCTGTCTATGACAAGCTCCAAAATGCAGTGGCATACAGTTGAAAGGGGAGCTACGCTTCCAGTGAGCAGCGATAAGATATCACCTGCTCATGCAGGCTCCCCTACATACACACACACACAAGAAATGCCGCATACTGCGTGCTGCCCTCTCCCTCCTGCACACACGAGTAATGGCGAGGTGTTCATCCCTGTCAGCTTGTAGCAGTGTCCACCCAAGCCTTCTACATGCCACGCTGGGTGCCCACCCCAGCGTGGAAACTGATAGAATAGCCGACAGGTGCCCAGTCCCCCGGCCGGCTCCACTGTCCTCACCCCCGAGTACTGGGTACCACGCTTTGGAGCCCACCCCAGTGTGGCAGCTGATCATATGGCCAACGGGGTGCCTCATCCTGGCCGGCTCCACAGCCCCCCAAGTCATCCTTGTAGCATGCTGAGCTCCACCCCAGTGTGGCAAACATCCCACATCGTCTTTTTTTTTTTTTTTACCTGCTAAATAAAACGGTCCCACTGAGCTTCTCCCAGCCCCCCACAACCCCGCACCCACCACTGTGCACCCTGCCCCACACCCCACCACCCAATACTTCTCCAGAGCTCGGCGCGACGACTTTCGTGGACCGGAACACGCTCTGCACTCTTCAAAGCTGACCGAACTGAGGAAATGCCGGTAAGCTGTATAATGGGCTAGATGGGGGTTTTCAACTTTATTGCATATCTCAGGCATTTTTGGAATTTTTGCACCAAATTTTCAACATGGGGTTTTGGGATTCTCATGAATGATGTCACTATCATGGCATAATTGGGTCCGGCAGTGATGTCGCAGTCACTGCGTGAAATCACCCTTCGGCCAGAATAACACCATGACAGTGACATCATTCATGAGAAGGGTCCAAAAACCCCATGTTGAAAATTTGGTGTAAAATTCCAAAATGACTGTTTTGATGAAATGGCTGCGCAGTTCCTACGCACGCTCGTAAGTTTGTGAATTTTCAATATTTTCACTCCAGATTTTCAACATTGCCATTTTATCACACCTTCTTATGAGTAGTGCAGCTGTCATTTTTCACATCTCACCCAAAATGTGTTTCCGCCCATGTAGCACACAATGGCGTAGTTGGTGTGTGAAATCAATATACAGGACAAATTAAGAAAATCACAGTGACACTGTTCATGAGCTGAGGTCTTAAAATGGCTATGTTGAAGATTTGGTGAAAAAATTCCCTAAAATTACTATTTTCTTGAGTCTGCGTTAGCAGTTCCTCATGCGCTAATGAAGTTAATTAATTTTCAATATTTTCACTCCAGATTTTCAACATTGCCATTTTACCACACCTCCTTATAAGCAGTATAGCTTTCATTTTTCACATCTTGCCCAAAATGTGTTTCCGCCCATGTAGCGCACAATGGCGCAGTCGATGTGCAAAATCAATGTATGAATTAATGTGAATTATGTGTCAGTGTTATCAATGTGTGAAATAAGAAAATCACAGTGACACTGTTCATGAGCAGAGGTCTTAAAATGGCTATGTTAAAAATTTGGTGAAAAAAATTCCTTAAAATGACTATTTTACGAGATGCGTTGCGCAGTTCCTATGCATGCTCGTAAGTTTGCGAATTTAATATTTTCACTCCAGATTTTCAACATTGCCATTTTATTACACTTCCTTATGAACAGTACAACTGCCATTTTTCATATGCCACCCAAAATGCGTTTTCGCACATGTAGCACACAATGGTGCTGTTGGTGTGCGAAAGCAATGTTTAGGTCACAAAAGGTGAAAATTTGGTGACAAAAGTCCATAAAATGACTGTGTTACAAGTGAGCATTGAGCAGTTTCCACGCACCCTCATAAGTTCATGACTTTGTAATATTTTCAGTCCAGATTTTCACCAGTTACATTTTTCCACACTTCCTTATGAACACTACAGCTGTCATTTTTCACAACATGGCTGAAGTGTGTTTTCACACTTTCAGTGCAGAGATGCGTGGTCGCTGTGGAAATCATTGTTCGGCACGGATAAAGAAAATCACAGTGACACTGTTCATGATCGGAGGCACCAAAATGCCTGAGTTGACAATCTGCTGTAAAAAATCCCCAACCTAATTATATTACGGCTGTGCATTTCACAGTTTCTATGTACGCTTCTGACTTCACCATTTTTCTTAATATTTTTACTGCAGATTTGCAATATTGCCATTTTTTACACCTCCCCATGAACAGTACAGCTGTCATTTTTTACATCCTGTTCGGAATGTTTTTGCACCTGTGGTGCTAAATGCCGTAGTCGCTGTGCATAAGCAGCTTTCGGCTAACAAACTGATATTCCCACTGTTCATGAGGTGGGGTCACAAAAAAAACATATTGAAAATTTGGAGTGAAAATACCAATGAATGCCTGAGGTATTAGGGTTTCCAACCATAATGCCCAACCCTGTAGAGAATGACAAGGCATCAGGGGTGTGACTTGGGATTCTTGTCTGTAATGCTCATACCATTCCACACCCTGCAGCCAGTGAGAGGCATCGAGGTATGCCTTTGGACTTCGGCCCCAAAGTTCACCCCATTCTCCTATATCGCACCCATCTCACCATATTTCCTAATGAAATGGGTGCGATAAGGGCCAAAGACCCTAAGGAACACCGTGACACTTAATAGTGTCTGTAGGTGGGTGTGGTGAATGATGGCCATTATGCCTGACGACTCCAAACGCGACACCCCAATGCCTGTCACTCTCTGCAGGGTGGTGGTGGGGTTGGCTTCAGTTCAATACTTCACTGCCATTCCTATTACGCAGGTCTGTAACTTCTACACTACCACTGCCAATGCCAGCAAGCAAATATTCGGCATTGACAAGTGCTTGATTTGTTTTAGTGTAAGTTTATTTGGTTATACAGTACGATCTCAATTATCCAGACTGCTTGGGAGACATGAAATTAGTTTGGATAATAGGGAGGCCATAAAACTGGGATTAAAATGTTCAGAAAGTATTCACTTGGGAGACATGCTGCCAGTCAATTAGATAGGGATGTCTGGATAATGGGGGTTCACTAGATCAAAATTGCACTTTTATTTGTATTTTTTCTTGGTGTTGAGTTATTATCTTGGAATCTTCTGAATGCCAGCTACAGGTTTTTTAGTCTTTTGGTTATCTTGTGACTCTGTGACTTGTCTCCATCTACCGGATTTTCATTGTATTATATCATTTTTATTTCAACAGCTGGAAGTTCTGATGGGGGGGGGCCTTGGGCTTTGGAGCTGCCCAGGTAGGGGTGAATGCTTTCTTTGTCACTGTATTCACTGCTTGGGTAATATTGGGTTTTACTTTGTGAATCATGGGGTTTTGGATTTCATTATTGAGAACGGGGGGGGGGGGTCAATGCTCTGGATTCTAACTGATTTGTGGTTATATTCCTGGGGAGGGGTAATCCTGCTATTTATAATGGTGAATGTAATGTTTTTCTTTCTCTTTGTTGTGCCTTCTTCATTATGTTTTTTTTTATTGCTATGAGCAGGTTTATCTCCTGTACTTTTGGGGTGCTGGGCGGGGGAAGGGATGATGGTGGTTGGGTGTTTATACCTCTGCTGGTGACTTTTATTCAGCCTCATTTTGGGTGCCTCCGACTTAAAATATTTCACATCTTTCTTATTAAGCAGGGACTGGATGGGCTGGACAGCTGATTTGGGGTTATATTTGATGTTTTTTTTTTCCTTGCCGGTCTGTATGAGTTTTTATTTTTATGCCACTACGTTGGGTATAACGAGTGGTGCAGGGGGCCTATGCCTAATGGATGGATTCACCCCCTGGGGACAGGGTTTCCCCTCCTGTACAGGGGGCATGGCTTTGGTCTCCCAACTTAGGAAGTCAATTTTTTGGGCACACTGCCTGGTGATTCTGATTTGTTTGTTCCTGTTGGCCACGTTTGATTTTCCGCTGCAGTTTTTTTTATAGCGGGTGGTTATTTGTTGTTTGGGGTTCTGGTTTTAGGGATATTCTTTGTTCGGAAATTTGGACCTCTTTTTTTTTCAGTTCACATCTGTCTTGGGTAGTTTGCCCTGTAAAGAGGTAATGCATACCCCTGTTACACTATGTATTACCGGGTCAAAGGAGAACTGCGTGATGGATTTGTCCCTGGATGTGGGATTGGTCCGGCACATACTCCCGCCTCTGGACTTTACTCCTCAGGTATTTTTGTTTGCTGGTTTCATAGATCCCTGGAGTTTTGGGGGGTACCCAGAGGTTTTGGTGGGGGGGCTATAGTTTTTTTTTGTTTTACCCAGTACTCTTTAGGCTGAAGCTCAGAATTGGGTGGGTGGGAGATATTAACTTGCCTGCTCTGTGTTTAGAAATTCATTGCATTATTTTTTGGGGAAGAGGACATTTGGTTTGTCTGAGGTTACTATTATCAGCATGTGTTGAAAAGTTGTTCTGAATTTTGTATGTTTGGTGTTATTTCACTTTTTTCCTTTTGGGAAGAGGTGGTAGCTTCATTTTGGGATGACCCCCCACCCATTCGCTTATGGCTAGGTCATCGTTGGTAATGTCGCTCAATATAAATGGGATAAGTAGCTCAGTTAAGCATTCTCATCTGTTACGGATGATTCAGAGGGATAAAACTGAAGTTATTTTCCTTCAAAAGACCCATTTGTCAACAGGGGAACATGATAAATTCATGAACCTTGGTTTCCAAATGGCTGTGACCTCTTTTAATGGTTCTGGCCGTAGACGTGGGGGTGGCAATATTGATCCTGAGGGATATTCCCTTTGAATTGTAGGACCAGATTTTGGACTTGGAGGGGCACTACACAATTGCTAGTGGCAAGTTATACATGCAGCCAGTGACTTTAGTTTCAGTATATTTCCCCCTGGGGTTTACTAAGATGTCAGCTCAGAGATTTTTTAATTGTTTGCACCCGAAACTGCAGGGACAGTTAATTATGGGGGCCGGGGATTTAAATACTGTATTAGACCCTGCTCTAGATGTTTCCAAGTCCCTCCCACATTGTATTAATCCTTTACAAAAGTACTTAAAACATACTATCCCTAACGGGACTTGTTGATCTCTGGTGCCATTGTTTTCTTATGGTCAGGGAGTTCACTTATATGGTGATGCGAACAGAGGTGGCCTCATACCTGGATTATTTTTTTACCACAGTTGAGCACCTGGGTGCACTCCTGGATGTCTGGCATGGTAGGACTGTGTTATCAAATCACGCTCCAGTGTGCGTTACACTTCACTTAGGGGGTAACCATCGATTTTCTCTCTGGCGTCTGAATTTGGCTTATTTAAGAGACCATGAATTTAAACAGCTGGTCTGAGATGAAGTCCCCTGGATTTTGCATGATAATGCTTCTCAAGGAGACTCTGCTGTTATCCTGTGGGACACCTTAAAAATCATTTTGAGAGGCACTATTATCTCCTGCTCAGCTAGGAAGAAGAGGGAGCGGGAGGCCCGGTATAGGGAGCTGCAAGAGGAACTTTAGGTCTTGCAAACTTTCTATTCTCAGGGAGACAGGTCGGTCAAGCCCCAGCTATTGTTAGTCAAGCAGAAGCTTCAAAAGCTGATTGACCAAAAAGCTGAGCAACAACTTTTTTACTTGAAGCAATTCTACCATGAGGGAGGACCAAGGGGGGCTAGGAACCTGACTCGAAAATTGCGTCAATATAAAAGATAGGCCTGTGTGACAATCCTTTTTCATCCCTTTACTGGAAACTTGGTAACCTACCCCCATGAAATTAGAATAGCTCTGGCCCATTACTTCCAGAATCTCTACACAGCAGCCCAAGCACCTGACCAGCATCTGCTGGATGCCTACCTGCAGTGGTTCCACTTGCCTAAACAGTACCTTACAATACCTAAAGGCAGTATAGAGCAGTGGTTTAAGGCTCTGAGCTGCAAATCTGGTGCTATCCAGCAGACCAGACCTGGGTTAGAATCCCACAGCTTCCAGTTGCATACTGTGTGACCCTGAGCAAGTCATTTAACTTCCATGTGTTCCCAGGTTGTGCTTGTAAAAAAGCTTTCAGCTTAGTGTGCTAATCCTGGTTAAACAAAAATATAAATAAATAAATAAACTGTCTGCTGCACAAGCACAACGTCTTCTAACTTCGGTTTCGCTTGAGGAAATGGTTGAGATCCTTAAAGTGTCCAAGTCATTTAAAGCCCAGGGACCTGATGGTTATCTGTCAGAATTTTTAGAAGAAATTTCAGAAAGCTCTGTTCCCCTTGTTGTTGGTGGCTTTGCATAGGTTGCAAAATGGTTCTTCTCCACCTCCATCGTGGAACCATCGTGGAACTACGCGACCATTGTGGCTCTCCCCAAGCCTTATAAAAATGTACAATATCCCTCTTCCTATAGGCCAATCTCTATGTTGAATTTTGACTATAAGTTCTACATGGCTATATTGGCCTGCAGGTTACAGGATATAGTCTCTTCTTTGACTGACCTGGATCAAGTCGGATTTGTCAAAGGGAGGCAGGCCCACAATGTGGTTTGCCACACATACTTGATAGTCGATTATGCCCTTTCGCATAAAATCTCTCTTGTTCTTTTGGGACTCAATGCTGAAAAAGCTTTTAACAGGGTTGCCTGGTCTTTTCTCTGGGTAACCCTGTCACAATTCGATTTTCCCCAGGATTTTATAAGACAACTCCAAAATATTTAGCGTGCTCCCCAGGCCTATTTGCAGTTAGATGGTTCCCTATTAGCTTCCTTCTCCCTCACCCAGGGTAAGAGGCAGGGCTGTCCTTTATCTCCATTATTATTTGTCCTGTATCTGGAGCCCTTTGCTGAGGCCCTCAGGCAGAATCCAAATACAGAGTGTATTCCTAAGAGGGGATGCCCCATAAGGTCTCCCTCTTATCAGATGACATACTTTTGACTTTGACTAATCTGGAACAGTTGATACCGACAGTGTGGGAACAGATTACCCTTTTTGGAGAACTGGCTGGTTATAAGATTATTGATAAAAAAACTGAGGCACTCTTATATCATTTTTGTCCACCACAGACCCTTAAGCGGAGCTATCCCTTCCGGTGGAATAAAACAGCCATGCACTGTTTGGAGATTCAGCTTACTAAGTACCCTGTTCATGAGGAACTTCTCAATTTTGGGTCTGTAACTCAGCAGTTTTTTGCAGACCTCAGCAGGTGGTCCAACCTCCCTTTAAGTTTTTTGGGGCAGGTGGAAGCTGTCCAACAGAACATTTTCCCACATATTTTATTTTATTTATAAACTCTCCCAATATCTTCTGGGGAAGAGTATTTTCGGGAGTGGGATAAATTAATTTCCCATTTCTTCTGGAAGGGCGTGCCACCTAGGGTACAGCTGTGTCTTCTTAAGCTTCTGCAGGAGCAGGGTGGTTTGAATCTACCAGATTTCATGCAATATACCCTAGCTTCATAGCTGTGCATCCTTCTTCATTGGCTGAATCCTTCTTATTCTGCTTACTGGAAGCAATTTCAGATTGCTTGGAGTAACTTATCCGATCCGTCTGAGCATCTTTTTGGACAGCCGTCTAAGTCTGCATCTTTTTCATGGTTCCCATGTTATACTAGGAAGCCCCTTTGTTTTTGGCACAGGGAACTGACTAAATATCTTACTCCTGCAGAAGTTTTATATTTTAGAGCCTTCGTAGTTGACACTACTTTTTTGCCTAATCAGGGTGATACGATCTTGTGTAGCTGGGCAGTGTTAGGCTTGAAATATATTTTTCAGTTGGTGGGGCCCTCCAGACTTCTTCCATTTGTTTCTCTACAATTTAAACATAGTTTTCCTAGTCAGCATTTTTATACATTTTGCAGTTGAACTCTTTCTTGCAACCTCACGAGGAAGTCCTCTCTTGTATAGCTGTCAAGCCATCTGCCTTGGTTTCATTAATTCAGGTGAGCATTGAGGGTAAGCCCACTCCCCATTTGATTAATTACCTATATAAGGTCCTACGGGAGTGACTGAGGGATTCCTCTGATACTGTACGGTTACAGTTAGGTGGTCGAGGGACTTCTGGTGACATCACCGAATAAGATGACTGATTAATTAAGGAGCTCCTCAAACCTCATCTGGAAATACAGTCAACAGCCGAACAAGGAACAGTAATTAAATGAAAAGAAATCCAAAATTGTCTGTGTAACAATTATGGGGAAGAAATCTGGCACTAAAAAGAAAGACACCCCGCAGGATCAGTCAGATGGAGACACAATTGACTCCGGCAGTGAGGCCTCCTCACAAGCTAGCCAAGCTTGAGCCAGTACTCTCCCACAACAAAGGAAGCAGAAATTGGACATGATCCTAATGGCGTTATGAGCTTTTGGCACACAAACGCAAGTAAAATTAGACAGACTTCAAAAAGATATATCGGCACTGCAGAATAAAACTACAGATCATAAAAAAGCAATCTCTGATTTGGACTCGAGGGCCAATCACACGGAACGCCTACTAGTGAAGACCTTCAAACAGATAGATGCACTGAAAGATAAATGTGAGGATCCAGAAGGGTTCTCCTGGAGAAAGAATCTGTGGCTGTATGGCTTTAGAGAGACAGTAGAGGGCAACGACATTATCAGCTTTCTGACCCTTTTTTCTTTTTTACACACCAACTAGAGCTACCGGGAGACTTCTTCCTGAATATTGAGCATGCACACCGAGCCCTGGGTCTTGCCTCAACCAAAAATCAGCAGTGACCATGCTCTACTGTACTTTAATTTATGTTATTTGCAACCAAACAAAAGATATTAACTGGACTGTGGAAAAAGAAAGAAGTATTTCATGAGGGCACTAGAATATTTGCCGACAATGATTACTCCCACAGCAGTGATGGAACGAAGAAGGAAGCTGGGCCTCATCATTGGTCTATTGAAAGAAAAACAAATATGCTTCCACATACCTTTTCCAGCCAGAATCCAAATTTTCTTTAATGATGGCCAAATCACCTACGAAAACCTGCACATAGCAATCACTGAGTTTCCAGCAAAGCTACAGTGTTTACCAAACAAGCAAACTGAAAGGAGCCAGGCCAGACCATGGGCAACTGCAGAGATCCAGGAAAGGAGACGACAATCTGCAGCATCACTTAAGGACATACAGGACTTACTGAAAACCTTCGCTAGAGTGTGATGCAAAGTGAAAGCCTGTCAATGTGCATATTACTAACCTCTGTGTGTGATCTGCTTCCTTCCTAGGGTGCCAGGGAAGGAAATCCCATCGCACAAGGTGAAACAATGATGAGACCCTTCCACTTCTACCACCTCTTTCAAAGCTTCATGGCTGATCCTCAGCTCTCCCTCTTTCTTCTCCAGGGGCCAGATGGAAACACGTCCAAACCCTTACCGCATGATGGTCATGGTGTGTGTGTGTGGGGGGTGGTGGAGGGTATGCAAGAGTACCTGGAGCACTGTGGCAGTTGTTAAAGGCTTTGTGGTGTGCACCTTGATGGGAGATCAATGCAAAATTCATATTTAACAGAACTGAATGAAAGGTCCCCTTGAGAGGTGTAGGCGGCAGGCCCAGACAAATACACTACAAATTTGGATGCTTAATGTGTGCTCTGTCATCCTCTCACCCTTGCGATCAGGCAGCACAAACAGAAGTAAAAGGAGAGGCCTGATTGATACATTGGGGTGGATACCAGGACCTACTTGAGGAAAATCCTCCTGCAAGCTATTGAGCTGGTGGCTCTCCTTTCTCCACTCTGGGACTAAATGATGGGGGGAGGAGGAGACTACTAAATAAATGGAACATTTTGAAAGAATAGATTTTCTCTCAGGGTGGGAGGATAATGTAGTGTAAATATTAAAGAGATTGAAACTGAGGCAATAGAAGAAGCCTGCAAAAATAGGTTATGAGAAAACAAATACACAAAAAACATAGGGAACAAAAGAAATAAAGATTGAAGATAATAATGTATGGAAGCCCCAGAATACAGAGGTATCCAGCTGGGGTGTCTCCCCCAACCTGGCTAACTGAAATGTCATACAAAGTTAATAGATTAAGAGATGCAAATAAACGGGGGAAAAAGAACTACAATGAAACCCTGAACAGTTCTTATCCCTCACTGGGGGGGGGCCTTGAATAAAATAAAAGGTATATCTCTCTGAAGATACCCCCAGCCCATCTGTCATCTGAGAAGCACACAGGACCAGTTTAAGGGGCCAAATGAAAACAAATAGGGTTAACAACAAAGGAACACAGGGACGGAACCACATAAGGAAGAAAATTATGACAGCTAGCCCAACGAAAGGGGATACCCACTAACAGAGAGGAAGATGGGAGGAGATGCTTTAGCTCAAGTAAGCCTGAGAAACTGAAACACAAAACAAAAGCCTGGGAGGGGAGAGAGGGGAGAGGGGCAGGTGAGTAATTAGAGGGGAGTAGTGCGGGAGCGGGAAGGGAGGAACTCCTTGGGTCTCCTTAATCACCGCCAAATAGGAGAGGAGAGGGGAGAAAGACAATGGAACAAGTAGGGAACCCAGACCTTAATGACAAGATCTGCCACGAAGGACGTGGAAATGGAGAAGGAGTTCAGAGACGGGAAAGACCAAGGAGGTACAGTATTATACAAAATGGGGGAGGACAAAGAACTAACAATGGGGCCTTCGCAGATACAAGCGGAGGTACAATTTAACCAGAAATTAAGTGGGAATTACCCCTCAAAGATTTCAAAAGATGCAATCTAACACCCCAAGTGCAAAAGTATCACACTGAGTAACCAAAGAGATGGAGGGGATGGAAGCAGAAACTACATACACTCTACCTTTTGCAGCTGTTAGCCTCTTAGCAAGGGCATACCTCTCAAGTGTCCCTGATTTTCAGGGATGCCCCTGATTTTGCCTCAAAATTTTACTCTGTCCCTCCTAAAATTTATGTTTTTATGGCTAAACAATGGGGACTGAAAGCACAAAACAATGTCAAGCATTAAAGTTACAGACTTGTTCTTCTTTAGAAAATGCATTTTGCCCCAAGCCCCATATTCTACCAACTTTCTGGGTGGATATCTCTAATTTTGAAGATGTGTCCCTGATTTTGATCCTTTGTCCCTGATTTTTTTAAGCCTTGTCCCTGATTTATGAAGCAGGAGGTTGAGAGGTATGAGCAAGGGGACCTATCCCATAACACCCTACCCTATGGGGAAGTATAAGCCACCCCAAGGAGACCTGAACCTTCAATTGGGATCACTCCTTCTCCTACTCAGGATGCTTCTCTGGCTCCCAGAGAAGATGCTCTAAGAACTTAGGGAACCTATACAATGGTATTCTTACCTTGGAAGTCACACACACATGCACAAGCATGCACACAGAAAGGAAATGGATGTTTCTTGAGTGGCATGGCAACTAGGATCCGGACATAGCAACCTCAAGAATCAGGGCTGACTGGGTTACTAATCACAGACACACTAGTTATTCTTAACGAATATAGGTACCAGTTGTGCCTTACTGTTATGTGAGAAAGTTTTGCATTAATTGTTTGTGCATGATAGAGTGTATAAGCTGCAGCATCATTCAAACAACTAGTAATAAGAGAAAAGTACAACTTA
This sequence comes from Neoceratodus forsteri, assembly GCA_016271365.2. NCBI lineage: Eukaryota > Metazoa > Chordata > Ceratodontiformes > Ceratodontidae > Neoceratodus > Neoceratodus forsteri. The sequence goes on from CM057449.1 coordinate 146,556,405, forward strand.
AATGTTATATTAAGTGCAACAGACAGCCAGATAGCAAGGAGAAACAGGAAACAACTCATATCAGATGACAAAGGTACTAAACATGCAGAGAGAAAAGAAGAAATAATAATAGTTGGAGCTCTCTCGAGAGACGGACAAATGTAAAAAAACACACAGACCCCACTGCTATGGCTCAACTAATCTGAACCATGATATACTCTCAGAATGTCAATGGGCTCAATAACCTGGTAAAACAGAACAAGGTACTCTCCTCAATAAAGAAAAGGCACCCGGCATTCATTCTCCTCCAAGAAACCCACTAGTCCAAGGGGGAATACGACAAGCTGAAATGTTTTGGGTATTCCAAAGTGGTAACATCTAGTTATAAGAAAGGGAAATGCTAGGGAACAGTGATTTTACTCCCAAAAACCAGACCCTTTAAAATAGAAACCCAATACTCAGACCCACAAGGACATTTGGCCATAGCCGTGGGGCAATAGCTGGGCAAAGACTTACACTGGTCAGCCTATACCTACCCCCAGGAACAGACAGCACAGACCTCAACCTCCTGTTAGGGAGAATCTTACAGCACCAAAAAGGACTACTGATAATGGGGGTGGGGGCATAATATGATATATGATGCCATAGACTCTACTAGTCAGGGACAACCCAGACAAACAGGAACTATCAACTGTAGCAAAAAGTTATTAAAGCAATATGCTTGGCTGGACTCATGGCGAATCCCTGCACCCCAATACTAAACCATACATCCATTACTCACACCCACACAAGATTTACACCAGTATAGATTATATACACATATCCCAAGAAAATGCACACTTAATGGCAAAATGCAAAATACCACCAATATACCTGTCAGACCATGCCCTGGTCTTGCTTACCCTGAAGTGAAACAAGGAAAGGCCCAACACACTATGGAGCCTAAACAACTCCCTGCTTAGCATACCAGAATTCTGAGAGCTAATGAACCAGAAAATAGAAAGCATTGTATAAGATAATACTAGCCAGGAGGTCGCCACACATATCCTTTAGGACACGGACAAAACAGTACTAAGGAGGAGATAATCAGTTATGCCACCCGATTAAAAAAAAAAAGAGAGGGAACACTAGAACAGTTACAAAAAAGCAACTGGCAGAAACCCAGCAGCAACACATGCTAGGAGATCTAATACTGGGCCCTAAAATTAACACCATACAACAAAGGACCCAAACCATTCTCAATGCCAAAACAGAAACTGCCCTGTGATATCTTAAACAAAAATACTACGAAGGAGGCGCTACAGCCTCCAGGATACTTGCATACCGGATAAGGAAAAAAATAATAGAGATATCGGTAATGCAGATACAGGGCTCTTTCACAAATCTTAAATTAACAGACCCTAAACAAATTCTGGCAACATTTAAAACATATTTATTTATTTATTTTATTTATTTGGTTTTGTTTACCGGGTAAGTCATTACAAAGTTATACACCCCTGAGCAACCAACACAAAGTAATAAAATTACCTCATTTCTAGTAAAAGCAAGGACGCCAACCCTATCATTATTACATAAACAGCAATTAGAAGCGCCTATCTCGAAAATGGAAATCATTATGATTATTAAAAGTCTGAAAACTAATAAGAGTCCAGGCCCAGATGGATACACAGGGGAGTTCTATAAGATCTTTATAGAAAAAGTAACCCTCTCCGTGACAGAGACATGCAATTGGGTGCACAGAGGACAACAAATACCACCAACATGGCACATTTCCGCAATCTCAGTTATACTTAAAACTGATAAAGATAAAGAGCAGTGCGCATCATATAGACCAGTCTTTGTTCTTAACATAGACTATAAGATATTTACCTCAATATTAGCAAAATGACTAGATCAAATTTTACCTGCTCTGGTACAGAGAACAGACAGGATTTGTAAAAGAAAGACAAGCCCAAGACAATATAAAATGAACCCTACATATTTTAAATCATACAATACTTAAAACTGATAAAGATAAAGAGCAGTGCGCATCATATAGACCAGTCTTTGTTCTTAACATAGACTATAAGATATTTACCTCAATATTAGCAAAATGACTAGATCAAATTTTACCTGCTCTGGTACAGAGAACAGACAGGATTTGTAAAAGAAAGACAAGCCCAAGACAATATAAAATGAACCCTACATATTTTAAATCATACAATACAAGAAACAATTCCCGCGCTGGTGCTGAGCCTCGATGCAGAGAAAGCCTTTGACAGGGTGACATGTGACTTTTTGTATGCTACCCTTGACAAAATGGGATTCCCAAAGCAATTCATGAACTCCCTAAGAAGTATATATACCTCACCGCAAGCCCATGTAAAGGTAAATGGTCAGATCTCATCGAGGTTTACCCTGTATAGGGGGGCTAGGCAAGGGTGCTGTTTCCCCATTACTTTTTGCCCTGTATCTAGAACCCTTGGCCCAAGCCATAAGGTAACATTTGCAAATATCGGGAATCCAGTTAGGGGACCATCAGCACAAAATTGCACTATATGCAAATGATCTGCTGGTGTATTTGGCCTCACCTGAAGACTCCCTTCCTCCCTTATGGCAGTTTTTACAGGAATTTGGAGATTGTGCAGGATATAACCTAAATAGAGCCAAACCAGAAGCTCTAAAAATAAACTATATCCCATCTCCTCTAACAAAACAGACCTTTAAGTTTCACTGGGACCTCCCAAGTATAAAATATCTGGGAATCAGGATACCTATTCAGCCAGATGAGATAAATAAACATAACTGCACTCATAACGCGTATAATACAGGAAGACCTTAAGAGACAGCAGGCAATCAACCTCCCACTGATACAAAGAATTGATTGCATTCGCATGAATATTCTGCCCAGAATACTATACTTAGCACAAACGCTACCAACATCACCCAACAAAGCCCAGTTTAGACAATGGGATAAGTATATATCACAATTTATTTGGGGAGGATCCCGCCCAAGAATAAGGTATGCCACACTACGGCTCCCCAAGATGCAGAGAGGGCTACCATTACCCCATTTGGGAAAATACCACCATGCAGCTCAAACAAGATCTGCCCTCTATTGTCTGCACCAAATTATAATGCCCTATGGAAAGAAATAGAGACAATTAAGGAAAACCTACTCCTAGTCACTAAACAACTATTAGCAAATAATAGACCGCTAGCGAAGGACAGCACTAACAATCTGTTCACAGTTACCACTATTCAGATCTGGTCAGAACTATTAACGCATTCCTCTATAGTCCTGTACAGATACCTGATCACGCCATTATCATACAGTAAAAACTTTGGCTCGACAAAGCTGGACCACACATAGAGACAGTGGGAGAGATTAGGCCTATACCTACCTTGTCAATTTAAAACTGGCCAACAGTTTATTGACTTCCCAATGTTGGCAACAAAATATGGCCTAAGACAAACAGATTTCTGTAGGTAGGTAGATACATACATACAGACTAAAACATATATACAAAAAAATGATAGAGACTGCCCTTCACATCAATCTGTGCTGAGAATTATCAATCTAATACAAACAATACTGATAGGAGACCCATTGAGGGCACTAATATCTAGAATCTACCAGAATCTCCAGGAACTGGACACAGATTCTACTGACTATATCCGCAGAAATGGCAGACGGATCTAGGAACTGAGATATCCCCAATACAGTGGCAAAATTATTTAAAGTACACCCATAAGTCAACTTCCTCACACACACAGAAAGAATTCTCTTGGAAAAAATATGATTAGATACTTTAAAACACCAACACAACAGGCCAACTATAACCAAAACATTTCACCAAACTGTTGGAGATGATGTGGGGAGACCAGGGCCAGCCAAGTACACATCTGTTGGTCCTGTCCTAACCTACAAACTTACTGGGCAGAACTGCTCTGGGAATAGCAAGAGATTTTTACACCTGCTCTACAGATCTCAGAGTGAGTGATTCTCTTCCTGAAAATGCCATTAGGATTTAGATCACCCAACAACTGGAAAATCTTATCTATATGTATTTTGGCAACCGAAAAAGCAATAATGAAAAACTGGCTCAACAACACAGCCTCTACATTACAGCGATGGGACAAAACTATGAGAGAAATATATAGAATGGAGACTATGACAGTTGGAGTTACCCAGAGAGTAGAACAATTTGAAGTACTCTGGTGTAGATGGGTAATGTATGAACTGAACAAATATGGAGACTTTGTCCCCTAAGCAGATATCATGTACAAAATGTATACAGACTGTAAAGTGCCTAAGATCACACTACTGAGATGTAATATGATAAAATAAGTGGAATGCAGCTTTGTTATGTTATGGAGTGAGTTGTAGTGTGGCTGCTTAGGGCTCAGCACTCGTTTTGCAAATAAATGCTATAAACATATTTTCATGTTGGTGCCTTTTTGAATAAACTTTCGATGGTTGTGCAGTTAGTATTTGCTTGCTGTTAAGTTATTGTTGACTGTTTCATATGTCATGAGCAGTAAAATCTGAATAAAAAGAAATTATGAAAATAATAGAGTTAGGTGGTTGCAGGATTTGGGTTTGGATGTCTCCCAATTGGCTAGGGAGGGGTCAGCTTTATCGGCTTATAAGGTCTCGCTAGCTCACCCTACAAGAATGAACTGATGTGGAAACTTCAGGTGCATTTCTTTCACACCCCTGCAGTTGTGACAAAGTTCACTAATCCCTCATGTGGGAAGTGCTGGAGGGAATGCAGTTGTTTGTCAGCAGATTTGACCCACATTATATGGACATGTCCAGTACTGCACCCATTTTGGGATGGGATCCTGCTGGAAATTAAATTTATTTATGACTGCCCCGCCTTGCTGACGCCAACATATTTATTGATGGCTGCTCCCCCAGTTGAAGTTAAGGTGGACAGTATTACTTATTGTCAGGTAACCCTTTTGATTTTGGCAGCCAAGAAAGCCATCACGCAGCAGTGGAGTTCAAGGTGCCCCGGACTATGAAGGCTTGGGGTGTATTAGAATGAGATATATATGCTATGGAAAGGCTTTCATTGAGGTTGTGGAACCAGTTGACAATCTTCGAGCATCGATGGCAGAAATGGGTCTGTTATCAATTGGATAATTGTGCTGATTTTGTCCCTTGATGGTGAGGCCAATATGTTTCAGCAGGTAGAGAGCGGGTGGTGGGATGGGGTCTGGGGCTGAAGGGCCAACCTTAGCTAGCTGCAAATTGTGCTCCTGCACCTTGGGAGCCCATGCTTTTTTCTTGATGGAGCAAAAATAATTTAAAACATTTAAAAATGCCCACATTTTGGAATAGATGAAAATGTTTACCAGCAAATCAAAGTGGTGACAACTGGCTCTGCTACTGTTACAAAAGGTGGGAACAGCTTTGCTGCAGTGGAAGAGATTAGGTTAAGTAAGTGCTAATGGTGTTAATGGCCATACTTTACACCTCCCAGGTTGACTGCTTTCACAAACGAAGTTCTATGTTGACAAGAGAACTTGTTTGTAACCTGGACATGTAAGTGAAACAATGAATGATATGACAAAATCTGTTTCAAAAATATGTGAGCACTCAAAATCAGGGGTCGATCTTAACATTGTTTCACCAGCCCTACTGCAAATTGTCCAGGGCTAATGCAGCTAACTCTCTACTTGTCTGTCTTGACTTGTGCAGGTTTTCATGGCTATTAATGAAGTTAAAGAAGTCTGTACTTTAGCAGGCTCTAATCCTCGTGCTAATCTCTCTCAATGTTCCAGATGGCCTGGCTTGGTTAACAGCTCATTAAGAGCTGCAATTATCTGGCATTTCAAGAGGGTGGGGTCTCACAGAAGACTCAATGTGAGTCATTATTACTTTACTGTTATGACTTTCAGCTAGTGTCCAGGGTGTGATCAGTGGTATAATGCTGTTAAGTCACTAGCTTCCAGTTTTCTGAAAGTGTCTCTGTCTAAAAATTTGTCCCATATTATTAAGACCAGTGCCCCTCATTTTTCTACATTTTGAGTGTCTCTATCCAGTATTTCAGTGACAAGATATGAGGAAGTATACAGGGTCGGCCCTGCAAGTTGTTGGTTTTATCTCAAATGAGCAGACTAGGTGGGCCATAGGCCCTTATCTGCCGACACTGTCTATGTATCTCTGTATCTATGTAGCCCAGCCTCACCATAATGCCCCTCTCTCTTCCAAAACTCTTAACTCTGTTATTTCCATGGACAGTACTGCAGACCAGACTCTGAAATGACCATCCACACATTCATAGCTGCCATTACTGGCAAGTATAGGGAGTCCCCAGCTCTTTTAAATGGACAATACCAACCATCACTATCCATACAAGCCCACCCTTATCCCACCCAGAATGTCCTTTCATCCTAAAAACAAAACTTTGGATTATGTATAGTAGAAAAATAAACTTTAATAAAATACATAATTTGAAAGCTTAAAATAGGCATTCCTGGGGAACTTAGATAATCCTATATAGAAACAGAGCTAGCATGCCTGTGTACGGTTTCCGCTGGACTGGGGAAAACACACTGTTAAAGAAAAATCTGTTATTGTTGGTGCAGAGCATATTAAAATCAATGCTTTTAAAAATAAAAATGGCATAGTTTTCTATTTTCCAAGCCCCTTAGGTTTGTGTAGCCCCCACCCCAAAGAAATCTTATATGTGCTCCTGGCTCACATGAGGCAGTACAAAAATTTCCAGAAGTGCAGGTTTCCAGCTGACTATGGGGTTGGGGGTTGAGAGTGTCTTACTCTGCCTGACTATGCTTATTGCCCCGTGGGTGGTGGTGACAGTGTGGTGAGGTGCATGATGATGTCAGCTATTGTGTCTGTGTGCAGAGCTAGGACTGCTTGATTGAACATTTGCTGTTGTGAGATCCAGGGGTGTGTGTGTGTGTGTGTGTGTGTGTGTGTGTGTGTGTGTGTGTGTGTGCATGTGTGCGCAGAAAGAGAAGATGAAGAGAGGAGGCCATGGTACAAAACAATGGGGGGAGGGCTCACTGTGTGTGATGGCATGCAGTCTTGTTTTTTCTGCTGGGAAGCTGGAAGCAATGTGGGAGTTGGATAAATGTACAATCAGAGTATCTCTTGGCTTGCATTGTTTCCTGTATAAGTGATCAAAATTTACCACTATAATCAAGGCCCCTAGAATTCTGCGGCCGCAGAATTTTGCACAGAACATGCAATCTACCGCAGAACTCTTCTTGGTGATTTTTTATTAATATTTCTGTTTATCCATAGAATCTGGTTTCCTTCCCCTCTTTGTATATCCAAAATCCCCCTATATGCTCAGAATGTGATATTATCATTGCTATAACATCATACATTAGCTAGTGAAATGGCTGCATTCTGCAACAGAAATGAACAGTCACTTATGTACCACAGCTCCCACTGCCAAAGATGGTGGCACAGCACATCATGCATGGTGATATTTGCTCATCCTGCACTACAGCCTAATACAATTTTCAGTCTTACATTATTGCACTAGGGCCAACTTAAACAAAACCTTGTCAATGGCACAGACCTGTTAAGTCCATCCGTCACTTTGTACAAATCTATCTGTGCCTTTAAGGTATAGAGATGTCATCTGAAATGAGTAACTGGTAAAATTAATTTAACTGTCATTTTTAAGAAAAATAATTATGCCCAGAAAAGTGGAATATAATAATGTGTAGACCTGTTGAAAGACTAGATCTGTTAAATACATAATTGCACTGTACGCATTTTTGCCAGGGTTATTGATTACATATTGTCATTGATTGACAGAATCACCTAAAAGTTATGGAGAAATGTTGTGTGCAGGGACAGCTGTTGGGCCAGAGGGTAGCATGCTGTGTTTCTGTGCCGGCAACTCGGGTTCAAAGATTAGCTTTGGGAACTGGCTGGGCAGCACAAGGATTGGTGGAACACATCACTGCTCAGAGCCTGGGAAGGTATGGTGCAGTGTTCTGCCACATGGTGGACACATTGTGATGGGCTGGAGAGCTCTATCTCACAATCGTTTCACATGCATGTCATGGCCTGATGGTGTTATGCAGTGTGTCAGGGTAAACAGGTTGACATGAAAAATTAGTTTTGCAATAACTTCTTTATTCCATTTCCAATGGGACATGTATGAATGAGGATGCAAGTTCATGGAAATAAAAAAATATATATATATATATATATATACACACACACACACACACACACACACACACACACACAGTATCTCTGTCTCTCTCATCACACACACACTCACATTTGTATGTATGTTACAGGTTGCATATAAAAATATAAGTGATACACTGTGGGAACCTCATGAGTGGTGTAGAAAGCACATACAAATATATAAGTGATAGACAGTGGAAACCTCATTAGTGGGATAGATAGCATGCACATAGAAATACTTTATTTATCACATAAGATCCCCTCTGCATATGTCATTTATGCAACAGGCTAGGACAATAAGGGAGAGAAATTTGTTTTGCTTTTTTAGGCATACAATTATTTTTATAAGTCTTATTTTTTGAACTAGTGTTACTGTGCTTTTCACCATCCTGATTACTATAACCACTGCCATGAAAGTGAAGTCAGGATGACAAGCTGACAATGTGATGTGGTAGTTTGTTAGTGCCACAGAACTTCCGCAGAAATTACAAACCACCGCCGCAGAAGTTCTGCGGCAAATGGTAGTCTTGCCGCAGAACTTGGTCCCACTGTGCTGCAGAAAAGTAGGGGCCCTCATTATAATTAAGATCTAATGCAACCATCTACGGGCTAGTGTAATTTTGAATCGACTTGAATTGCTGGCTAACGCAACATTATGGAGTACAGCGCTCTAACCCTGGCTCCTCGGGGGAGCTTCTGGACTGTTTCCTCAACTTCAAATTTTTGGCCCTCCCCCCACTCCCTCCCTAGACCACCTTAAATGCCCCTTGCTCCCCACCCACTTCACTAAGCCTCTTCTTATTGGATCTCTACCTAGCCTATATTGGTTCCTTATCCAATCCCCATGCTTTACCCCTTCTTACACTTTGTCTCTCCAACTCGTATGGTAACTTCAGACCTGTTCAGCCCTTATCACCTGTCTCCTATACAATGTCTTACCATTTACTTCAGCTAAGTAACTTCTTGGCGGAACCCTATCCCCTTGCCCCCATTAGATGCTAAGCCTCGTTTGCTCCATCTGTCAACTGACCAAGAAATTTGTTGAATATGGATGCAGGCCAACTACTGTTAAGATTGTGGGTGTTCTCTTCCTTGTATTTGCTGCTCTCTATCTCATCTTATCCAAACTCCTCATCATGCATGTCATCAGCTGCGGATTCTACCCATATGACCGACAGCGATATATCAAAGTTACTTGATCGCCTCATTTTCACCTTCAATCCCTCCTATGTGTTACTGAATATCTACTTATCGCAGCAGACTGATCTTTTTAGACTTGCCTCCCCAATGGATTCAAACATGCCTCCCCTTACTGCTCACTTCACCCTGTCCTTCACCAGCAAGGTCCTGTTTTACATAACATGCAAGCAGCTCAGGGTTAACCCTAGGGACCCTCCCTGCCTTAACCACAGTCCCCACAAGTGAGTACGGACTAAGGTTGCTTCTTGAAGCACTTAAGAAAATCCTGCTCCTCCTACTATTGTGTTCTGGAAACACTGAACTCATCCCTTTGTCCTCCTGCATCAATTGGAGCTCCTGAAGACCCTGCGAACATTAAAGAGCTAAGCTTCATGCACATTAACATTTGTAGCCTGTTAAAAAAAAAACCCCTCTATCCAGGCATGGATATGTCACACTGCCCCTGATGTATTGGTTGTCATTGAGACTTGGCTTCACCCGGCAACAAGTAACAATGAAGTAACCATTCCCTCTTACTCTTTGTTCTGAACAGATAGATGCACAAGAGGTGGTGGCATGGCTATTTACATTAAGGACAAATTCTCAGTCTCCATCATTGACTCAACCTCTGTCCAGAGCGAATCTGAATGTCTCCCCCTGCAGGTAGAAAATGCACCTGGTGCATTGCTCTATATGATAGGTTACTATAGGCTCCCATCTGCTGGGTTGCAGCTGTTGAGTCACTTAACCTCTATCCTAAGTCATAGGCCTATTGAGACTATACTTTTAGGAGATCTCAACCTAGACTGGCTATCCAGCACATCTTCATCATATATATATATATATATATATATATATATATATATATATATATATATATATATATATATTGTATGTATTCAACTTGAAATCGGCTAGATAATAATTTTCCTTAGAGCAAGGGGTGAAAGAGAGCTCAGACTGATGAGTTATTTAACTTCAAAATAAGCCACAAAATATAACACAGAACATGTAGTACCCCAGGGCTTCTGGGGGCCTAGCAGTCCCATAGACCCCCGGCTTAAAGCAAGCAAGCACAGCAGCAAGTTAGTACTTAGCCAACCACAGCTGCAGACTGCCTCAGGTACAGTACATTATAAGCATCTTGCTAGCCTCAGGTACTGAATACTCATATATACGTATTCAACCTCTATCCAAAGCACTGGAATGGATAGAGGCTGATCAGCTCACGGAGTACCTTGAAAAATACAGCCTGCAATGTTCCCAGCAGCATGGCTTCCATAAAGGACAGAGTACTACCAAAGCGCTCCTCGAAATCACCACACATATCCATCATGCACTTGATCAGGGCCAGTTGGTTGGCGCCTCTTTAAATGATCCGACTTAGGCATTTGACACTGTCAGTCACTCTATTCACCTCAAATGATTATACCGCCTTGGTCTTTCAAGTGAAACTACCCTCTGGTTCCAAAGCTACCTCAGTAACTGGACCCAGCAGGTCAGGATTGGTGAATTCCTCTCGTCATCCCTACCCATCCACTCTGAAGTACCCCAAGGTTCTATCCTGGGTCCCTTGTTATTCAGCATATTCCCGAACAATCTCCCTGCCTCCTGCCATGACAGAATGTTACTGTATGCAGATGATGCAGTAATCTTCACTTGCCACACTGACCACATCTCCCTTCTGTCTCAACTACAGAAAAGTTTCACAGATGTGGAAGACTGGTTTTGCTCACATAAACTCATGCTTAATCACAAAAAAAACTAAAACAATGCTGTTCCATGGAACCCACAATAACTACAAGGACCATGAGATCATAATTAACAACCATGAAGGCGTCGCCCTTGAGCAGGTGGATATGTTTAAATATCTGGTCCTGACCCCTGACTGCTCGATCTTGTATACCAAACACATTGACAACATCGCTAAAACTGTGAACTCCCGCATAGGGCTACTATACAAGTATAAACATTGCCTAATGGCTGAAACCTTGAACCTCGCTATCCAGAGCTCTGTTTTCTCAATTATTGACTATGAGCTCATTATCTACAGATCCGCTACTAACACTGTGCTCCGGCACCTAGCTGTAGCCCTTAATAAGGCATGTTTTATTTTTTTTATTTAGTTTTTGTTGACCGGGTAAGTGCACTAGACAAATCCTGCCTATTTTCAGGCACAACCCGGGGGAGGGGATACAGATGAATGCCAACTGACCTTGCTGCCCACCTTTTTCACATTTGTGACATCTACGAGCAGGCTAACTGGCTCCAGCTATCCAGCAGACTAAAGTACCAGATTTGCAGCCTAGTTAAGAAGACGTCACTGGGTTTTATTCCCCCTTGAGTCCAATCAATATTGACCCCGCAAAGTGTCCTTGGCCTAACAGGAAGATCGGACAGTATAACCTTTACAATACCTTGCTGCCAGACCTCTCAAGCTCAGCATTCCCACTTTGGGACTAAAGGAACTAAAGATGTATAGCCTCGAGGAAAGGAGGGAGAAGGGGGACATAATAAAGACTTTCAAATACCTCAAGGGAATCAGCAAAGTCCAAGAGGGTAGCATCTTTCAGAAAAAGAGATGTGCAAAAATAAGGGGGCACAATTTGAAGATAGAGGGGGGACGGCTCAGAGGTAATGTGAGAAAGTATTTCTTCACAGAGAGGGTTGTGGATACATGGGACAGCCTTCCTGAGGAGGTTGTAGAGTCAAAAACAGTGAGGGAATTCAAGAATGCATGGGACAGACATAAGGCAGTTCTAGTGGGGTGTAGGAGGAAGTAGGCTGCTGGTTAACTAGGATCTGCAGCTTATCCGTTAGGTAGGAAAATGGGCAGACTAGGTGGGCCAAGCGGTCCATATCTACCATTAAATTCTTTGTTTCTATGTTTCTAGGGAATCGCTGCTATAGTGAGAGCGGCTTAGGGCTTTGGCTAGGTAGGGTTTGGCAGCCTCAGGATTAAGAATGCACAGATAAAAGGGTGGAGCAGGGAGAGGAGTGGGGTGTGTTCGGTCAGATGGGGGGTCAAAGAAATTAGGTGGAGAAGATGGTTGATATTAGTGAAAGCATTTGGGCCGGTCCGGTGGCGCTGAGGGTTGAGGCGCTGGATGCCACACCTTGCGCTACGCCGGCGACCCGGGTTCGGAGACGGACTTGGGTGGCCGGGGGTCGGCAGGGGAGAGGGAGGATTGAGTGTCCCAACGGATGTTCTCCTCCCTCAGGGGTGGAACCAAGAACGCTCTCGTGTTCTGCATTCCCTTTGCAGCCGGTGGGAGCACCGGCAACAGAAGGGGATGGAGGCAGCTCCGATCATCGGTGCCGGGGAAGGGGGACGCCAGTAGTGCATGAGAGGTCTGACGCAGCGGCCAGCACACCACCACCAGGACGACATCCTAGCGCACAACGTCTCAGAGGGCAGGGAAACTAGGGAAGAATAGAAGTGAAATACCTCTTGGCAGCCCTACAGTATATGATAGCCTCTCAGATACCATCCGGACCACCAAGAAGAAAGACAGACCCCGCTGCGCAGGAGGAGAGAGGGAGGCACTCTAGGGGCAGATCCCTCAGAGGTGGAATGAACGGGATGAGAGGAAGGAATGAGGGGACCCCAAGAGAGAACAAGGAGGATAAAAAGGGAAGTTAAAAAAAAAAAAAGATATTAGTAAAAGCGGAGTTTAGAACTGAGGCTATACTGCGGGGATCCGAGGAAAGTATACCGTCTATTACCATTTGGTCTGGGGGCGGGTTTGGGACTTTACCACAGAGTTCCTTAATATTGTTCCAAAATTTACGCCTGTCTCCCCGGGCGGAGGTTAAGGACACTTTGTAGTAATCTGCTTTGGCAGTGCATATAGTCCTTATGCACTGGTTACGGGCCTCCCTATACCGTTGCCTGTCAGCTGGCAGTTGGGTTTCATTGGCAAGTTGCCAAAGGGAGTCATGCTGACATAGTAGGACCAGGAGTTGGTCAGAGAACCAAAGGGCGTGGTTACCTTTGGACATTCTTTTGGTAAGGGGGGGGTGAATTTATCACAGATAGCATTGAAGGTGATGATAAATAGAGCAAGCGCACAATCCGGGTCGAGGGTGTTTGCGAGGGGTGTCCTGTCCCAGTATCTGAGGTGGGCCTTGAGTTGAGAAAGTTTACCAGGGCCAAGTTTGCATTGTAAGGTAATTTTAGGAGGGATTTTGGGGGCAAAGTAGGACCAGTTGCAGAGTACAGGAGAATGGTCACTTAGTGTGTTGGGGAGTACCAAGATGTTGGTTATTTTATGGGGGCGATTTGTGAAAACCAGATCCAGGAGGGAAGAAGTATTGCACCTGGGTATTGTGGACCCTTGCTCATTGAGGGTCTGCTGTTGTGCACAGTCACTGCTTTTCTTTTTAGTGATGTGCAGTCACTTATGTGCAGGTCACTTTTTTTACTTCTCTATTATGACATGGAACCTAATCCTACTTGGTCTTCAGCTTTACCCTCCATTTCCTAACCTTAAAGGTTCACATATGCCTATCCCATGCATTCTTGAATTCCATTGCAGTTGTTGCCCTGACCACCTCCGCTAGGAGTCTGTTCCATGCATCCACCACTCTTTCTGTGAAGAAGTATGTCCCCACATTTCCTGAATCTGCTCCCCTTCAACTTCACAGCATGACTCCTTTTTCTTAAGCATTTTTTTTTGTAAAATGCTTCCCTTTGGTACCCTATTTATACCAGTGAGGTACCTGAAAGTCTCTGCCGTAGCACCCCTCTCCCTCCTTTCCTCCAGTGTGAACATATTAAGGTCCTTTACTCTCTCCTCATAGGGCCTTTGATGCAGGCTATGCACCATTTTACTTCCCTTCCTCTGGATATCCTCTACTCTGTCTATGTCCTAACAGAGATGTGGTCTCCAGAACTGGAAACAGCACTGCAGGCGAAGTCTCACCAGTGATTTATACAGCGATATCACCACCTCCCTCTTTCTGCTGGTAATACCCCTCTCTGTGCTCCCTAGCATTTTACCAGCATTCCCCATTGCCTTGTCACACTGTTTGTCCACCTTTAAATCATCAGATATGATTACGCCCAGGTCTCTTCCCTGCTTGGTGCTCACCAATATCACTCCCCCATATTGTATTCCGTCTGTGGGTTTCTGTGTCCCAAATGCATAATTTTACATTTCTTCACATTGAAATTTAGGTGCCACACATTTGACAACTCCTCTAGCATTTTTCCTCCCCATCTGGAGTGTATACGCTATTGCAGAACTGTGTGCCATCTGCAAAAAGCCATACCTTCCCTTCTAGCCTCTCTGCAATGTCACTAATAAAGACACTAAAGAGGACCAGGCCCAGTTCTGAGCTCTGTGGCACCCTGCTAGTCACCCTGCCTTCCTTGGAGTACACTCTGTTTATAACCAATCTCTGTCTCCTATCCCCAAACCATTTTCTTACCCAGTTTAGCACCTTTGGATCCTCTGCAAAGCTATCCAGTATGTTTTGAGTCTCCTGTGTGGAATGGTGTTAAAGGCCTTACTGAACTCTAGGTAGACCACATCCATCACTCCACCCTGATCTAATTCCCTGGTCACCCAGTCAAACAAGTCTATCAGATTTGTTTGACATGACCTCCCCGATGTGAATCCATGCTGCCTTGGATCTTGTGAACCACTGGATTCAAGATGCTCCACAATCTTTTCCTTCATTAGTGATTCCATTAATTTCCCCACCACCGAAGTCAGGTTGACTGGCCTGTAATTGCCAGCCTACTCCCTACTACCACTTTTGTGAAATGGGACTACATCTGCCCTCCTCCAGTCCTTCAGAACCTCCTCTGTATCCAGTGAGTGGTTGAACAAGACTGTCAGAAGTGTAGCCAGCACCACTCTGAGCTCCTTCAATATCTTTGGATTAATCCTGTCTGACCCCATTGCCTTCTTCACTTTGCCTTCTTCACTTTCACATTAGTGAGGTCCTTTAGGACTCTCTCCTCTGTAAATGGACTAGTGGGAGTGGTGCAGTGCAGTGACTGTGGGGCAGCAGTCTTCAGGGAGACTTTCTGGAGGCTGCAGTGATGTCCCATCTTCAGGACCTCTCTGGGCTGAGGGTGGAGGCTGTTCATCTTCAGGTTGAGTTGGTAAGGATTCAGAGGATCTCCTCCCCAGCCCAGGGACCACCAAATCCAACATCACGGCCTGAATGGTTGCCAAGGAAGAAGAGCAGCTGGATGATGGTGGTCTCTGGAAGGGTGAGGGTGGTGGGGAAGAGGCACATCTCTCCTAAGGGTCCACTCCATAACTCTTATGCTGCTCTGGCAGGGCAGGACTGTCCAAGAGAGGCATCCACACTGGTAACCAAGGAGGATGTGGAGGTCCTCCACGGCAGAGACCCCAAGAGGAGGCAGAATAACCCAGAGGAGGAGGAGGAAGCAACTCCTGGTGGAGAACTCTATCATCAGGAGGGTAGACTTGGTGCCAGGAGGGGAGGGAGTGAGGGAGGTCAAGTGCCTGCTTGGTGCCATAGCTTTAAGAGATGGACAGCACATCCTAAGAACCACTAAGGCAGCAGGAGGAGAGGGTGAGCTAGACATCATCATCCACCTGGGGATGAATGATCTGGCAACTGGTGAAGCTAGGGTAGTGCAGTAGCAGTTCAGGGAGTTGGGGGGGTTAGACAGGTAGCACACTCTGTAACCTTTTCAGAGGTGTTATCCATTAAGGGCAAGGGTGAGAACAGGGTACTTTGCATCAAGAGATTCAATGCATGACTGAAGGACTGGTGCAGAGCAGAGGGATTTGGCTTCATTGGGGACAGGGGTTCCACCTTGAGGGATGCAGTCCTTTACAGGGGTGATGGCCTGCATCTATTAACGGAGGAACCAGGATCCTCAGTGAGAGGTTAAAATGTTTTATCAGCGAGAATTTAAACCAGTCAAGGGGGTGGCAGAAAAAAGCTGGGTAAAGCAAACAGTGCCTCCCCCAAAAATGATACAGACAACAGAGAGGACCCTAATGTTGAGAAATTGCCAAAGATAACTAAAACCGAATAGATAAAAATACAGAGAAAAGGCAGAATGGGAGTAAAGACACAAGAGTTATTGAAGAAAGACATGGGGATAGGAGGGTAGCTATTAGGAGAAGAGGCAGTAAAAATTGGAAGACCATGTGCACAAACGTCCGCAGTCTGGGAAACAAAATCCCAGACCTAGTGGCACTGATGACAGAGACAGACCTGGACATTATCGCTGATACCGATCCCTGGTTCACCGGGAACCATGACTGGGATATGACAATACCAGGTTACACTCTATTCAGGAAGGAGAAGGTGGGTAAAAAGGGAGGAGAAGTAGCTTTCTAAGGTATGTCAAGGAAGGAATTAAAGCAATTTAAGTACTGGGAATGCAGGAAGAGACCGAGGCATGGTAGATCACCCTGGAGATGGGAACTAGCACTGCCATTCACACTGATGTAATCTATAGACCATCTGGACATGGGGAAGAGCTGGATCGGGTACTTGTAGAAGCCATCCACAGAAGGAGAGCTAAAGGGGAGTTCCTGCTGTTAGGAGACTTCAGTCTGTCGGATGTGGATTGGAGCAACCAGGCTGCAGCCTCAGCCAAGAACAGAGACATCCTGGAAGCCCTGTAGGGGGCAATCCTAAGACAGCTAGTGATGGAGCTCACCCAAGAGGGAGTGACTCTGGACTTGGTACTCACTAATGGGGCAGTATTACAGATGTAAAAGTGGGGAGTCATCTGGGATCAAGCGATCACAATACAGTATGGTTCAATGTGAGACCAGCAGAAGAGTCAAACCACACGAAAACAAAGGTCCTGGATTTCAGGCAGGCCGACTTTGCAAAGATGAGACAATATCTTAGGAAATCACTGGCAGGGAAGAGAAAAAGGAGGGATGGCGGAACAATGGGAGAATCTTAAGGGAGCCTTAATGGAGGTAACAAGCCAATGCATTAGGCAAGTATGCAAAACAAAGAGAAATAAAAAAAAAACACTATGGTTCTCAAAGGAAGTGGCCCAGAGTGTAAGGGCGAAAAGGTGGCATTCAGGAGGAACAAGGAAACACAGAGGGAAGAGGACCGGGAACTATATCTGGAAAAGCAGAGGGAGGTGGGGAAAGCAGTCAGGATTGCAAAGGTTCAAACAGAATAAAAAATAGCCTGGGCAATCACAACAGGGAACAAGAACTTTTTCAGGTAGGTTAGTGAAAGAAAAAAAAAAAAGACTAAAGGTGGGATTGTGATACTAAAAAGGGAAAGAGGGAAATGCGCAGAGGGGGGCCAAGAAAAGGCAGAAATACTGAACAAGTATTTTTGTTCAGTAGAAGGGGAAGAGGAGGAACCAAAGTTTGGTGACAGAAGCACCACTGGGAGGGAGGGAGGTGGACACAAGTCCATTTGAGGAGGAGAGATTCTTAAAGGAACTTGCTAATCTGAAAGTGGACACAGGCAATGAGACTGGACAGGGTACATCCCAGAGTATTAAAAGAGCTCAGGGAGGTGCTTGCAGCACCACTGACAGCCCTGTTCAACAGTTCACTGGAAAAAGGTGTGGTATCAATGGATTGGAGGAGGTCAAATGTAGTATACTGCATGCAGTTTTGGCATCCCTACTTAAAGAAGGACATTGCGTTACTGGAGCGGGTGCAGAGAAGAGCAACCAGGATGGTACTGAGGTTAGGGGAAGGCCCTTTAAGGAGCGACTAGGGGAACACAACCTGTACTCATTGGAGGAGAGAAGAAATGGGGTAATATGATAGAGGTCTTCAAGTATCTCAAGAGAATGAATAGGGTAAACCTTGAGGGGGTCTTCCAGCTGAGGGAGCCAGCGGCCACCAGGAGACATCAAATGAAGCTGAATGGGGAAAGCTGAGGGGTGAAGCAAGGAGGCTTTACTTCACTGAGAGAGTGGTGGAGCCCTGGAATGTGCTGCCTGGGGAGATGGTGGCTGCTACTATGGTGGAGGAGTTCAAAGATGGATGGGACAGGGCCTGTAACCGAACAGAATGGACACTTGAGCTCTGAGCTCCCTAGAGATCCCCGCAATATCCTTTAAAACATGGATCCCCCAGCTGTCAGTGCAACTGTAGCAAGTCTTTAACTGAGATATAATTACTGCCCAGCTAGCTATCCGCTGTTTGTCCCCCAGGTGGCTGATTTTCACCTCTTGTTCCACTCTGCCTGATTACCTCAGCCATGAGGCCTTGTCAATCCTCATGAGCCTTGGAATGTAGCCTGCCACCATACCAA
The DNA here is from genome assembly GCA_016271365.2 of Neoceratodus forsteri. Lineage (NCBI taxonomy): Eukaryota > Metazoa > Chordata > Ceratodontiformes > Ceratodontidae > Neoceratodus > Neoceratodus forsteri. The sequence goes on from CM057449.1 coordinate 146,574,973, forward strand.
TGGGACCGGAGGGGAATCTTTCTGAAATCCAGCAGATGTTTGCCGACGTTCTACAGCGGATGGGTAACACAGACCTGGCCATACTTCACAATCCCTGATGGATCTTCAAGACCCATGCATCTGCAATCAACAACCTGTTCTCCCTCCAAGAAGACCCCAGACAGTAAGTGGAGGAACAGACGTAAGGCATGGATAGAAGGGGCCCACGTCGACAAGACACCCCGACTCCACTCTAGGAGTAGCAGCGACAGTCCCGATTTGGCTGCCTCACAAAGCCTTTTGGACATGAGTAATAACCAATTCAGCATTCTGATGGATCTTCAGACAGACGACTCATCACAGGATGTACCCAAGCCCCCACGGAATTCGCCTCAAAAGAACAGTAAACCTCAATCTGCTAGAGGCCTTTCTTGGGCCGAATCGATGAATGTTCAAACTTCTGAGGCCTCTGAACAGGCTTTCGCTGAAGGACACGTTGCTGACTTAAAATCTGTGGGCTGAGCAGGAATTTGACCACCTTGTGTGTTTTTCTCTCTGGTCACCTTTATTCTGGTGATTTTACCCGGCCTGTAAATGGTCTACCCAGCTGCATTTAACCCCGTTACGGGGCAGTAAGTATATAACGCTCCTGCAGGGGTAGGTTTTTAAGGTTGGGTTATTCCCTTTCATGGGCTGGTCCTTTTTTTATTTCTTCTGTCCCACAGTTTGGCCCTCAATTTATTCCCTCCATCTTGCCCTGGGAATATCTCTGCATGATAAAGCAGATATCTACCTGTCTTCACCAGATTCCTCCTCCCCCTTTTCTTTGGTGTGAGAAGGGGTGCCTGGTTAAGGACTAACTTGCTCTTATATAATTATAGACTTAGACAGTTCTTGTCTAAACAGAAGTATTTGGAGGGACCTATAGCGATTGAGATATTGGGGGTTACAGGGGAATTCTGGAGCTCAAGGGGACTCCCTCTCCTTGATGTTTTTTAGTTTCTCACCCTCCAGTGACCGCTGCTGGTATCTGTGTTGTGATTCAGCTGATATATTCAGCAGAAGCTGGCCTTGAACTGGGTTGGTTATCATGGGGGGGGGGGGTTATGTTGATAACTCTGTTAATGTTTACCCAAGTTTAGTTCTTATTTGTATGTTAAAAATATTCATGTTACTAGGTGATCAGTTTGCAGCACCTAGAGTTATTTCTGGTTTTGGCAATCTGAAGGTAGGGGTTACGGTCCGATACTGGTAAAGTGGAGATGAATGCTGGCTAGCTGCCGACTCCAGATATGACCCTGCCATACTGTGTTTATGCTATCATCCTATTTCAGCCATGGTTTATGCCAAGAAATATGGAACTTAAACTAATCTTAAGGAATGTTAAGGGGCTCAGTTCCCTAGTTGAAAGGAAGAAGGTGCTCCTTCATCTTAAAAAATTGGGCCCCCTTATAGTATTCCTGCAAGAAACAAAACTTTCTTCTGGAGAGGCTAAGAAACTTAAACAAGGTTAGGTGGGTGTAGAGATACATAGTTTGGGAGATTCCCATAAGTGAGGAGTCTCTATATTGCTACATAAAAACCTGGGCTGGAAAATGATTAGACATACACATGATAAAGAGGGTAGATGGGTTATGGCCGAGTTGGACATATCGGAGGGCCCATTGATTTTAGTTAATATCTATGCTCCCAATCAAGACTGCCCTCAATACTTCCATTCCTTAAATCAATCACACTCTGACTTCAATCCTAATCAGACTCCTGTATTAATGGGGGATGACTTCAGTTTGGCGCTGGACCATATACAAGACAGAAGTAATAAGTCCCCAGAGCCCCACAGATGAGCTAGATTGGCTGTCCAATGACTCATGAGTGAACACGTAATGCTGGATACATGGAGGGCACAGCACCCAGAGGATCATGATTTTAATTATTTCTCTCCGGTGCATGGGTCTTCTAGCAGAATAGACCTATGGCTCATCTCCTCTAGGTTATATGAATCAGTTGCCCACTCTTACATACATCCGATCATCATATCAGACCATGCACCCTTAGAATTTAGGATTAGGCAGGGGCAGGTCTCTCCTCCAACCTCTTCTTTGCACCTGGATCCCCTCCTGCTGGAGGACTTAGAATTCCAACAGTGGCTAGGACCTGAAGTAGCAGATTACTGGGGGCATAATGACAATGCGGCGGTCTCAACTTGACCCTTTGGGAGGCCTTTAAGGCTACAATTCAGGGCAGAATAATTGCCTTTGCTTCTACTGGAAGGCGACACCGTGAGGCCGAACAATGAGCCCTTGAGAAACAACTCCATACATTAGAATCCCAATATAAGGCACTTAAGTCTCAAGCTCCTCCCCAGACCCTGTTAGCCCAGCTGATGAGTACCAGAATCTCACTCAATGCCCACCTTACTTGACAAGCCGAATTGAACCTACAAAGAATACGCCATGCTTACTGGGGGGGGGAGAAGGCTAGTAAACTTCCAGCCTACCACTTCAAACACCAATGAGCCTCCCAAATGATCCATTCCCTGGCAGATAAGCAAAGGGGTATATGCTCTTCCCAGAAAGGAATCAATGAGATTATGACTTGGCTGTATGAACAGCTATATGCATCTCCCCAACCCCCTGATATATCTAAAATTCAATTTTTTTTGTCCGCTTTACCTATGCCTCAAATCCCAGAGATGGACTCCTAAATATTGGACTCCCAGATCACAGAGGAAGAAGTGGCCAGAGTGGTCAGATCCATGAACCTCCACAAGGCCCCCAGTAGGGATGGGCTGCCCATAGATTTTTATAGAACCCCAAGTATCAATCTGGCCCCCTATCTGGTTCAAGCATTTTGCCATTCCCTCTCAGTTGGTGAACTCCCTCCTACCTTGAGAGAAGCTACTATTACGGTTCTTCCCTAAAAGGGGACAAACCCACTTCTCCCCAGTAGTTACTGCCCTATATCACTCATCAATGGTGATGCTAAGGTCCTGGCCAAGGTTCTGGCAACAAGGCTGGAACTTCTCCTTCCAGGCTTAATCCATCCTTCACAGGCTGGTTTTGCCAAAGGCTGTCTTGGGTCAGATCACCACAGAACTTTGATTTTGCTGATGCACCTTGTTAAAACATCTAAAACACCGTCCGTTGCCTTGGCCTTTGACTTTGAAAAAGCGTTTGACTCGATTGAGTGGCCCTTTCTCTTTCACACACTCTCTACTATGGGAATGGGACCTAATTTTATCTCCTGGGTTAAACTCCTATATGCCTTTCCTATGGCCTCTGTCTTAACCATTGGTATCTTGTCTGTGCCCTTTCCCCTACAGGAAGGCATGAGGCAGGGTTGCCCCCTTTCTCTACTTTTATTTGTCCTGGCTATGGAGCCCCTCACCATCGCTATCTGGGAATCCCCCTGGATTCCTGAAGTATGAGGGGGGGACTCTCTTTTCAAAACCTTTCTCTATGCTGATCTCATTACTACAGAGTACACCCCCAAGTGTTAAAGGACATTATCACTATTTTAGCTGAGTTTTCTTAAGTTTCAGGACTTAAGCTCAATCAGTCCAAAACTGAGGTTCTTCCACTAAATTCAGTAGCCTCTATGGAATGCTTTATTACTTTAGGTTTAAAATGGTCCTCCAATGGCATTACATATCTGGGTATTATACTACACCCACATTTAGACAACATGCTCTCCATTAACTTCACTAACCTCATAGATTCACTCAGACTGGATATGGATAGATGAAATGCCCTGAAACTGTCTTTAGCTGGGAAAATTGACTCAATTAAGATGATGGCCACCCCTAAGATGCTATATATTTTGGCTCATTTACCAGTGCCCATCCCCCAGAAATGGTTTCAGAAAATGGTGGCCCTCATGGACAATTTTCTGTGGGAAGGGATCCGTCTCAGATTAAGCAAATTAAAATTAAGACAGCACTGGAGTAGAGGGAGCTGGGGACTCCCCTGGTTACAAGGGTACCACATGGCTTATGTTTCCACTCAGATGACTAAATGGTTCTCTAAATTTAATCAGGCATCCCCTCCTGGCTATCATTAGACACTTCCCTGCTGAATGCTACATCCCCTGCAGTAGCCTTATATGGAAAAAATTATTCTCCCTCTGGGATTTCTCCCACTATACTGATTTCCATTAAGTACTGGAGGAGAGCTCTTGCCCAACTAGGCCAGAACCCATCCACTTGGGAATTTACCCCTCTGTGGAACAACCCTCACATACAAATAGGGAACTGCATGCCCCATTGGAGATTTTGGGAAACTCAAGGTATTGTCCTGATTCAGGATCTGCTACTTCCAGGTACATACCTACCTGACTCTTTTGAAGCCTTGAAAACTTGCTTCCATCTCCCTAAGTCCCCTTTTTGGAGATACCTTCAAATTAGAGATGCTATCTACCATTTACTCAATGCTCCACTCATAGTGGAGATCCCTCAAGAATCCCACCCCATTAGCTTATGGGGTAAGCTCCTTCAAAATAGAGCCAGTAGGATTTATTTGGACCTTAGAGATGCCACAAAGGACTCTACTCGGTTCGCTAGGGTTCAGTGGGAGTCAGATCTACAGATCTCTATCTCTGAACGCCAAAGGGCACACAGATGGATCAGGATCCACAAAGCTTGTAGAGATGGTCGTACCTGCCTCATCATGAATAAGACCCTTCATAGGTGGTATCGAGACCCTGCCAAACTTAAGCGTATGGGTCTCATCATGGCTGATAACTGCTGGAGATGTGGTAACCAAGGGGCTAACCTATTCCCCATTCTCTGGTCCTGTCCCTCACTTCAGCTGTTCTGGCTTTCAATCCAGATGATGTGCAAACAAATTTTTCCCCTGATTACCCCTGACCCTTCTCTTCTTCTTTTGGAGTGTGGAAACCTGTCCACACCAAAATGCTCCCTCGGGGCCAAATGGATCACTGGTATAGGGGCCATAGCTAAAAGATTAATCCTAATGAGATGGAGATCTCCTGACATCCCCACATTTCAGGAATTCCTTCTCGCTGTTGCTCAAGGGGCTATGTTAGAGAGAGACTCTCCTGTTTAGCAAAGGCTTAATCTTCCAATTTGATGAATGTTGGCAACCCTTCCTTAACTCAAAATACTGTCATGGTTTCTCTTCAAAGGTGAAGCTACAAGTCTCTTCACCGGGAGAGATAGGGGGTTCCCTTCCCTAACCTCCTCATCTCCCAGTTCTGCCCCTCTTAGATGATTTCTATGTGGTATGTGACTGTTTTCCCCTTCCCCTAGGTTGGATTGCCTTTTTTTATATAGTTCTTATTAGTTAACATATAACTACTAGAGTCCACCACACTGACGCTAATTTGTATGTACATGGTCCAGGCTTTACTTTCTCCGCACCTATTACTGTCATAGAATAATGGATCTTGGACCATTAGGTGTGCTTATACAATGGGACCAAGCTATGTTACAATGTGTATCTATCACTGTAGTCCCGAGATGGGACTTACCTCATTATTACTGTGATTAGCTGATTTCAGACAATGCTACTGTATTTTGCATTAATGCCTTGTATTGGAGATCTGGGCATGTTAAATGTTGCGGCATGGTCCTGGATCCTGTCTGTATTTCAGTGTATGTGTGGTGTGTATTCCTTTAACTAATAACATCTTTAACAAGTAAAAAGGGATGGAATATGTGTAGGGGGGAGGGTGCATCTAGGAGCCCCACTGGGAGATGGAGGACCTTGTAGGGAGGATGGGGGGGGCTACAAAATGGTGCCCTGAGTAGGCACTGACTATTGAGCAGACTTGATAGACCATACGGCTTACTATGCTGGCTTCATAATATGTTAGTATGTTAGTCCCTCTCCACAAAACTGGGAGTAGGGAAGAGGCTGGCAATTACAGGCCAGTCAGCCTGACCTCGTGGTGGGGAAACTGATGGAATCACTTCTAAAAGAAAGGTTTGTGATATATCTCGAATCCAGTGAAGCACAGGATCCAAGGCAGTATGTATTCACAGTAGGAAGACCTTGTCAAACAAATCTGATACATTTCTTTGAGTGGGTGACTAGGGAGGTGGATCAGGGAAGGGTGGTGGATGTGGCCTACCTAGATTTCAGCAAGGCCTTTGACACTGTCCCACATAGGAGGCTAGTAAACAAGCTGAGCAGCCTGGGAATGGGTCCCAGGGTGGTAAACTGGAGCAAAAATTGTCTGAGTGACAGGACACAGAGTATGGTAGTGAACAGAGTTCAATCCAAAGAGAGGGGGGTGACCATTGGGGTCCCGCAGGGATCAGTGCTTGGGCCAGTCCTCTTTAACATCATCATAAGTAACATTGCAGAGGGGCAGGAAGGGAAGGTGTGTCTCTTTGTAGATGACACAAAAATCTGCAACAGGGTTGACAATTCAGGAGGGTATAAAGAAAATGAGAAGGGACCTAAGCAAGCTTGAGAAGTGGCCAAGGGTGTGGCAGCCAAGATTCAATGCAAAGAAGTGCAAGATTATGCACTTGGAGCACAGAAATGTGGGGGAGGAGTACATGATGGAGGAAGTACTGATAGCCACCAAACAGGAAAGGAACCTGGGAGAAATCATATCTGATGATCTAAAGGTTAGCAAACAATGTGAGAAGGCTGTGAGGAGAGCCAGTAGAAAGCTAGTGTGCATGGGGAGAGGTATCTCCAGCAGAAGGAAGGAGTTGGTGATGCTACTGTCTAGAACATTGATGAGGCCAGCCCGGTGGCACAGAGGGTTGAGGCACTGGATGCCTCATCTTAAACCACGCCGGTGATCCGGGTTCAGGAATGGGCTCGGTACACCGGGGTTTGCAGAGGAAGGAGAGCATTGAGCATCCAGAGGACTGCTCTCCTCTCCTGGGGTGGGTTGGTGGGAGCCTCGCTCTGTAGTGGCCTCGGTGGAGACCGGGAGTACTACAAGTGATGCAGGAGGGACAACCAGAAAAGCGGAAAAACAACTTCAGCAGCTGCCAGATGATGGCTTCCATTCTCTATGCTGCCAGAACCTCTGGGAGCATACTCCTCCACAGCAGCACCCTGGATCAGTAAAAAATAGAGTGCGCTGGGTTTCCCCTGCCTCCGGTGTCTTCCACCTTGGAGGAGGGGGACCTTCCGGGGAAAGGGATATTCTGGAACACCCGGAGATTTGGCTGCAGATCTGTGGTAGGACAGAGCTTGGGAAGAGGATAGCTGGGGCGGTAGCAGCACTAGGAAGACCGAAGGAATGGTGGACGCTGGCATGTTGGAGGAGATAAAAAAAAAAGAACATTGGTGAGACCTCATCTAAAGTACTGTGTCCAGTTCTAGAGGAGGCATCTCCAAAAAGACAGAGACAGAGTAAAAGTGGTCAGCAAAGGGTGACAAAATGGTACAGGGGTTGCACCTAAAGTCATATAAGGGGAGACTGGAGGATCTCAATATGTATTCCCTGGAGGAGAGGAGGAAGAGTGGGATATGATAGAGACTTTCAAATATCTCAAGGCTGTAACTAAGGTACAAGAGGGTAGCATCTTTTGGAAAAAAACATGCTCAAGGACAAGGGGCTATGATATTAAAATGGGGTGTAGGCTTAGGGGTAACACGAGAAAGTATTTTTTCATGGAAAGGATGGTGGATCCATGGAACAGCCTCCCAGCAGAGATGGTAGGGGAATTCAAAAACACATGAGACAGACATAAAGGAACTCTTGTGATAGGATAGAAAGGGTAAGCTGCAGATCATTTAGGATCTGTGATAAATGAAACAGGCAGAGAAAATGAGCTGACTAAGTGGGCCAAGCGGTTCTTATCTGCTGTGATATGCTATATTTCTATGCTTCTGTGTTCTCCACTCTTACTCTTGTGCCCTGTCCCTTATCTGTGGTCCCTCACCTTCCTTTTCCTCTGTGAAAACCGAGCAAAAGTATTTGTTCAGGATGTCTGCTATTTCCTGGTCCCTTTCTACACACTCTCTGTCTTCTTTCTTTAGCCTTACAATCTCTTCGCTGATCTTTCTCCATTCCCTTACATACATAAAAAATGTCTTGTCCCCTTTCCTTATGGCCTGGGCTATTTTCTCCTCCATTTGTACATTTGCTCTCCTGACTGTTTTCCCTGCCTCCCTCTGCTTCTCCTGATACAGCATACCTCCCTATCCTCCTCCTCCTCCTCCTCTGTGTCTCCTCATACCTCCTAAATGCTAAGTGTTTAGCCCTTACCTTTCCAGCCACATCATGAACCAGGATGGAAAGGGAAAGGAAGAGGGAAACCAGGGAGGGAGAGAGAGAGAGGCTTTTGTAAATAGCAGATCTGGAGACTGGAAAAGGAGGGGGCAGAGAAACTGGAGAGTGGTGGGAAGCTAAACAGAAGCCACTGCTCCCCTGAAACAGGAATGGGAAGCAGGTAAAGAAACCAGGAGGGTTTGTGAGGCCATTGCACGCCAGGGATCTTAATATAAAGCAGGAAGGGGGAAGTATGTCTGGGCAGATAAATCAGAGAGATCTTTTGTTTCTATGGGTCTAGGTATGAGAAGCAATCAGGAAGGGGTAGGATGTTTGATAGTGGGCTTTTTTGGGAGGGAGCCAGAGCTAATGGGTAGGGGATGAGCACCAAACACACTACAATCAGGGGGAAGGAAGAAATTAAATAGAGGCTACATTTTTAAATGCAATTTTGGAGTCATAGCAATTAAGTATATTGATATATTCCTTGACAATATGTTCCCTTTTTAAAAACAAGGGTCATTTCTGTTGGAACTCTCCAAATGTCATTAATGCACAACATCAATATACAGTATTTAGTTGCTGTGACTCCAAAATTGCCAAACTCATTCACGCACAAGTTTGGCATGATCAGCACTACAGTGCCATTGGGAACACACAGGAAGGAGGGTACACCTCAAGATAATGATGGGTCTTTAATGTTATAATGTTATGTAAGATATTTGTCATAAAAATTTTCAAGCGTATGTTTTAGAAGCAAGAAAATAATGCAGGGAGCAAGAAAATAGTTCAGTGGGGAAGGGGAAGGGAGTAAGCAACCGCAGTCTACTGAATAGAGAGCATCTGGTGAAATGTGATTCAAGTCCACTTTAGTGGAAGGACACAGCTGTGGTGCATTCACAGTCGTGGGGTATCAAAACCCCCTTTTCAATGTAATTGCACTATATCATGCATAGCTATCGATATGCAATTGTGAAAATGAGCAGTGAGCAATAGCACAGCAGTCCGCTGTTCAGAACCCACTGTTCTGGCTTTAACTAAATAACTCTTTCTAATCCATTTTCTTTTCTAGGTGTGTGTCTAGGTCTTTCAAACAGAAGTAAATGCTTTGTTTTTTAAATCTTTTCATTTCATCAAATTTCACATAGCCATAAAAAAAGCATACAAATCACCCAAGGTCACCAGTAGTATGATTTGTGAAGACTCTAGCCATTTCCTTACAGAATAGCCTATTCAGTTTTCCTTCAAGTGTTTGACAAACTAAGAATGCATCCTTTATTAGTGATCACTGGATAATGAGAGTTACTTAAGAGCACAGCCCTGCTACTGTAAACGTGACACTAAACCAGCACTTGTTGAATCTATGGTCACAGCTGCATCGCTGTCACATGGGACAGGAAGCACTGTAGAAAAAAGAACATCAATAAAATATTAAAACATGGAGATCCTTAGAGGGGCATAAAACTAGGGAGCCATTTTAGAAAAAACTTTGACCAGCAAGCAAAGGAAGGGAAACACCAGTGCTACACCTACAAATCAAAAAACTCTGCACAACATATTTGCTTTGTAAATGTTGACTGTAGTTTTCCTTTAACATAATAAATTAAATCAAAAGTGAGACTGCTCACCGATAACACAGAACTCTGCATGAGAGTGGATGATGAGCTGACTAAGTAACAAGAAAAGGAATGAAGACATGCTTCAGATGTGGCCCATACTTTGGTGTGCACTTAATCTTGCTTCAGTTTGTGATTTAAACTGCTTAGCAGGGCAAATACTGTACCTAAAACATCTAATTGTCATCTTGGTTATTGCTAGTTGTAGGATATGCAATACCAGAGAAATAAAGTGTGTCCAGGAACCCCAGGTCCAATCATGTGAGCCTGTAGTTCAGTGGTTAGAGCACTAGGATGTCATTCTGGGGACCTGGGTTCAGTTCCCAGTGGGTCACATTATTTCTTCCTTACAACAGTTAATTCTAACTACTAACATCTTACACACCAATGTGTACTATACTCTGATCTAGATGGGATTTCACTTAAGGCTGGGTGCACTTTTGTCCTTGGATGCTTTCTGGACAAATTCCTATAATCCCATACATCTGTGTCATTTTCTGACCTACTAAAGACCCCTTTCTGCACCTATCCTCTCAGGTCCAGTGACAAAGCTCTGTTGCTAATTCCTTAGTCTCCACTAACATGTGATAACTAGCCTTCTTATCCCCCATTTACTGGATTTCTCTTTCTTTGTGGGTGGATAATGCACTATCACATTCAATGTTGCATTGGGAACTAAGACAACAGTTGCTAACTCAAATTGTGTGCACCTGTACATAAGAAATATGTCATATACTGGATTATTTGTCCAATGTTAATGGAAAACTGCTGGAAAACAATATTGATTGATAGAAACCTGTCCTGTATCATTACTTATCATGTCTGTATAATATAAAATGTGCATTACATTTTTTCAGATTTAAAATTCCTGTGTATGCGCACAGTCAACATTAAATTTGCATTCTAGTAACTTAGGCAGTGACATATACTGAAAGTTATATGTCTTTACAGCACTCCCAATCAGTCCTTAACAAATGGGTTATGTTTACCTTATCGGAAGATAATGCATACGTGACCCATATGTTTGTAATCTGAGCCTACCTGGCTCCTAGCATAATATGCCATCCTCAGTTGTTTCATGTGCATTGCCTAGGCTGGTAGCACAGCCATGAGTTGCCAAGAACTTCAAATTATTTACTGCTTAAGGTATGAGATTTAATTTTGTTGACTCTACTGTAGAGTACTTTTATTTCCTCTGTGGTAATTTGTTATCTGGGCTGCTGTTTGGATGAATTTATACATCAAAAATTAATTTTTCAGCCTCTCTGAGGTTAGGGCATTGGTAACATACTCTAACGCTTACTTATTTATTGAAGCATGTCACCAGGAAAAAGCATACTGAGTTCAAATAGCGGGTTTCAAGATGTGTTCCGGGGGAGGGGGTTGGAAGCAAATTAAATATAATCATACAGAAAGTGCACAAATAGAGATAGTGCAATTGAAACACATTACAGATATACAGCAGAGAATAGAAATGATTATATACAATGGCCCAGATATTCAAACTGCGTCAGGCTGTGGTGCAAGCTTGGGGGCAGCTCAACTTGGCTGCGCAGGGGTGTGGACTGGGTGATATTCAACAGAGCTGCGCCATGGCTCAGCATAGAAACATAGAATTTGATGGCAGATAAGGACCGCTTGGCCCACCCAGTCTGCCCATTTCCCTGCCTACTGGATAAGCTGCAGATCCTAGTTAACCAGCAGCCTACTTTTTTCTACCCCCAACCCCAAGAATTGCCTTATGACTGTCCCATACATGCTTGAATTCCACCACTGTTTTTAACTCCACGACCTCCTCCGGAAGGCCGTTCCATGCATCCACAACCCTTTCTGTGAAAAAATACTTCCTTAAATTACCTCTGAGCCGCCCCCCCCATCTTCAAATTGTGCCCCTTGTTCTTGCACACCTCTTTTTTTGAAAGATGCTATCCTCTTGGACTTTGTTGATTGTCTTGAGGTACTTGAAAGTTTCTATCATGTCCCCTCTCTCCCTCCTTTCCTCGAGACTATACATATTAAGCTCCTTAAGTCTCTCTTCATATGTCTTCCAGTGCAGACCCTGCACCATTTTAGTTGCCCTCCTCTGGACAGCTTCCATCCTGTCTATGTCTTTGCGAAGACTGGGTCTCCAGAACTCCACACAGTACTCGAGATGGGGTCTGACCAGCTGTCTGTACAGAGGGATAATAACTTCCTGTTTTCTACTGGTGATGCCTTTCCCTATGAATCCCAGTATCCCCCCAGCCCTCCTTGCTACCCTCTCACATTGCTTGCCCACCTTTAGGTCATCTGATATGACTACCCCCAAGTCCCTTTCCATTTTTGTTGTTGTTAGTATCTCACCCCCCATCGTGTACTCTTCCCCTGGGTTTTTGTTTCCCAGGTGCATTACCTTGCACTTCTTAGCATTGAATCTAAGCTGCCATACATTTGACCATTCCTCTAACCTTGCAAGTCCTTTTCATGCTTTCCACCCACCTTGTGCATCAACTCTGTTGCAGATCTTTGTGTCATCTGCAAAGAGACATACTTTTCCTTCCAGTCCCTCTACAATGTCTCTTATAAAGACATTGAAGAGGACTGGTCCTAATACTGAACCCTGTGGTACCCCACTAGCAACCCTTCTTTCTTCAGAGTGGACTCCATTTACTATTACTCTCTGTGTCCTATTCTCCAGCCAATGTTTTACCCAGGCTGTCATCTTGGGACCCACTCCCAGGCTAGCTAACTTGTATATTAATCTTTTGTGTGGGGCTGTGTCAAATGCCTTGCTAAAGTCTAGGTAGGCCATGTCCACAGCCCCTCCCTGATCTGCTACTTTGGTCACCCAGTCAAATAAATCTATCAGATTTGTCTGGCATGACCTTCCCGCTGTGAATCCATGCTGCCTTGGGTCCTGAGCCCCTCTGGCCTCTAGACACTCAACAATTCTTTCCTTCAGAAGTGATTCCATCATTTTCCCCTACCACTGAGGTTAAACTAACAGGTCTGTAGTTTCCTGCTTCTGCCTTGCTCCAACTTTGTGAAGGGGAATCACATCTGCCCTCCTCCAGTCCTCGGTACCACCCCATCCTCCCATGATTTGTTAAACAGGGTAGTCAGTGGTGTCACTAATTCCACCCTTAGTTCTTTTAGAATTCTGGGATGAATCCCATCAGGCCCCATTGCTTTGTCCACCTTCAGTTTTAAGAGTTCTTTCAGAACCCTTTCTTCTGTAAATGGGCTGGTATCAACTTCTGTATCCAGAGTGTTTCTACTGTTTGTTTTAGGTACCTCCCCCTTTTCCTTTGTAAATACTGAGCAAAAATATTTGTTTAGTATCTCTGCCTTTTCACAGTCACCCTCTGCTCATCCTCCCAGCAGTGTTGAATATCACACCCTGGCACCCCCAGTGTGCATGGTGCAGTGGCACTGTGCCAGCGCAAGTGGCCAGAGTGGAGCATGGGGATGAGCTAGCGCAAGTTCCATTGCACCATGCACAGCAACCGCGATATTCAAAAGTTGACATACAAATGGGGCCATAATGTATGCAAGGTGCACACAGGGCCATTTGCATGTCATTATGGCCCCATTTGCATGCAGATGCGCTGATCCCCGATGACTTGCACCTAGCGCCCTGCCAGGCAGCAGCCATCGGGGACCGATGCCCCCTGCAGCCCGATCGCAGGCACTTGTTAAAAAAAACAGATCACTTCCAATAACCCTGGTGGTCCAGTGGACCAGCTATCTGCCTGATCATGGGTATATGTAAAAAAACAGATTGCTTCCAATATCCCTGGTGGTCCAGTGGACCAGCTATCTGCCCAATTGCGGGCATGTGTTAGAAAAAATATATGTCCACTATCCCTGGTGGTCTTGGGGTAGCCACCCATCCACTGAGCCCCACCGCCCATGCACAACTCTTTTGAATATCTGGGTCCCTGTGTGAAGTATAAAATGTCAGTAGATAGAAGTTGATTCCAAATACAGTGTACGGGGGAAACACAATAAGTGCAAATGCAGAGTCAGCAGTTAGGCAATATACAAAAAAAGCAGATATATAATGACATAATTGCAGTTACAGTAACATTTCCAGTTAGGGGCAAATGAAAAGTAGGGAGAGGCATGTTAATGACAGTGGCAGGAGGGGGAGGTGTGTGAGTGGAGAAGAAAAGTAAGGGAGGGTTTAGAGGCAGCAGAGTGAATGTTTAAGGGGAGAGAATTCCAGAGTTTAAGAAAGTGGAAAGAAAAGGCTGATTAGCCAGCTAGAGTTTTTCCAGGAGGGTGCTTTAAGGAGTGAAACTCAGAGTTTCAGAGAGGGTAGGAGGAGGGGGATGGAGGCAGAGAGTAGGAATTTAACTTAGTGGGAAAGAGAGACGAGCCAGAATTTAGTGGTGAAGGAAGCACACTAGGACAGATGGCAATACTCCAGGGAAGAAAGGGAGAGAGAAGTGTAGAGAGTACAGTGGTGTGTGTGGGTAGGGCAGTTCAGGGCAAAGAGGCAAAAATAGTGGAAGAGAGGATCCAGTACAGCCAGCGTGGTCTTATGGGCAGAACCATAGACTAGGTTGCCATAATCAAAGATGAGGAGAATCATCTTGGTAATGATGTGATGGCGGGCAAGGAGGGGGATGCAACTTTTATGCCTATAGAGGACACCAAGTTTAGGATGGAGCTTTTTGTGGATTTGTCTATATGCTGAGAGAAACGGAGGTGACGGTCAAGCCAGATGCCTAGGTACTTGAAGGTTGGCACATCGTCAATAGGGGCTCCATTTAGGGTTTGGAAGGAAGGGAGGGCTGGGAATTTTGAAAGTCTTGGTCTTGTGCCAAAGCACATGAAGACCGTCCTTTTGGCATTGAGAGATAGCTGATTAGACTGAAACCACTGCTGGACTGAGCCAAAATTCGATTGGAGCTTTGACATCAACTCAGTTGGTGAAGAACCAGAGACAAATGGAGGTGTGTTGTCTGAGTACATGTGGATGGATGCAGACAGGCAGGCAGAAGGGAGGTTGTTAAGAAATATGGAAAATAAGAGTGGACCAAGTACGAAGCCTTGGGGGACGCTGGTGATGATGATGAACAGGGGGAATAAGGCGCATCCAAGCCTCACAGATTGAAATCTACCTGAGAGTAAGGAGCCGAACCAACGAGTGGCAGGGGCAGAAAGACCAGCTGAACTGAGTTTGTGACATCAGAGTGAGTGAGAGAATGGGTTGAATGCTTCTGCAAGATCAACAAAAATGGTGGCAGTGAGAAGGCCCTGGTCCATAGCAGTGCGAATGGTCTCAGTTAGCTGGAGGAGGGAGGAGGAAGAGGTGGTGGAGTGGAGTTTATGAAAGCCAGACTGGAAAGGGGTGAAAAAGGATGAGGGGTCAAGGAAGGGAGAGAGAGGGTTTGGATAGAACAATGTGTCCTGATCCTACTTGGTCACTGGCCCCTTACCTCTCCTACCCACCTCTAAGGATCCCTTATGCATGTCCCAGAAAGGTTTAAATTCTTCCACTGTTTTTGCTCCCACCACCTGTGACAGACTATTCTATGTATCCACCACCCTCTCCATGAAGAAAAATGTCTCCACATTTCCCCTCAGCTTGCCACCTTCTAATTTCATATTATGCCTCCTTGTTCTCATGCTCTTCCTATAATGGGAGAGGTCTCCCCCCCTGCACCTTGTTCATGCCCTTAAGGTACTTGAAAGTTTCTGTCATGATCTCTCAATCCCTCCATCCCTCCTCTCCTCCAGCAAGTACATATTGAGGCCCCTTAATCTCTCCTCATGTTTTCTGGTGCAATCCCTGTACCATCTTTGTTGTCCTTCTCTGGACTGCCTCCACTCTGACAATGTCCTTACAAAGGTGCAGCCTCCAGAACTGCACACAGTACTCCAGGTGGGGCCTCACCAGTGTTTTGTATAATGGCATCACCACCTCCCACCTTCTGCTTGTGATGCCTCTGCCTATGCATCCCAGCATGCTACTGGCCTTCTCCATTGCCTTTGTACTCTGCTTAGACACCTTTAGGTCATCTGAAATGATAACCCTCAGGTCCCTTTCTTTCTTGGTGGTCACCAACAGCTCCCCTTGCCATCCAGTAACTCTCACCAGTATTCCCTCTTACCAAGTGTATTATTTTGCACTTCTTTGAACTGAACCTCAGTTGCCACACCTCAAACCATTTCTCAAGCTCCCCCAGGTCCCTTCTCATTTTCTACACCCTGTCTGGTGTATCCACCCTGTTGCAGATCTTGGTGTCATCTGTGAACAGGCAGACCTTTTCCTTGAGCCCTTTTGCAATGTCACCAATGAAGACATTGAACAAGACTGGCCCTAGGATTGATCCCTGAGGTACCCCACTGGTCACTCCCTTTTCCCCTGATTTGGATCCCATTTGCCACTACCCTCTGCCTCCTGTCCATTAGCCAGTTCTTAACCCAGTTTACCACTGTATGCCCTATGCCCAAATTACCCATCTTGTTAACCAGCCTTTTCTGTGGAATGGCGTCGAAGACCTTGCTGAAACTGAGGTGGGTGATGTCCACCACTACCACTCCCTCCGATGTACTTCTTTTGTCACCCATGGAAGTTTCCAGGAGAGGAGGTGTCATCCCTTTTGTGAAGGGGGATGACGGTAGTGTGCTTCAAAGCTGCAGGAACAGAGGCCAGAGAGAAGTATAGGTTTAGTATGGAGTTAAGAAGGGCAGCAATGGCAGGGGCAGAGAGGTGCTGTAGCTTAGGGTCGAGCCGGTCATGGCTGCAGGTATCACAGGGCTGAGAGATAAGATGGCTTCCAGAGCAGAGGATGGGGTAATCAGTGAAAAGAAGAACAGAGGGAAAGAAGTGGTGGTGGTTGTGGTGGTGGGGTTGAGGGAAATGGGGGACATTTAATGTGTCAGGGTTTATGTTTTTTTATGAAACATGCACTTAGTTTAAGTACCTACAGCAGCCCCAGCTAGTTTTTCTGCCTTCTTTATGTTTTTCATGCCTTTCTGAGACATCCACACTCTGCACATCATTTGTATACTTTCAGCATATCATGCTGTTGCATTACCCAACCCCACCCAACCAAGCAGCGTAATCTTTAGAACTACATAACCATACTGCTCCAAAATTTCGCAAGCAGTTTAATGACCCGGTGGCTTCCACATTCACCCTAATTTTTGGCCACATACCTCGTTTGCTCCATCTCAGTCATCTGATCCCTCCCGAGCTGCCTGTCATCCACTTGCATCAAAGTGAACAATCCAGCTGTTGCTCTCCCCAAAAGTGGGGGTGGCACAATAAAGGCAGAGTTCATGACTGGGGATTCTTATGAGCAACCCCAGTCAGTGCAACATCGAGTACTCCTTGTGCCATCTCCACTCATGAGCAGGGATGAGTTGTAAATGTGGCTAGATAGCAGAAAAAGTAAAAGAGAAAGAATCCTGTGATGCTCTGCAACCACTGGTGCATCATGAATATGTCAGGATGATCACCACTCTCATTCCCTTAGCAACAATGTCAGAATGGCATACTGCATATTACAGTGGCCATATTGGGTGTGCCCAGATGGCATCATGCTGCAAACAGCATAGCTCCCCTTCTAGTCAACATATTGTTTTCAGACACTGATCATGTCTGGCACCCACATTGGGACTCACAGAGACAGAGTACCCACATCTCTTCTGGTGGCCATATTAGGTCCCAGTTGTGGCACATGATTTCACTCCTGGCACTGCTTCTCTATTCTAGCTTCCTGTAGTGGCAATACAACTTCTGATGGCCATCTTTGCACCCAAATCAACACTTTCAGCACTTCATTACCCAGCTCCTTTTCAGCCCAGACAACTAGTAATTGACCAAGCAACTTTACAGACTCATCATTACTCGGGTTGCCAATAACACTCACAGGCCAATGGCCAGTCAATACAGTGACTGAGGGAAGTCAGAAATTATAAGACCCCTAATCTTAACTAACACATACCTGGCCTACATTTAACTAAGGTGAATCAGGTGACTCAGCCCAATGCCTCACACCAGCTCAGTCAACCTCCACTCTCGTAATGAAGGCTGCACATGAAAAAAATCAAAACCAGACCAATGTCAAACAGTCTCAATGTGCAGACCCATAGTTCCTGGATACAGGCTAACCAGGGCACTTCATGTGTCTCTGTTCTTCTCATCTGCAGATTTCACAATGGTGAAAGCCAAGAAGTACAAGATCTGTGAAGCAACAAGTCTTCAGGTTCAGTGTGTGAACTGGAAAGCAGGAAACCGGTGCTCGTACAAAAGGCCAGCCAAACCCAGTACATAATGTTAAATCCCAAAAAAAGAATACGGTGCACAGGAGCAGAATGAAAATAAAAAATTAAATTTATTTAAGCATAGATGCCTAGTTTTCACAACTCCTACTCCAAGTACATCAGATATACAGACAGATAGACTGTCTGTATATCTGATGTACTGATGAGTAGAGTTATGAAAAACAGCATCTGTGCTAAATAAATGAATTTTCATTTCATTCTGCCCTGTAGCTCTGTATTTAGATTAAGATCTGTGAAGTCATGCTGCAGCCTTCACAGAGTGATCCTTGCTGCTTACTGTGCATCTTGGATAACCATCATGATGGGGACCATGAGGACTTCAAAGAAAATAGATCCATCTTGGAAGATGGCCTTTCAGCATCTCCCAGTCTCAGTGGATTATCTTCACAATCCTCCTTCATGGTTGACTCTAATGTGGCAGCCTTTTTTCAGAGTCAAAATGTACTAATGCAAAAACTTCAAGACTGTATAGTGGCACTCAGAGCCAACAAACCTGGGGCATCACAATTGGACATCACCTCAACTCTGTCTCATCCAGAATTGACTACAATACCTCTGCCACAACTGTAACCTGGGCCCCAGCCACAGCCAGATGGACCCAAAAAAGATAGCACCCATGATTCCAAAGATTGGGAGGGAGAAGGGGAGATAAAGATGGAAGAACAGCCTGCTCTCACAGTTAAACTATGCCAGTCCAATATTCTAACAGAACTAGTTCACTCAATCAAGGACACCATGGGTTTTGAATCCTAAATGATCTCTCAGTAGTTAAAGTTGGCCCTCTCCTTGACCAAAGACAGAAAAGGCAAGAATTTTTGCTTATATGACTTTCAATAAAAGACATAACTAAGAAGCTATGGGAATGTCTAGATCCCACTAGAATCCCACAAAAGAGGTCATATGACAAATTCTTCCCAATACAAGTAGACAAGGTTAAGGTGTGATGCTCGACACCAGTGGTAGACCTTGAGGTCATGTCACTCAGCTGCCAAACATGGGAACATATCACTTCATCCCAGTCATTTCACTCCATCACAACTTGCCCCAGACTATTACTTCTGGTGTCAATCAGCTCCAATGCCAGTTCATCCCAGGACAATTCTCTCCCACTACATATCGTACTGTACTCCAATAACAATTACAGTATGATTTCCACTTCTATGGCCCTCGAGCACATTGACTCTTCTGGTGGGTGAATTGCACCCACCTAGATTTTATTTTATAATATTTACACT
Organism: Neoceratodus forsteri; assembly: GCA_016271365.2. Classification (NCBI taxonomy): domain Eukaryota; kingdom Metazoa; phylum Chordata; order Ceratodontiformes; family Ceratodontidae; genus Neoceratodus; species Neoceratodus forsteri. The sequence continues at coordinate 146,594,285 of CM057449.1, forward strand.
GGGGGTGAATTGTCCGGGGATGAATTGACATGGGAGCCAATAGATGCCAGAGTTAATAGTCTAGGGTGAGCTGTCATGGAGTGAAATTATAGGACGAATTGACATATAGCTGCTAAACACTCTTCCTGGTTGAAAAAATTATTCCACCTGAGGGCCCGGTAAACAAGCAAATGGAGGGGAATCTAAAAAATAATTTTGAAATAGCAGGAATGACCAATAAAAATAACATGTACTACTATAGATGCCTCCAGAGTTAAACTCATGTGGCTAGAAGACATATTGAAACTGCTGGACCCCAAATCACTTTAAGTACACTTGATACAATATCTGTTACAATCCTCAGAGTACATACTATAGCAGTCACTAATAGAGACATATTCAAACTAAATATAAGGGCAGCTGTCATAGCCAACAATGGCAGGTGCACACTACGGCTTAAACTTTGGAATGTGGATAATGACACTAAAATCCTTGTGACCAAACTACCTTTCAAGTGCCAACAACTATTTGCTGAAGGCCTAGAATGTGCCTGAAGATGTGGGAGGATGGCAAAAACCTGTCCAAAGATAGGGTCAGAGGCACAAAAAACCTGCCATCCTTTCATAACAAATTTTTTCCCAACAAGTTCTGCAGGAACAGAAGACCACAACAATTGCAGAGCACACCATACAGTGCCATGCCAGCATACGTCTCCCAGAACAAATTCAGGTGAAGGGCTAGAGGAGGCAAGATGAAATACAACTATGGATCATTCAGAAACAAAAGCAACAAGTCATGACTATACTGTAAACTACTTAAATTTCCCACTCTAATGAATCATTGTGGACTCACTTTTGCTGACAAAAGAATAGTGAGTAGACGTCACAATCTACAATTAGCTGTAGAGTGGGCAAATACAAAGAAATGTGATCATTTCTTCTCTATCAGAGTTGCTAAACATTGGAATTCATTACCACAAGACCTGGTTAATTTAGCCAATCTTGATTTATTCAAATCCCACTTAGACCTTTGGATCAATTCTCATTACTGAGGTAACTAATGATCCTCTGTTGAGGGGGACAATCATGATAGGGCTTGTGCCTTCTTTCGTCCAATTCCATCCAGTAAATCCAGTAACACTTTCTACACATAGTGTCCCCAGTTGGAACATGGCTACTCCAATTCTTACATCAGTGGAGAGCAATCAGATTGGACAGGTGTGTTCTGCATATCATAGCGAAAGGATATGCAGTAGAGCTGAACATCATCCCTAAACAGGACAGGGTGATAATATTTCCTGTATCAAAAAGGGGACTAAAGATAACAGACATCAAATAAACATTACATGGACTTCTGACCAACAAAGTCATCACACCAGTCCTGGAAGAACAACACAGTCATGGAGTATATTCCATATTCTTTCTGAGATGCAAGAAAACAATAGACTTACACCCAGTGCTAAACTTCAAGTTCATAAATCACTTTTTTTTACCAAAAATATTCAAAATGGAGACCCTTATATCCATGATCCAATCCATCCACTGGAGGGATTTTCTGACCTCAGTAGATAAGAAGCATGTCTCCATGCCTATCTTCATATCCCCTTATAACAGACACACTTCAGGTTCCTGTGATTTCAAATACTTGGCAGACCCTTCCAGTACTAGGCACTTCTTTTTGGCTTAGCATCTGCTCCATGAGTTTCACCAAGTTCTCTACAGAAACAGCGGTGGCTCTGTGGGAAGAAGAAATACACATATTTCCATACCTGGGTGACTGGTTGACCTGAATCATGTCCCAGCAACTACATTCTCAACATACCAACAGAGTAATGACCACCGTCTCCAACCTCTGATGGAGGATAAAAACAGAAGAGTAGCCTAACACCAAACCAGAACATACATTACTTGGGGTACTCAGAAATACAGTCTTTGGCCTTGTCTGACCATCAGACAAGATGATAGACAAGGGGAGGGTACAAGCCTGGGCACTGTCTAAGAAAAGGAACCCCATACATTTTGATGTCTTACAGACATGAGGGTCATTGGTTTCATAAGGCCTGGTACCATGGGAAAGGTGGCAAATGCCCCCACTACAACAGGTAGCATTCCAACTAGGAACAGAAGTAGAGCCTGAATTCCAGCAAAGGGTTGACACTGGAGTAGCTGCACCCAAATTCTTATAGTGGTGAATGGACAAAAACAACCTATCCAAGAAAATGCCCTTGGAACATCAACACGGAAGTACCACAGGCACAGGCTCCAGCTTGATAGATTGGGGCACAACCATGGACAAACATACAGTCCAGAGAAACTGGACCATATCAGAGTCCAGGTTACCAGTCAATGCTCTGGAGATGAGAGCAGTCCACCTGGCACTGTTGCAATTTGCAAGGGTCATAGAGGACAAATTCGTGCTAATAGAATCAGACAGTGGGATAATGGTAGCTTACACCTCCAAGCAGGTAGACACAAGGTGCCACAGGTTAATGCTATGGACCAGAAAAGTTATGCTTTGTGCTCAGATACACTTTATGCCTATCTCAGCCTTTCATCTGGTGAGAAAACTTAACAATCAGGTTGAGTGGTTGAGCAGATAGTCCATCAACCCAAAAAAATTGTGACTACACCCAGAACTATTCCATCAGATCAACATGAGGTGGGGACCACTACAGATGGACATAATGGTACCCCAGAAGAATACACATCTACTGAGGTTCTCCTTGCATTTCAAGGACATATGGTCAAAGACAATAGATGCACTCACTACCATGGACCTTTCAAAGAGCGTACATGTTTCCTCCCTTTCCACTGATTCAGCACATGCTAAATAAAGTGCAATGACTGCAAGCAACAGTTATCACGATCACATCAAACTGGCCCAGAACAACTTGGGTCACTTCTGTGCAATAAAGCTTTCTTTCAATTCCACCTGGACAGGGTCTCATTCAGAACTGCACCAGCTTTGCAGATGACACAAAGATCTGCAACAGAGTTGATGCACAAGGTGGAGTGGAAAGGATGAGAAGGGACTTGGCAAGGTTAGAGGAATGGTCTAATGTATGACAGCTTAGATTCAATGCTAAGAAGTGCAAGGTAATGCACCCGAGAAACAAAAACCCAGGGGAAGAGTACACAATGGGGGGGTGAGATACTAACAGCAGCAAAAATGGAGAGGGACCTGGGGGTAGTCATATCAGATGACCTAAAGGTGGGCAAGTTATGTGAGAGGGCAACAAGGAGGGCTGGGGGGATACTGGGATGCATAGGGAGAGGTATCACCAGTAGAAAACAGGAAGTTATTATCCCTCTGTACAGACAGCTAGTGAGACCCTATCTGGAGTACTGCGTGCAGTTCTGGAGACCCAATCTCCGCAAAGACATAGACAGGATGGAAGATGTCCAGAGGAGGGCAACTAAAATGGTGCAGGATCTGCACCAGAAGACATATGAAGAGAGACTTAAGGAGCTTAATATGTATAGCCTCGAGGAAAGGAGGGAGAGGGGGGACATGATAGAAACTTTCAAGTACCTCAAGGGAATCAACAAAGTCCAAGAGGGTAGCATCTTTCAAAAAAAGAGGTGTGCAAGAACAAGGGGCACAATTTGAAGATAGAAGGGGAGCGGCTCAAAGGTAATTTAAGGAAGTATTTTTTCACAGAGAGGGTTGTGGATGTATGGAACGGCCTTCCAGAGGAGGTTGTGGAGTCAAAAACAGTGGTGGAATTCAAGCATACGTGGGACAGTCATAAGGCAATTCTAGGGGGTGGGGGTAGGAAGAAGTAAGCTGCTGGTTAACTAGGATCTGCAGCTTATCCATCAGGTAGGGAAATGGGCAGACTGGGTGGGCCAAGTGGTCCTTATCTGCCGTCAAATTCTATGTTTCTATGTTTCTTTCATCCCTAAGATTTCTACCATGTTGCATGTGGCACAGTCACTGGAGCTACCTATTTTCCCAGTAGCCCAAGTTGTACAACAACAAGATGATTGCCCTACATTAGACATCAAAAGGACACTATCAAAATATATCCAGTGCTCTGAACCAATAAGACTGGCAGACTCTTCATTCACTAAATGCAGTGGCATTGAAAGCAACCATAGCACACTGGCTAAAGAGGACAATTATGGAGACATATGTGCCATAGGGCAATCTGGCACGACAAGTGCAAAAAGCACACTTAAAAAGAGCAAAAGAACTTCTTCATGGGCTGAGTGGAACAAAGCCTCTCCCACTAAAATCTGTGCCACAGCCGCTTTCAGCCTCCATTCACTGGTTTACCAGACACAAGCACCTGGATGTTACAGACTTTCAGGAAAAAAGTGCTAGCCTCTGTGTTCTTGGGCTGATATGATAACTTGTGCCACCGCCTATCCACTTCCTCACCCTTGTGCTAGGAGTTACTACTTCTTAAATAATCCATTTGTTATAGACTGGCTGGGAGAGCTGTAAAGACTTGTGAATTATAAGTTTATTCACTTGGTAAATGTGATTGTATGAGCATGTCTTTACAGCACTCCTAGGCCTTCCTAATGGAAGCCGATACACATGGCCCAACCGATTCACAAACTCCAAAAGAGAAGCCCATCTGTTCCATTTCTGCGATAGACTTAGCAAATACAGTATTACAATAAAGACACATTGGGGTCTAATACAGGTTTTACAACTATTTATTGTTCAGTACAGTGTCAGTGCAATACCACTCAATATAAATACAGTCACTATTCTAAGTTCACATCGGGTACAGCTTGGAAAGAATCTAATTGAAGATGGTTGGATATGCTTGGATACAGGTACACTCAGATCACAAAGATCTAGGTCACGTGCATTATCAGTCTATAAGGTAAGCATGACCTATTTGTAAAGGATTGACTGGGACTGCTTTAAAGCATGCTTTTACAACCACCTTTACCAGGTGAGTAAACTAAACTTATATTATGGCCCAGTGTGCATGATTGATGTTAAAGCATTATGTTAGGTAATGTTTCTTATTTGCCTCTGTTGAAAACCTGTTACAGAAACTAGTAAGTTGTTAAATAGCTTATTCTGAAACCATGTTTGAAGTGCAATTTGTTCATTTGTATGTTGATACTGTTTTTAAATTTGATTTTAGATTTCATAATTTACGTGCTGCATGAAATGTCTCCATTATCAAACTGTCAGCAGCTGTTTTTGTGTTCAGCTACTAGGTCTGTATTTACCACTTTGAAACTCTTTATATTTAAACATGTTTCTTTTTTGGTTTCCCTTTCCCTTTCTCAAGTTTTCCTACTCTATGATGTTTTAATAACTGATCTCCCCACAAAGCTGGTATAAGAGATGAACTTTCTTTGACTGCCATTTCCCTTCTACATTTTAGCATCGCTTGTCTTGACACAATTCGTGCATCTTTCTTTGTTGTGTGTATTCTGTACTTATTGACAGTTATAAGGCTGCAGTTCAAACATAACAGCAACATAACTAGTAAAGCTGTTTACACAGGAGGCACCATAGAGGATCCACTGCACAATTAATTAATTAATTCCTACCTTCATTCATTCACTCATTCATTCATTCAAACTTTATTTATATCGTGCAGTTCTCACTGCGATTCAAAGCAATTTACATTAAATCCAAACATTTAAAATACAATATAAATATGATAAAATACATTAATAACTCCTTCATACTAGACAGTAAACATACTAATCCAATTCTGGAAAAGCCTGTCTACATAAATGGGTTTTCAGCTCCGTTTAAACTGATCGATGGTCTGGCTTTCTTGAATATGGTGAGGTTGAGACTTCCACAGATTCAGAGCTGCAAAAGCAAATGTGTGAGCACCTGATGTTTTTAGAAGAACCCTGGGAACCTCTAACAGTCTCTCATCTGTGCAGCAAAGTGGGTGGGAGCAGTGGTAGGAATGCAGGTGGTCTTGCAGGTAGCCAGGCCCCTGCCCATGTAGGGCCTTGTAGGTCAGCAAACCGATCTTGAAGGAGAGCCACCATCTAACTGGAAGCCAGTGCAGATAGCAGAGCACAGGTGTAATATGACATGACCTAGGTAGGCCAGTCAACATCATGGCCACCACATTCTGCACTAGCTGCAGGTGGTGAAGATCCACACCCAACAGCCCTAGGTATAGGGCATTGCAGTAATTAAGGTGAGGGGTCACAAAGGCATGGACCAGTGCTGGCATTTCACAAGGGAAATCAGGTGTTTAATCTGAGCGATGTTCCTCACATGGTAAAACAAGGTTTGGACCATGACTGACACCTGTGACTTAAAGAGGACAAGAAATGATTTCTAAATGTAGCTGTTTATAATGTCCACATTTACAGAAATGACACCCACAAGCCTAAATGTTCTATATGTAACTGTACTGGAATAAACAAACATTTGTCAATGCCGAATGTTGATTGCTTTGGTCTGTTGAGCTCGCTCACTGTCCCTCTGTCACTCGCTCATTCTGTTTCTCCCGGTGCTACAGGCTGCCGTTTTGTACTGGGCTCCTGCCTCTGTTGGTGGCTTTTTCTGCCTACAACAAATCTGCAGCAATCCTGACACAACTCCGTTGAGCTTGCACACTTCCCCTCTCTCACTCGCTCATTCTGTTTCTTCCAGCGCTGCAGGCAAGCCTTTTGTACTGGGCTCCTGCCTGCATTGCCGCCTTTTTCTGCACACAAAGAAATCCCAGCAGTCACGATAGAGCTCCATTGAGCTCGCTCACACCCCCCCTCTCTCACTCGCTCATTGTTTTTGTCCTGGTGCTGCAGGCTGCCCTTTTGTACTGGGTTCCTGCCTGCATTGGCACCTTTTTCTATCCATAAAGAAATCCGCAGCTGTCCCGACAGAGCTCTGTTGAGGTAACTCACTCCCCGTGTCTCACTTGCACATTCTGTTTCTCCTGGTACTGCAGGCTGCCCTTTTGTACTGGGCTCCTGCCTCTGTTGGCGCATTTTTCTGTGCACAAAGAAATATGTAGCACTCCCGACACTGCTCTGTTGAGCTCGCTCACTCCCCCTCTCTCACACGCTCCCCCCTCTCTCACACGCTCATTCTGTTGCTCCCACTGCTGCAGGCTGCCCTTTTGTACCTGGCCTTTGCATGCATTGCTGCCTTTTTCTGCCCACCAAGAAATCCACAGTAGTCCCGACACAGCTCTGTTGAGCTCGCTCACTCCCACTCTCTCACTTGCTCATTCCATTTTTGCCGGCGCTGCAGGATGGCTTTTTGTACTGGGCTCCTGCCTGCATTGTCACCTTTTTCTGCCCACAAAGAAATCTGCAGCACTCACAATAGAGCTCCGTTGAGCTCGCTCACTCCCCATCTCTCACTCACTTGTTGTGTTTCTCCCAGCACTGCAGGCTGCCCTTTTATACTGGGCTCCTGCCTGTGTTGGTGCCTTTTTCTGCTCACAAAGAAATCCGCAGCAGTCCTGACAGAGCTCAGTTAAGCTTGGCCACTCCCCCTCTATCACTCGCTTGATCCTAATCTGTCCCAAACACTGATTTCCAAAAGCAACTGTGGTATTGTGCCCCAGAAATTCGAAAACACTTTTTGGCCAGGATGTGAAAAATGACAGCTGTACTGTTCATAAGGAGGTGTGGAAAAATGCCAGCATTGAAAATCTGGCATAAATATATTACTAATTTGCGAAGTTACAAGGGTGCATGGAAACTGCACAAGGCACGCTCATAACACAGTCATTTTATGGAGCTTCATTACAACATTTTCAACACAGGTATTTTAGGACCTTTGCTCCTGAACAGTGTCACTGTGATTTTCATAATTCATCCCGAACACTGATTTCCCATAGTGCCAGCGCTATTCTGCGCCAGAAGTGCGAAAACACATTTCAGTCAGGATGTGAAAAATTACAGCTGCACTGTTCATAAGGAGGTGTGGAAAAATGGCAATGTTGAACATCTGGAGTGAAAATATTGCAAAAGTTGCGAAGTTATGAGTGTGCATGGAACCTGTGCAAAGCACGCTCATAACACACTCATTTTATGGACTTTCATCACAAAATTTTCATCATAGGCATTTTAGGATCTCTGCTCATGAACAGTGTCACTGTCATTTTCTTAATGTGTCCTGAACACTGATTTCTCACATCGACCACGCTATTCTGCACTGGAACTGTGAAAACACATTTTGGCCAGGATGTGAAAAATGACAGTTGTACTGTTCATTAGGAGGTCCATAAAAATAGAAATGTTGAAAACCTGGAGTAAAAATATTGCAAATTGGCGAAGTTATGAGTGTGCGTAGCAACTGCTCAACTCACGCTCATAAAACAATCATTATTTTGATTTTTCCCACCAAATTTGCAACATAGACTTTTTGAGACCCCACTTCATGAACACTGGCACTATCAGTCCCGAAAGGTGATTCCGCACAGTGACCGCAAAATCACCTTTTAGGACCAATTAATGCCGTGACAGTGTCTGAATTCATGAGGAGGAGGCCCAATAACCCCACGTTGAAAATTTGGTGCCAAAATTCAAAAAAGTGCCTGAGATATGCAAAGAAGTTGAAAAAACACTATTTATGCCATTATACAGCTTACCAGCATTTTCTCAGTTCGCGGTCGGCTTTGAAGAGTACAGACGTGTTCCTGGTCCACCATAGATCATCGTGCCTGGCTCTGCAGGTAGGTATGGGGTGAGGGGGGTGTGGGGAAGCAGAGTGCACAGAGGGTGAAGGCAGGTTGTGGGAGGGGGCAGGGAGACAGCGAGGGACCATTTTTCTTTTCCACTGGTTACTCAAAAAAAAAAAAGAAAAAGACATCGCAGGACTATTTTTTTATAGGGTCATTTAGCATGCTAGGGTGGGCTCTCAGTGTGCCAACACAGTGCTTTTTTTGGGGGGCAGCTCTAGCTGATGGGGGATTGGACACCCCCATTGGCACAAAAGGGGGGGCACAAGAGCCAAGAGGGATTGGGCAGCCCCTTGGCACAACTGTACTGCATGTTTCAGGGAGGAGAAATTATGCCAAAGGGGAGTGGGCTCGCCCATCAGCAAATGAAACTGGGAGGGGGGACATAATACTGATGAGGAGTGGGCCCCCCATTGGCAACATGAACATCACAGGCACTGAAGCCAATGGGGATAGGAGCCCCTGTTGGCAAACAAACACTGTGGTGAGGTGGGGGCACATGCTGCAGAGGGGGATTGGGCACCCTCTCGGCAGTGGGGGTGCTTAGTATTGTTTGTGAACATGGTGGCAAGCCACCACCATGTTCACAAACAATATCACAGTAACAAGGTTCTGCCCAGCAATGACAGGTCACTCCCTCATTGCAGCGGAATGGCTTACACTGCAATGATGAGGCGGCCCCTGTTTGCAGCGGCTGAAACCTTTCAAGGTTGTGGCACCCTGACTGAACTAGTGTCAACAGCAGCATGCCAGTCCATTGGGAAAAGTGGGTCAAGTCTCCAAAGGCTGTGGGGGCATTGGCCACAACTGTGCCATGCCTCCACAACCTGCTTCTGGCAAGCTGCCACAATATGTTTCTTGTGCATGAGCACAATCAACATAAACATTATGTGAAAAACTGTATTTTGCATTGTTTTGTTTTCATGGGCAGCATTCTGTTATAGTTCTCTTCATGGAACCAGTGATTTGGAGTTGTAATTATGTCATGGTTTGTGCACAGAACTCTAAGCATGGTTCTGATTGGACAATAGTTCATTTTTAGCATTCTGTACATAAACCATAACATAGTAAAAACTCCAGATTACTGATTCCATTATGAGAACTGTGCAGAATGTTGTCCATAAAAAGAAAACAATTGAAAGCATGGTTTTCTCATCAGTGTTTATTTAAGCAATAAACTATGACAGGGTGTTGGTGATGCTGGTTTTACCCACGCCTGGCATGGTTCGGTCACGAGGCCGCAGGCCGAGTGAGTAAACCTCGCCAGGTGTGGGTAAAACCAGCATCACCAACATCCTGGAGTGGTTTATTGCAATTATGCAATGCTCCCCTTGATTTTTTTTTGTAACAAAAATTAAAAGAAAATATATTTTTTTCCACTTTTAATCATTTTTATTACATTTGTCATTCCACCACAAAAAGTAGTTCCTTGTTGATAGGTAGAATAATGTTACCCCATTACTCATCCTGCTCGTTTGAGAGGAGAGACAGCCAGAGAAGAGTTTTACTGTAAACAATGTAAATGCAACACTTTTCACTAAATGTATACCTTAACAGTTAGCAAATAATTATGAAGGGGAGAAAGTGTGTGTTAATAAGAAATGAGGGCTACAAGTTGTGTAAATCAGCAGAGAAAAGTGGAGACATGAAACCGGACATGCATGCGCTTATGTATATTCATAAGCGCATGACCGACTGTACGGCTTTGCTTTTCAGGAGCGATTTATAGAACTTCTAGTACTCGTTTCTTATATTGTCTTAAATTCAGGATTGCTGGCAGTGTTAAAATATATGTTTAGGTGACCAGTGATGTTTGCTGGCATGGACTAGCTCATGCTGTGCTTTCAGCTGAGCGAAAAAGATGGTGAAGACAACTAGTGGTGAGCGTGCAGGAGCGAGGTGCAGAGACAGCAGAGATGAAGCCAACATGCACAGTAAATTAAAGGTAGCAATTTTACTGCCTAACTCTGGGGTACTACCTTTTATTTTATTTATTTATTTTTTTGGTAGTGAAACTGCAGTTGCCAGTAATGTGGTGGGAAAGGACGGCGGCACTTGAAAGTTAAAACGGGGATCGGATTTTGAGGGAAAAAGATGATGAAGACAAGTAGCAGTGAGCATGTAGGAGCGAGGTACAGATACAGCAGAGACAAAGCCAACATGCACAGTAAACTAAAGGTAGTGATTTTACTACCCAACTCTGGGGTACTACCATTTAAAAAATGTTTTGTTTTTTTTTTAACTCAAACTGCGGTTGCCGGTAATGATGTGGGACAAGATGGCGGCATTTGAAAGTTAAAACGGGGATCGGATTGTTTTCTTTTCAGGGGTCAAGCCTTAGCACTGCTGGCACTTCTTCCTGTTGGTGATGCTGAATTTTATAACAGGGTAATGGTGCCAGCTGACCAATGAGATTTAAGCATTTTAATTGCCATTGTATAATCAGGTATAGTAGGTATATTGCTTGTTAGGAGGCAAGTCTTTCATTGCTCTTACTACAAACATTAGTAACTGCTGCCAATTAACAAAAATGTCCTTTCTCCTTTAAGCACCAAGCTGCTGTCCAAAACAACACCCAGATTCTTCACCCTTCCCATGCTCAGTTTCCCATTCCAACCTGGGGTATGGTGGTAACAGTTTGTTTGGGTGGTGCCAGCTCATCAGCTGGCTGTGTGCACATCTGGTCCTACCTTGGTCACAATCCTGCCTTAATCCTCCATGTGGCTTGTAATTCCTCTCAACTACATGCCTCAATAGAGTCTCTGTTTTTTAACACTTCTCCTCATCCTTCCAGTGATTAGTGGGTGGAGGTTTGCTATTCAATTTTAGGATAGGATTGAAGCTAAAGGTATACTGTCACTACAGCGACAATTTTATAGCAGTGTGGTCAATATTGACAACATTGCCACATCACTGTAAAGTCCACCTGGGACCTCAGCACCCTTCCCCAAGCTCCTGCACTCCATCCTCAACTCAGCTGTGTCTTGGAGTTGAGAATCCTAAAGAGGGGGGTGCAGGGTGCACAGACCCCTGCATAGGGGGTATGGGGGCCAAAAAAGAAGATTGCACATGCCAGCACCTTCCTGACCGCAATTGTAGTTGAAGTAGTAGTGTTGGGGCAACATCATGTTGACATGAAACTGTTGATGCAGTGTTGTGGATCTGAAGTTAAACATTACTTTTCCACTTTTTAGCAAAATGCTGTCAGGTGCTTTATTCCTATTTTCACTTTGCCATCTGACAGAGAAATGGACAGCCTCTTGAGCTCCTCTCTCCTCATCAAAGCCTTGGAATCTGTCCCTTTGTAATCCTCCCACTGACACCAGATCCAGGCTGCTATCAGCTGTGAACAAGAGGGACTGTCCACCGGGGTCATCCCCATCTATCTCTTCCTCCTGTATGCCTCCGTGGTTCTGGGCAACATCTCTTTAATGTTTCTCTGCCATGGATTTAGCACTGCCAGGCTCCACATGCTACGAGTGTGGCATGCAAGGGCCAGCCACAAGTGAAATCCTGCTCCATCCTGTAAGCTGCCCCCTCACAGCCCTCTCAGGAACCTTGAAGATTTTGCTTTCTGTGTCTTTCACCTTATTTACCCAGTGGTCTACTGTAAGCCCCTCTATGGGCTAATTTTAAGAAATACAAATTAACTATGCATTATTTGAGGTGGACTACTGTAATTCTACATGTCAAAGTTTTCTGTCATGAATCGGAAATGTAATCCATTGGCATGAAAACCCAATTAACATTAAAAAAGAAACTATAGAGCTTTTGAACCACAAAGTACGCTGAAAACATATAACATTATTAATTAAAAAATACATATTGTCATGGTTTAGTACCTTGAGTACAATACTGCATGTTAACATTGAGGGAGATTACAGGTACTGTAGCTGACATTAAGCTGTGCTGCACCATGTTACACTACAGAGTTTATATTTTCCCAATATGTATCATAAAATTACTACCAGGTATTTTAGAAAAAGTTTAAAATCTGATTTAATTTCTCACTTATGTCAGTTTATATCGATGCAGGTTTGCAAGCAGAATCATATTTTAATTTTTTTTATGGTATTCTTTATTCTTCTTTAAAAAAATGATCACTGAAAGTCAGCAACATGTTGTTGTTTTATTATTTTATCATTATATATGTTATTTTTATTATACCAATTCTGTTTTTTTGTATTTTTACTGATTCTGTTGTATGTGTTTTGATAGTTGTTAGGCACCCTGACCCTCCAGGGAAGGGCGCCATAGCAGATAAAATCTCCCACTACTACCAAACCACTTCTACACAGTTATTTATTAATATAGTAGATTACATTCACTGACAACTGCAGTTAATGAGTTTATCTAAAAAAGTGAATAAAACATGCAAACAAATAAATGTGATTCCCCTTAAAAATCTGTTATCAGTATGAACATAAAAAAGTGAAGCAAGTTTGTAAGATTTTCTATTAATTCTATACTCTTTGAGTCAACTGTCAGATAAATGTAAACTGTATTATGTAGCATACTGTAACATAGTGTAGTTTCACCAGCATGTAGTCACCCTCATAGAAATGATTATGGGTTGAGCATGAAATGCATTTGCTCATTGGTTGTTGCATATATTTTGTGTTCATAAACACAGTTTGTGATGTATTCAGCCATTCAATACATTGTTTTAAAACTAGCTCAAAAAAGTACAGCATGCTCAATTTGCATAATCTGAAGAGTGTTTCCCATTTGCATGAAGCCACACTGTCATGCTCAGAACAAATTGAGCTTAGTTCCTACAAGCCTCTTGTTTGTATTGCATTATAAACCTTGCTTAAATAAAAAACATTCTTACTCTATGGCACCTCATTATTTTGGGAGAAAAGCAGGCATTTGTCAATGCCGAAGTTCGTAGTTGGAATTGCTGTTGGTACGCACCGACTGGCAGGACTACAGTTCCCAGGAGAAAGAACAAGTTATGCTACCAAGTTCACATTCCCGTTGAAATACAGTGAAGTGCATACCTGTTTCCTCAATTTGTGATCTGGCTTTGAAGAGTGAAGATGTGTTTGTGGTTCAGAGAGGATAAGGGTACTGGAGCCCCACCATGGGTTGGGGGTTCATTATGGTTAGAAACCCTAACACCTTGGGCATTTGTTGGTATTTGCACTACAAATTTTTAACATGGCTTTTTGTCACCCCACCTCATGAAAGCATTTGGGACCTCTGCTCATGAATAGTAGCACTGTGATTTTGTTAATCTGTCCCAAATGTTGATTTCTCAAAGCAACTGCACCAGACGTGCAAAAACACAGTTCAGGCAGGATGTGAACAATTACAGCTGTACCATTCATAGAGCGGTGTGAAGAGATGGCAGTGTTGAACATCTGGAGTGAAAATATTACAAATGCTCGAACATACAAGTGTACATGGAAACTGCATGATGCATGCCTGTAATAGTCATTTAGTGGAATAAGTTCACCTACATTTCAACACAGGCATTTTGTGATCTCTGCTCATGAACACTGTCACTATAATTTTCTTAATCTGTCCCAAACATTGATTTCCCACAGCGACTGCACCATTGTGTGTCAGATGTGCAAAAACATATTTTGGGCAGGATGTGAAAAATGACAGCTGTACTGTTCATAAGGATGTGTGCAAAACTGACAATGGTGAAAATATTAAACATTCATGAAGTTATGTGCGTGCGTGGAAACTGCACAACTCACACTCATAACACAGTCATTATATGGACTTTTGTCACCAAATTTTCAACATAGGTATTTTGAGACCTCAACTCATGAACAATGTCTCTGTGATTTTTGTAATCTGTCCCAATGATTTCCCACAGTGATCATGCTATTCTGCGCTGGAAGTGCAAAAACACGTTTTGGCCAGGATGTGAAAAATGACTGCTGCACTGTTTATGAGCAGGTATAAAAAAATGCCAATGGTGAAAATCTAGAGTGAAAATATTACATATTTGTGACATTACAAGTGTGTGTGGAAACTGCACAACACATGCTTGTAACACAATCATTTTTTGAAATTTTTCACCAAATTTTCAACATAGGTTTTTTGGGAGCCCACCTCATGAACAGTGACATTATAATTTTGTTAATCAGTCCCAAAAGGTAATTCCATGCAGTAACCATGAAATCACCTTTTGGGGTGGAATAACCAAATGACAGTCACTGAATTCATGAGGTGGGGATCGAAGAACCCTATGTTGAAAATGTGGTGCCAAAATTTGCACAAATAGCTGAGATATGCACCAAAGTTGAAAAAAAAAATTATGCCATTATGCAGCTTACCAGCATTTCTTCAGTTCATGGTGAGCTTTGAATAGTGCAGATGTGTTCCCATTCCACTGAAGATTATCATGCCAGCTCAGGTGGTAAGTACGGGTGAGAAGGGTGTGGGGAGATTGGCGCACAGAGAGTGGGTGCGGGTTGGGGAGGGGTGCGCGGCAGACTGTGAGGGACCATTTTCTGGTTTACAAGTTGAAAAAAGACAAATCCAGTGTGGAAAGTTTTTTTTTTTAACAGGGACTTTTTTTTGCCAGGGACTTTAGCATGCTGGGGTGGGCTCCCAGCATGCCACTGGAGTGTTTGTTGGGGGAGCTGTAGACAATAGGGAATTGTTACCCCATCAGCACATATCAAGTGTTTGGGGGGGGGACAAAAGCCGAGGGGAATTGGGCACCCCCCCCTTAGCACACAACAAATGGAGGAGCATTATGCCAACGAGGAGTGGGCTCCCACATTTAGCAAATGAACTGGGAGGGGGCATGCCAGCAGGTGGATTTGGCACCCCTGTCAGTTTGTTTATTTGAAATGGAGAGGGCATGCCAACAACCTGGGCTCAATGCATTCACAGTGCTGTAAGCTACAGCACTGAGAATGCACAACCATGAATTAACAATGCAGGAATGCAACATCAAAGGATTGAGCTGTACCACTATTGGTGTGGCTCTGTCTTTTGAAAAGTTGTCCAACTCTGCCCCAACAGCTGAAAGGGAGTTATCACCAGCCTGCCAACTGATTCGCCTGCCGCTGATCCGCCCTTGAAATGGAGCTCTCCATTGGGCACACCCCTGTATAGCACCTCTTATAGCAATGACTTTGTCTGTGAATGCAGGCCATGACAAACTCAAAAATGAGGGATTGTTTGTTTATTTTTTGAAATTTCAATAATACCTTTCAGCACAAATGCTCTTTTACAAAGGTCCCATGTCAGCAATGGCGATTACAGTATAGGGTAAAACTGCAAATACAAACAGCAAATTCCAGTGGAATGTAGTCAGGTAAGCACATAATGGTCAAATAAGTTCATAATAAACAAGGTAGACCAACTGCAAGCAATTTTGCAATAAAACAGGTAAGCAGAAACAGTGTAAGCCAAGCATAGTGATGGTTAATGGCTTCAGAGCCAAAGTGTAACACAGTTCAGAGTGTACACCGGGAGAGATGAAGTTTGGATGATTACGGTTACAGATGCATTGAACTGTAAGTGTTACTCCTGTAAGGGTTGTTAGTGATTTTGTCAGTAATGTAGTTCACTGAAAGAGCCTTACTGTTTTCAGATCAGCTATGCTGCTTCAGTTACCATGTTTAGTGACAAGCTTCAGTTTCCTTCATTTTTCCGGACGGTGCCACATCAAGACATTGAAGCTGTGGGCCTTGCTCAGCTGCTGGTGCACTTTGGCTGGACCTGGGTAGGAATCCTGATCCAGGACAATGATTTTGGTATACTGGGTGGCCAGAGCCTAAAACGTGAAATTGCTAAGAGTGGTGGCTGCACTGCTTTCTCAGAAGTAATTCCAGTACTCTATAACAAGAGAAGAAACCTTCATATTATTAATATAATCAAACAAACAACAGCACGTGTAATCATTGTCATTGTGACTGACTCTACTTTGCTTCTATTCATGGAGGATGCTTCTAAGCAAAACATAACTGGAAATGTTTGGATTGCATATCATAGCTGGACTTACCTGCCATCCCTTTCAAATAAAGAATATTCCAACACAGTAAGTGGTACCATTGGCTTTGCATTCTACAGTGAGCCCATGGCTGGATTCAAAGAGTTTCTTATAAGTATTCATCCTTTCGCATATCCTAAGGACACTTTAGTTAAGGCTTTCTGGGAAGAAGTATTTGACTGTAAGTGGTACAGTTCTGATAGTAAGCAAATTATGCAGGAGAGGTATGGAAGAGAAGCACGTAAGACTTGCACAGGTGATGAGAAGCTGACTGAAATTAACAGTCTTTCATTTGATCAGTCAAGTGACAGAATAATCTACATTTTGAATGCCATCTATGCAGTTGTTCATGCCTTAAAAAATCTCATGTTTTGTAAACCTGGCGAAGGGCCATTTGCAAACCGAACATGTGCAAATATTCATGATTATCACTCATGGCAGGTAAGGAATGACAATATGATTACTGTAGAGTTCAGTAACTCTAGTATTTATGATGCAGTTCTGCAAAAGAAAATGTCAGATCTATGTAAAGTTTTAACTTGTTTGACCCACCTATTTTCATGAATAACCATTTCAGTGTTAGGTCTTTCTTCCCTACACCCATAAGCCACAGTTTTACAGAAGTTTACAATATCTTTTTGGGTAAATGCCTGAGTAAGCTCCATGCAACACTGTTGCTGTCTACATTCAAGCAAGCTCCTGTACTCCCTCTTTTTTATTTTAGACTTTGGTAACTGGGTATATCAAATCAAATCAAAAACTTTATTAAACCAGGCATTTCACCCTTGAGCCAGCTCATTTGCAAGATGGTCCTGGATAGAAAACATACAAGTAAATGCAGAGACTGATACTTACAATACAGTGCCATTAACATAAATGTACAGCGTTATTACACAATTGAGGAGAACAATAATGAAAAGTTGAAAAGGTAAATTGATGCAGTAAGTATAAAGGAATTAGAAAGATTGGGGGAAAGGGGAAGGGGCAGACAGGATAGGGGATCAGCTTAAAAGAGAGTTGCTATAGTAGCCAGGAAACCGGAGAAAAAGTGCTGGTGTTGGTAGAGTTAGTTCTGATCACGTCAGTGGCCAAGGCAGGAGTATGGCGAGGTACTGTACTTGTAGATTTACCTAAAGCAGGCACATGTGTCCCATAGATAGCATGCAAGCAGCATTTTAAATGTGTGAGGCCCAGGCAATAAGGCCAATTTTAGAGATTTGAGGCAGTATTCCATGGAGAGGCAAGAAAGCAATAGATGTTGGCTGATCCATGCTGTATCTTGAGTCTAGGTACCTTGAAAGTTACCAGAGCAAATCTTCTCAGGCCGTACAACCCCTGAGCTTTCACAAAGAGGTTAGAGATATAAGTAGGCAGACAATCAGTTATGGCCCTGTAAAATCAAAAGAGAGCATTTCTTTGCCTCCTGAGTGACAGGGAGGACAAGCCCAGCAGCTCATAGAGAAGGCAGTGATGACTGTGGAGAGGTACGGTCAGGACGAACCTTAGAGCACGGTGGTGGAGAGTGTCTAATTTATTCAAGATTGCAGTGGGACAATGGCTGTAGAGAAAGTCTGTGTAGCCAATTAGAGGGAGGAAGGAAGGTCGTTTGGATTAGTCTCTTCCTGGCTTCGAGTGTAAGCAAGCATCTGATACGAAAGAACACACCTAGTCATTGCCTTAGTTTTCTTTGAAGCTCGGACAAATGGATCGTGAAACTTAGCCTGTTGTCTAACCAGAATCCCAGGTGTTTAAACTTATCTACAACTTCCAGTGGTTCACCTATTAACGTGTGAATCTGGGGGGTTGCCAGAGGCATTGTGGCAAGGGAGAGATGAGGTGATATGATCATGGCTTTAGTTTTTTTTTGCATTAAGCAGAAGCTTTAGCTTTAGAAGATTATGCTGAAGGGTGATAAAGTCCTGACCGAGTTCCTTATGGGCAGTTTCAGGGGAGGAGCTAATGGTATAAAGGACCGTATCACTGGTGAATAGATGTACTTTAGCTGTGTGGATACTGGCATCAATATTGTTAACGTAGATTATAAATAGTATAGAGCACAGACTAGATCCCTGTGGCATGCTCCTAGGGACAATTTTCAATGGAGACAAATCACCATGAGCTTTTATTTGTTGCATTCTGTTGGTAAGCTAGGACTCATACCAATGTAGTGCAATGCTTTCGAGGCCAGTCCTGCTCAATATGTTAAGCAGGATGTTATGGTCCACAGTATCAAAGGCCTTGCTAAGGTCTAAGAAGAGGGTGTAAATATATTTTTTTGGATCAACAGCTGTTTGCCAGTCATTAGACACTTTGGCAAGGGCAGACATCATACTGTCCTTGGCTCTAAAGCCTGATTGGACTGGATTTAGGAGGTTTTCAGAGTCAAGGGACTCTCAAAGCTAGAAGTTGACAATTTTTTCTAAGATTTTAGAGAGAGTTGGCAGAAGAGAAACAGGCCAGCAATTATTCAGATCAGATGGGTCACCAGATTTAAAAAGGGGAATAATATGAGCAATTTTCCAAAGGGGTGGTAGCTCATGGCACATCAGGGAGCAGTTAAATAGGTGAGTGATAGGGGCTGACAAGTAAAAGCAGCCTGTTTTCAAGAATAGTGGTTCTAGGTGGTCAGTGCCTGTGCTCTTATTTGTATCCAAGGACAGTAGGATGTTCTCAACTTTTTGGAGTAGACTGGGCAAAAGCTAAAATAAGGATGCCTCAGATTGGGGGGAGCACCAGAATATGGGCCATTGGTAGTGTCACCATGATCAATGAGCTTGCTGACAGGAGAAGCAGTTCAAGGATGTCCGCCCTATCAGTATAAGTAGTAGCACCGGATACAATCTTGGCAGGCAGGGGAGAGGCTGGTAGTGACCTTTGACCACTTTAAGAATTGTCCAAAATTTGGTAGAGCCACTAAGCACAAGTGCCTGTTTTCAGGGGTGACCTGGGAGCGCTGGTTGGTTCAGTAACTTGTTTAGAGTCACACAGTAAACAAATGGAGGTTGTGGGAATCAAACCCAGGTCTGTTGGATGGACCAAGCTCATTCACAGCTTATTACTCTAACCTCCAGGTTATACTGCCAGCCCACTGCCAGTATCTTTTAGGAAGAGACAATACTGTTTGACCTTCTTTACTGGGATTTTTATGAACAAATTCTGCAACCTTAAAAGGACTTTGTTTTATCTTTATCATTCTAGGTGAAACTAAAATTTATTGCAAACCCTTTGTTTAGTTTTGTTACATCTGGTGTTGCTCAATTTCAGTGCTATTGCTTCCATCACCTCATTGTATATTCTAGCAGAAGAAGACCCATCCTTCAGGGACTTTAAATTGTGCAACCGAATGTGGAATTTATCAACCATATTAGATGATAAGAGAGTTTTCAGTATCTCCTCTCGAAAGAAAACCATACAATTCTTTTACTCCCTAGAGTGGTCAAACAGAGATCAACCTCCATAGCTTCCCCCTATTTAAACCAGTGTTTACCATTAAATCCCAGACATAGTGCGAGCAATTAGGAGGTGCTAATGTTCGGTGTGGTTACAAATGTGACATAAATGAATGTTATTATAATGAAAATAATCCATTATATTGAATTCATAACACTCCTTCATGTGTTCTTGGATTCATTATCTATCCTATCCTATCCCCCAGTATACGATCATTGAGCCTCCTGAAGTTCAATTCCTCCAAGAAAGGCAATAAAGTGCACCCCATTTTATTAGTTTTCAAGTTCCTAGAGTTTCAAATGGGACACTCAGGCAATCATCAATCATTTCCTTGAGCTTCAAATGGGATATTCATACAGTCATCAATCATCCAGCTTAGATTAGAGTTTTCATTTACCCCCACAACCTCACCATTGTGATCACCAACAATTAGAATGCCAGTACCAGGATAATTTGCTAAGACAAAATCAAACATATTCCTTAAGAGAGCAAATACACTAGAAGTCTCTCAAGCACTTTGATTAGGTGGTATATACTGAACATATTAATAATGCATAAAAAAGCTTTTGAATTTTGTGCCAAAGTGAAGCCCAATAAAGCAGGAAAAAACAAAAACTTAAATAAAATTAACCACCACTACTTCTGTGGCAAGTGCACAAGTAATCATCGTAATGCAAAGACAAGACATCGCGGGCTCGATTCTAAATGGGGTTAGAATGATACAAGGGACTTGCAGCAAAAAGGACTTCCTTGTGAATTAGGTTGCTCAACTGAGTTTTCCTACAATAAACTTGAACTTGAACAAAAGAGTTTGATGCAAGTGGTGACTTGCATCACAACTTGTGTCAAACTGCAGTTTTGGAAGGCAGCCTGTGTCTGCCACAGACACAGTTGCATCAAAGTCCCCTTGCACCAGGGTTGCATCCAAGAACCCAGTGCACCAGGTCGCAAGGGGGCTTGCACCATAGCAGAGCTGCCACATCCCCAATTTTGGTATTTTCAAAGCCCCACCATGGACACAATAGAGGCACCACCTAGACCAGCCAGGAGGTGGTCTAAGTGGTTGTGCCATGTGGACTTAGGATGGTGTGAAAAGTGGTGTGCAGAACAGGCAGGGGAGAAGCCCGGGGGGGGTGTCTGGGCACAGCTGTCTACAGCTGTAGTGGCATGGCACCCAGTGGGAATGGCACCACACTAAAAGTTTCACAAGCATGCTGGTAATGTATTACACAAGTTCCCTGGTAGTGCAGCCCCCTCTTCCCAACTCTTAGGTAGCAGCCCTGGTGGTATAGTGGGTAACCCCCCCAATAATCCCTGATCTCCTCCAAGAGTACTGTGATATTTGTCCCTGTGGTATAGTACCCCCTTGATCCTCGATCTCCCAGCAAAAGAAAATAAAATTCAGGTCAAACACCCTGGTGGTCTAGAGATCCCCACCATCCCCACCCTGACAGACAGTGATCAACCATTCCACCCCCCCACTCTCACTAACACCATTATCTGGCTGGCACAGCCCACTGCACACCACCACAGCCAGCTGCAGAATGCACTCTGCATGTACTGTGCACCGTATAGTAGAAAGTGTTTGGTACATGGTCACTGCGACACCATTCTGCAACTGGCCATGATGGTGTGTGATGGGCTATGCCAGTCGCAGAAGCATATTGGGGAGAGTAGGGTGGGGAGTCAAGTGGTTGATCACTGTCTGTTGTTGTGGGGAGGTTGGGGGACCACTAGACCACCGGGGAGTCTGATCAAAATTCTTTTTTTTTCTTTTGCTGTGAGAGCGAGGATCAGGGGGCCACTATACCACAGGGGCAAATGATGCAGTACTCTTGGGGGAAATCAGGGATCATGGGGGGTGGAGTGGAACCAGAACACCTTTCAGCAGGGATAATCAGGGATCACTGACAGTTGGGGAGGCACTATACCATGACTGGCCTCTGCCTCTGAGCAGGACTGGAGTGGGTTGCCAGTCACCTGTCTTGGCATGGAGTATGTCGAGTTGCCACTCAGTCTCCTGACTGGAATGGGATCGTGCAGTACAGCAGCAACCCACCTGATGACACTGCCTTGCAGGGGCCACCCATTTCCTGCCTGGGTTCCCAGCTTGGTGCTTCTTGGGGTACCGGGGCTGCATTCTGTGACCTTGTTCGCTGATGTGATGTGGGCTTTTATTGAAGCCTCCAAATGTACCACTTTTTCAGGTGCAAGGGTACAAGTTGTGGCTGTTCCAGACTGTTTACCACAAGTGGCAAACTTACTGTTATAGCACAACTTGCATTTGCCGCAGCTGCGTTGGACACAGACCCCTTTTTTGCTGGAAGGTGCATCCAATGCAAACAGCTTCCAGAATCGGGCCCCATGTTTGGAGGTGGAGCTGTGGTAGGCTAGTAATCAAGGAAGGAAGCATTATGCATGGTGCAACCAACAGGTGGAGGTAAGTGCTTGGAGATACCACCATTGTATAAGGGTGAATGGTTTGAACATACCAGCCCCTCCCAGTAGGATGAGGTAAAAGATGAAAAATCTCCTGTTAAATGAGAAACATATGACCTGATTCTAAATGGGGTTAGAATGGTGCAAAGCACTTGCATCAAAACAGTTTGATGCAAGTCACCAGTTGCAACAAACCAAGATTTTGGAAGACAGCTTGCATCAAAGAATTAGAGGGGCAACAAAGGGAATTGCAATCCTGGACCATTTAATGTTTGAAGAGCAACTGACATCATCTGGCCAAAAGTGCAACATTACAGAATTAGAATAAGCATACCCCCAGTAAATCCTATACCAAAAACTAGATGTCTATTTTACTTCATTGTAAAGTTATTAGCCATTTTGTAACCCTGATTTCACTACCTGTTGAAAAGAAAGCATGGTATCCGTGAAGAGCTGATGATGATGTCATCTTGGGAACTCACAGTCTTGTGTTCCCTGTCAGCAAGCTTATAAGATCTGTTTCTTCAAACTTGTTAAGATCATGTGCAATGGTTTTCACAAGTAAAACAGGCAGCACCAGTCAGCAAATTATGTGGGCTCTTTTGGTTTTCACTTGGTCTATGAAAGTTATTTTTCTGAGTGACTCAATTTAGTACATTTGGAAATTAATCTAAATATGGCTGTCACATTGTTCCACAGCCATCTGTTGGCCTGCCAGAGGAACTGCAGGAACAAATACAAGAGCTGAATACTTCTGTGCACTTTAATATATGCATTTCCCATAATGCACAGCAGCCAAATCCCAAACAGCAAACACAGCAGAAAAACATAGATGATTCCACAGTTCACAAACGTAAGTCAGCCGAAATGAACAGATATTATACAATGCTGATCACATCTGCATGTAATCAGTAATTAAATGACTGTTCACCATTGCACCCACAATATGCAAACTGAAATTAAATATATGCATTGCCCATAATCCATAGCAGCCTAATCCCACACCACAAGCACAGCAGAAAAAACTGTGTTGATTCAACAGTTCACAAAAATAAGTCAGCCAAAATGAACACATGTTCTGAAATGTTGATCACATCTAAATGTAATCAGTAATTGAAGGGCTGTTCACTATTGCACCCACAATGTACAAAATGCAGTAAAATATATGCATTTCCCAGAATGCACAGCAGCCAGATCCCAAACAGCAAACACAGCACAAAAACAGAAATGATTCCACTCTATCTGTGTCTGTATCTGTATCTGTGTTTTATTGTACTTGCGAATATGGGATGCCATGTTAGAATGTTTTATAAAGCATAACTCCCTGTTTCTGCACTTATGTTGCAAGTGCATTAAATCACTCCAAAGCATGGTTCTACTGTGGAATTAACTTTGTTACAAAACCTGAAACTCGTATGGTTTTTAAAGCATTGTGTTTTGAATGGTACTGCTTGTTTTATATGTGAAACCCATTGCACATGATCTTTATAACTTTGGAGACATAGGTCCTATAAGCTTGCTGACAGGGAATATTAGACTGTGAGTTCCCAAGATGACATCATCATCATCATCAGCTCTTCACTGATACAGGCTTTTTTTGTACAGGTAGTGAAATCAGGGTTATAAAATGGCTAATAACTTTAAAATGAAGTAACATAGTAATCTAGTTTTTTGTATGTGATTTATCAGGGACATGCTTATTCAGATTTTGCAATGTAGTACTTTTGGCATTGGTAGCTTTTTAATCAGGACACTATAATCGATTTACTGTAGGTGAAGAAGATCCCTTGGGGTGAAACAACCATAATGCCACAAGTTTTAACATTGCTCTGGAGGTTCAAATCTTAAACTCCAGCACCACAATCCTAGGACAATAATTCAGCAGATTTTGCAAGTATATGGGAGACACTGGAGGGGAACATGAAGGAAATAAAATAATTGGCTGGAGAGGGGAATACACTGTCTGTATTCAAAAGTGCAGAATTAGTGGACGCACATGAGTGTGTCAAGTATGTTACAAAGGGCAAGAGATATGGGAATCCCATTTGGTTTAATGACCAGGAGAGGGCAACAATTGAGGAAGAGAGAAGGGCTTTCAGCAGATATAAGGAGGGACTAGAATGAAGCTAATAGGGAGGATGACAAGGGGAAACTCAAAAAGTGGCAAAAAAAAAAAAACAGTCAGGGAGACACAGGCTGAAATTACATAGAAACATAGAAACATAGAATTTGACGGCAGATAAGGACCACTTGGCCCACCCAGTCTGCCCATTTCCCTACCTACTGGATAAGCTGCAGATCCTAGTTAACCAGCAGCCTACTTCTTCTTACCCCTACCCCCTAGAATTGCCTTATGACTGTCCCATGCATGCTTGAATTCCACCACTGATTTTGACTCCACAACCTCCTCTGTAAGGCCGTTCCATGCATCCACAACCCTCTCTGTGAAAAAATACTTCCTTAAATTACCTCTGAGCCACCCCCCCCATTTATCTTCAAATTGTGCCCTCTTGTTCTTGCACACCTCTTTTTTTGAAAGATGCTACCCTCTTGGACTTTGTTGATTCCCCTGAGGTACTTGAACTTTTCTATCATGTCCCCCCTCTCCTTCCTTTCCTCGAGGCTATACATATTAAGCTCCTTTCATCTCTCTTCATATGTCTTCTGGTGCAGACCCTGCACCATTTTAGTTGCCCTCCTCCAGACAGCTTCCATCCTGTCTATATCTTTGTGGAGATTGGGACTCCAGAACTGC
Organism: Neoceratodus forsteri; assembly: GCA_016271365.2. NCBI lineage: Eukaryota > Metazoa > Chordata > Ceratodontiformes > Ceratodontidae > Neoceratodus > Neoceratodus forsteri. The sequence continues at coordinate 146,619,512 of CM057449.1, forward strand.
ACACAGTACTCCAGATGGGGTCTCACCAGCTGTCTGTACAGAGGGATAATAACTTCCTGTTTTCTACTGGTGATGCCTCTCTCTATGCATCCCAGTGTCCCCCCAGCCCTCCTTGCTGCCCTCTCACATTACTTGCCCACCTTTAGGTCATCTTATATGACTACCTCCAGGTCCCATTCCATTTTTGTTGTTGTTAGTATCTCACCCCCCCATTGTGTACTCTTCCTCTGGGTTTTTGTTTCCCAAGTGCATTACCTTGCACTTCTTAGCAGTGAATCTAAGTTGCCATACATTTGAACATTCCCCTAACCTTGCCAAGTCCCTTTTCATCCTTTCCACCCCACCCTGTGCATCAACTCTGTTGCAGATCTTTGTGTCATCTGCAAAGAGACATACTTTTCCTTCCAGTCCTTCTGCAATGTTGCTTATAAAGACATTGAAGAGAACCGGTCCTAATACTGAACCCTGCGGTACCCCACTAGTAACCCTCCTTTCTTTAGAACTTTAGAACTGTAGAAGGGTTGGCCTGGTGACAATGAGGCCTGAGGCACTGGATGCCACACCTCACGCCACTCTGGTGACACAAGTTTGGGAACAAACTCGAGTTACCAGGGGTCGTCCGAGGAAGGAGAGGAAAGAGCATCTGGAGGACTTCTCTCCTGTTCCAGGGAGGAAGGGTTTTCAGTGCTCAACAATCTCCTGGCACTCAGCAGCAGCTGGGGGCAAGGAAGTCAGGGACTTTCAGCATAGGGTGGATGGAGTGACAGCTGCCAATGCTCAATGCGTGGAAGAGCATGTGGAGACATATAGCAGCACAGCATGCTTCCCAACAGGAAGAAATCAGGAAAATGGTTTCCCAAGCTGCGGCTGACCCTGACAACCAGTAGCCCTGTACTCCAATGAGCACACTGGCCACACAGCACTGGTACAACGGTAAGTCCTGGAGGAAAATCGAGGGAGTGGGGCTGAAGTGGCTGTCATCCAGAGGGCAGCTTGTGCCAAGGGAAGAAAAATTACTAACTGCAGATGAATTGTGGAAGGAGTTGTGAAGAAAGATAAAACATTTTTCAGATACATAATGGAGAAAAGAAAGATGAGGGACGGCACTGAACAGACGAGTAAGGACAGGCTGAGCAAATAAGATTATGTAGGTAATGCAGATACAGTAGCCTTAACAACCTTTTCAATTCTGTATTCATGATTGAGGCACCAGGCCTGGTACCTGAAAGTAGGGTAAAATTATGGGGTCCCTCAGAACTAAGAATAGAGATGGGGCAATTTCTGTGAAACTGGTGAAAAAAGGGCTGTGAAATCTAAAAATAAACAAATCCCCCAGACCAGATGGGATTCACTCAAGGGTGCCAAAATAGCCTAGTCATGCTTTGGCATCACCCCTAGGAGAGATGTTCTACAGTTCCTTAGAAAGAGGGAACATTCCAAGAGATTGGAGGTCAGCTGGTGAGGTACCGCATCATGGGAGGGGTTTGAAAGGTCCCACAGAATTGCAGACTTTAATTTCTGTACACTGTAAACTTTCATAGCAGAAAATGTATTGGAAGCTATTGTCAAGGAGCATACAGTGGATTTTTGGGAAGCAAATGAGTTGCAGGACAGGACATGGGTTTGTGAGGGGCAGGTTGCATCAGACAAGCCTGAGAATCTGATTGACAAACAGTGGACAGGGGCCACATGGTAGATATTTGTTCAACAACAGCAAGACCGCTCCACTACACTACTGTGCCAAGCCTCAAAATAGCAAGAATAAACAAGAGGCTGGCTCTGTTCACTATTACAGATACCTTAAGTGGAACATCTTCATCAATTAATTACTCTACTACAGCCTTCTGCAGAATATATTTACAGCCCTTATTCCAAGCTGAACCTATTAGATTATGTATAGTTAGAATTTCTGGTCTTGAATTATTTTAAATAGTTATGGTGGTAAATCCAACATAATCAATTGAAGGGACGTGACATATTGCAGATTTATCATAAAGATACAAACATTTTTTCATACCATAACATCATAAAGCACTACAAGAAAAGCATAAAATTATACCAAATAAATGAGGATCACACTTCATTCATCTTTCTGCAATGTGCATGCTGCATATTAGATATACATTTTAGTAAATGTGTGTTAATGTGTGAGCTCTGAGTGTTACACTTACAGATTTCAAATGATCATTTGTGATTTCAAGGGCTGGGGGTATAGTCATGTAAGTAAAATAGTGATTTCCATGATTTAAAATGCAAGGATCATCTACAATTTGCTGACAGTTGGTCTTCTGACCTCCAGAAGCCTGATTTTTGGAGACCAACAAGGTCTTACTGCAATGTAGGGGGCAAGCCCCCCGCACCTCCTCCATATCTAAAATAACCAACTCCAAGGAGGAGGAGCAGACCTCAGAGTAGGATAAAAAAAATTATGAGGGGCAAAAGAGCACCATGCCAAAATTTCCTTGCTCAGAACAGAACCCAGGTTTGTAGTGCGATCTGTTCACGCAGCTAAAGGCTCAGCCCTCCACGCCATGGGAGCAGCTCAGCTAACCTTTGAATTTCTCCCTCTCTTGTGGTGTCCAACTAGGGGTAGGGTAGTGGTTCACCATATCTGCTACCTTACCCCTGTGGGTACTAGCTTCCATCTGTCAGGCTGGTGTATGCTGGGCAGCCGAACTTGGGATCCTGAATGTTGGGATTCCGAGTGTTGGCAATCAGTAGTGATACCAAATATGAACACTATAATAGTAATGAACTTGTCCAGAGTTGTTGACATAGAAGACTGTGTTTAGATGAAATTATGGTGATTGTTTTATATGCAGAGAAATATACTGTATACAAAATGTTATCTGCTAATAGTATTAAAATAACAAATGTAGTTCCCTTTCCAATGCATACAGTTGTTGAAAACACAATAAAAAATTGATGATGGTTGTGCACACCATTCAATGTTTAGTTTACTCTGGAAAGGTAAATTCACAGTAGAAGTTAATGCAGTTTTGATAGGGCTTCTTCAACCCATCTAAATACTTTAGTAGCCCTGGGCCTTTAAGTGGTGGACATCTGGAACAGTCTTCCAGCAGAGGTGATGATGGTGAAAACAGTGGTAGGCGTCAAGCATACATGAAATAGGCACACAGGCATCTTGGTACAAAAGCAGGAGTGGGGTGTGGGTGGGGGGTGGGGAGAGTAGCGGGAGATATGATAGAGTCTGCTGTGACAGTATAGGCAGGGGAAAAAATGGGCAGACTAGGTGTGCCAAGCAGTCCTTATCTGCCAGCAGATTCTATGTTTCTATGTAAGTACAGTAAAATGCAAGCTAAATACACAGGAGCAATGGTACAGGCCATAGTTAGTTAAGACAGCAATATGGCACATGCTATTATAAAAACACTGAGTCTGATCTGGTCAGAAACTGGTGTATTACAAAATTTGGGAGCCATAGTGAAGACAGGACGACAGTGGAGTTTTGCTTTCATGGATTGTGGTGGGGACTTTATGTGTTGGACTTTGTTCCCTCCAATGACTGTAGGGAGGGCATAGTCGGTGGAATTTAGAATCAACTCGGACACTGTGAAAGCTGGCAAGACTTAATTGGAGTACTATAGATGTCCCGGTTGGATTACTTTGAACTTTTGAAACTCCTTTGCTCCAGCTGGTGCTTTCCAGGTTTTGTCACTCCACAGGGGGTTGGGGTACTTTCTAGTTAGGGAACTGAGTGGAGTGCTCCACTCCCTTGGACCCTAGGAATTGCTATTATGGTGGCTCTTTCATAGGGTCATTTGGTGTGAGTGACATAATTTGCCCTGGTGTGCACCCAATAGGGAGCTTATGGGGTTGAAATTGTGTTTTGGAAACCCCCCCCCCAGACCTCTTAGTTCTGCTATATAGAGCTTTTGTGGACCTTCACCTCGGATTGTTTCCCTCCTGGAGTTATGTGACTGTCCTTTTGAACTTGGATCCTTGAACTTAAGCGGATTTATTGGATCTGCTGCAAGAGACTGTGGATCGCTACCATTTTTTGGATTTTGTTTGACTCTTGGGTGGTCAGAGGACCCTGGGTCTAAAATTTTTATTTGCTTGTTTTAATTTTTTTAGTCAGGGAGAAAGACTGATGCTATTTTCCCCAGTTGTGAGAAAACTGGGGGAGTTTATTTTTATGTTGTTTTGGCAGTGAGAGTGCCATTGTATTCTCTTCCCCGGTAGTGAGAGGACTGGGAGGGGGGATTATACAGAATTTTACTATTTGTTTTGTTTTATTTATATGTTTACTGAAACTGTATAGTTAATTTAGTTTCAATTTTTGGTTTATTTTCTGTTTTATTTTAGTTAAGCAGCATCATGTGCTGGCCTTTATCTCACACGGTGGTGCGCTATTCATCCGCCTCTCTTCGCTCCCTCTGCCCCTTTTGTACTCCTCCACTGCAATTTGATGTTTATCAGTGATATAGAGCATTGGGGATTGCTCGTGGGAGAGTGAGGGGGCCGGGGGTGCGCGAACAGGGGAGGATGAACGAGCGGGGCCATCGTATCAGGGTTATAAAGTCCAGAAGGCACCCTCGGGTGAAATAGAATCCTGATCGGGGTTCGCTCTGTCTGGTATCCATACCCAAGGGCACTACTGATTTTAGTAGGCAGATAGGCCTGACAACCTCCGAGGTTTGTCCAACTCGGGCGGCGTTATGCAATGCCAGGTCTGTTAGGAATAAGACTGCTATTATTGGCGACCTTGTTAGCTCAGATGACCTGGCTTGCATTACCGAGACCTAGCTGGATGAAAATTCTGGCCCTATAGTAGAGGCCATGACCTCGGCTGGGTACTCGGTAATACACCGCCCAAGATTGGACTGCAGGGGAAGGGGGGTTGCAGTCTGTTTCAGGACTGAATTGGGTCACACGAGCGTGGTAGTAGGAGAGGCTGAGTCCTTTGAATGTTCAGTCATAGCAGGTGTAGGCATTCGAATCGTTCTCATTTACCATCCACCCAGTGATGGGAAATGCTTCTTACAGGAAGTAGCAGACTTCCTTGTCGACATGTCATTTGAGTTGCCCAGATTGATGGTGCTGGGTGACTTCAATGCCTGGGTCGATGATGAACTCTCACAATTTGGTAGTTACTTCCTCCAATTAATGTCATCTTTGGGCCTTACACAGGTAGTTTCCGCTGCTACGCATAAATCTGGGCACTCTTTGGACTTAGTTTTCCTTCTAGGGATTGATGCATCTGACGTGGGGGTGGAACCAGTCACTTGGTCTGATCACTACACCGTGAGGTTCAATTTTTGCACCCCCCTCTTAGGAGGCCATCCCCTGTGGAGATGGTCAGGTACCACCCATTGTGGAATGTTACTTCACAAGGCCTAGCAGCGGTCCTTGACCTCTCATCCCCCGTATTGGTGAGCAGTAACCCGGAGGCACTGGTGTTGGCCTATAATAAGACCATCACGATTGCCCTGGATTTTATTGCTCCTGTTTTTGAACGCCCTTTTTCACTGCACCCCAGGGCCCGTTGGTTTGATGGGACTCTGAGGGAGATGCAGAGAAAAGGGCGAAGGTTAGAGGGTTGTTGGCATAGATCGGCCCTTGATGCCGACCGACTTAGATTTATAGAACATTATGCTAGCTACCAATCGCAATCACCCATAAGAAGGCAGAGTTCCTGTCCAGGGAGATTGCAGTTGCTCAGAATTGATTGGCTCAGCTGTTTTGAACTGTAGACAGACTGTGCAACCCAGCCTGTCTGCAAGTTCAGGAAGCCTTTTCGCAAGTAGAGTGCGATGAGCTCGCTCATTACTTTGCAACTAAGGTGGCTGACATCAGGGCTGATCAGTGTCTGACAACCTCTAAGGGTGATGTTGTTGGGACATGTGAGAATGGAGTGTCTCGTTTCTCTTGGAATTCTTTTTATCGACCTGAGTTTGTGGATATTATGAGGTTTATCCATAGTGTGTGCCGTACTTGTTGCAGCTTGGATCCTGGACCGACTACCCTAATTTTAGGTTGTATTGATATAATTGGTCCAGTTTTGGTGCAAATAGTCTGGTGCTCTCTGAAGTCAGGTGAGTTTCCTAGCTCCCTGAAAGAGGCGTTGGTGACACCTCTCTTGAAGAAAGCTTCCTTTGACCTAGATTGTTTTTCTAGCTACAGACCTATCTCTAACCTTCCCTTTATTGGGAAGGTTATTGAAAAGGTTGTAGCTGCTCAACTGGATGACCATTTAACCATCCATAGTATCTATGAGTGCTTCCAGTATGGTTTCCGTAAAAGACATAGTACCAAGACTGCGCTGGTTCGGGTGCTAAAGGATCTTTTGAGGGGCGAGGGATCAGAAGAGACGTTCCATTCTGGTTCTCCTTGATCTCTCTGCAGCATTTGACACTGTGGATCACGTGGTGTTGTTGGCATGCCTGAGGCAAATCTGTGGAATGTCAGGAACTGTTTTGCAATGGTTCACGTCATTCCTTACCGGGAGATCACAAAGAGTTGTGTCGGGGATTTTCTCCTTCAGCCCAGTCTCTTTGTTGTGTGGAGTGCCTCAAGGTTCTGTGCTGTCACCCATGTGGTTTGCAGCGTATATACTGCTCCTTGGAAACATTATAAGACGGTATGGGCTGAGGTTTCACTGCTATGCAGATGATACCCAGCTATACCTATCTTTTGCACCTGACCAGGATGGAGCTTTCTCATTGTTTAACAACCGTCTGGGGGAAATCCAAGACTGGATGGATTCTAGTTGGTTAAATTTGAACTCGGAGAAGACTGAGGTGTTGGTGGTGGATCCAGGTGGTTAGATTGCGAGGTCATGTATTGGCGCGCCTTCTGGAATTTTTCTTGGCGGCGTGTCACTGCCAGCCTCTGAATGGGTGCTTAACCTTGGGTGATTTTTGATGACAAGCTGACTTTACAATCTCAGGTGTCAGCTGTCGTCAGCACTTCCTTTTACCATCTTAGGAATATTGCCAGGGTTAGACATCTTGTTCCGTCTGACTCCTTGCCAATGTTGGTCCAGGATTTTGTGTCCTTGCATCTGGACTACTGCAACGCCCTTTACTTTGGGCTTTCTGGGGTTGAAATCTGCCACCTGCAGCTGGTGCAGAACGCTGCTGCCCGGGTTCTGACTGGGACAAGTAGGTCCTGTCACAATACCCCGGTGCTGCGCGAACTGCACTGGCTGCCTGTTCGGTGGCGGATCACCTTTAAAGTAATTTTATTGACTTTTAAAGCCCTTCATGATCAGGGTCTATCCTATCTGAAAGACCTTCTGGTTCATTATTGCCCTGGCCAATCGATCCTCTCGGCTGACATGGGGTTGCTGAAGATTTCAAGAGTGAGTTTAAAAACCTCTGGCAGCAGAGCTTTTTCTCATGCTGCCCCCACTCTTTAGAATTCTCTACCACGCCGGTTACGGGATTGCACCTCCGTGGAGATATTTAAGAAATAATTAAAAACCTTTTCATGGAATAAGGCCTTTGTGGAGGATTAAATTGTCAGTATGTGTTTGGATTTTATTGTAATTTATTAAGTCTTTTGATGTATTTATGATGCGCTTTTATAAGTTTAGGTGTGTATGGCTATGTGTAATTTTATTATTAACTTGTTCAGCGCTTTGATAATTTGAAAGGCGCTATACAAATAAAATTATTATTATTATTATTATAGTCTAAGTTGAGAAAAGAATTCCTCTAGCAATGGTCAGCTTGGTTTTAGAAGAGAGACAGTGTTTTAGTCTAAGCATCACACCTGCCTACTGAGTGACTGCCTTCCAAATGTAGGATTGTGCTCCAAGACCATGAGACAGGGATTCATGTAGCTTACTATAGATCTAATGTAAATGTGGATTGAATCCTAAGTCTTTGTTTTAAATCTGTAGCTATTCCATTATGTGAAGAGTGTCCATTTTAAAACCATAAACAATGAAGAATTCTTTTTTGATGAGAATGGAGACCCACCAGCTTTGTTTGACATCATAAATTGGCAGCCTGCTTTGGATGGTACCACCAAGCTCATCAAAGTTGGTATCTATAACGACAGTGAACCTTTAGGTCAAAAATTTATTCTCAATGAAGGCTCTATCTTTTGGAATGGAGGACAACCTCAGGTAGAATGATATTTTTAGTTATGTAAACTTAAAATGCTGTATTTATACGGTCTTTTCTAAGTGAACCCCTGAGCACTTAGTTTAAATTCCACAAAAAAAATAATAGAAAAACATCTTCATTTCACAGTGAAAAATCATAATCAATTGTTACTACAAACCTGGCTGCTATGGGGGGGGGGCTGCAAATTCCTAAGTATGGCACTTCTACATCAAATTTCCTGCGTAATATGAAAACATCTGTAGAACTTGTAACTGAATGCAGCTTGTTCAGAATTCATTTTACTATGAAGAATTTGTAGATTTTGCCCTATTTGGGCTTTTAGGTAATATGCAGAGTTTGATGATGGGGCAAGTAATCCCTTCGGGTAGTTGGGGAATTACCTGATTCAGTATTTTGTTTCCAAAAAATACGGTGTGCTTCATGCATCTACTACCCAAAGAAGATCAACCAGGTTGTTCACACATCATACTGGGATACAAAATGAGATAGCAAAGTTAGAGCGAAGCAGTAAAGTTCACTGAAGAGAATATCTACTTTATTAACCTGGGATTAGGGTTTTACACCATACGCAAAGCCCCATCTTCTCTGATTTCTGCAGCATGGCACCTTGACATCTGCTGTACTGTTTGTTCATTTTTGAAGCATGAATTATTCATTTCTGTGACAGAATGCAACCCTCCCATTTTTCAAGAACTACAAAAAATGCATTTTGTCTGCAGAATGAAGTTAACAGTAGACACTGGCAAAATCAAGGAAATTCACTGCATAAAGAGCTTCACAAAGTTTCCCCAGCTTTGCTTTTCCCACAGCTGCACTTTACATAGTTTACCCTATTGAAGCATGCATATTCACTTAGTGAAGATTAAGCACAGTTCCATGTCACCGGTGAATGTTTTGGTGAAGTGCCACTGAGTGTAGTTTCTGCCAGGTGAAATAGTATTTTGCCAGCAAAAACTATACAAAATATTTCTGTTTAAAAATATGGTTTTAAAATGTGTAATGGAAGGAGTACCAGTCCAGCTAACCTCATTTAATATGCTAAGCAGATGGTAATCAGATGCTACTTTATTATTTTAATTGTGGAACACAGACCAGTAAACCATGAAGAAGGTGAATAATCTCGGAAATGATGGTTTAGCATAAAGTTGCTTCTGGTTGTTAGTGTTACTGAAAAATAAAAAAAATACCACTTTGATATATACAGTACACTATTGTGTGGGTGAATGGACCTTATTCTTCCAATCTGTTTTTTTGTTTGAAATGTGCATCTCACCCCCACACAGTATGACATATAATCCAGTACCTTTTTATGTTAAAAAAAATGTTTTGAAATGTGCTATTTACCCCACTTACTGTGCGGCACTACTCTTCAAGGGCGGTGCACCCCAGATATCTCTCAAGCTGCCACCTGACTCCATTCACAAGCCCCTGCTGGATTCAGGGTCCTGGGAAGCCAATCCAGCCCCACAGGGACTTGCACCTGAATGGTGCTACTCTTCAAGGGCAGTGCACCACAGCCATCTCTCTGGCCACCACCTGACTCCATCCACTAGCCCCCACCAGATTCAGGGTCCCAGAAAGTGGATCGAGCCCCACAGGGACCTGCATATGAACAGCACTACTGTTCAAGGGCAGTGAACCCCAGCCATCTCTCTAGCTGCCGCCCGACTCCATCCACTAGCACCCGCTGGAATCAGGGTCCCGGGAAGCAGATCCAGCCCCACAGGTACGGCCGCTGAATTCATCTTTGCAGCCACACTGGTTGGTTGAATTCAATTGGTGTGACACTCTTGCAGGCAGACACTGATTGTCCTGCCTGCTTCACTAGTCTTCACTGATTGGTGCACCTTTTGCCATAGACTTTAACTGCAATTCTTAGCTAAACTCTGCTCTCCTATCTCCTACTAATTCTTGCTTTTTTAGCTAAACTCTGCTCGCTTATCTCCGACTAATTCTTGCTTGATTTTTGCCCACCCCTTGCCCTCCCAGGCCTCCTTTAAATACAGTCTTGCACCACCTTCCCTGGTGTTCAGCCATCTCATTGGTTTATTGTGGCCATGCCTATCTCCATTCATCAGTAAGAGTAGCAGTGCCATCTAGCTATTACTTAGTTTAGCTGCTCTATATCTTGCAGCCTGCTTTTGCTCCTCAGCAAACTTCCATCTCCTATTTCTTTATCAGCCTTGGCAGTCCCTTACAGTATGTGGACCCTCAGGAGTATTTGGACTAATTATACTCTGTATTTTTCTTTTTCTTCCCTCCTTGTATACATCTCCACCTGTACCTACATAGATAGTGTCGGCAGATAAGGGCCTATGGCCCACCCAGTCTGCCCATTTGAGCTTGTAAGTTCAGTTGATGTTTTTCTAGAAGTCTGTTGCCCCTTACCCATGACCACCAGAATTCTTTTATGTCTATCCCATGCATTCTTAAATCTCGTGTTTGTTTCTGCCCCCACCACTTCCTCTGGCAGGGTGTTCCACTTGTCCACCACCCATTATGTGAAGAAATTGTTTCTCATGTTTCCTCTGAATCATCCTCCCCTCCAACTTCATCCCATGGTTTCTAGTCCTGGAACATCTTTTTCCCTTAAAAATAGTGTAGTCCTGCACCCTGTTCCTCCTTGTAAAATACTTGTATGTCTCTATCATATTCCCTCTCTCCCTCCTACCGGAGTACATGTTCAGTTGCTTCAACCTGTCCTCATAGGACTTGTGATGCAATCCGTGCACCATCTTTGTCACCCTCCTCTGAACCTTCTCTACCTTGACTATGTCCTTACGTAGGTAAGGTCTCCAGAACTGTACACTGTACTCCAGGTGGGGCCTCACTAGTGTCTTGTATAGTGGAATTATGACCTCCCTTTTCCTGCTGGTGATGCACCTGCCTATGCATCCCAACATCCTATTTGCTTTACCTGCTGCCTTGTCATACTGTTTCCCTACCTTGAGGTCATCAGAGATGATAACCCCAAGATCTCTTTCCTGCTTGGTGCATGCTATATCCTCACCCCCCAACTGATATATTGTGCCAAGGTTTTTGTGCCCCATATGCATTATCTTGTACTTCTTTGCAATGAATTTCAACTGCCAAACCCTGAACCATTGTTCAAGTTTCTGCAGGTTCCTTCTCATTCTGTCTATACCCTCTGGTGTGTCTACTCTGTTACAGAGCTTTGTGTCATCAGCAAACAGTGAAATTCTGCCTTCTAGGTCCTGAGCAATGTCACAGATGAAGATGTTGCATAGGACCGGTCCCAGCACTGATCCCTGTGGCACCCCACTGGTCACTCTTCCCTCTGTGGAGTGACAGCCATTTACCACCACCCTCTGTGTCCTGCTGCCCAGTCAGTTACCTACCCACCACACTACTGTCCTGCCCATACCCATATTGCCCAGTTTGTGTAATAGTCTTCTATGTGGCACAGTGTCAAAGGCCTTGCTGAAGTCCAGATAGGGCATGTCCACTGCCCTCCCCGATCCACCTCCTTAGTCACCCAGTCAAGCAATTCAATGAGGTTGATCTGACATGACCTCCCCCTGGTGAAACCATGCTGCCTTGGGTCCTGTAGTCCATTGACAACCAGATGTTCCACCAATCTCTCCTTCAGTAGTGCTTCCATGATCTTCCCCACCCTGAGGGGTGAGGCTGACTGGTCTGTAGTTCCCCGCTTCCTCTTTGTTCCCACTTTTGTATAAGGGGACTACATCTGCTATCCTCCAGTCTTTGGGTGCCTCCCCTGTTTCCAGTGATTGGCTAAACAGGATAGCCAGAGGTTCAGCTACCACCTCTCTTAGTTCTTTAAGGACCCTGGGGTGCACCCCATCTGGCCCCATTGCTTTATCAACTCTTATTACTTCCAGTTCCTTCAGGACCCTTTCTCGTGTAACCTTTTCTTGCCTGCTCTTATATTATTCCCTGCTTATTAATATTCTAAGCCTTGTTATCCAAATATAGCTCTGTCACTTACTTTCTGTTTTGGAACTTCTTTGTTGAATTGATTATCCTCTTAAACCTTATAGGGTGATTGACTGTGTTTCTGTCTCCCACCTAGCAGAGGCATCCTACACTCTCTACCACCCAAACTTTACTCTCTAGGAGTTATGGCTTGCATTATCTTTGTCCTCATGATTCTGGTGAACAGCATATCCAATGCAATAGTACATAATGAATTACCAGGCTCTAGTCCAGTTCTGGAACTTTTTATCCCAACCTATGCTGCCATTCTCACTGTACCTCCCTCCTTTTGGCACCCCCCCCCTTTTACTACACTCTCCATTCTTCCCCCTTCCCCTTCATACTCCCATCATCTATGTGCACCAGAGCACTTTCCCTCATATCGCTATGCTGTCAAGTCAGCCTTTTCTTCCCTAGCACTAAGCCTACACCCCTGGCAATGAATAGTGGGCGGTCCCAAAGGAAAAAAGTGTTTACATCCTTGATGAGTTCATTAAAGAAATTGTCACTGCTACTTCTCCTCTGCTTGGGCAATGTGGAGTTAAATCCTGACCCTCCTTTACATCTTACCTCACTGACGGAATTTGCAGCTGCCCCTGGACTTAAAATGCTGCTGGTCAATATACTAAGCTTGGGTAAACAATTTGACCAGCATCAAGAATGGGCTGCTCATACAGAACCAGATCTTATCATTATTACTGAGTCTTGGCACAAAAAGGTCACTATTGACCAACAAATTACTCTTCCAGGCTATAAACTATGCAGGGCAGATAGGGAATATGGGGGTGGGGGTGTGGTTGTCTATTCTAAAACCAAGTATACAGTTAGTGATATGTTCTGTAAATCTAAACAGAAGGAATACGAGATTGTATCCCTGAAGCTTCACCTTCCCTCCATGGAATGCATCACTATTATAGGTGGTTATAGGCCCCTGGCTGGTGGCACTGATATCTTCAATTTACTAAAATCTCTAATCACTGCTGCCAATACTGAAACAATAATCCTCGGGAATTTCAGTATGGACTGGCTTACCCCTAAATCACAGCCTGAAATATCTCTGTGACAAGCTCAGCCTCGTATAGCTAGTTAGTGAGCCTACAAGGAACAATACTTCCAACATTGCCAACAGTTTACTCCTAGATGTTATATTAAACACTCGTCTGCAAGAAATTGGATGCTCTGTGTTTTTTCACAATGGTGTGAGTATCCATGGGGTTGTTGTATGCATAAGATCGCATGCCAAGAATCAATACCAGCCCAAGCTCATAACAAAACGGTCTTTTCATAAGCTCAAGGCAGCAAATTACCTGTCTGACCTAGGCACGTTAGATGGCAAGATCTCTATCTTGCCAAAACAGCTGATGAGGCTGTCTCTGTCCTCAACAACAACCTTGTCACACTGGCAAATAAGTATGCCCCCTTTATCAATGTTAGGGTGCACCACACCTCTCACCCCTGGTTTACTCCAGGTCTTAAGGCTGCACTTACAAACCGCAACAAATTCTGGGCTCAGGCCAGGTGTACCAAGAGCCCTGCAGATTGGCAAGCTTTTAGAGCAGCTAGGAATGTGTGCATAAAAAGCATTCTCTCTGCCAAAGCAAACTTCTATGTTTTCACCCTAGAACAGGCAAACTAGAATTCCCATAACATTTGGAGGACATTTAATAATAATAATAATAATCTTTATTTATAATGCACCTTTCAAAATCAAGGCGCAGTACATATTTAAAATAAATTCACAATAAAACAACATGATAAAATAGCTAAAACGAGTTAAATCAATCCATGTTGACACCATCCCCATATGCCTTATTCCATAAAAAAGACTTCAGAGCTTGTTTAAAGCCCCCCACAGTCATTCACTCTCTAATCCAAGGGGGTAGAGAATTCCAGAGGGTCAGTGCCATGAACATAAAAGGCCGGGCCCCAGAAGATTTTAAAACTACCCTCAGAATCTCCAGCAAGCCCTCATTGGCTGAGCGGAGCAGTCGCTTCGGGAGGTAAGGAACCAGAAGCTCTTTCAGGTAGTCAGGGTCAGGGCCCAGTCCGTGTAGGGCTTTATAAGTCAGTAAACCGACTTTAAAGGTGATCCACCACTGAACCATCAGTCAGTGCAGTTCCTGCAGAACCAGTGTAATGTGGGAGGAAGGAGGAATCCCCATTTGCAACCGGGCTGTGGAGTTCTGCACCAGCTGCAAGCAGCAGATATCAACCCCTGGAAGCCCAAAGTAAAGGGAGTTGCAATAATCCAAACATGAGGTCACAAAGGCGTGGATCAGTGCAGGCAAGTCCCCAGACAGAACAAGGTGCTTGATCCTAGTGATGTTCTTCAGATGGTAAAAGGATAACTTAACGATAGCCGACACCTGAGAATGTAATGTCAGGAGATCATCAAGAATCACCCCTAGGTTGTGCACCTGTTCAGAGATAGGGAGCTCAACATCCCCAAGGAATAAACCTGTGGGATGATTTACTCCCCAATCCCCTATCCGGTGACCAGGATCCACAACCATCACCTCCATTTTCCCAGAATTCAACTTCAGCCAGCTGGACCTCATCCAACCTCGGATCTCGCCAAGGCAGTTTTTAAACACAGAGAGTGCTCCATTCTGGTCTGGTGCAAAAGACAAGTAGAGCTGGGTATCATTGGCATAACAATGAAACTCCAGCCCATACCATCTTACAATGTCTCTGAGGGGAAGCATGTACACCACAAACAACATGGGAGACAGCACTGAGCCCTGAGGCACCCCACAGGACAGAGAAGTAGAATCAGAGGAAAACACCCCCGACACCACCTTCTGAGTTCTACGAGTGAGGAAAGAAGTAAGCCATCTGTGAACTAAACCTGAAAGCCCACAGATGCATCTCAGGTGCTCAGGCAGTACTCCATGGTCCACGGTGTCAAATGCTGATGACAGATCAAGCAGAACCAAAATGGACCACTTTTTCTGGTCTCTCACCATCAGGAGATCATTGAGCACCTGAATCAGTCAAATCTCGGTGCTGTGCCTCTTGTGAAAACCAGATTGAAGAGGGTCGTAGATGCTATGGATGGTCAAATGGTTGTCCAACTGAGCAGCCACTACTTTCTCAATTACCTTTCCCAGAAAGAGAAGGTTAGAGATAGGTCTATAGTTAGCGAGGGAGTCTGGGTCCAAAGAAGCCTTCTTTAACACTGGTGTCACCACTGCCTCCTTCAGGGAGCAGGGGTACTCACCAGAGTCTAGGGAGCACCAGACTATCTGCGCCAGAACCAGGATGATAACCTCCCCACAGCCCATTGTCAGGGCTATAGGACCTGGGTCTAAACTACAGCATGTAGTGCGCATACCCTGGACAATCCTCATAACATCCACTATTTCTGGCTTTTCGAATGAACTCCAGGAAAAAAGTGGGATGGTGACTGGGTGCTGGTCTATGGCAACTCCCATAGAGAGTACTGCACGGGTCTCCACCCTGATGTCATCCACCCTATCTGCAAAGAACTGAACAAGCTCCTCACGCTGCAGTTGTGAAAAGGCTCTATGAGCCTGTAGACAGGCTGGGTTGCACAGCCAGTCTACTGTTTGAAAGAGCTGGGCCAGTCGGTTCTGAGCAGCAGCAATTTCCCTGGACAGGAATACTGCCTTCTTATGGGCAATTGCTGACTGACAGAGTCAGTAGTGCTCCAGCAGTCTAAGATGGTCGGCCTCTAAGCTGGATTTTGGCCAGCACCTCTCTAACCTGTGTCCTAGTCACTGCATCTCCCTCAAGTCCCCGTCAAACCATGGCAACCGAGGGCGAAGGGAGAGAGGACGCACACGGGTTGGAGCAATGGAATCCAGAGTGGAGGTAATGGCCTTATTATAAGCAAGAACCAAAACCTCTGGATCCAAGCTCGCCACTGGAAATTCTAATAGACCAAGCACTGCAGTTAGGCCATCGGGAGTCACATCCCATGAAGGGCGGTACTTGACCATCTCCACAGGGGCTGGCCTACGCAGAGTGGTGCAAAAATTGAATCTCACGGAGTAATGGTCATACCATCCGATGGGTTCCACCCCCAAGTCGGAGGCTTCCATCCCCAGGAGAAAGACCAGGTCAAGGGAATGGCCATGTTTATGAGTGGCAGAGGTAACCACCTGTGAGAGGCCCAATGAATTCATCAATTGGAGGAAGTGCTGTCCAAATTGCAAGAGTAAATTCACTGAAGGACAGCCTAGTGCACCCTCCGTTCCAGCTAAGATTCTTACCAACGGCAGGATCATTGAAAGTAATTCCCAAATCCTGGAAGAACTCAACTTCCATTTTGTCACTGCTGGCTTAGCCTTTGACTCCTCACCTTATGCAGGTTGAGGGAATAATCAAGCCAGTTCTATCCTCACTCCCCTTACCTCAACTTGTTCCTTCCTGCTGCGTACACTTAACTACAAAGAAGCTGAAGACTTGCTCCTTAACCTAGACACTAAGAAAAGTGCTGTGGATGATGGACTTTAACCTTTTTTCTTAAAACTAGGCTACACCCATCTCACTGCCACTATTCTTCATATTTTCAATCTCCCCATCTCTTCTGCCACAGTTTCATCTTGTTGGAAATCCGCCCACGTCCTTCCCTTACTCAAATCAGGGGACCCATGCAATTTAAATAATTACAGGCCTATCTCAATCTTGCCCATTCTTTCTAAAGTTTTTGAAAAACTGATTTACAATCAATTAAAACTTCATATCGAAACCTTCTCACTTCTAAACCCAGCACAGTCGGCCTAAGCACAGCACTATCACAGCATTGGCTAAAGTCACTAATGACTGGATCTCTGCTTTGGATGCTAAGAAGATCACTGGTGCAGTCTCTTAGACCTTAGTAAAACATTCAACACCGTTGACCACAATTTATTAGTTTCCAGCCCTACTAAACTAGGAGCCACTCCTTCCACCGCTCAGTGGCTTACCAGTTACCTAGCAGGGAGGACACAGAACGTTAAAGCCAATGACCTATTCTCAGCCTCCTTGCCAATTGCCAGGGGAGTCCTGCAAGGCTTCATCCTAGGCCCTATCCTTTTTTCCTTGTACAACAATGATCTTGACTCTTACATAACCAAATCCAACTTGCGTTTCTTTGTGGACGACACATTACTGTATACCTCTGGCTCAAAGTTTAAGGGATGTGCTACGAGCTGACTTTGCTCAGCTGGAAATTAATCTTATTAATGCTAAGCTTCTTCTCAATGCCAAGAAAACCAAGGCTATAATCTTTATTCTTAGTACCTCTTCTACCACTCCCTGGCCTACAGAAAGACTTTGTTATAACCTCTCTAGGCGAACCTTCAGAAGTCGTCCACAAATTAAATATCTTGGCATTTGGTTAGACAACAAACTCTCTTTCAATGACCATCTTGAGGACCTATCCAGAAGGCTAAAAGCCAGGTTAGGTTTCTTTTTCAGAAATAGGTCTCTCTTCTCGCTTGAGATTAGAACCACACTTGTTCAGGCCACATCCCTTGCCCTACTTGATTATGGGGATCTAATTTACATCTCCTCTGTAATCTCAAGCCTAAGTAAGTTGGACGTCCTCTACCACCATGCCCTGTGGTTCATTACCAACTCCCCATACTAAATCCATCATTGTAATCTTTATGCAGCTGTTGGTTGGACATCACTTACCACTAGACATTTGCTCCATGATGGTATTTGGACTCTAAAGTTACTCCTGAACAAACTCCCAAGCTACCTAACATGTCTCATCTGCATTTCCCACTATGCATATTCACTTAGTAAATATGACTTTATCTTCCTTGTCGTGCCTAGGACTCGCACTATCTTTGGCAAATGCACCATTTCACATGCTCTTCCAACAATCTGGAATCAACTCCAATCCACACTGAGACTACCCAGCATTGTCTCTGTTAATTTCTACAAAGAGTTAGCCGCATCTAAAATAAAAGATATTTGTAGCTGTTTTTTAGCCTCTTCCCTACCCTTATGTCCTTACTACGCCCTCCCATCCATCTGGAACTAGCTCTAGTCAAGACTTGAAATTATCTAAATGATCTCTCCAGTTGGTCTCAAGACCTTCTCCTATCCTTGCCTTCTTTATCTATATCTTACTCCCCTTACTCTCTCTCTAGCCCTCTTCCTCCTTCGCTCAACACTAATCTTCAACCCCTCCTTCCTAATTAACTAATCTCTCCTGTCACTGTACACTGCCCACATTTGTTGCTTCTCACCAGTTTATACTTATATAATCCCTACATTGTCTTGTCTTAATTAAACACTATGTATTATGTGAACCTTAACTGTTCTTTATTTTACTATGATGTACTTTTTTTCTAAGTAATGGTGCACGTGAACCTTATTTGTATTGTGTTTTATTTTTTTTCTGTATTGCCTATTTATGCAATGTCTCCATGACTGTTTACATGCTTCAGGACCTCCTTGTGAATGAGCTTGCTTAACAGAGTTTTCCTGTGATAAACTTGAACTTGAACATATAATTAACACCACTTCTCACCATCCAGATCATTTAAAACATAGTACCCCCAACACCTCATTCTCTGGCACCTGCCTCCCTCCCCCACAGTCCCAGCACAGTTTTTAAGTGATAATCAGGAAGATCCCTTCTGCTAGCTCCATGGCTCTGAGCAATGGGTAGCACTCTGACATGCTGGTGACCTGGTTTTGAGCCCTGCACCAGGGATGTCAGAAGCAGAGACCACCATGGAGAGTTACTAGCGGCATTTGGATGCTCCCTTTTAGAGGTAACTTGCAACACCTCTTGGTGGTGGCTTGTGGAGGGACTGGTGATGGTGTGGGTGCCCATGTGCCATCAAGCACACCCCTGGCCAGCCATGTGTAAACATGAGTAAAAGGAGAAGAGGGTTAGCAGGACACAAGAACAAGGAAAAATGTCACACTGGTACACAAGATGACGGCTTCTCTGCCCCTCCCCATGCAAGAACCCTCCTTGTACACTTTGACCTCTGCAGAATCACATGCAACAGTCCTCCACTAGGCAATGGCATAGCCCCAGGAGGTAAAAGCCGGTAATATGGAGAAAGAATGTCAGGGCATTCTCAGGTGATAATACATGATGATGGCTGGGGGCAGATCCAAGCAAGAACTAACCAGCCACAAGGATCTGCAGGTCGGGTAGGAGCACGTCCTAGAGGAATGTTACAGAGGGGGTGAGTCTGGTGAAAGATGTGGGGTGGTGAAGGGGTCCAAAGTAGTTGGTGCCAGTGGGCACGGTGGAGCAAAAAAAAATAAAATAAAGATGCTTTCCCCCACCCGTGCCATACCAGTATTTATTATATAACACACCACTACCTCCCCCATATATGTCCCTGAGACATTGAAATACCAAATAAGTGAGGCACTATGACCTAGTAGTGGTTCAGGTGCAGAAATGGGGAACACAGAGTTTGAGACGTCACAACTTCCCTTCAAAGTCTGTATGGCACTATGACCTAGAAGTAGTTCTGACACAGCGATGGGGAACACAGAGTCTGAGACGTCACACCCTCCCTTTCAAAATATGTGAGGCACTATGACCTAGTACAAGTTCAGTTACAGGAGTGGGGAATGCAGAGTATGAGATGTGATACCCTCCTTCAAAATCTGTATGGCACTATGACCTAGTAGTAGTTACTTTAGTCACAGAGATAGGGAACAAACAGAGTCTGAGATGTGACACCCCACCCCCCACCTCCACAATAAGTGAGGCACCATGACCTAGTAATGGTTCAGGTGCAGAAATGGGGAACACAGAGTCTGACATGTCATGCCCCATTCTCAAAATAAGTGAGGTACTTCTTATCTATGCCCTAGGCAGTGCTTTAGGTGCAGAGATGGGGAACACAGAGTCTTCTTCTTAATTTAACATTTTTTTTATAAAGTTGTTGGCTGCTATCACCTTGCAGTGGCACCTCAACAATTTTCAGTCAGTTGTTGTCACTGAATTATCAGTCAAGTCTGTCTCATGCCATGTAGAGATGCTGTGAAGTTTAACTCCGCAGGCGAAGTTAAGGCAAAGTTGGCATTTCCGCCTCTGCGGACCGTTTTGTGAACTTTTCTCCTTTTGCAGAATTTTTCCTGTGCCAACTTCACCTTGTAACAATTCTCTGTCACATGGCATAGTTTCTGCAGGTCAGAAGGGACACAGAAATATAGACTTTGACTGCAGATAAGGACCACTTGGCCTACCAAGTCTGCCCATTTCCCTTCCTACTGGATAAGCTGCAGATCCTAGTTAACCAACAGCCTATTTCTTCCTACCCCCCCACAAGAATTGCCTTATGTCTGTCCCATGCATTCTTGAATTCTCCCACAGTTTTAGACCATGCAACCTCCTCAGGAAGGTGGTTTCATGCGTCCACCACTCTCTCTGTGAAAAAATACTTCCTCACATTGCCCCTGAGCCATCCCCCTCTCTATTTTCAAATTGTGTCCCCTTGTTCTTGCACATCTCTTTTTCTTAAATATGCTACCGTCTTGGACTTTGTTGATTCCACTGAGGTACTTAAAAGTTTCTATCATGTCCCCCCTCTCCCTCCTTTCCTCAAGGGTATACATATTAAGCTTCTTTAGTCTCTCCTCATATGGCTTCTCTTGCAGACCCTGCACCATTTTAGTTGTCCTCCTCTGGACTGCCTCCATGCAAGAACATTCCAAGAAGGCAGTAAATGACTCATTGCTTTCAGTTTCTCTGCAGAACACATACACAGTGAGTAAGTGAGCTTCAGCTCAGAGAGTGTGTGTAAGAAAACCCAGCAGTTTAAACTTCAGAAAAGTTTATTTTGAACTATTTTACTTTTATTACCTATTCTTGACTTTCCTTACTTACTTAATATTTATTTTTGCTCATTTTTGAGGTCTTTTTTTTCTGTCTTTCTCTTGCTATCTCTCTCTGTCTCTGTTTTTTTGTTTTGTTTGTTTACTACTTAGAAATGGAGGAAGGTCAGCGTGGAGTCCATGGTGGACCTGGACATTGTGGTCCCCAGATCCATGGTGGGTCCAGTGGCATCCACCTCAATAAAGAACAATGTGTTGTTTAGCAGGCACCTCCCCCAAACTGTACCACCAGCTGAGAGAACAGGAGTGCTGCCCCAGAGCATGAGGAGGAGGAGCACCAGCAGCAGCAGTCTATGGTCCCCAACCCCTTTGCAGCCTATGGTTCCCAACCTCCCTACAGCCTGTGGTCCCTGACCCCCCTACAGCCTGTGGTCCCTGACCTCCTTGCAGCCTGTGGTCCCTGACCCACCAGCTACACCCCCCCAATAGAACAGCCCAGTACATTAGCAGCACCCCACATTGACAGCCATGTCCAAGGAGCTCGGTGGTGTAGAGTTTCTTCACGAGTCACCCAAGTGACCAGAGTGTGGTTACACGTAATATACAGTACGTGGCAAAGTGGTATACAGAGGTGAGAAAGGTACCCATTTAGATACTGGGGGAGCAGAGGATGCATTTAATCTTGCACCACCAGGCAAAGTGGCAGACGAGGCTTTGGGAGGCAGCAAGTGCGGGTGGTGAAGGGAATGATGGATTGCGTGAGCAGGCAGGCTGTCATGCTGGGAGGCATGCCAGGTCATGGGTCAGGGTACATGAAGAGGAAGAGGCAGTGGCACCTGCAGTTCCAGCTCATCCCACCCTTGCACCTGCAGAACCACCATAGATATCATAGGTAATGTACAAGCTAGCTGAGCCGTAGGCCCATAAAGAAGCTTGCCCTTTACACAGTGGGATATCCCTTGACTGCTATTTTCTTGAGGCAATCATCCAGTTTAGTTTTGAATTTGAACACAGAGCTGCTACGAACAACCTCAAGTGGTAGCCCATTCCATAGGCTAACAAATCTATTATTATACCACTCCGCTCTTTTCCTAGTAAGACGCGTTTCACCTTTGATCTATAATGTATGTGCTCTTGTAGTATAGGTTTGTTCTCGAAATTCTAAATCAAGACACTCACATAAATTATTATTAGATGTTGCTTTGCACAGCAAACATGAGTCTGCCTTAGCCGTCTGTACTCAATTGAGTACAGGTCCGAAGCAGTCAACCTGTCTTCGTAGCATAGATGTTCAACACCTGCTATCATCTTGGCTGCCCTCCTCTGTACCCTCTCCAGTATCCCAGTTTCTGTTTTAGTGACTGGGGGCCAAAACTGGGACCAGTACTCAAGGTGTGGCCTCACCAAGGAGCAGCACAGTGGCATGAGTACCGCTCGGCCTCTGCTATTGATGTGTCTGTGTATACATTGCAAGACGCCATTAGTCTTATTTGTGCTCAGTCTACAGTGCACATTAAATTTCAGGTAAATTGTTATGATTGGTCCCTCTCTTCTGTTGTCTCTTTTAATTGTTTTCCATTTAGTAGCTAATTCACCCTCGATTTGATCTAACTAGGTGCATCACAGCATATTAGCCCACGTTAAATTTAAGTTTGTAAGTTTCTACCCAGTCCTGTAATCTATGTAGCTGATTTTGTAGCCTATCGACATCTTCTGGATTACTAATAGTAGAACCAGTCTTTGTATCATCAGCATAGTTAGATATCCATACATTGTCTTCAATGTGCATTGTGGCTACAAAGATATTAAAGAGGATGGGTGCAAGCATGGAGCCCTGTGGCACTCTGCTTATCATCCTAGCCTAATCTGACACTATTCCTCTAATCCTGACCTGCTTTTTCCTACCATAAAGCCAAGATTTATTCCATGCCACCACACTTGTATCTAGTCCAAATATAAGCAATGTTTTTATAAGATCACTATGTGGGACAGTATTAAAGGTTCTACTGAAATCTAGAAGTGGGTAGCCATCTGGGAACAAGTGACCACCAAACAGTGTGGTTCATGATAAACTCAGCTGTAGAGTCAAGCCACACAAAAGTCAAGGTACTGGACTTCAGGAGGGTTGATTTTGTCAAAATGGGAGTGTGCCCCACAAAAGCACTAGCAAACAGGCAAGAAGGAGTGGTGGAGCAACAATGGGGAAACATCAAAACTGCCATCACAGAGGCAACAAGCCTTTGTGTGAAGCAAATAAACAAATCAAAATGAAAGAAAAAAACCCTATGGTTCTCAAAAGAGGTGGCAGGAAAGGATAGAGAGAAAAAGATAGCATTCAGGAAGTATAAGGAAACACAGAAGGAGCAGGACAGAGAACTGTACCAGTTAAAGCAGAAGGAGGCAGAGAAGATAGTCAGAATAGCAAAGGCCCAAACCAAGGAAAAGATAGCCAACGTTGTTAAGAAGGGGGATAAAACCTTTTATATGTACATTAGGGAATGAAGAAAGACAAAGGGAGGGATACCAAGGCTCAATAAAGAGGAGGGTGGGTGGGCAGAGAGAGCAATGAAAAAGCAGGGATACTGAATGAATACTTCTGCTCAGTATTCACAAAGGAAGAGGAGGGGGCGGTACCTGATCCAGTCAATAGAAGTACTGTAGGTGGGGGGTCAATATCAGTCCTTTCACAGAAGAAAGGATTCTGAAAGAACTCCTAAAACAGAAGGTGGACAAAGCAATGGGGCCTGATGGGATTCACCCCAGAATGCTAAAAAACTAAGGGGAGAACTAGTAATGCCATTGACTACCCTTTTTAAAAAATTATGGGAGGATGGGGTGGTACCTGAGGACTGGAGGAGGGTAGATGTAATTCCCCTTCACAAAAGTGGGAGCAAGACAGAGGCAGGAAACTACAAACCTGTCAGTTTGACCTCAGTGGTAGGGAAAATGATGGAATCAGTTCTGAAGGAAAGAATTGTTGAGTACCTAGAGGCCAATAGGACACAGGACCTAAGGCAGCATGGATTCACAGTGGGAAGGTCATGTCAGACTGGTCTAATAGATTTTTTTGAGTGGGTGACCAAAGCAGCAGACCAGGGAGCGGCTGTGGACATGGCTTACCTAGACTTTAGCAAGGCATTTGACACAGTCCTGCACAAAAGATTAATAAACAAATTAGCCAGCCTGGGAGTGAGTCCCAGGATGGTAGCCTGGGTAAAACATTGGCTAGACAACAGGATGCCAATGGTAATAGTAAACAAAGTCCATATTAAAGACATTTTGACAGTGTCAGTGGCTCAGTAGGTAGCACACTCGCCTCTGAGGCCAGGAGATCAGAGGGCTGTGGGTTCAGTTCCCACATCTGGCACTTGGGTTAATATCCCAACACTGACACTGTAGTGCAGCATGAGAGGGGTGCTGCACTTCTGAGGTGCCGTCTTTTGGATGAGACATTAAACCGAGGTCCCATCTGCCTGGATTGGTGGTAGTTCAGGTGGATGTTAAAGATCCCATGGCACTTATTGAAAAGAGTGGAAATGTCCCGGTGTCTGGCCGAAATTTCCCTCATTCACTAAAAATACCACCAACAGCAATCTGGTTCAGTTTCAGTTGCTTACCATCTATATCCCGGTGTAGCCCTGAAAAAGGGACTTTTTAGGCCCAGTGGGCTTACCGGGTCAACAAACATGGAAACTGGAAAGAAAGGGGGGCTACTAGTGGGGTACTGGGTCTGGTACTTTTTAATGTCTTTATAAGTGACATTGCAAAGGGACTGGAAGGAAAATTATGTCTTTTTGCAGACGACACAAAGCTCTGCAAAACGGTTGATACAGAAGGTGGGGTGGAAAGGATGAGAAGGGACTTGGCAAGGTTAGAGGAATGGTCAAATGTATGGCAGCTTAGATTCAATGTAAAGAAGTGCAACGTAATGCACCTGGGAAACAAAAACCCAGGGGAAGAGTACACAGTGGAGGCTGAGATACTGACAACAACAAAAATGGAAAGGGACCTGGGAGTAATTATATCAGATGACCTAAAGTTGGGCAAGCAATGTGACAAGGCAGTAAGGAGGGCTGGGGGGATACTGGGATGCCTAGGGAGTTGGTGAGATCCCATCTGGAGTACTGCATGCAGTTCTGGAGACCCCTTCTCCGCAAAGACATAGACAGGGTGGAGGCTATCCAGAGGGCAACCAAAATGGTGCATGGTCTGCACCAGAAGACATATGAAGACAGACTAAATGAGCTTAATATGTATACCCTCGAGGAAAGTGGGGGGCATGATAGAAACTTTCAAGAACCTCAAGGGAATCAACAAAGTCCAAGAGAGTAGCATCTTTCAGAAAAAGAGATGTGCAAGAACAAGGGGGCACAATTTCAAGATAGAGGGGGGATGGCTCAGAGGTAATGTGAGAAAGTATTTTTTCATGGAGAGGATTGTGGATGCATGGAACAGCCTTCCTGAGGAGGTAGTGGAGGTAGTGGAGTCAAGAACAGTGCGGGAATTCAAGAATGCATGGAACAGTCATAAGGCAATTCTAGTAGGGGGGTAGAGGAAGTAGGTTGTTGGCTAACTAGGATCTGCAGCTTATCCATTAGGTAGGGAAATAGGCACACTAGGTGGGCCAAGCAGTCCTTATCTACCATCAAATTCTATGTTTCTATGCTTCTGTGAAATCCAGGAAAACAACCACAGGATAACCAGTTTCAAGTGCCTTATTAACATTACCAAAAAACTGTAAGGGACTGGTCTGGCATGATCTACATGTTACAAAACTATGCTGACTTATGCCTCCTAAACTGGAGGTCTTAATGGTTGTGTCTATGCAATCTTTGACAATTCCTTCTAGAATTTTACCCAAGGCCTATGTAAGATCAGTAGTTCCCAGGGTTCTTTTTATTTGCTTTTTTGTATATTGGGGATACTATAGCCTCTCACCATTTGCTTATCATGCAACCATTATTAAGTGACGTCTGAAATAATAATGTAATGGGTCCAGCCAAGTCAGTGGCTAGTTCTTTTAATAACCTAGGATGGATCCCATCAGGACATGGTGCCTTATAAGGGTTGAGTTTTTCCAGTCTTTATCTGACATCATTCTCTAAAACTGTGTAACTCTTAGGTGGCGCTATCCCAAGGGCTACTACTCCTGCCTGCGTGGCTAGTTACAGGTTAAGGGGCCTTAGTTCTGAAATGGGTGCCTCCACCTAGAGGCCAGGGTTGGTAGTGGTCAAGCTAACCTGGTCACAGCCCTCTGGGACACTGTAACCCCCCTCTTTCCCTTCTAGTGGCCAGAACAATACACAATAATCACTTTCACAATACCACTGGTACACCATATAAGTACCAACACTGTTTGCACTTACCAGCAGGGCTGGTTCCTCTGGCTCGACCCTGGGGACCCCCTGTAAAACAAGGTTATGCAGAGCATAATATCAATAGTACAGTACTTCAAGCACAAACTAGAATCACAGTCAGGTTAAATGCAAAAAGAGTTAGATCTGGTTTATCGAGGGGACTTGAACAAGGGAGGGGTGTAATAAGGTTGATTTTCTTAAAGGCTCTATCAATCAAATAGCTATGCATGCACTTCAGAGTCCCTAAACAGTCACACACTCTAAGTACCCCAGTGGAGAAGAGATGGGCTAGCCAGGATCATTGCCCGGGGTAGGCCGGCATCACAGCTGGTTGGGGCCCTGTGATGGAAGAAACAACATGCACAATACACACTATTTGTAACCCAGAGCCGGAGGTCTCAGTTTGTGAAGGAAAAGAAACAACAAGACAATCAGATGACACACTTAGATTAAGCTGTTGTTGCAGGGAACTACCCTGATGGTTACTCACGATACCCAAAACTGGACACAGGCTGGACGAAAATCGAGATTGCAGGTGACTGATCTGGAGTGCCAGGAGAAGCAGGGCCCACAAGATTCGCTGAGGCATTGTTCCTGTTCAAGCATGGAGCAGGGGGTTGATCCCCAGGCAGGTCTCTCACCGATGGCTTTCTCTGTGCAGTGGGATAGTCTGGCAGGGCCAATGTGGCAAGACCCAGGCTGAATGGAGATGAACACAGATTCAGTCCGTTTGGGCTGGATACAGCTTCCAGCAAGCAGAACACAATTCACACAGTGGAGAACCAAATCACAACCCACTATCAACACACAGCACATTTACATATAAGGGATTCTGCTATTCCAGGCAAACCACTCTCTGGTCACAATTGCAAAGTCTCTGCACACACCGGGAGTTTAGGGGTAGCTGGAAATCCTGACAGGCCAATTGCATTCAGCAAATCTTTGGTCTTCTTCAGGTTGAGCTAGGTCTCAATTCAATGGCTTGCTCCATTCTCACAAAAATTCAGATTCAGTCCGAAATAATTCTCTTCTCCCTCTCAGGGGCAGCAGGCAGGCATACAGGCCAGAGCTCAGGCCTTTCCACAGTTCTCCCGCGTGAAACAATGAAGACGGCTGCTTGACTGTCTCAAGCTGTTGCTTCTTCAACTTCCAACTGAGATTCTGTCCCAGACAGCAGGTGGCTGGGCATTTCCCCCAGATCCAACAGGTTCAGTTGGCTATCTCATCTGTCAGTCACAACAAGGCTCCCCCTCTAGGTGCAAAAAGGCGCCAACAGCCCAAAACTACAATTCCCACAGATTTTGACTCCACACAGCCCTTGTAAGCAGGCTCCATTTTAGAGTCCCAAAGTACTGATTGGTCCAGTTCAGCAATTCAGGACCAAAATGGTGGAGATAGACAGAAAAATCCTTGCTGCAAAGAAGGCAGGTTAGAACAAACTACAATATTATTATTATTCTAAAGATATTCAGTGAACAAGCACATCTTCTAACAAAGCTCCCTCTACGCAATTAGCGATGGCAGAAACAGAGTGATTATCCAGCAGTCTGGGTTGGACTCGACCATGGACACACTCAGCCCCCTTTCCAGTTCAATTATCACTGCAACCAAGCAGCTCTTAAAGAGACAGTACACAGAGGCTTCACAGGCACTCTCTCACATTAACATTTAATGGCTAGGACGCAGGACACCAGCCTGGCAGTGATCATTTAGACAAGCTCACAGAAGACTTTGGGAACCCCCATTTGTAGGGAGGTTACAATTGGAATAGGCGATGTGGCCCACTTGATTTGTTCTACATCAGAGCTGGCTGTTTGCTCACTAAATACAGATGCAAAACATGTATTCATCAGTTCTGCTAGGATGTTGTCCGAACGGTTCAGTTTTTTAAGTGACTCATATAATTCCAAGTTCTTTTGTATACCCTGAAATGGAGGATTGTATATGAACCCTAGAAGGATTTTTTTACCTGTTATCTGGTTTAACTTCTCCCACACTTGATCCATCATATCACCCCTTGGCATTTAACTAGCCAAGGGGGGAGGCACTGAAAAGGAGAAGGGAAATCCTAGCCTCCCCCCAAAAAATCAGGGTAGTTAGTGAGGTAAACACCAAGATAGAGTAGTCGATAGGGAGAAGGGCAGGGGTAAATGGAGAAAAAGACAAAGGCAGTAAGGACAGAGATGGGGCAAAAAGGAATAAAACCATTAAAAAAATGGACGGTAATGAGTAAGAATGCCCGTAGTCTAGGTAAAAAGCTCCCCAAAATGGTGGCCTTGATGGAAGAGGGATGCCTGGATATCATCGCAGTCACAGAAACATGGTACACAGAGAACCATGACTGGGATGTCAACATATCAGGGTGCACAATCTATAGGAGGGACAGGGAGGGAAGAAGACGAGGAGGAATAATAGTTCTCTATGTAAGGGAAGGGATCAAAGCAACAGAACTAAAGGGTAAACAGGGAGGAGAGGAGACACTGTGGGAATCCCTGGAGAATGGAAATGGCTCCACAATCCACATGGGTTGTATACAGACCCTGTATCAGGGGGAAGAAATAGACAAAGAAATGATAGAAGGCATCCTTGGGATGGCAGAGAAAGGGGAGATATTGCTGATGGGGGATCTAAATATGGCAGATGTTAACTGGAGAACCTTTGCTGCAGCCACATCCAAGAGCAGGGCCATTCTCGATGCCCTACAGGGGGCATGACTCAGACAGCTAGTTTTGGAACCCACTTGGAAGGGAGCAATCTTAGACCTGGTACTCTCAAACGGGGATGGAGAGAGGATCTCCGACTTGAAGTGGGTAGCCATCTGGGAACAAGTGAGCACTAAACAGTGTCGTTCACAATAAACTTAGCTGTAGAGTCAAGCCACACAAAAGTGAAGGTACTGGACTTCAGGAGGGCTGATTTTGTCAAAATGGGAGAGTGCCTCAGAAAAGCACTAGCAAACAGGCAAGAAGGTGGGGTGGAGCAACAATGGGTAACCATCAAAACTGCCATCACAGAGGCAACAAACCTTTGTGTGAAGCAAACAAATAAATCAAAACAAAAGAAAAAAACACTATGGTTCTCAAAAGAAGTGGTGGGAAGGTAAGAGAGAAAACGATAGCATTCAGGAAGTATAAGGAAACACAGAAGGAGCAGGGCAGAGAACTGTACCAGTTAAAGCAGAAGGAAGCGGGGAAGGTAGTCAGAATAGCAAGGGCACAAACCAAGGAAAAGATAGTCAACTCGGCTAAGAAGGGGGGATAAAACCTTTTATCGGTACATTAGGGAGCAAAGAAAGACTAAGGCAGGGATACTGAGGCTGAATAAAGAGGAAGGTGGTTGGGCAGAAAGCGACAGTGAAAAAGCAGGGATACTGAATAAATACATCTGCTCGGTATTCACAATGGAAAAGCAGGGAGAGATACCTATTCCAGTCAACAGAAGCACTCTGGATAGGGGGGTTGATATTAGTCCTTTCACAGAAGAAAGGGTTCTGAAAGAACTCTTAAAACTGAAGGTGGATAAAGCAATGGGGCCTGATAGGATTCACCCCAGAATTCTAAAAGAACCAAGGGAAGAACTAGTAACACCACTGACTAACCTTTTTAATAAATCATGGGAGGATGTTGTGGTACCTGAGGACTGGAGAAGGGCAGATGTGATTCCCCTTCACAAAAGTGGGAGCAAGACAGAGGCAGGAAACTACAGACCTGTCAGTTTGACCTCAGTGGTAGGGAAAATGATGGAATCACTTCTGGAAAGAATTGTTGAGTACCTAGAGGCCAGTGGTGCACAGGACCCAAGGCAGCATGGATTCACGGCAGGACGGTCATGTCAGACAAATCTAATTGATTTCTTTAACTGGGTGACCAAAGTAGTAGACCAGGGATGGGCTGTGGACATGGCCTACCTAGACTTTAGCAAGGCATTTGACACAGTCCCACATAAAAGATTAATAAACAAATTAGCTAGTCTGGGAGTGGGTCCCAGGGTGGTAGCCTGGGTAAAACACTGGCTGAACAACAGGACACAGTGGGTAATAGTAAATGGAGTCCACAGCGAACAAAGGGGGGTTACTAGTGGGGTACCGCAGGGTTCAGTACTGGGGCTATTCCTTTTGATGTCTTTATAAGTGACACTGCAGAAGGACTGGAAGAGAAAGTATGTCTCTTTGCAGATGACACAAAGATCTGCAACAGGGTTGATAAGCAAGGTGGGGGTGGAAAGGATGAAAAGTGACTTGGCAAGGTTGGAGGAATGGTCAAATGTATGGCAGCTTAGATTCAACACAAAGAAGTGCAAAGTAATGCACCTGGGAAATAAAAACCCAGGGGAAGAGTACACAATTGGAGGTGAGATACTGACAACAACAAAAATGGAAAGGGACCTGGGGTAGTCATATAAGATGACCTAAAGGTGGGACAACTATGTGAGAAGGCAGTAAGGAGGGCTGGGGGGATACTGGGATGCATGGGGAGAGGCATCACCAGTAGAAAACAGAAAGTTGTTGGCCCTCTGTACAGACAGTTGGTAAGACCACATCTGGAGTACTGTGTACAGTTCTGGAGACCCCATCTCTGCAAAGACATAGACAGGGCGGAGGCTGTCCACAGGAGGGCAACCAAAATGGTGCAGGGTATGCACCGGAAGAGATATGAAGAAAGACGAAAGGAGCTTAAGATGTATAGCCTCGAGGAAAGGAGGAAGAGGGGGGACATGACAGAAACTTTCAAATACCTCAAGGGAATCAACAAAGTCCAAGAGGGTAGCATCTTTCAGAAAAAGAGATGTGCAAGAACAAGGGGGCACAATTTGAAGATAGAGGGGGGATGGCTCAGAGGTAATGTGAGGAAGTATTTTTTCACAGAGAAAATTGTAGATGCATGGAACAGCCTTCCTGAGGAGGTTGTAGAGTCAAAAACAGTGGGGGAATTCAAGAATGCATGGGACAGACACAAGGCAATTCTAGTGGGGGTAGAAGGAACTGGGCTGTTGGTTAACTAGGATCTGCAGCGTATCTGTTAGGTAGGGAAATGGGCAGACTAGGTAGGCCAAGCGGTCCTTATCTGACATCAAATTCTATGTTTCTATGTTTCACTGTATGTCTGAGTCTATTTGTTTGGCTTGTAATGAGTCAGCTATGTATAATGCCACTCCTCCTCCTATTTTATCAGGTCTATCTCTGTGGAACACATTAAAATCTCTTATATTCCTACCCCACAAATCGTCAGTATGCCACCACATTTCAGGTGTTGCACATACAGTATCTGTATCCCTTTTTGGACCAATATATGTTTTAGTTCATGTTTTTTCTTAATTAGACTTCTTGTATTAACGAGGAGGCACCTCTGTTTGTCTTGTTGGCTAGTGTCTTTGTTATGTTTACTCCTGCTTATATCCCTTGGGGTTGGCACATATGGAGCATTGTTTGTGGTCTCCCCTCTCCTTTTCCCCCTGGCCATTTAGTTTATAAAAGTTAATAATGTATTACTGATTTTTATGCAAGAAGCCTGTTGCCTTGCCTCTTCAGGTGCAGGCCATCTCTTCCAAATAACTAAATCATTAAAGGTGTCTCATTTTCTCTGAAACTTTAACCCTTCCCTCATACATCAAGATGAGTAACAGCACAAGACCTGGCTTCAGTGAGGGAGGAAGTGGATGACCTCTGCCGCCAGCTCACTGAGGTTAGGCAGGATATAAAAAGCATCCTTGAGAATCATGTGAAGCTTCCAGCTGGCCTTAAAGAGCTATGCCATTGTGGCAGTCATGGAATTGTTTAATGTCTTTTCTTGTCTTTCTTTTACCAAACATTTGCTTCCTGTGCTATCCTCTTCTCTTTTCTGTTTTTAAGATTCTTAGTACCCCCCCAAAAACCAAAAAAATTTAAAAGTACCAAAAACATTTTTACTATCTTCTTTATAGTCTTTTCAAAGTTCCTCTCCAAGTTTCATATCCCACTGTTCCCCCAACAAAGCAAAATACTAAAAAAGTTGTCTTGTCTTTCTTTTAGTAAAGTTTTTCTTCATGAGCTATCCTGTTATAGTCTTTACTGTTTTCAAGTTTCATAGTCCTTCTCCCCCCCAAAAAAAATACAAATATCAAAAAATAAAAACATGATTAAAAATACCAAAATAAATCTTTCCTATCTTTTTTACAGTCTGTTCAATGTTCAAAGTTTTAAACTTCTTTGTTCCCCCTGAAAAAGTTTAAAAACACAAATATATTGTTATCTTTTCTATGTGCTACATGTCCTAGTCCCTAAATATATACAGTACATCTTGTCTAAGTTTCATGTTTCTATATCTGGCTGTCTCTTTCCTCCTTGAGACGAATCCATTCTGCTGCCCATCCTGGAGGTCATTACCCTCGAGGAATGACACCAGCTTCTCATCCAGTATTGTCTCCATAAGTTTACCCACTATGGAAGTGAGACTGACAGGCCTGATGTCCACCAGTG
The DNA here is from genome assembly GCA_016271365.2 of Neoceratodus forsteri. Lineage (NCBI taxonomy): Eukaryota > Metazoa > Chordata > Ceratodontiformes > Ceratodontidae > Neoceratodus > Neoceratodus forsteri. The sequence continues at coordinate 146,652,148 of CM057449.1, forward strand.
AGAAGTTTCAATGAGATGTTGCTCTGCTATTGTAGCTAGGTACTGGTGCTGCCACTGCTGCTGTTGTTTGTGAGGAAATTCTGGTAAAAAGTGGATGAGAAGGAAAAGTTCACTATCTTGTCTTGGTAAAGTGTCTTGATGTCCACAGATGAGAAGTTCAAAGGACAAGTTGCTGTGCTGCTGCTACATGCTTCTGCTGACTGATAACTGGTGCCGGGTCTGGCTGTATTCGCATACTACTAAAGGCATGTATTTTTTTTTGGGGGGGGGGTTTTGGGTTTGAGAGGGAATTTTAAATCTTTGTGTTTGTAAGCATATGTTGTCACTGTTTCTCCTCTTGCAGGGATTTATCATGGAGATTCGCTGCTTCTGCTGGAGGGTGTGTTGGCCATGATGATTTATTTTGGGTGTCACATAGTATTTTATTTTTTAGCCTATAATGGGACCATCGTCATACAGCAGGTATCATAATAATGGTTATTTTCTCCCATTTCTCTCATTTCAGGTGTTTCACATGTGTACAATAAATTGTGCACTGGACAATGTGGCAGCACAGTCACTTGGAGAAATGTTTTCTAGGATGATGCAGAGCAGAGGACATGCTGACTGGATGGTACATGCGCTGCAGGAGGATGACAAGTTCAGAGCAGCATTACTTGGCATGGTTCAGTCCATGAACACGAGGTGGCAGAAATTAAAAGGTGGCAATGGGTCACTTACTTTAGAAGGACTTGGTATTCTTGCTGCTGGCAGGATGTTTCACTGTCAGATGCTCAGACCTATTGTGAAGAGAAAAAATGCACATTTTTTGGATACTGTATTATGCACCATAGACCTGTGATGAAAGGAAAAAATACTTAAAAAAGTAGAACAGAAACTAGCTTTCTAAAAGGATGCCTACCATCACATAGGTGATGGCCTGGCCTTGAGGACATAAAGGTCAACAGACACAGGATGGATGACAAACTGTCACCTGTGAAGAAACAAATGGAAGTTAGTTAGCAGGAGTTGGACTTTGCATGGCCCCAGTGTCACTCGTCACTTGTGAAAGGAAAGAAAGTACGATTAAAAATTAGGGTCGCTCATCCTGGGCCTCACTTCCTTACTCCAATCTCGAGAGCATACCAGGACCCCATCACTTCAAGTACAGTCTCTTTTTCCTCTTCATTTCTAGCTCCACATAGGATTTTAACAGCTAGTTCATGTTTTCTTGCTAGTTATGTAGAGATTTTGCTGCCATCGGGGAGCGGGGATACGTTAACTCCCTTTTCCGTTTGCCTCTACCTTGCGGGGATACAAGGCCTGAATCATTGGCTGCTGGTCTCGCTAGGCTGCCAGACCCTCCCAAGGGAAATGGGTGCATCTTTTGCTAAGCAGAGGTCCTGCTTCCAAGCCCTGTGTAACATGTTTAAATTTCTTTAATTAACCTTTTGGGACTCCAAGATGTTATTATTGGCCTGTTATTTGTTTTACCATGCTGAGGATTGTAGTGACCCTATTAGTTTACATCCTAGTACAATGATGTGACGGGGGAGTAGGATTGCCCTGGCTTGTGCTAGCTCGGGGTCAACTGCACAACGTGCTAATATTTGGGGGGTTCGGCTCCTTCACATTCTTTTTATTTAAAGCCTGGTGGTTTTGGCTATTTTGGTTGACAGCTTCTAGGTCTGTACAACACCAGCATACCATATTATTTTTACACACCCCACTTCTCTGGGGGATGTGTTTAGGAGCTGTATGGAGGGGGTCTCCCTTATGGGTGTTTGTTTACCAGTAACCTTGGAGTTCTTTTTACCTAGGGAGACATGTATAAATAGTTGCTGGGGTTAGTTTGGGAAGGGTGGAGGGCTTTTACCTCTCTATGTGCTGTGGTTCTTTCTCGCTGGACTAGTTTTGAGTCCTGAGACTACTAATATTTTGGGGAGAGTTAGGTCTAGTTTAAGGGCAGCGGGAGGGTGGGGAAGGGCAACCTCATTGGTTTCATTGTATTATAATAGTACGGTTGTTTTTTCACTCGGTATCTCCCTGTTATTACCAATCTCCAATTTGTATAATGCTGTTGTGGTCGGGGGGGTTGGAGTGTGCCTCATGTTCAGTTACTCTCACTTGCTTTTTATTTCTCTAGAATGACTACCTGGTTTCTCATTAGATTTGGCTAATAACTCCTGTAAAATAGTTACCTGGAATGTCAGGGGATTCAGGGATCCTACAAAGCGATATCAAGTACTAAAACATTGTGCATCAGCGCAGATATAATTCCGTTACAAGAAGCTCATCTACTGGCAAGAGAGGCTATTTGGCTGCGTAGACTTGGGATTTCCCAATTTTTTGCCTCAGAGGTTTCCTCATCAAGTAAAGGGGTAGTCATTCTATTTAAAAACATGATTCCCTTTCAAGCAGACTACACAGTAATTGATCCCAATGGTAGATAAGTTTTTGTTAAAGGTATTCTCCTGGGCACCACAGTGTTACTAGGTTCCATATATGGGCCTCCGGGTGGTGAACCATCTTTCTTTATGGAGCTTGCCAGTAAGATTGCTCCATTCCTTCCTATCTCCCTGATCCTGGGGGGTGATTGGAATGTCTCCCCCAACCAGGATCTAGACAGGACCCATTGGCCCTTAAAACCCCCTTCTGCATCCCAAAGAGCACTAAATGACTTAATGGACAAGCTTGGGCTTTGTGACCCGTGGTGTTTACTTAACCCATCACACCAGTTGTTTTCCTTTTATTCTAATGTTCACCAATCATGGTCCAGACTGGACTACATTCTAATTATTATTCCTCTCTTAGCCGGTTTACATCAAACAGGTATTGAACCAATAGTACTTTCAGACCACTCGTTGGTCTGGGTAGACCTATCCCCTTCCCCGCTAGTCCCAAAGATAGGTTGTGGAAGCTGAATACTCAACTATTAAAAAATAAAAATATTAACTCCAGAATCCAGACTACTATCCAAATTTTCATAGACACTAATATGGGCACAATTCAAAGGGAATACCTACTATGGTGCACCTTCAGATGCTATATTCATGGAGAATTCAGTAAATTAGCCTCCAGAAGGAAGAAAATGAGAGAAAAGGAAGCCTTATCTCTATTAGCTCAGATAAGAACGGAAGAGCTTTCCCTATCATCTTCAACAACCATGACTCCATTTCAGAGCTTTTGGACCTTAGGAATAAATATGTAGACCTCTTAAGAGAGAAAGCAGAATATGCAATCCTGAAAACTATATCTACCTATATAGATCAAAGAGAAAAGGTTGGAAAACCTTTAGCTCTCCGGTTTCGAAAACTGGAAAGCTCAAGACTTATACCTTCCATACAGGCTCCAGATGGTACCATAAAAACTGCCCCCAGAGATATAGCTCTTACCTTTGAGAACTGTTATTGTTCCCTTTATGGGGAAAGAGCCTCAGAGGCATCTTCTCAAAACAGAAAATTACCTAGACTCCCTCATCCTCTCCTCCCTCCCTACCTGAACACCTCCAAATCTCCTTGATGGCACCTATTACCCTGGAAGAGGTAGTGGAGGTTATACAGGACCTAAACTTAGGTAAAGCACCAGGCCCTGATGGCTTTCCCATCAACTTTTATGAATCCTTTGTCAAAGAACTGGCACCTTTACTGCTCAAATTATACCAGTACATGCTTGAAGCTAAACCCTTAGATCCTACTTTATTGGAGGCGACCATAATTCTTCTCTCAAAACCCAACAAACCTTACCTGCTCCTGGCGAGCTATCAACCGATTTCCCTTTTAAATTGTGACATCAAGATCCTGATCAAAATACTCGCTCTACGCATATGGAATGTTTGGTTCCATCTCCTTAGTCTGGAGCAGGTGGATTTGTCCCAGGTCGGTCTTCCGCAGATCAGCTTCGAAAACTCACCCATATTTTCCAGGTAGCCCACTTGTCCCAATCTCCCATGGCTCTAATCTCAACGGACACCGAGACAGCTTTTCACAGAGTGGACTGGGAATTTCTCTGGCTGACTTTGCGTAAGATGGGCTTCCTTTCCCTCTTCATCCAGTGGATTCAGGCCATATACTCCTCCCCATCAGCACAAATTCACTGTAATGGTGTCTTCTCTTCTAGGTTTCCCTTTCACTCAGGTAAGAGACAGGGTTTTCCCCTCTCACCCTTCTTATTTAATCTCTGCTTAGAGCCCCTCTTATGCCACATTAAACTGTCTCCCCAAATACGGGGGATCTCAATACTCAACCATACCCTTACCCTGTCTGCTTATATGGATGACATTCTCCTTCATTTACAGAACCCTGCTACCTCTCTGAAACATCTACTAGATGTGGTTTCCCAGTATAGCTCTCTATTCAATTACAAGCTTAACCTTAACAAAACTGAAATGTTTCCTCTAAACCATTTCACTCATAAAGCTGACTTCAGTAGCTTTGATATTAAATGGTCCCCTCATTCACTCAAATATCTGGGCATCTACCTAATCACAGACACATCCCTTACCAGGAAACTGGATCTGGATGACTTAGTAGCAATCCTTCAGCTAGACCTTCAAAGATGGGAGTCCCTTCTATTGTCTCTCTGGGGACGCATTAACATAATAAAAATGAACGTTTTTCCTTAGCTTTTTTATCCTTTAAATAAGCTGAACATTTGGCTCCCCCTTTCTTTCTTTCAGAAAGTACATTCTATCATCTCCGGCTTTATATGGCTACATAAACAACCCAGGGAATCCTATATCAAATTGAGCCTTCCCAAAGCATCAGGCGGTCTTCACCTCCCTAATTTTCTTCCTTACTATTGGATGAGCCACTTTTCCAGGATTGGTAGATAGCTTTCTAACCCCATGAGGTATTATACTCCCACTTGGTTACAGTTGGAATCCCAGATGTCACTACAACACCATCTTCTCTCCCCTGTCATCTTCTATGTCTCTCCAAAGAAGTTACCAGATTCAATTTATCACTCAGTAATTGGGACATTCCTAAAGTTTTTTTCTCAATTTTGTTCCTCTAATAAATTCTCCCCACATCAAGACTTCGCATAACCTCTTGTCTTCAACCCCAACATTAAGTTAGATGGCATCCACTTCACTCACAACTGGTTGCCTCCATTACAGAATGCTAGAGTAGCAGATCTTTATTCCCTTCTTTCCTCTCCTGAAATCAGAACTAAATATAGCCTAACCTTTACTCATACCTTTAAGGTCTTCCAGTCAAGACACTTAATTGGGCAAACATTCGGTACTGCTCCCCAAGAATCCAAGCTACAACCTATTTTAGACAGCTTCCATGAGCTATCCTCCAAATCACATTGTTTATCTCTCTTATATAACTTTCTGCTGTCCATCGGCCACCCAGATCCCATACCCAGCTCTAAAATTTGGACCTCTCTCTTGCCAGGAACAACCATAGACTGGCCCAGAGTTTGGCAAGATCTATGTGTGTATATATATATATATATATATATATATATATCTCCCAGGATAAACTCTGACTTACCTAATACCATATCTTACATAACCTATACTACACGCCTGTAAAATTAGCTAAAACTTGTCACTTTCCTATTTCTACCTGTTCTACATGTGGCAAAGATGAAGGGACTTGCTACACATTTTTTGGTTCTGTGACAAAACTGCCCCTTTGTGGCATTCAATCCAATCTGGTTTGGATCCCTTACTTGGCCTAGGGGACCTCTTCACTGTGGAGATCTGTATTCTAGGAATGTAAATACCATATAGCTTTAATTTCCATGGTGGTCAAGAAACTAGTGCTTAAACATTGGTTGGACCAACTACCTATAACCTATAATGAATGGCTAAATAACCTCTCAGCCTATTTCAGGGCTGAACACTTGATTGCTGGATCCCATAATAACCTTGCAGTATTTGATAAAAAATGAGGTAAACTGTATGCCTTATATCTGCATTGATAGCTGTTAACTTGCAGACTCCCCAGGTTTATCTCGAGATGCACTTATGAATTCAACAATATATTTAAGCTTTGTATAGTACTTTATGGCAAACTCCGGGAGGGTTGGGGAGGTTTTTTTTTCTTTTCCTTTTTCTTTCTCTTTTTCTTTTCTTTTCCTTTCCTTTTCTTTTTCTTTTATTGGATTGTGGTACCTTTGTATTATACCTGTTATGGTTACTACTGTGTTAATATTATAAAACCAATAAAGAAGTTGAATTTAAAAAAAACAAAAACAAAACCAGGTGTATTTTTTGTTTTATTTTGTTTTTCAGAAAAACAGTACACAACAGGGATTTCTGGGGGTAAGACTTGGACACCTCGAGACACTACATGTACACAAAATAAAACTAGCTTCTAAGCAGCAGAAACAATAATAGAACTAAGTATACTCAGAAACTATTCAGTAAAACAAACCTCACTGTTCTACACAACTAAACTAGCAATGCACAGAAAACAGGAAAAAAAACACTAAGTATAAACAGCACTACACAATTAGAGACACTTATAAGGCAAGCCTGCCTTTTGCTGCTTCAGAACTGGATCTCCCCTCCCCAAAGCACACTACAGCACTATCTACAGTACAGAAACTGTAAATAGTGACAGAGGAGCCTGCCGAAAAAAAGGGGGTGGTGAGAACTGCAGGAACATCTTAGCCCAGGGCACTGGAAATACAATTGCTTTCTTGATTATGCTTTAGTCAACTTTCCTAGCTTTTTATAATTAAGCAATAATGCCCAACAGGGTGTGTGTCGTGCTGGGCTAACGTCACACCTCAGGTGGTTGGGCACGAGACCACAAGCCAAGTGCATCCAATACCTGAGGCATGACATTATCCCAACGCGACACACACACACACACCCTGGAGGGCATTACTGCTATTATACAATTTAACAGGTGTTTTTAGTAGATTTTCAGTGAGGCAGTATATCTTTGTTTCTTAAGAGAAGAGGAAACAAAACTACAATAGGTCAATAAGAAAAGGAAACAAAGCTACAGTAAATCAATAAAGTGATGTTATATTAAGATATCATCACTGTCTCAGGCACACACTGACCAATCAAAGTCCAGGAAATTTTCTAGCCAATGTATAATTATGAATAATCCACATACTAAATTTTGACGAATCTTCCATGATTCATTAACAGAAATATGATGGTTATTCACGTTTCAAAATAGGATAGGGTCAGGAATTGTAACGTTTGAGGCACTGATGGAGAACATGGGGCCACTGTCACTTCCGCAGTGAGATGCTGCAACAGATGTGTACAGTTATGTTTATGTTGTGACGTGACATCATAGAGGTGAGTTGTGCTCTACTGATGGAGTGCTCGGTTTGAGTTGGGGGCTGTCCCCCCACCCTCATGTTTAAAAAGACATGGGTGTGTGTGGGGGTAAGGCATCCCAGCTTAAAAAAGTGACAAACCCGATCATGTATCATACCAAACAACTTGATATTTTTGTTTGTGTTAGTTGGGAGACTTTGCCTCCCATACCCTTCATGTTAAAACAACATGGCTGGTGTGGGGGATAGGGCAACTCAAACAGAGTGACAAATCCAATCGTTTAAAAGATAAACTGTCACAAAAAGCAAATAGCATAGCAGTAATCCATAATCAGTAACCGGTAATCCATTTTGTAAGAACTATGTCTGCGAGTGGCCATTACGTTATGTGGTGGCCTATCTGAACATGATCACGTAACATAACTATTTATGCCAAGATTAATATTCATGGACCAATTACAATCTTGGTCCAATGCTCTCCACCTATGCCACTTTTGAAGAGATGTGAGGAAAGAGAAACGTAACCAAAAATAAACAATGTAAGTCATACAACAATGAAACAAAATATTTTATAGTTTTTCCAAAAAGCATTTTTTGCATGCCTGGATTTTCAATTTATGTTGAGTACCAAAAGGTTTAAAAGCAGCCTACCTGCTGTCATTGCAGAAATCCCACCAATGTAATTTTAATACTGCACCACTGATTAAAATGTGAGGGGTCAAAATTCAATGTGACCCTTGAACTACAAAGGTGAAGGGTCACTTAACCTCCTGACCCCCCTGGCTCCGCCGCCTATGACTGAAAGTACTGATTAAAGTAGGGAAAATGACCAAAACCGGTAAATGGTCAATGATCCACAGGCACAAGGCACTGCACACCCTTAATAGAGTGGTTCTAGACAACATACTCTGTATTTTGAGGGGGTGGTAAAATGATTTTGTGGACAAAGCTCTGAACACACAACTGACTCCAGCTATCTCCTTTACACACTGCACTGAATTCAGCCTCTGCATCAAAAAAAAGCCTTTCTAACTTTGCCTTAGGACTATTACTCCTAGGTGAACTTAGGTGAAGTTGTCATTTTCCGCATTCGTGAATTCCAACTTTCAGGCAAAGTGCGAATTCATGTTGTGGATTAATTTTGTGAATTCCACAAAATTTACAAAATAATCTGCTAAGCGAATTTTTCCAGCTTCGACCATCATTAATGCCATGGCACTGCAGCATGTGCAGGGCCAGGCCAAATGTAAAGTAAGTATCCATCTTTTTTTTTAAAACACTTTCCTCAACACTCAATTAAATGAAGAAAAATATTTTTCTTTATGTTCCTTCAGAGTCTCTCTCTCTCTCTCTATTCTGCAGATCAGAACTGAATTGTTGCACAGTATAGTGAAGTCTGACTCTGATCAGATACACATCTGCTTCCTTTAACTGCAGAGCTCAAAATGAGCTGAACTATGAGGGTCATGTGGTGGGCAACACAAAGGGCTGGCCAGCACAAATGTCAGTCACCTCAAACAACTCTTTATTGGCTGGCTACATTCAGTGTCCCAGTACCCACATGTGTTGCCTTTGTTAGTCATGAGGTATGGTTAGCTGCCCAACATGGTTAAAGAAAAAATAACTTTTTTTTTTCACTTTCAGCCCCTGACCTGATCGCTTCACTCACAGTGACAGAAAAATTTATGGGGAGTGATTTATTATTTTTTCATTTCAGTTGTTGCTGCTCTTACTGCTGTTGGTTGTTCCATTCCGATTTCCCTCCTCCCCAGCCACTTGCTGTGCCCAGCTGCTGTTCCATTCCAGTCTCCTTCTCCTCCCTGCCCCCAACTTGTCCTCCAATCACCTTCTCACTGTGCTTGGCATGAACTGTGGACCATGGAAACAGTATGTTGGCAACCTGCTACATCAGCAGAGCTGGGTCAGTGTCAGGGGATATCAGTGTGGTAGCAGCAGTAAACTTACTTATTGCCACTACCACACTGATATCCCCAGACAACGACCTGACTCTCCTGCTGTAGCAGGCTGCCAGCATGCCATTTCCCTGTCACCCTGTGCCAGCTCTTACTCCAGAAACTTCATCACATGTCTGAACTGGACCGACTCCACAACTTGACTAGAGGCATGACAGCCTCTGTATTCTTTAGTCGAGTCCAGTTGTCCAGGTCTGCAGCATTTGGAAGTGCCACAGAGCTGGTTCCCCCAACCCTATTAAATATGGAAACAATGGATTACCGTATTTCTTCGATTTGAAACCACGGCTAATATTTAAAAATTAAGATATGGTAAGCGACTTATCCAAGAGGGTGGCTAATCATCGAGGGCAGTTTGTAATCAATTGTTTAATTTGTTCAATTTAGCAAGCCACTTTTACATGCCCATATCCAAATAAAAACCTATCTTCAGATGTTGTTGTTGCATTTCTTTGCCTCAGTGTGTAACAAGAAATCGCAATCACAAGCAGTCACAATGTCGAAGCACATGTCTTTTGATTTTGACTTTAAAAATGCAGCCACTCGAAGAGGAGAAAAAGAAGGAAATTGTCTGGTTGCTGCTGCTCTGCATATTGATGAGAAGCAATTGCGTGACATGCAGAAGAAACTGCCTTCTCTAGAAGAGAAGGTGACTGTGTCAGGATACATGGGCTCCAACTGTAAGAGAAGACGGCTTGAGGGTGGTGGTTGGTGCCCCAAGTACCCTGAAAGTGAATCTATTCTATCAGCATGGATTACCGAACAAAGGGATCAGCACTACAGTGTAACTAGAAAAGCCATAGCTTTAAAAGTGATGTCAATAGTGCAAGATCCCTCTTTTTCTGTCATCCGAGGTTGGGTTGACAAATATTTGTGGAGGTGGGGCTTCACCATGAGTTTAACAAAAACTGTTGGGCAGAGACTGCTGAAAGATTTTGTGCCAAAAATAATTGACTTTGCATGCTACTGCAAGTGACAGCTTGCCACCTATGGCCTCACACCTTCCATGATAGGCAATATGGATGAGACTGCTATCTGGGCTGACATGCTGGGAAATCAAACAGTGGCTCATTAGTAGTAGTAGTAAAAAATGTTATTCATTTCATACGATGATGAATGAATTGGATATCTCAACTGAGACAAGTTCATTTTCAGTGAGGTCCTATCATATCAGGTCCAAATCAGTCCCTGTCATAACAACAGGGCGTGAAAAGCAACAAGTGACCGCATGTCTTGCTGCTATGGCCGACGGCCGTAAACTCCCACCTTTAGTGGTTAGCAAAGGCAAAAGGGTTCCTAAAGAGACAATTGGCATTACCGATGTTGTGATTGCCATGTCCCACAATGGCTGGATGGACAAATTCCTTATGATTCACGGGTTGCCGGGATATGGCCTTTGTTAGGTATGCTCCTGGTTCTCAGCTCGGGCACATTTGCTGATGTCACATGCCACAACAAACAACATATTGTGTGAGTGCGACTGCAAGTTGAGTGGTACCATGGATTTTAATCACTGATTGGTCATTCTACAAAAAAGAAACTCAGGTAATGGGGTAATTTATATTAACATGGCTGAGTGCAACAGTGTTACTCAAATGTGAAGAAAACCAGCTGTGTGTTCTGCAAGTAATGTGAGACAAGCGGAGAGAGACACATACCGCACGATACAAACAAAATATGTTAGGAGTGGGGTTACTGAGGATTGTGCCAAAACAACATTCCATGTAAGTTATTTGTTCTATTTCGAAATCCCTTATGTAGCAATAGCAGCTATTATTTGAGGGCGGCTTGCGTCAGATCTTTTGATTTTCTGCTGCATCTTTAGTTCAAGGCGGGTTAATAATTGAGGGTGGTTTTAGATCAAAGAAATACGGTAAGCTTTATAAATGTTTATGCCTGCCATGTGAAGGCTACTAGAGTTCTCCTATTCCAGGATATAAGACACTTTCTGCACACCAGTAAGTATGTAATACTGGATGTAGTCTTTAATTGTGTCCTTACACAAAGGGAGAGAAGTGATAATACAACAAACCTGTACTGTGAAACAATATATTTGAAGGATATGATTAGAGCTGCACAGTTAAAAGATGGGTTTATATCTGTCTATACTGATAGTAGTGTCACTATCATTAAAGGGAAGTTGGCCACTGGGATTGATTTTCTGTTCCTCTTTAAGCACTGTAATGTTACAGGAGCTAGTCCTATTGCAGTGCAGGCCACAGACCAATCAGTAGTGCAGTAGAGCTGTTTTGTAGGCCCCAATCTCCCCACAGTAAAAGATCCTGGAGACTTAATACTAATTTATTAGAAATCCCTGAAATGGAAAGATGTGTTCCATGCCAAATGTTCAGTACTGCATATGGAGATTTAACTTCACGGTGGAAAGATTCAAAAACTGATTTTAGAAATTTATTAAAAAAATCTCTAATCGAGTCAGGGCTGATAAATACCTTCATTATCTTGCGTTAAGAACTAATTTACATAAACTTATATCTATAATGCATGAATAAGGTATAGACCAGTCATGCAAGCAGAAAAATAAAGAATACTATGAAACAGTTTCAATATAACAGAGCTTCATGCCTAGTACAAGAATTATGGTGTGCAGGGCAGACAACAATCTTTGGACAGCTTTAAGGCATGCTAAGATCAGGTAAATAAAATAATTATGATGAGACTAAGCATGAGAGAGGATGAGCAAATAGGGATGTAATGGAAATTGAGCATGACTACATGGTAGTGTTGCTCAGATAGTATCCTAGAAACTAGGATACCAACAGATACTTCCCATTTGGCCAGACAGTTGCTATGGTAGGATAGCAGTGCTAGCTGACTATGGATTCTACCCTCTAGGATCCAGAGCATGGATCATACAAACACTGTGGATCCTGGGAACAAATGTGGATCTTATGGATCCTAGTAATAGATCCAGCTTGGATCCTATCTGACCTAGGATCCCTGGATTTGACCTAGGATCATCACTATCTGACCCTAGATCCTTATTATCTGACCAAGGATCCCAGGATCTGATTTAGAATCCCTGGATCCTAATTAGGATCCATTGCTATCTGACTCTGGATCCTACATCTGTCTTTGGTAGGATTTCTGGTAGGATCCTAGGTGGGATACTAGCACTATCTGACAGATAGTGGTAGGATCCACAAAAGCACTATCTGAGCAATGCTACTACATGGATACTAGTTTTGTCTCTCCTATGACACTACAGAGGGACCTCACATCCATGATGGAAGTGGGTATCCCACCAATCCCAGAAAATATGCTGTCCCAAATTGTGATGCCTGTACAACTAACAGAGGTTGAACAACTATCCAATAACACTGCTTCTAGAATAGGTGGGCTTCTCTCTGAGTTTAATAAAGTTTTTTAGAACACTTAGGACCACATCTGCAAATAATTTACAAACAAATCCTAGCAACAGGAAAACTCCTTTATTCCATGACACAGGCATTATTGATCTTTATGTATAAGAAAGGAAACAGGTCTCTTTACAAATTGGAGACATCTGTGCCTTTTAAATATGGACCAAAAAATCCTTTCAAAAATACTGGCAAATAGGTTGTCTCTAGTGCCCCCTTTAATAATATATTCTGCCCAATCATGTGCTGTAGATCCAGCTACTGTACGTATAAGATAATTTACAGTTGATAAGAGAACTATTAGAAAGAGAGAGAGACAGGGCTTGCTGAATGGTGTCTTGCTATCATTAGATCAAGAAAAAGCTTTTGACCTGGACTCACATGATTTCTTGTTTTATATTTTACGTATTTATGGTATACCAGATAATTTTATCAAATGGATAAGATTTTTTTGTTTATTAAACTTTTTTCACATGGGTCGACTCTGGCAGGCTCATTTAGCCTTGTGCCTGTCTCCCTCATCCAGCACCTACCTTCCCAACTCACCTCACCACATGCATTCCCCCACATATTGCCCCTGGGGTGCAGCTGGGAAGGAAAGGGTTGACTTCCCCGCCATCCAGTGATTCACATCCAGAATTGGTGGTGGTGGTTGGGTGGTGATGCAGGAATGGGACAGGCAGGTAGGGCTTCATTAAGCCAGCACCTTCCAATTTTCTGCTTTCTAGCATCCCCTTGGTGTGGCAGCACATACTGTAAGTGTGTGCATGTTGGGGTGCACACATGCTACCTAACATTAAATCCATTTGGGCTAAGAACTGTATATGAACAGCTTTTACAGGCTTATGGACTCCTCAGTAAAATAAGACTTATTAGAGTTGTTTTTGGGAAGGTTGGGGAGGTTTTGGGGGGAGGTGGGGGAGTGTGAGTGGAAGTGACTAAGTGTGTCTGGTACATGTGTGAGTGTGAATAGTTTAATATTTAGATATTGTTTATTAGTAAAATTAATTTGTTGGGACTAAGTTAAAGGCAGGTTAGTAGCAAATAAGCTGTTAAGATGTATAGGTCTTTGGCTCCCAAGGGAAGATGTTATTCCCCCTTCAGGCTTTGTGATCTCTGACCCTTCAAATGTCCCTCCTTTGTCATCGCAGGTATATGGGCGGCTGTAGAGTGCTGGGGATAGTGTGCAAGAAGGAAGCGGACATTTGTGGAGGCTGTGGAGGAATATAGCAGAGGGAAATTGAGGTAGGAGCTACCAGGCGCCCTTGGGTGAAATGGGCCCAGGAGAGGGGTTCTCCCCACCTGGTACCCATACCCAAGGGCTCCACAATTAGTGGGCAGGTGATTGGACCACAACAAAATAATCAAGGATGAACACCACTGTATCAATAAAGTTCTTTATTTATTTTTTATTCTGGGACAACAGTTTTGTGGCCACGCCACTTCTTCAGGTCCCTTTATAAGTTTTTTCTAAAATAAAACAAAGACAGAAATAATTAAGTACATTTCCCATACAATCTTCATACTCTGCAGACAACTCTGGGTCTCATATGCAACATGAAAATTTTTTTACAAGTTCTATCAAATTATTATTGAAATAAATCAGACTTTAAATAAACAATGTAACAAATGCAGGGGAAAGAAATAGGTAAACAGTTTTTTTGAATTAAAAAGGTCCTTTACTTTTAATAATTATCAATTCAACTTGCTTCCTATTGCCAGAATGTGTTATACCCCTCAGGTTAACTTGTGTGCTACAAAAGAAATCATATGTACTCATAGGGTGGGATATTCAGAAATGCACCAGAGGCAGGTGCAAGACCTGCGCAGGGCAAATCCAGTGCGCCATGGTGCACTAAGAGTGATATTCAAAAGTTGAGCAAGACAGCATGAGCCAGCGCAACATGGCTGAATATCGCACAGATGCGCCATAGCGTAACCAGGGCTGTGCCAGGGAGCAAACCAACATGCGCAATAGCGCAACCAGGGATGTGCAAGGGGCCGAGGTGCATGCGCCAGGACACAACTGGATTGGCAACAGGCACAGCAAGGAGCAAGCCACTGGGGTGAGATGTCCTGACACCAATGTGCTGAGGGTGCCAGGAGTGAGGCAGGGCAAGCACATGATGGAACACCACCCAGTGTGTATGGAGAAGCAGCAGACCCCTGCCCATGCACACCACTGTGGTGCATGGAGGCAGGGTGGCACCAATGGCCACTGGTGAACAGTCACCAGCAACCCCCCGCACAGGAAGGCATGTGCCATGTCTCCTGGACCACAGCCAGCAACACACAGGCAAACAGCACACATCGTACACGGCACACAACCTGAATAGAAAGCCCACAGCCACCCCAGGGCACAGCCACTGGCCAATGGGTGAACACCACCAGGCACAACCCCCAGGCCACCCAAGCGCACCACACAGCCACCATGCACACCACTGCAGCATGGCTCCCAATGCCAGCTGCAAAGCAGACCTGGATACAGATGGGTAACCATAGAAAAATGTATTACAACAGATATAAAACAAACTATTTACAAAAATACAATTAACAGGGGACAGGGACCAAGGAATGGAGAAGCTATGTACAAAATGGGAAGCCAGGGAAGGGAAGTAAAGGGACAGGTGCCAGAGCTAGACAAGGGGACAAGGGAGGGCAAGGGAAGGGGGGACAGGGAAGGATAAGGGTCACAGGCCAACGGGCCCAAAAGGCATCCTCGTCCCACTGGTGCATGGCACTGTTACCTGCGCATCATCCTCAGCAGGATGCGGTGTTGTCCCATCTGCAGGCACCTCTCCGGGCTGAGGGAGGAGGTTGCTCATCTCCAGGCTGAATTGGCCAGGATTTCTGGGATCTCCTCTTCCATCCAGGGACCACCAGTGCCACTGCCATTGCCTCAGAGGTTGCCAAGAAAGAGGACCGGTTGGACCACAGTGGGCTCAGGGAGGGTGAGGGTGGTGGAACAGAGACACATCCTCAGTTGTACCTCCCTGAATTCTATGCCATTCTGGCAAGTGTGGTTCCTCTATGGAGGCACCTGCAGTGGAGACCAAGGAGGATGCTGGGAACCACCACAAAGGAGACCCACAGGAGGGTAGCAGAGGACCCTGCAGGGAAGGAAACAACCCTGGTGGGGACTCCATTATTAGGAAGGTAGAACTGTGGGAGGAAGGAGAGGGAGGCAGCCTGCCTGGCACCATGGCTTGAGGACAGGAGGCCGAATCCTTAGGGATTGCCGGAGCAGCTGCACAGGGAGGGAGCTGGATGTCATTGTCCACCTAGGAACAAATGACCTGGCTAAGAAAGGGATTAGAGAAGTGCAGGAAGAGTTTGTGGAATTGGGGAAGGGCCTTAGACAAGTAGCATGCACGGTAACCTTCTAGGAGGTGCTGCCCATCTATGGTGTAGGAGAGGCTAGGGTGTTCCGCACCATGGGATTCAATCAGTGGTTGAAAAACTGGTGTGGAGCTCAGGGATTTGGCTTCATTGGGGACTGGGGGTCCACCTGGAGTGATGCAAGCCTATACTGGCATTATGGGCTGCATCTGTCTGGGAGGGAACCAGGATCCAGGTGATAGGTTTAATGCTTCATTGGCGTTTAAACCAGCCAAGGGGGAGGCACTGAAAGGAGCAGGAAAACCTAGCCCCCAAAAAATAACGTAGTATGCAGTAAACACCAACATAGAGGTGTCAATAGGGAGAAGGGCAGGGGTAAATGGAGAAAGTGACAAAGGCAATAAGGATAGAGATGGGGCCAAAAGGAATAAGGCCATCAGGAAATGGAGGGTAATGAGTACCAATGCCCATAGTCTGGGCAACAAGCTCCCCGAGCTGGTGGCCTTGATGGAAGAGGGATGCCTGGATATCGTAGCAGTCACAGAAACATGGTACACAGAGAACCATGACTGGGATGTTAACATACCAGGGTACATAACCTATAGGAGAGACAGGCAGGGAAGAAGAGGGGGAGGAGTAGCTCTCTATGTAAAGGAAGGGATAAAAGCAACTGACCAAAAGAGTAAACAGGGAGGAGAGGAGGCAGTGTGGGTCACCTTGGAGACCGGAAAGGGCACCACAATCTGCACAGGAGTTGTGTACAGACCCCCATATCAGGGGGAGGGAATGGACAAGGATATGATCGAAGGCATTCTTAGAATGTCAGAGAAAGGGGAGATACTGTTGATGGAGACCTGAATATGCCAGATGTTAACTGGAGCACATTTGCTGCAGCACATCCAAAACGGGGCCGTTCTTGATGCCCTACGGGTGGCAGGCCTCAGACAGCTGAGTATGAACCCACTCGTGAGGGAGCAATCTTAGACCTCGTACTCTCAAACAGGGGCAGTGAGAGGATCTCAGATCTAGAAGTGGTTGCCATCTGGGGAACAAGTGACCATCAAACAGTGTGGTTCACGTTAAACTCAGCTACAGAGTCAAGCTATACAAAAGTGAGGGTACTGGACTTCAGGAGGGCTGGCTTTGGCTAGATGGGATAGTGCCTCAGAAAAGCACTAGCAAACAGGCTAGAAGGAGGTGTGGAGCAACAATGGGGAATCATCAAAAGTGCCATCACAGAGGCAATAAGCCTTTGTGTGAAGCAAATAAACAAATCAAAATGAAAGAAAAAGCCACTATGGTTCTCAAAAGAGGTGGCGGTGAAAGTCAGGAAGAAAAAGATAGCATTCCAGCAGTATAAGGAAACACAGAAGGAGCAGAACAGAGAGCTGTACCAGTTAAGGCAGAAGGAAGCAGGGAAGGAAGTCAGAATAGCAAAGGCCCAAACTGAGGAAAAGATAGTCAACTTGGTTAAGAAGGGGGATAAAACCTTTTATAGGTACATCAGCGAGCATAGAAAGACAAAGGGAGGGATAGTGAGGCTGAATAGAATGAACGGTGGGTGGGCAGAGGGGGACAGTGAAAAAGCAGGGATACTGAATGAATATTTCTGCTCAGTATTCACAAAAGAGGAGGGGGAAGTGCCTAATCCAAGTAACAGAAGCACTCTTGATAGGGGGGTCGATCCCAGTCCTTTCACAGAAGAAAGGGTTCTGCAAGAACTCCTAAAACTGAAGGTGGACAAAGCAATGGGGCCTGATGGAATTCACCTCAAATTCTAAAAGATTAAGGGGGGAACTAGTGAAACCACTGGCTACTCTTTTTAATAAATCATGGGAGGATGGTGTGGTACCCGAGGACTGGAGGAAGGCGGATGTGATTCCCCTTCACAAAAGTGGGACCAAGATAGAGGCAGAAAACTACAGACCTATCAGTCTGACCTCTGTGGTAGGGAAGTGATGGAGTCACTCCTGAAGGAAAGAATAGTTGAGTACCTAGAGGCCAGTGGGGCTGGGACTCAAGGCAGCATGGGTTCACAGCGGGAAGGTCATGTCAGGCAGATCTAATAGATTTCTTTGACTGGATGACAGAAGTAGTAGACCAGGGAGGGCTGTGGACATGGCCTACCTAGACTTTAGCAAGGCATTTGACACAGTCCCACACAAAAGATTAATAGTCAAATTAACCAGCCTGGGAGTGGGTCCCAGGGTGGTAGCCTGAGTAAAACATTGGCTGGACAACAGGACACAGAAGGTAATTGTAAATGGAGTCCACTCTGAAGAAAGAGGGGTTACTAGTGGGGTACCGCAGGGTTCAGTACTGGGTCCAGTCCTTTAAATGTCTTCATAAATGACATTGCAGAGGGACTAGAAGGAAAAGTATGCCTCTTTGCAGATGACACAAAGATCTGCAATAGGGTTGATACACAAGGAGGCATGGAAAGGATGAGATGGGACTTGGCAAGGTTGGAGGAATGGTCAGAAGTATGGCAGCTAGGATTCAATGCAAAGAAGTGCAAAATAATGCACCTGGGAAACAAGAAACCAGGGCAAGAATACACAATGGGGGGGGGGGTAGTAACAACAACAAAAAAGGAAAGGGACCTGGGGGTAATCATATCAGATGACCTAAAGGTTAGCAAGTAATGTGAGAAGGCAGTAGGGAGGGCTGGGGGTATACTGGGATGCATAGGGAGAGGCATCAGCAGCAGAAAACTGGAAGTTGTTATCCCTCTGTACAGACAGTTGGTGAGACCCCATCTGGAGTACTGTGTCCAGTTCTGGAGACCCCATCTCTGCAAGGACATAGACAGGATAGAGGCAGTCCAGAGGAGGGCAACTGTAATGGTGCAGGGTCTGCAAGAGAAGCCGTATGAGGAGAGACTAAAGGAGCTTATATGTATACCCTTGAGGAAAGAAGGGAGAGGGGGACATGATAGAAACTTTAAGTACCTCAGTGGAATCAACAAAGTCCAAGAGGGTAGCATCTTTCAGAAAAGAGACGATGCAAGAACAGGGGACACAATTTAAAGATAGAAGGGGGCAGTTCAGGAAATGTGAGGAAGTATTATTTCACAGAGAGGGTAGTGGATGCAAGGAACAGCCTTCCTGAGAAGGTTGTGGGGTCTAAAACTGTGGGAGAATTCAAGAATGCATGGTACAGACATAAGGCAATTCTTGTGGGGGGTAGGAAGAAATAGGCTGTTGGTTAACTAGGATCTGCGGCCAATCCTGTAGGTAGGGAAATGGGCAGACTAGATGGGCCAAGCAGTCCTTATCTGCCGTCACAGTCTGTGTTTCTATGTTTCTATGCAGCAGCCTCGCCACCTGCAGCGTGGCAGTGGTGACCTCTAGGATCCATCTCAGCCGGGTATTCATTGCAGACTGATGGACTCCTAGGACAAAGAAGTGTACACGGTATGAGTGCGTGTCTGGAACACCCTAGCCCACCCACCGTGCGCAGTGGACAGTGGTGACATGCGCCCCTGAGATGGCACCCAGCCATCCGCAGTATGTGCACCCACACGTGCCGCCAACCCAGCACACCACAGCCATGCAGAACACTGCACATCAACACCACCTATGGGCCACACACCACCACTGTGGCAGGCAGGCAACATGGTAAAGTGACTGGATGGCAGCGGCACAGCTGGCAGCTGGATGCACCCACAGCCCACCTGTGGCAGCCACGCACATGTGCAATGGCCACAACATGGTGCAACAGTCACTGCAGGCAGTACACAGCTGCAATGGCCATGCGCATGGGGGCCATGGCCCACCCCCACCTCTGCTGCCCACCCTGCACAATAATGTAGCATATAACAGTGCCTATCTGCACACCATGGTGCACCTTGCAAGGGTCCCGCAGCACCGCCCCTGCGGCCTACACTCTGCGCTGGTATTCCAGCGGTGGCCTGCCTTGGCCCACCCACAGCGCCAAGCAGTTGGGCTCTCCTCCTGTCCTCTGGACCTGGGAAGGAAACATAGAGATGAACACATCAGTACCTGGCATCACCATATGTCCCCCCAGCACAGCGTGCTCCCTGGCCCAGCGCAGCCGCATCGCGATGGCACAGTGCACTCACGATGCGCCGCCCCAGTCTACATGGTGCACGGCCCCAGCACCCCCCCAGTATGGTGTGCCACCCTGCTGGCCCCACGGAGCACTGGTTAGGCACAGACACGAGCGATGCACACTTACCTGGCCATGGCATGGCACCCCTCCGGATGCGTGCCTGCAGTGTCTGGAGCCTGTCTGGGTCCCTCTGCTGTAGGTCCCCATAGTGGTGGTGGCACTGTTCACTAGTGTGCTGCACACCGGTGGCCTCCTCCAGCCCATCCACCACTTTCTGCCACACATCCGTCCGTGACCTGTCAAGGGGCACCTGCTCGAACAGGCGGCCTGTGTGTGGCTCCACCAGGGCCACAAGGTTTACTAATTCGATCTGGGTCCAGTTTGGAGCCCTTGCACTGCTGCAGCATGGCATTGCTGAATTGCAGTACAGCAAACAAAATGGTGCCCTGTAGCACACGAGCCCCATGTGCTGGGGATGCGTGTCTCGCACAGAGATGCACTGCCAATGGCTATCGCGTATCCCCGGAGATGCGTGATATGGGCATGGCCGCACTGGCACGTGGTGCAGGGCTGTCTGAGAGGCAAAGGGCACACCTGGGGTCAGGGGTCAGCATGCGCACCATGCGCAACTGCACAATTGGGACCGCCATGCAAGGTGCGCAATAGGGGCATGTGGGCATCATGGGCTATGGACCAATAGCGCCCGGGTGCCGTGGGCCACACAGTGCCTGAGCGCCACATGTCCAGTAATGGCCGAGCACCGTATCACATATTGCACAGTGTGTGAATGCTGCGCCAGTGGCGTAGGCATTGGCAGTGCACGCATGTGTACTGCCGGGCCTACTACACATGTCACAATGTTGCACCACGACTTGAGCATGCGCACGTCCATTGTGCTATGTACAATAACGTGATATTCAGCCGGCATATGCAGATTAGCTCATCAGCCTATCTGCGGTGCATCGGGGGCATTTGCATCTCATTACAGTTGCGCATCCCCTTATTTGCATGCGATGCACTATAAAGGCACCACGGGACAGCACAGGACATGGACCGGTGTTGTATCCTTCAGAGGTAAGCTGCAACGCTGAGGGGGTGACGGGACAGTGGATTGGGTGGGTGGTGTGGGTAGTAGCAGTCAATGATCACATGTCATCTCCCACAGGATGCAGCATGACCGATCATGAGGATGATGAGGAGCATGGGCCTGCACAAAAGCGTAGGCCCAACTTTACAAAGTCAAAGACGGATGCCCTGTTTGAGGCGTACCTCGACCAGGAGCCTCTGCTGAGTGGCTCAACAGGCACCCCACAGGCCAGGTCCACAGCATGGGATGGGGTGGTGAGGACTGTGAACCAGCAGGGCAGCCATCTGAGGTCTGTGCAGAAGTGCAAGAAAAAGGTCGGCACAGACAGGCGCAGGATTAAGGAGAAGGTAGCAGCCATCCAGGCCGCACGTGCAGCCATGGGCGGTGGACAGCCTGACATGCCACAGCTGATGCCGCAGGAAGAGATGGTAGCAGCCACCATGCAGTGCAGTGCTGTCGCGGGGGTGCCTGGTGGTGGATTCCAGACAGGTGGCAGCCCAACACAGCATGGTAGGTATAGCAGCATCTGGGGCAGGGGGGTGGGGGGGCTGGCTGGTGTAACAGTGGCAATAATGCGACTGTATTCTGTTTCAGCTCCAAAGCACCAGCATGCAGTGGCAGGGGAAGGGGTGTCCACCATGAGGACAAGCCTGGATCTGGAGGACCATCCTTCCACCTCCACTGGTGTCTGGGGGACAGTTCAGATGCAGCTCAACACCGGTGTCTAGCCAGATGCCCGTGGCATGGTTGTGGATGAGGCCCTGGCTGTGTTCCAGCAGGACACCAGCCATGGTGTACAGTTTGCTGAGACACAGATCGGGGCAGGGTCCAACATTGATGACAATGAGACCATCGTCCTGGTTAGTGGTGTTGCCGTCAAGGGGAGGAATCAATACCACTCACCCACCACGGCAGTGCAGATGGTGCCCTGGTGACAGTTGTCCACCCATCGGTCACCACCCCTGGTATCGCTGTGACCGCCAGCAATGTGGCACTGGCTGATGGTGGTGGTAGTGGTGGTGCAGCGCACAAGCGCTGCATGGCGCACAGTGGCTGGCGGGGCAGCAGCGGCAGTTGGACAGGGATGTTGGGGGGCCAGGTGCAGTGCCCGCCGCTGGTGCACCTGTGAATGTGCAGCACCCACCTGGGATGATATTTTTATGGTCTGGAGAGGGGACGAGGTAGATCTGAGTCTTTTTTAAACATACCTCAATAGCAGAAATCAAAATTTGTCTTTTACTATGGAAAGTGACAATTTCAAGATTTAGTTTTCAGATTTGTATATTTACAAAGGAGAGAAGGGTCTACGCACAAGTTTATATAGGTAAGACACAACAAAAAAAATACTACTTTACATTTTACTAGTTACCATGATCCGACACTGATACGTAGTATCCCTAAGTCTCAATTTATACGAGCAAAGTGTAATTGTAGTGAGTCATATGAATGTGAGAGAACTGCGGCAGCTATGAGCAATAGATTTTTGGAAAGAGGGTATCAGTACAGCTTTATCAGGGACATGGGTGCATTGATAGGGTCAATACCAACAGAACAACTCTTAAACAAATTTTCTAAACAAGACATAGGAGAGAGAATAGTTTTTTCTTCTCAGTATTACCATTTAAGCAAAAAAGTTAAGAATACTATACTTTCTAATTGGCATATTTGACAACTAGAGGATAATGCAGTTGCCAGATTCAAAAATACACCAATGTTTGCCTCACGTAGGAATCAAACCTTAAGGGACCTATTGGCCCAAACACAGCACCATTTACCAGAGAAATGGCAAAGGCAATTATTATTGGGTCCTTTAGCACTGAGCAATGTACCATGTGGCCATTGTTTTCAGAGTGAGAATTCTTCAAAAAAAGTGGAATTTGAAGATCCATACACCAACAAAAGATTCCCTATTCAGCAGCATATTGACTGTAAGAGTGACTATGTAGTCTATGGTATCCAGTGCCCCCGTGATAAGCTGTACGTGGGGAAGACTACGAGGGAATTAAGGAAATGTATAAGTGAACATAAGAGTGACATTCACCTTAAGGATGAATCACCTACTGTGGCTAAACATTTTAATGAGTCTGGACATTCAGCAACCGCACTCCATTTCTGGGGTCTTGAATTAGTCCCAGAACCCAGATCTACAAACATTACTTGGGATGTGGCTTTGAGAAGACGTGAAATGTACTTGATATTCCAACTGAATTGTCTGGATCCATGAGTTGGACTAAATGAGGACATGGAATGGCTTTTATACTATTAATACTTTTATAGTCCTTTGAAGGCGATTCAGAAACTGTTGTGATTATCCAAAACAAGTTTATTTATAAAAGTGTTATCCCGCCCTTTCATCTCCCATTATTGCAACTTTTTCCTCTTAGTATCATTAAACACAGTTTTGAAACTATTTAATATTAAAAGTAGAAGGATTGTCAGTACAAATAAAAAAAGTATTGTGGGCTACAAGCCCTTGGCGGGGGGCGAACTGCTGAGAGGTCACACCTCAAGGGAATCAACAAAGTCCAAGAGGGTAGCATCTTTCAAAAAAAGAGGTGTGCAAGAACAAGGGGGCACAATTTGAAGATAGAAGGGGGGCGGCTCAGAGGTAATTTAAGGAAGTATTTTTCACTGAGAGGGTTGTGGATGCATGGAACAGCCTTCCAGGAGGTTGTGGAGTCAAAACAGTGGTGGAATTCAAGCATGCATGGGACAGTCATAAGGCAATTCTAGGGGGTGGGGGTAGGAAGAAGTAGGCTGCTGGTTAACTAGGATCTGCAGCTTATCCATCAGGTAGGGAAATGGGCAGACTGGGTGGGCCAAGCGGTCCTTATCTGCCGTCAATTTCTATGTTTCTATTTAGGTTTCAGTATTCTGAGGTCCAGCATCTTTCTACTGAGCCATTAAATGTGATTTTATGCTACAGTTTAGCAGTGATCAGCCACAGTCACTCGGAGACTGTGAGACATCATCTGTGACGTCTGTTTCACCCCCTGTTTACTGCGAGATTTAAACTCGCATTTGCGCACCACAAGATGCTCCCTTGGTTCAGGTTGGCATCCTGATGGTGCAGCCACTTGAAAGTAAGTTAATCGAGCTACTTTATTTGAGAATTGGGTCTTTTTATTCCATGGTTACTCAAGTGAAAAATACAATTTTAAATGCCTGATGTTTTATTCTATTGCAGTCTGTTGAAAGTCTGTTCGGATTAGTTATTGAAACACATAGTGACTAAGCAATGGCGAGGGGGCAGACATTTATTTCAATATTATAAATAAGGTATTCACATCAAAGATATAATAGGTTTGTTTGCACATGCATATTTTTATTTAAATGCAAAGGTATAAATATCAGGGTAAAGCAGATTTTTTCCTTTTCTTTCTAGCTCTGTAACTAAGTCCTAGATGATGATGGTTATTACCTTCTATGCACTTAAAAATCAGGTTGAGAAACTCATTTTTTATAAGGGTCTTATAGTTTGAAACATGATTTATCACAAGGTACTAAGAGTACATATGATTTCTTTTGTAGCATACAAGTTAACCTGAGGGGTATAACATATTCTGGCAATGAGAAGCAAGTCAAATTGATAATTATTAAAGGTAAAGGACCTTTTTAATTCAAAAAAATGTTTATCTATTTCTTTCTCCTGCATTTGCTGCATTGTTTATTTAAAGTCTGATTAATTTCAGTAATAATTTGATTGAACTTGTAAAAAAATGTTCATGTTGCATATGAGACCCAGAGTTGTCTGCAGAGTATGAAGATTGTATAGGAAATGTACTTAATTTCTTCTGTCTTTGTTTTATTTTAGAAAAAAACGTACAAAGGGACCTGAAGAAGTGACGTTGCCATGAAACTGTTGTCCCAGAATAAAAAATAAATAAAGAACTTTATTGATACAGTGGTGTTCATCCTTGATTATTTTGTTGTTGTATGTTGCAGGTGCTAAAAGGATGACCCAAACACTAAACGAATTAGTAATCAAATAAGGCAACCTGATAAGCTTTTATTGACAGGTGATCGGACCAGCCCCATCGACCTATCCTTCTCGGGTGGTGTTGTGCAATTTCAGATCTATTAAAAACAAGACAGAAATAATTGCTGATCTTGTTGCATCATCTGATATGGGTTGCATCGCCGAGACCTGGCTTGATGAAAATGCTAGACCAGTTTTGGAATCAGCTGTTCCTGCTGGGTACTCGGTGGTACACTACCCAAGAAAGGATCATACGGGTTGGGGTGTGGCAATATGCTTTAACTTGGACCTGATCCTCACAGTCTTCCCAGTAGGAACAATGAGATCCTTCAAATGTGTAGCCGTTCAAGGGTGTGCAGATATAGATTACAGGATCCTTCTCATCTACTGACCTCCAGGGGATAGGAAAGAGTTCCTGCAGGAAGTCATGGACTTCATCATAGAAATGGTATTGGAGTTGCCCGGATGAATTATTCTGGGTGACTTCAATGCCTGGCTTGATTATGAACTCTCTCAGTTTGGTCAAGACTTCCTCCAACTAATGTATTCATTGGGCCTGACACAGGTTGTTACCTCTGCAACCCATACTTAGTCATTCATTGGACCTTGTCTTCCTGCTTAGAATGGAGGTCTTTGGCCTTATGGTGGAGCCAGTCATACAGTCAGACCACCATACTGTGAGGTTCTTGCCTGAGACCCCCTCAATACTGTACACCCTCCCCTATGGAGATGGTCCAGTATCACCCTTTGAGGGGGGTTGACCCCACAGGGTTGGATGGCAGTGCTGGATCTTTCAGATCTGATGAGTGTGTGTGCGAGGAGCCAGGGGTACTGGTTTTGACCTATAACAGGGTTAGTACCAAGACCCTCGACTCCATTGCACCTGCTCATGTTCGAACTCTCACCTCATACCAGAGATCCCCTTGGTTTGACAGGACTCTCAGGGAAATGAGGAGGAGGAGGAGTTGAAGGTTGGAGAGGTGCTGGCGGAGATCTAGTTTGTGGGAGGACAAGCTTAGATTGATAGTCCATTATAGAGACTATCAATCAGCAATCTCCTGTATAAAGGAAGAGTTCCTGTCCAAGGAGATTGCTTAGGCAATCAATAGACTGGCTCAGCTCTTTTGCACCATGGACAGGCTGTATAATCTGGCCTGTCTTTGGTCTGAGGGAGCCTTTTCACGGTCAAGATGTGATGAGGTCACTCTATTTTATTCTGATAAGATTGCCTCTATCAGATCGGAAATCCAGGCAGCATCCTCAAAGGGACATTGCGGTGAAGGGCGTGAGGTCATAGATGCTCTGTCTGACTCAACTTCGACCAGGTAGCTGTAGTGGATGTCATGAGGGTCATCTGGGAGCTTCGGCCAACTTACTGTAGTTTGGACCCAGGACCAACATGCTTCCTTCTGGAGTGTGTTTATGTCGTCAGCCTGGTCCTGGCTAAGATAGTCCGATGTTCTCTGGTGTTGGGTCTCTTTGCAGGGCCCCTGAAGGAGGGGATTATAAGATCCCTTCTTGAAAAACCATCACTAGACATGGATTGTCTGGCAAACTACAGACCCATCTCTAATGTTTGCTTTGTGAGGAAGGTTATCGGGAAGATGGTGGCCAGGCAACTGGAGACCTATTTAACATCCCACAACATCTATGAGCCTCTCCAGTCTGGTTTCAGGAAAGGCATAGTACCAAGATTGCCCTGGTTCGGGTGCTAAATAATCTCCTGGTGGTGAGGGATCGGAGGAGTCATTCCATTCTTGTTCTCCTTGAGCTCTCGGCAGCATTTGACACTGTGGACCGTGGGGTGCTGATGGAGTGCCTGCGGGTCGTTGGTACAGTCCTCAACTGGTTTAGATCTTACCTCACTGGCAGGTCACAACGTGTGGTGTCTGATGTCTTTTCCTCCTCACCCATGTCTCTGCCATGTGGGGTCCCGCAGGGCTCCGTCTTGTCCCCCATTTGTTTGCGGTGTATATGCTTCTACTAGGGGACATTATAAGGTGGTATGGGCTGAGGATTCACTGCTATGCAGATGATACTCAGCTGTACACTTCCTTTGCATTTGAGCAGCAGGAGATGGTCTCGATATTTAACTCTTACCTGACTGAGGTCCAGGACTGGATGAGGGCGAAATGGTTGAGGCTGAATCCGGATAAGACTGAGGTACTGGTGTTGAAATCTGGTCACCAAAGGGCAAGGATGCAATCTGGTAGAGTCTCAGGGCTTAGGCTTGGGGACTCTCAGTTGTTTACCTCTGACTGGGTGAGGAACTTTGGCGTTGTTTTGAACTGCGGCATGATGCTTAGATCTCAGGTGCCGGCCATAGTCAAAACCTTTTTGTATCATCTAAGACAAATCACCAGTGTGAAACACTTGATACCCCCAGCTGAACAGCCAGCACTGGTTCATGCTTTTGTGACCTCGTGCCTGTATTACTGCAATGCCCTGTACATAGGGATAATGGGGGGAGATCTATGCTGCCTGCAGCTTGTGCAGAATGCAGCAGCCAGTTTGTTGACTGGCCTACTCAGGTTGTGTCATATTACATCTGTGCCCACTGATCTGGATACTTGGCCTCCCCCCTCAGAACATTAGGCTACCTGCTCATCGGAAGCGCTGCCTAGCACTGATTGGTATACATGCCTTATATTATGCTGATTGGAGGACTCTGAAAGTTCCCACTCTCAGAGCTGTATCAGTCCCTTACACAAATAGCCTCTTTGGACCATTTGTCACACATCATAGCTAACACTTTACCAAAATACTACTCATGCTGGAATCCCTTTATCATGTTTTTAAAACCTAGGACCAGCATTAGCTGACATATCACCCTGATAATACCTGTTATTACTGTGTCTACCCCCTGGCTGCGGACTGCAAATCTTGCTTCAGGCTACTTAAGACAACTGACCATGTAGAGACTACATAGCTGTATTAAGAAGTGTTTTTCTGGTTACTGGTTCCTATACATATTATTTATCTGTTTTTGGGGTTTTATAAGGCCCAGGGTAGAGAAGGCACCACAGGGCATGGATTAAGCTAACATGTACATTTTATACTCCACTTAATTGGTGGCTAGCTTCCTATCCCTGGTAGGTTCTACTCCTTTCAGACTCCTGAATGTCCACTTATCAACCAGGATAACTGGTTTTACCTTCATGCACATATTTTCTGTACCCAGGCATGTGGTTGTATATGTTATTGTTATGTCAATAATACTTTGCTCATGATATGTACTGTATGTTCTGCTGAAAACAATAAAAATTATTAACATAAAAAAACAACAACATCGGGGGTGGGGGGCATGTTTTTCTTATGCAGCCCCAGTCCTGTGGAACTCCCTCCCACATCATATTTGAGATAGTCCAACAGTGGACATTTTTAAATGGGAGCTCAGGACCTTCCTGTTCAGAGACGCTTTTATGGGAAGCTAAGAATATTTTACTGAAATCACTTGTATTTATTTTGGCATATGTTTGTGTGTTTTAGCATTGTATTTTAAAATTTTTTAGGAACCATTGTTGTGAAGTGCATTGCATCACACTAGAGATGTGCACACTACGAAACAAGATTTGATTGATTGATTGACGGAACTGCAGCCCTCCTTTCCACATCACTCATACTCTGGCGCTGACACCCAGCCTCCACCAAGTGGCAGCCAAGGAGTGAGATGTCATTGTTGAGTACCTAGAGGCCAGTGGGGCACAGGACCCAAAGCAGCATGGATTCATGATGGGAAGGTCGTGTCAGATGAATATAACAGATTTCTTTGACTGGGTGACCAAAGTAGTAGACCAGGGAGGGGCTGTGGACATGGCCTACCTAGATTTTAGCAAGGCATTTGATACAGTTCCACACAAAAGATTAATACACAAGATAGCCAGCCTCGGAATGGGTCCCAAGGTGGTAGCCTGGATAAAAAATTGGCTAGACAACAGGACGCAAAGGGTAGTAGTAAATGGAGTACACAGTGATGAAAGGAGGGTTACTAGTGGGGTACCGCAGGGTTCAGTACTGGGACCGGTCCTTTTTAATGTCTTTATAAGTGACATTGCAGAGGAACTGGAAGGAAAAGTATGTCTCTTTGCAGATGACACAAAGGTCTGCAACAGGGTTGATACACAAGATAGAGTGGAAAGGATGAGAAGGGACTTGGCAAGGTTGGAGGAATGGTCAAATGTATGGCAGCTCAGATTCAATGCAAAGAAGTGCAAGGTAATGCACATGGGAAACAAAAACCCAGGGGAAGCGTACACGATGGGGGGTGAGATACTGACAACAGTAAAAATAGAAAGGGACCTGGGGGTAATTATATCAGATGACCTAAAGGTGGGCAAGCAATGTGAGAAGGCAGTAAGGAAGGCTGGGGGGATGCTGGGATGCATAGGAAGAGGCATCAATAGTAGAAAACAGGAAGTTGTTATCCCTCTGTACAGACAGTTGGTGAGACCCCATCTGGAGTACTGTGTGCAGTTCTGGAGACCCCATCTCCTCAAAGACATAGACAGAGTGGAGGCTGTCCAGAGGAGGGCAACCAAGATGGTGCAGGATCTGCACCAGAAGACATACGAAGAAAGACTAAAGGAGCTTAATATGTATACTCTGGAGGAAAGAAGGGAGAGAGGGGACATGATAGAAACTTTCACGTACCTCAAGGGAATTAACAAATTCCAAGAGGGTAGCATCTTCCAGAAAAAGACATGTGCAAGAACAAGGGGGCACAATTTGAAGATAGAGGGGGATGGCTCAGGGGTAATGTGAGGAAGTATTTTTTCACTGAGAGGGTTGTGGATGCATGGGACAGCCTCCCTGATGAGGTCGTAGAGTCAAGAACAGTGGGGGACTTCAAGAATGCATGGGACAGCCATAAGGCAGTCCTAGGGGCGGGTAAGAGGAAGTAAGCTGTTGGTTAACTAGGATCTGTAGCTTATCTGTTAGGTAGGAAAATGGGCAGACTAGGTGGGCCAAGTGGTCCTTATCTGCCGTCAAATTCTATGTTTCTGTGTTTCTATGTTTCATCCCTCCCCACTCCAGGAGAGGAAGCAGTCCATCGGACGCGTGATCCTCTCCCTTCCAGCCAACCCCCAGCGACCCAAGCTCATTCCCAAACCGGAGTTGCCTGCATGGTGAGAGGTAAAATGCATAGTTCCTCAGCCCTCTGTGCCACTGGGCCAACTAATGGATAAGAACTTTATATGAAAGAGTGGTAATGGAACCCTATATCAATTTCTGGCAGGAAGCTTCAGTAATAGAAACATAGAAACACAGACGGTGATGGCAAAAAAGACTAATAGTCCATCCAGTCTACCTGAGTTCTCTGTCTAACCCTGGGACCTATTGTCCATCCAGGGTCCTAACCCTCCCCCTCCTCCCCCTTTTCACCTTCCCAGTTCTGTCTCCTCGAGAGACCACTATACCCTTCACTCTGTCCCAACCATCTTTGAAACCATCAACTGTTTAAGCATCCACCACTTCGACTGGTAGACTGTTACATGGCTCCATCACCCTTTCTGTAAAATAATACTTCCTCATGTCCCTCCTGAACCTCCCTCCTGTCAGATTCCACTCATGCCCTTGTGACCTCAGACTAGCATTTAAAGGATACCTAAACAACATTTCGACAACAATCTAATCAAAACTCTGACTCCATAGGTGACTAAAGGAAAGGCTGCTGTATTCATTAATGCTAAAACTACATTTACATCATTTACCTAAATGTTATTCCAGAGCATTTAAAAATTGTAAAATCAGCCTTCCAATTTAAAAAAAAAACTCTTACCTACTTCCTAAAATGGCCGACAAATGTGTTATGTGATGACATAATTGGAGCCAAAGTCAGAGAGAGATATGGCTCTCTATAGTGCTAACTAGTTTTTTTCCCTTTGTATAGAATTGTTTCACCAAAATGGTCAGAGCCATGTGCATTATTTTGTATAATACACATGTTAGGCTATGGTTCTGTTCATTTTGTTTACTTTAACATGCTGAAATTGTGTTTTAACCCAACCGATTTTCTCTGTGGCAAAACACAGTGCAGTACAAATCTTGAATAAGCTGGTGGTCTAGAGGTTATGGCAGATCCAAGATGCTACAGTGGGGGTGCTGGGGTGGTGTGCGTGCTTAATGTGCACTTTTAAATGTTTTTATTAAACCTTTATATTTTCTGCTATTATTCTTTTCTAATATGCTTTTAACAGAACCTACAAATGCAAGCCATAGTTTGAATGTAAACATTGTACAATCAATAAATCAGACTTCTTCAACAAAGTGAAATGCAGCAGCAGCAGCAAGCAAATACATTACTATGTTGGGGGTGGGTTGCAGCCACACCCTTCGCCACCCCCTAGAGACACCACTTTTTTGTAGCAAAGTTCTTGTGCAGTTCAATGTTAGAGTTCATACTTTTTTGAAACTCAAATATATGCTTGTCTTGTTTTCTTTTTCCATGGGAAATAATAAGAATAAGGAGAATCAGCATTTATATAGTGGTTTTCATACACATTGTATCCCAAAGTGCTTTACAAGCAATACTACACTGGTAGTAAAGTGACTGAACATGTAGTGGCAGCCAATTCACACATTAATGCACACACACACACACACACACACACACACACACACACACACACACACACACACACACACACACACACACACAGCCTTGGACTATTGCATGAAATGGGTTTATGGGAAGGAGAATGTTGGCCAGGACAATGGGGTCTGGTAGTGATTAAGGTGTTGGCAGCCCCACATCTTATTTCTCACAGTAATCTGCTCATATTTCTCTCCTTCTGTCTTCCCCTTCACTGAATATAGCAGCACCTTGCAAGATTGGCCTTCTCAGTCCCCCTCTGGCATTCATTCTTCACTATTCCTCCTCACAACGAAAACTGGTGAGCTCATCACCCTCGGCATCATGAATGCAAGTAGTACAGTCCCTGTTTTATTTTGACATATCAAATATAAGCATATATTTCCAGTAAGTCAGGCTGATAGCAACAGGGAACAAGGGGAATGATGGGCTTTCCTATCCTTAAAAGATCTAGACTACCTTTGATTAGGCACTATTAAATATTATACAATGAGGTATGAAAATCCTGTAAACTCACTGGTCAAAACACATCACAGGACCGTGGTACATCCTGCAATAACCCACACCCTGTCGTGCCTTATTGCTTAAATGGGTGTGCACATCATTATGCACATCATGTAATAGTGCCTAATCATAGGTGGCTTAGATCTTCTATGGGCAAGAAAGCCCACTTTTCCACTTGTGCCATGCTTGCTATCAGCCTGGCTTACCAGAAGATCATGTTTATTATTAATATGTAAACATAACACAGGAGACTGTACTAACCACATTCATGATGCAGAAGGGTAGTGAACTCACCAGTTTTGGTGTGGGGAACAGGTGAGGAGAATGAATGCCAGAGAGGGACTGAAGAGGCCATTCCAGCAGGGTACAGCTACTATATATTCAGGTTAGTTGAAGAAAAGAAGGAGGACGTTGAGCAGAGGACGTTGAGCAGATCAGTGTGAGATCTGAAATGTGGGGCTGCCAGCATCGTGATCATTACCTGACTGTGAATAAGAGTGGCAGGGCTGCACCTAAACTGTTACTTGAATTCAGTGTAGGGAGATTACCCTCAGGGTGGGGGGGGGTGTTGGTGTTTGTTAGGACAGTATTGAGGAAGCTGTGTATAGCTCATTCAAGATTCAGAAGGGTGGTAGTCAACCAACTCGCATTGTGGAGTAAAGCACAGAAAAGTACTGGAGAAGAACTGCTGGGAACTGTCTTGTGGGATTCTGCAGATCACAGGTAAAGGAGTAGACTGCCACTGGAAGTCGGGTGGATTCGCTCAAGGTATTAGTATGCCTCCTGCTAATAATATTGTTATCCATTGTAAGTGCAGCCCTTATGAGGGCATAAGCAGCAGTTTTTATGGTGGGTCATGATGCTTATTGCTTGGCCCTCCAGGAAGACCTAGTTGTTGGTTAATGAGGTGGGGAAAAAAAACAGCAGGGAAACTGTACACACTACCTTCACTGTGCAGAAGGGTGGTGATACACTCAATATTTACTGTGGGAACAGAAGTCAAACATTGAGAATGTGGTCTGGAGAGTGATTTGGGAGGCATTTTTTAACAGTGCCAGCTGATGATGCGAATCTGTATAATTGTGTGCACAACTCTCTGAGGTACAAGATTACAATCTGAGCTGTGATAATTCTCTTCATGAGACCGTAAGCTCATATGCAGCCACAGGCAGTACTAAGGACAGGGTATGGATGGTGGGGTGTTCAGCAAAAGGCAGGCTAGGTGCAGGGGATTCACATGGAAAAAGAAAGCCTTATTTGTGAATGAACAAGAGAGCATGAGCTTTGGAACTGAACCAGACCGGTGCTTTGCTGTGTGACCCTAAGCAAATCACTACACTTCCTTGAGCTACCAGGCCACACCTGTAAACAATCTGTCAGGTTAGTGTGTCTCTCTTGGTTAACAAAAAAACAAAATTCAGTGCATTACATAACCACTAGATCATCAGATATTTGAAGTGTTGTACTGTAATGCAGTTTGCCAAAGAAAAAGTCAGTTGGATTGCAAAACATTTTCCGCAAGTTAAGGTAAACAAAGTGATCAAAATCATAGCCTACCATGTGTACTGATCAAAATAATCCACGAGTTACTACATGGTGCTGATCATTCTGGTAAAACAATTAAAAACAAAGAGGGAAAGAAGAACTAGTTAGCACTATAGAAACATATGTGGGTCTCTGTCTGTGGCTCCGATGATGTTATCAGGACTCATCACTTAACACACTTGGCAGACATCTTAGGCCCTGTCCACACTACGCCTCTGTAATGTTACAGAGTGCCCAAACCGCTACCACAATGGTTTGCATTTACACCTGTAACGTTACAGGAGGTGTTTTCATGACCGTTGTTGAAACCACATGTGAGGTGGTTTCAACAACAGTTATGAAACCGGTCCCGCCGTGGTAACGTTACTGGCGGTAGTGTGGATGAGGTGGTAATGGTCCCCGCAGGGACCGAGCGCAGCGAAGGTGATTGTGGGATTGGGCGCTGTGTAACGGTCTTCTCGACTCCTGATGTGGACCGCAGTGCCGGTCCTGTAACGGACACCACCAAGGTGTGGATGCGACTGCACCGCCTCGCTGTAACGGATTGCATCCGCTATTTGGCCAGAGCGTAGTGTGGACGGGCCTTAATGGAGAAAACCAAGGTTGTTTGAAAGTGAAAGGCTGATGTTTACATTTTTCAAAAGCTATGAAACTGCATTTATGTTATTTATATAAATGCAGTTTTAGTATGAATGTAAACAGCAGCCTTTACTTTACCTCGTAATGAAGCCAGATTTTGGAGTCTGCAGTTTTAAAAAACTGCTTGTTTAGGTAACGTATTAGCTAAATAGTTCCTCGCTGTTCACCTTGTTTATTCCTTTTAGAAACTTGAAGGTTTCTGTCATATCTCCCTTTCCCTTCTGGTCTCCATTTATTACATGTTCAGTGCCTTCAGGCATTCTTCTTAAGACCTCTATTGGGCATGAATAATTTTCGTTACCCTGCACTGCACAGTCTCCAGTCTGTCCCTATCATTCCTGAGGCAAGGGATCCAGAACTGGGAGCAGTACTCCTGGTGTGACCTCACTAGTGATATACAAAGGGGTAGTACCAGTAATAGTATAATGACGTGTAAAACAGGGATGCCCTTCAAATCTATACTGTACATCTTCTCCCTGGACCCCAACAAGGTTAATACAAAATTGTTATATTTTTTCCCCTTCCTGTAGCATTAGAGGTAAAATTATACAACATTTTTTCCAAGGTTTTCTGAGGATCCTGTTTGAACCTAAGAAAGAGGGACCTGACGTATAGAGACTTGGCTCAGGATGGGGTCAAAACGATCAACCCAGTGATATTCTTTAATTGTTCATTTTTAAATAGTAATGTCATTCCAGCCATACCAACTTCAGACAAGCCCTGGATCCTTATGATTTATGACTGGCTGTTACCTGTTATTTAGGAGTGGGGAAATGGCAGAATAGTGAGCACACACCAAGACAATATCCACGTTATACCCTCATATGTTAGGTCCACTCTTTTATTTATTTATTAGCTTTTGGTAACCAGGTAAGTGCATTCAAAATTAAGAGATGGAACCTTTCTCTCGAAGTTGTGAGTGTGTGGGATCCAGGAAACAATTGCATTCTATTAGAGCCAAGCTCCTCTCCACCACTGGAACTGAACTTTTGTTGGGCTAGTGGAATAGCAGATGCCAATAGTCAATCAGTTAACCCCCAAACTCCACAGTACTTCTGGGATATTATATGGCTAGGGAATGGGATACATGAGAAAATGGCTCTCAGAGGTTCTTTAAAAGATAAGAGAGTGGAGGAATGAAAGTGCCCCTTCACAGTATATGCGCAGGAATCCTGGAAACCATGCAAAAGGAAGGCCCATTAATTATCAATTAATAAACAACAGACAATCCAGCACCAATTATATTTGATCTTTACATTTATTTAGTTTTTATTTACCAGGTTAGGTGTGCCAGCCAAAGTTGACTATTTTCAGGCATGACCTGGAAGAATACATACATAAAATGAAATGAGATTATACAATACATAGTATATAGTACAGGTAGATTAGATACAGATCAAGTCAGACAGTACTTGAGATAGTACATATGGCTAGGCAGAGATGACAACAAGGTGACATGAGTACATGCAAATAACAACTGAAACTGGGCTAAGTGGCAGTTATAAAGACATTTTATAGCAAAGCTTGTTTACAAGTATAGCGGTGTCATGGAAGAGATAGGGTGGTTGGCTGTGAGGCATTAAGTGGGATCAAAGCATGTGCAAGTGTCCCAGGATAGGTGGTGATATAGTTCTTTTTTGAAGATTGGGTGGGAGTTTGCCTGCCTCAGGGCAGGAGGAAGGGAGTTCCAGGTGGCCGGGGCAGTGCAGTGAAATGCTCTAGAGCCTTTTGAAGTAAGACACCTAGGTACGGTAAGTAGAAATCTGTTTGCCGAACATAGTCTGTGGGCAGGTGTCTGTGGTACAAGTAGAGCTGCAAGGGAGGAGGGGATTTGGTTACGGATTACAGAGTCTGTGAGGGTACCTAGGGTATATAGTCGGTAGGCAGTTGGGGAGAGCCAGCCTAGGTCACTATACAGTGGTGCTCGAGGTGATGGGAAGAGGATGCATACTGACATATGTTGTTATACACGACAACCCATTTATGGAGAGCAAGCTTTTGGGTATTAGCAAAAGTGGAGACACCATACGTCAATGCAGGAAGCAGAATACCCTTGGCAATTGCCAGTTTAGCAGATGATGTTAATAGGTGACTAGTTTTGTGGGCGATTCCAAATTTGGCATTTGTTGCTTTGCAGGT
Source organism: Neoceratodus forsteri (assembly GCA_016271365.2). Lineage (NCBI taxonomy): Eukaryota > Metazoa > Chordata > Ceratodontiformes > Ceratodontidae > Neoceratodus > Neoceratodus forsteri. The sequence continues at coordinate 146,688,632 of CM057449.1, forward strand.
TGACTGGATGTGCAGACTGAAGTCAAGGGATTTATCAAGAAGACTTCCAGGTATTTGAAGGATGTGACACAGTCGATGAGAGACCCCCCAGAGTCATGGAATTGGAAGGGTTCCTTACAGGCCCTGAGTTTGGGGGCAGTGCCAAATAGGATGGATTGGGTCTTTTTAGTGTTGAGGGTGAGCTTATTAGCAGTTACCCATGTTTACACATTCCTGAAATCCGAAGAGAGATTTTCATTAATGATGTTGACTTTGTCAGTGCTGATGTAGAGGACGAGATCATCAGCGTATAGGATAGCTGAGCAGAAGAGTATGGCATTATTTATGCTGTTAATGTATAGTGAGAAAAGAAGGTGTCCCAGGATAGAGCCCAGGGGTACTCCAATGTCAGTGTTGGTCACATCCGAGAGAGCGGAGTTGAATTTAACAAGTTGTAATCTGTTTGATAGGTAGTCGTTAAACCAGTCAACTACTGAGGATGAGAAGTTAAGTCTATGCAGTGTTGAGAGAAGCAGGGAATGATCAACAAGATCAAAAGCCTTGGTAAGATCGATAAATACTGCTCCAGTGAGTAGGCCTTTGTCCATGTTGCAGAGTACATCGGTGGAGAATTTAAGAAGAGCGGTTGAGGTACTGTGTCCTTTTCTGAAACCATGCTGAGTGTCCGAGAGAAGGTTGTTCTTTATGAGATAGTCTATGGTTTGGGTTGCAGCAAGATTCTCCAGTAGCTTGCTTAACAAAGAGAGGATGGCTATGGGCCTGTAGTTGCTGATATCCTTTGGGTCTCCTTTTTTAAGGATAGGAGTAACTCGGGCAATCTTTCAGAAATATGGGACAACACCAAGAGAGAGAGACAGGGTGAAAATCTTGGCCAATGGTGAGGCAATCAATGGTGCCACTAGCTTCAGTAGTCGTGGCTCGAGTGAATCTGAGTCATTGACATTACAACACTGATTTATACAATTCTCAAAAAGTACCCTTCAGTTGTGTTTCACTGTATGCAAATACTGTCTATGGCAGGCCACTAGAGCTCTTTATTTTATTTATTTATTTGTTGACCAAGTAGGTACACTGATCCTAGGGACTGTTTTCAGGTATGACTTGAGCAATAAAGATGGTGCTTACAATAACAAAAAGGCCACATGACATGAGTAGAGATAACATACAGCACATCATTATGCTAACACATACAATACAATACAGAGGTCCTGAATAACAATCAGTGCATCAGAGTGCTAACATGTATGATACTATGTTAGAGTCCTGAGGAACATATCATGCATCAGAGGGGTAACATGTAACTTGCTATACAAAGGATCTGGAGTGCCATAATTGGTACAATCTAACGGTACATTGGAATATGATAACTGAATGTACAGTAAAACAGAATAAAAGGAAATAGGAGCAATATTAACAAGATCTGGCAAGCAAATTACAACTGTAAGTATAGCACAGCAGTACTGTAGTTAAAGAGGACAGGAAATTATTTCTGATTGGCTGCTGTTCATGTTACCATCTACAGAAATGATACACACACGTAACTGATCCATATGTGACTGTACTCGAATGAAAAGAGTGGTAAAAAATGTATTTTTCATTGTTTTATTTTTATGGGCAGCATTCTGTTACAGTTCTCTTCATGGAACCAGCGACCAGGAGTTTTAACTATGTCACGGTTTGTGTACAGAACTCTGAACGTGGTTCTGATAGGATAGTAGCTCATACTTAGCATTCTGTACACAAACTGCAACATAGTAAAAACCCCAGATTACCAGTTCCATGAAAAGAACTGTGCAGAAGTTGTCCATAAAAAGAAAACAATCGAAAACAGTTTTTCACATCAGTGTTTATTCACGTAATGTTAAATAAGAATCATTTGGACTTATGAATTTCATTTCTGTAAATTGGAACATTACTAACTGCTGCCAGTTAACATAAATTTCCTGTCCCTTTTAACAAAACTAGGATCGACAATAGCTTATGCAGAACTGCATAATGATACATAGTGATAACTTGCTAGGAAATAGAATGGTTTACCACACAACAGCAGCATTTACTTCCACAGGTAATACACACAGAATAACACTCTTATAAGTGTTGTTACCTCTTTAAGAAAACAGGGATTGCTATATGTTCAGTTTTGGGATGGGTGTACAATTGATAGCACTATGTGAACATACATTATATACCCTTCCAATAAGCTAGTACAGTGTAAAAAGTATTTTTTTCCTCTATTACTGTACGTACAGATTGCACTGCATGAATGGAACTTGCTTCAAACTTTATGAGTCTTTTATTTTAATAAAAATTCTCCTACTCTTTTTGAGACATGGCATGGGATCTTTAACGTTCACCTGAACAACCACCAGAACAGGCATATGGGACTTTGGTTCAATGTCTAATCCGAAAGACGACACCTCAGGTCATGTCATGTTTACAGAAAATAAACAACAATAAATGTATTTATTTATTAATGTATGTATGTATTTATTTACTTATTTAATCATTTGTATACTGGGTGGGCACACTGATCCAATGGACCATTTTCAGGAGCAACCTGGGCCATGAAGATGGCATATAGGTATATACAGTTAGAAGTACAAGTACATAGGTACAGAGGTACAAATACAGTCCCAGAGAAATAAGTGTCACGACAATATACAGTATGGGGAAAAATTGCAGCAGAGTTGGAAGTACAGTAAAGTGTAAAACCACATTAAATAATTGTTCAGTAAAGTACATCAGAGGTGCAACAGACATAAATACAGAAAAGTGTAATACACGACAGAATAATTGTACAGTACATTTCATCAGAGGGGCAATAGGCATATGGCACAGTCATGGTAGCTAGACTGAGATACCCTAAAAAACTCAAGAAACCTTTGATTACAAGGATGTCCATGGGGGGGGGGGCATGTACACAAGGCAGCAGCCATTAAAGCAGCTTTATAGTGGAATTTAAATTCAAGGTGGGAGTTCAGAGAGCGAAAAGAGGGCAGTGTGATTTATTAAATACCAAAACATTTACACTGTGCTTGTAATTTTAACAAGTCAGCCTTAAATTTGGTCTGGGACTGATTTGTCTATTGCCTCCAGTTTAACACCGAATCAAATGATCTGATGGTCATTGGGTCCCAGTAGGTCCAGCACACTCACCTCCCCCATACTGTCGCTATAAGTAAGCACTACTTCTAGTGTATCTGACTCCATAGCAGGCTCCTCTAGTGTCTGTGCTAGGAATGCATCCTGAAAGACTTCTACCTCTACCAGCTGCTGGCATGTTGCACTTGCTGCTACTTGGATTCCCCAGCCCACATCTGGTGTATTGAAGTCCAATAGTAGCAACAACTCCCCTTGCCTTGCTGCCATTTTGATCTCTTCCCTTAATTCCCAGTCTCCTTCCTCCATTTGAGATGGTGGTCTATAAACCAGCTTTATTATGATATTTCATCACCCTTACACAACTACCTGCACCATATTGTTGCTATGTGTTTGCTATGCCCTTATCCTTCATCTCTAACGCTTTTATACTTTCCCTTAAATATAGCAGCCCTCTCCTCTCCTTTCCCTTCTTAATTTTCCTGAGCACAATATACTCTGGAATGGTCATGTTCCAGTCATTTTACGGGGTTGTTCATGTTTCCCTGATCACCAACAGATCCAGGCTTGCCTCAGCTACCATTGCCTCCAGATCACTGATCATATTTACCAAGCTTCTGCATTCATGCCTTCTAAATCACCTGTTTCTTCCTGTTCTTGGCCCAGCCCATTTACTAGTTCTCCTGACCTCCAAGCCATCTTTTTCCCATTCTCCCTTCTGACATTTCCTAACTGTTTACCACAAGGCTTCTCTTCTGTCACTTTTCCCATTCTTCCCCTCTTTTCCCCTTCCTTTGTTTTCTGTTTTTCTCTCCTTGTTCACTAGCACTGGGGGGAGGGGTCATCAAGATCCCTTTTAACTGAGTAAGTAGACCTGTGTACTTCTAATCTTCCTGCCCTCCTGCTAGTTTAAAGGGCTCTAAATGTGCTCTTTATACTTACTCCCTAGCATCCTAGTGTCTCCTCAGATGGGCGAAGGACATCCCACTTGAATAGCCTTCTGTCCCTCCATAGGGGTTCCACTCCCCTAGGCACCACATCCCTCCTCTGTGCACCACTCATTTAGCCCAGTGTGGAATCGAGTGCTAAGATCACTTCTCCCCTCTCCCCCTGTTCCAAACTGGCAGGACAGAAGCAAATATCACTGTTGCTACCACCTGTTTGAGCCTCCCCCCCATGTTTTCTAAAGCTATCTGTAACCACCGCCTGAGGTCTACAAGCCAGGACATTGGTCCCCTGGTGGACAATGACATCGAAGCCACATTCCCTTCCCTTCCCACCCTGACTATCCTCTTACCTTGTTGCATCCATCCCATGCAAGGATCCTGGCATTCACCTTACTGCTCTACTCACCCTACTCACTTTCCCCACTTCTCCTGCTGTCTCCCATAAAATGGAGTCCCCTATCATGAGTACCTTCCTCTTGCTAACTTTTTCCTGTAACTTCAGTTGCACCTCAGGTGTCTTTTTCTTGACAGCTGTAGTGTCTTGGGGAGTTACAGGCTCCAGCTTACATGCTGGGGTGATTGAAGCAACTGGTGCACACAGTGGTAGAGATCTACTTGCTGTTACCACCACAAGATAACCCCACCTCCCCCTTACCAACTATAGTCCACTCCCCAGTCCAGACCCTAGGGGGTCCATTGGAGAAGAGGAGTAGTAGTTGCCTGCAATAGCAACCACTGAGACCTGCTTCAAGAAGGCTCAGTTCTGCCTTTACCACAGCGAGCTCCTAAGTGAGTGTCACAAACCTGTGACCCACTGAGCAACACTGCCTCCTCCAGAGAAGTTTCTGGGAGATGACTGCACAATAGGTGTTGCAGGATATCAGACCCCCCTACTCTGTCCTCCCTCAGTTACCCACAGCTTTCTTTAAAACTTGTTGTTAAGTTCAGCTGTAGAGCCCTCTCCCACTACTCCTCTTTTCAGCTCCCTTGATCTGTTCAGTACTGAACCCCAAACTGGGTTTTTCTAGGATTGTTTATAACCTGTGGGATCCTTAGCTCTACTACCTTTTCTAATGTGTCTGCTTTTCTGGGTCCCCTTACCTAAAGTCTCCCTCTTTGCCTTTGTGTTTAGGGCTGGTCTGTTTATTGCGATAAAAGTCAGGAAGTGGTTTGGAACTTTTACCATAGCACTGTATTAGAAAGCTGGGCATGCTACTTTTACAATGGTCAATGAGTGAGTGGTGGTACTTTCAGTTGGCTGCTAGTGCTGTCACCTTTAATTTCTGGGGGTTTCATTGGACATACAAAAACCAGCCCTAAAAACTGTGCAATGCCACTCATACGAGAGCAGTGGTGGCTGGCCCGATGGCACTGAGGGTTGAGACGCCAGCTGCCACACCTCTTGCCACACTGGCGACCCGAGGTCAGGAGTGACTTCAGGTTGCCGGGAGTCGGCAGGGGAGGGAGAGGATTGAGCGTCTGAAGGACTGCACTCCTCTTCCAGGGAGGGGTGGGTTATCATCCCACTCCTTGGCTGCCCCCTAGTGGAGGCCGGAGGTCAGGAGACACAGAAGCATGGTTACCTGATGTGCGCATGCCTCCACATGTGCATGTTCATGTCAAGAGAGGTAGGGGGTGCATGGGGAGAAAATGGAAACAAGAATGGAAAAAATTAATACAGAAAAAAAATGTAAATAAAAGAGAGCGGCAGTATACTCAGGAATGTGCAGCCAATAGAGGATCAAGCTGCCAGTTCTAGAGAACATGGAACTAAGATCCATATGTGAGCGCGCACAGGCCTTGCAATCATGGAATGTTTGCTTCCCTCAGTTGAACTGGCAACTGTCCATTCTAACTCCCCCCACCTCATCAGGATCTAGCACAGAGGGGAGCTCCATCATCCACTGGTGCTGCCCACTAAGACTGTCCCATGGGCTCATTTCTGCCACCTTGCATGGCTGTTCTGTCCTCCAGTGCTGCTGCCCAACTGTATTGAGCAGTGACCTTCATTTCTGCTGCACTCACCTTCCAGAGTAGCAGTAGCCAGTGACTTTGAAACTGGGTAGGCTAGAAGTTGCATTATGAAGCCTCGCAAAAAATAAAAAAAATAAATTAAGCCTAAGGAAACAATTTAAATAGTAGTAACTATGCCAGCAATCGTTTAAAAGCAGGAAAACATTTTGGAAGCATGCTCACTGCTGGCCTTCTGGGGCCTGGGGGTCATGTACAGTGGTGATGGAACACTGCAAAAAGTGTCCTGTCATGGAGTTTTATGTGCTGCTGTCCCTTGCATGTAGAGGCTTCTGGCAGCTAGATTTAATTCTTGGACTGAGCAAGTGTCAGCATTCAGATTCAGTTTCCGTGTGGCTGCTGAAGGTAGGGCAGGTGAAATGCTTGCTATGGCTCACTCACCTCTCCCGCTTGCTTTCTTGGTCTCTCTCACACCCCCAGGTTTGCTGCTGCTGCTCTGGGGTTGAGCCACAGGGCTCAGCTACACATGGCCACACTTGCTGCAGGCTACTGAACAGTAGTGATGCTTTCTTCATCACCTGCTGTTTGACACATTCAGTAGCAGAGGTAGTGCTGATCAACTTGTCTCTGAAGTCTTTTCATGATTGTGTTCTTCATAAAGATTCTTCTGTTTAAGAAATAAAAACTTTCTAGCTCAGCAATGTGGGGGGAGATGTATGTGATTCTGATTCTGCAACTCACTTCCTTAGCAGATAAGTATACACCTCATCACATTAGTGATTTACAGCAGGTACTGTGCCAGGAAAAAGTGATGTAAAAAGCACTACAACTCCTCAGATGCAGGGCAAATATCTACATTTAGAAATTCTGTAACTTAATTTAAGAAGTTACTAATAAAAGATCATTTTGAAAATATATTATGACAAGCAATATGTTCCCATGTAGTGGTCAAAATGGGAAGGGGGCGGGACTGGGGGAACATGGTTCTGGGAGTGAAATTAAAATCCTGATTCAGCTCCAGGAGCAAAATGAGGACTGCTTCTATGTAAAATGTACCCTCCCAAAGGCATAAAAAATGACTAAATAAATATAGAATAATATATGGGGGTTGCATGATGAGAATTTAATGCACACCAGAGGTGTGGGATGCTACATAAATCCTGAGGACAAAGCCTGAAGGGTTTATTGAAACATCTCACACCTCGGGTGTGCGTTAAAATGTGAGTTCTGCACCCACCCAAGTGTTGTTTTATGTAAGTGCTGGCATAAGTTTTTTCACCCTTACGTTTTCATTTTGTTATTTATAATTCTGTCTGGCCACTAGCTGGTGCTGCGGTGCTGACTGTCCTTAGCTGGAGAGACTGTCCCTCTTTATTTTTTTTATTACTATTCCTGATTGTTTCAACATTTACTTTTTATTTATTTATTTTTCATTTAAATGGGTCTCAGTAGTTGCAGTCATTGAGGCAATGGAGAGAATAGCCACACGGTAGCGACAGTTGCAGTCGGGCTGAGGGTCAGGTTTACAGAGCTGTAAATGGACAGTTTTTTTTAAACAAACCTGGGAAAGAGACAATGTCCAATGTGTTTTTGGCAGTGTGGAGATTAATTTGTGGTGTGAACAGTATGGTTATTGCTCATTGCTGTGTAGAGAAATCTGTACACTTTATTTGTGCTCTGTGGAGTTGTCAATGTGAGATTGTTGGGTGCATGCATACAGTGAGGGAAACTCGGTGCTTGTTCACTGTTATAACCTGTGGGTTATAAGGGTGAATTATAACCAGGTTTCCCTATAGGAAAAAACTTATGCCAGTTATTACAATGTAATAATGCACTTTATAATCAGGAATTGCATCCCTAGCCCCCTGTCAGGTAAGTTTGATCCTACGTCCAGCACTGTTCCCCTGTAATTTTTAAGGCAGGTCAGTTTCTATTGCAATCAGTGTCAGGAAGTGGTTTGGAGCTTTTACTATAGCAATGCGAGGGTACTGGACTTCAGAAGGGCTGACTTTGGCAAGATGGGAGAGTGCCTTAGAAAAGCACCAGCAAATAGGCTAGAAGGATGGGTGGAACAACAATGGGGAAACATCAAAACTGCCATCACAGAGGCAACAAGCCTTTGTGTGAAGCAAATAAACAAATCAAAAGGAAAGAAAAAGCCACTATGGCTCTCAAAAGAGGTGGCAGGGAATTTTTTTGTCATAAGGAATAAAAATTAAAGTACAACAAAAAAAATAGAGGTGGCAGGGAAGGTTAGGGAGAAAAAGATAGCATTTAGGAAGTATAAGGAAACACAGAAGGAGCAGGACAGAGAACTGTACCAGTTAACCATGGACACAGGGGGGAGGGAGGTGAGCACTACTCCCTTCACAAAAGAAAGGGTCCTAAAAGAGCTTGCTAAGCTCAGGGTGGATAAGGCAATGGGACCTGATGGCATACATCCCAGGGTACTTAAGGAGCTAAAGGAGGAACTAGCAGAGCCATTAGCAGAATTGTTTAGTGAGTCTCTGAGCACAGGAGAGGTCCCAGAAGACTGGAGAAGGGCTCATGTGATTCCGCTCCACAAGAGTGGTAGCAGGGAGGAGGCGGGAACTACAGATCAGTCAGTCTTACCTCAGTAGTGGGCAAGATTATGGAGGCACTCCTTAAGGAAAGGATAGTGCAACACCTGGAATCCATAGGGGCACAGGATCCAAGACAGCATGGGTTTACAAAAGGAAGGTCCTGTCAAACTAATTTCATAGATTTCTTTGACTGGGTAACCAGAGTGGTGGACCAAGGGGGAGCAGTTGATGTCGCCTACCTTGACTTCAGCAAAGCTTTTGACACTGTTCCACATAGAAGATTGATAAATAAGCTAGGTAGGCTCGGGTGGGTCAGAAGTTGGTCAACTGGGTGGCAAACTGTTGACTGGCAGAAAACAGAGAGTGGTGGTAAATGGTATACAGTCAGAAGAGATGCAAGTCACAAGTGGGGTACCTCAGGGATCAGTCCTGGGGCCAGTCCTATTCAACATCTTCATTAGTGACCTCGCAGATGGACTAGAGGGTAAGGCTTGTCTGTTTGCAGATGACACCAAGATCTGCAACAGAGTAGATGATCCAGATGGGGTGGGCAGAATGAGAAGAGATCTGGATAAACTAGCAAAATGGTTAGAAGAGTGGCAACTGGGATTTAATGCAAAGAAGTGCAAAATCATGCACATAGGGAAGAGAAACCCTGAAGCCACTTATAGGCTGGGAGGGGAGTTGCTAGCAGTCACAAAGGAAGAAAGAGACTTGGGCATCATCATCACTGATGACCTAAAATCATTCAAGCAGACCTCTAAAGCAGTAGGTAAGGCTAGTGGGGTGTTAGGGTGTATTAGTAGGGTATCACAAGTCGTAAGAGGGAGGTAATAATCCCTCTGTACAAGACATTGGTTAGGCCCCATCTGGAGTACTGCGTGCAGTATTGGAGGCCACATCTTCACAAGGACATTAACCAAATTGAGGCAGTCCAGAGAAGGGCAACCAAAATGGTGCAGGGACTGCATCAGAAGACATATGAGGACAGATTAACGGAGCTCAATATGTATACCCTTGAGCAAAGGAGGGAGAGAGGTGATATGATCGAGACATTTAAACACCTTAAGGGCATAAACAAGGTGAAAGAGTCTAACATGTTTAAATATAAGAAAAATAGCAGGACAAGAGGACACAGCATGAGATTAGAGGGAGGCCGATTAAGGGGAATGTGAGGAAATTCTTTTTCACAGAAAGGGTGGTAGATGCATGGAATAGCTTACCACAAGAAGTGGTGGCTATGAATACAGTGCAGGGCTTCAAACGGGCATGGGATAGGCATAAGGGAGCAAGACAAATGACTATGAATAGATAGGTCACTGACAGAGCAAAGGCCGATGGCACATTTATAAGGTAGAAAAAGAAATGGGCAGACTGGATGGGCCTTGCGGTCCTTATCTGCCGTCAACTTCTATGTTTCTATGTAGTTAAGGCACAAGGAAGCAGGGAGGGAAGTCAGAATAGCAAAGGCCCAAACTGAGGAAAAGATAGCCAACTCGGTTAAGAAGGGGGATAAAACATTTTATAGTACATCAGGGAGCATAGAAAAACAAAGGGAGGGATAGTGAGGCTGAATAGAAAATATGGTGGGTGGGCAGAGACAGATAGTGAAAAAGCAGGGATACTTAATGAATACTTCTGCTCAGCATTCACAAAAGAGGAGGAGGGGGAGGTGCCTAATCCAATTAACAGAAGCACTCTGGATAGGGGGGGGCGATCCCAGTCCTTTCACAGAAGAAAGGGTTCTGAAAGAACTCCTAAAACTGAAGGTGAACAAAGCAATTGGGCCTGATAGAATTCAGCCCAGAATTCTCAAAGAATTAAGGGGAGAACTAGTGACACCACTGACTACCCTTTTTAACAAATCATGGGAGGATGGTGTGTTACTTGAGGACTGGAGGAAGGCGGAAGTGATTCCCCTTCACAAAAGTGGGAGCAAGACAGAGGCAGGAAACTACAGACCTGTCAGTTTGACCTCTGTGGTAGGGAAAGTAATGGAATCACTTCTGAAGGAAAGAATTATTGAGTACCTAGAGGAAAGTGGGGCACAGGACCCAAGGCAGCATGGGTTCACAGTGGGAAGGTCATGTCAGATGAATTTAATTGATATTTTTGGGTGACCAAATTGTAGTAGACCAGGGAGGGGCTGTGGACATGGCCTACCTAGACTTTAGCAAGGCATTTGACACAGTCCCACACAAAAGATTAATAATCAAATTAACCAGCCTGGGAGTGGGTTCCAGGGTGGTAGCCTGGGCAAAAACTGACTGGACAACAGGACACAGAAGATAATTGTAAATGGAGTCCACTCTGAAGAAAGAGGGATTACTAGTGGGGTATCTTAGGGTTCAGTACTGGGTTCAGTCCTTTTTAATGTCTTTATAATTAAGTGACATTGCAGAGGGACTGGAAGGAAAAGTATGTCTCATTGCAGATGATACAAAGATCTGCAACAGGGTTGATACAAAAGTAGGCATGGAAAGGTTGAGAAGGGACTTGGCAAGGCTGGAGGAATGGTCAGAAGTATGGCAGCTTGGATTCAATGCAAAGAAGTGCAAAATAATGCACCTGAGAAACAAAAACCCGGAAAAAGATCACACAATGGGGTAGTAACAACAACATAAATGGAAAGGGACCTTGGGGTAACAAGCAATGTGAGAAGGCAGTAGGGAGGGCTGGGGGTATACTGGGATGTATAGGGAGAGCCATCACTAGCAGAAAACAGGAAGTTGTTATTCCTCTGTACAGACAGTTGGTGAGACCCCATCTGGAGTACTGCATCCAGTTCTGGAGACCCCGTCTCCGCAAGGACATAGACAGGATGTAGGCAGTCTAGAGGAGGGCAACTAAAATGGTGCAGGGTCTGCAAGAGAAGCCATATGAGGAGAGACCAAAGGAGCTTAATATGTATACCTTTGAGGAAAGGAGGGAGAGGGGGGACATGATAGAAACTTTTAAGTACCTCAGTGGAATCAATAAAGTCCAAGAGGGTAGCATCTTTCAGAGAAAGAGATGTGCAAGAATAAGGGAACGCAATTTGAAGATAGAGGGGGGACAGCTCAGGGGCAATGTGAGGAAGTATTTTTGCACAGAGAGGGTAGTGGGTGCATGGAACAACCTTCCTGAGGAGGTTGTGGGGTCTAAAACTATCGGAGAATTCAAGAATGCATGGGACAGACATAAGGCAATTCTTGTGGGGGTATGAAGAAATAGACTATTGGTTAACTAGGATCTGCAGCTTATCCTGTAGGTAGGGAATAGGACAGACTAGGTAGGCCAAGCGGTCCTTATCTGCCATCAAAGACTATGTTTCTATGTTTCTTATGCACTGGAATGTGATGCATGCTACTTTTACAAAGGTTATTGAATAAGTGGTGGCGCTGGTGACTTGAGTGCCTTGTTACTGCTGTCACTTTTGTTTCTGGGGCTTTCACTGGTTGTAATAACATCCCTAAAACCTGTCCGGTGCCACCCCATGAGAGAGCCATGGTAGACACAAGAACACACAGCCGATAGTGGATCAAGCTGCTAGTTCTTGGGAACATGGAGCTAAGATTCATATGTAAGTGTGCACAGGCCTTGCAGCTGAGTGAATGTTTGGTCCTCCCAGTTATTTATTTATTTATTAGATCATTGGTTTACAGAGCTTTGAGTCAAAGACTCGTTTACAAAGGTACCTCGTCAAGAGAGCAATACATCACAGCAAATAAAACAGTACAGTACATAACGCTTAGATTTAAAAAAGCAACCAGTGCAAACAGGCATTCACTAGTGGTACAAGCTTGGTAATAGGTAGATCACAGCTAGTTATACCGGTGACCATCCACTTTGCCCCCCAGTTTATTGGGATCAAGCACAGAGCACAGACAGGAGCCCCATCCTCCATTGCTTCTGCCCACTTCAACTATCCCACGGGCTCATTTCAGCCACCTGGTGTGGCTGTCCCATCCTCAACAGCTGGCATTCTAGCTGTATTGAGCCCTTATCTCTATTTCTGCTGCACGCAGGTATATCTACGTAAGTGTTGCATTCCATCTGATCACGTCATTTCAACATTTTGCAATAATCTATATACAGTATTTACAGGCATTTGCTAATTATTTCAAATTCAATTATAAAGAAGGACTTCAAGAGCTTAGTAAAACAGTTTAAATTCTAATTTCCACGAAAGTGTTTAATTTCCCTGGTTGGCAGTTCTTTTATACGAGGTACACAATTTCAGCTCAATATAGTATGCATTGTCTTGCCCATATGCCTCTATACATCTCCTCAATGCATCTCCATAATCAGTGAATTTTGCATAAAAATACAAGTTTACACAGTGAATTGAGCCTCTGTCTCCACAAAAAAAAAATACTATGTCTGCCTACAATTTGCCTCTTCTTGTCACATTTTGAAGGGCTTTATTCTACATTTGGGATTTTTGGGGAATGATTGTTGAAGTAAGACTGCCCCCACCTGAACCTGCCATCAGAGCAAGCTAGGTGACACTGTAAGGAAGCACAAAGGTAGCGGCAACAGTGTACCCTTTGAGAGCAGGGTCAGCACCAGGCTAGTTGCAGAGGCTGGGGTAGTAGGCAGCATGCAGCAAGCAGACTACGAAGAGGTTGTGATGGTTGCCCCAAGCTTGGCAAAGTGGCTTCAAGGAATAGAATTAACGTTGAAACAGACCCACCCAGACCCAGAATTGTGTGAGTTAAGGATCGCTACAGGTGTAGTATATGCCAAGTCAGGTCACAGTGTTTTGTAACTTTTCCTTATCAACACAGCAGAGCAGTTTCCTGTACATTTTGTATTGCACGTGCAGTGCTCAGACCACAAGTAAAACTGAAGAAATGAAAAAATCATCCTTTTGAAATAACTTCTGTTGGCATATACTTTTACTTCTCAGCTGCATGCCTGATATAACCTGTTTAAAATAATAATGTAGAGTTTAGAACACGAATTCACAGACCCTTATAGTTTCTTATATTTTTTATAAGGGACAACCCCTATTCCCATGAGTTATATAAATATTATTATGAACCGGGGATAGTAAATAATAATAATAAGCTTTATTTTTAAGCACCTTTCAAGTATCAAGGTGCTTTACAATAATAAAACATGATTCCATAAAACTATTATATTCATAAATGAAACAATAATTACAAAAAATAACAGATCATTGGTAAGCCTGATTCCATAAAAAAAGTTTTAAGTTCCTGTTTGAAACCCCCCACGGTCATGCATTTCCATAGCTGACAGGGCAGAGAATTCAGAGGGTAGGAGCCACGAACATAAATGCACGGGCCCCAGAGGATTTCAAAATTACTCTCGGAAGCTCCAGCAACCCCATGTCAGCCAAGTGGAGCTGTCACACAGGGGTGTAGGGGATCAAGAGCTCTTTTAAGTAGTCAGGACCAAGTCCGTGTACGGCTTTATAGGTCAGTAAACCTACCTTAAAGGTGATCCGCCACTGAATCGGCAGCCAGTGCAGATCGCGCAGCACAGGAGTAATATGCCACCACCGAGATACTCCAGTCAACAGTCGAGCAGCAGCATTCTGCACTAGCTGCAAGCGGCGGATATCAACCCCAGGAAGCCCTAAGTAAAGGGAGTTGCAGTAGTCAAGGTGCGAGGTCACAAAAGTTTTGGACTAACACAGACAGATCGCGAGACGGAACAAGATGTTTGACCCTGGCAATGTTCCTAAGATGTTGAAAGGCAGACTTGACGACTGCTGACACCTGATAGCGAAGGGTGAGCCTATCATCAAGTACCACTCCCAGGTCATGCACCCATTCTGAGGTAAGGATCTGAGAGCCCCCCAGAAACAATCCAGAGGGCTGATCAGTCTTCAACCCCTCTATCCTGTGACTTGAGTCCACGACCATAACCTCAGTCTTTCCCATATTCAACTTTAACCAGCTTGAATTCATCTAGTCCTGCATTTCAGTGAAGCAGTTATTAAACACTGAGAGAGCGCTTACCTGGTTGGGGGCAAAAGAAAGGTAGAGCTGGGTATCATCAGCATAGCAGTGAAACCTCAGCCCACACCATCTTACAATGTCTCTGAGAGGTAGCATATACACTGCAAACAACATGGGGGACAACACCGAGCCCTGAGGGACCCCACAGGACAGAGGGAGTGAGTCAGAAGAAAAAATCCCCGACACAACTCTCTGTTTTCTGCCTGTTAGGAAAGATGAGAACCACCTGAGGACCGTACTTGTCAGGCCACAGATGGATCTCAGGCGCTCGAGCAGAACCCCGTGGTCTACAGTTTCGAAGTCTGAAGAGAGATCAAGGAGTACCAGAATGGAATGGTTTCTCTGATCTCTCACCATCAGGAGATCATTGAGCACCGAACCAGAACAGTCTCAGTGCTATGCCTCTTTCGGAAACCAGACGGGAGAGGTTTGTAGACATTATGGATGGTCAAATGGTTGAGTTGCCACTACTTTCTTGATAACCTTTCCTATAAAAGAAAGGTTCGAGATAGGTCTGTAGTTAGCTAGAGCGTCCAGGTCCAATGAAGCTTTCTTCAGAAGGGCTGTCAACACCACATCCTTCAGGGAGCTTGGAAACTCCCCTGATTCCAAGGAGCACCAGACAATCTGAGCCAGAACTGGGCCAATGATATCGTAACAACCCAAAACCAGGGAAGTTGGGCCAGGACCTAAACCATAGCACATAGGATGCATCCCCTGGACAATTCACATAATATCCCCAAACTCTGGCAGGTCAAAGGAAGTCCAGGGAGTATGCAGTGTAGTGACCGAGTACCAACCAAGCGCATCCCCCATAGAACGAGTCAAGAGGATCTCTGACCTGGTGTCTGCCACCTTATTTGCAAAGAATCGAGCAAGCTCATCACACTCCATTTGTGAAAAAGCTAGATGGAGCTGCAGACAGGCTGGGTTGCATGACCTGTCCACAGTTTGGAAGAGCTGAGCTGGTCAATTCTGAGCGACAACAATCTCCCTGGACAGGAACTCTGCCTTCTTACGGGAGATCGATGATTGGTAGGTCTGATAATGCTCCACCAAACTATGATGGTCAACCTTCTGGGCAGATTTCCACCAACACCGTTTTAACCTTCGTCCTAATCTCCCTCAAGGACCCATTGAACCAAGGGGCCTGAGGGCAAGATGGACAAAGACAAACCTGGACAGGAGCAATCAGGTTGAGTGCTGAGGAGATGGCCTTATTATGGGCCAGGACCAACGGCTTTGGACTTGAGTTAGCATCAGGAAACTTCGAGAGATCAATCACCGCTACCAGGTCTTCAGGGCTCACATCCCATAAAGGGCGGTAACTGACCATCTCCACAGGGGTAGACCTACAAAGTGGGGTGCAAACATTGAACCTCATGGTGTAATGATCGGACCAACCAACAGGTTCCACCCCTAAGTCGGAGGCCTCAATCCCCAGGAGGAAAACCAGACCCAAAGAATGACCATGATTATGAGCAGCTGAGGAAACAAGCTGTGTGAAGCCCAGTCATGTCATCAGCTGGAGGAAGTGCTGTCCAAAAGGCGAGGTTCATCGTCGACCCAAACACTGATGTATCCCAGAACCATCAGTCTGTGCGACTCCGATGCCATATCGACAGCGAAGTCCACCACTTCCTGCAGGAATCGCTTTTCATTCCTGGGTGGATGGTAGATGAGAGCTATCCTGAAGCCCACACCAGCTACCACAGTACATTCAAAGGATTTGGTTTCCTCAACTGGTACATCAGTGAAGCCCAACTCGGTCTTGAAACAGACCGCTCCCCACGGTCCAATCTTGGGTGATGTATCACCAAGTACCTGACTGGAATTGCCACTTCCAGAGTGGGGCTGGCATTTGAAGAAAGCTGACTGACTGAGAGCTTTTTGAAGCCATGATGATATCAGGCTACATCATCACGGCTTCAGAAGCTTCCAGTCACCAGCCTCCTTGCAGACAGAAATTCCTCTGACAGTTGCATTTCCCTCATTCCTTACGTGCTTTACCTCACACTGCTGTGCCCATTGCCTCTGGAAAGATGGACCGAGTTCCCCAATACGAGCGCCAGTTTAAAAAAAAACAAAAAAAAAACCCAACTATCGCTCATTCCTCCTCACACAGTACACTGGAAGACATATTGCAAGGCAGCAAACACATGCAGCGTGATGTCAGGCACAACTCGAGCAACTCCCCATGAAACAACAACTAAAAAACAACAACTCAAAACTGTCCACACGAGGTGTGTGTGCATACCTGTTTAGTTGCTCTCTCCCACTGCCACCAGATCAGAGTTTCACAAAAATAAATAAATAAATACAGTCCATCTTCACACAGTCTCAGAGCACACAGCAGGACCAGGTCAAATGCAAGGAGCACACAGTGCTGGGAGGTGAGAATTCAGAGCAGTACCTCTTCAATCAGCTCCACTTACAACATCGCCACCTGCTGCCCAGGGAATTAAAGGAACTTTTTTCTGAAAATATATTCCTCCACCACTCTAAAACAGTCATTTTAAAAACATTTTAAACTTTTTTTTTTGCATTTTGTACTGCTAAGACTTTTAAGCCAGTTCAGAATAGCAATACGTCACTCCAGGGTGTGGTATATCATGGGCTATCATCACTTCTCGGGTGGTTGGATGCACTTGGCCTGCGGCCCCCTGCCCAACCAGCCGAGGCTTGATTTATATCCCATGATATACCACACCCTGTCGTGCCTTATTGCTTAAATATATCACTTTTGGGAAATAATGCCATAACCAGTATAAGTGAATACAGATAACACTTAAATTGGGATTATGGGGGCTGGAAATGTACTAACTCACTGATAGAGTGCATCTGGAGATGTAGGCAGGAATATTTGCCTTGCTTTTCCCTGTAACAAAATTTTACCTAGAGCTATATACAGGTTGTATGCTTTGACTTGTTTATCAAATGGAAAAGTGCACTATATGTTTCCTTAACTTTTGTTTAATTTATTTCTTTTTGTTTAATATGTATTAGCTCTTCATCATCTCATGGACTTTATGTTTCTGAATTCACTCCTGTAGATGTTTCTGATTGGTTATATGCAAATATATACATGTGCCAGCAGATAAAGGCCTTATGCTCTTTCTAGTCTGCTCGACTGTGCAGTTCTCACTGTGTTTACAGTGGGAACTGCCCCTTCCCATACCCCCATGATGCCTCTCAAATAACCCCTTCCCCTCTCACCCGCCTTCTATCTGCAAATGTCCCGCTCACCCTGTCCCATTCTCTCTTGAAGTTGTCTGCCACTTTGGGGGGCACATCCTCCTCCAGCAACTCATTCCACATGGTCACTACCCTCTCAGTTAAAAAGTGCCTCCTCATCTCCTCCTGAACCCCGCCACCACCACCAGCTTTAGGCTGTTCCCCTTAGTAGTCTTGTTTCCACTAAGGCTGAAGTGGCCTCAGTGCTCACTCTGTTAATACCTTTAAGGTAGTTGAAGATCTCAACTTATCCCCCTCTCCCTGCTGTCCTCAAGGGAGTACACGGTGAGTCCCCTGAGCTTCTCCTTGTAGGTGTTTCCTTCCTGGCCCTGGTTCATCTTGGTTGCCCTACTCTGGACCATTTCCAGAAAGTTGATATCCTTCTTAAGATAAGGGCACCAGTACTGCACACTGTACCCAGGTGCGGTATCACTAGAGACCTCTACATTGGAAGAATGACCTCCACCTTCCTTTTGGGAACTCCACTGTCTATGCAGCCCAGCATCCAATTTGTTTTGGCTGTAGCTTTGTGCTCTCTTCTGATTGTTTCAGGCCATTTGTGATAATTACATCCAGGTCCTTCACTTCATATGACCTGGTTACCTGCACACCACCCAACTACAGTAGTATTTGGTCCCTGGGTTCTTTGCCCCCCAGTGAATAACTTTCTCCACTTTAGTGTTGAACCCCAGTTGCCAAATGCCAGACCACTTCTACAACCTAGCTAGGTGTTCCCTGAGTTCCTGTCTTCCTGTCTTCATGTCCACCCTCATTCAGAGCTTTGTGTTATCTGCAAACATGCAGATCTTACCCTTGCTCCCATCAGTGATGCACTTATGAATATGTTAAACAACACGGAACTGAGCACTAGGCCCTATGGGACCCTACTGGTCACAGACCTAGATTCTGAGAACTCCTCCCCATCATCACCTTTTGGTTTCTGTCCTGCAGCCAACTTCTGACCCATCCAACAAGCTTAGCTCTCACCTCAGGTCTTCCAGCTTCATGAACAGTCTCATGTGAGGCATAGAATCAAAGGCCTTGCTGAAGTCCAGATGCAGGACATCAACCACTTGTCCCTTGTCCACTGTCCTGGTGACTGAGTTGAAGAAGTTAAGTAGGTTAGTCTGACAGGATCTACCCAGCACAAATCCATGTTAGGTCACATCCTGGAGCCCATTATTCTCCAGAAAGCTCACCAATCTCTCTTTCAATATGGTCTCCATCAGCTTGCCCACTGTTGTGGTCAGGCTGACTGGCCTGTAGTTCTCTGGTTCATCCCTCAGCCCACATGTGCAGATCTCTAGTTCTACAGCATGTTTCTCAACTCCAGAGAGGAGTTAAACAGGTCTGTCTGTGGACCTGGCAGAGCCTCAACCCATTCCCTTAGGATCCTAGGGTGCACGTTATCTGGCCCTGGGGATTTATCCACCTTCAGGGCCCTTAGGCCCTTAAGTACTCGGTCAGTGAGGGCCAGCCTGGTGGTGAAGAGGGCTGAGGCACTGTGAGCACCATATCATTTCCCATGCCAGCGACCTGGATTCAGAAACGAGCTTGGGACATCTGGGGTTGGTCAGGGTGGGAGGTAATCATGCATCTCCTCTCCTGGCTTGGGGAGGTATTGCAGCCCAGTCTAGGTTGGCCACAGGTGGAGGCCTGGAGCTGGAGCAGCATCAGGGCTGTACTTAAGCGAGGGGACTGTTGGGAAAATCATATGAGTGCGTCTCGCTACTTGAGTCAGATGCTCCACAGCAGGCTGTGAAGAAAAAGTGAAAAATGGAACATCTGGGGGATTAATGAAGCCCAACCCAGCTGCCACCGAGCATGCACCACCAGGCAGGCAGCAACCTGGCCCACTTCAGATTTGTTGTACTGAGGGGAGGATGGCCTTCCCTCTCTTGTTCTGCCATGAGAGGGGAACTCGTGGGGAGAATCACTGACCAGGTAAGCTCACTGAGAGAGGCGAGGAGCCAGTTCAGGGAATCTGGGGACTGGACTGATGCAGCCACCCCTCTGATGCAAAGAGGAGGAAAAACACCTACTATGTATTGAAAAAAAGAACTCTGTCAGCTTGTATTACACTAGCCTTGACTTCTTTCCTCCCGGTCTCTATCACCCACTCCCTTGTGGCACTGGTCCATATTTTTCTCTACTGAAGACTGAAGAAAAGTAGTCGTTAAGTACCTTCACATTCTCATCATTATATAGAAATGAAAGATATCTATTCATTTATCTATCTATTAGATATTTATTGATTAAGAGACACCCCCAACTCACATGCACAATTCTGTGCAATTCCGTTAAATGGGAGCAAAAATATTAAAGTGTAAAGATAGGGGTTTAACATTAAACAACCTACTCAACTCTAAGTGGTGTGACTGTGCCCCTATAATATATACTGTGCACATATGCATAAACATGGTTGACTAGATTCTGATTTGTTTTTTTTAAGCACAGAAAATAAATGTAACATTGTTAAAACGTGTTTACCGGGATTGACTTGTGAGATGCAGCATCTTGGTTTTGGATAGTTTTACACAGGTTTGTATTGATTTAACTGGTCTCAGGGGAGAGGGAACTCTTACAGTGGAATTTAAAACACATCCTGCAAGAGACCCTGCACTTCTGATTAATTTAGCCCTGATTTTTTTCCTTATAGGTTTTATTTCCATATAGATGTTATCCTCCGCTGGCAGGACAAGCATCTTTCTGCAGCCCTTCCCCCATTAACTATAGCCGTCTCCTGCCTCTGTCTGTGGTCAGGGACTGTATCTCCCATGGCTTGCCCCACAGCAGGAGGGCAAGGGAGAGAGTATCCCCTTCCCAAGACACACACATCCTGATGGCTGCAGACCTGAAGCGGCTGAGCACTCTACATGATGGGCAGGGTTTCATGGAGCCCATTCTCTAGTTTTTCTGTTTTCTCCTTGACCTCCAGGGATGTGCAATGAGCACATTGTGTGATCTCTGCTTCCATGGAGATTACCCCGGCACTCTGAATGTGTGGTCCTCCCAGACAGTGTGACTCACATGTGCCAGCACCTGGATTCCTCCAGGTGGCAGTCAAGCAGCAAGCCACAACACTCACTGCTTCTTGAAGGAGTAGAGCTGTCCTACAGACGCTCAATCCTCCCTCTCCTGACCAACCCCTGAGCAACCCACGTCCATTCCCAAACCTGGTTCATCACCATGTCAGGAGGTAAGGTGCTTCAGTGCCTCAGCCCTGCATGGCAGTGGGCTGGCCTCAGCTCTGATTTTAACAGGCTATAGGTGGGGACTTCAGAGATGATGCAGGTGCTGAGGGGGTTCTGCATGACACTTACTGTGGTTATACTTCACGGTGGTGTTCAGTGTAGAGCAGTAAAGTGGTTCACTAAAAATATCACCAACAGCTTAATCTGGTTCAAGGTCAGTTGGCATTCATCTGCATCCCCCTTCCCCCGGGGCGTGCCTGAAAATAGGCAGGATTTGTCTAGTGCACTTATCCGGTAAACAAAAACGAACTAAACTAAACTAAACTAATATGCTTAATTAGTTAACAATGGGAGCTATTACAGGTGTTCACTATATCAGAAATTCCTTATAGAGGGGTTCACTATAGGGAGGGAGCACTGTATTTATTTACTTATTTGAAAATTGTTAACCAGGAAAGGCACACTGAGCCAAAGTTCATTTCCAGATGTGACCTGGGGGAGAGGGAACAGGTACTACATAGAGAATAATGCCTGTCCAGGTGTGTGTTATGAGGATTTTTCACAATCCATGGGTGTTTGAAAAATCCTGATAACACAAACCCTACACAAACATTATTTTTTATAATTACTGGTGCAACAGAGTAAATGCCAAAGATACTGGAGCAACTCCACACATAGAGACACAGAGATACACAGTCACACACACACGCATGCACGCAACCACGCACAGTATATACACACACACACACACACACACACTCTGCTTGTTTCTTCCTTGCCAGTACAGGCATTTTTTTCTTTCTTTTTTTTTTTCCTACAGTATGAACCACAGACAGTAGCCACATCCCGTTTGCAATGCAGCCGCAGTCTCCTGAAGCCCCACTCAAAGGGCATGAACAGCAGGATCAACCAGATAGATTTTTAAATTTGTAGAGGCAGGATCAACCAAATAAATGTTGAAATACATTAAAAAGTTACCTACCATGAGAATGAGAGGTGAAGGATCAAAGCGGGTGCTCCATAAGGGAAAAGTGGAATTGCCATGTTTCTTCAAAAACTCCTCCCTCACCCACACACAGTAAGAGCCAATGAGGTGGCGCATTAACTGAGATTGACAATGCTACTGTGAGAAATCATTGAGAATGCTGTAATAACTGGTTTTCTGGTTATTATGACATTTGAAAGAGGACTGGTAACTGTGTGATAAAGGGGGATCACAAGTAACTGTAATAATAAAAGCGTACACAGTATTAACAACTAGTACAAAGTAAAGTGCAAACAGAGTACAATTTAACATAGTACAGGTGCACATAAAAGGTAAACCACACTAAACAAAGGTACAGTGAGTGGTGTAGATGTACAAATAAGGAGACCAAAGCAGGTGGAATGAAAAGCAGTGCAGTTGCAGAAAAAGAAAGAGTCTGATACAAGCTGAGGGAGAACACAGGAGTAGGTCCTAAAACAGGGATGTTTGGGTCGAACAGAGGAGGAAGAAGGAGAGGGATGACAGGAGCATGTGGGAGCAGGAAGGAGTTTTAGCTGGTGCCTGTGATAATCTGGGGTAGACAGACGGACTTAGACACAGAGGAACTTGCTTGCTGCTATCTTTATTCTTGGACTGAACACACTACACCCAGTGCCCCACTGAGCATGACAGGAACTGCACAGTAGGACTACAATACTGACAGGCATGAACTACAACAGTTATGGCTACCTAAGTACTTTCTGTGGTAAGTACATATATATAAGATATATAAAAGAGCCTCTGTGCTCAAAGGTATTTGTAATCCGAGACTGAATAAATATATATTACACTCATCCTTCTTATACAAAACTGTCTAAAAATACCCAGCATTAACATTTCCTAAGATTCAGGTGAAATAGACTGTTCAGTGCCCAGGAGCAAGTTTGAGGGATTATTCTGCCCGCAGGTAGAACTTGTTACTAACTAAGCAACACAATAGGTAACAGGTCCAGTTGCACAAAGACACAGGTTCAGTTCATGACATACAGGTCAAGCCTCTGTGGTGCTCTTTGATGTTTCTCCAGGATGGAGTAACTGCTGCCAATGATGCATGAAGCTCTGCATTATTTGGCCCAGTTCCCACTGGAATTTCACAGGCAGGAGCAAAATTCTGAGTGTCACTGTTCTCTTCTGGAGTGATATCTTCTGCTGAATGCACTGCAGCCCTTGAAAGTAATAGGTGATTCACATGTACATGAACAAGTAGAAGTCCCACATAGACTCTAAAAGTCAAAGGTCCACTTTTTTCCATCACCACTCCAGGAATCCAAAGATGTTTGTGATGCCTGAAGTCATGAACCATCACCCTCTCCCCAGGATGGAAGATCCAAACTGGTCTGGTCGACTTGTCATGACCCCTCTGTTGTTGCAGTTGATGTTTTGCTATAGTATTGAACAAGTCCAGTGTGAGCAATGCAAAACTGGTACAGGGCTGACGTTTGAGGAACAGTTCAGCAGGTACACTAACTTGTTTTTTTTCTCTTTTAGATATTTCCTGAAGAAGACCTAAGGTCGAAACATAGATTTTTAACTCTATTTTCTATTTTCAGTGTGCATTTAATATAACTATTTTGTTTTGCTTTTAGACCACATGCTGACGCAGCGCCTTGTCTTTGTTTTTTTACAATCAGCAGGTATTTGCTCTGTTACGATATGAGGAATGTTTCTATAAGTGAACAAGAAAACAAGCCAATCTTTGGGTTGCAGGTATTGACTGAGAACTTTGTTTCATCCAGTCCTTTCTGTAATTGTCACTTGCATGGGAAGCACTTCCATCCATTTGGAGTGGACATTGATCACTACTAGGAGATGCTGTAATCTGCTTCATCATACTCAACATGGATACACTGCTTAGGTGTGGTAGCCCAGCATTAAGGATGCAGAGGTGCAGTTGCAGGTTGGTTGTAGACAGCTGCACAAGGTGCACATTGGCTGACAAGATGCTGAATATCTTGATCACATCCCAGCCACCAGAGATATCCCTGAGCCAATGTCTTCATCCAAGAGATGCCAGGATGACTCTCATGTAAGTCTCAACTTCCTTCAGAACTTTGGAGGTATCACGACTCGTGCCCCACAGAATACAGCCTTGTTTTATGCACAGTGGGTCCTCTTGTCAAAGAAAGGTCGAAGAGTTGAGTATCTCTTGAAGTTGGGCCAAGCACTGAGGATGAAATCTAGGACCATTGAGAGGGCTGGATCCCATCTTGTTTCCTCTGCTACATCTCAAGAAGCAATGGGTGCACGATCCTGAGAAAGTCTGTATTCAAAGTCATTGTCATAGGCCAACAAAATCAAGACCCATCCCTTACTGCTGCAAGCATTGGTATTGCTGACTTTGGCCCCAGAATAGCCAGTAGGGGCTTGCGATCTGTAAGCATAATGAATTTCCATCCATACAAGTATTTATGAAACTTCTTGACCCCAAAGATAATGCTCAAGGTATTCTTCTCTATCTGAGCATAATTTCTTTCACTTTGAGACAGGGTTCTTGAAGCAAAAGTGATTAGATTTCCCTCCCCCGAAGCTAACACATGAGAGATTACTGCGCCCACCCCATATGGGGATACGTCAGATGCCCATCTCAATGGTTTTGTTGGGTCATAGTGCACTAGCCATTTGCTTTTCAGAAGTCATTGCTTGCACAATTGGAATGCTTCTTCACACTGTGGTGACCAATTCCATTTCGCATCTGTTTGCAGCATAATGTGTAGTGGTTGCAACTAGAGGTATGCCAAACCTGTGGTGGGTGAAACCAAGCCATCCCGAACACATACTGCTTAGTTTCCATGAGACCCCAGCCAAACTTTGTTGGCTCGGCTTGGATCAGCTTGGATCTTGAAATTTTTTATTTTTTTTAGCTCCTGCCTGTTATGTGACAGGCAAGAAAACAGCTGGAGAGTCAGCACTCAAGATACTCCAGTTTGCACATGCACAAACCGGAGTATAGGAATGCAACTCTTTCCGCCCCTCGACGCCATTTCAGTTGAGCCATCGATAAAAGAGTGTAGCTGCATTTCTGTCTGAAGAGCAAGTGGCTGGGCAGGAAGGGAAAGGGATGGGTCTCCATGGACCTTCACCAGTTACATAGCTACATAGATACATAGACAGTATCGGCAAATAAGGGCCTACGGCCCACCCAGTCTGCCCATTTGAGCTTGTAAGTTTACTTTATGTTTTCCTAGAAGTCTGTTGCCCCTTAACCCTGACCTCCAGAATTCCTTTATGTCTATCCCATGCATTCTTAAATCCCGTGATTGTTCTAGCCCCCACCACTTCCTCTGGCAGGGGGTTCCACTTGTCCACTACCCATTCTGTGAAGAAATTCTTCCTCATGTTTCCTCTGAATCATCTTCCCTCCAACTTCATCCCATGCCCTCTAGTCCTGGAACATCTTTTTCACTTAAATATAGTGTATTCCTGCATCCTGTTCCTCCCTGTAAGATACTTGTATGTCTCTATCATATCCCCTCTCTCCCTCCTCTCCTCCAGGGAGTACATATTCAATTCCTTCAACCTGTCCTCATATGACTTGTGATGCAATCCATGTACCATCTTTGTTGCCCTCCTCTGAACCTTCTCTATCCTGTCTATGTCCTTATATAAGTAAGGTCTCCAGAACTGTACACTGTACTCCAGGTGGGGCATCACTAGTGTCTTGTATAGTGGAATTATGACCTCCCTTTTCCTGCTGGTGATGCCCCTGCCTATGCATCCCAGCATCCTATTTGCTTTACCTGCTGCCTTGTCACACTGTTTCCCTACCTTGAGGTCATCAGCGATGATAACCCCAAGATCCCTTTCCTGCTTGGTGCATGCTTTATCCTCAACCCCCGACTGATATATTGTGCCAGGGTTTTTGTGCCCCATATGCATTATCTTGCACTTCTTTTCATTGAATTTCAACTGCTAAACCCCTGACCATTCTTCAAGTTTCTGCATGTACCTTCTCATTCTGTCTATACCCTCTGGTGTGTCTACTCTGTTACAGAGCTTTGTGTCATCAGCAAACAGGGAAATTCTGCCTTCTAGGTCCTGTGCAATGTCACTGATAAAGATGTTCAATAGGACTGGTCCCAGCACTGATCCCTGTGGTACCCCACTGGTCACTCTTCCCTCTGTGGAGTGACAGTCATTTACCACCACCCTCTATGTCCTGCCACCCAGCCAGTTACCTACCCATTGCACTACTGTCCTTCCCACACCCATATTCCCCAGTTTGTGTAATAGTCTTCTATGTGGCACAGTGTCAAAAGCCTTACTGAAGTCCAGATAGGCCATGTCCACTGCCCTCCCCTAATTCACTTTCCTAGTCACCCAGTCAAAACAATTAAATGAGGTTGGTCTGACATGACCTCCCCCTGGTGAAACCATGCTGCCTTGGGTCCTGTAGTCCATCGACAATCAGATGTTCCACCAACCTCTCCTTCAGTAGTGCTTCCATGATCTTCCCCACTACTGAGGTGAGGCTGACTTTTCTGTAGTTCCCCGCTTCCTCTTTGTTCCCACTTTTGTATAAGGGGATTACATCTGCTGTCCACCAGTCTTTGGGTACCTCCACTGTTTCCAGTGATTGGCTAAACAGGATTGCCAGAGGTTCAGCCACCACCTCTCTTAGTTCTTTAAGGACCCTGGGGTGCACCCCATCTGGCCCCATTGCTTTATCAACTCTTAATACTTCCAGTTCCTTCAGGACCCTTTCTTGTGTAAAGGGACTTGTGCTCATTTCTGCACAATTCCCACCCCTTGTACTCCCTTCAGACCCATTACCCTCCTCTTCTTCAGTAAAGACTGAGCAGAAATTCCTGTTCAATATGTCAGCTTTACTGTTGTCATCCTCACTACGGCTGCTATCCTCTCCCTTCAGTCTCACTATCCCTCCCTTTGCCTTTCTTTTTTCACTTATGTACCTGTAAAAGGTTTTGTCCCCTTTACCCACTGATTTTGCAATGTGCTCTTCTGTCTGAGCTTTGGCTTCCCTTACTGACCTCCCTGCCTCCCTTTGCTTCTCCTGGTACTTCTCCCTATCCCCTTCTGCCTGTGTCTTTTTGTATTGCCTGAATGCAATCTTTTTGGCTTTCACTTTCTCTGCTACCTCCTTGGAAAACCATAATAGCCTCCTCTTCCTTTTCCCCCTGCTAACCTGCTTAATGCATAATTCTGTTGTTCTGGTAGTCCCCATTTTAAATACTGCCCACTGTTTCTCAACTGCTGATTCCTGCCCCATTCTCCTTAATGCCTCTTTCAAGCATCTCCCCATTTTCCCAAAGTCTGTCCCCCTAAAATCTAGGATATGTGTTTTTGTGTAGTTTAGTTCTGCTCCTTCTGTGATTTCAAACCACAATGACTAGTGCTCACTGTTCCCCAGGTGCTCCCCCACTGTTACCCCCATCACACTGTCCCTGTTTGTGAGCACAAGGTCCAGTATTGCCTTCTGCTGAGTTGGTTCCATTACCAGTTGCTTTAATGCAGTTAATTTCCTCCACCACCCACACCACCAACAACAAGAAACAAACAAAAATATAATAACTTCCTCCATCACCCACACCACCAGTGAAGTTCTGGCACTTGTCTTGGCACTTGAAACTGGTTGACTGGCAGTATAGCCTGGAGGTTGGAGTAATGAGCTGGGAATGAGCATGGTATGCATCCAGCAGACAGACCTGGGTTTGATTCCCACAAACTTCCACTTGCAGCATATCATGTGGCTCTGAGCAAGTCTCTTAACTTAAGCTCCCCAGTGCTTCGGTGTTCCCCCTGAAAATTGGCACCTGTACCAAGTGGGCCTTACCTGGTTACCAAAGAATAAAAGCAAACTGAGAGTAGAGCAGTGACTGAGCTTATTCAGCAGACCTGGGATGGGAGACAAATTTGACATACTGTGAGATGCTGAAGAAGTCATTTATGTAACCACGCCAAAGCTCTGTCAGAGCAGTGTCACCAGCTATTTCCCACACAAGCAGGAGTCAAACAGTACCATAAATATCTTGTGTGTAGTCCTGTAAAATAAAGGCTTGTGTAACATGTGAAATGTTTTGGAGGAAGGGGCAGCCCGACAGTTGAGTAACCTCCATCTGCAGTGTCACCAGGTGCCTGTGAATCCAAAACCAGAACCCAAACCAGTGGTGATTTGGCAAAACCAAAACCTCCCCAATTTTCCACACCTCTAGTTGCAACAATGTGGTCAAGTTTGCGAGGAAACATCCAGAGTAGTTCAGCAGGCCCAAGAATGATCTTAACTCTGTCACATTTGTTAGTGCTGGTGCGTTGGCAATTGTTTCCACTTTGCTCTCAGTTGGGTCCAGGCCCTGGGTGTCAATTTGATAGCCCACGTACTCAACAGAATCTTGGAGAAATTGACATTTGGCTAGCTTCACTCTCTCTGTACCACTGCAGTCTGGACATGACCTTGTCCAGGATTGTCAGACGCTGTTCCATTGTGTGTACTGTCACCAATATATCATCCATAAAGCAGACTACACAGTCCAACCCATGCAGTATCTTGTCCACTATGTGCTGGAAAATTGCTGGCACCATAGAAACTCCATAGGACAAGTTATGATATTTGTAAAGTCCTTTGTGAGTGTTTATGGTGAGATACATCTCTGACTCTGGCTCCATTTCCAACTGCTGGTATGCAAAGGATAAGTCAATCTTGCTAAAGAACCTTTCACCTGCCAGGGTGGAAAGCAAGTCGTCTGTACTTAGTAGTGGATATGCTTTTGGTTCTATATGATGATTCACTGTAACCTTGTAGTCCCCACACAGCCTCACTGCTTTGTATCACTTAGCTACCATGATGATAGGGGCAGCCCAGTTGCTTCTTTCTATTCATGACATGATACAATGATTCTCAAGACAATCCAGTTCTTTCTCTACCACTTCTTTCAAGGCATAGAGTACTGATCGAGGCTTGAGGAAAAGGGGAGTGGCTCCTGTTAGCATTCAGACCTTTGCCTTGAAATCCTGTATTGTGCCGTTGCCATCCTGAAAATTAGGACCAGTTTTGTCAAGCACTTTCCTCACTGCATCTTGAGGTACTTTTGTCACAGTTTGTAAGGTGAAGATCTTTTCCCAGTTCAACTTGATCTTCTCGAGCCAGGTTCTTCCCAGTAATACAGGTCTTTCTCCTTCCACTACCACTAGAGGTATGGTCCACACTCCTCCTTCATATGTGACTGGTACCTGAATCTCCCCCAGAACAGGAATTTGGTCCACCATGCAGGACATGAGCTGAATATGCGATGGGTGCAACTGGCATTTCCTGAGATTCTCCTTGTAGATGTGCTCTGGCACAAGAGATACTGATGCCCTGGTGTCAGGCTTCATGCTAACTGGTTTGCCCACCAACTTGATCTAGAGGTAAATTCCTTCTCCCTTCCCTTGTGTAGTGTAGACAGTAAACAGCTCCAATGACTTTTCTTCTGGTTCAGTCTCTGGCATGGTGTCGGTGACATACTGTGCATGAGCTGCATGTGATGTACTTTTGTACAGTCTCTGCAGATGACCCACATTCCCATAGTTGAGGCATTTTTCTTGATGAAATCTGGATGTGCCTTGCTTGCAGTTGTCCTCACAATGGTAATGAAGTTGTTTGGACCTTGTGGAACTGGCCTGTTGTACTGGCTTCCGATGACTTTGTGGTTACTGACAAAGTGGTGGTGGACCACTTCATGGTCCAGAATACTTTTTTTTTTTTTTAATTTTAGTCTTTGGTAAACTGGGTAAGGCTCACTAGGCACAACTGCCTGTTTTTAGGTGCTACCTGGGAGCACTGGGCAGTTAAGTGACTTGCTCAGAGTCACACAGTATGCAAGTGGAGGTTGTGAGACTCAAACTCAGGTCTGCCCTGCTGGATGTACCAAGGTCATTCACACCTCTTTTCTCTAATCTCTAGGCTATACTGCCTTGGCTCCTGGCACATAGGCGATTCTGTGAACCCCACTCCTTAGTGGTTCAGAATGCCCCACCAACTCGCTAGTATCCTTCTGGGTGAGCTCCAAAGTGAGTGACTTGAAGCTGACTTGAAGGTTACGTCCTTTTCCGAAAACAGCCATTAGTGATAGCTTTCTTCTCTCAGACAACAGACAAACTGATCCCATAGGGCATCATCCAGAAACTGGTCAAACTCACAGGTGCTTGCCAGATGCTTCAAAACAATGATGTAGTCGACAAGAACTTCCCCCTCCTCTTGGTTCAGATGATGAAATCTGAAGTGTTATGCAATGAGAATCGACTTGAATATTAAATGCTGTCAAAGTATCTCGGTGAGCTGGGTGTACTACATGTCCACCAACTTGACAGGTGCAGCCATACTCTTGAGGAGTCCATACACTAAAGGTCTCAAAACTGCCAGGAAGACATTCACCATTTTGACATCAGCAATGTTGTTCACTGCCGACCAGCATTCAAAGCATTCCAAGTAAGAATAGATACTTCTCAGTATTTACTGAGAAGAAGGTAGGGCAG
Organism: Neoceratodus forsteri; assembly: GCA_016271365.2. Classification (NCBI taxonomy): domain Eukaryota; kingdom Metazoa; phylum Chordata; order Ceratodontiformes; family Ceratodontidae; genus Neoceratodus; species Neoceratodus forsteri. The sequence continues at coordinate 146,719,103 of CM057449.1, forward strand.
GGCCCACAGCTCAGCACCATGGACACAGGGGGGAAGAAGGTGTACACTAGTTCCTTCTCAAAAGAAAGGGTCCTACAAGGGCTCGCTAAGCTCAGGGTGGACAAGGCAATGGGACCTGATAGCATACCTCCCAGGGTGCTAAAGGAGCTAAGGGTGGAACTAGCAGAGCCATTATCAGAACTGTTTAGTGAGTCTCTGAGCACAGGAGAGGTCCCAGAAGACTGGAGAAGGGTTCATGTGATCCTGCTCCACAAGAGTGGTAGCAGGGAGAAGGCAGGGAACTATAGACCAGTCAGTGTTACCTCAGTAATGGGCAAGATTATGGAGGCATTCCTTAAGGAAAGGATAGTGCAACACCTGGAATCCATAGGAGCATAGGATCCAAGACAGCATGGGTTTACAACAGGAAGGTCCTGTCAAACTAATCTCATAGATTTCTTTGACTGGGTAACCAGAGTGGTGGACCAAGGGGGAGCAGTTGATGTCCCCTACCTTGACTTCAGCAAAGCTTTTGATACTGTTCCACATAGAAGATTGATTAGTAAGCTGGGTAGGCTTGGGGTGGGTCAGAAGTTGGTCAACTGGGTGGCAAACTGGTTGACAGTCAGAAAACAAAGAGTAGTGGTAAATAGTATACAGTCAGAAGAGATGCAAGTCACAAGTGGGTACCTCGGGGATCAGTCCTGGGGCCAGTGCTCTTCAATATCTTCATCAGTGACATTGCAGATGGACTGGAGGGTAAGGTTTGTCTGTTTGCAGATGACAACAAGATCTGCAACAGAGTAGATGATCCAGATGGAGTGGGCAGAATGGGAAGAGATCTGGATAAACTGGCAAAATGGTCAGAAGAGTGGCAACTAGGGTTTAACGCAAAGAAGTGCAAGATCATGCACATAGGGAAGAGAAACCCTGAAGCAACCTATAGGTTGGGAGGGAAGTTGCTGACAGTCACAAGGGAAGAAAGAGACTTGGGCATCATCATCATCACAGATGATCTGAAATCATCCAAGCAGACCACTAAAGCAATAGGTAAGGCTAGGGGGATCACAAGTCGGAAGAGGGAGGTAATAATCCCTCTTTACAAGACACTGGTTAGGCCCCATCTGGAGTACTACATTCAGTACTGGGGGCCACACTTTCACAAGGACATTAACCAAATTGAGGCAGTCCAGAGAAAGGCAACCAAAATGGTGCAGGCACTGCATCAGAAAACATATGAGGATAGATTAGTGGAGCTCAATATGTATACTCTAGAGCAAAGAAGGGAGAAAGGTGATATGATTGAAACATTCAAAAATATTAAGAGCATTAACAAGGCGAAAGAGTCTAACATGTTTCAATATAAGAAAAATAGCAGGACAACAGGACACAGCATGAGATTAGAGGGAGGCCAATTAAGGGGTAATGTGAGGAAGTTCTTTTTCACAGAAAGGGTGGTGGATGCATAGAACAGCCTACCTCAGGAAATGGTGGATATGAATACAGTGCAGGGCTTCAAACTGGCATGCGATATGCATAAGGGAGCAATACAGATAAGTATGACCAAATAGGCCATTGACAGAGCAAAGGCCGATGGCACATTCATAAGGTAGAAAAGAAATGGACAGACTGGATGGGCCTTGCGGTCCTTATCTGTCATCAACTTCTATGTTTCTATGTAAGAATCAAAGTCCTCTTTTAATTCGCTGAATTAGGCCACTTATCCATTTGATGCCATGGCACCAGCAATTCAGTGATGTGGTGTGTGACATGTAGCCCCTGTAGTTTTTTGAAGGGTTACCTTCAGTGTCACATCGGTGGCACATTGCTCAATAGCTTCACTGTCCAGGAAAAAAAACAACTTTTTTTTCTTTTGTTTCAGTGCCTCTACACTACTGACTGCAATTTCTCTGTTATGTAGGAAGTTGCGGCTGCTGAGCTATCTTTGCTACTGTGTGCCATGCAAGACTGTCCTCCAACCTAGAGGGCACTGTTGCAGGCTTGCTGTGCTGTGGGTGTGCAGACTGGAAAGAAGGTGTTGCCTGCTTGCTACTTTTTACTCTCTTTGTTGTTGCTCTGTAGATCTGCTGGGAGGATCTGCAAAGACCCTGGATTCGTTTTACTTCTTTCTTTGGCAGGTACAGTTCTTTTTTAAAAGATATATATTTCTTGCAGTTTTCTTTGTCTATCCTCCACAGGCTTGGCTTTTGCATGTATTTTGGTTGGTGAGGGTTTTTGTCTTTTTCATACACTAGCCACAAACACTGCAAAAAGAGCAACTCTACCAATTTGTTTTTCTTTTTGCTTTACTCAAAGGAAGCAGCAGCTTACCTAACCTCCTCTGGCACCCATGGAGTCGCTCACCTCTCTTCGCTGCTGTGGTAATCTTGGGTAGACAGATGGACTCAGACACAGAGGAACTGTCTTTCCGCCATCTTTATTCTTGGACCCAACACACTATCCCTCTTAATACCTGTCTGCTCATTCCGATCCTCCACCAATGGCTTCCTGGCAGTTCCGAGGGCATGGCAGAAAACCTCAGGAGACCGTGTATTTGATGTGGCCGGCCCGGAGAACTCGCTCCTAAAGTCCTTGAGGGATGCCCCATTGGTGGAGGCTTTTAAGCGGTGTCTGAAAGCACACCTTTTGAAAGAAGCATTTTGGAATTTAGTTACTGCCCAGCTTAGTGATTCTACTGTCTATATTATTTATTGACTTGTATTTATTTTGTTTTGACTCTTGTAAATGTTGTGATTGTATGTTTTTACACTTCTTTTGTAAAGCGCCCAGAGCCTCTGGAATTGTGCGCTTAAGAAATTAAAGTTTACTTACTTACTTAGAAACACAGAAACATAGAATCTGATGGCAGATAAGGACCTCTTGGCCCACCTAGTATGCCCATAAATGCTGAAGATCCTAGTTAACCAACAGCCTACTTCCTCCAACACCCCTCCAACTAGAATTGCCTTATGTCTGTTCCATCCATTCTTGAATTCCCCCACTGTTTTTGACTCCAGGGCCTCCTCAGGAAGGCCGTTCCATGTATCCACAACCCTCTCAGTGAAAAAATACTTCCTCACATTACCTCTGAGCCGTCACCCCTCTATCTTTAAATTGTGCCCCTATGTTCTTACATACCTATTTTTCTGAAAGATGCTACCCTCTTGGACTTTGTTGATTCCCTTGAGGTACTTGAAAGTTTCTATCATGTTCCTCTTCTCCCTCCTTTCCTCAAGGGTATATATATTAAGCTTCTTTCATCTCTCTTTGTATGTCTTCTGCTGCAGATCCTGCACCATTTTAGTTGCTCTTCTCTGGACAGCCTCCATCCTGTCTATATCATTGCGGAAATGAGGTCTCCAAAACTGCACGCAGTATTCCAGATGGGGTCTCACCAACTGTCTGTACAGAGGGATAACAACTTCCTGTTTTCTACTGGCAATGCCTCTCCCTATACATCACAATATCCCCCAGCCCTCCTTACTGCCTTCTCACATTGTTTGCCCACCTTTAGGTCATCTGATATGACTACCTCCAGGTCCCTTTCCATTTTTGTTGTTGTTAGTATCTCACCCCTCATTGTGTACTCTTCCCCTGGGTTTTTGTTTCCCAGGTACATTACTTTGCACTTCTTTGCATTGAATCTAAGCTGTCATACATTTGACCATTCCTCCAACCTTGCCAAGTCCCTTCTCATCCTTTCCACCCCAACCTCTGCATCGACCCTGTTGCAGATCTTTGTCTCGTCTGCAAAAAGACATACTTTTCCTTCCAGTCCCTCTGCAATGTCACTTATAAAGACATTAAAGAGGACTGGTCCTAGTACTGAACCATGCAGTACTCCTCTAGTAACCCTTCTTTCTTCAGAATGGACTCCATTTACTATTACCGACTGCGTCCTGTTGTCCAGCCAATTCTTTACCCAGGCTACCACCTTGGGACTCACTCCAAGGCTGGCTAACTTGTATATTAATCTTTTGTGTGTGACTGTGTCAAATGCCTTGCTAAAATCTAGGTAGGCCAAGTCCACAGCCTCTCCCTGGTCTACTACTTTGGTCACCCAGTCAAATAAATCTGTTAGATTCATCTGAATGACTTTCCCACTGTGAGTCCATGCTGCCGTGGGTCCTGTGCCCCTCTGGTCTCTAGGTATGCAACAATTCTTTCCTTCAGAAATAATTCCATCATTTTCCCCACCACTGAGGTCAAACTAACAGGTCTGTAGTTTCCTGCCTCTGCCTTGCTCCAACTTTAGTGAAGTGGAATCACATCTACCCTCCTCCAGTCCTCAGGTACAACCCCATCCTCCCATTATTTGTTAAATAGGGTAGTCAGTGGTGTCACTAGTTCACTCCTTACTTCTTTTAGAATTGTAGGGTGAATCTCATCAGGCCCCATTGCTTTGTCCACCTCCAGTTTTAAGAGTTCTTTCAGAACCTTTTCTTCTGTGAATGGACTGATATTGACCCCCTATCCAGAGTGTTTGTATTGTTTGGTTTAGGTACCTCCCCCCATTTCTTTTGTGAATACTAAGCAGAAGTATTCATTCAGTATCCCTTCTTTTTCACTGTCACCCTCTGCCCACGTTCTCTCCCCTTTATTCAGCCTACTTACCCCACCACCAGTTCCCCACTGGCAGGCATGAACTACAACAGTTATGGCAACCTGAATACTACCTGTGGTAAGTACACATATATACTACAGTGCCTAAGATAGACAGTGGAGGAGGAGAGATGGAGAGAGGAAGAGAGTAGGTTCAAGAGAGAGGAAGGGCAACTAAACAAGGCTGACTGCCCAGCAGAGGAGTGAATGTGGGAAAAAGAAAAGCTGTGAGGATTCCTGAAGTAGAGGGAGTATAAAACAGAGGAAATTGAACAGGAGAGTAAGGGCAGGTAAGAGAGGAGGGTCTCAAGCCTGAATTTAGAGATGAAAAAAGCACAATGGGACTAGTGATGTGAGGGTAGTAAGAGGATGTATAGGATTGAGTAGAGGGAGAAGTTGTGAGTACAAAGAGGAGAGCTGGTAACAAAGTGACAAAAGGTACTGTAGGGGAGTGTCCAGTCTGGCAAAGAAAAAGGAGAGGACAATGCCATAGACCATATCCACATAGTCAAAAGCCAGAAACATCCTGAAGAGACAAACAAACATGATCCAGTGCACCCTCCCCCCCCGAATATGGCTAATCTGAGAAATTAAACATATGAATTGCCTGAATTGGCTTTTCTTACTTTAAAATCCATGAAAAGAGGTCCTCTTGGTTATCAGATTGGAATTCCAATGTGAGCAAGACAAACCACCAATCGTCCAGGTGGGACCCTACTATTTGGTCTCTACTGCCCTAACTCTGAAATGCCTGCAGTGGCTACTCTTAAGTAGAGTGCATTGCCTAATTGGCTTCTTTATAGCAAAGTGCTTCTACTCAAGAAATTTCACAGGTGATCAAAGGGAGCATGCTAAAAGGTGAACCACAACACCCAAAACTCTGAACTCCCAAAACTCTAAACAAACCGTGGGATCCCACCTTGATGATTGGTGGTTTGGCTTGCTCACACTGGAATTCCAATCTGATAACTAAGGGGACCCCTTTATCATGGAGTTTTAAAGAGCTGCTGATACTTTCAGGAGAACTTACAAAACCTAATATTTAGACAATTCAGCTTGTATGTCTGATTAGTGCTGTATTCCTTCTCCCCGTATTTTATTATTGAGGTCATCTGTATGAAAACAAGATCTCTGCTACTGAAGAGATTGTCTATTCCTGCTGCTTTCTCCCTACCTGAAGTCACAGAGCACAGCTTGTGATATCACAGTTACTCCCATGGCAACAGATTGTGATGTCACAACAGAAGGTTATAATTTGAAGTAGGGAGTAAGCTGCAGAGGCAGATGGACTCCTAAGGAACTCTAAGGGATAAAGATCATATATTCATGCACATTTTCTTAGTAATAAATAATGGGGAGGAGAAATACACAAAATATAAAAGAAATGCAGGCAGAATTGTGCCTAATTATTATGTTTTTTAAAGTTTTCTTTGAGGCGTCAGTAGCTCTCTAAAGTAAGAAAAGCCAGTTCAGCCAGTTTATATGTTTTTTTTTATTATTTTTGCCTCTGGTCCTCCCCTCAGTGTCCCTAATGGAGCTTGGCCCCTGCCCTACATGCCAACCCACCATGCCCAGGCTTACCCCCCCCAAGGCAGGACCATAGGGCGGGTGCCCCTTCCCAAGGGTTAATGTAGGTGAGGCCTGGCTTACCCCGCAGGGTGAGGTCTTGGGAGCGGGACCCTTCCCCAACAGACATTAGTGGCAGTGGTAGCGGTGGCAGAGCAGGGTGTCATGGCCAGGGGACTGGAGATTTTGTGGCTCTGTTCCTGTGTGAGGCAGGGCATGCAATGACACCAGCATCTGTCCCACCTCCAATGCAAGCAGGTGCAGGCTTTTTCTGGTGATTCTCCTGGCCTCCACAAGAGGTCACCAGCAAGCCAGACACTCACCCCCCAGAGAAGGAAAGTCACCCCTCAGATACTCTATCCTTCTCTGCCCAGCAGGCACTCCAATTCCTGGTCTGTTCCCGAACCCGGGATGTCGGCATTGCAAGCGGTCGCCTTGCTGCTGCACCGGCAGGCCAACTGGCAGTTTACACGTTTAATTTCTCATATTTGCCACGTTGGTTGTGCACTGGATCCTGTTTATTTGTCTGTTGCATGCCACAAACCAGTAGAATCCCTCATTAGAAATGTAAATTATATTTTGTGAGCATTGCAAGGGTTAAACATAGAATCATAGAATTTGATGGCAGATAAGGACCGCTTGACCCACCCTGTCTGCCCATTTCCCTACCTACTGGATAAGCTGCAGATCCTAGTTAACCAGCAGCCAACTTCTTCCTACCCCCAACCCCTAGAATTGTCTTATGACTGTCCCATGCATGCTTGAATTCCACCACTGATTTTGACTCCACAACCTTCTCCAGAAGGCCATTCCTTGCATCCACAATCCACTCTGTGAAAAAATACTTCCTTAAATTACCTCTGAGCTGTCCCCCTTCTATCTTCAAATTGTGCCCCTTGTTCTTGCACACTTCTTTTTTTGAAAGATGCTACCATCTTGGACTTTGTTGATTCCCTTGAGGTACTTGAAAGTTTCTATCATGTCCCCCCTCTCCCTCCTTTCCTCGAGGCTATACATATTAAGCTCCTTAAGTCTCTCTTCATATGTCTTCTGGTGCAGACCCTGCACCATTTCAGTTACCCTCCTCTGGACAGCTTCCATCCTGTCTATGTCTTTGCGGAGACTGGGTCTCCAGAACTGCAAGCAGTACTCCAGATGGGGTCGGACCAGCTGTTTGTACAGAGGGATAATAACTTTCTGTTTTCTACTGGTGATGCCTCTCCCTATGCATCCCAGTATCCCCCAGCCCTCCTTGCTGCCCTCTCACATTGCTTGCCCACCTTTAGGACATCTGGTATGACTACCCCTAGGTCCCTTTCCATTTTTGTTGTTGTTAGTATCTCACCCCCTATTGTGTACTCTTCCTCTGGTTTTTTGTTTCCCAGGTGCATTACCTTGTACTTCTTAGCATTGAATCCAAGCTGCCATTCCTCTAACCTTGCCAAGTCCCTTCTCATCCTTTCCACCCCACCTTGTGCATCAACTCTGTTGCAGATCTTTGTGTCATCTGCAAAGAGACATACTTTTCCTTCCAGTCCCTATGCAATGTCGCTTATAAAGACATTGAATAGGACCGGTCCTAATACTGAACCTTGTGATACCCCACTAGTAACCCCCCTTTCTTCAGAGTGGACTTCATTTACTATAACTCTCTGTGTCCTATTCTCCAGCCAATTCTTTACCCAGGCTGTCATCTTGGGACCCACTCCCAGGCTGGCTAACTTGTATATTAATCTTTTGGGTGGGACTGTGTCAAATGCCTTGCTAAAGTCTAGGTAGGTCATGTCCACAGCCCCTCCCTGATCTACTACTTTGTTCACCCAGTCAAAGAAATCTATCAGATTCGTCTGGCATGACCTTCCCGCTGTGAATCCATGCTGCCTTGGGTCCTGCGCCCCTCTGGCCTCTAGATATGCGACAATTCTTTCCTTCAGAAGTGATTCCTTCATTTTTCCTATCACTGAGGTTAAACTAACAGGTCTGTAGTTTCTTGTTTCTGCCTTGCTCCCACTTTTGTGAAGTGGAATCACATCTGCCCTCCTCCAGTCCTCGGGTACCACCCCATCCTCCCATGATTTATTAAAGAGGTTAGTCAGTGGTGTCACTAGTTCACCCCTTAGTTTTTTTAGAATTCTGGGATGAATCCCATCAGGCCCCATTGCTTTGTCCACCTTCAGTTTTAGGAGTTCTTTCAGAACCCTTTCTTCTGTAAATGGGCTGGTATCAACTTCTGTATCCAGAGTGTTTCTGTTGTTTGTTTTAGGTACCCCCCCTCTTTATTTGTAAATACCGAGCAAAAATATTTGTTTAGTATCTCTGCCTTTTCACAGTCACCCTGTGCTCACCTGACCTCCCCTTTATTAAGCCTCACTATCCCTCCCTTGGTGTTCCTTCGCTCCCTGATGTACCAATAAAAGGTTTTATCCCCCTTCTTAACTGAGTTGGCTATCTTTTCCTCGGTTTGGGCCTTTGCTGTTCTGACTGCCTTCCCAGCTTACTTTTGCTTTAACTGATACAGTTCTCTGTCCTGCTCCTTCTGTGATTCCTTGTGCTTCCTGAATGTTTTCTTTTCCTCTTGAACCTTCACTAACACTTCCTTTGAGAACCATAGTGGTTTCTTACATCGTTTTGTTTTGTTTATTTGCTTCACACAAAGGCTTGTTACCTCTGTGAGGGCAGTTTTTATTATTCCCCATTGTTCTTCCACCCCCTTTCCTGTCCATTTGCTACTGCATTCCTTAGGCACTCACACTCACCCATTTTGGCAAAGTCATCCTCCTAAAGTCCTGTACTTTTGCTTTTGTATGGCTTGACTGTGTTGCTGTGTTTATTGTAAATCATACTGTTCGATGGTCGCTAGTTCCCAGATGGCTACCCACTTCTACATCTGCGATCCTCTCTCCATCTCCATTTGAGAGAACTAGGTCTAAGATTGCTCCCTCTTGAGTGGGCTCCAATACTAGTTGTCTAAGGCATGCCCCCTGTAGGGCATCTAGAATAACCCTACTCTTCGAAGTGGCTGCTGCAGCTGCATTCCAGTTAATATCTGGCATACTCAGAATACCCATCAGCAATATCTCCCCTTTTTCTGCCATTCTAAGTATACTTTGTATCATTTCCTTGTCTATTTCCTTCCCCTGAGAGGGGGGTCTGTATACAACCCCTGTGCAGATTGTGGTGCCATTGCCTGTCTCCAAATTGACCCACAGTGCTTCTTCTCCTCCCTATTTACCCTTTTGTTCTGTTGCTTTGATTCCTTCCCTTATGTAAAGAGCTACTCCTCCTCCTCTTTTACCCTCCTTGTCCCTCCTGTAGATAGTGTATCCTGGTATGTTTACGTCCCAGTCATGGTTTGTGTGTACCATGTTTCTGTGACTGCCACGATATCCAGATGTTCCTCCTCCATCAAGGCCACTAATTCAGGAAGCTTGTTACCCAGACTATGGGCATTGGTACTCATTGCTCTCCATTTTTTGATGGCTTTACCTTCTATTGCAGCATCCCCCACTGACCTTTCTACCTCGGTCTTTTTCTCATTTAGCACCCTGTTTTGTAGGGAGAGGCTGGGGTCTTCCTGCAGCTTATCAGTGCCCCCCCCTTGACTAGTTTAAAAGCTTGTCAATGAAGCATTTAAACCGATTGCTCAAAAGACTTGTTTCCTTCCTGGACAGATGCAGACCATCCTGCCAGTATAGGCTGGTGTCCCTCCAGGTGGAATCCCAGTCCCCAGTGAAGCCAAACCCTGTGCTTAACACCATTTTTCAACCATTCAATAAACTGCATGGTGCAAAGTACCCTCACCTCACCCATGCCATTGATAGGCAGCACCTCTGAGAAGGATACTGTGTGTGCTACTTGTCTTATGCCCCTTCTGAACTCTACAAAGGCCTCCTGCACTGCTCTAATCTCATGATGAGCCAAGTCATTTGTCCCTAGGTGGACAATGACATTCAGCTCAGACTCCTGTGCAGCTGTTCTCATGATCCTGAGGATGCACTTCCTGTTCCTCCAAGACATGGAACCAGGCAGGCACCTTACTTCAGTTTTCCCTGCTCCACCCGGTTCTATCCCCCTAATAATTGACTCCCCCACCAGGAGCTGCTTCCTTTCCCTGTGGTGTCCTCTGCCTCCTTCCTGTGTGCCTCCCTTGTGATAGTTGTTCTCAGCCTCCTTAGTCTCCTCTGTGGATGCATCCATAGGGGAGCTATGCTACCCCAGAATGGTGTATGGATTGTGGAGTGGAACAACTGACTGGGTGCACCTCTGTTCCACCATCCTCACCCTCCCTGAGCCCACTGTGGTCCAACTGCTGTGCTTCCTTCACAACCTCTGAGGTAGTGGTGGTGGCTCTGGTGCTCCCTGGATGGGGAGGTTCCCTTCCTACTGTCCAGTGTGGCCTGGGTGATGGTTCCCTTACTACTGTCCAGTGTGGCCTGAAGATGGGCAACTTCCTCCCTCAGGGCAGAGAGTTGTCTGCAAATAGAGCAGCATCTCAGCCTCCAGAAAGACTCCTGGAAGACTGCTGCCCCACAGCCATTACATTGCACTTCTCCCCACATGTTTATCTATTTTTTTTGTGTGTGTGATTGCTTTGTTATATAGAAATATATATATTATACAATGTGCATGCTTATATTGTCAGTGCAGTGTACTAGAAAGATATGACGGTGATATGCACCTTGCACTCTTGAGGAAATGATGTCAGAACCCCAGGTATAAAGGAACTATTTCCAGGGGTGGGCAGGGATTGGGCCTAAACTGTGCCCTCATGAGACAATCAGCTAAAAGCTCTGACCCACCACTACGATGAGTGCCTTCCTGTCAGCAAGATGCCCTACACAACAATTTGACAGAGAAAATGCCCTGCTAATCAAACAGAGAAAAATCCAGACATTCAAGTCAGACACAGGTAAACCTCCCCAGCCCAAAAACAGCCTGGTGATTTGTGCTCTGAAAGCAGTCAGACCCAAAATAAGTCAGCTGTGCACCAGGACAGACACAGTAAACAGTATTCCATCCCTCAGGGTTTAAACTCTTTCTGCACTGAAAATCTTAACAATTGTAACAAAAGTAAAGCATGATCCACCTCCCTCTGTTGCTTGAAAGACTGTCTTTCCTGATAATTCTAAATTCCTTATTTCACCTTTCAGTTAGAAGTAGCCTCCACCTGCAGAATATCTGCTACAAACCAAAAACAATTGTAAGGTTCACCTTCCTCTATTGTGAGCACAACTCGCTTTCTTGCAAATCCTATGTTCAATATTGCAGCTTCCAGCCAGAGGTAGCTTCACCTGAAGAATATTAACTGTTGCTCACATTGGAATTCCAATGTGATAACTAACAGGAACCCCTTTTCATGGAGTTTAATGTAAGAAAAGCCAATTCAGGCATTTTTATGTTTAATTTTTCAGATTTGCCATGGGTGTGTGTGTGTGTGTGTGTGTGTTGTGTGTGTGTGCGGCGCACTGGATCCTGTTTGTCTGTCATGTGCCACAAACCAGCAGCACTCCTCAATGGAAATGTGAATTATATTTTGTGAGCAATGCAAAAGTTAGAGCATGCTAGTTTTGGTATATACCTGAAGACACAAGCAGTCCTTGTTACAGTTTTGGGGCAGAACTTGGAGTGGATGGCATACAAGCTTACTACCTAGTCACACACCGAGCTAGACACATAGAATGTGATGGCAAATAAGGGACGCTGGGCCCATTGAGTCTGTCCATATTTTTTTAACCCGCATTTTTTGTTGCAGACCTTCACTCTATCTATGACAACATCTCTTCCCCTCCTTTCAATTTTTTTTTTCAATTTAAATGTTTATTTTAACAGGAATATACACCATTGAGCAGACTTATTTACAAGGTGGTCCTGGGAGGACTCGCCATAAAGAATACAAAACAGTAATTCATACAAGGGCAGTTACACTGTTTAGCAATACATTCAACAGTAATGTAATAATTACACTAATAATTAGCAACCTGCCTAGGAGCAGCAAGAGGATGCAATACAGGTGATTGTATAATTAACGAGACTAAGCATGGTAGACATATACTTCTCAATAAAGGAAATATAAGAAGGCTAGAATGATCACCCAGTTGGGGATAATTCATGGAAATAAGGAAAAGAAAGAAGGGGTGGGAAATGCATACAAGTGGGGTATGGAACTTGATTGGGGGAGGTATTTAGGCTGAATGTATAATATTATTCAAAAATAAGGAAGGAAAAGTCAGGGAAGGATCAGAAGAGACATTAAATATGTAGTATTTAGTAGTGTAGGGGATCAGGCATGTAGGATAGGATAGTCTGTAAGAGTTATGTAGGATCTAAGACTAGAGCAGTAGAATATGTGGGTTAAAATTATATTGGAGAGAGGGACTCATGAGGGGGCACAGGAGGGGAGGTAGCCAAGTACTGTCTGCTAGCAGATAAAGGAATTATACAAGCGCTGACAGACAGAGATACAGGCTTATAAATAAGATGTAGGTTAAGTATAGCAGTTACAATTTTCTTTCAGTGCTTGTCTAAGCATGAGTTTGAAGGCATTCAACCCAATTATATGTGTTAGTTTTAAAAATCTTTTCAAGGTATTCCAAAGTTTAGGGAGGGCATGGCTTAGTGATGAGGAACCATAGCGAGTCCATATCCTGGTTATAACTAGCATGACATAAGAGTAGTTTCTGAGTGGGTAAATTTCAGAAGTTTATTTAAAAAAGGTCAGTGATTTAGTAGGGCAGCTTGTTAATAATGGCTCTGTATACCCAGAGAGAGGCATTTTTTAATCTTCTAGTGCTAAGTGAAGTGCAGCCTAGCTGTGCATAGAGGGCACAGTGATGAGTGTTATAAGGAGCTCCCATGATAAATGTTTACACTGTGTGGTACAAAGTATCCAATTTGACTAGATTGTTGAGGGAACAATGACTGTAGATGAAGTCTGCATAATCTAGAAGAGGAAAAACATGGTCTGTACCAGTCTTACTCTGGCACCATGGGTAAGCCAGGGTAATTGGCACCATGCAGTTTAATGAATGGTTGAAAAAATGGTGTGGAGCACAGGGGTTTGGCTTCATTGGGGACTGGGGTTCCACTTGGAGGGACACCAGCCTATACTGGCAGGATGGTCTGCATCTGTCCAGGAAGGGAACAAGTCTTTTGAGCAATCGGTTTAAATGCTTCATTTGCAAGCTTTTAAACTAGTCAAAGGGGGAGGCACTGACAAGCAGCAGGAAAATCCCAGCCTCTCCCTACAAAACAGGGTACTAAATGAGAAAAAGACCAAGGTAGAACGATCAGTGGGGGATGCTGCAACAGAAGGTAAAGCCATCAAAAAATGGAGAGCAATGAGTACCAATGCCGTAGTCTGGGTAACAAGCTTCCTGAATTAGTGGCCTTGATGGAGGAGGAACATCTGGATATCGTGGCAGTCAGAGAAACATGGTACACACAAAACCATGACTGGGACATAAACATACCAGGATACACTGTCTACAGGAGGGACAGGGAGGGTAAAAGAGGAGGAGGAGTAGCTCTTTACATAAGGGAAGGAATAAAAGCAACAGAACAAAAGGGTAAACAGGGAGGAGAAGAAGCACTGTGGGTAAATTTGGAGACAGGCAATGTCACCACATTATTCACAGGGGTTGTATACAGACCCCCTTCTCAGGGGGAGGAAATGGACAGGGAAATGATAGAAAGTATACTTAGAATGGCAGAAAAAGGGGAGATATTGCTGATGGGTGATCTGAATATGCCAGATGTTAACTGGAGTGCAGTTGCAGCTGCCACTTTGAAGAGTGCAGTTATTCTAGATGCCCTACAGGGGGCATGCCTTAGACAACTAGTACTGGAGCCCACTCGAGAGGGAGCAATATTAGACTTGATTTTCTCAAATGGAGATGGAGAGAGGATCACAGATGTAGAAGTGGGTAGCCATCTGGAACTAAGCGACCATCGAACAGTATGGTTCACAATAAACACAGCAATAGAGTCAAGCCATACAAAGACAAAAGTACTGGACTTTAGGAGGGCTGACTTTGCCAAAATAGGTGAGTGCCTAAGGAATGCACTAGCAAATGGGCAGGAAGGAGGGGTGGAAGAACAATGGGGAATAATAAAAACTGCCATCACAGAGGTAACAAGCCTTTGTGTGAAGCAAATAAACAAAACAAGACGATGTAAGAAACCACTGTGGTTCTCAAAGGAAGTGGCAGTGAAGGTTCAAGAGAAAAAGAAAGCATTCAGGAAGTACAAGGAATCACAGAAGGAGCAGGACAGAGAACTGTATCCATTAAAGCAAAAGGAAGCTGGGAAGGCAGTCAGAACAGTGAAGGCCCAAACCGAGGAAAAGATAGCCAACTCAGTTAAGAAGGGGGATAAAACCTTTTATAGGTACATCAGGGAGCAAAGGAAGACCAAGGGAGGGATAGTGAGGCTTAATAAAGGGGAGGGAGGGTGGGCAGAGGAGACTGTGAAAAGGCAGAGTTACTAAACAAATATTTTTGCTCAGTATTTACAAATGAAGAGGGAGGTACACAAAACAAACAGTAGTAACACTCTGGATACAAGTTGATACCAGCCCATTTACAGAAGAAAGGGTTCTGAAAGAACTCTTAAAACTGAAGGTGGACAAAGCAATGGGGCCTGATGGGATTTATCCCAGAATTCTAAAAGAGCTAAGGGTAGGACTAGTGACACCACTGACTACCCTTTTTAACAAATCATGGCAGGATGGGGTGGTACCCGAGGACTGGAGGAGGGCAGATGTGATTCCCCTTCACAAAAGTGGGAGCAAGGCAGAAGCAGGAAACTACAGACCTGTTAGTTTAACCTCAGTGATAGGGAAAATGATGGAATCACTTCTGAAGGAAAGAATTGTCGCATATCTAGAGGCCAGAGGGGCACAGGACCCTAGGCAGCATGGATTCACAGCGGGAAGGTCATGCCAGACAAATCTGATAGATTTCTTTGACTGGGTGACCAAAGTGGTAGATTAGGGAGTGGCTGTGGACATTTCCTACCTAGACTTTAGCAAGGCATTTGACACAGTCCCACACAAAGATTAATATACAAGTTAGCCAGCCTGGGTGTGGGTCCCAAGATGACAGCCTGGGTAAAGAATTGGCTGGAGAATAGGACACAGAGGTAATAGTAAATGGAGTCCACTCAGAAGAAAGGAGGGTTACTAGTGGGGTACACTGAGGTTCAGTATTAGGACCGGTCCTCTTCAATGTCTTTATAAGCGACATTGCAGAAGGACTGGAAGAAAAATATGTCTCTTTGCAGATGACACTAAAAGATCTGCAACAGAGTTGATGCACAGGATGGGGTGGAAAGGATGAGAAGGACTTGGCAAGGTTAGAGGAATGGTCAAATGCATGGCCACTTAGATTCAATGCTAAGAAGTGCAAGGTAATGCACCTGGGAAACAAAAACCCAGGGGAAGAGTACACAATGGGGTGAGATACTAACAACAACAAAAATGGAAAGGGACCTGGGGTAGTCATATCAGATGACCTAAAGGTGGGCAAGCAATGTGAGAGGGCAGCAAGGAGGGCTGGGGGGATACTGGGATGCATAGGGAGAGGCATCACCAGTAGAAAACTGAAAGTTATTATCCCTCTGTACAGACAGCTGGTGAGACCCCATCTGGAATACTGTGTGCAGTTCTGGAGACCCAATCTCCGCATAGACATAGACAGGATGGAGGCTGTCCAGAGGAGGGCAACTAAAATGGTGCAGGGTCTGCACCAGAAGACATATGAAGAGAGACTTAAGGAGCTTAATCTGTATAGCCTCTGAGGAAAGGAGGGAGAGGGGGGACATGATAGAAACTTTCAAGTACCTCAAGGGAATCAACAAAGTCCAAGAGGGTAGCATCTTTCAAAAAAAGAGGTGTGCAAGAACAAGAGGGCACAATTTGAAGATGGGGGTGGCTCAGAGGTAATTTAAGGAAGTATTTTTTCACAGAGAGGGCTGTGGATGCATGGAACAGCCTTCCGGAGGAGGTTGTGGAGTCAAAATCAGTGATGGAATTCAAGCATGCATGGGACAGTCATAATGCAATTGTGGGGGGGTGGGGTAAGAAGAAGTAGGCTGCTGGTTAACTAGGATTTGCAGCTTATCCAGTAGGTATGGAAATGGGCAGACTGGGTGGGCCAAACAGTCCTTATCTGCCGTCAAATTCTATGTTTCTGTGTTTCTAAGCAGATGCCTGGTTCTGTAGATGAGTCCTAGCCTTTGTCACAACTTTTTAGACAGTTCCTCTATGTGCGTTGTGAAGGACAGTCTATAGTCAAGCCAAAAACCCAGCTATTTGAATTTCTCCATTATCTCTAGAGGTTCACCCAGTAGGCTAGATTGTTTATTAGTATAAGGTCTGCCATTGGAAACACTCTTAGGAGGTAGTGATGAAGACTCACTGTGCCCTTCTATATCCCTTAGTATTTGTCAAAATTTGGCAGCATAGTTTTTTGAAGATTCTAGTGCAGATTGGAAATATCTGTTTTTTTTTAATCTTCTAAGCTTGGTGCATAGATTTTTTGTGGTTCTAAAAACTGCCAAGTTTAGTTTTGCGAGCTTTCTTCCATAGGGTGTCTCTAATGTGTAGGACAGATTTTAGTTCACTGGTGAACCAGGAGCATGTTCTTTTTCTTGTCCTTATTTTTACTTGAGGTGCATGTTTATCAAGCACTTTCAGAACAAGGCTGTGGAAGAGGTTGTAGGCTTCTGCAGTTGTGGGTGCTAGGTAAAAGTCTTGCCATCAAATTTTGCTTAGGTCTGAAAGGAAGTTGGTGCAATTTAATTTTTGCAGAGGATCCTCTTAATTTTGAAGCTTGAAGCAGATAGGGATTTTGGCAAGGACCTAACACAAGCTACAGCCTTATGGTCACTTATATTGTTGTGGAATACCCCAGTGTGTGCAGTTTTATGGGATTTATTTACCAGGATAAGATCAAGAATGGTACTGTGCTCAGGGCTTTTAATGTTAGGGGATTATGAGGGGCAGATCCATTAACGAGGAGTCTGTACAGTGGCAGAGCCTGCTGCTGGTAGCTGCTCTCTCAATAAGCCCTGTAAGAGTGTGTGGAGGCAGTATAGTGCAGTGGGTTAAGGCTCTGAGTTGTAGATCTGGAGACCTGGGTTTGAATCCCACAGCCTTCTAGTTGTTTGCTGTGTGATCCTGAGCAAGCCACTTAACTTCCTTGTGCTCCCAGGTCGCATTTGGAAAAAAGCTTCAGTTTACTGCAGGCTAAACAATGTTCCCTCCCCCACCTCTTCCTTCTCCCTTCCCCAAACTTCCCTGCAGATTGTGTGGAGTTTGGGGAATAATTTAGTGCCAAGTGTAAAGTCTTAGTTTATTAAGATAATTAGTCTGTTGACGACTATAGAGTTCCCTGACCCTTCAAAGTATCAGTGTTTTATAAACTTTATCAACTTAATAATATTAGGATTGATTATTTTCTTTCCTTTTTTCCCTTCCCAAATGCCTTTGTGGCTTTTAAATATATGAATATATACGAAATATTCTATTGCAGTTGCAGTGCTGTGGTGGGTACTGGTGGCTATTAGTATTTTAATTCAAAAGTTGTTGAATGTAAAGCCTGTGTGTTTCACAAGTAGTGGCTGTTCCCTTTAAATTAGGTTCTTTTATGTAACTGAAGCCACGTGATCTAGAACTTTAAATGCTCATGTCTGGCATCCAGAATTTTAGGTGTGCCGTTTTGTTCAGAGCTTCGGAGCCGACTGTGCTAGTATTGGTTATTGAACCATAGGTTCTTCCTCCAAGTAAAACGTTTTTTGATCCAGAAGAAGAAGTAAGTCATTTTTATGCTGGTTTCTTTTTACATTTTGGTGTAAACCTTTTGAATTTTTCATTGCCTTTTTAGTGGCCATTCTAGTTAAGTTTTCTCTCACACACCTGTGCAGGCCATTAAGTCAAATCTGTCTTCAGTGCAAAAGTGAATAGTGCAATTTTTAACTACATTTTCTGCACCTTTTTGCTAAAGTGGATTTTTACTAAAGTGGATACTAGGAGGCAGTATAGCACAGTGGGTTAAGGCTCTGAACTGCAGATCTGGAGACCTGAGTTTGAATCCCAAAGCTGCATAGGTGCATACTGTGTGATCCTGAGCAAGTCATTTAACTTCCTTGTGCTGTCAGGTTGCATCTGAAAACAAGCTTCAGCTTAGCGTGCTACTCCAGGTTAAACAATGTTCCCCTTTCCTTCCCTTAATTTTTCTCCATAATAATTGAGAGAGCCCTCTCTGGAAAACTATAGCATGATGCTGTAAACTTAGTATACTAGAGATAATTGATCTGGTATAGACATTTATCTATACTATACTATATACCTTTACTTCCATTTCAGTGACCCGTGTATTCGAACTCTGCATGAGAAGCAGTTTTTTTTTTAGTAAATTGTTTTTAATTGTTTAACCATGTTTACCCACTGGGAGCATAGGGAAGTTAAGTGACTTGCTCAGGATCTCACAGTATGCAAGTGGGGGCTGTGAGATTCAAACCCAGGTCTGCAGGTTTGCAGCTCAGAGCCTTAAACCACTTAAACCACTGTGCTCTACTGCCTCCCTAAGCAGTAGAAAGGCAAAAAGCTGCATGGTTCATGGTAAGGAAACTTTTCTCAGCATAACATTTCCAAATAAAAACATTTTTGAAGACCATCTTGGGTCAACGTTTTCGGTGTCCGGTGGATTACGCAAAGCTTGGCGACATTCTCCTGAAGTATTGGATAACTGGCAGGACCTCACTTGGATTGCATTCATTCACACTCCTCTGATGCCCATTGATGAACTATTGCTTGTACGGTTGTGTATTAATGAAAACTTTTTGCAGAGTACTTTCTCTAAGCTGTGGAAATTGACTCTTTCTGATTTAAGCCTGGGTATCAAGGTTTCCTAAGGCATCGAGTAATGGGTCAATGGATCAACGTTGCATCCAATGATCACTGCACTTCATTTTTCTTGTACTTATACTATCTGGACATTTAATTTATGTGAACAATTTAAATATTTATGAATCATTTCGTGTTTAAATCTGAATAACTGCCTCATTAATTATTTAAAAGTAGCTTCATAATACAACAACTCTAGCCCTTCAAAATGGTGCTTATGAGAAAGCAGGCTACTGAGATTGAAACTGAGATTGAGGCAAATTTTGGTATTATAAATTATAATACAATCAATACCATAGCAGCCTCTAATTATGTAATAAAACAATATGCAAATTTAAATAACAGCAAAACGTCTTCTAAAAAATGAAGGTCTAAAGATATTAAAATAAAGAAGCTTGCTCCAGTTAAAACCTATCAGCCAAAACATCCTAAACAGAAAAAGCAGACTGGAAAAATGGGGTTAAATAATGTAAAGCATATCATCCGATTAAACAACAGACAAAACAGACACAAATAAATGAGCACATTGGAAAAGTAAATATAACTAGGAATGCTAATCTATTATTTGAGCAAGATCAGCCACAAAGCAAATTAGACAATATGCTATTGCAAGCAGTAAATTTTGCAGATTACTCAAGGCTCTCACCTACACCCAGGATATTTAATGAATCACATTTCTCCAGACAAGAAAACTCAATTTTAACACCAGATGAGATGATTAGTTCAGGTAGCACAGTGAGACAGATAATTGTGTTTGAATTTGAGGAAGAAAGTGAGGTAAATAGTAAGGAAACTAATTCTAGTTCAACAAGAGTCACAAAGCCTTCAGAGCCAAGTTCTGTGCAAAATGGATCTTTGTCTTTAGTGTTTTCTCCAGGAATATACACCCCAATATTAGCTAAGGAAAATATGGATCCTCCTTTAAATATATGAGTTGAATGGGGTGATTGAGGAACTACAAACTTCAGTTTCTGGGCTAAAGAAACTTGACTCATCAGTAACATTAAGGAGTAGGAATCAAGTTTCTGAAGCAATACACACTTATCCATTTGCATTAAGTGAAGATCTTAAAGATTTTGTAACAGATCTATGTGTTGCTCGCCTGTTGATACTAGACCAGTTAATGGTTGTAAAACATGAGATGGAGACACTTGAAGAAAATATTGCTCTAAATAGCTTCAGATTAGAGGATATATTGGAAAAACAAAATGGAATTGTTCCAAGTAAGGGTTCTCCCTCAATTGCCCTGGACAACTCTACTCACTTAAGATCTTATTTTTCAGTATTAGCTATACCAACTTCTCCTAACAAAGCGAAGTCAACAAAGAAAGGCAAAATGAAAATAAATAGTAAAAAAATAAGTATGGAAGAGAATAATAAAGGACATTTTCAAGAAAATGCAGTAATAGAACCTGCTGATTTGAAGAAAGTGTAAGAGGTGGTTACACAGGTGAAATTTATAAACCATAAAACTAATGGAATTACATTGGATTTCAACTCTGACCCTGAACTAGAATTAATGTTACAAAAATGCTCACTGCAGATTGAAGCTAGTTCATATATGAATAATTTGGCAAACTTACTTAACTCTTTATGAAACAGAGTCGAATGCCTTTAGGGAAGACCTAAGAAATCAAGTTAATTGTAAGGACCCGGCAAAACATGGCAAATATAAGAAAAAAAAACACTGAAGTATATGCATCTCGTTCCTGTTACCCAACCCAGGAAAAGGTTGACATAGATATCATAGTTGTGCAATCCTCTGTCTGTAGGCTTGAAATGGGATTGGTCTGAAACACCTGCTGGAAACAAAGAAAAGATTGTACACCTAATAAGTGCAGCTACAGGGGCTAACATTTTTGCAAATGGTTTTATACAGGTCTGGAACAATAAGGATGAGTATGGTGTTAATTGCATTTACATCTCTTGTATTTCTCCTTGCATAGCAAATCATATCTGGTTGAATAATGATGATCTGGGAAAATTTGGATGTACCATAGAATATGTAAACAGGGATATGTTAAATAGAAAAAAAAATGGATTAATGGAGGATAAAAGTTTTCAAATTAGTATTTTTGGCCTTAAAGCCATAGCCAAAGAAAATGATGGGAAACTGAGAAATGTGTTATTAAATTTATTTACCCACTTTTTGCAAAATCCATCTGTAAAAGTTAAGATTCTTAAAGTATACAGAAGGATAAATGAAAAAAGGCCAGGCCAAGTAGATGTACTACTGCGTGACTAAGAAATTACTGAACTAACTTTACAGGAAGCTGCAATTCTGGATTAGCTGGGTATTTATATAGTGGATAGTGCCATTCTTAACACACAGTGTGTTAAAATGACTAAACTAGGTTCACTAGAGACAGGGAAAAAATGGGCAAAACAGTAGCTATGTTTGGCTTAAGTAGATCCCCTGGTAAAACTGATTGCAAGTTAAAGTTCATATTAAAAGACCTGTTTGAATGTCTACTAAATATTCCCATGGTCATGGACGAAACTATTGTAGAATTTTGAGTTGGCACTGGAATTAAGAGCGACCAAAGTATGCTAAATATAAACTCCATGGATTTTTATAATAGTTTGATGGCCAGCACAACTTTACTCAATAAAATGTGACTTTATATAGTAGATAGTAGTATCACAGGGGAAAATGAGTTAAACAAATATATTATTTCCCCACCTACAGACTATTCCCCTGATGATTTGAGTAATCAGCAAAACATACTGAATGTGGCATTTAATATTACTGTTGAAAATCGATTTTCGGCCTTGTCAGAACTGGATACCTGACTTCAAGTGTCATTAAGTGAGGTCATCAATGTAGCCCTGAATGCTACTTTTTCACTGGCACTGCTGTCATGGAATATAGCTGGTTTGGTCACAGAGTTTGCAGATGTAGAATTAAAGGATTTTGTGTGTGAACAACATATTGCATGTCTTCAGGAAACCTGGCATTCAGAAAACATGGATGTTACGCTTAATGGCTATAGCTGCTTACATCTGCCAGGGAATAAAATGACTAAATCAGGTAGATTGTCAGGTGGCTTAGTAACCTGGGTAAATATTGACAAGGAGTTAACTGTTCACCCCATTTCAAACACTTCATTAGCACATGCTTTTTTACTGCAGGCAGTGGATTTCTCTTGCTGCTTATTCAATGTCTGCATTCCCCCAGTGAATTCTAAATATTACTTTTCAGCTATTTGGGAGGAATTTGATGCCTTAATTCATAACAGTTGGGCCACTACGGCATGTGAGACTATTTTACTTTGTGGAGATTTTAATGCAAGAATAGGAAAATGTAATGGTTATGTGGCTATTGATGTACATAGTTAGTTGCATGAGAATGTGGGAAACTTTACTAGGTCCACCTTAGATCTAAGAACAAACTCTTTTGGTGAAAAACTAATAGAACTTTTCTCCCAGCCTATTGCCCTCAATCCTAATATCAAGATAGGAGGTATCATCCTTATCCCAGGATGGCTACCCCAGTTAAGAGATACAAAGGTGGTGGATTTCTACTCTCAAGACTCTCTTCTTTGTTCCCCAGACATTCTCTCAAAGTGTAGTTTAAATCAGGTGCACATCTTCAAGATCTTCCAGCTTAGGCATCTGTTGGGTCAACTATTTGGTACAACCTCAAACCCCATGGCTTTAGTCCCATCCTGGCTCAGTTGAAGGACTTAGCAACCACACCACATGGCATCTCACTTCTGTACTCTTACCTTCTGTCCACTAGCCATCCTGAACCCCTCCTGTTTTCCAAAGTCCAGGGCTTTCTGTTACCCGATGTTCCCCTCAATTGGCCACAGATATGGAAGGACCTCTAGATTTATAATTCTCAGGACAGGCTCAGACTCACCCAGTATCTCATCCTGAACAATATGTACTATACACCTGTTAAGTTGGCCAAAATTGGTCACTTTCCCTTCCCTGAATGTTCCAGGTGCGGTAAAGCTGAAGGAAATCTTCTACACATATTCTGATACTGTGAAAAAGTTTCCTCCTTTTGGCAACTAATCCAATCAAAACTGGACCCTTTACTGGGGTTGGATGGACTTTTCACTGTGGAAATCTGCATTTTGGGTACCTACTCCAATACTGGCATCAAGGAAAGAAGATATCACATGGTCTTAATATCGATGGTGGTCAAGAAGCTGGTCCTTAAACACGGGCTGGATCAGCTTGCCATGCCCTACAATGAATGGCTGAGTGAACTCTATTTGTTTCAGAACTGAATGTTTAATTGCAAGCTCTTGCAATAGACTCAGACTGTTTGATAAAAAGTGGGGTAAACTATATGTGTTATACTTGTATTAACTGCATACTGGTTCTTTAACTCTCCATGTGCTTAATTCCATTGACTGTATGCATTTAAACTTTGTCTATTTATCAAGGCACACTCCATGGGTGGGTAGGGAGGATGGTGGGTAGCTAGGAATGATTTTTAGGTGTTGTTTTCCTTGTCAATGTTTCTATGTATGTGAGTTTTATATAAAATCAATAAAGATGTTAAATTTAAAAATAACACAAAACTAACAGAACGTTTGCCATTTTTTAATTTGGCCCCTATAAGTTGTAGAGTGCCAGGTGACATGCAGGGAAATTTTACACATTTTAGTGCAGTATGTGCTTCTATACTGGATTATTATTTCTGGAACGGGCCTTTGGAAACTTGGTCCACATTGGATACAGTAGTGAGAAGTGAAAGTGATCTTCTTCCTCGTATGTTAAAATGGGGCATAAAAGCCCAAATACTACAAACAAATTACTGGGTTTTAAAATTAGAAATACAACTAAAGTCAGATAGAATGATAGGATCACAGAGCAGGTATTTCCAGTATTACAAGAAGTGCAGAGTCAACTTGACTCTATCTCATTAGAAGATCTTACGAAGAAAGTGCTGGATGAAATTATACTGAAATGTTTTAAGGATATTAGAAGTTTAATATCCCGTCCAGTAACAAAAAGACCTACAAATAATGCACCTGTTATCTTGTTTGATAAAGAATGTTAGAGGCAAAAGAAAATACTTACCAATTTAAGAAGGGATACTAAGTCTGTTAGGGACAAAAGTACATTTAAGTTATTAACTAAGGCTAGAGAAAAACAAAGTCTTTTTGAGAAACAAGTGAAAAGAGTTCCAACTTAAGCAATGGAGACTTATGCTGGAAGCAATATACAAGAATGACTATCAATCATTTTGGCTTTTTATAGCCAGAGGTACTAATAATAGTAAATACCAACTAGACACATATATCATATTAGACCAATGGACCGATTATTACTCTAGTCTCTTTTTTGATCCAGAGATTGTTGAATCCGTCCCTGTCTGGAAAAGTGAAATAAACAGGACTAATTTTAAGCCCCCACCTATAGTGAAGTCTATTTTGCAATTGCCACCATATAAAGGAAAAAAAAAAGCTCCTGGTCCTGTCTTAATTCCCTCAGAAGTATATCTTGTGGTACCCTCTTTTTGGACCAAACTATTGGTATCCTATTATAATTTGTGCATCCTAAAGAAAGAGATATCAATAGCCTGGAAAGGTACAATTACTGTTTCAATATTTAACAAGCATTTGTCAATGCCAAATGTTGTCTTGCTGCCACTGGCAGTGCAGGAGTTAGATGCAGCATAGGAGTGGCAGTCAAGTATTGAACTGATGCTAACCCACCCCCACCCTGCAGAGAGTGAGAGGCATTAGGGTGTTCATGTGGGTGTTTGTTGGTGCAGTGCATGAAAACATGCTGGGCAGGATGTGAAAAATGACAGCTGCACAGTTCATAAGGAGGTGTAATTAAATGCCAGTGCTGAAGATGTGGCATACAAATATATGGAATTTGCGGAGTTGCAAGGATGCGTGGAAAATATGCAAGGCATGCTTGCAGCACTGCCAGTTTGTGGGCATTAGGCACCAAATTTTCAACATAGGCATTTTAGCACCTCTGCTCATGTACAGTGTCACTGTCATTTCCTGAAAGCATCCCAAGAAGTGATTTCGCACAGCGACCACGCTATTCTGCAGCAGAAGTGCAGAAACACATTTGAGCAGGATATGTGAGTGACAGCTGTACTGTTCATCAAAGGTGTGTAAAATGGCAATGGTGAAAATCAGAGTGAAAATATCAGAAATGCACGACGGTATGAGCATGCGTACAATCTGCAAACGCACGCTCGTAACACAGTTATTTAATGGAGTATCAGCTCCAAATTTTCAACATAGGCATTCTAGAAGCTCTGCTCATGAACTGTGTCACTTTCATTTTCATAATCTGGCCCAAACACTGATTTCCCACAGCGACTGCGCAATTGTGTGCCGGAAGTGCGGAAACACATTTCGGGCAGGATGTGGAAAATGACAGCTGTACTGTTCACAATGAAAGTGCACAAAAATGCCAATGCTGAAAATACAGCATCAAAATATTGCGAATGCACGAAGTTACAAGCCTGCATAGCAGCTGCACAGTGCACACTTGTAAAACAGGCATTTGTTGGATTTTTCCCACCAAATTTGGAACATAGGCTTTTTGAGAGGCTACCTCATGAACACTGGCACTGTCATTTCATTAATGGGTCCTGAAAGGTAATTTCACGCAGTGACTGTGAAATCACCTTCCGAAGCAGATTAATGCCATGACAGTGACAGAACTCATGAGGAGGGGCTCCAAAAACCCCATGTTGAAAATTTGGTGCCAAAAATCCAAGAAATGCCTGAGATATGCAGCAAAGTTGAAAAAAACCCTATTTATTGTATTATACAGTTTACCAACATTTCCTCAGTTCGCGGTCGGCTTTGAAGAGTGCAGACGTGTTCCTAGTCCACTGAAGATCATCGCGGTGGAGTTCAGAGGTAAGTATGGGGTGAGGGTGAGGGGAGGCAGGGTGCGCAGTGGGTGGGTGCAGGTGGGGAGGGGATCTAGACTACGAGGGACGGTTTTTGTTTTCTAGGTAAAAAAAAAAAGAAAATGTAGTGGGACAGTTTTCCCATTGCAGGGCATTTGTACGCTGGGTGGACTCCCAGCTTGCCACCTAATGGAGTTCTTGGAGGGTCAGTAACCAATGAGGATTGGGCCCTCATTGGCACACAACATGGGGGTAATGCACGCCCGGGGTTTGGGTACCCCCACTGGCAAACAAAGTAAGGGGGCCTTGAGCCGAGGGGATGGGCACCCCTTGGCAGTCCACATTGCGGGGGATGCTGGCTGGTGAGTGGACTCTCCCATTGGCACCTAAATATGGGGGTTGCCGACAGAAGTTGGGCACCCCGGTGTCAGCAACAGAGGTGAGGTGGCCGCCCGCTCACCGACCATGGCCATAATGGCGGCAAGCACATCAAGCAAAGGACCGCTGTGTATGACGATTGCAGCGGACCTTTGCTTTGATGTGCTCGCCCCATTATGTATGCATGGTGTGGCGGTGGCATGCAGGCTGATTGGGGAATGAGGGATGCACCTGCTGATGCATGCTCTGCATTCGCCCAACAGCAGCCGCGCCCCCAAGACCCATACAGTTGCAAGAAGTCGCTTGCGCATGCATGCAAGCCAACATAAAAAGGGTAACAAAAGTGACCCCAAAATGTATAGACCTATTTCACTATTAGATGTAACTGACAAAATATTCTCAAAGGTTATCTTGGGCAGACTGATAGAGCAACTGGTTAAACTTTGAATTCTCTCAGAATACCAAGCAGGTTTTCAATTTGGTTATTGTACTACAGATAACTGTTTTGTCTTGTTGCATTTATTTGAAAAGTATGTTACCTAGAGAAAACAGAAACTCTCTGTGACATTTATCAATTTTAGCACAGCCTTTGACAACATATCTTGTCCTAGTCTATGGCAAATGATGTTTTAAATGGGAATTCAGCCTGAATTAATCAGTATTATAAAATAACTATATAGTGAAACCTGGGCCCAAGTAAGATAAGGAACCAATGGACAGCTTTCCTCTAAGATATCAACTAATAAAGGGGTTAGGCAGGGCTGTGTCATTGCACCTATATATATATATATATATTAGAGGCAACAAACTCAGTTTAATACATCAGTTAGGGTTGTTCCACAGTGACAAAAGCGAGGAAATTCGATGTTAGGGTTGAAACCCCCTTTGCACCCCTCCAGCCCACTCCCCAACTGGAATCGGGGTGTGCATTGGGGTCATCGGCCCTAAGTGTCACCCCATCACATGTGGAAAGAAGCTGAGGAATAGGAGAATGGGGTGACAGTTAGGACCGATGACCCCAATACACACCCTGATTCCATTTGGGGGGGTGGGCTGGAGGGGCTCAAAGGGGGTTTCAACCCTAACATCGAATTTCCTCACTTTTGTCGCTGTGGAACAGCCCTAACTGATGCATTAAACTGAGTTTTTTGCCTCTAATTTCCCTTTTTTTTGAGAATGATAATGAGAAATAGTGACTGTAATGCAGCGGCAGGAGCACGGGGCACTCCCACCACATGATGTCTTGTCACATAGTAACATTGTGCCCACAAACACAAATCGTAATCTGCATGGTGACGCAATGCAAAACAGAAAGAGAAACAGTACTGTAGACAGAAATGTTAAAAACAACACAAACGCAACTGCAAATGAAAACGCAAAGGGTAATGCACATGGTGGCGTAAACGTGAATGGTAAGTGAAACGGGTATGGAACCACAAGGAGAAACGGTAATGGTAACAGTAATGTAAGTGCACAGGCTGGTTTTACCCAAAAGCTGTATAGAGAAAGACAGTGAATACAAAGAATGTATGCAAAATAATGACTCTCGGAACACAAAAATGAGGACTTGGAATAGTAAATTGCTTATATCTCAGCAACCGTATGACACAGAAAAAAAATGTTAAACTCATATGAATTATCACTTTCCTGGCTAGTTTTGTACTTAGTCCCCATAATTTTTTGACAAAAGATCCATATCTTGCACCGTTTTCGAGATACAGGACCTGAAAGGCGCGGCGAATGCCGTAATGTTATCCAATGGGAAAAAAACAGAAGTTCAGACTGCCATAACTTTGCCTCCCTGTAATATTTTTTCACCAAACTACTGAAAGGCACATCTGTGGGATGTTGGCTGTCTTCTCTGCAAATTTCAGCCCAAAAGACCAAACCGTTATGTTTCAGAAGGGCGCTAAACGATTGCTGCAATGCGTCGTACGCTGTAATGTTATCCTATGGGAAAAAGCGTCAACTCTGGAGTACCGTAACTTTGCCACCATGTAATATTTTTTCAATGAAACACTGAAAGGCACATCTGTGAGATGTCGGCTGCGTACCCGCCAAATTTCAGCCTGAAACTCCAAACCGTTCTTTTGCAGCGCAGTGCCAAAGAATTACTGTTATTTGGGCATAGTGTACTTAAAGTAGTCGCAATTCTTGACTTTACATAAAATTCTGACACTTTTGTGAGTGCAACACTACTTTGCGAAAGTACTTTTTCCGGAAATCTGAAAAACATATTTCTGGGGTGTTTTACCCCAAAATAAAGACATGGCTAGCATCCTCAGGGCCCGACTAGGTGACTACAAAAAGAATTAGGTTGCTAGAGGGTCTCAATTTTAAATGCCAAGCATTTTTCTTATCACTAACTGAAAACAAAATGGTGGATTTGCGACAGTAACAGGACCATTTGCGACAGTAAAAAGTGCATTTGCGACACTGTCAAACTTTTTGTTAACTTTTCCCATTGACTAATAATGGGAAATGAAGATTTTGGGCCAGTCATGCAAACCGTATGACCTGTAGGCACGACAGTAGAAGTCCAGAAAAAGCGTAAACACATGCGCAGATCATGCTTAATAACTCGGCAGCCATATATCCAACCAGTACAAAACTTGGCGGAGCCCAAGGCCTATGGTTCTTGATCATGTGTTCCAAATTTCAGGTACTTCCGTAAAATGGTTGCAAAGTTATTAAGGTGCAAAATGTTGGGTTTAATATAGAAATGGCTCCTCAACCCTAACTATGGTAGCACTACCATGCTACCATAATATATATATATACATATATAACCCCTATGTGGCACTATCCCAAGGGCTACTACCCCTGCCTGCTTTGCTACTAACAGGTTAAGGGGCCTAAGTTGTATAATGGGTGCCTCCACCCAAAGGTCTGGGTTGGTTGTGACTAGTTTAATCAGGTCACAGCCCTCTGGGACACTGTGACGCCCCCCTTTTCTCCCACTAGTGGCCCACACAGTACGCAGCAGTAACTTTCCCAATACCCTTGATATGCAAACCACATATGCTTGTGCTTGGCATTGACCCCCAGGACTGGTTCCTGCAGCTTGACTCTGGGGACCCCCTGTAAAATAAAGTGAGGCAGTACAATAGCAACAATGCGACACTTTCAGCATAAACTGACACCACATTCAATGTAAATTGCAGAAGCAAACAGATATGATTTATTCAGGGGGCTGTAACAAGGAAGGGGGAAAATCAGGTTAATTAGCTTAGATGCATTAATAATCACAGTACTGTGCATACACTTTGAGTCCCATATAGTCACACTCTCTGGGTACCCAGGATGGAGAAAGGGGCTGGCCAGGTCTGGTGCAGCTGGTTGGGGCCCTGTGATGGAAAAAGAACATGCACACACAATTTTCAATCCAGAGCCGGATGGCTCAGTTCGTGGAAAGAAAAGCACAAACAATCAGGTGGAACACTTTGATTAAACAAGAGTTGCAGGGAGCTACCCCGATAATTACTCATGATACCCCAGCTAAACACAAGAGGGCTGATGGATGATCTCTCTGTATTGCAAAAAGAAGCAGGACTCCTCGATGATGGATCTTTCTGTGCAGCAAGGTAATGAGGCAAGACCCTCGTGGTAGGGCCTATCTGCACCAGGCAGCACGGATTCAGTCTGATTCTTACTGAGGAAACTACTCCCAACAGTAACACACAGTTTACAGCAAATGGGGAAACCCTTTCAGCACATAGCACATTTATATGTAAAAAAAAGTTTACTGTACCAGGCAGGTGACTCCTCAGTCCTGATCGCAAAAATCACTGCAATTACCTGGGAACACTATGGTAGCTAAAGTCCTGACAGGCTAATCGCTTTCAGCAAAATCTTCGGTCTTCTACAGGGTAAGCCTGATCCCAACAGCAGTAGCTTGTTTTTTCCTCACAAACTTCAGATTCAGTCCGAAAACACCTTTTTCTCCCTCTTTCTCTCTCTCTTCCTCCACAACAGCAAACAGGCCGGAATTCAGGCCTCACATGCGCTTCCGTCGTTAACTACTACACCACTCGAACAGAGCAGAGCTCCTTCACTCTTCACTACCAACTCGAATCTGGCTTGGCAGCAGACAGCTCAGGGTCTTTCACTTAGATCCAAAAGGTTTGGTTGGTCAGTTCAATTGTCAATCACGGTAGGGCTCCCTATATAGGTGCAAAAAGGTGCCAAGGATCTAAAACTACATTACCCAGAGACACCTTCCATACAGTCCCATTTCCACAGGCTCTAACTGAGAGTCCCAGTTCTGATTGACCCAAAGCAAGCTCCATTTTAGAGTCCTCACATACTGATTGGTCCCATTCGGCAGTCTGGGACCAAAATGTTGGGCACAACAGAAACAGTCCAGGCTACAAGAAAGCAGGTTAGAACTAACTGCATTTATACTATCACTCTAAACAATTCCCAGCAGTTAGTTACATCTTTTAAAAGTGCTCCCACTGCAGATTCAGTGACAGCAGAAATGGAGTGCTTAACCAGCAGCTCAAGCGGGGTTTGAGGAGAGAAACATTCAGACCCCCCTTCCAGATTAATTATAACTGCAAACAGGCAGCTCTTAAAGAGACAGTACCTGGAGGCTTTTAAAAGCGTTCACTGAGAATCACATTTAAACGGCTTAGACGCCGAACACCTCCAGGCTCTGAGCAATTAAGCAACTTTTGGAAGCCTTTTGGGAACCCTCATTTGCAGGGGGGTTACACACACACACACACACACATATATATATATATATATATATATATATATATATATATACACATACATAAAATATACATATACACACACACACACATATATATATGGACCTTCTTTTGTTACAACTCTTAAACTCTGTTATTGATTCCCCATTAATTAGCACTAGACCCTGCCCAGCCATAGCTTATGCTGATGATTTGGCTCATTTTGCATTATCACAGTCTGGATTACAGAAGAAGCTTGATATGTTAAATAAAAATGCACAGGTTTGTAAACTGAAAATGAATGAAGGTAAAAGCCAGGTCTTAATTTTTGGCTCTAATAATACAAGTAAAGTATGGAATGTGGGGAGTAACAAAATTAAGACCATGCATTCTTATGTATATTGGGTTTAACTCTATCAAATGATGGTATATGCAACAAGCATATAAAGATACAAGTGATAAAGCTTCAACAAACTGCTGGTGCGTTGGCAAAATTTAATAACAAATATGGTGGTAGTACAGTTATACCTTTATAAAAGCAACTGAAGCTAATTATGTTTCACAAGCCCTTTAGCAATGTGAAATATAGGGCTTTGGAAAGATAAAAGCCATGGGAACTCCATTAAATAGGTTATGTCGATTAGCCTTAGGCATTAGCGGCTCAGCTCCAGCAGCTTTGATTAGAGTAGAGCTGTGGATGGGCAGCTTGGAGGCAGACAGCCACAATGCAGTAGATGTACCTAGGGCCATGACCTGCACCCATGCAGCCTGCAGGATGTCACTTTGTGGTGGCATCACCCAGGGTGCTGTCTGGGGCAATGGTGCCTAGGTAACCTTGCAGACGGGTGGCAGCCTGGCATAAGCCAGGTACTGATCTGTGGCACATATCCATGGTGGTACACCATAGGTGCTCATTAGTGAGACCCACCTACTTGGGTACCTGGCCACCCTTTGTACACCACCATTCCTTGCAGTCACCACCATGTTCCTCTCATACAAGGGTGTGTGGGGCACTGCAGGTGACTGTATACTGCATATGGAGCTGGTGTATCACATGCACATGGTATACTGATCAGACTGTGTCACCCTGTGCATGTGGAAGATGGGCTTGGAATGTGCAATGAGATCATTTGCATATCCCAGCTGAATATTGCAATTTTGAGCACTGCGCAAGTGGCTTTGCATCATGTATTTCCCCATGCTCCACATAGGACTCAGGTCACCTGCTGTGCTGTGCATCCCCCATTGCATGATCATGCATCTTTGGGATATTCAGTCAGACATGCGCATATGCATCTCATGGCACATCTTCTGAATATCTCATTATTTTGGGCCAGCACATCTCATGCACAGCACAGGCACTTGTGGAATTTTCCAGGGAACTTTTGAATATGGGGGCCATAATATATAATGTGGTGTGTTATTGTCTTAAGTATTATTTATTACTATGAAATGTATATCTGTATTATTGGAATATGAACAGAACTACTGTATATGTATTTATTATGCATTGTATTATTTCTGTATGTTTGTAATGGTCTTTGACCGAACAAATAAACTTATTACTCATGTTAAACTAAGAATTATCTTGCTGCAAATTACCACAAAAAAAAAATCAGCAGTTACTTCACAAATAACTTGCACAAAAAAGAGATGTCACAAACGTTTTTGAAATGTCGCTTTTTGGTTTACAGAAGTAAGCGAAGAAGAGCAGCAGATCTGTCTTCTTCAACACACTCTATAAAACTTCACAGCAGAATTGGTGGAGCTGTTGCTTGACAGAGAGAGAGAGAGAGAAAGAGAAAGAAAAACAGAAGGAGGAGAGAGAGAGAGAGAGAGAGGGTTGCTATAGAAACCAATTCTTTGACCTCACATTTCTACATAGTAGAATACCATGTGACCTCATTGCTCATGGTATAATTTTTAAATGTTTCATGGAATTCAAAAGTGAATGGCAGAATTGTTCTATAAACAGAAATTTTAAAATACATAAAAAATGTATATGGCTTTATTAGGAGTTGTGTTTCATAAAAGGGGCAGTCTCACTCGAGAGAGAGAGCGAGCGTTACAATAACAAATAACTCTGCCTTTTAATTTTTGGCAAAAATGAAGACTATTACATGACTGTAATTCTCACAGAATATGTTTCCATGGATTACTACTGCAAATAGCAGAATTTTAATATGAACCATGGAATGGTTTTATGGTAAAGATGAGGTGGAAGACTAGGTTTGCTGGCTAAGGCAGCTAACTTCACCTGAGCTCTTTTCTTCTAGGTTGCTTGAAAGGACAGAGCAAATAACCTTACCAGAGCAAATGAAAGGATTTAGGCTTCTTTTGGCTAGGCAGATTTGCTGTGTTTTGCTATTTTTATTTTGTACTCACAGGGATTGTTACTGTTTGTTGCTAACATTTTATTACTTTATTTTTCTCTGATTCAAATTGTTGTTGCTAGGTATACCTTCTGCTGCATTATTACAGGGTGTGCCTACAGGTGTGTGCTAACAGATAACTGCTGTAATCTTCTGACTCAAATTGTCTTTTGCAAGGTATATCTTCTGTTACTGCTTTATTTTTCTCTGTAGCAAAGTGTTTTTTACAGGGTATATCTTCTGTGAAATTATTACAGGCGGTGCTCTACAAGTTTTACAGTTTTATCAATCATTAGGATAATCTTTCGGTGCTACTGCATTTGTTGCTGGCTGATTGTTTCTGCTCTTACCTCCTTGTTTCTTTTGTCTGTGGTTCTTCTTTGTCTGCAGGGGAAGGGCCCAGCCAACAACCCCCATCCCCAACCAACCCACACTATACTCCTTTTATAGGGTAGCACAGTTGTGACATTTCCTGTGGCAAAGCAGGAAGGGGCAGATCAGTGGGGTATCCACACGGTGACCTCCTTTACAGGGGCACTAGTAATTTAACTTGTCATAACAAGTTATACAAAAACAAACAAAACGCAAATTAAAACTTTTGCTTTCATTTTCTTGCTTCTAATTACTCTGACCAGGTTATAAACCCAGCAACTTATCTGGAATGGATATCATTAACTGCTGGTACTGCAGAACACTTTTCAGAAGGGCAGTTTTACAGGATTTAGGACACTGTCCTACATACTGGGCCATTGGAGAGCTAAGGGCTCAGCTCCAGGCAGCATGGGCAGAGATTGTGTGCCTCAAATTGCATATTCAAGAGGAAATATAAGAACCACCCACTATTTCCCCAACATCCAAAAAAAAGCACCTCATCCACAGAAGGTAGTTGGTCCAGGAGGTTGGCAGGTGGTTAGGAGGGGAAAATCGGGTGCCCCATCACTCGGTGCTCTCCAACATATTACTTTTAAACATCATATAAAAACTATAAACCGGTATCTGTCTCTATCTCTGAAATCAAACAAAGGGGCAGAGGACACTGCAGAGCAGGACACTGCAGCACAGGAGCTAGCACAACAAAACTCACACAAAACAGGAACCAAAACAAAAAAAGCAAAAAGGAAATCCAAAAAACTTCTGATTATAGGAGACTCCATGATTCGGGGAGTTGATAACTATCTCCAGCCAGGGGTAATGGTCAGATGTCTCCCAGATACATCAGCATGGAGAGACACTGACTGCATTGCTAAAATTGTTCAGGAAGCAGGAGAAAACACCGACATCCTGGTACACATAGGGACTAATGATCTCGCCAGCTGGTCAGTTGTGGAGACCAAGGAACACCTGACCAGACTGGGTAACAAACTATCATCCATTTTGTCCAGCATCTCCTTCCCTGAGATCCTGCCAGTCTGGGAGAGGGGGTGCAGATGGATGGAAGGTCAGAGAATAGGAGATAGAGGAGCTAAACATGTGGCTCAAGGGCTGGTGCTAGGGAAAAGGACACAAATTTGTAGGGAACTGGCAACAGTTTTGGTAGTGAAAGTTCTTTAAATTTGATGGACTGCATCTGACTAAGGAGGGAGTCGGTGCATTGGGGCAGAAGTTTGATGTCTTTGCAGAATATTTAAACTAGCAAATGGGGAGAAGGGCGCAGCACCCCATACATTGAATGGGATGAACACCCTTCCTCCCTCAGCTAGTGGTCAAACAGGAGTTCAGCATGTTTGCAGTTCATTTGCATCATCAGGTAAGGAAAAAGGTCTGGCTCCCCATACGACGCACATGGGAAATGCCATACCTCACCCAACAGCTAACACACCGAAATCTGGCCAATGGAAAATCATGTACACAAATGCTTGCAGTCTGGGAAACAAGATCCCAGAACTTCAGGCAATAATGACAGAGGCTAAACTGCACATAGTAGCAATTAATGAGATGTGGTTTACCAGTAACCACACTTGGGAGACTTCGGTACCTGGCTATGTACTGTTCAGAAGAGACTGAGGTGCAAAAAGTGTGGGGGGGGGGAGGTGGAGTGACTGTGTATGTCAATAAAAATATCAAAGCAACAGAAATTCAGAATACACATAAGGAGACAGAAGAACTGTGGTCCACTCTTGAAACAAGAAATGGGACAGTCATATGAACTGGAGTTGTCTACAGGCCCCCAGACCAGGGGGAGGACATAGACACATTAATGTTAGAAGATATACAAAACATGACAGTTAAAGGGGAGGTTCTGATAATGGGAGACTTCAACATGCCAGATACAGATTGGTCAATACTAGTAGGAACATCTGCCAGCACTAGACACATGGTGGATTCCCTGCAGGGGGAAGGCCTCAAACAACTGGTACAACAACCCACAAGAGACAGGACTATCCTAAACCTAGTACTGACTAACAGGGAAAGGATCACAGATCTCCAGGTAGAAGGTCACCTGGGGGTCAGTGACCATCACATGGTATGGTTCAATTTGGCCACTAGAACTAAATCGTCCCATTCCAAGGCAAAAATATGGGACTTCAGAGGAGCTGACTTTGATAAGATGGCCAACAGAGTTAAACTAGCCTGCAAAAAGAAATACAGGGAGGGGTAAGAGGCAAAGTGGGCAAGCATTATGATGCAATACTTGAAGCAACATCCCATTGTGTTAGAGAGAAAAGGAAGTGCAAAAGAAGGAGGAAACCACTTTGGTTCTCAAAACAGTAGCAGAAAAGGTCAGAGCCAAAAGGCTGGCCTTCAGGAAATATAAGGGAACACAGTGGGATGAAGACAGGGAGGCATACCAAATTTCCCTAAGGGAAGTAGGGAAGGCAGGCAAAGACCCAAACTGAGGAAACACTAGCACAAACAGTAAAAGAAGGTGACAAGACTTTCTATAGATACATTAGCGAAAAGAGAAAGAATAGGGGGTATTGCTAAGATCAAAGGAGATAAGGGGGCGTGTGAGGAGGGGGACCATGTAAAAGCATCCATCCTAAATAAATACTTCTGTTTAGTATTTACTGAAGAGAAGGTAGGGCAGGGCCCACAGCTCAGCATCATGGACACAGGGGGAAGGGAGGTGTGCACTAGTCCCTTCACAAAAAAAGGGTCCAACAAGCACTTGATAAGCTCAGGGTGGACAAGGCAATGGGACCTGATGGCATACATCCCAGGGTACTAAAGGAGCTAAGGGTGGAACTAGCAGATCCATTATCAGAACTGTTTAGCGAGCCTCTGAGCACAGGAGAGGTCCCAGAAGACTGGAGAAGGGTTCATGTGATCCCGCTCAACAAGAGTGGTAACAGGGAGGAGGCAGGGAACTATAGACCAGCCAGTCTTACCTCAGTAGTGGGCAAGATTATGGAGGCACTCCTTAAGGAAAGGATAGTGCAACACTTGGAATCCATAGGTGCACAGGATCCAAGACAGCATGGGATTATAAAAGGAAGGTCCTGTCTAACTAATCTCATAGATTTCTTTGACTGGGTAACCAGAGTGGTGGACCAAGGGGGAACAGTTGATGTCTCCTACCTTGACTTCAGCAAAGCTTTCAATACTGTTCCACATAGAAGATTGATTAATAAGCTTGGTAGGCTCAGGGTGGGTCAGAAGTTGGTCAACTGGGTGGCAAACTGATTGATGGGCAGAAAACAGTGAGTGGCGCTAAACAATATACAGTCAGAAGAGATGCAAGTCACAAGTGGGGTACCTCAGGGATCAGTCCTGGGGTCAGTCCTCTTCAATATCTTCATCAGTGACATTGCAGATGGACTGGAGGGTAAGGTTTGTCTGATTGCAGATGACACCAAGATCTGCTACAGAGTGGATGATCCAGATGGAGTGGGCAGAATGAGAAGAGATCTGGATAAACTAGCAAAATGGTCAGAAGAGTGGCAACTGGGGTTTAATGCAAAGAAGTGCAAGATCATGAACATAGGGAAGAGAACCCCTGAAGCCACCCATAGGCTGGGAGGGGAGTTGCTGGCAGTCATAAAGGAAGAAAGAGACTTGGACATCATCATCACTGATGACCTGAAATCATCCAAGCAGACCACTAAAGCAGTAAGTAAGGCTAGGGGGATGTTGGGGTGTATTAGTAGGGGTATCACAGTCTGGAGAAGGAGGTAATAATCCCTCTTTACAAGACACTGGTTAGACCTCATCTAGAGTACTGCATGCAGTACTGGTGGCCACACCTTCACAAGGACATTAACCAAATTGAGGCAGTACAGAGAAGAGCAACCAAAATAGTGCAGGGACTGCATCAGAAAACATATGAGGACAGATTAACAGAGCTCAATATATATACCTTAGAGCAAAGGAGGGAGAGAGGTGATATGATTGAAACATTCAAACACCTTAAGGGCATTAACAAGGTGAAAAAGGGTAACATGTTTCAGTATAAGAAAAGTAGCAGGACAAGAGGACACAGCATCAGATTAGAGGGAGGCCGATTAAGGGGTAATGTGTGAAAGTTCTTTTTCACAGAAAGGGTGATGGATGCATAGAACGGCCTATCTCAGGAAGTGGTAGATATGAATACAGTGCAGGGCTTCAAACAGGCATGGATGGGATAGGCACAAGGGAGCAATATAGATGAGTATGAATAGATAGGCCATTGTCAGAACAAAGGCCGATGGCACATTCATAAGGTAGAAAAAAAATTGGCAGACTGGATGAGCCTTGTGGTCCTTATCTGCTGTCAACTTCTATGTTTTTATGTTTCTCTTTCTACAGTTCATTTAGAAATTCTATTTGCATCTTTATTTCACTAAACAATTTAAAATTCAATGGAACTGTGTAAATTCTGCCCAAGGCAAATATTAGCAAAATTCAAGGAATTCTATGAAATGTTTGTAGAAACAGAATCCACAATTTTCACCCAGCCCTAGAATGTTGCACTGTGACCTGGGACACCAGGTTGGGAGTTCTGGAATCCTGCTCAGAGGATGGCTGAGGTTAGATTTGTCATAGATAAGCAGTGCTTGTCTCCCAGGGAGTGGATAGGCAGCTCTGCAGTCATGAACCCTCACCCCTTACTAGCTGATTCTGTAGCACTTTGACATAAGCTGGGAAGGCAGAAATAGCACTGTACTAAACTTACATTCCACCAGCAAAATGTCCATGGATGTTAGAATTTCACTTCTGTGGAATTTTCTGAAAAATGGAGGAAATATTTTTGAAATGTCACCTTAGAGTGTGATCCAGAAGCAAATGATTTGATACCTTTTAATGGACCAACATAGATGTAACAACAAGAACAAAGTGCTCTAGCTTTCGGACCAACCAGTCCTTCTTCAGAAGCTCATGGCAGTTGTTTAGAAAATACAATACTTATAACAGCTAGATAATGCAGAGAAAAACAGAAAAAAAAAAATCCCCATTGGTTTAAAATACTCATTTAAAAAAAAAAAAACAGAAGATGATGTCAGAGAAGTTTAACAGTACAATACTGCCCTCAGTCCGAAATAACCTTGGGTTCAGATGTGCTTGGTGCAACACACATACAAAGAATCCTACTGCATATAAATTAAATTGACATAAGATAACACTGCTGAAGCAGATAACTCTCAAATCAAGCTATGAGTGTCACAGTTAGTATAAGGATGTGATTACTAAAAGGCAACCCCCACCTAGCTTAAAGACAAACTAAGATAGTTGTAGGGCTCATGAAATTACAATGTATGCATTAAAGACAAGAATTACCAGTAAAGTTGTCTAAAAAACATCAGTGCACACTGTGTGATGTGTAAAACCTAGCTGGACATGTCACCCAGCTGTATTCTCAAGCTAAATAAAAGGCCCAAGAAATTGCTAAAACCTCAGGACTATATAAATGATAATTTAAATATAAATTGATAATATTAGTGTCAGACAAAAAACTCTAGTCGAGAAACCTCAAGGAATTAAGACCATGCAGCCTGATATGTACTGATGTCAATATATACTGAGAATGTAACAACTTGATGTACCACAAGTGTCTAAGGATCTGAAAAAGAGATAAAAATGTAATTTCTCTCCTCCTCTTCATACAAACAATACCATCTAACCCACCCCACATCACAATAATGTGGGTGGGGGAGATACATATCTTAAAGGAGATGTTGTCTCTCTCTCTCCCCCCTCCTTTATCTTCTCTCTCTCTCCCACACACACACACACACACACACACACACACACACACACACACACACACACACTCACTTACTCTCTCTCCTAGTGAACCTATATTAACTACAGTCACTGCAAGTGTTCCACAAAGGAATACAACTTGTCATGAAATCCTGAGTAAATTACTACAATATTAGCCTAATGTAAAAAGATCTGTGCAGGACCCCCAAGCAAATGAGATCACACATCCCAATATGTACAGAGTTACAAAAATTCTATATAAAAGTATAAGATAACACTCCTGTATGTACACTTGCAGGCTGGGTAATCTGAATATGGTGCAATGGAATCAATCCCCGGCAAAGATAAAAAGTAAGGAGAAATTCTTTATGTGTGTGAAATAAAAATAGTCACACATTATAACTCCATATAGCTAAATGAGACTTACCTCAATGTGACAGCAAGCCCCACATCTGTTATATCACATACCTCACAACACATACCCACACATACATACACACACATCCACATCCCACACATGCTGAAGTCCTATAATATGTCAGTATGAAGAAAAGGTCTGTGGATGTTAGTTTCTGTAGTGTCCCATAAAGCCAAGATCCACGTCATCCCATCTGCTACCATATTGAGATGTAAAATAAGTTTAATCTCAAAAGCTCATCTCTGTTGTGTGTTTTTGAGATTTCCTTTTAAGACCATTACTGACATATCTGAGACTGAATGGTCAGGCTGGGAGAAGTGATGCCCCACTGGTTTTTTCAGTCTTCCTTGCTGTAAGAGTATGTCTGTGTGAGTTCATCCTAGTGCGGAGCTGTTGGCGTGTCTCTCCCACATAACCTGTTTGTGGGCATCTCTTGCACTGAATGAAATAAACAACATGTCGTGACATGCATGTATAACTCCCATGCACCTGGAATTGTCTGTTTTGTGATGTAACCACACAGTCTGAGGTAGAAATGAGCCCACAAGTCTTACAGGGGCGTTGATTGCAGGGTCGTGTGCCATTGTGTGACATGGTATTCTGTTCCAGTGAAAGTTTGCTCCTAATAATTAGGCTGGATAAATTTGGTGGTTGTTTAAAAGATAGTGCATTGTGGATTTATTTTGTAAACTGTGTAATTTATTTCAGTGAAGTTGCTGCTCTCTTTTGTTATCTATTAGGTAAGTAGAATACTGGTCTAGCTGTGACTGGGAGGAGACACTGGTGTAAGTGGGAAGTAACACTAATGTAACTGGAATAAGACTGCTGTGGTATAACTGGGAATAGACACTGCTCTACTGTAAGTTGGATAAGACTGGGAAATTGTCATAACTGGGAGGATTCACTATTAGAACTGGGAGAAGACACTATCATTACTGGGGAGACACTGCTCTAACTGAGAGACACTGCCATAATTTGGGAGAGACACTGGTTAAACTGGGAGGATGTTCTACTATAACTGGGAGAAAGGCACTGATTTAGCTGGGAAGAGAGAGTCACTGGTAGTGCA
The DNA here is from genome assembly GCA_016271365.2 of Neoceratodus forsteri. Classification (NCBI taxonomy): domain Eukaryota; kingdom Metazoa; phylum Chordata; order Ceratodontiformes; family Ceratodontidae; genus Neoceratodus; species Neoceratodus forsteri. The sequence goes on from CM057449.1 coordinate 146,760,055, forward strand.
TGGAGAAGACAATGGTGTAAGTTAGAGAAGGCACTGACATAACTGGGGAGATACTACTGTAACTAGAAGGAGGCACTTCCAAAGTTGGGGAGACACTGATGTGACTGGAGAAAGATGCTGGCATGACTAAGACACTAGCATAACTGGAAGAAAACAATGACATAGCTATGAGGAGACACTGGTACATCTGGGAGAAGACTTTGGCATATCAGGACTTCTAACCACATTGTAAGAACTCTAGTAGTCCAGCCACATAAAGGGACTACTAAAACAGCTTCAAAAAATTGAAAATAAAGACAAAAAATGGCTTGAAAAATCCATCTAGTCTGTCCCAAGATTTGCTACTTGGAATTAGGAGTAGAAGTTTGAAAACTTTGTTTCAAGAAGCACTATGAGAACTTTACTGACTTTACTTAGTTCTAGTGTCCATTTTGTCCAAGTGTTAGGAAAAATGTGTAAATAGATTTCCGAACACTTGGACAAATACAAATTGCTAACACCATACCAATCAGGGTTTAAAAAGGGTCATTCAACAACAACAGCACTACTAGAATTTAAAAACGTGGTTTGCATTTCATTAAACTCAGGCCTGGAGACAGTTTGTTGTCTTTGTGGATTTCTCTAAGGTCTTTGAACTGGTGAATCACTCCCTCTTACTGGACAAGCTGAAAGGAGTGGGTACAGTTGATGGGCCTAGTAACTGGATAAAATCTTATTTAACAGGATGCACTCAGCAGGTGGCAATCTCACAGAAACTATCTACTTCCCGAAACGTAATTAGAGGGGTCCCACAGGGGTCCATCTTGGGGCCCCTGTTATTTCTTCTATTTAACAATGACTTGCCACAGGTGGTGAGGCACTCAGTCATAAGGCTGTATACGGACAATACAGCAATTGTTGCCACCAGGATTTCTGTTTTGAATCTCTAGGTAAAGCTCCAGATGGACTTTGCTGAAGTGGGGGAGTGCTTCACTAGATCAAGGCTTTTGTTGAATGTTAAAAAAAACAAAGTTAATGCATTTTTCAACTAAGAAAAATGTTTCTCAGATTCATATCTATACAAATACAAATAAACCCCTTGATCAGGTAGCTAGTTATTGTTACCTAGGGATGACCTTTGACTCTTTGTTAACTTTTAACACCCATATAACTACTATAGTAAAAAAGGTGAGCAAGAAAGTGGAAATCTTAAGATGAACTACCAAGTGTCTATGAACAACAGATAGGAAGAAAGTGGCTGACCAGTTGATCATGGCAACATTGACTTACAGGGAACTAATTTATAGAACGGCAAACAAGCACTTGTTGATCAGTTTAGATTGGGTGCAATATAGAATAGCTAGATACGTTTTTGCAATGTAATTATAGAACCCATCATTGTAATATATTTTTAAAACTAAACTGAGTCTTTAGAGACAGATTGCTCAAGAAATTGGTTAACATTGATACATACATACTTAAGGCAAGATTCCCGAACATCGGGGAAGGTCCTACAGCTGTGGGAAAACCTTGGTGCTAGTGGGTTGCCACTTGCGAATCCACAAGTTGCCCGCAGCTGTGGGTATCCACTAAGGTGGAGCCGGAGTACGACCGGCTCCTTGGATTATGGCAGCTTGTGGGTGCTGTTGCCAGGGACAGTACCGCAGCTGCGGGAGGCTGCTACGGCCAGTGGGACCTGCCGTAACACCTTCCACAACTGCTGCGGGTGTGGATCAGCCGCTCCGCAGCTGCAGCATTTTCAAAGTGCAGCTGGGGTTACGGAGTGGGACTTAGTCCCAAAAAGCTTCGTGAATCCTGCCCTTAGCATTTTACCCTGATCATTATATAAATAAACTCTTTTTCCCAAAGACAACAAGGGTAAACGTGAATTAACAAGATCTGTGCACAAATACAGACTCTGTCCCATCAGAAGTAATAACAAATATGGTAATGATGCTCTTTCATCCCAGGCAGCCAAGGTCTGGAATATTTTACCCCCTTCAATAAGATCCTTAAATAATCATGTGACCTTTAAAAATGCAGTTTCAAATCTTTATCGATAAATTGTAATTGTACATGATTTTCAGCCTAGCTTAGTTAAGACCTTAAGATAGCTATGTGATCTTAACTATTGAAATTCTAATTCTTATCAGGACAGATATACTTGTATATTATAAATGTTAGTATACATTATTTTGTGCTTCATATGTTTTGGGATAACTGGGATTGTATTTGTTGAAAGCTGTTTTGTACCATATAATGTTTGGAGTTTTAAGCATATTGAAAATCAGGAATACATAAGATAAGATAACACCAACCATATTTATTGTAAAGTTGTATTGTCTGTGATGTGTTTATGTTACGAAAATGTCTTAGAGCAACTTAAGTATACTGACAAACAGGACTGTCTTGTGAACAGGATTGTAAAATCCTGATGAGTAGTATTCCCGTATAAAAATAAAGTTTATATCTATCTATCTATCTGGCATAAAAAAGCCAAGTTTGCATTGTTTTCACCACCTGACGTGTTACTTTTCCCAATGATGTCTATGCACAGTGGCATCTTTGCCATTGAACTTAAATGTCTCTGTCACATTACCCCTTTCTCTTCTGTTGTCAAATCAGTACATGCTAAGACTGTTTAATCCTTCTGCATACATTTTTCCTTGTTGTCCATGGGTCATTGTTGTTGCTCTTCTATGCAGTCTCAACTTTTAAGAGGAAGGAGGTGCTGTTAGAACTTTACTACTTTACTGGGACTGAAGAACTAGAACTATACTAATGGGACCTTTAATTTAGGTTAAATACAAACAAAAAAATAGTATGTTTGTCTGAGTTGGGTGAAGGAAATTATCTGTGCAGTTAACTAGGTGTAGAAGGAAAATATGAATTAGAGGGAGTGACTTAGGCAGATGGAAGCCAGATGTTTGGATTGAAAAACTGCCCTAGATAACTTTGGCAGAGAACAGCAAGAGGAAGGAGGTGCTCTTAGAACTTTACTACTCTACTAGGACTAAAGAACCAGAACTCTACTACTGGGACCATAAATTTGAAATTTTGTCTACACAGAGTGACTGACTGAAACAAGTATTTGTCAATGCTGAATGTTGTCTCGCTGGCATTGGCATTGGTAGTGCAGGAGTTAAAGATGCATAATAGGAATGGCAGTGAAATATTGAACTGATGCCAACCCAACCCCTACCTTGCAGAGACTTACAGGCATTGGGGTGTGCCTTTGGGTTATCGGCTGTAACGCTCATGCCATTTTACCTCACCATACCCTGAAGACACTGACAAGTGTTGTGGTCTGCTTTGGGGTCTTTGGGCCGTATACTTACCCCATTCCATAAGAAAATGTGCTGAGATGGGTGCAGTATAGGAGAGTGGGATGAACTTTGGGGCTGAACACTCCAAGGCACACCTTGATGCCTGTCACTGGTTGCAGGGTCGGGGTGGGGGTGGAATGGTGTGAGCATTACAGCCGATGATCCCAAGTCACACCCCGATGCCTGTCAGTCTCTACAGAGTGGAGTGTTACAGTTGGATACCCTAATGCCATAGGTGGTTGTTGGTATTTTCACTCCAAATTTTCAACATGGGCTTTTTGTGACCCCACCTCATGAAGAGCGGCACTATCAGTTTGTTAGCCGAAAGGTGATTTTGCATAGTGACTGCACCATTTGGCACCACAGGTACGAAAACACATTTTGGGCAGGATGTGAAAAATGACAACTGTATTGTTCATGAAGAGGTGTAAAAAATGGCAATGTTGAAAATCTGGAGTGAAAATTTGAAAAAATTGGTGAAGTCATGAGCATGCATAGGAACTGTGCAATGCACGTCCATAGCCCAATTATTTTGGGGAATTTTTTAACCACATTTTCAACATAGGCATTTTGGAACCTCTCCTCATGAACAGTGGCACTGTGATTTTGTTAATCTGTCCCAAATGTTGAGTTCCCACAACGGCCACGCCACTGTGCGCCACATGTGCAAAAACACATTTCAGGCAGTATGTGAAAAATGACAGTTATACTGTCCATAAGAAGATGTGAAAAAATGCCAGTGTTGAAAATCTGGAGAGAAAATATTGCAAATTTGTGAATTTACAAGGGTGCGTGGGACATGCGCAAAGCATGCTGCAACACAGTCATTTTATGGACATTCATCACCAAATTTTCAACATAGGCATTTTAGGACCTCTGCTCATGAACAGTGTCACTGTCATTATCTTAATCTGTCTCTAAAACTGATTTCCCACGGTGACTGTGCTGTTCTGCACTAGAAGTGTGGAAACAGATTTCAGCCAGGATATGTAAAATGACAGCTGTACTGTTCATAAGAAGGTGTTGAAAAATGCCAATGTTGAAAATCTGGAGTGAAAATATTACAGATTCACAAAGTTATGAGTGTGCGTGGAAACTGCACAATGCACACTCATTAAACAGTCGTGTTGGATTTTTTTCACCAAATATGCAACATAGACTTTTTTGAGAGCCCACCTCATAAACAGTGACACTGTCATTTCATTAATATGTTTTGAAAGGTGATTCCATGCAGTGACTGCAAAATCATGTTTTGGGACTAAATAAAGCCATGACAGTGATTGAATTCATGAGGAGGGTCCCAATAACCCCATGTTGAAAATGTTGTGCCAAAATTCCTGACAATGCCCGAGATATGCACCAAAGTTGAAAAAAAAATATTTGCGCCATTATACAGCTTACCAGCATTTTTTCAGTTCGCCATCGGCTTTGAAGAGTGCAGACGTGTTCCCAGTCCACCGAAGATCATTGCGCTGGGGTCTGGAGGTAAGTATTGGGTGAGGGGGTATGTGGGGAGGCAGGGTATGCAGAGGGTGGGTGCGGGTGGAGGAGGGGCAGGAGAGACTGCGAGTGACCATTTTCTTGTTTTACAGGGAAAGCAAAACACTACTTGGGTTGGTTTTCTTCTTTTGCAGATGTTATTTGGTACACTGGGGTAGACTCCCAGTGTACCACCTGCATTTTTGGGGAGGGGGACCGAAGCTGATGGGGATTGGACCTCCCATCAGCACAGAAACAGGTGAAGGGCATGATGCCAAGGAGGATTGGGCACCCCCTCAGCACACAGCAGATAAGTTGGGGGGCGGGGACATTATGCCAATGAGGAGTGGGCTCCCCACTGTCAAATTGAACTAGGAAGGGGGGACTGAAGCCAATGGGGATTAGGCCCCCCATCAGCACAGAAAGACTGTCGGGGGGCTCATGATGCTGAGGGGGATTGGGCACCCCCTCAGCACACAATTGAAATGGGAATGGGGCATTATGTAGATGGGGAGTGGGCTCCCCCATTGGTAAATGAAGTGGGTCAGGGCATGCCAACAGTGGGATTGGGCACCCCTGAGGTCAGCATTGTGCATGGGGGTAGTCAGTGCCGCCATGTTTACTGAAAAACATCACCACTAAAAGGCACGGTGGGAGGTATGTTATTGTGCCACTGCATTACAAGCTTGCCTCTCATTGCAGTGGCACTTTTGTTAAATGTGGTGACCACTTTACATATTGCTGGTGTCAGTACCTGCATCCTGGCTTATTGGGGAATGAGGGACACACCTACTAATGCATGCCCTGCATTCACCCACAGTGACCACACCTCCAAATCTGCTACTACAGCAAGATGTTGGCTGGCGCTCAAGCTCAAGCCAACATAAAAAGAACTAGCAGAAAACAAAAATGCACCCAATATAGATCAGGAATTAAAAATAAATTTTGTCTCCTGGAACATTGCAGGTCTACTTTTTAATTTATCAGATCCAGATTGGGCCGAGTATATAGCAAGCAAGGATGTGATATTCTTCCAAGAAACTTGTGCTCCATCTGAAGTGAACCTAAATGGATTTCATCTTATTAATTCCCCTGCCACCAGAGATAATAAATATGGCAGGATTAGCAATACGGTATATGTTAAAATGAAAAAGGAAATTGTAATTAAGGATACCTTAAAAATCTATTAGAATTACATGATACAAAATATTGATTGGTATTCAATCCCTGTTACTTTAGTTAACGTACATATACCCGTAAGATCAGCCAAAAGAAATAGTGCATACTTATGGGAACAATTAACGATAACGATGGGGGAGATTTCTGCCAAAGTTCCAACCAATTGTGTACTGGCAGCAGGGGATTGTAATGCTAGGATTGCTTCATATGATCAGAGAAATATTTTTTCCAAAATGACCATGACTAAAGTAATAGTATCAAGAAAAAGTCAAGATTTAAAAGGTAATAAGCAAGGTGAAGACCTTATTAAATTCTCAGAAGATAATGAGCTTCTGATCTTAAATGGTAGAAAAAGTGGTGATTTAGAATGAAAGACCACCTTTTTTTCCTCTTGTGGCAAAAGCACAATTGACTATCTTCTATGTGACTTGGAAGTGGTAAAATTAATTACATGTATGGATTTCCAGAAAAGACCAGAACGTGACCATAGCCCGATTTGTCTAAAGATTCTTTTAAATGAAGATTTGCCTGAGATGGTTGATCTAGGCCTGGTAGAGGAATTATGCCACGTTGGGGAAAAAAGTACTAAGGAAAGGGAAAAATAAGAATCTTCTAGGTGAAATTATTCAAAGCTTCACATATGATTTTGAATTACATGTTCTAAGTACCAAACTGACAATGTACTAAAACAATTGAACCAGGATATTAGGGCTGTCATATATAATGAAATCACGTGTAATAATTTGCCATATCATAACAGGTTTGATAATGGATGCAGAGATGCTAAATCTAAATTAAATAAACCCATAAAGTGGACCAAATTAGAACCCACAAAATTAAATTTTCAATACCTAAATAAAGTTAGGAAGCAATACAATAAGTGGTTAGAGCATAAAAAATTACTTCATCAACACAAGTTATGGACTGAAATGCACAGTGTAATACAAAATAATGACATGCACCCCTTTTGGAAATTGGTAGCACAGGGGGTTAAGGAATATAAACCTACACTGTTAACTTATATTCACAAAGAGAACTGGATAGCACATTTTAAGCATATATTCTCTAGAATTGAAACTGGATAATTTGGACTGTCAATTAATAAACAAGCTATATTTAACTTCAAGTAAATAATTTACTGTTACCAAAATTGAAGTAGAACAGGCTATATTAAAGCTTAAAAATAATGCAGCACCTGGAGAGGATGGCATCCCAGCTGAAGTATATAAGGAATATAAATCTTTTTGGATATCCTTATTGACTCATTACTTTAATCTGTGCATTGATTTTAAATATGCTTCTTCATCCTGGGTTAAAACCATTATTGTGCCAGTGCACAAAAAATGCTCAGTCTATGATCCCCATAATTATTGACCAATAAGTCTTTCAAACATGGTATCAAAAATATTTTCTAGATTATTACCTGACAGACTAATAAACTGGGCTGAAACCAATTCTATTATCTCTTCAACTCAGGCAGGCTTCTGGAAAAGTTTCTTCACGTTTGACAATGTATTTGTTTTCTCACATCTAATTGAGAAATATGTTAAATGGAGAAAAATGAAAATATATGCAGTTTTTATTGTTTTCTCATTGGCCTTTGATTCTTTAAACAGATATAAATTACGGCTAATTCGGCACTCCCTAAAGCTGGACAATACACTCCTAACTATGATTTATCTTCTTCACTGTTAAACTGTCTCTTCAGTTAGATATGATAATAAGGGCAACTAAACTAAATATTTTATGACTCAGAAAGGGGTTAAACAAGGATACCTATCAGCACCCTTGTTATTTACTATCTACATAAATATCTTACTTATTTTTGGCAATGAAGAAAAATGGATCTCTCCTAAATAAATAATTGTCCTTTACATGCATTAGCTTATGCTAATGATATGGTATTATTTGCCTTATCCACAAAAGGGCTCCAAAAAAATAGACATTTTCCAGAAAAAATGTGAGACTTTGGAACCTTCTATAAATAAAAAAAAAACTAAACTAAAATAATGATTTTTAACAATTATGGTAGGAGAACTGTCCAATTTAAATTTACATTCTGATTCTGACATGATAGATAAATAAAACATTGAGAGACAAGAAAATAGAAATTTTGAACAGCTACCAATACTTGGGGGTTAAGTTGACAAATACATTTAATTGGGCCTCCCACCAAAAAGACCAATACCTGAAAGCAAAAATCATTGCCAAAGGATTATTAAAGTTCAATATGAAGTACCAAGGTAATACTATTGTCAGTTCTTATTGCTGGTGATGCAAAGATTAATTCAATTGCCACATATGGAGCAGTAGTCTGGTTCTCGTATATGACAAAGGATATTGACAGGGCATCACTATATTATTATAAGGCCATATTGGGAGTTCCTTGCTCTACACCTAATGTGAAGGTCAGAGCTGAACTAGGAAAAATTTCAATGGGTACTCTGGCCGAGTTGAAATTATTGGTCTACTGGTTAAGATTAATAAATAATAAGCAAAATACCCTGCCCCATAAGTGCACAATAGAAAAAATTAAATGGCCCAGTGATGGCCATATATCCAATTGGTTAAAAGCCTTAGAAACTAACTTAACGAAAATAAACATGACACATTTATGGAATGATTATAAAACTAACATAAATAACGCTATATGCTTTAAAAGAAAAAAATACTTGATCATGAGAGATACCAGGATATGATAAAAATGAAAGGACAGAAATCTAATGAATGGTTCAGAAATAATACAATTGGCCATTGTTTGGAAGATTATTTAACTTTTTCTTTACAACCATTGGACAGAAAACTGATTACATGGGCACAATTTGAGCTGATTAATTTTAGGTATAGTCACTTTAACAAGAAACGTCCCAATGATGTGGCTATTAATACAGTAACCATACAATGTAGATGTCCCCTTGGTCAAAGTGAATTTTTAAACCATATAATTAAGATATGTCCCTTATATTCCAAACCTAGAGATAATCTACTTAAAATGTTCTTGATTCTTTATGCAAAAACAGATTATGATTTTATATTTATCTTATTACATCAAAGATTTGTGGAAGATGCCCTGTTGGCATCTAAATTCTTCTCCTCAGTTATCTTTAAAATTTGTTTTTCACAAATTTGTTTTAGATCTCCAATAGATAATGTATTTTGTGTTAAATTAATATATTTATTTGTATGCTATATATGGTGCAGTCATATTGATGTATGTGTTTTACTATTATCTTGTTGTAATAACTTTGATTGTTAATCACAACGAAGTTGAACATTAAACTTAAACTGGGACCTTCAATCTGGGGTAAAAACCAACAAAAAAGCAAACAAAAAAAGAGTTAGTGTGTTTGTCTGAGTTGGGCTAAAGGAATTGTTATCAGTTCAGTTAGCTAGGTAAAGAAGGACACTGTGAATTATGGGGAGTGGCTTAGGCAGAAGGAAGTCAGGTGTTTGGATTTAAAAACTGCCCTAGATAACGTTTGGCAGAGAACAGCAAGAGAAAGGAGGTGCTGTTAGAACTCTACTAGTCTACTAGGACTATATTGCCCTCCATCCCTCACCTCCACCCCCCCACCCTTAGCTGGTTCTACCTTTATAGGTATAGGATTTAACTGACAACAGGAACTTCCTGTTTGGGAGCAGGAAGGGAGTGATCACAGAGGCACAAAAGACTCACCATCCTAGAAGGAAAAGAGTAGCTTTCTACCCCCCACCCCCATCTGCTTGAGGTCTGACTCTAAGCAAGTATAAAGGAGACTACTGAGGAATATAGGAACTTCCTGTCCCAGAACCAGAAGATCAGGAGCTTTAAGGGCATGGAGGCAGTAGGAAAGTAGGGAGGAAAAAAAAATACATAAAATAAAAAAAAATAAACAGAGAGAGGAAAGAGTAAGTATACAAAACAACAGTCAAGGGGCCACAAATGAGACATGATGGGAGTTGTGCAGTGCAGTGGCTGTGGAGCAGTAGTCTTCTGGGAGTCATTCTGGAGGATGTGGTGTTTTCCCTTCTGCAAGCACCTCTCTGGGCTAAGGGAGGAGTTTGCTCATCTCCAGGCTGAGTTGGCCAGGATTTGGAGGACCTCCTCTTTCACCCAGGGATCACCAGGGCCACTGCCTCAGAGGTTGCCAAGAAAGAGGAGTGGTTGGACCACAGTGGGCTCAGGGAGGGTGAGGGTGTTGGAACAGAGGTACATCCCTCCAACTTTACCTCTCCACAATTCATATGCCATTCTGGCAGAGTGTAGTTCCTCTATGGAGGCACCCATAGTGTAGACCAAGGAGGATGCTGGGAATCTCCATGAAGAAGACCCACAGGAGGGTGGCATGGGACCCCACAGAGGAAGGAAGGAAACAACTCCTAGTAGTGGACTCTATTGTTAGGAGGGTAGAAGTAGGGGAGGGAGTGGAGAGGGAGGGAAGAGGGATGTAAGGTGCCTGCCTGGTGCCATGGCTTGGAGGGACTGGGAGCGAATCCTCAAGATTGTGAGAGCAGCTGCACAGGGAGGGAGCTGGATGTCATTGTCCACCTAGAGACAAATAACCTGGCTGGAAAATGGATCAGAGCAGTGCAGGAGGAGTTTTGGAGTTGAGGAGAGGCCTTAGACAAGTAGCACACACAGTAACCTTCTCTGAGGTGCTGTCTGCCTATGGAATGGATGAGTCTAGGGTGCTCCACACCATGGGAGTCAATCAATGTTTGAAAAACTGGTTCAGAGCTCATGATTTTGGCTTCATTGGGGACTGGGGGTCCACCTGGAGGGATGCAGGCCTATACTGACATGATGATCTGCATCTGTCCAGGCAGAGAACCAGGATCCTTGGTGATAGGTTTAAATGCTTCATTGGCAAACATTTAAACTAGCCAAGGGGGGAGGCACTGAAAATAAGCAGGAAAATCCTAGCCCCCCCAAAGAAATCAGGGTAGTTAGTGAGGTTACCACCAAGATAGAGAAGTTGATATGGAGAAGGGGAGGGGTTAATTCAGAAAAAGGCAAAGGCAGTAAGGACAGGGATGGGGCAAAAAGGGGTAAGGCCATCACAAAATGGAAGGTAATGAGTACCAATGCCCATAGTCTAGGTTACAAGCTCCCTGAACTGGTGGCCTTGACGGAAGAGAGAACCATGATTGGGATGTCAGCATACCAGGGTACACAATCTACAGAAGGGACAGGGAGGGTAGAAGAGGAAGAGGAGGAGGAGGAGTAGCTCTCTATGTAAGGGAAGGGAAGGGATCAAAGTATTGGAAGAAAAGGTTAACAGGGTGTAGAGGAGGCACTGTGGGTTACCCTGGAGAATGGAAATGTCACCACAATCCGCACAGGGGTTGCATACAGACCCCCATCTCAGGGGGAGGAAATGGACAAGGAAATGATAGAAGGCATCCTTAGGATGGCAGAGAAAGAGGATATATTGTTGATGGGGGACCTGAATATGCCAAATGTTAATCAGAGCACCTTTGCTGCAGCCACATCCAAGAGCAGGGCCATTCTCAATGCCCTACAGAGGCTAGTGTTGGAACCCACTTAGGAGGGAGCAATCCTAGACCTGGCACTCTCAAGTGGAGATGGAGAGGGGATCTCAGAGGTAGAAGTGGGTAGCCATCTGGGAACAAGTGACCACCAAACAGTGTGGTTCACGGTAAACTCAGCTGCAGAGTCAAGCCATACAAAAGTGAGGGTACTGGACTTCAGGAGGCCTGACTTTGTCAAAATGGGAGAGTGCCTCAGAAAAGCACTAGCAGACATGCAAGAAAGAGGGGTGGAGCAACAACGGGGAAACATCAAAACTGCCATCACAGAGGCATCAAGCCTTTGTGTGAAGAAAACAAACAAATCAAAATGAAAGAAAAAAACAATATGGTTCTCAAAAGAGGTGGCAGGGAAGGTTGGGGGGAGAAAAAGATAGCATTCAGGAAGTATAAGGAAATACAGACGGAGCAGGACACCGAACTGTGCCAGTTAAAACAGAAATAGTCAGAATAGCAAAGGCCCAAACCAAGGAAAAGATAGTCAACTCAGTTAAGAAGGGAGATAACACCTTTTATAGGTACATTAGGGAGTGAAAAAGACAAAAAGAGGGTTAGTGAGGCTGAATAAAGGGGAAGGTGGGCGGACAGAGAGGGACAGTGAAAAAGCAGGGATACTGAACAAATACTACTGCTCAGTATTCACAAAAGAAAAGGAGAGGGAGGTATCTAATCCAATCAATAGAAGCACTCTGGACAGTTGGGTCGATACTAGTCCTTTCACAGAAGAAAGGGTTATGAAAGAACTTTTAAAACTGAAGGTAGACAAAGCAATGGGGCCTGATGGGATTCAACCCAGAATTCTGAAAGAAATAAGGGGAGAAATAGTGACACCACTGACTACCCTTTTTAAAAAATCATGGGAGGATGGTGTGGTACCTGAGGACTGGAGGAGGGTGGATGTGATTCCTTTCACAAAAGTGGGAGCTAGACAGAGGCAGGTAACTATAGACCTGTCAGTTTGACCTCAGTGGTAGGGAAAATGATGGAATCACTTCTGAAGGAAAGAATTGTTGAGCACCTAGAGGCCAGTGGGGCACAGGACCCAAGGCAGCAAGGATTCACAGCGGGAAGGTCACTCAGATGAATCTAATCGATTTCTTTGTCAGGGTGACTAAAGTAGTAGACCAGAGAGGGGCAGTGGACATGGCCTACCTAGACTTTAGCAAGGCATTTGACACAGTCCCACACAAAAGGTGAATAAACAAATTAGCCAGCCTGGGAATGGGTCCCAGGGTGGTAGCCTGGGTAAAACATTGGCTGGACAATGGAGTCCACTCTGAAGAAAGGGAAGTTACTAGTGGGGTACTGCAGAGTTCAGTACTGGGTCAGGTCCCTTTTAATGTCTTTATAAGTGACATTGCAGAGGAACTGGAAGGAAAAGTATGCCTCTTTGCAGACGACACAAAGATCTGCAACAGGGTTGATACACAAAGAGGGGTGGAAAGGATGAGAAGGGAATTGGCAAGGTTGGAGGAATGGTCAGAAGTATGGCAGCTTAGATTCAGTGCAAAGAAGTGCAAAGTAATGCACCTAGGAAACAAAAACCCAGGGGAAGAGTGCACAGATGGGCGGGGAGGTAGTAACAACAACAAAAATGGAAAGGGACCTGGGGTAGTCATATCAGATGACCTAAAGTTTAGCAACGAATGTGAGAAGGCAGTAGGGATGGCTGAGGGATACTGGGATGCATAAGGAGAGGCATCACCAGTAGAAAACAGGAAATTGTTATCCCTCTGTACAGACAATTGGTGAGACCCCATCTGGAGGACTGTGTGCAGTTCTGGTGACCCCAACTCTGCAAGGACATAGACAGGATGAAGGCAGTCCAGAGAAGGGTAACTAAAATGGTGCAGGGTCTGCAAGAGAAGCCATATGAGGAGAGACTAAAGGAGCTTAATATGTATACCCTGGAGGAAAGGGGGGGGGGACATGATAGAAACTTTTAAGTACCTCAAGGGAATCAACAAAGTCCAAGAGGGTAGCATCTTTCAGAAAAAGAGATGTGCAAGAACAAGAGGACACAATTTGAAGATAGAGGGGACGGCTCAGGGGAAATGTGAGGAAGTATTTTTTCACAAAGAGGCTGGTGGACACATGGAACAGCCTCCCTGAGGAGGTCATGGGGTCAAAAACAGTGGGGGAATTCAAGAATGCATGGGACAGACATAAGGCAATTCTTGTGAGGGGTAGGAAGAAATAGGCTGCTAGTTAACTAGGATCTGCAGCAGTAGGTAGAGAAATGGGCAGACTAGGTGGGTCAAGCTGTCCTTATCCGCCATCAAAGTCTATGTTTCTATGTTATCCTTCCAGAGATACATATCCTGGAGTTAGACACAGAACTGAAAATGCAGACTGAGAAGTGATCTATACATGGACAGTATCGCTTCCCTCCTTTTGCTAGCAATTCCTCTGTCTATGCACATCAGCATCTTGTTATCCCTTCTGTAATTCTATTGCACCGAAGAGATGGTTTAAAGTAATTTCTTATCATCACTCCAAGTCTTCCTTCCTCGATGCTCTATAATGGCATCCCATCAATATTTATCAATGTCAGTGGCTCAGGTGGTAGCATGTTCATCTCTGGGGCTGGAAGACCAGAAGGTTGTGCGGTCTAGTCCCACACCATGCACGTGAGTTCATAACCATAATTGACACTGTAGTGTAGAATGAGGGGGCACTGCACTGTTGATGTGCCAGCCGTCAGATGAAATGTTAAACAGAGGTCCCTTCTGCCTAGCTCTGGTCACTGTCCAGATGGAAGCTAGTGATCACAAAGGACTTAACAAAGAAGAGTAGGGGGATTTTTTTAAGGAGACCAAATATCAGGAAGGAAGGGTATCATAGAAACATAGAATTTGATGGCAGATAAGGACCGCCTGGCCCACCTAGTCTGCCCATTTTCCTACCTAACAGATAAGCTGCAGATCCTAGTTAGCCAACAGCTTACTTCCTCCTACCCCCCACTAGGACTGCCTTATATCTGTCCCATGCATTCTTGAATTCCCCCACTGTTCTCAACTCCACGACCTCCTCAGGGAGGCTGTTCCATGCATCCACACCCCTCTCTATGAAAAAATACTTCTCACATTACCACTGCCGCCCCCTCAGCTTCAAAGTGTGCCCCTTGTTCTTGCACATCTCTTTTTCTGAAAGATGCTACCCTCTTGGACTTTGTTGATTCCCTTGGAGGTACTTGAAAGTTTCTATCATGTCCCCTCTCTCCTTCTTTCCTCAAGGGTATACATATTAAGCTCCTTTAATCTTTCTTTGTATGTCTTCTCGTGCCAACCCTGCACCATTTTGGTTGCCCTCCTCTGGACAGCCTCCACTCTGTCTATGTCTTTGTGGAGATGGGGTCTCCAGAACTGCACACAGTACTCCAGATGGGGTCTCACCAACTGTCTGTATAGAGGGATAACAACTTCCTGTTTTCTACTATTGATCCCTCTCCCTATGCATCCCAGTATCCCCTCAGCCTTCCTTACTGCCTTCTCACATTGCTTGCCTACCTTCAGGTCATCTGATATAATTACCCCACGTCCCTTTCCAGTTTTACTGTTGTCAGTGTCTCACCCCCCATTGTGTACTCTTCTCCTGGGTTTTTGTTTCCCAGGTGCCTTACCTTGCACTTCTTTGCACTGAATCTGAGTTGCCATACATTTGACCATTCCTCCAACCTTGCCAAGTCCCTTCTCATCCTTTCCACTCCATCTTGTGTATCAACCCTGCTCCAGATCTTTGTGTTGTCTGCCAAGAGACATACTTTTCCTTTCAGTTCCTCTGCAGTGTCACTTATAAAGACATTAAAAAGGACTGGTCCCAGTACTGAACCCTGTGGTACCCCACTAGTAACTCTCCTTTCTTCATTGTGGACTCCGTTTACTACTACCCTTTGCGTCCTGTTGTCTAGCCAATTTTTTATCCAGGCTACCACCTTGGGACCCACTCCAAGGCTGGCTAACTTGTGTATTAATCTTTTGTGTGGGACTGTATCAAATGCCTTGCTGAAATCTAGGTAGACCATGTCCACAGCCCCTCCCTGGTCTACTACTTTGGTCACCCAGTCAAAGAAATCTATTAGATTCATCTGACACAATGTTCCCATCGTGAATCCATGCTGCCTTGGGTCCTGTGCCCCACTGGCCTCTAGGTACTCAACAATTCTTTCCTTCAGAAGTGATTCTATCATTTTCCCTACCACTGAGGTCAAACTAACTAGTCTGTAGTTTCCTGCCTCTGTCTTGCTCCCACTTTTGTGAAGAGGAATCACATCCACCCTCCTCCAGTCCTCAGGTACCACCCCATCCTCCCATGATTTGTTAAAGAGAGTAGTCAGCGGTGTCACTAGTTCTGCCCTTATTACTTTTTGAATTCTTGGGTGAATCCCATCAGGCCCTATTGCTTTGTCCACCTTCAATTTTATTAGTTCTTTCAGAACCCTTTCTTCTGTAAATGGAGTGGTATCGACCCCCATCTTCATAGTATTTCTCTTGTTTGATTTAGGTACCTCTCCCTCCTCTTCCTTTGTGAATACTGGGCAGAAATATTCGTTAGGTATCCCTGCTTTTTCAATATCACTCTCTGTCCCCATTCCCTCCCCTTTTTTAAGCCTCAGTATCCCTCCTTTGGTCTTTCTTCACTCCCTAATGTACCTATAAAAGGTCTTATCCCCCTTCTTAACAGACTTAGCTATCCTTTCCTCGGTTTGGGCCTTTGCTATTCTGATTGCCTTCCCTGCCTCTTTCTGCTTTAACTGATAAAGTTCTCTGTCCTGCTCCTTCTGTATTTCCTTATATTTCCTGAATGCTATCCTTTTCTCCTTAACCTTCCCTGCCACCTATTTTGAGAACCATAGCATTTGTTTCCTTCATTGTGTTTTGTTGATTTGCTTTACACAAAGGCTTGTTGCCTCTGTGATGACTGTTTTAAGTACTCCCCATTGTTCCTCCACCCCTCATTCTTGCCTGTTTGCTAGTGCTTTTCTGAGGCACTCTCTCATTTTCCCAAAGTCAGCCCTACTAAAGTACTCTTGCTTTTTATGGCTAGATTGTATGGCTGTGTTTATCGTCAACCACACAGTTTGGTGGTCACTTGTTCCCAGATGGCTACCCACTTCTAAATCTGAGATTCTTTCTCTGTCCTCATTTGAGAGTACCAGGTCTAAGATTGCTACCTCCCGAGTGGGTTCCAATACTAGCTGTCTGAGGCATGCCCCTTGTCAGGCATCAGTAATGACTCTGCTTTTGGATGTGCCTGCAGCAAAGTTGCTCCAGTTAACATCTGGCATATTCAGGTCCCCCATCAACAATATCTCCCCTTTTTCTGCCATTCTAAGGATGCCTTCTATCATTTCCTCATCCATTCCCTTCCCCTGAGATCAGGATCAGTATACAACCCCCATGTGGATTGTGGTGCCATTTCCTGTCTCCAGGGTGACCCAGCGTGCCTCATCTGCTCCCTGTTTACTCTTTAGTTCTGTTGCTTTGATCCCTTCCTTTACATAAAGTAGTACTCCTTCTCCTCTTTTACCCTCCCTGTCCCTCCTGTAGATTGTGTATCCTGGTATGTTGACATCCCAGTCATGGCTTTCTGTGTACCATGTTTCTGTGACTGCCACAATATCCAGGCAACCCACTTGCATCAAGGCCACTAGTTCAGGGAGCTTGTTTCACAGACTATGGGCATTGGTACTCATCACCCTCCACTTTTTGATGGCCTTACCCCTTTTAGCCCCATCCCTGTCCTTACTGCCTTTGCCTTTTTTACATTTACCTCTGTCCTGCTCCCTAATGACTTCTCTACCTTGATGTTTAACTCACTAATTACCGTGTTTTGTGGGAGGAGGCTAGGATTTCCCTGCTCCTTTTCAGTGCCTCCCCCCCTTGGCTAGTTCAAATGCTTGTCAATAAAGCATTTAACTCTCTCACCTAGGATCCTGGTTCCCTCTGGACAGATGCAGACCATCGTGCCAGTATAGGTCTGCATCCCCCCAGGTGGCTCCCCAGTCCCCAATGAAGTCAAAACCCTGAGCTCCACACCAGTTTTTCAACCATTCATTGAATTCTCTGGTGAGGAGTACCCTAGCATCACCCTTGCCATAGACAGGCAGCACCTCCGAGAAGGTTACCGTATGCGCTACTTGTCTAAGGCCCCTCCCCAACTCTACAAACTCCTCTTGCACTGTTCTAATCCCATTCATAGCCAGGTCATTTGTCCCTAGACGGACAATGACATCCAGCTCCCTCCCTCATGGAGCTGCTCCCATGATCCTGAGGATTCGCTTCCTTTCCCTCCAAGCCATGAAGCCAGGCAGGCACTTTGCCTCCCTCTCCCCTTCTTCCCCAACTTCTACCCTCCTAATGATTGAGTCCCCCACCAGGAGTTGTTTTCTTCCCCTGTGGGGTCCCATGCCACCCTCCTGTGGGTCTCCTTTATGAAAGTTCCCAGTATCCTCCTTGGTCTCCACTGCAGGTGCCTCCATAGAGGAAACAATATCCACCAGAAAAGTGTATGAAATGTGGTGAGATACAGCTGGAGGAATGCAACTCTGTTCCACCACCCTCTCCCTCCCTGAGCCAACCCTGGTCCAGCCTCTCCTCTTTCTTGCCAACCTCTGAGGTAGTAGCATTGGCCCTGGTGGTCCCTGGGTGAGGGTGGAGGTTTCATGAATCCTAGTCAGGTCATCGTGGAGACGGGCAACCTCCTCTCTCAGACCAGAGAGGTGCCTGCAAATAGGGCAGCATCGCAGCCTCCAGAATGTCTCCCAGAACACTGCCACCCCACAGCCATTGCACTGCACCACTCCTATCATGTCTTATTTTGTGTCCCTCTCCTGTTTTTCTGCATGCTTACTCTCTGCTCTCCTTACAACTCTCACCATTCCTGTTCTGGGACAGCAACTTCCTATATTCTTCAGCAGCCTCCTTTTTCCTTGCTCAGTGTCAGACCACCAGCAGCTGGGGAGAGCGAGCTACTTTTTTCCAAGTAGGAGTGAGATGAGTCTCTTGGCGGATGACTCAAAACTGGAGGCGGTGGTGGATGGGGAGGAGGGGACCTGGAGACTCTGGAAAGGTGGTCTAGAAAGTGGTAGCTGAGGTTCAATATGGGGAAATGCAAGGTACTGCACCTGGGAACCAGAAACCCAGGCCAAATGTACACCCTTTGGGGGGGATGCTACAAGTCTCAATGGCTGAGAGGGACCTGGGGGTGGTGGTGGATGTCAAGATGAACAACTCTGAGACTTGTAGGAGGGCAGTGTGGCCAAGGCCAACAGGATGCTGGAATGCATCACTAGGGGGATCACCTCTAGAAGGAGGGAAGTGATACTTCCTCTGTATAACTGCTTGGTGAGGCCGCACCTTGAGTACTGTGTGCAGTTTTGGAGGCCACACTTAAAGGGGGACATCGAACTCCTGGAGAGGGTCCAGAGGAGGGCAATCAAAATGATCTGGGGCTTGGGGGACAGGACTTATGGGGAGAGGCTCTAAGAGCTAAATATGTATACTTTGGAAGAGAGAAGGGACCGGGGGAACATGATAGAGGTCTTCAGGTACACAAAGGGGGTAAATAGGGGAGGAGCAGTCAGGGTGCTCCGAAGGAAGGAATGGGGGCAACTTGAGGGCATGGGTGGAAGCTCGAGGGGGGAGATTCAGGGGAGAAAAAGAAGGAGGTGCTACTTCACTGAGAGGGTGGTGGAGCCATGGAATGTGCTGCCCAGTGGGCTGGTGGAGGCAGAGACAGTGGAGGGGTTCAAGAGGAAGTGGGACAGGTACAGGGGAAGGATTCTGGAAGCAAAGTCCTGTGCAGTGAGAATATCCGGGACTGGGAAGGGAGAAACCAGAGAGGGTGAAGGCGGCAGCAAGGTCAGCTCCCAGGGCAGGGGCTGACCAAATGAGCAGACATGAAAGACCATTAGGCCTATTCTGCTGGCATTTTAGTATGTTAGTATCATATACAGTACACACAAGTTCAATGTTTTCTACAACACAAAAGGAAATAAAGAAAATAAAATAACATGAAGCTCAGAAAAACATAAGGAATCATTATATATATATATCACAAGATACCAAAAACATTCATTTCAGAGACAATGGAGGCAAAATGAAAGAAAAAAGAAAGCCAGACAAAGGAAAAAGGTGAATTAATTAGTTGCAAGAGAGTAAAAAGAGAGAAGAAAAAGACAAAAAAAAAAACAGTTATATAAACAACACTCAGTCCACGTTAAATAATCTGAAAATAATTATTGGGAAAGAATCCAATGCATATGTTTTCCATAAGTTGATCCTGACCCTGATATGAAGTTGCTCAAATTCATTTTTGTGTTTGCTTGTGTGCACGTGCGAAAAACACATTCCTTCAGTAGCAGCAGTTAATGAGCATGCCACTATGCTCAAAGAAACTTGACCGCTGCAGTCAGGGAACACCCCATCACAATCAGCTGTGTCTGCGGCGCTGTCCCTGTATGCAGCAGCCAATTACAGCTGCATTGTCTGGTTTCTCCTTGCCAGTAGCTTGTGGCATATGCCTACACTTCGGGGAATCTCTCTGCTCTGAAGCATCATCCTGCTCCAAATAAGGAGCTTGTTTATTTTAAAACCGATCTTGGCGGTAAGAGCCATGGAGCATCTCGCTCCGAACAAGAGAATTGCTGTGCCGCACCTTGTTACGGTCACTCTCTGTGACCTGCAGTGATATTTGCACCAGAGCCACCCGTTGCCCAAGTAGCTTCACTTAGCTGCAGTGGCTCACCAGCAGGCGGCCCCTTGAATAGCGTGGCAAGCCCCATCTCCCCCTCAACAAACATGCTGGGAACCCACCCCAGCATGCTCATGTGCTCCCCACCCCACACACAATATGGCAGATGGGGTGCCCAATCCCTTTTGGCTCCACTGCCCCCTAAACAGACTTCCAGGTGCCATGTTGGGAGCCCGCCCAGTGTGACAAAAGTCCTGCATCATCTTTGTAAAAAAAAAAAACCTGTAACAAAAGAAAATGGTCCCCCATTGATTCTCTTGCCCCCTTCCCCAACCCATGCCCAACCTCTGTGTACCCCACCTTCCCACACCCCCTCACCCATACCTACCTCCGGAGGCTGGTGCGATGCGCTTCGCTGGACTGGGAACACGTCTGTACTCTTCAAAGCTGACCGTGAAATGAAGAAATGCTGGTAAGCTGTTTAATGGCATAAATGTGTTTCTTTCAATTCTGGTGCATGTCTTGGTCATTTTTTAAAATGTTTGCACCAAATTTTCAACATGGGGTTCTTGGGACCCCATCTCATGAATGCAGTGGCTGTCATCTGGCTATTTGGTCCCAAAAGGTGATCTCCTGGTCACTGCGTGGAATCACCTTTTGGGACCGATTAATGAAATGACAGTGTCACTGTTCATGAGGTGGGCTCTCAAAAAGCCTATGCTGCAAATTTGTTGAAAAAATTCCAAACAATGACTGTGTTACTAGTGTACATTGTGCAGTTTCCACACACACTCATAAGTTTGCGAATTTGTAATATTTTCACTCCAGATTTTCAACATTGGCATTTTTTCACACCTCCTTATGAACAGTACAGCTGTCATTTTTCACATCCAGGCTGAAATGTGTTTTCGTACTTCTGGCGCAGAATAACGCAGTCGCTGTGGGAAATCAACATTTGGGACAGATTAAGAAAATCACAGTGCCATTGTTCATGAGCGGAGGTCCCAAAATGCCTATGTTGAAAATCTGGTGTAAAAAATCCCCCAGATAATTTCATTACAGGTGTGCATTGCGCAGTTTCTACCCACGCTCGTGACTTCACCAATTTGTTGTTATATTTTCACTCCAGATTTTCAACATTACCATTTTTTTACACCGCCTCATGAACAGTATCGCTGTCATTTTTCACATCCTGTTCAAAATGTGTTTTCTCACCTGTGGCGCCAAATGGCGCTGTGCAGAATCACCTTTAGGCTCACAAACTGATACTGTCAATATTCATGCGATGTGGTCACAAAAAGCCCATGTTGAAAACATCAAGAAATGCCCAGGGCATTAGGGTTTCCAACCATAATGCCCTACCCTGTAGGAACTGACAGGCATCAGGGGTGTGACTTGGGATTGTCAACAGTAATGCTCACGCCATTCCACCCCCACCCCTACTCCTACTCCTACCCTGCAGCATGTGACAGACATTGAGGTGTGCCTTGGACTCTTCGGCCCCAAAGTTCACCCCATTGTCCTATACTACACTCATTTCAATGTATTTCCTTATGGAATGGGGTGAGTGTGAAGTCCATACACCCCAAGGCACACCTCCACACTTGGTGTCTGTAGGGTAGATTGAGGAGAAATGGCTGGGGCATTATGGGCGATGACCCAAAGGCACACCCCAATGCCTGTCCATGTCTGCAGGGCAGGAGTGGGGTTGGCATTGGTTCAATACTTCACTGCCATTCCTATTCTGAATCTAACTCCTGCACTTTCAGTGCTAATGCCAGCAAGTAAACATTCGGCATTGGCAAATGCTTGTTAAAAATGCCCTGTAAGCAAACCCAAATCATCTGTTCTAGTTTGATGTCCTGCCTTCTTTTGGTGTACCACCAAAAGACATCTCATCTGCCACACAAAAAGAAGAACAGAGGAAGGTTTTTATTTGTAAAAACAAAGACAAACAGAAGATTCAACATAATCAACATGTTCTTTACAAAAGAAAGAATAAGAAAAGACCAATATTAATATTCGGAAAAACAACAAACCTACAATGAAAAGAAAGAAAGGACATTATAGACACAGACATAAAAATAAATAAATCAAAAGAAAACAAATAGCAATACATAAACCAAAGGAAAACAAATCTAGATATCGTGACCAACTTTACCAGGAATAAGAAAAGAAAACACACTGATGGTGGTGTTGACGTGTTGGCATGTGCGCAGAGCCGCTAACATGGAGCAGCTACAGGGTAACCTACCCCCCACCCTTCTGACTATTATTGGTGTACGCTTTTTATACCATTAACAATCAGGAACAAGGGGCTGCACCTGCCTCTACCCCCACATTCCTAGAGCCCAAACCACAGGCGGTCAATCTCTCCTTGTTTCAATTTTGGCCACAACTTGCTGTGAGATGAAATCTGCTTAAATAAGTACTTGCCACACCTGTTTCTACACTCATAGAGCTTGTACTACACTCACCATTTACTCCCCAGGGATCACTGCCTGCCTGCCTGCACACACACATAGCTCTCTCACTCCAGACTAACTAATCTCACACAGCCTTGTGCACCTTAGCAGGTGCAGTACACTATACAACTCCTCCCACCACAAAGGTTAGCTACAAGCCATCGTAGCCTGTGCTGTACTCCGACTGAATTAACCCTGTAACCTAAATGCTAACAGGATACATAACAGGCTCTTCAACTACTACTACCTTCATTCTAATTAAACCCTGGGACCTACAGTCTAACCCTCCCCCTAACTGACTACAGTATACATACAGTGCCATACAACACCTAGACGGTGCAGTATTCCTCACCAGACAGGCTAGCCATCCTGTTCAACATGACAGTTAGAAGCAGCAGTACACCAGGCAGAGCAACTGGTAGTTCTTTGCTCTACAATGGTAGCAGACCTTGAACTCATGGGTATTATCTTGTTCTCCCTCCTCTGGGCTAAGGACATCTCCAGTACCACCTCCATGCACAGCCAATACTCATGCCTGCTACAAAGGCCTTCTGCTCTAACCCTCTTGGCCACTACTGCCTTCCCAGTGAGCCAAGTCTCCCCAAAATATCCAGGTACTCTCTCCCCCAGCTATGACCTGAAAAGTATCTCTCTGGACAGCACTCACTCAGACATGGGTGACCAGCCATGCCCACAATTGGTGCTACCCTAAACTTTTAAGAAAGTGCAACCAATCAGCTCACCTTAAACAATTGCTAATAATTCTGCTACTGCTCATCTTGGGGTCGATTCACCCCAACCCAGGATCCACATGTAGGGATAGCACCCCTCCCCGGAGACCTAAAATAACACCCTCTCATTTGTCCACCTAAACATAGAAAGCTTAACAGCCAAATGGGATGCCTTCGAAGTCTTAGTGCTTGACAATAATTTTGATCTTATTGCCCTCACATGAATCTGGCTTTCCATCAAAGTGCCCAACCAACCGATTAGCCTTCAGGGGTTCAATATATTCAGGGTAGATAACCAGGATGCAGGGGTGGAGGTTGCTTATTATATGCCAAATCCCACCTCAAGATTAGCAGATATGAGTTCACCTATGTGCCCTTAGAGTGTAAATTCCTGCCTCTTCTGTTAGTTTTAGGGGAAGAAAAAATTATTTCAATTGCAGTTACTTAAGCTCTTCCGGGAAATTATTCTACTGCCATTGATATGGTTAGTAAGTTTAGGAGTAGCCTTTTCAAGAATTGGGAAGTGATAATTCTGTGGGATTTCAACTGCAACTGGCAGAAAAAATAGACAACATAAAAGAGGCACCTGTAAATGCAAGGCTCTTTCAGATCATAAAGGAACCCACAATACACCACTACTGTACTGATCAAGGAAATCCACAACTCTAGACTGGATACTAGTCTCCAATACCTACAAGATTAAGCAGGCAGGGGTACTGCTGGATAGCATAAGTGACCACTGTGCAGTATTCTGCCACTGGAGCACCAAAGGGACAAAGGTTCCCCCTGTTTTTGTAATGTCAAGAAACTTTAGAAAACTCAATATCTCTCTACTTAGAGATGCAGTCAGCAAGATCAACCGACTGAACTTAGACCTTACATCCACAATAGAAGATGTGCGTCTCCAATTGGGCAATCTGTTCACTGCAGCCAGTGATGCTCTTTTACCTCTCAGGATGCTTCGAGTCAGAGCGAACTGACATAAATGGGTTACCCCACAACTTATTGAGAGCATGGGACAAACAATTGAAAGAGAACAGGAAAATGTCCTGCACAGCAGCCTTGCTGGAATACAAGCAACATCACAACAGATATAGATTCATGATCAGAAGACTAAAACAGGAACTCTTATGCCAAAAGCAAAGAGAGTTCAATGGCAGTGATTCCATAGCCACATGGAGAACAATCAACATCATGCTGGGTAAAAACACCAAGACATGCCCCAACCTCTTAGTCACTGAAGCTGGCACCCATGCTGATTTCCTCAAGATTGTAGAAGAATTCAATTCATGTTTTACCAACTTAGAGAAATATGTTTTTCCCAGCAGTAGTTGTGACCTGCCCCCCATTACAGGGTCACAGGAGGGTGTATCCAGTTCATCCAAGTTTTACTTCAAGACCCATCTCCCAAGGAAGTCCTTAAATACCTAACAAAATCAACCCCTCAACCCCAGGTGGGTCCAGATAAACTAGACTACAGGCTGGTAAAGGCCACAGCTGATCTGCTGTACTGCCCTCTGGCCAAAATTTTCAATCACTCCCTGCACACAGGTCAATTTCCAACACTCTGAAAAACAGCCACGGTTGTCCCAGTACACAAGTCAGGGAGCACAGCCTGCATACAGAACTACAGACCCATTTCTTTACTTGCCCCTCTTGCCAAAGTCCTCAAATGGATAGTTTTCAACCAGCTCCTTAACTTTATGAATAAAAGAGGGACTCTGACCCCCAACGAACATGGCTTCCATCCTGGAAACACTACTGAATCAGCTTTAGTGAGTTCATTCGGTGGTGGACGCATGAAACAACCTTCCTAAGGAGGCTGTGGGGTCTAAAACTGTGGGAGAATTCAAGAATGCATGGGACAGACATAATGCAATTTTTGTGGGGGGTAGGAAGAAATAGGCTGTTGGTTAAATAGGATCTGCTGCTTATCCTCTAGGAAGGGAAATGGGAAGACTAGGTGGGCCAAGTGGTCCTTATCTGCCGTCAAAGTCTATGTTTCTATGTTCATGCAGGCCATCCACCAGTGTCTGGACCAGGGTCAGCTAGCAACGGCATTCTATATTGACCTCACCAAGGCCTTTGGCCTGGTGAACCACCAACTTCTTATCAGGAGCCTTGGTGACCTAGGCTGCTCGATGGAAGTGCTGGCCTAGTGTCAGAGTTACTTGTCAGGGTGCATGTAGATGACAAAGATAGCCAACTGCCTGTCCACTGTTCTGCCTGTCTCCCGTGGAGTCTCACAGGGGTCCATTCTGTGCCAGCTGTTCTTTAGCTTATTCCTGAACACTCTTCCACTGGCATACAAAGGGACCAAAATCCTACTCTATGCTGATGACACTGTGAGTTTCATGTAGGGTTGCCACCTGTCAGTTTTTTTTTTACCTGGTGTTCAGGTTTTGAGGGTACCTATCAGGTAATCCAGTTTTGCTCTCTGCTGGTCAGGTTTTTGAGCCATTTGAGTGCTCACATACTTTTGAAGCAGATTTTGTCATATCATTCATTGTTTCAGCTACATGTCCAGGTTACAAACCAGTTCTGTTGTCAATATGGCCCTTTGTTTGTGAAAGAAGTCAACCTGGGAGGTGTAAAGTATGGCCATTAACACCGTTAGCACTTACTTTGCCTAATCTTTTATGCTGCATCTAAAAGTACTGTAACCCCGCTGTAAATGGGGATTCCCAAAAGTCTTCCTTGGGTATGCCTAAATGCTCACTTCTGGGCTGTTGCCCTGTGTCCTAATCGTTTAAAAGCATTTGCATGTGAGTACCTTTATAGCCTCTGTGTTCTGTCTCTTTAAGAGCTGCCTGTATCACAGTGTATAATTAATCTGGGTGGGGGCTGAGTGTTTCTAAGCTCGAGTCCCACCTGGGCTGCCAGATAATCGCTCCATTCCGCCATCGCTAATTGCACTGAGGGAGCGCTGTTGGAAGCTGTACTTATTTCCTGATTATCTATTATAATAGCAATGATATTGTAGTTGGTCTAACTTGTTTTCTTTGCTGCATGGACAGTTCTCTGAATCTCCACCATCTTGGTTCTGGACTGTCATTGTGGACCAATCAGTACCTTTGGGGGCCCTAAAATGAAGCCTGTCCCCAGGGGGTCTTGTGGGAGTGAATTTCTGTAGGAATTGTAGTTTTTCCACTTTGACGCCTAAATGGACCTGGAGGGGGAGCCCTTGCTTTGACAGACAGATGAATCAATGAATCAAACTGTTTGGATGAGAGGGAAAGTCCCAAACTGCCTGCAGCAGAGAGTCAGTCTGAGATTGGAATTGAGAGAGTGAACAGCTTGAGACATTTGAGCAGCTGCTCCTGCGTAGGCGTGCGGGAAACTGGTGGAAAGGCTGAGTTTGGCCTGTCTGCCTGCTGTCCCTTGAAAGGGATCCTTAGAGTGCTTAAATGACTGGACTGTATCTGAACCAATTGTGACAAAAGCCACCAAACTGTTACTGTACCATTGCCTGAAGAAGACCGACGATTTGCTGTACGTGATCGGCCTGTCAGGATATCTGAAATCACCACAGAGATCATGGTTTGCTCAGAAAAGCTGAAATTGCAACTGGACTGTCATCCGACCAGTTGTATTGTGTTTTCCTTTACTATAAGTGTGCTGAATGCTGTTAGTGGGTCGTGATTTGGTTCCCCACTGCCTATTTGTGTCACACTTGCTGGAAGCTGCATCCAGCATTCACAGGACTGAATCCGAACTGCTCACCCAGCCGGGGCCCTGCCACCTTGGCCCAGCCAGCTACTCCAGGTGCAGAGATCACCATCGACAAGAGACTTGCCTGGGGATCAGCCCCTGCTCAACCATCTCGAACAGGAATGACACCTCAGTGATTCATGTGGGCCCTGCTTCTCCTGGCATTCCAGCTTGTCAGCCTGCAGTCTCCATCTCATCCCTCCTGTGTCTCGTAGTGGGCCGCATGAGTACACACCAGGGTAGCTCCCTGCAGCATCAGCTAAATCAAAAGTGTTGTCATCTGATTCCTTTGTTGTTTCCTTGTCACGAACTGAGCCTCCAGGCTCCGGATTACAAATTGTGTGTGATTGTGCATGTTTCTTCTTTCCATCACAGGGCCCTGACCAGCTGCAATGCCGGCCTGCCCCGAGCAATGAATTAGGCTAGCCCACCTTTGTTCCAACTGGGTACCCAGAGTGTGTGACTGTGAAGGGGCTCTAAAGTGCATCAATGATTGCCTAATTGAATCAGTTACAGAACTAATCAGCCAAATTACACCCCTCCCTTGTTCATTCCCCCTGAATAAATCAGATCTAGTTCCTTTTGCATTTAACCTAACTGTGGTTCCATTTTGTATCAGAAGCACTGTACTGTTGTTACCTGCTGTGTCTAACCTTATTTTACAGGGGGTCTCCAGGGTCGAACTGGTGGAACCAGCCATGGTGGTAAATGTAAACCGAGTGGGGATTTGTATACTGATTAGGGGTTATTGTAACTGTGTCTGTTGTACATTGCTTAGGCCACTAGAGGGGAAAAAGGGGGGTTACAGTGTCCCAGAGGGCTGTACCCAGGTGAGCTATGCTACCAATAACTCTGTCCTCTGGGTTGAGTCACCCGTTTTCAGTACCCAGGCCCCTTAACCTGCAACTAGTCACACAGATAGGGGTAGTAGCCCTTGGGATAGTGCCACCTAGGGGTTACATCTTGGAGGCACCACTGGGATTAGCACCTTCTAGTGGTCAGAAGTGGTAGTACAACCCCACGCCAAAAAATTGTAACAAAATGGAGGTGCTCGCTATGCCCAAGCTTAAGATTGCCCTCATAAGCTGTTAGTGCACTGTATGATGGGGTGGAGTGAGGCTGATGGGGTAAACCCCCAGCAGGCCCTTGTGTTGTTCCTCCTTTCCTGCAGCCTCCCCATCGACCCAGAGAAGGTGCTACCTGTTATTTTGTCTTAAGGGCCCTAGAAGGGGTGGAGGGTCATTCATGTGCACAGTGATCCGTTTACTCCTGGAGGGTCTCCCAGCATTGAAGGGTTCAAAGATAAGCTGCTCAAATTGTTAGCCTCTGAGGGGTGATCTGCCAAAGAGTTAGTGAAGATGCTAGATCTTTCTGAAGATACCACTCCCTTGCAGTCTCCTATAATATCTCCTGCCACCCCTAGAGCTTCCCTTATGGTCACCTCCCCCATAGTGATACCATCTGTACACCTGGACTCTTACTGTAGACTCTACTTGGGCACGGTCCCAGTGCTTGTAGGGATAATGACCTGGAAACGTGGATGGACTATGCCAACTCCCTGGTCCAGGAGTGGCAGTGCTCAGAGGGGAAGAAAAGGAAGAGGCTTATGGAGCGCTTGAGGGGCACTGCACTGGAGGCCATTCATTTTCTCTGCTCTACCAGCCCAGAAACCACTGCTGCCGAATAACTCTCTGCTTTGGAGAGGGTCTTTGGTAGCACCGAGTAGGGGGATAATTTGATGTGGAAATTTAAATCTGCAAAACAATGGAAGAATGAGAAGTTGTCTATGGTTGTTACCAAAATGGAGAGGGCTCTGCAGAAGGCCCACAGGAAAGGAGGGGTGCCTGCTAGTGAACTGAATCGGGTCAGGTTGGACCATTTCTTAAAATCAGCCAGGTACTCCAGCATGATGATGATGCTGAAACTTAAATTGCAAGACAGGAAGCCTAACTATCCTAAATACTGTTACCTCATGAAAGAGATTCGTGAAGCAGAGAATGATGTAAAGAGGGATGGGAACCTTATGCTGGGGTTGTCCATACCTGCCAGACCTCTGAAAGAAGTGACAGGACTGAATTGACACAGATGAGGAAACTGATTAAAGAATTGACAGAGTTGAGAGCCAGTCAACAAGCTGCCGAGGTGGCAAAAGATGCTAACTCCTGTCAGGCACCTCCTGAGTCAAAGAGTGAGGTCCCGCCTGGAGGGGTTGGGGTGCACGTCATCTCCTCTGAAACCCAGTCAGAGGGTAATTTGTTATAAGAAGTAGTACGAGAACTGCAAGCCCTGTTGGGAGACCTTCTTTGGGCTACACAAGTAGCTGACTCTAGAAGAAACTCAGAAAGCAAGGAAAGCAAACCACAGATCAGAGAAGGATCCCGGGACTTGCCTACCATGTCCAAGCAGGGGAGTGGCTCTCCATCCCCTGGAGACTCCAAGGAGCCCATTTTTTTGTTACCACTGTGGAGAAGACGGGCATACCCAGCTTCACTGCAGCTCACCTGAGAATCTGTGAAAGTCTACTACTCAGCTGCTGGCATTAATTCAGTGAAACAATGTACGGCTTTAGACTGGGCCTACAAGAAAAAGTTTATTCTTCTAAGACAGCTATAAAGAAAATGTCTCAGTCCTTGTCCTCTGACTGGTCCGAGCTGATAGGCCTGTCAATGGAGACCACAGTAACAGTGAATGGTGTATCTGCAAGGACCACGCTTGACAGTGGATTCCAAGTGACCATAGTGTTTCAAGATTGGTACTGAAAGCACCTGTCTGATGTGCCCCTACAACTGCTGGAAGGCCTGCATGTTTGGGGGTTATGGGAGAAGTCCTACCCATACTTGGGGTATATCTGGATCTGGCTGTCATGCCCTACTGCCGTGGCTGGAGTGGATGAACAGGTTGAGACACTTGCTTTGGTTGTCCCCCCACTGGGCTGTATGATGGGGTTCCCCCTGCTAATCAGAACAAATGCCCATATGTTTGGGAGACTAGCACAGTTATGTCATGAGAAACAAGGAAAATGGACAGGGTGGGTTCTAAGAATTCCAGCATTGATCAAAAGATCCTATTACTTGCAGCAGCAGCCTACTGAGGTGGACCAAGATGAGACCATGGGGATAGTGTGGAAGAAGGATCCTGACTCTCTGGTGTTAACACCCAATGCTCAGTGTACCATTCATGGAGAGTTCCATCTCAGAAGAGATGTGAAGAATAAAATATTGATGTTAGATGCCCCTGGTGAAGGGAAGCTGCCTGAAGGGTCTTTGGTCAAGCCAAGTATACTACCTGCCAGTGCCCATGCCGATGCCCACTGAGTGATGGTGCAAGTTAGAAATGTGTCAGATCCGGAAGTCTGTGTGAACCGGGGATGTACGCTGGCTACAGTACATTGCACAGACACTGCAGTATTACCCAATAACAAGTACTCTCGCGGAAAGGAGAAAGTGACCCCAGACTTATTTGACTTTGGTGATTCCCCTTTGTCAGCCGAGTGGAAGACCTGAATTAGCAGGAAACTTGCCCAGAGAGGCCAAGTGTTCTCACTAAAAGAGTGGGATGTGGGATGTGTCCATGGTGCTGAGCATAACATATGCCTGCATGATGACTGTATTGTGTTTTCTTTTACTATAAGTGTGCTAAATGCTGTTAGTGGGTCGCGATTTGGTTCCCCACTGCCTAATTGTGTTACACTTGCTGGAAGCTGCATCCAGCATTCACAGGACTGAATCTGAACTGTTCACCCGGCCTGGGCCCTGCCACCTTGGCCCAGCCAGCTACTTCAGGAGCAGAGATCACCATCGACGAGAGACTTGCCTGGGGATCAGCTCCATGCTTACCCATCTCAAACTGGAATGACACCTCAGTAATTCGTGTGGACCCTGCTTCCTCTGGCATACCAGCTTGTCAACCTGCAGTCTCCATCTCGTCCCTTCTGTGTCTCATAGTGGGTAGTGTGAGTGAACTCCAGGGTAGCTCCCTGCAACATCAGCTAAATCAAAAGTGTTGTCATCTGATCCCTTTGTTGTTTCCTTGTCACGAACTGAGCCTCCAGGCTCTGGATTACAAATTGTGTGTGGTTGTGCATGTTTCTTCTTTCCATCACAGGGCCCTGACCATCTGCATCACCGGCCTACCCTGGGCAATGAATTAGGCTAGCCTACCTTTGTTCCAACTGGGTACCCAGAGTGTGTGACTGCGAAGGGACTCTAAAGTGCATGCATGATTGCCTGATTGAATCAGTTACAGAAGTAATCAGCCAAATGATGCCCCTCCCTTGTTCATTCTCTCCAAATTATTCAGATCTAATTCTTGTTGCATTTAACCTGACTGTGGTTCCATTTTGTAACAGAATGCACTGTACTGTTGTTACCTGCTATGTCTAACCTTATTTTACAGGGGGTCTCCAAGGTCGAACTGGTGGAACCAACCCTGGTGGTCAGTGCAATCTGAGTGGGGATTTGTATGCTGATTAAGGGGTTATTGTAACTGTGTCTGTTGTACATTGCTTAGGCTACTAGAGGGGAAGGAGAGGTGTTACAGTGTCCCGGAGGGCTGTACTCAGGTCAGCTAAGCTACCAATAACCCTGTCCTCTGGGTTGAGGCACCCGTTTTCAGTACCCAGGCCCCTTAACCTGCAACTAGTCACACAGACAGGGGTAGTAACCCTTGGGCTAGTGCCACCTTGAGGTTACAGTAGCATAGCTGCAAAGCTGCCCCCATCTTTTGTAACAATAACAGAGCCATTTGTCTTTCTCTTTCATTTGCTGGTAAACATTTTCATCTCCAACAGAATTTAGGCATTTTTAAATGTTTTAAATATTTTTCTCCTCAAGATAAGAAAAGTATGGGCACTTCTTTAGCTTTGAAATAGTACTGTGGACGTGAAAAGGAAATTGAGACAGAAAAAGATATCAAGTACACATTATAGAAAACAATTTCTTTATTTTGTATTGTTATATGCCATGTATATTGTTGTATGCTATTTATAGTACTTCCCTTGTCTTCCCTCAGATCATATCTGTAAATGAGATCCACCTCTGTATGTTTATCTGAGAAACCAATGTCAATAAATAAATACACACACATAAGTAAATAAATAACTAGTAAGAACCCAGGAAAGCAATTTTAACAGGTACAGTACAGTATCTTAACATTTTTGTTGAACTGCTGCTTAAAGTGTTGTCTTTTATTGATATAACAAATGGCTTTCTAGGAGGAGCAATGCATGATGAGTCATGAAAAGGGATGGGGCTTGGGGCGGAGCTTAGGATCCAGTTTTTGCCTCATCCAAATGTGTCAACCTTAGTTCATGAGTGGTGTTAACACTAATGACCTACAGAGCATCATCCAAGCTGATTTCGACTCAAAACAACAATGGTTCATTGAACACGTATAGAATAGTGGATGAGTGACCATCCACAACAAGGCTGTTTTCCATCGAGGGAGTTGATGACATCATAGAGACCTCGAGATAGAAAACCGCCTTGGTTGTGAATGGTGAACCATCTACTATTTTATATAGTATATGGTTCCTGGCTTTTGTATTTTTTTTTGTCCCCCCCCCCCAAAGTTGATGTTACCTTTGTTATGTCGTGCTGTTCCTGCTCTGACTCATCTCGCTCTCAGTTCAGCTTTACCCCATCCCACTAGCTTGTTTCAGCTTCACTGCACTCCCGCCATTTGCTGTTTCTCCCCACACCCACTCACTCTTTCAGCAGCAGTTTATTTTTTAAGATAAAAAAAAAATGCTTATATTTTTTTTCGCAGTTACAGTCAGTGGAGTGAGCCAATCAGGAGGTAGGACAAGGCTGAAAAGTTGTACTATCGACGTGTCGTTAGAACAATAGTACAACAACTTTTTTGACCTTTGAACTGTCCTACAACAGGATTTAGAAAGCCACCAATTTTAATCTACAATAAGCCCTAACCATACACTATAAGCTTTCTTCCAACCCAGAGACCCCCTGACTCACACCAGATCAGCAGCCACTGCCCACTACAAAACCCCCCTGCTTAGAACTGATGGTGGCCAAAGAGCCGTACTCTGCCAGCTGCCCTGTCTCTGTAACTCACTACCTCTGCAAGTGACTGACCAAATTCTGTCTTTCTCTGTTTTCAGAACTAAATGATGGGACTGGTTATGTATCATGAACATCTGTAAATGCCTGTAACATGCAGTGTTGCTTAGCTTGTAATTGCTGACAACAGCTATCTTCATTGTAATGGCACATCCGCTGTCTGCCTGTAATCCTACCACTTCCACTTGTTTGCACTTGTCTGGTCGACTATGAAAACAGGCAGATTTGCTCATGGCCTCAATAGACATTAATAAATAAAATTAAAAACACCTGCTGTTGAAATATAACTGCTGGAAATCCTTTCCAGACAGACAGTAGTTGTGCTCTGGGGACCGCAGAAGCATCTATTTGGTATACATTTTTCAGGGCTAACATAATGGAAGTCAAGATTTCCTTGTATATAATGTGCTCCTGTTGTACAGCAAAGCTACACCTCACTTGCCAAACATGAAACTTCAAAACAAGAAAGAACACATTGATCGTACCCCCAGCCAGGTGATTCCATTTATGGTACCCATATTTAAATCTTCCTAAGTAATACACCTCAGTAGATCCCAGTTCCACGACTAGGGGAGTTTCCCCAGTGGCATGGCCAACATTACTCAATAAATAAAAAGGTCCATGTAACCTCCCCACTAAACACACCTGGAAGCAAGCTGTCGCAGCCTAATGTGCCTTTCCTGGACAAAAATTACAAATAACTAAAATGTATTGATTGATTTCTTTATTGATTGATCATGTTTTCTGATTTGGTACACACACTGGAGAAATGGGAGGCAGTATAGTGCAGTGGTTTAAGGCTCTGAGCTGCAAACCTGAAGACCTGGGTTTGAATCCCACAGCCCCAACTTGCATACTGTGTGACCCTGAGCAAGTCACTTAACTTCCTTGTGCTTCCAGGTCACACCTTTAAACAAGCTTCAGCTTAGTGTGCCTCTCCTGGTTAAAAAAAAACCAAAAAAAACATAGTCCCCATTTCAGACATGACGCAGGAGTGTTCACTCAATATACACAGTACAATAATGGTACAAAACACACAACCCAACAGGCACAGTAACAATTTACAGTGCGAATTTTACAACAGATAACATATTTTATCCTAAGCAAATGCATACAGATTTAACTTCTAGAAGTGACCATAGTTTGTCCTTGTAGTTGATATAGGTTACAATATAGTACAATGCAGTGCAATACAATACAATATAATATGATATGATATGGGCATGGCACAGTACAAAGCAACACAATGCATACAACACAACACATACAACACAACACAAACAACACAACACATACATCACAACACAACGTAACACACCACATACAACAAAACACAAAACATGTCCTTAGTTTGTTCTTGTAGTTGATATAGGTTACAATACAGTACAGTGCAGTGCAATACAATACAATATAATATGATATGATACGGCATGGCACAATACAAAACAACACAACAAAACACAATGCATGCAACACAACACATAAACACAACACATGCAACACAACACATACAACACACCACATACAACACAAAACAACACAACACATACAACACAGCACATACAACACAACACATGCAACACAACACAAAACAACAAAACACAACACAATACAAAACATGCAACACAGTTTAACTATCTGTTCCAGGATTCCTCATCTGCAGTCTGCAGGCACTACACCTGTTACTATTGATTCCCCTGTAAAGAATTCATAGTGGTTGTGCCAACACCTGCCTTGTTTCTTTTAACAGTCTGGGATAAATCCCATCTGCCCCTAGTGATTTATTCATTTCTATGTTTTTCTGTACCATTGGTACCCATCCACTTGTAATTCCTCCCATCTCAAACTTTCCCCATGCATCATTCATGAATTTTGTTCTGCTGTCTGGGAGTGGGCCTGCTTTCTCAACTAAAAACAACAACAAAAAAATATTAATTTAGTATTTGTGCCTTCTCTTTATCATCAGTTGTCAATCGTTAAACCTTCTTTTCTTATAGAAACATAGAAGTTGTCAGCAGATAAGGACCTATAGGCCCACCTAGGTTGCCCTATTTTCCCTACCTACTGTGCCACTGCGGATCCAACATGATCTCCGGTCCCCCATGCCTTATTTCTAAGGCCCCTGTATCTATCTATCCATGCATGCTTGAATCTTGCTACCATTTTAGCACCCACAACCTCCACTGGGAGGCTGTTCCGGGCATCCACCATCCTTTTCTTGAAGAAATATTTCCTCACATCTCCTCTGAGTCACCCCCACAGCTTCATAGCATGACCCCCTTGTCCTTCAGCATCTTTTACTACGTGAAATGCTACCTTCACATACCTTATTAATACCTGTGAGGTATAATTTCTATACTGCCCATTGTCTTTCTTTTTTCACTAATGCTTCTAAAGAAAGATTTGTAATATTCCTTCACCCTCCATGCTTGCCTTGTCTCCTTTGGCATTTGGAACACTGAGCTGCATTCAGCATCAGCTGTGCCCCATTGAAGTGATCTGTGACAGTTCTTTAGAGCACCTGTCCGGTAAGCAGGGGGCTACCAGGAGATATGGAAGATCAGCTGTCTAAGGGGCAGAGACTGTCAACGCAAAAGTGCAGACATGTTTAGGACTATCAGTTGCACCAGCAGTTTCAAATGGGCTTGCTACAGCGAGTTGCGCTAGCTACCTGGGCATTTCTTTTGAGTGTTACTGCAGCACTGTTTGTTTCTTTGATTCAAACTGCCTTGTCTCCTTTGGCATTTGGAACAAAGAGCCACATTCAGCATCAGCTGTGCCCCATTGAAGTGAGCTGTGACAGTTCTTTAGAACACCGGTTCGGTAAGCAGGGGGCTACTGGGTGGTGTAGAAGATCAACTGTCTAAGGGGTGGAGATTGTCAGCACAAAAGTGCAGATGCGCTTAGGCCTATCAATTGCACCAGCAGTTTCAAACGGACTTGATACAGCAAGTTGTGCTAACTACCTGGACATTTCTTTTGAGTTTTACTGCAGCACTGTTTGTTTCTTTCATTCAGACTGCCTTATAGTGCATGGTGGAATGCTGTTCCGCATGGAAATCCATGCCTGGAACAGCGTTGTTGTGCTACACACGGTGCATCATGACGTTGTTGTGCTGCATCGAGTACGTCAATGGTGCAGCACAACAATATTGAATGAAGGCATGCATGCGTATTTGAGCAGCCACGGTGGTGAGGAAGTAAGCAGCGTGATGGAACTGCTGCCTAAGTAAGGCGTTTTTTTTTTATTGGAGAACTGTTTGGAGGAGAAAGGAGTGTTGCCCATGGTTGCCCATACACCATAAAAAATTGTGTATGAACAAACATACACAACAAGGCAGTTGAACAATCTCAAGGTTTCCGTGGTAACAGACCTCTCGAGCTTCGCTCTTGAGGTCTCTGGTTACCATGGAAACCTCTCAATTGTACAACTGCCTTGTTGTGTATGATTGCTCATACACAATCCTCTATGTCTCCTTCAGCATTTGGAACACCAAGCCATATTCAGCATCAGCTGTGCCCCATTGAAGTGAGCTGCAACAGTTCTTTAGAGCACCAGTTCGGTAAGTGGGGGGGGCTACTGGGTGGTGTGGAAGATCAACTGTCTAAGGGGCGGAGACTGTGAGTACATAAGCATACCCACTCTAGCGGCTGCCTGCGCAGCAGCTGCATGCATGAGTGGCTCACACAGGAGTGGTATGAGTGACCGGCGTGAGTCTAAAGAGGGAGGCTGCTGGAAGGCTACTAACAAAATTGCTGTTTGGTTTTGTGGGTATAGATAATTGTAATATGAAGCTGGGAACTGTAATATTACTGGGGTTCATCTATTGTTATGGGGATTGTATGGCAGGAACATATCCCTTTCACATAAGGGGTATAGATGGCATAACCCTGTCTAGGAAAACAACTGAAGTGGACAATATGAGAAATGTTAGTGTTATGTGTCATTTTAACATTGATCTTATTAACTTTCAGTTGAAAGTTCAAACATATGCCTCACAGTTTGCAATTGTTCTGACATGTCTAGGTAGGCTGAATGTGAGGAAATGGGTTCATAGTAGAAGGAGGGTAAAAAAGCAGTTATATATTGCATGGAAATTGATTTTATGTTTACTGATCATTTTATCGAGGGATGTGCAAATAAATCTGGAGCCACAGGTTTCTGAGAAATGTTCAGGAAGGGAAAGGGGTTTGCAAGCTCCAAAAGGTCTGAAGATAAGATATTTAAATACACGCAGTACACAATCACATTTTAGTGAGACTGAGGCATGGGTCCAAATAGAAACAAGTGATGTAATTGGTTTAAGTGAGACCTGGCTTAAAGAACAAGTACCAAAAGAACAAATTTGGTTGAAAGGATATACAATATTTTGACGTGATAGAGGGGGGAGGGGGGGTTCTATTTAATGTTAAAGATTGTTATATGGTACAATAAATGGAAAAAGGGTTTTTTAATGACACTGTTGAGTATGTAACTATAAAGATAATGTTAGGAAAACAATGGATTAAAAAAAACATATTTACCTGACTTGTTTTTACTGCCCACCTAAGAGTACAGATAGGGAGCTAATATTCTTTTCAGTTTTTGACAACAAAACAAAATAATCAAAGAGATCATATTATGGTAGGGGACCAGAACTCTGACTAGTTAAATAGGAAGTTAACAGGGAATGAGGTGAAGCTATAGGCAATGGGTTTGTCTCCGATAATTGATAACCATCTCACTTTAATTACAAAACAGGGCATCATGCTGCAATTGATTGGTTGTTGACACACTGACCGAGCAATATTTTTAGCTGGGAGATTCAGGCTGATACAATTTCAGACCACTGTTCTTTAGTCTGCATCAGGAAATATGGTAAGGTTCGTATCCCACCAAAGATTATTGAACTAAGAAGTAGTAGTAAGAAGGATATACAAGGTTTTAAAAGGGAATTGGAAAACCTAAACAACAGTGAAATATTACACTGTGAAGTCCCCAATATGGTAGAAGAGTGGCTTACACAAACATTTTTCAATACATGTATGGCTCATGCACCTCTCACG
The DNA here is from genome assembly GCA_016271365.2 of Neoceratodus forsteri. Lineage (NCBI taxonomy): Eukaryota > Metazoa > Chordata > Ceratodontiformes > Ceratodontidae > Neoceratodus > Neoceratodus forsteri. The sequence goes on from CM057449.1 coordinate 146,798,271, forward strand.
AGACAGAGGATTAAGGGTAGTTATTCCCCTTGGTTAACTAGAGAGCAAAGGTCTTTAATGAAGAAGAGAGGTAGGGTAAAGTGAAAATATATGCAAACTAGGGGTCCCATTGTTTTAAATGAATACAAACAATTGAGAAATAAAGTAAAGAAGGAGATCAAGGAAGCAAAGTCATACTATTATAGGCATCAACAACTGGGTAGTTTGAAAAACCCTAGAACATTTTGGTCTTCCTTTAGAGATTTTTTTAGCCCCAAAGATAGGTAGGAAATTAATTGTTTAATGGAAGGAAATACTTTGACCACAGGAGAGAAGGTAATTGCTAATTATTTGAATAATTTTCTAATCAATAATTTTGAGATAGTAGATGAGGAGGAAAGTGGAGATCAGTGTAGAAGTACACAGTGCCCCATTAGTTATGAAAATGGTGTGGGAAGTTTTTCATTCAGTCCACTTCTTGAACAAGATATTACATCAAGTTGGAGTCCTTAGGTGGAAAGAAAGGTAGAGGTCCAGACTCATTGCATCCCCAGATGCTGAGTATGGTGGTAGAAGAAATCTCAAAACCTCTTACCCATTTGTTTAATTTGTCTTTAGAAAAGGGAATGGTACCACTGATTTGGAAGGAATCCATTGTCATTCCCATTTGCAAGTCAGGTGAAAAGACCAATGTGGCAAATTACAGGCCCATATCATTGTTGTCTATTTTGGGGAAACTCTTAGAGAAATGTGTATACAGCCAGTTAATCACATCTGAATGGGAATGGAATTTTGGCTGAACAGCAACATGGATTGAGAAAGGGTTTTAGTATGACGACTGCTCTAGTTGGGTTGATGAGCACCGTACTTGACGCTTGTGATAGAGGCTTATTGATGGGTGTGGTGTTCGTCGACCTAACCAGAGCATTTGATATGGTAGATCACAACATACTTTTAATGAAACTGAAACTCTGTAGAGTAATGGAACAAAGTCTGGGATGGGTTAGAAGTTATTTGAGTTCTAGACAGCAACGAGTGAGAATTAGGATTGTCCTTTCGGAATCTGAACCTGTTAAGACAGGTATTCCCCAGGGTTCAATATTGGGGCCCTTACTTTTTTCTTAATTTATAAATGACTTACCTAAAGTATTTTCTGAGGCAGACCTGTATTTTGTATGCAGATGACACAGTCTTCCGCACCTCAGGTCACTCTGCAGCAGAGATTTAAACCATTCTACAGGATGAATATTTCAGGTTTATTGATTGGTTATCATCAAGGCCACTGATTTACGGTGATTAAAATAATGAAATTCCGTTTTCAAGACTTCAGATTCCGGAATTACACCGGTGATTGTTACTCTAATTTCCGGATTTTACCGGGATTCTGCTATCATTCTTTTAGTATGTGCATAAGTAATCAGAATTAAAGAAGGCTTAATATACAGAGCATTAAATAGAGCAAATTGAAAATAGTACAGGAAGGAATTAAAAGAAAAACACAAGTTTTGTAGATCTACTGATCTGATATAAAATGCCAGATTCCATGAAATCTTTGCTTTTACCGGTCTTCAGGCAGCCCTAATTCCGGAATTTTACCGGATTTTCCGGTAAAAACCGAAAAACAGTGGCCTTGGTTATCATTGAATAAATTAATACTGAATGAAAAGAAAACAAAAGTTATGTTGGTTGGTACAATGCAGAGGTTGACATGAGGTGGGGTGGATTTGTGTATGAAAGTAAAAAGGGAGAACAAATATTAAAAGTAGAGAGTTTTTAGTACTTAGACATGCAATTGTATTCTACACTGCTTGGAAATAATTGGTAGAAAAATTAATCAAAAATTAGGTTTTCTTTATAAGAACATACTTTCATTAATGGATGATGTTAGAATGGTTATAGCTACACAGGTTCTGTTGCCTATATTGGATTATGGGACACCATTGCATGTAAATCAAGGTAGCTGCTTTATGTCAAAGTACAGTCATATTGAATAATATATGTAGATTTGGGTTAAGAGCTCCTGCAAGAACACATCATTGTTCTTTATATAATATGATGCAAATCCTTTCACCAGATAAACTGAGCAAGATGCGGCTGCATTAGCATATATGGTCTGGAACAAGAAATCGCCTAGTAGTTAATTTTGGAAATGTACCAAACTTACTGGTTCGCATTCATCAAGACAAACTGAGGCAGTTCTATTTTATCCCAGTTCATTTAAATTATCCATGGCAAAAGGTTCCTTCACTTGGTATGGGCCTGTGTTTTTAAACAAGTTGTCTAGAGAAATCCAATCAGCCAAGAGCACTAAGAACTTAAAAAAAATGCTGTCATCGTATTATGATTCTTAGAATCACTGCTGCTGTAATATCAACTGATTTGTACTATTTTTATTATATGTGAAATGTGTTGTATAGAGAAATGTTACTGACTGTTACTGTATTAATGATGTTTTATATGTCAGACATGATTGGAAAAGGGCTATGCCCAGTCATCTTACCTAGTTAAACATAAATAAACAAACAAACAATTCAGATTTTGCCTTAGCCTCTTTGATATTTTTTTCACTTGCATCCAGTTTCTCCTTACACCTCTCAAGTCATCTCACTCTGTACTTTCTAATAAATCTGGAATGCAGAGTTTGCCTATAATAGTCTGGGTTACCTGATTGTCAGATTGAATTATATTCCAATATTTCTTGGTTGGTTCAATGGTGATATGGCTATACCTCATGGCATCTTTGTTTCTCTTTTTACCATCTACAGTAAACTGTATTTCAGGTTACAATGTGTTTGGCATTAAGAAAACATTAGATCAGCATGTTTTTGGCACTTAAAGTATGCTGATGGTTTCTAGGCAGCTAAATTCATTGCATGTTGGGGAAACATACTAGAGAATAAATGCTAACTCCTGTCTCCCACATAGCAAAAAATGTACTGGATGTGCATCTTTAGACCAACACAACATTTAAAATGATAAATACGCAGGTTTTAAAATGCTTCTTGATGTTTTTTAGACGCCACGCTCTGTGTGTAGTGAGAGTTGTACCTTTGGATACAGAAAGGCATTTCAACAAGGACAACCATCCTGCTGCTATGATTGCATCCCATGTTCTGTAGGGAAGATTGCCAATGAAACAGGTAGGTAAATTAGTTAGGGTAGCTCCAAAGATTTTTCAGAAAAAGGCAATTCTTTTTCTATATTATGATTGTCTAAAAGGTGTTATTTTTGTTGACTGTTCCTATTTAGTGTTTGAAGTATAACTTTTAAATCCAACAAGGGTTTGGCTTCACTGGGGACTGTGGTTCCACCTGGAGGGACACCAGCCTATACTGGCAGGATGGTCTGCATCTATCCAGGAAGGGAACAAGTCTTTTGAGCAATCGGTTTAAATGCTTCATTGGCAAGCTTTTAAACTAGTCAAGGGGGGAGGCACTGATAAGCAGCAGGAAAATCCCAGCCTCTCCCTACAAAACAGGGTACTAAATGAGAAAAAGACTGAAGTAGAAAGGTCAGTGAGTGAGGGATGCTGCAACAGAAGGTAAAGCCTTCAAAAAATGGAAAGCAATGAGTACCAATGCCCATAGTCTGAGTAACAAGCTTCCTGAATTAGTGGCCTTGATGGAGGATGCACATCTGGATATCGTGGCAGTCACAGAAACATGGTTTGCACAAAACCATGACTGGGACATAAACATACCAGGATACATTATCTACAGGAGGGACAGGGAGGGTAAAAGAGTAGAAGGAGTAGCTCTTACATAAGGGAAGGAATCAAAGCAACAGAACAAAAGGGAAAACAGGGAGGAGAAGAAGCACTGTGGGTAAATTTGGAGACCAGCAATGGCACCACAATCTGCACAGGGGTTGTATACAGACCCCCTTCTCAGGGGTAGGAAATGGACAAAGAAATGATAGAAAGTATACTTAGTATGGCAGAAAAAGGGGATATATTGCTGATGGGTGATCTGAATATGCCAGATGTTAACTGGAGTGCAGTTGCAATAGGCACTTCGAAGAGTGGGGTTATTCTAGATGACCTATGGGGGCATGCCTTAGACAACTAGTATTGGAGGCCACTCGAGAGGGAGCAATCTTAGACCAGGTTCTCTCAAATGGAGATGAAGAGAGGATCACAGATGTAGAAGTGGGTAGCCATCTGGGAACTAGCGACCATCGAACAGTATGGTTCACAATAAACACAGCAATAGAGTCAAGCCATACAAAGGCAAAGGTACTGGACTTTAGGAGGGCTGACTTTGCCAAAATGGGTGAGTGCCTAAGGAATGCACTAGCAAATGGACAGGAAGGAAGGGTGGGAGAACAATCGGGGAATAATAAAAACTGCCATCACAGGGGTAACAAGCCTTTGTGTGAAGCAAATAAACAAAACTAAATGATGTAAGAAACCACTATGGTTCTCAAAGGAAGTGGCAGTGAAGGTTCAGGCGAAAAAGAAAGCTTTCAGGAAGTACAAGGAATCACAGAAGGAGCAGGACAGAGAACTGTATCAGTTAAAGCAAAAGGAAGCTTGGAAGACAGTCAGAACAGCAAAGGCCCAAACCAAGGAAAAGATAGCCAACTCAGTTAAGAAGGGGGATAAAACCTTTTATAGGTACATCAGGGAGCGAAGGAAGACCAAGGGAGGGATAGTGAGGCTTAATAAGGAGGGGCAGAGGTGACTGTGAAAGGCAGAGATACTAAACAAATATTTTTGCTCAGTATTTGCAAAGGAAAGAGGGAGGTACCTAAAACAAACAGTAGAAACACTCTGGATACAGAAGTTGATACCAGCCCATTTACAGAAGAAAGGGTTCTGAAAGAACTCTTAAAACTGAAGGTGGACAAAGCAATGGGGCCTGATGGGATTCATCCCAGAATTCTAAAAGAACTAAGGGTAGAATTAGTGACACCACTGACTACCCTGTTTAACAAATCATGGGAGGATGGGGTGGTACCTGAGGACTGGAGGAGGGCAGATGTGCTTCCCCATCACAAAAGTGGGAGCAAGGCAGAAGCAGGAAATTACAGACCTGCTAGTTTAACCTCAGTGGTAGGGAAAATGATGGAATAACTTCTGAAGGAAAGAACTGTTGAGTATCTAGAGGCCAGAGGGGCACAGGACCCAAGGCAGCATGGATTCACAGCAGGAAGGTCATGCCAGAGAAATCTGATAGATTTCTTTGGCTGAAGCGACCAAAGTAGTAGATCAGGGAGGGGCTGTGGACATGGCCTACCTAGACTTTAGCAAGGCATTTGACATAGTCACACACAAAAGATTAATATACAAGTTAGCTAGCCAGGGAGTGGGTCCCAAGATGACAGCCTGGGTAAAAAAATAGAAGTAGGCTGCTGGTTAACTAGGATCTGCAGCTTATCCGGTAGGCAGAGAAATGGGCAGATTGGGTGGGCCAAGCGGTCCTTATCTGCCATCAGATTCTATGTTTCTATGTTTATGTTTCAATGAGAACCTTTTACTTTAATGGTTGGAATTGATATAATTATATATTGTGCACCAAGCTGGGCATACCATGTCGAGCTGCACTGACTGTAGCATTCTACTGGAGGAATTTATGCAGAATGGTAATTCACTTTTGAAATACTTTTTGGATTTGTTTGTTCTATGGACTTCAGAAAAAAAATATTTCTATGCATTATTCTGTGGATTACATAATCTGTGATTTGAGAATTTTTTTTTTTTTTAAATTTAGCATCCTTTATTAATTTTACAAACAAAAGGTAGACAACACATAACATATTCTGACCACCACGAGTAGTACATTTTAAAATAGGAATCATTAACAGGGTAAAGGTGTGACATTCTGAAAAAGTAATAACTAACTCTACAATAAACAAAATAAACCCCCACCCCCCTACCCACCCCATTGGTGCACTTTCCCATTCCCCTAATTTAAAAGCAGAACTAAGATGAGGACCAAAGTGGTTAACAAATATATAAATTAATAAAAGAAACAAAACAAAGGAACAGAAGGTGGCCATGACAAAGACATTGGAGGAACTCATACAAGGCATATAGACTCTGGAAGAAAGGGAAGAAAAGAGAAGGAGAAGGAAGAGGGACTCATGAGCCATCTACCACTCTTTGTCAAGACAAATAAAGGGCATTTAGCTTCCCCCATTTGTTATTAAAAGATGATTGATGGTGACATACGCTCGCAATTAGGTGCTCAACATGAAGTGCACATGATATTTCGTGCAGCCATTCAGTGTAAGTAATAACAGCCTGACCCATCCATTGTCTAAGCACTAATTTTTTGACTGCCGTTGAGATTAGGGCCATGTGGAATCTTCTCTCCTTCACTGCAATGCTGGAGTAGTCTCCCAGAATACATATGATGGGAGAGAAGAGGCCCTGTAGCCCCAGCAGTGGGTCTAATGTTGATTCAATTTGCTTCCACAGGGGAGATATCTTTTCACATGACCAGAATATATGAAGGAGCAAACCTTCCACCTTGTTACATCTAGAATAGATGCCAGAAGGAAGGTGCTTCATTTGAGCCAGTTTAATGGGAGCGTAATACAGGTTATTTAAGATGCAGTATTGCGTTACCCTATAACGGTCTTGAGTATGGTATATGTATAAATCTTTCCAAATACATTGCCAATTAATAACTATATCAGGGAAAAAGGCCTGCCAGATCTTGGACCCGGCAGACGAGGGAAGTTGAGGGAATGTGAGAACCAGTTTGTACAAAGTAGATATACCATGTGGTTTGATGGCTGAAGACCTAATTTGCTGAAGAAAAGCATCTATGTGGGAGGGTATGGGTACTTTCCCAAACACTTTGGCTAATATGCGTTTGAGCTGAAAAATGTTAAAGACTGCCCGAAATGTTAAACCGAACTTGGTAAGAATCTCCTCTGTGGTCAGAATAGAATCTTGTGAATAGAAATCGGCAATGATATGTTCTGGAGGAGTGGTAGCCAACTTCAGGATATAGGAGCCCCTCTTATTTTGAGATTCAAGTTGTGATAGATTGGCTGAGAGAAGTCAGTGCTTGGGGATATCTTACAGTATCTGAACAGTTGAGAAAGAACTCTTAATGAAATGCCAATCGGGAGAGACTGTAGGACTTTAGGTATGTGCTTTATGGATGCGTAAAACAACGTGGAAGTGGCTAACTGATGAGCAGCCAACATGTCCGATTCGATGAATTACCAAAGTGGAACATATTCGTGCTGAGTGAGAAGATTAGGTAAGGAGAACCATTTCCTACACTTGTACAAATGACAAGCCCAGTAATAGAATAGGAAATTAGGAAGATGCAGACCGCCTAATTCCTTGGGTAAAGATAGCTTAAGATAGAATCTTCTGATTGCTTTATCCCGCCAAATGAAGGAATTAATATCAGAATGGATACGTTGAAAGAACGATAAAGGTAACCATACATCCAACATATTCAATGGATAAAACAGTCTGGGCAGGACATTCATCTTGACTGTATTAATTCTTCCCCATAATGATAAAGGAAGCTTTTTCCATCTTACTAAGTCTTGTTGAATATTATTCCATAAATCCTGTAAATTAAGTTTACGCAGTAAGGATAAATCTGAGGTGATATAAATGCCTAAGTATTTAATGGACTGAGAGGTCTCTAGTTTCCTCAGACATAGGGCTAGTAGGTGACTTGCTTTCTCCCCTTGCTCTATGTATTTTGCCTGAGTTCTCAAAATGATAAATTCCGCGTTTTCTTGTACTAGACGGAATACCGATTCTTAAGTTCAATAATGTTTTCAAGAGATCTGGAGAGGAGAAGGAGGAGGATTGTTGAAGGCGAGCAGTTTGGGCCAAGCGAGGTGATAGTAGCTTCTCGCTTTCGTTTGCGAGTAGAGGGTAACCTAATGAATTCACCTATCAGGAAACACTTCAAGGCACACCATTCGTGGTTCGCTCTTGTGACGGAGCCCTGGTTGTTTGCAACAAATACTTGAATCAAATCAGAAATTCTGGTAATGACATAGTCGTCCTTTAATAACTGCGTGTTTAGGCACCATACCGAATCCCTTTGGACATTATGGTCTAACAAGATTGTAACCCAGATGACAGCGTGATCTGATATGACTACCGGTTCTATAGCGGAGTCATTTAAACCTTGTATAAGCGACTGGCTAAGCAGGATATAATCCAGCCGGGACCAAGTAGAGTGCACCATTGAGTGAAAGGAAAAGGAGTGGACTGTGGGATTTTGTAATCTCCATGGGTCACACAGCTTAGCAGAATCAAGGAATTCTGCGAATGCCTTCTGGGCAGCAGAGAGAGGCTTGAACTGGGAGTTGGAATGATCTAAATCCTGGGTGGTTGGTAGGTTCCAGTCTCCCCCAAGTATTATTGGGAGAGTGGAAAATATTCGCAACTTATTCTGAAGATCTAAGAAGAAGTCCTTATTTCCCCCCACGGGCCCATACACTCTTCCAAGAACTACTTCAGTACACTCTGGTAGACCATGAACTAAAACGTATCTCCCCTGTGGGTCTGTGATGGTAATTTTGGGCTGGAAAGCTACAGACCAGTGAATCAGAATAGTGGTACCACCACCACTGGCTGTCGACATACCAGATGTGTAAACTTGCCTGACCCGCTGCCTACACAAGCCAGCAGCTTCCCCAAGGAGGAGATGGGTTTCTTCAATGAAAGAGATGTTGGCCTGCAGTGCTGATAAATGTTTGAGAATTTGGATTCTTTTATTCAACTCCGGAGCCCCTCTAACATTCAAGGTTATAAATTTGTTCAGGCCACTGGTCATTTAATTTTATGAAGTATTTTACAAAACCAGTCCCTTATATTGAGAAAGTGCACCAGAACCCCTCCCAACAAATATTTCCTTGAAACTGTAGCACTGGCATCCTCCCAGATCCAGAAGAGAACAACAACATTAACTCTATCCAATAGAACAGTTACAGTATGCTAGAAATCCCAATCGTAGACAATAAAGAAACACGGGATGCCATGGTTATCAGGTAGCCCCCACCTCTTAGTCAAAACCCTCTTAAAACTATTTACAATGGACACTCTACCCAGCAGTGAAACTCCCTTATATCCCATATTTTCCTTATAGGGTAGAGATCCCATTCGTACCCCATCGTAGTTGCTTTCCGTGAACCTATCTGAGAATAAATAACAAGAGATAACTGGTCCATATGTAGTATAAAGCGCTACTCCCCAAAAAAACACATCTATCAGCCTTCTTGAGAACCAAAAGGTATTCTCCATAGTAACATAACCAATTATAGTAAATCCGAGGGCAAGTAGGGTACTCCCCCCCATGCACCAGAACGTGTGGCTGGCCAATCCTAAACTGAAACCTCCCCTCCCCCCCCAGAACCCCACCAATGAATAAACAAACATTTGTTCTAAAGACCTAAAGGAGAAACCACCAGATTGTGAAAGAGAGAATCATTCATGATAAGTCGTGTCAGTACCAGACAACGGTCCAGGGAGGAGCTGTTGCAGCCAAGACTCAATAGAGAGAGAGAAAGGGAGGTGACAGCAGAAAAAGCTAGAACGACAGTGTGAAGCAGTGATATTGGGGGGAGCAGAAAGGACTGAAAGGTACAGGGAAGAGACAGAAGTTGTGTAAGACCAGAGAATGAGACAGGCTGAGTATGCAGAAAAGCATTAGCTTCGCTCCCCATTACCAGAGTGGCAAAAACTGAGAGAACCCTAAAACAGGGGGAGTGACTAGTGAATAGAAAGTTAGAGATGAAGTGAGAAGGAAATAAAAAAATGATAGACTCTTTCTCAGTTATTTTAAAACTTATATCAAAAAAGATTGCACAGGGTTCAATGTGCCAGACGGTCTTTCTTGATGCGGTTGTTTCCCAAGGGAACCAAATTAGCAGCGGGCTTGCACCGTACCAAAAAAACAAGCCCCAGGGAAACAGCCAAATAAACTAAAAGAGTTCGAGGGGATAAAGCACCTCGATGGTGCGAAAGTTCGTCCAGAGCTTTAGGCTACTGCCTTTCACCATCTCAGTCCACCAATGTCATCTCCTTCACAGGGATTGTTTCTTCCCATGCAGGCTCCATCAGGACCGGTCGCCTTCGTGGTAAGCAAACTAACGAAACCTTTAGACACCCAGAGCTTCTTGGTAGATCATATTATGGCTCGCAACATTAGGATTTGAACAACGTGGGTAGCTTCTTACTCAGCTCGGCCCGAGCTTGAACAGCAGATTCAAAAGAAAGCCACACACCATCCACCAAAACTTGCAGATGAGCGGGATAGGCCATACGAAACTTGATATTGGCAGCAATCAATTTAGTAACTGTAGGGTGGAAAGAGGCTCTCTTCTGACGGGTTTCCAGAGGCAGATCCTGGGTAATCCGTAATCGCTTGTCTTCCCATTGAATAACTTGCAGTTCTCTAACTTTTGAGAGAATATGTTGCTTTTCCAGATAGTTAAGCAGGCAAATGATCATCGGACAAGGGGGAGCAGACTCCTCCAGTTTCGGGGGCAGGGACCTATGTGCCCTTTCAATTAAGTAGGTGGGATTATGTGTAGAAGGGCCCACTATTTTAGTGAATAGCTTCTGAACAAATAGGATCGCTGAGGAACCTTTAGCCCCTTCAGGCAGCCCGAAAATTAAAATGTTGTTCCGCCTGTTGCATCCCTCTAAATGCTCTGTTTTGAGTTGTAACTTTGTGATCTGTTGCCTGAGTTTTGCAATCTCGGGGTCTGCCTTATCACGTCAGGTTTCTAGGGAGTGGGTGCGTGCCTCGGTGTCCGCCGCTTGGATCTTGAGATCAGCCATCTCGTTGCATATACTTTTGAGGTCCGTAGCGATTTCTTGTAAAGCTTCTTTGAAAGGTTGCAGCTCTTGCAGGAAATGCTCTTCTGACAGTGGTGCAGGAGCTGAAAGAGCACTCAGTTGCTTAGCTGAAAGATGTTGAATTGGCTTTGCTTTCTTGGCCTGCTTATCAGGCGAGACTGGGGGCGTATGTCTAGGCAAGGCTGCTTTCATTTCGGCCTCCATCATAGTCAACTTAACCACCCAAGAGGCCAAAAAAACAGCCAAATAACTTCCTCAAATAGCTTGAAACAGTAAAATAAGGTGGTCTCCATGAACCTGATCCAAAGAGTGTTTGATTATATTAGATGTTCCAGAGGGGAAAGCGGGAGCTCAGGGAAACAGCAGCTAGCAAGCCAGAGCCATTACGTGATCTCTTGGTTTGAGAAAAATGAGTCCATGGGTTATATAAACCATTGAATACTATTCTGTGGTTCCACTGGCCAACTGGGACCTACCACAATTTGTATAGGTACTGATAAATTATCTCTAGTCCCAGGGGGCTCCCAGGTGAAGGCTGGGTACCCAGGTGTTGAACCACGGTAGGCCCATCACAGTTGCATGTGGCTGGCTGGCAATGACGCATTTAAATAAAGCAAACAGTAAGCAAACCCTCAAGTTGTAATTTTGGCCATGTGGCCTAATCCAACAAGCTAAAGTGATCTTGAGGCCTGGTAGTGCAATATACAGATTTGGTGTTGCAGGACCCAGGGGCCCTGTTTGTTACTCATGGTTGCCCTGAGGCTGCCAGGCATCCATCAGTGGCTACAGATTTGGCTGGATGTATCTGCTCCACTCTAAAGTCCAGTGTCACACCAATGACAGCTCCCTCAGCTTTCTTTTACCAGTCACTCTCTCTGGTATCTCACACAGGCACAACTGGGCTCTCTTTCTCTCTAGCAGTCTCTCAGGTTGTCTTGAGAATCCTAGGCCTCGTACCTTACTGTAGCAATCGATATGGTGGCCTTTGGCCCTGTTGGTTCCATCTCTGCTCAGCCTCCGCTGGTCTTTCCCTGGACAGAAGTCTCATTATCTGTATGCTAAGGCACAGCTGCAAGGTGACTTACCCTTACAGGCAGATGCCTTCAGCTGTTGATTTCAGTGTTTCTGTCCTTCAGTGCCATGAGCTGCAGCCTCCTCCTTGTTGGCTGTATGAGCACACTTCTCCCATGAAAGTCTTTGTACAGCTCTTATCTCACTCTGGCAGATGAGCGGTCTGCTTCTCTCCAAACACCACAGGAGACTCCAGCAGACTGAAACCATTCCGGAAAATACCTCCGTCTCACTATGAGCAGTCAGCCTTCTTTTGATTAACTCTCTCCTATCAGTTTTCTGGGATGCCTGTGTATCACTCGCTAACTAATTGACTGATTCATGTCTGGGTAAATAATAACGTCCTCCAATGTACCAGAAGCTCTCTGAAGACCCTTCTACAGGCTCTGGAGGCTGATTGGTTTTTACTGATGCCCTCTGATCCCATGGCCAGGTTAAGAGGGTCAGAGATGGCTAAAATTGCTGCCAGAGCATTGGTTCAAAGGCACTGGCCCCCAGAGTCTTTTCTTGTTTAAGGCTCATGCCCTCCAAACATTCCTGTGCCCCATTATGTTGTGCACGTAATCCTATTTTGCAGTGTAGTTATTCTGGGGCAGTGATCGGAGTGTGTTCCCAGTCATCGTGAGCATCAGTGTGGTCCTCCATTGTGACAGTTGAACTTTTTATGAAGCGTGGCAAGAGCTGTGGTGCTGAGGGAGCTAAAAGCACTGAAGAAATCTGGGAGTTACTCTTTTCTACTCCATTGCACCAAGTCCAAGTCCTCAGGGGCGGTTAAGAAGAGAAACAATGGTGGCAAGAGGCTGCAGCTTCCAGAAGCCAAAAGATAACCCCTACACAATAGGTGTGTGGGGGTGGGGGGGGGAGTTGTACTCTCCACTGGCTGAATACTTCACGTCCATATTAAGGCAAAGCACAGAGTACAAACAACATACACATTTCAACAGCTGTATTAGACAATTGGTTCATAGCTTGCATAGGCAAACAATGGCAGATGACATTTTGATCTAGACAAATGCATACTGATTTAAACAGTTATTGATGGGCAACCTATAATACTCCTTCACCCAGGGGTACTAACAGAAGTGATATGGGCTTTTCCATCTCCCTTCTCAATGGATATTTCTTCAAGTTCCAGCTGTGTATTTGAAGGCATAACGAGGTTGTGTTGGAACCAAAACAAGGTCAGCTGCACTCCATGGTTCCATGTCATAATGGCGACTGGGGACTAGTGATCGTCATTTGGGCGAGTGTACATTGCCGGAAGTAAATTTTGGCAATGTACACTCACAGAGAACAGCAAAAGGGCACACTACAATTAGTTTTTTCACTTTTATATGGGGAGCTGCACCCCCCAACCCCCCACTAAAGGATTCTTAACTCCGGAGAGGGGGTGCATATCAGGGTGGGGTGTTGCAAAAGTAAAAAAAAAGAAAATCCTGGACCCGGTGTAAAAAATGAGCATGCACAGAACCGAACACTGGCATCCTCCCAACCCCAGCCTGCCACAACCCACCATGCCACACAGCCTGCTCGGCAGCCCACTGCCACACTACACCCCACAAACCCTCCCATCCCTTCCACCCATCACACGGCGTGGTCCCTCCCCGCCCCCTCCACACACATGTCTACAAAGCAGCATCCTGTCACTATATTCACCTACCCCCCCCATCCGGCTCCCCCCTCCAGGCTGCTCTATGCATAGCGCCGTGATTGAGTCACCCTTTTGAAAGTGTTCAGTCGCAGTAGCCGTCATCACAGGCTACCCACTCCAGTTTTAAACAAAAGATGGTCCTCACACAGGAAGTTGTGCTGTCAGTATTTTAATCAAACTAGCACAAATGCAAATTAACAAACATTTAAAGTGGCAGTCAGTTACAACAATAAGGTGCAAATGGTTTTGCCAGTCACCATAGGAATATTAACACCCAATGCTTTGCCTTACCAGGATTTGTCAGGGGGTGGAGACTGCTAGGATTGACATCTCATATAATTACAGTATAGTGGCATCACCAAGGTGCCTACCGATCCCATAGATACAGGTGTTCATTCGTAAAAAATAGTAACAAATTCTGTAGTAATTTGAAATCACACAGGACCATACATAAACAGAGCAACTTAATTTCTATCAATTGCTTTAGCTAAAGGTCTAATCTTGTGCAGCATAAACTTTCAAGTCCTCTTAACAGCATTAATATGCTTTACTTCAATTCTTCTAATATATCGCCAGCTATTGTTCCTCTTTTAACTCAGCTTTATTAATATTCCATTCATCAAAACAGCACAAATCAGTCATTTTTCAATGTTATGTAAATGTCCAGCAATCAGTTAATAACCTTTACATCATCTAATCACACTGCACAGGCCTGCTTGTTAGGCTGCAGTAATATAATTTCTGTTTATAGGCTACTATTATTTTCCATCCTTCCATGACCAGCCCCTGTGCCTCTGGACCGGAAAGTATCATACCTTTCTAAGGTTAAGACCAAACTGAAATTCTTCATATGCTTTGGTATGTCATGATGAATTACTCCATGTGATCAATTGTTAATATCTTTTAAGTAAAGAATACCAATTAAACAAAAAAATTACACAACTAAAACTGGGTTACTCATTTTTTTTCCAGTAGAAGAAATTCTCGTTACACTCCTGATTATCTTTGTATCATTCTTGAACCACTCAGAATTGTTATTTCTCCCCCTGGTTATTATTGTCCTTTGAAGCAACAATATTTTAGTATGCTCCAACCCACTACTTGATTAGATGATGGGGCTAAGTGGTTCACATCCCCCAAGTACACTTGAATAGGGCCTCTGCAATGACTCAGTTGTAATCAAACCCCACTGGGATCGTAGCCCCCATAGTTTTTTATTGCAACCCTTCCCAACCTTGTATCAAATCCCTCTCTTTTTACTCTGTCTCAGCTCCTCTTTTTTCTCCGCTGGAATTCCACTCTACCCAGCCTTTCCATCTCTCGAAGACTTTATCTTCTAACAAATTCAGTTTGGCTGTCATTAACTCCATATCATGTATTTTATGTACTCTACTTCTCTATTCTTCCTTTGTTGATATGTTTGATTGCAGCTAGTATGATGTCCTGCATTTTAATGCAGATGGTGTATTGCAATATGTATTTCCACTGTATTTCTCCCTTTCCCCCCACATCCCCAGGGCACATCTGGAATTGAGTGGTACCCTGCTCAGTATGCCTCCTGGTAAAACTCTTAAATAAATAAATAAATAAATATGTCAATAAAATAAGCAATATTTTACTTTTGTATACCCTCAGATTAACCACACTGGACAATCCTAGCACCTACTCTGAAAAAAACAATGGCATCTGTATCTACTGGCCATTATTTCAATATATTCCATGACTGCCCATCTTCTTATTGGTTACAGGTAATTTCTTGGTGATCCACAGGAATGGGCCAGTCCAGCAACCAGTGGTGGTATAAGGAGAGGCAAGAGATGTTTAGGAATACAAACATCTGAAACTCCTTATTTCAGCTGCCCGTCTTTCTCACACGTGTGACATTTACGAGCAGGCTAACTGGCTCCAGCTATCCGGCAGGCTAAAGTACCAGGCCTGCATCCTAGCTAAGAAGACATCACTGGGCCTTATGCCCCCTAGAGTCCAATCAATATTGACCCCGCAGCATGTCTGCCGCCCAACTAGAAGATTGGACAGTCTAACCTTTACAATACCTCGCTGTCGGACATCTCAAACTCAGCATTCTTACCTTGTCAGAGTCTCCACCTCGTTCAACTTGCTACCTACAGAAATCTCCAACATTGCCATGATTGGTGCTTTTAAGTGTAAACTGCGTCAATACCTCATGGCTAGTGCCTTCTGTGATTGCTTCTTATAATCCCCTTCAGGCAGACTACCCTCAAGCATCCTTCCTTACTGCCTCAGCTTCTCCTCCTCCTCCTCCTCTCCTACCCACCATTACTGGGTATAGGATGAATCTGTCTCCTTTTCATTCCCCCTTTCCTCCTCCCTTGATGTTTCCCATCTACCACATACCCAATGCAATGCCCTCTCCATTTCTCCCCTCCTCCGTCTCTCTCTCTCTCTCTCTCCCATACCACCCCCTCACCTCCACTCTTCTTTCTCTTTTCCCACTAACCCACTCCTAACTAAGCTTCACTAAGCTGCCTATGACTTGTACTGTATAATAATAACTCACAACATAATTTCTTGACAATGCCTTTGGCTGCTATTATTGTAACCTTATTTGTCTTTTTTTTTTGCAAGTTCCATTGTAATGATCATGTTATGTTTTGTACCTTATTGTCCTTATTGCCGTGACGTGGAACCTTTGTAAAAGAACCCTCGGCTCAAAGGTGTCATCCGAAATACAAATAAATAAAAAAATAAAACAAATAAAATAAAAAAAAGTCAATATACAAATATATCACACACTTAAAAAACACTTGTTTTGAAAGTTTCCATTAACCGCTTACTTCTGTGGGGGTGGGGTTGGGGGGAGGTTGGATGTGGTTCAGAAGAGAGGTATGAATTCTCAAAGGCATCTACAATGATATCCCACTCTGAGGGATTTGATTGAATGGGAGGGTCTTTTTGAAAGATGTGGGGGGCAGAGGGGTGAAGTACCTCACTGTTTAATTCTCTGCCAAAAAATGGCTTCAGGTCCCAATATTCATTAAGGCTGTTTGGGCTGATTGTCTATAGTCTATATGTCCTAAAGCTTTCTCTCCTTAATAGGAGAGTCAACCTGTTTCCTCCTCTTTTAGGAGGTTTTATTGCTTCCAGGCCCATGAATTTCAAGTACCTAGGGTCTCCATTATGTTCTTCGCGGAAGTTTCTACCCACAGCAGTATCGTCTCCTATTAATAATGGACCTTATGTGCTCTTGTAATCCATTCCTTATGCATCTGTATTATCCTACCCACAGAACATAGATTGCAAGAGCACCAAAGAAATGTATATCATTAAGGTAGCTGCACAAGAAATATAATCGCTGACCAATAACTCCTTACTACTTCTGGGACAAACAAATATTTTGCTTGATGTGAGAACTGGCATATATTACAATTATGGCATTTATCTTGTCCCATTGGTCTCTGTGGTAGCCAGCTAGTTTGTCCCACTGCAGATCCATAGAACTGACTCTGGGCAAGTGTGTTTTTTCACATGTGGCCTTTTCATAAAGGAAACTCTGGGGTTACATACTAACATACTAGATGCCAGCAGAGTAGACCTATTGGTCTATCAAGTCTGCTCGTGCTTCAGCACCCTGATTGGGTGACGTAGCCCTCTATTTGTCTCCTTCCGCTGTTACTCCATCCCCCAGTCCTGCCCCCCCCAGGCAAACCAGCCTCTGCTTCACCCCTTGCCTATACCTGTCCCACTCTCTCTTGAATCCCTGCACCCTAACTGCCTGTACCAGCTCCTTGGGCAGCGCATTCCACAGTTCCACCACTCTCTCTGTGAAGTACCTCTTCCTCCTTTCCCCCCTAATCCTACCACCCTCACTTTCCCAACTGTGTCCTCTGGTGATTCCACCCTGCTTCAGTCGAAAGATCCTTACCTTACCTTATTTACTCCCCTGAGGTACTTGAAGACCTCAATCATGTCCCCCCGGTCCCTCCTCCAGCGAGAACAGGTTGAGCTCCCCCTAGTCATTCCTCATATGTCATATTCCCCAGGCCCCGTATCATTCCGGTTGCTCTCCTCTGAACCCTCTCCAGGAGTTGGATGTCCCTTCTTAGGTGCAGCCTCCAGAACTACACACAGTACTCAAGATGTGGTCTAACCAGGCTGTTGTACAGTGGCAATCTCGCCTCCCTGTTCCTTGAGGTAATCCCCCTAGTGATGCATCCCAGCATCCTATTTGCCCTGACCACAGCCCTCCTGCACTGCTCTGAATTATTCATGTTAGCGTCCACCAAGGCTCCTAGATCTCTTTCCCCTGCCATGGCCTGCAACTCATCCTCCCCAGAGTGTACACAAAGTTGGGGTTTTCCTGCCCTAGGTGTAGCACCTTTCACTTGGAGGAGTTAAATTTAAATTTCCAGGTGCAGGACCACCTATCCAGAGTATCCAGGTCCTCTTGCAGGGCCAATCTCCCCTACTTCCCCTCCACCACCACCCCCAGCTTAGAGTTGTCTGCAAAGAGACTCATTTCACACCCGATACCTTCCCTGATATCGGAGACGTAGGTGTTAAACAGGAGTGGCCCCAGAACTGATCCCTGTGGAACCCCACTTATGACCTCCCTAGGAGACGAGACCTCCCCTCCGACCACTACCCACAGAGTGCGACCTGAAAGCCAATTTCCAATCCACCTAACCATCAATGGGCCTACCCCCATCCCCCCAGCTTCTCCCTTAGGCCAATGTGAGGGACCAAATCAAATGCCTTGCTGAAGTCCAGGAACAGTACATCCACTGGTCTCCCCATGTTGAGTGCTGATGTCACCCACTCATAGAACAATATAAGGTTTGTTTGACACGATCTACCTGGCACAAACCCATGCTGCCAGTCATCCAGGTAACCCATCTCCTTCAAGAAACCTCCCAGCCTTTCCTTAGGTATGCTGTCCATTACCTTCCCCACCACTGACGTCAAACTGATGGGTCTATTGTTTCCTGGCTCTTCTCTCGATTCCCCTTTATGGATGGGCACAACATGCACCTGCTTCCAATCCCTTGGCACCCTCCCTGTCTGGAGTGACAAGTTAAAGTGATCTGCCAATGGTGCAGTCAAAACATCCGCCAACCCCCTCAGTACTCTCGGATGAATAGCATCAGGCCCCAGAGATTTATCCTTTTTCAGGGACTGGAGGACTTCCCACACCCGACTGATAGGAATATCAGCATCTGTTCTTCCCCCATTCAGCAGAACCAGCCTGATATCTCACTCCTGGCCTACCTACCCCAGCGGCTTGTTCTTCATCAGGTACCCCAATAGTCAGGTCTGCTGTGCCTTCTGTGTCCTTCAGCCCCTTTTGTGGAAGTTCCCCAGCCTCCTCCCTAGTGAACACTGAGGCAAAGTACTCATTCAGTACCTCCACCTGCTCTCCAGCCCCTTCCACCCACCCCCAGCTGTCCTCAAGCTACTGAGCTGGCCCTTGACCATGGGCAAGCAATGTGAGAGGGCTGCAAGGAGGGCTGGGGGATACTGGGATGCATAGGGAGAGGCATCACCAGTAGAAAACAGGAAGTTATTATCCCTCTGTACAAACAGTTGGTAAGACCCCATCTGGAGTACTGCGTGCAGTTCTGAAGACCCAATCTCAGCAAAGACATAGACAGGATGGAGGCTGTCCAGAGGAGGGCAACTAAAATGGTGCAGGGTCTGCACCGGAAGACATATGAAGAGAGACTTAAGGAGCTGAATATGTATAGCCTCAAGGAAAGGAGGGAGAGGAGGACATGATAGAAACTTTCAAGTACCTCAAGGGAATCAACAAAGTCCAAGAGGGTAGCATCTTTCAAAAAGAGGTGTGCAAGAACAAGGGGCACAATTTGAAGATAGAAGGGGGTGGCTCAGAGGTAATTTAAAAAGTATTTTTTCACAGAGAGGTTGTGGATGCATGGAATGGCCTTCAGAGGAGGTTGTGGAGTCAAAAACAGTGGTGGAATTCAAGCATGCATGGGACAGTCATAAGGCAATTCTAGGGGATGGGGGTAGGAAGAAGTAGGCTGCTGGTTAACTAGGATCTGCAGCTTATCCATTAGGTAGGGAAATGGGCAGACTGGGTGGGCCAAGCGGTCCTTATCTGCCATCAAAATCAATGTTTCTATGTTGACCTTCCTCCGCTCACCAATATACCTAAAGAACCTCTTTTCCCCACCCATATCCCCCTGCACCAGCCTCTGCTCTTTCCAGGCCTTTGCTCCCCTCACCACTCTGGTGACTTTCCTGGTTGCATTGTGATAGTTTTCTCTATCCCTCTCTCCTCTCATTTTTTTTTATACCTACTGTAGGCAGTCTTCTTCTCCCTTACTGCCTCCTAGACCTCCTTGGTCCACCAGCATGGTTTACTACCTACCAATTCCCCAACTCTTTCATCACTGTGTAGTACTGGACATTTTTTCCAAATTATATTGCCAATCTATCCTGCTAAATTATTGAATTCTGTTGAGAAGGTAATTGGGCCCCTCGAAGCGAGGGGCCCAATTACCTTCTCAACAGAATTCAATAATTCAACACTTCCTTGGACCAGGTTTTTAGGGATTAGTAAATTTTCCCTGTTTTTTAATCTGACCACCTAGTAGGCTTTCTCCAGTAACTCTTTATTATAGCCCCTTGAACTGAATCTCTGTTTTAGCTCTGCAGCCTGTGTATCAGAATCACTTAGTTCAGAACTATTCTTTCCATTTTGAAGGAAATGGCTGTGTGGGATGGATTTTCTGCAATGATTCAGTGTGAGAACTGTCAAATCTCAAAAGTGCATTGGTTGATGTCTCTTTTCTAAAGCCCTTAGTTGTAGCACTCTTACTCAGATATTGTGTAGGGTTTGACTCTTCTGGTGGCATCTCTTCTGTTGCATTTAGGTCACCCAGCAGACTGGGGAGCTCCACAGAAGAATAATCTCACATCATCTCTGGTTCTTTGAATTGTTCTGATCTCCTCCATGAGTATCAGGTGGGGGTTGAGTCATTACTTGCTTTGTTTTCTACTCTTTCCATCTGTGAGTAGCAGTTGTAGTTACAGATTGTCTTGGTGACTTGGTACCAGCCGCCAGGGGCAATAGATGGTTTCAGTGGATAGTCTCGGCACACTCTGAGCATCCTCCCAGCTGTACTTTGCACACAGGCAACCTCCCAAGTTGCTCTAGTACCACACAGGGGGTGTTGTCACAGTGGTTGGCAATCTTATGCTTGCCAGCAAAACCAAGGTTGCTTAAGAGGTCTCTGTCTCCATGCAACAAGTCTTGCCCTGGGACCTTCTTGTTATAGTACTCCTTATTATCCTGATTCCTCTTAATAGCAGTGTCCAATCCCAGCATATGGGCAACAATTAACTGCTCCTTCAACTCTGAACATATCGCAGGTGAGCCTTTAGTCTAGATCCATGAGTGGAGACTCTGAAGCAGTGATCCATGGGAAATCTAGTTTCATGCCAAAACATCAAATAGTAGGGAGAAAATCCTGTTTCATCACACTTGGTACACAGAAACAGAATTTGATGGCAAAGAAAGATGGTTTGGCTCATCCACTCAGCCCATTCCTTTCAACCTACACTATTACTGCAGACCATACCCAACCAACATCTTTTTCTCCCATCTTTCCACTATGATTCCCTCGTGGTTATCCCATGCATTAGAACTCCACCACTGTTTTTGCCCCCACTACCTCTGTTGGAAGGCTGTTCTAGGAATCCACCACTGTTTCTGTGAAGAAGTACTTCCTAACAGCTCTCCTGAATCTACCCCTCTGCAGCTTCATAGCATGCCCCCCTTGTTTTTGAGCTTCTTTTCTTCTGAAAAACACTTTCTTTCTTTCTTTCTGTGCCTTATTTACCCCAGACAGGTACTGCATTTAAATGACTCTTTCATATCCACTTCTCCCTCCTCTGTTTTGGGGTGTGCATGTCGAGGTCCTTTAGTCTCTCCTCATAGGGCCTTTGATGTAGACCTTGCACCATTTTAGTTGATTTTCACTGGACCACCTCCACTCTGTATATGTTCTTTTGGAGATGTGGGGCTCAATTTTCAAGCCATTTAGACTGATGCAAGGGACTTGCATCACAAGAGTTTGATGCAGCCGGTGACTTGCGTCAAACATGATTTTGTAAGGCAGCCTGCCTCAAATCCAGTGCAGCTGTGCCAAAGCTGGGAGGCAGTATAGCACAGTGGTTTGAGGTTTTGAGCTGCAAATCTGGTGACATCCAGCAGACCAGACCTGGGTTTGAATCCCACAGCTTCCACTTGCATACTGTGTGACCCTGAGCAAGTCACTTAACTTCCCTGTGCTCCCAGGTTGCTCCTGTAAAAAAGCTTTCAGCTTAGTGTGCTACTCATGGCTAAACAACTAAATAAAGCCCCCTTGCACCAAGATTGCAGCAAGCAGCTAAGTGCACCAAGTCATAAGGGGGCTTGCGCCATGGTGGGGCTGCGACATCCCCTTTTTAGGATTTTAAAAGCCCCACCATAGACGCAGCAAAGGGCACCACTTAGATCAGCCGGGGGTGGTCTAAGTGGCTTGTGCCAGTGGGAGGAGATCAGACAATGGCTTCCAGCTGCAGTTGGGGCAGGGAAGGTGGCATGGGGGAGCTGAGGGAAAGCTGGGCAGCAGTGGCACTGTTGGCACCCGGCTGGGTGCATGTACTTGGGACTGTATGTACAGTCCAGTAATGGTACCATTAGTAAAGTAATCAACTTCCCTGGTAGTCTAGCACCCCCTGATCCCTCCAAAATCATTCATGTCCTAGTCCCTGGTGATCTAATGGACTCCACCCCCCAGCCACCCATAAATGAACATTTTAAGAAAATCATTCTCTGGTGATCTAGTGGTCCCCCCGACCCAAAATGCCTGTGAATTAACATGTTAATGTAATCATTCCCCAGAGGTCTAGTGGATCCCCCACCCCGCCAAGTCATGCCCACCACTCCACTCTCCCACATCCCAAACCCCAAGCCAGTGACCGGCACAGCCCTCCTCTCACTACCATGGCCAGCTGCTGACTGAGCTGTCACTGAGTATGTACTGTATACAGTACATCGGTATATAGTAAATCAGACGATTAATTTCCAATGTTTCAAGCAACATAAGTGCAATGTGTCATAGGCATAATTTAATTTATAATTATTTTATATGAACCCAATAATAACTTAGAAGTCCTCAATAATATCTTCATTATTATATGTTATTATATGTTTCAGATTAGACATTAAACCGAGGTCCCATCTGGCTGTTCTGGTGGTTATTCAGGTGGATGTTAAATATCCTATGGCACTTCTTGAAAAGAGCAGGGGAATTTCCCTGGTGTCCTAGCCAGATTTCCCCCATTCACTAAAAATACCACCAACAGCTTAATCTGGTTCAATTTCAGTTGGTTACCATCTGTACCCCGGGTTGCCCCTAAAAAAGGCACTTCTAGTCTCAGTGGGCCTACCCGGTCAACAAAATTCAATAATCAACACTATATCTTTTTATAACCTTCTGACAAATAGTACCAGTATAAAAGGAACTAAACCTCATGGTATTCATCTTAAAAATGTGTATTAATATTATCAGTAATAAATGTATCAAACTTTTCACTCTCTAGATTACATTCTTCATGCATTATATCAAGTGCAATAGTACCTTTTTTATGATTTCAAGGTTTGTTTCATCTTTTTGTTTTAGCTCCCCTTCCCAATCCTCATGGACATGTTAAAATACATACATTTGCTTGTTCCATTCCTGGTTTGTTTTTCCCCATAGGGTGAGATACAGATGTGGCAAATGGATGACTCCTGAATAGGATGAAACACGTGTCTGTGTCTTCAGTTCTCAGCCATTGCAGATTGTGTGGGAGGCCCTTTGGCACCATGCATTCCTGCTTAAAGCAGAACCAGATGAATTTTCTATGGTGATTTGCATAGACATTCCATGATGGTTTGCATTAGTAGGTGTTATTTTATATGTCCTTGAAACCTGGCTTTGTTGCCAGTGCCTTTTGGGTAATCTTTGCCTTAGTGCTTTGGTACTGAGGTTCTTTGTCTTTTTAGCTCATATACAATGCATGTACACAGCCCAAAAATAAGATGCTCATGTTAAGGATAAAAGCATAGATATCTTCTAAAACAAAATCATTGCAATTACTGCATTATCTTCACAACAATTATGTTTGTTTTTCAATGTTTGATACATTTGTACTGTCTCTTGTTAATGCTCTTCTAAATATTTCAGATAATGCTACACTTATTTCGCTCTGGGCTCAGTCATCAGCTGCAGGGGACTGGTGGTGAATCATTGCAAAATGAATGACCACCAGTCCCTTGCTTGCATCCCCCAACATTGGGGGTTGGTGGGCCCTTATGCACCAGTTTACATCAAAGTGTGCTGGTGCACAGAAGGGGGTGGACTTAGCATGCACTTTGCCAGTTACCATTGGCACACCAATCGCAGCAGTTTTGGAATAGCCCTAAAATACCACCTAGAAAACCTAGTGGTAAGGAGGCATCAAAGTGCTGTGCCAGATGCATACTCCTGCCATGGACAAAGATTACCATGGGATCGCATGATGACACCTATCGTCCCGGCATTATTTTGTCTACACACTTTAGGCACTGCAAAAACTAGCTTTGTGTTTTGGTATTGCTCCATCCTTAATATTGATTCAGAAATCAGTATTTCTTGTTTACACACTGGTGGTAAGAACATATTCTCACTTAAGTGTGTCTTTCTAAAATGTACTCACCTTTTCAAATACAATATAAGCAACAGCTTTGATTTTAAAAGAAAATATGATCTTTCAGATTCAACCGAATGCCTCAAGTGCCCAGAAGATCACTGGTCCAATGAGAGACAAGATAAATGCATCCCGAAAGCCACTGAGTTCCTGTCCTATGAAGAGGCGTTGGGTACAACTTTGGCTGCCACTGCTGTTTCCTTTACCTTCTTCACTGCTTTAGTCCTTTGTATCTTCACTTTGCACCATGACACGCCAATCGTCAAAGCCAATAATCATGAACTAAGTTTTCTTCTCTTGTTGGCCCTCATGCTTTGCTTCCTTTCATCCTTGCTGTTCATTGGCCGTCCCAAGAGACTGAGTTGCATGATCCGCCAGTCTGCCTTTGGAATCATTTTTGCTCTCTGTGCATCCTGTATACTTTCAAAGACTATCATTGTGGTAATTGCCTTTAGTGCCACAAAACCAGGAGGCAAGTTAAGGAAGTGGGTGGCCTCTCAGTTGCCTAGTGGTATAGTCTGTTCCTGTTCTCTGCTTCAAGTTATTATCTGTATTGTTTGGTTGGCTACTTCTCCTCCCTACCCACAACTCAACATGCAATCCAAAACAGGTATAATAATAACTGAATGCAATGAAGGGTCAGTTGTTGCATTCTGGTGCATGCTGGGATATATGGGCCTTCTGGCAAGTGTGAGCTTTGTAGTGGCCTTCCTAGCAAGGAATCTACCTGATAGCTTTAATGAAGCAAAATTTATCACTTTCAGTATGGTTGTATTTGTTAGTGTTTGGCTTTCATTTATCCCAGCATACCTTAGCACTCGGGGAAAGCTTATGGTTGCCGTGGAAATATTTGCTATCTTGTCTTCCAGTTTTGGATTACTTGTCTGCATATTTTCCCCAAAATGTTACATAATTCTGTTAAGACCTGAAAAGAATACTAAAGAATATTTAATGGGTAAAAAGCATGTTAGCAAGTAATTTGAAAGTTATTGGTTTTTTTACATAAAGCACTTACATTTTGCTTTGTAAATCTCATTTACTATGTACCATAGACAGAAATTATAAAACATATTTAATCCAGTGGCTAAGTGTAAATGAGTTGATGATCAGAAAATATATAAACACATCTTAAGACTTCAGAATGAGAATTCAGATGGAAATTGAATTAATCTGACACTTTCAGCTTGCAAAGGCAAAAGGAAATCCTTCCCTAAAGAGCTGAAAGAAAGTCCAAACACTTTACTCTGTATAAAATCCAAAATTCCTTGCTCGATATGAGATCCGTTTAATAATGTCCTGGAACAGATATACAATTAACAGGTAGCTGCACTGGCATAAAGCCCCAGTGCTTCAAGTCTATGGACCCTCTGTTCCAGGACCTAGTTAAACAGATTTCATACTGAGCAGGTGTTTTTGGATTTCATACTGAGCCAGTGTGTTTGGATTTTCCTTCAGCTCTTTAGTGATGGGCTTTCTTTTGCTTGCTGTTTCAGGCTGGCTGCTCTTAACCCTCTACACCAACCCTGCACTGTGGGCTCACAGACTCAGTACACCTGAACCTGACACTTTTAGCTTAGCTTAGCTTCCTATAGTCAGTAGTCAATATTATCACAGTTTTTACATGCTGGCAGAGTTGTTGCTGAATGAAGACCACACTTTAAGATTACTACTCTCACCAGAATGTTTCCTATTTTATGTCCCTGGCAAAACATTGCAACCAGGGGCTCTATTCTTATAGGTTGACAGAGGGCTTACACAAGTCCTGCATCAAACCCTGCACTGCACCGACTGCACTGGAGGACCTTGTGCCCGATTCCAAAAGGTCATGCACATTCGCAGCACTTTACCCCTTTAAGGCAGCTTGCACCAAATGTTTGGGGCAAATCCCGTAAAAAGGTCAGTGGTGTTAGACCAGCAAAAGCTGGTCTAACTACCAGCATGTGTTGCATGTGAGGCTCCAGGATTTAGTATTCTGATTGCCGGTCATGGACTGCCACAAGCCCCATGACCCATGTGTTTTGTGCACCCAGGGCTTGCAACAGTATAAATCATGTAAGAATCGAGCCCCATGACTCTAAATGAGGATTGGTCACATAGGTTTTTATCTGACTACAGGAAAACAGCATTCATTACAGATCATAGGGACATATAAAACAGGGACACAAGAAGACTATAAGGGCCCTATGTTCAGTCATGCTGGACTGCACAGTGCAAAATTAGCATATAAAACCAAACAAAAAGTCCACACTGGGAATGTGGCGCTCCCAATAACAAAACAGCAATGTTTCACAAAAATTGTTCACTCACCACCTCTCATAAAAGATGACAGTATGACTCCATATTTTCATTTGAAAAGTGCTGATACTGTTACTTTATTTGCAATTTGGCAAACAATTAAAAACCCAACAGATGCCACAGGCATGCTTGACTGATGCATTTTGAATACCCTAATCCTTTATCAAAGGCTGCTGCTTTGAATTATATATGTCTACTATTGATGATGTATGATGGCATCATACACTATCAAAGGCACAATCTTAATATATATATATATATATATATATATATATATATATATATATATATATATATATAGCATTACAAAAACAGCCACAAAAAGTGATAACAAAGTGAACAAGCATTTGTCAATACCAAATGTTGGCTTGTTGGCATTGGCATTGGTAATGCAGGAGTTAGAGGGATGCATAATGGAATGGCACTGAAGTATTGAACTGATGCCAACCCCACCCCCACCCTGCAGAGATTGACAGGCATTGGGGGTTTGCCTTTGGGTCATCGGCCATAATGCTTATGCCATTTCACCTCACCCTACCCTGCAGACACTGACAGGTGTTGCGGTGTGCCTTGGGGACTTCAGGCCTTATACTCACTCCATTCCATAAGGAAATATGCTGAAATGGGTGCAGTATAGGAGAATGGGTTGAACATTGGGACTGAAGACCTCAAGACACACCTCGATGCCTGTCACTGGCTGCAGGGCAGGGGTGGAATGGCATGAGCATTACGGCTGATGATCCCAAGTAACACCCCCAATGCCTGTCAGTCTCTACAGAGTAGGGTGTTATGGTTGGAAATGTAAGAGGATCATGGGATTCAGACACAGACACCAAGTTTCAGGAAAAAAAATAAATCAGCTTTTATTCAGCAAAACTTAACAGAATATAAACGAATTGTTTTTGACAAAGAAATAAAAGATTATAAATTCAGTCCAAATTTAGACTTCAAACAAAAATAAAGAATTTTTAACCACTAGGAAGCACTAGGGTATTGTTAGGGTCAGCTCCCTGCTGAATCCTGCATCGAACTGCCTAACAACAGTATTCTCCCTTCATTTATAGTACATGAGCATCACATGATGAGGGAAACCCCTCCCCTTTTCAGTTGTATTTTATAACTTTTTATTTCATTTATTTTATTGAGGTTACTCATAACTAAATCCATTCTATATGTGTACAAGACATGTCTAAGATCATTTAGCTATGTTTCATAATCCTTAAATAGAATAAAAAACCTTCTGAGCAGTTTCCACGTTATGCAGACTCCTCCCACAACTCCTCTGTCTATAAAGATATTGAAAACTGGGCCAGCTGGCTCTTAGTGAATGAGGCAGAGGCTGAGGGAGTCTGGAGAACATGGGAAAGTACATGAGTTCACTCTTCAACCATGTACAGCAAAACAGAAAAATATGTTCTAGGCTTTATTAACAATTTAATAAAACAACACATAACATCCCTGTCTTAATCTTCATTTTGTTTTTATAATAATTCAAGACACTCGGTTTCCCTAAAGTGAGGGGTTTGTACAGAGCTGCGATGCTAAACAGCTCTGCTACTAAACCCACCCACTAGGGTTAAATAACCACCAATAATGAAAAATATCTTGCTTTCTCCTAGGTTGTTACTGGACTCCTTTTCCATTTAGCAAGCGGTTTGTTTATGTCTTTAGGATTTAGAATGGACTTCTCTTTTTGTCTGAACATTTTTAAACCTAACGCTGGGCCCTTGTACCCTTTGCTACGTTCAGTTTAACTCACCACCTAAGTTAGGCAGGACTGGAGTAAGTGAGTGATAGATTCAGTACAAGTAGGTACTTAATAGGCATACAATCCCTGGGAACTGCTAAAACAGGCTCGAATACTGTCAAACAATGTACCTCAGCTTCTGAATACTTGAAAAAGTAAGAATTCAGTCACATATCTGGACTGACTAGTATGGTATGGGCTGCACGTCCATTAGCTCATGCTCTGAACCAATGGGCATGCAACCATACCGAGCTGTCAGTCGGCGGCAGCGGGCGGCAGGTGTGTGGGTGCTGCCGCCAGCCGGCTGATGGGGGAGGGGGTGGGGCTCCATGGGTGGGTGGGGTGGGGTCCACTAGATCACCAGGGATTTCATACTTGGGGGTGAGGAATGCCACCCGCGATCGGGCTCCGTTCAGTCCACTGGACCACCAGGGATATTGGGCTTGGGGGAATCTGATGCCCACGATCGGGCTAATAGGGGCGGGTTAAGTTATGCCCATGATCGGATACTCGGGGAGGGGGAATACTGTTATGCCCATGATCGGGCTACTCACGGTCCACTGGACCACCAGGGTTATTGGACTTTGGGGAGGTCTGATGCCCGCGATCGGGCTACTCGGGAGGTGGGGTTACACTTATGCCCATGATTGGGCTACTCGGGAGTTATGCCCACAATCGGGGCATGGGGGCAGCAAGTGCAGCAGGAACAAGTCGAGGGCACCCACAGGTGGCTGCTGTGTTGCGCCCTGCAATGTGGCAGCTCACCTGTGGGTGGCCTCGACTTGTTCCTTTTTTTCAGCTCAACTTTGTGCAGGCGCAGGTAGGGGTTGCACCTGCATAACTCTGCACGGCCCGGGCTGAATATCGGGCTGTGCAGTTTATGCATGGTTCCTCCCCCTTTGGTTGCGCATGCCTTCATTATCATTGCGCTGTTGCTCAGCATGATTTTGGGGGCGCAACTGCCTCCTGCTGAATATCGCAGAATGGCGCAATTTCGGACTTGCGCAGGCGCAACCCTATTGCGCATGGCTCAACTCTTTTGAATATCTGGGCCTATATGTTTTAAGAGCAGTCTGTTTCACAGCTTTGCAGGACCCTTTTAAAATAGCCTGTTAGGTCCTTAGTTTTTCTAGCATTGTCTATTAGATTTGGTTGAGCAGATGGCCTGTTATACAGAAATTTTATGAACAAGCAAAATTATTAGCCTTCCCTTTCCCTTTTCATTTCGTTACCTTATGCTGCATTTTTGGGAACATTGGTTTAATTAGTAGAAGAAGGAATTACCAATCTGCTCTACTTTATTTTAGTAGAAGGGGGAAACTATTGTTTGCTTCAGGCAGGAGTTCTATAGTTTTTGAAATCTACCCCCAAGGACATAGAAAACCTTAAGAAAAGATTTTCATTTGCAGCTCGGTTCATGCCTCTAATGAGCCGAAAGAAAAGAGTTTTACTTTTCAAATTAATAGTTGCAGAGAAGGGACAGAAGCTGAAGAAAATAAAAAACTAAGATAACCTTTGTTGTTAGCAACCCCTCTGAAACAGAGCTCTCTGTATTGAGCGTTTCAATAAACTAAAACTCAGTGTTTTATTTAAAATGTGGAAGTATGCTAGCTTCTAAATGAATAAAGAAGTTGCACTAACAAAACACATGTAGGAAATGAGACCAGGGAGTCCCTAAATATTGCATGGTGGGCCTTTGGCAAAGAAGTAAATTTAAAGTGAGCGATATGTTCTTGTTTGTCTTACCTGTTGGGCTGCATGGGTGTTCTATAGGACTGGCAGCCCACAGTCTGTCTGCTTTTATAGAAGTTTTAATGAGTGATGTCACTATCAAGGGAGGGGCTTAGTCTTATTGAGACTAGTTAACTCTATGAACATTGTTTTAGGACATCAAAGTAAGGTTGTGGGATTATTTAGTACAAATACTGTTATGCACTTATATACCTGATGTTTAAGAATGAAAATGTAAAGTAAAAAAGGGAACCTGTAATATGTTATTTTGATTTTTCAAAAAGGAGGAGGATCATCTGATTATGATGTCACTCCCCAGAAATGTATAAAAGATTACCACTAGGGAGTTAAGATAGAGGATGTCAGTTGGAGCTGACTGCCAGAGGTGGTGGACCTCCGAAGCATATACATTTGAAAGGAGATAGCCTGGTGGCACTGCTGGGCAGAGCAGTGGCTCATTCTGAGTATAGCTCATCTGTTCATTATTTTGTTGAGACTTTGAAAATGACTGAACTAACTTTATTTTCCTGATTTCTGTGAATCCTGAAGTCGTTTCCTGACAAAAATAAAATGATAAGTGCCTTTCCAGCACTTTTTATGCACTAAGTTTGTGGGTCTGCTTGATTTGTTATCCTGACTATCCCAGCCCTGCTACATTCGCACATTCGAGGAGCGCTAATGCGCATGTTCACGCAACTGGCTGTGCAAATCATTGTGAAGGGGGTTCTTAATGGAGAGGTTGTTACAGGAGTTCTGGATTCTTCAGGGGCTTGAAACGGGAAACAAGCGGACAGAACAGGGATAGCAAGTACTTCCTTCAGGTGGCCTACCTGAGGAAAGAGAAAACAGAGAAAGTATGCAAGTTTAGAAAAGGATTTTAAAAGTGCTGTTGCAACAGACTGGAATGCCTCTGGAATCCTTAGACCTTGTTACATACTCCTCCCCACTTAAGAGGAAACCCATAGGGTTTTCATTAG
Source organism: Neoceratodus forsteri (assembly GCA_016271365.2). NCBI lineage: Eukaryota > Metazoa > Chordata > Ceratodontiformes > Ceratodontidae > Neoceratodus > Neoceratodus forsteri. Next base: position 146,829,233 of record CM057449.1, read on the forward strand.
ACTAGAGCGTGCTCTATAAGCAAGTAGTGTTAGATCAGATCTCGAGAGAGAGAGAGAGAGAGAGGGAGAAAGAGATGGAGCTTCAGCCCTCCCACTCTCCGGAGCAGTTTGTTTATGTCTTTAGGATTTAGAATGGACTTCTCTTTTCGTCTGGACCTTTTTAAACCTAATGCTGTGTCTTGTACCCTTTGCTACGTTCAGTTTAACTCACCACCTAAATTAGGCAGGACTCGAGTAAGTGAGCGATAGATTCAGTACAAGTTTTCACAAAAATCTAAATTCTTAAACAATAATTTGGTGTCAGAGGCTATCCTCTGATGCCAATACATTCATTACCCTGAGGTCTGATACTACCTGCTTATTAGAATCGTCTAGTCCTGCCCCATATCGGGACATAAAATCAACGTTTTTTAGCAGGTTCAGATCTGTGCCTAATGATAAACTTGCGAGGCTGTAAAGCCAAATACCACTGCATAATACATGGGTTTTTCTCTTTCATAGACTGAAGCCAGCACAGAGGGTTGTGGTCTGTCCAGACCTCAAAATCTACTCCCCAAAGATAAAACTTCAAGGCCTCAATAACCCATTTCAGGGCCAAACATTCCTTCTCAATAGTTGAATATTTAGTTTCTCTGGTGTGTAGTTTTCTACTTATGTATATTATTGGGTGTTCTTCCCCTTCAATTATCTGTGCCAGTACAGCTATGGTACCAGTACTTGAAGCATTTGTCTGTATGATAAAAGGAAGACTAAAATCTGGACTCTTTAATACAGATGATGCACATAAGTAGCCCTTTATAGTACAGAACATATTTTCACAATCTGATGTCCATTTTACTGTAGTGGGATGACTTTTCTTTTTTATATCTGCTAAGGGACTTGTTATAGTTGCAAAGTCAGGTACAAAGCGCCTGTAGTAGCCAGCATGCCTTAAAAAGGATCTCATGTGACTTTTGTGAGTGGGTGGGCACTATTGGCCACTGTGTCTACTTTCCCAATATCTGGTTTTATTTGGCCATATCCATTCTGAAATCCCAGATACTTTACTTCTCTCATAGCAAGGGTGCACTTTCCAGGGTTTACTGTTAGCCTGGCCTGTGAGATGGCTTTGAGAACTTCAGACAAATGTTGTCGGTGGTCCTCCCAACTTGGGCTGAATACCACAACATCGTCCAAGTAGGCGGCATTATAGCCCATGTGGGTACGGAAGATGTTATTCATGAATTGTTGGAAGGTGGCTGGTGCCCCGTGGAGCTCAAAAGGCATGATAGTGAATTGAAAATGTCCTAATGGGGTACTAAAAGCAGTTTTATCTTTAGCCTGTTCATTAAGAGGAATCTGCCAGTACCCCTTTGTTAAGTCAAGGGTACTGATGTATTTGGCTTTTCCAAGGCGGTCAACAATATCATCAATTCGGGGCATAGGGTATGCATCAAATTTTGAAACAGCATTAAGGCAGTGGAAGTCTAAACATATCCTGATGCTGCCTTCTTTTTCGCCTACTACTACCATAGGGGAACCCCATTCACTAGTAGATGGTTCTATCACTCCTAAGGCGTGCATCTTCTCTACTTCCTTAATAACATCCTCTTTCACTCTTTCAAGCAGCCAAGAAGGTTTTTGTCTTATGGCTGTCTCATGGGCCACGTGAATATGATGCTCCACCCCTTTCGCTTTCCCAGGTTGACATGAGACTATTCCCTTAAAGGTTCTTAATACCCTATCCAGTTCTGTTTTTCGTTTCTCATCAAGGTCAGGGTTAATGGATAAGGTTTCATACCCCCCCCCCACCACATGTTCTAATCTTTGGTATGCCTGTTACAACTCACAACTTGACCATTTTGGATATACATACAATGCAGAGAGAGGGTCTCTATCATGCCATTTCTTAAGAAGGTTGGCGTGATATATTTGTAACCTTTTTCTCCTGTCAGGGTTGTCTACTTCATAACTGACAGGACCAACTTGTCGTTGTACAACATACGGTCCCTGCCACTTCATAGTTAACTTGCTTTCCGTAGATGGTAATAGTAGCAACACCTTATCCCCTGGTTGTAGACATTTATGTCCCACCCTTGATCATAGTGTTTCTTTTGATCTACTTGTTTTCCTGAGTTATACTGATGGGCTAATGTAATGTATTTGGTAAGCCTTTGTCTCAGTTGAGTAATGTACTCTAGTGTCGGGGTACCTTCAAGTCCCTTTCTCCCCTCCCATTTCTCCTTCATGATATCCAATGGTCCCCTTGGATTCTTCCCATATAATAGTTCGAAAGGGGAAAAGCCAGTGGAAGCTTGGGGTACCTCACTGTATGAGAACATTAAATATTGCAGATTAATTTCCCATGATTTCCCTTCATCCTGCACATATTTCATAAGCATCTTTTTCAAAGTTTTGTTGAACCTCTCTACCAGCCCGTCAGTTTGTGGGTGATATGAGGAGATGTACAAAGCCCCAATTCCCAAGGACTGATATAGACATGATACTGTAGTAAACTGGATCAAAAATTACTACCTCTGTCTGTAAGGACTTCTCAAGGTACTCCAACTTTACTAAAAATGTTAATAGTTCTTCTGCAAGTTTAGGAGCTGTAACTGTTCGTAAGGGAATCACTTCAGGATAGCGTGTAGCATAATCATACACCACGAGAATGAAATGGTTACCTTTTCTGCTTTTTGGTAGGGGTCCCACAATATCCATTGTAATGTGGTCAAAAGGGGTATCTATCAATGGAAGAGGCTGTAAGGGTCTGTTTTGGTTACTATAGCCACTTTCTGACACTCCTGACAACTCTGACAGTAAGTGGACACTTGTTCATGAATTCCTGGCCAGAAATAGAGGTATAATAACCGACTCAAGGTTTTGTCCCTACCCAAGTGACCTGCCATAGGGATGTCATGGGCTAATGTTATTAGTTGTTGTCTATATTGCATAGGCACCACCAACTGTTCTAGCACAAAACATAGAAACAAAGAAACATAGAATTTGACGGCAGTTAAGGACCGCTTGGCCCACCCAGTCTGCCCATTTCCCTACCTACTGGATAAGCTGCAGATCCTAGTTAACCAGCAGCCTACTTCTTCCTACCCCCACCCCCTAGAATGGCCTTATGACTGTCCCATGCATGCTTGAATTCCACCACTGATTTTGACTCCACAACCTCCTCCGGAAGGCCGTTCCATGCATCCACAACCCTCTCTGTAAAAAAATACTTCCTTAAATTACCTCTGAGCCACCCCCCCGTCTTCAAATTGTGCCCTCTTGTTCTTGCACACCTCTTTTTTTGAAAGATGCTACTCTCTTGGACTTTGTTGATTCCCTTGAGGTACTTGAACGTTTCTATCATGTCCCCCCTCCCTCCTTTTCTCGAAGCTATACATATTAAGCTCCTTTCGTCTCTCTTCATATGTCTTCCAGTGCGGACCCTGCACCATTTTAGTTGCCCTCCTCTGGACAGCTTCCATCCTGTCTATGTCTTTGCAGAGATTGGGTCTCCAGAACTGCACACAGTACTCCAGATGGGGTCTCACCAGCTGTCTGTACAGACGGATAATAACTTCCTGTTTTCTACTGGTGATGCCTCTCCTTGTGCATCCCAGTATCCCCCCAGCCCTCCTTGCTGCCCTCTCACATTGCTTGCCCACCTTTAGGTCATCTGATATGACTACCCCCAGGTCCCTTTCCATTTTTGTTGTTGTTAGTATCTCACCCCCCATTGTGTACTCTTCCCCTGGGTTTTTATTTCCCAGGTGCATTACCTTGCACTTCTTAGCATTGAATCTAAGCTGCCATACATTTGACCATTCCTCTAACCTTGCCAAGTCCCTTCTCATCCTTTCCACTCCACCCTGTGCATCAACTCTGTTGCAGATCTTTGTGACACACTTTTCCTTCCAGTCCCTCTGCAATGTCGCTTATAAAGACATTGAAGAGGACCGGTTCTAATACTGAACCCTGCGGTACCCCACTAGTAACCCTCCTTTCTTCTGAGTGGATTCCATTTACTATTACTCTCTGTGTCCTATTCTCCAGCCAATTCTTTACCCAGAATGTCATCTTGGGACCCACTCCCAGGCTGGCTAACTTGTATATTAATCTTTTGTGTGGGACTGTGTCAAATGCCTTGCTAAAGTCTAGGTAGGCCATGTCCACAGCCCCTCCCTGATCTACTACTTTGGTCACCCAGTCAAAGAAATCTATCAGATTCATCTGGCATGACCTTCCCGCTGTGAATCCATGCTGCCTAGGGTCCTGTGCCCCTCTGGCCTCTAGATACTCGACAATTCTTTCCTTCAGAAGTGATTCCATCATTTTCCCTATCACTGAGGTTAAACTAACAGGTCTATAGTTTACTGCATCTGCCTTGCTCCCACTTTTGTGAAGGGGAATCACATCTGCCCTCCTCCAGTCCTCGGGTACCACCCCATCCTCCCATGATTTGTTAAAGAGGGTAGTCAGTGGTGTCACTAGTTCTACCCTCAGTTCTTCTAGAATTCTGGGATGAATCCCATCAGGCCCCATTGCTTTGTCCACCTTCAGTTTTAAGAGTTCTTTCAGAACCCTTTCTTCTGTAAATGGGTTGGTATCAACTTCTGTATCCAGAGTGTTTCTACTGTTTGTTTTAGGTACCTCCCCCTCTTCATTTGTAAATACTGAGCAAAAATATTTGTTTAGTATCTCTGCCTTTTCACAGTCACCCTCTGCCCACCCTCCCTCCCTTTATTAAGCCTCACTATCCCACCCTTGGTCTTCCTTCACTCCCTGATGTACCTATAAAAGGTTTTATCCCCCTTCTTAACTGAGTTGGCTATCTTTTCCTCGGTTTGGGCCTTTGCTGTTCTGACTGCCTTCCTAGCCTCCTTTGCTTTAACTGATGCAGTTCTCTGTCCTGCTCCTTCTGCGATTCCTTGTACTCCTGAATGCTTTCTTTTCTCTTGAACCTTCACTGCCACTTCCTTTGAGAACCATAGTGGTTTCTTAAATCGTTTTGTTTTGTTAATTTGCTTCACATAAAGGCTCGTTACCTCTGTGATGGCAGTTTTTATTATTCCCCATTGTTCTTCCACCCCTCCTTCCTGCCCACTTGCTAGTGCATTCCTTAGGCACTCACCCATTTTGGCAAAGTCAGCCCTCCTAAAGTCCAGTACCTTTGCCTTTGTATGGCTTGACTCTATTGCTGTGTTTATTGTGAACCATACTGTTCGATGGTCGCTAGTTCCCAGATGGCTACCCACTTCTACATCTGTGATCCTCTCTTCATCTCCATTTGAGAGAACCAGGTCTAAGATTGCTCCCTCTCGAGTGGGCTCCAATACTAGTTGTCTAAGGCATGCCCCCTGTAGGGCATCTAGAATAACCCCACTCTTTGAAGTGGCTGCTGCAACTGCACTCCAGTTAACATCTGGCATATTCAGATCACCCATCAGCAATATCCCCTTTTCTGCCATTCTAAGTATACTTTCTATCATTTCCTTGTCCATTTCCTCCCCCTGAGAAGGGGGTCTGTATACAACCCCTGTGCGGATTGTGGTGCCATTGCCTGTCTCCAAATTTACCCACAGTACTTCTTCTCCTCCCTGTTTACCCTTTTGTTCTGTTGCTTTTATTCCTTCCCTTATGTAAAGAGCTACCCCTCCTCCTCTTTTACCCTCCCTGTCCCTCCTGTAGATAATGTATCCTGGTATGTTTACATCCCAGTCATGGTCTTGTGTGTACCATGTTTCTGTGACTGCCACAATATCCAGATGTTCCTCCTCCATCAAGGCCACTAATTCAGGAAGCTTGTTACCCAGACTATGGGCATTGGTACTCATTGCTCTCCATTTTTGCATGGCTTTACCTTCTGTTGCAGCAACCCCCACTGACCTTTCTACCGCGGTCTTTTTCTCATTTAGTACCCTGTTTTGTAGGGAGAGGCTGGGATTTTCCTGCTGCTTATCAGTGCCTCCCCCTTTGACTAGTTTAAAAGCTTGTCAGTGAAGCATTTAAACCGATTGCTCAAAAGACTTGTTCCCTTCCTGGACAGATGCAGACCATCCTGCCAGTATAGGCTGGTGTCCCTCCAGGTGGAACCCCAGTCCCAAATAAAGCCAAACCTCTGTGCTCCACACCATTTTTTCAACCATTCATTAAACTGCATGGTGCTAATTACCCTCGCCTCCCCCATGCCATTGACAGGCAGCACCTCTGAGAAAGATACTGTGTGTGCTACTTGTCTGAGGCCCCTCCCCAACTCTACAATGTCCTCCTGCACTGCTCTAATTTCATGATGAGCCAAGTCATTTGTCCCTAGGTGGACAATTACGTCCAGCTCAGACTCCCTTGCAGCTGTTCTAGTGATCCTGAGGATGCGCTTCCTGTCCCTCCAAGCCATGGCACCAGGCAGGCACCTTACTTCAGTTTTCCCAGCTCCCCCCAGTTCTATCCCCCTAATAATTGAGTCCCCCACCAGGAGCTGCTTCCTTTCCCTGTGGTGTCCTCTGCCTCCTTCCTGTGGGCCTCCCTTGTGACAGTTGTCATCAGTCTTCTCTGTGGGTGCATCCATAGGGGACAAGCCCTGTTTTGGGGTTTTTAGATCCCCTATACAATAATTGATCATGTATCACATATCTAGGATAGGCTGCCTTACTATCTACTTCTACAACCTGTGAAAAACAAGGAGTTAGTGTACCATCAGTAGTTTGCTCACATTTAAACATTTCATTTACATTGTGATTGTCCATTGTAATTGGAGTATACTTTTTACAGTTCCACAACCATTTTGCTCTTCTTCTGTTCAGTTTTGAATTCCTGCCCTTTCCAGGTGTATTAAAAATGTCATCATCAAAGGAAAATATCTGGGGCAATGTTGGTGTCTGCCTACTTTGTGCCCTAGTGGTGACAGCAGTTACCTTAGGGTCTATAGACATAAGTACATTAAAGTTAGGATAGCCATGCCCTATCACCACTGACACAGGTAGGTTAGGAGCCAGTCCTACCTCCACCTGTTGAACTTGCCCCTGGACACCTAGGGTAGTATGTTGAACATTATAGAAATGAACATCCCCATTAATATATGTGACCCTGGTTGTGCCCTCACTCTTTTCCTCAGGCAGCAAAGATGCTTGTACCAGTGTCTGCTTAATACCGGAGTCTAATAGTGCAGGAACCTCTTTACCATTTAGTTTTGCTACAGTTAAATATTGACCCCAGTTGGCATGGGCAAGATGTGTATATTCCTTCTTTTTTCATGGGCAATATCTGGCAATATGTCTTTTGCCCTGACATTCATGACATATAACATCAGGATTGTGTCCTCTACCCATCCTAATAGCTCCCAGAGGTGTCCCTTCATTAGATCCACCAGCAAAAGGTGAGACCCCCAGAATGATTAGCAGTAGTAATAGGAGTAGCTGTTACCATGGGTGAGGGTCCATGAACCTCAGAGTGTCCTCTCACTCTTGAAGGTATAGCTGTTACGTAGTCCTCTGCTAGGTCAATGACTTTTTGTGCAGACTCCGGGCGGTGCTCTCTCACCCACATCTGGACATCCTGTGGAAGGATTTTTATAAACTGTTCCAGTATAATATCCTCCATCACTTGATCCATGGTCCTGGAGGTGGGCTGTAACCATTTATAGCTTAAGTCCCACAACTGGGTATATGCCTCTTGGGGGGGAAGCAGCAGTGTGGTATCTAAAGGCTCAGAACCTTTGACTGTATGTCTCTACACTGATATTGTATATTTTCAGTATCGCTTGACGGACATGATCGTAGTCATTTACATGAGCACTGTCCAAGTGGCTATAAGCCAGTTGTGCTCTCCCTGATAAATAAGTGGACAACTGCACTACCCTCTGTTCTTTAGGCCAACAACAAGCTTCTGTCACTCGCTGGAATGTCGTTATGTATGCCTCAATATCATCAGCATCAGTCAATTTAGATAATTTAATGCCTTTTGGTCCCTCCTGATCTCTAGGTGAGGGCGGTCTTGAGGTACCTAACGTTTGGATGGCTCATAGGGTATCTGTCCAATGGGCATCATTCTGCAGACGGTCCATCTCCTGTTGTCTCTCTAGGTCCATCTGGCATACACACAACCATCTCAATAGGTCGTATACTGCCTCAGGGGGCCTCTCCTCTGGTATCCCAGTCTCAGGAGTGGTGGCACCTCCTCCAATCTCCTTCTCCTCTCTCTTTGTCTCTTTACATCTCACATCTGGTAGTCCAGCCAATAGTGGTTCTTGAGTAAGCTCAGTCATACTGTGGGTCTGGATCCCACCAGGACTGGGTTGGCTGGTAACTGGTTTGCTGACTGCTGACTGATCCGTCATGGTGTACCACGAATACCAAGTCCAGTATTCTGCCTTCAAGACAGTAGTGGTATAAGTGCCTCAAAGGAATCCTACTTCTAACACCAGTGTAAGAGGATCATGGGATTCAGACACGAACACCAAGTTTCAGGAACAAAAATAAATCAGCTTTCATTCAGCAAAACTTAACAGAATATAAATTAACTGTTTTCGACAAGGAAATAAAAGAGGATAAATTAAGTCCAAATTTAGACTTCAAACACAAATAAAGAATTTTTAACCACCAGGAAGCATTAGGGTATTGTTAGGGTCAGCTCCCTGCTGAACCCTGCAGAGAACTACCTAACAACAGTATTCTCCCTTCATTTATAGTTCTAGAGCATCACATGATGAGTGAAACCCCTCCGCTTTTCAGTTGTATTTTATAACTTTTTATTTCATTTATTTTATTGAAGTTACTGATAATTAAATCCATTCTATACGTGTACAAGACATTGCTAAGATCATTTAGCTATATTTCATAATCCTTAAATAGAATAAAAAACCTTCTGAGCAGGTTCCATGTTATGCAGACTCCTCCCACAACTCCTCTGTCTATAAAAATATTGAAATCTGGTCCGGCTGGCTCTTAGTGAATGAGGCAGAGGCTGAGGGGGTCCAAAGAACATGGGAAAGTGCGTCAGCTTACTCTTTAACCACATGCAGTAAAACAGGTAAACAGAAAAATGTGTTCTAGGCTCTACTAACAATTTAATAAAACAACACATAACATCCCTGTCTTAATCTTCGTTTTGTTTTTATAATAATTCAAGACATTCGGTTTCCCTTAAGTGAGGGGTTTGTACAGAGCTGCAGCGCTAAACAGCTCTGCTACTAAACCCACCCACTAGGGTTAAATAACCACCAATAATGAAAAATATCTTGCTTTCTCCTAGGTTAACGGACCCCTTTTCCATTGAGCAAGTGGTTTGTTTATGTCTTTAGGATTTAGAATGGACTTCTCTTTTCATCAGGACCTTTTTAAACCTAACGATGTGTCTTATACCCTTTGCTATGTTCAGTTTAACTTACCACCTAAATTAGGTGGGACTCGAGTAAGTGAGCGATAGGTTCAGTACAAGTAGGTACTTAACAGGCATACAATCCCTGGGAACTGCTAAAACAGGCTTGAATACTGTCAAACAAAGTACCTGGGCTTCTGAATACTTGAAAAAGCCATGGACTTGCTAATGCATGCATTCGCACATTCGAGGAGTGCTAATGCGCACGTTCGTGCAGCTGGCTGTGCAAATCATCGTGAAGGGTTTTTTTTTCTTAATGGAGAGGCTGTTACAGGAGTTCTGGATTCTTCAGTGGCTTGAAACAGGAAACAAGCGGACAGAACAGGGATAGCAAGTACTTCCTTCAGGTGGCCTACCTGAGGAAAGAGAAAACAGAGAAAGTATTCTAGTTTAGAAAATGATTTTAGAAGTGCTGTTGTAACAGATTGGAATGCCTCTGGAATCCTTAGACCCTGTTACAAGAAACCCTAACTCCCCGGCCGTTTGTTATTATTTTCACTCCAAATTTTCAAAATGGGATTTTTGTGACCCTGTTTCATGAACAGTGGCACAATCATTTGTTACTCAATTCCGAAAGGTTGTTTTGTGCAGAGGCTGCACCATTTGGCACCACAGGTGTGAAAACACATTTCTCGAAGGATGTGAAAAATGACAGCTGTACTGTTCATAAGGAGGTATGAAAAAATGGCAATGTTGAAACTCTTGAGACAAAATATGAAAAAATTGGTGGAGTGATGAGCATGGTAGAAATGGCACAATGCATGCTTGTAATGCAGTCATTATTTGGAATTTTTTTACCAAATTTGCAACATGTGCTTTTTGGGACCTCCCATCATGAACAGTGGCACTGTCATTTCATTAATTGGTCTGAAAAGGTGATTCCACACAGTGACCGTGAAATCACCTTTCGGGGTTGAGAAACTAAACAACAGTGACATGCTCATGAGGTGGGGTTCCAAGAACCTCATGTTGTAAGTATGGGGCCAAAATTCAAAAAAATGGCTGAGATATCAACCTAAGTTGAAACCTCCCATTACAAAGCTTGCCATCATTTTTTCAGTTTGCAGTTCAACTTTGAAGAGTGCAGGCATGTCCCGATTCAGATCAGATCATGGCTCCCGACCTCTGGAGGGTAAGTATGGGTGTGGGGGTGAGGGGAGATTGGTGCATAGAGGGAGGGAGGATGGGGATGGGGGAGGGGACGAGGGAGACAACAGGGACCATTTTCTTGTTTGCAGGGGGAAAAATAAAAAGACCATGAGGGAAGATTTTCTTCATTTACAGGTTACACACACAACAAAAATAGGCACATTGGGGTGGGCTCCCAGTGTGCCACAATTTTGGGGGGGGATGCCAGCATGGAGATTGGTCACCCTGATGTCAGAAACGCATATACAGTAGAGTGGTGGAGGGCATGCATCCGACACTGGGAGTGAGCATTCTGGTGTCAGAAAGGAAAGGGGAAACTGTTTAACCAGGAAAGACACACTAAGAGGGGGGATGCCAACATGGGGATTGGGCACCCTGATGTCGGCTTTCTGAGGATTGTGTGGTGGACAGCAGGAGCTGCCATATTTATTGAAATGTTTCACCAGGAAAGGCACGTAATGGAGGTATGTCATCTGCCACTGCAATGATCAGCTTGTCTCTGATTGCAGCGGCAGATTTGTTTCAACTCTGTGGTTCTCTCTGAAACCGTTGTCATCAGCAGAGTGCTCACTGGTTGGTGGCTGAGGGACGCGCCCACTAAAGCATCCCCTTCATTCACCACAACGCTGACACACATCTGAAATGTACTGCTACGACAAGATGTTGCTTGTGTGTGCACATAAGCCTACATAAAAATAGGGAAACATAAACATACTGTAGATGGAAGTCTAAGGTTCACAACAACAGAGGCGGCTGCAGAAGCAGAAGAATGGAGCCAAGCAAAAAAGGGGTACTCACAAAGCAGATGGAGGCACAGCTTCACCGTCATTGTTCAGCCAATGAATTCCAGGATGATGCAGCAGGATAAGCTTAACAAACTTTGTTTTCAGAATGCTAGCAGCAAGATGCAGGTGCGCCTCCCACGAGAACAGCCAAACATTTTTGCATGACAAACAGTGTTTTCTCAAAGCTGGGATGGTAGTTGGCATTGCATCCTTTTTAAAAAAAATTATTAATGTGACAGTGCAAAGAATCATTCAGTTTGAAAAGGTGCATAAATTTGTTATGTATAACAAGAACTGAGAAGGTTTTAACATACAGCATTTTCCTTTTCAAAGATCACATGTACCTGCAGTGAAAAGCGACAGCCATGGGGGTGACAATGGCCCCCCGATTATGCCATCATTTATATGTCCAACTAGGAAAAGGAGTTTATTTATAAAGGAAAAAACCCTTACCTACATTACATGGACATTTACAAGAGGTACATAGACAATCTCATATTCATTTGGAAAGGTACGACACTAGAGTTGGATAATTTTGTGACATACAGTATTTGGAGTCGACCAATCAGAATTAGAGGTTTGACGTCAAGTCAAACTATGAAGAAACTGACAATTTGGATCTGACGATTTTTTGAGGGCCAGGATGGCAACATTGAAATAAAACTTTTTTAGGAAAAGTACTGAAAAATTCTATACTTCATTTCCAGAGCTGCCATCCAGCACATGTGGCTGACAGCATCCCTATTGTACATTTTTTTAAAAAAGAGAAACTGTTCACAACTGATTGATTATTTTATTTATTTTATTTTTATTTAGATTTTGTTAACCAGGTAAGCCCTCTGAGACCAGAGATCCCTTTTTCAGGGGCGACCTGGGGTTGAGTACACCAACCACTTTACATTAGGTACAGTAGGCAGCTTCAAAATACATATACAGTTTGTACAGGAGGCTTGGTAACAGTAAGACAGAGACAGAGAGCATACAGTAAGTAACAGAGTCAGAGCACATGCATTGTCAGTGGGGTACATTAGCCCACAGCCTTCAAAATACATACACAGTTTGTACAGGAGGCAAGGGGACGGTAAGACGGTGTAGGAGCACATTCAGGAGAAAAAAAACAGGCAGTGTCGTACATTTGCCAGTGGGGCATATGTGCCTACAGAGTAACAGTCTATAGAGTTTAGCTAGTCCATAAGGAGCAAAGAGTTTTGTCGGTAGCCATTTCGGTGGGGTGAGGTAGGGTGTGTTATGTAACGGTTGCAGCAACAGTGGCTCAGTTCAAGGAGGTAGACTTTAAGACCAGCCTTGAAAAAGGAGAGGGAGGGTTTGTCAAGCAGGGAAGAGGGGAGCGAGTTCCAGAGGTGTGGGGCAGTGAACTGGAAGGAGCATTTTCCTTGATTGGTATGGATGAGGGGTATATTCAGGAGCTGACTGGAAGTAGACTGAAGGTTATGGAGGGAGACTTTGGGGTGAGCAGGTCTCTAAGGTGAGGTGGGTGGTGAATGGAGAGGAGTTTGTAGGTAAGGCAGGCGGGGGAAAAGGATAATTTATGCCTGAGTGTTGGCCAGTGAAGGTCCTTGAGAGCCTCACAGTGATGCCTCCTAGGGGAGGAGTGGGTTGCAAAGCGAGCAATGCGGTAATAGAGGGTGGAGAGCTTGTTTAGCCCAGTCTCTCTGAGGGACTGTAGCAGTGGGGAGCCATAAAGCAATGAGGGGAGGAGGTTGCAGTTGGCAATGGCTCAATGTGCTTCTGACAAGAGTACAAAAGAGTTAACAGAATGTTTTTTAGCCAGAGGGTATAATGATGCTACCATCTCTAGAGCAAGAGAAAGGGCAGACAATTCAGCTAGAAATACCCTTTTACAGGTTAGGACTGCCCCTGATAGAGTATTGCATGATACACACCACAGGTTTAAGTCTTCTCAGACTCCCAAATTCTAAACAACTTTTAGTCCACAGACACATTTGGCGAATAATATAATTCAGGAAAATTGGCATATTCTTTCCACTGAAAGAAAATTGCAGTATGTGACAAGAGAACCCCCACAAACGGTTTATAGAAGGGGTACTAACTTGAAGGACTCTCTAGTTAACAACACATATTTGGGAGGGGCAAACAGAAAGAAATTATTCTCTTCCTAAGGGAAGTTTTCGGTGTGGAGTCTGTAGGTTTATTAAAACTGGCAACGCCTTTTGCCATCCAGTATCAGGAACAGTTTATCAGATTAATGATTTTTGCACTTGCAGCACACCAACAGTGTCTACTTAGCTACATGTAAAAAATTCTCCAGTTTTTATATAGGAAAAAACATCTCAGAAGCTGAAAGAGAGAATTAGCCATCATAACAGGAGCATTACATATTTGGATGAAGTTAGTGCATTAGCACACCATGTAAAGAAAAAAGGGAACATGCATCAGTCTGAGTTCCAGATGATAGAAAGAGTGTTCAACCATATTAGGGGTGGTGACCTAGATAGGAAACTTAGGCAAAGGGAAACATACTGGCAAGATCATATGAAATCATTTACACTACCAAGACTTAATGATTTTGTTCAACTATCCCCATCTTTGTAATTGCTTTGATGTAAATAATTGTCTGCACTGTAGATATCAAAAATATGAAATGCATGGAAAGAAACAGAATTTTTTTAAACTGATACATAGTCTAGTTAAATTCAGATATCACATATATGGAATTATAGCTTTTGAGAATCCACTTTTGAACTTTGATTTTTTTTTTTAGTCTTTGGTAACCAGGTAAGGCCCACTAGCCACAAGTGCCTGTTTTCAGGGATGACCTGGGAGCACTGGACGGTTAAGTGACTTGCTCAGAATCACACAGTATGCAAGTGGAGGTTGTGAGAATCAAACCCAGATCCTGTCTGCTGGATGTACCAAGCTCATTCACAGCTCATTATTCTAACCTTTAGGCTATACTGCCAGCCCAAATTAAATAAGAATTTTAGAATTTAATTTAAGTTTAAATATAATAGAGTGATTTGAGTGAATAAGCTTTTGTCACTTTTTAACTTTACAATGCACATGGGTGATATGTGATTATATATTGATATAATATAGAAAACATATAAAATAATGTTTACAGCTTATATACTTACAATCGATATGTAGCACACTTATGCACCTTTTTAAACTCAATGATTCTTTGCACTTTCACTTTAATTCATTTTTTTAAAGGATGCAATACCAACTACCACCCCATCCTTGAGAAAGCGTTGTTTGTCACACAAAAACTTTTAGCTGTTCTCATGGGGAGGGACACCTGCGTCTTGCTGCTAGCATTCTGAAAATAAAGTTCGTTAAGCTTATCCTGCTGCATCATACTGAAATTCATTGCCTGAACAGTGATGGTGAAGCCATGCCTCTGTCTGCTTTGGAAGTCTAAGGTTTGTTGACAAACTGCACCTAGCTTTACCTGCGCTTTTTTTATTCTAGGTTTGCTTGAAAGGACAGAGCAAGGAACAACTTTAACAGAGCAAGGAGAGACATTAAGGCTTCTTTTGGCTAAGTAGAGTTACTGTTTTGTTACTGTACTATTTTGTTTTGTGCTTACAGGTTGTGCATACAAGTTTTGCTACTGTTTCGTGCTTACAGGTTTTACAGTAAGATCTCTTTTTAGGCTAAGCAGAGTTACTGTTTTGTTTCTGTGCTTACATGTTCTTACCGGTTTTGTTTTGGGCTGACAGGTTTTGCTGACTCTTTCTCACATTGAAAGTGCTAATTGCTTTTCTTCCACAGCTCTTCCAGGGGATTAGGAGCATAACTGGGGGATGCAGCCGACAAAGGCTTAGTATCTTCCAGCAGAAGGAAGATTTAAAAGGTCAGGTTAGTTGGTGTGTTGAGGTGGAAGTCTAAGGTTCTCCAAAAAAAAGCATGTAGCTTTACCTGGGCTTTTTTCTTCTAGGTTTGCTTGAAAGAACAGAGCAAACAGCAACATTAACAGAGCAAGGAGCAACATTAAGGCTTATTTGGTCTAAGCAGAGTAACTGTCTTGTTACTATTTAGTTTTGTGATCACAGATAGTGCTTTCAAGTTGTGTTACTGTTTTGTGCTAATAGGTTTTACAGTTTGATCTCTCTGTAAGCTAAGCAGAGTTACTGTTTTGTTACTATTTTGTTTTGTGCTTTCAGGTTTTGTTTTGGGCTTATCGGTTTTGTAGTCTCTTTCTCACATTGAATGAGCTAATTGCTTTTCTTCCACAGCACTTCCAGTGGATTAGGAGTGTAACTTGGGGGTGGAGTTGACAAAGGCTTAGTATCTTCCAACAGAAGTAAGATTTAAAAGGTTGGGTTAGTTGGTGTGTTGAGGTGGAAGTCTAAGGCTTGCTGAGAAAAAGCACCTAGCTTTACCTGAGCTCTTTTTTGTTCTAGGTTTGCTTGAAAGGACAGAGCAAGAAACAACATTAAAAGAGCAAGGAGAAACATTAAGGCTTATTTTGGCTAAGCACAGTTACTGTCTTGTTACTGTTTTGTTTTGTGCTTACAGGTTGTGCTTAAAGGTTTTGTTACTGTTTTGTGCTTACATGTTTTATAGTTTGATCTCTCTTTGGGCTAAGCAGAGTTACCATTTTGTTACTATTTTGTTTTGTGCTTACAGGTTGTGCTTACAGGGTTTGTTTTGGGCTTACAGGTTTTTCAGTCTCTTTCTCACATTGATGGAGCTAATTGCTGTTCTTCAACAGCTCTTCCAGGGGATTAGGAGTGTTATTGGGGGGTGGAGCTAAAAAAGGCTTAGTACCTTCCAACAGAAGGAAGATTTAAAAGGTCAGGTTACCTTTACTTTCATCCGAGGGTGCTGTGGTTGGTGGTGTCTGTTGGAGCCACTGCCAAAGGCTGATTGTTTTTCTCTACAGGTACCTCTACTGATTTTCTGCAAGGGAAGTACCCACCCTGCCCCCATTCTCTCCCACCACATGCTCATATTGTAATATAGCCCCTGACCCCCCTCATATTCTTCCTGCGAAAGTAAGGATGGGGTGGGACTTACTGCACATCTCAGAAAAATTTGATCTTCTTTTCTCTTCACTGACTTTCATTTGCTCATTGCTCAGCTGGGAGTCTCCACATAATTAAGGCTAAAAAAAATGTAAAAAAAATCTTTGTTTCATCCAACCTGTTCTAACCTTTGCTGCCATATGTTCCCTAAAACAGCTGCTCTAAAATCATGATAGGAGAATACATAGTCTTTTTACTCTCTAGAAGTCAAACAAGTGGATCTGCTTCAACCTCTCCAACCTAAAATATTCTAGTACCAATGGAGATTGTCACTTATGGACAATGTCAGGCCCTATTCAGCAGGACACTCTTCCGTGGCCTGGGTCAATGTCTGGCTTGCTGGGCTATAGCTGACCTTAGGGCCCAGCTGAAGGAAGCATGTGCCACAATACATACAGTAGTGGGAGCCAAAATGGTAAGTGAGTTCAAGAATGCATGGGATAGACAAAAAGGTAGCATACAGAAATGCAAAGGAGGAGAGAGGGAATAGCACCAGGTAGGTTCTTGGTAAGAGACTAGATGGACCTTGCGGTCCCCTTCTACTGTCACCTTCTATGTTTCTGTACAGATTAAGAATGAACACAGACAAACCATAAAATTTACAACATTAATTCCATGTGTCATAAGGTTAAAAATGAACAACTCTGTCTATACCTAATTGCTTATTCTGTACATACTTATTTTTCAAATGGTATAGAGTTATGAAACTGGAGACTCAGTCATCAGATTTAATATGGTCACATTAAAAAATATTAATGTTAAAGTCCAGTGACTTCATTACTTTACAAAAGAGAAAGTGCAGATTTTGCAGATGAGGCTCTGTTTCCAAAGTTCATATCGTTTGCCTGATGCGTGTCTAATTACATCTGTTAATTAGCTAAGAAGAGAGAAAAGATCAAAATCAGAAATTTCCTTCTTTGTTTCCTTGCTAATTCAGAAATGGTTTAAGTTCAAAGCCCATGTTCAAACCTGGAGTTTTTATTGCTTTCAAACTTTCAATCCAGAACCCTTCTTGCTGTAATACTACGTTATTGAAATTCCCCCACCCTCTCTCATTTTCAGGCATACTTTGTCTGTGGCCCTGAAAGTGAATTGGTGCATATTTTTATCTGGGATTTCCATAACATATGCAGCAAAAGGTATATTTAATTACCCCTGTCAATTGCTCTACAGTGTTCTCCAAATCTGATTTTAAATGATTTTGGCATTTTCCTGACATAATGAGCTCCAGTGGTACATACAGATAAATGTATAATGCAGGTTGTATTACAAGTAATTAGCTGCTAGTGGTGTATGCAAAATACAGTACTTCTTTGCCACTATTAGATGCAACCTTTATTATTGATAACAATTAAATTGCCCTTTATTTATGGTGAAACTATTCCTTTTATGAAACTATTTCCATTAAATATAATTATTTGGCATCAGTCTTTATTATCCTCTTATGTTGACTTCTGCCTTTCTTGTCAGTGTAGTGGACAGATGGCTGACATTATATGTCTGTCTGGATCTCTAAGCAGCTAGCTACATTGCAGACTTACTACAAATGTGTGATGGGAACAGACAAACCAAGAATCCCCTTTCCTCAGTCTCGTATCCTCCTCTTAGTTCCAGCTCCCAAACCAACAGTGCTAGCACCAGCACCATCGAAATAAAAAACAGGAAAGTTGTTTGCAAAAAGGACATAAAAAAACAAAAGTGAGGGCATCTAGGCATCACTCATCCATACTCTGAGGTCATACATGAAACTCTGTATCCAACAGTCCTGATCCTGGGATCAACATGCATATTGTTAAAAGAAAAAAAAAAACAGCAGCTGCATAATTAAAAGTCCACAGTAGAAATCTTAAGAAATGTGAAATAAATGTGTGCTCTAACTTGGATTTCAACCCATGTCTATTCATAATTCTGAACAGACTTAGGTTAAAAACTCAGTAGGGCATGTATGTGAAATTTAAATGTGATGTTTGCCTGGTGTTAGGGGGAAGGGAAATTACAAGAATCATCTTGTCTTTCATTGTCCACTTGGGAACAGAAGCAGGAGACTGTTCAGGACAGAGGTTTGGTTTTATCTTCTGTTTTAACTGAAATATTTGAATAGTTTTGTACTTGAAATTAGTTCTCTGTGTGTTAAAAATTACTACTTTGAGTTAGAACTGTTACTTGGGCTGTGCTATTGTAACTATTGGGGCTTGTGTGCTGGGTGTGGGAACACTTGTTTGGCAGTGATAATTAGAGTGAAATTTAAATGTGATGTTTGCCTGGTGGTAGAGCCCTGCCACCCATCCTGTTTTGTAGGCTTTCTTAAATACTGAAAAGCCACTGGGGGTTGCGATTGAAGGGCTGTGCATTTCTGTTTGTGACTGAAATTTGAAGCAACAGCAACTGGTGGGACTGTGACATCATACGGTACCTGATGTCTGCATACACACACTGTTAGAGGGACTGGACACACACTGGACTGTATGTGCTTGTGAGACTTGGGAACTTTATTGGTGGGGTTGAAACTGGCTTTCTAAATAACTGCAGTCAGTATAGAGAGCGACTGTATTCCAGGGGGAAGGGACTGAGAAAAGGGGTGTGTGCCATTTTAAACAGACGGAAAAACAGGGTGACCATATTCCACCATGGCAGGCATCTTCGGAAGGGTTGTAGGCTGCACAGGCTGTGGAATGGCAATAATTCTCAATTGTGCCTGGACAGAGGGAGGCTTCCCACTCTGTAGACAGCTGTCTTGTATCAGGAGTGAAGTATATTGGTTAAGGAGTGAGTTGGGGGGTTTCCAAGGATAAGGGGTGTGGATATGGGTGGCAGAAGAGTGGGGCTGAGGGAAGACGTGGGCAACACTCAGAAATTACAGGATGTTATGTTACAGCAAGCAGGAGGGGGGATATTAGGGACAGAGGACCCTTAGATAGGGATGTTGATGGTAAGGGGAAAATGTATGGGGTAAACATTCTGAATATAAAGAGAGTGGAGGGGGAAGAGTCAGGAGGGGCTGTTATGGGGAAGCCTAGAAGAGCAGATATTGAGAAGGGAGGGACTGTTGAGGGGAAGCCTTAAAGAGCAGACTGTGGGAAGGGAGCTCCTAAGGAGAACAGAGCAAGAGGGGAGGAAGAGGGGCAGTTTAGAGGGGCAGTCGGGGGAAACTCAGGTTACTTGATGGAGGCTGGCATAGAGTGTTACAATAAATTTGAGCTACTAAGCAACCTAGAGGGGGAGGAAGGGGTTGGTGGAAATGAGGAAACTGATACAGAGGCCGGGGGGAGGAAGTCGGATACCCATAGGGCATCACAGACCAGCAATGGAAAGGATAGAAATAGTCCCAGAGGGAGAAGGGGAAGGGGAAACATAAATGTTAAGCAGATGGGGGAGATGCAACTTATTGCAGACATGAGGGAGGAGAGCAGGACTGGAGAGAAACTGGGAGACAAGGAGGCAGGGGAGGGGCCCCCCTTCAATAGGGGAGTCTGTACCATTGATGAGGCCCTAGGTAAAGGGGACCCACAGAGGGCCTCTGGAGGTTGGGGTACTATTACAAGGGGGGAGGATGGCAGTGTGGGGAAGGGAAACCATCAGGGCCAGGATAAATGGTTCAGATAAGACAGGGTTAAAGGGGACACCTATTGGGGGGGTCTGAGTTAAGTGGGCCAAATAACAAGGGAGGCAGAAAGGGGAGGGTGACAAGGGGTCTCTAATAAAGCAGGAAGACTCCCATGGAATTGAGATCATGAATAAAGTGGAGGATGGGGGGTTGAGAGTGCATAGTGGAGGTAACCATAAGGATGATGGCGATGTTAAGGTTCTGTTATTGGAAGACTCAATGATTAGGGGTATCCAGTGGGAGGGAAGGGGGGTGGATGCCATAGCCAGGTGAAGGTAGTGAGTATCTTTGGGCTGACAGTGCACAGAGCAAAGTTCATGGTGTATGAACTGGTTAGGGATTGTGGAGGGAAACTGGAATTCCTGGTGCATTTGGGAACTAACAATCAGAGGGAAATACTGTTTTGGAAATCCAAGCAAGATTCCAAGAACTTGCCAGAGTCTGTCGGGATAATGGATGCAACATTTCCTTTTCGGAGATATTGCTAGTACCAAAGGCCTCAGTGGAGAAAAAAATGAAGATCACAGAGGTTAATGACTGGCTCAAGAAGTGGGGCGAAGAGAGTGGGTTGGGGGTCTTAGGGAACTGGAAAGGAGTTTGGGACAAGGGACTGTATGCCAAGGACAGGCTTCATCTTGCCCCGTTAGGGAAGGAAGTCCTTAAACAGGGGGTGGCTGACTACATTCAAGAAAAGTGGGGTTTAAACTTGTGAGGGGGAAGGGATAAGGGAAGGGCTGACCAGAAGCCCTCTCCTCCAGATGAGGGGAGTAGCCTTCAAACCCAAGGGGGGGGAACAGACTGGGGAGGAGGTTTCAGGAGGAGCAGAGGGAGGATGGAAGTATAAAGAACCTAGGTGAGGTTTGACAAAGGGGATCAGGGATAAGGGGGGGTGGTATTATTAAATGCCAGGAGCTTGGGAAACAAGTTGCCAGAGTTCCAGGCCATGCTGTTTGGGGGGGGTGGATGTGGCAGCGGTCACAGAAATGTGGGCCAACAAAAATC
Organism: Neoceratodus forsteri; assembly: GCA_016271365.2. Taxonomy (NCBI): domain Eukaryota; kingdom Metazoa; phylum Chordata; order Ceratodontiformes; family Ceratodontidae; genus Neoceratodus; species Neoceratodus forsteri. The sequence continues at coordinate 146,850,136 of CM057449.1, forward strand.
ATGACTGGAACATAAACGTGCGGGATGGGTGATGTTCTGAAGGATGGTTTGCTGGACAACATCATTGCCTAGTGTGGACCAAAAGGGGAAGGAGTGGTGTTGATGGGGGACCTTAATATGCCAGGTACAAACTGGGGAACCATGTCCTCTAAGGTGGCCAAGGAGCAGAGGCTGCTGGACAGCTTCCAGAATGTGTTCTTAACACAGCATGTGATGGAGCCCACAAGGGAGGGGCATGTCCTGGACGTGGTTCTGGCAGATGGGGACCTGGTAAGGGACCTGGTTGTAGAGGATCCCCTGACTGGGAGGGACCACAATACTGTCTGATTTCAAATAAGCATGGGGGAGGGGGAGTGAGATCTAGGACACTGGCAGTAGACTTCGGGGGGGCAGACTTTGTGGGCATGGGAAATATTCTCAAGGATCACTTGAAGGGGTTTACATCAATGATACATGTGGAAAAGAGATGGGAGGTCATAAAACGGGGACTTCATGAGGCAGTCAGGACCTGCGCTAAGGTGAAATGTAAGGGGAGCAAGGTCACATAAACCATGCTGGTGGTCCAGTGAGGTTCACGTAGCAGTCAGAGAAAAGAAGGCGGCCTACAAAAAATATAAAACAACAAGAGGGGATAGGGATAAGGAAATGTACCATCTTGCATCTAGAAAAGTCACTCGGATGGTGAGGGGGCAAAGTCCAGTAAAGAGCAGAGTCTGGCACAGGGGATACATGGAGGGGAAAAGGGGTTCTTCTGGTACATTGGGGAGCAGAGAAAGACTAAGGGACATCTCAGCAGATTGAGATCAGAAGGGGGGGTGGGTAGAAGAGGTGAGGGACCAGGCAGAGGTCTTAAATGACTACTTCGCCTCTGTGTTCACTAGGGAGGGGGAAGGGATATCTACAAAGCAAGGCACAATGGGGATAGAAATGGCAGTGAGTGGGATGAGGGGAGCAACAGAAATGGAGCAAGAGGGAGGGAGAGGTACCCCAAGGGTGTCACATCAGAATAAGGATAAAAAGGCCAGTAAGGTGGAGGGGATGATGTTGCTATCTCCACCAAAAGGGTGTGGTTAGCCCTCAAGGCCCTAAAGAAGACAAATCTCCTGGGCCTGATGGCATTCATCTGCCAATACTATGGGAATTGGCGGACATACTGGCTGCACCCCTTGTGGAGCTCTTCAACAGGTCGCTTGAGACAGGGAGGGTACCTAGGGATTGTTGAGAAGCACATGTGGTGCCAATCCATAAAGGGGGGTTGAGGGAAGTACCAGGTAACTATAGACCCATCAGTTTGACCTCGGTGGTGGGAAAATTAATGAAGAGTATACTAAAGGAACGATTGGGGGTGTACTTAGAGGAGGTGGGAGGTCTGGATAGTCGGCAACATGGGTTTGTGCCAGGTAGATCATGTCAAACCAATCTTGTGGAGTTCTATGAATGGGTAACATCAGAAGTGGACAAGGGAAAGCCTGTGGATGTATTATTCTTGGACTTCAGCAAGGCGTTTGACTCTGTCCCCCACAATGGTCTGGTGGAGAAACCGATGGAGTTGGGAATAAGCCCTTTGATGGTGAGATGGATTGAAAACTGGCTAGCTGGATGCACCCAGAGAGTAATGGTTGGTGGGGAGCTCTCGAACCCTAGGGAGGTTGGTAGTCGGGTGCTGCAGGGCTCGGTCCTGGGTCTGATCCTGTTTAATGCATACATATCGGACAGGGAGGGTATAGGGTGTGAAATGAGTCTCTTCACTGATGACTCCAAGATGGGAGCAGTAGTTGAGGGGGAAGAGGAGAGGTTGGCCCTGCAAGGGGACCTGGACACCCCGGAAAGCTGGGCTCGCACATGGAAATTAAATTTCAATGTCACCAAGTGCAAGGTGTTACATCTTGGGTGGGGAACCCTAAACACAGGTACACCCTGGGAGGGGAGGCGCTGGAGGCCTCAATAGGGGAAAAAGACCTAGGGGTCATGGTGGATGCATGTTTGAATGACTCTGAGCAGTGCAGGAGAGCGACTAGCAAGGCAAACAGTTCGAACCTCAGATCCCTAGTTGGGTGCCGAGGCCCCCCCCTTGTGTTCCAGAAACTCCTATCATCCATCCCCACTCCCCTGGGCCAGGCCATTATCTGATACATCCGCTTTCTGTGTCTGTCCCACACTCTCTTGAAGCCCTCCACTGTGGATCTCTGAACCAGCTCACCAGGCTGCGCATTCCAAGGGTCCACCACCCTCTCAGTGAAAAACCTCCTCCTCTTTTCCCCCCTCACCCTTCCACCTTCCAACTTCAAACCATGCCCTCTGGTGATACCTCCCTGCTTTAGTCTAAAGATCCCCTCCATGTTTACCCTATTTATTCCCTTGAGGTACTTGAAGACCTCAATCATGCCCACCCGTCTCTCCTCTCCTCTCCTCCAATGAAAACAGGCAGAGCTCTTCAAGTCTGTCCTCATACATCAAATCCCTAGACCTTGTACCATCTTAGTTGCCCTCCTCTGTACCCTCTCCAGGAGCTGTATGTCTCTCTTCAAGTGTGGTCTCCAGTACTGTACACAGTACTCAAGGTGTGGTCTAACCAGCCACTGTACAGTGGCAGAATCACTTCCCTGTTCCTAGAGGTGATCCCCCTTACAATGCATCCCAATATCCTGTTTGTCTTGCTAGCCTCTCCTGCACTGCTTAGAGTTATTCATACATGCATCCACCATGACCCCTAGGTCTTTTTCCCCTGTTGAGGCCTCCAGTGCCTCCCCTCCCAGGGTGTACCTGTCTTTAGGGTTTCCCCACCCAAGATGTAACACCTTGCACTTGGTGATATTGAAATTTAATTTCCGTGTGTGAGCCCAGCTTTCCAGGGTGTCCAGGTCCCCTTGCAGTGCCAACCTCCCCTCTTCCCCCTCAGCTACTGCTCCCATCTTGGAGTCATCAGTGAAGAGACTCATTTCACACCCTTTCTTCTCTTATTTATTTCCTATTTCTCATATTGGGTGTATTTGGGATCTGTTCTATTATTTGCACTATAGGTGGCAACGGTGTGTTATCTAGGTGGATTGTTGTCTCAGTTTCTGGTGTGAGCAACTCTGACTGTTAATCCTTCGTTTCTCCTATTGATAGTTCCTTACATGTTATAAATTTGAGGCTTTGTAATCGTTTTTGCATTTCCTTCTAACTTTCTTCTAGTGCCAGTAATCTTACAGTAAACTGATCTTTTTCTTTCTCCTTTCCTTCATTTTGTTTGCATTTGTAGCAAACGTATTCTTTAAGTGTAGGATTTGACTTTAGTATTATATATATATCTGGTATTTTATGCACTTAATCCTCATGCCTCCTTCAGTTGTCATGGTGATGTCCCCTATGTTGTATAACAGATTTGCAGCTACTATATAAGTTTATTAAAAATGGTTCAGAGTAGCAGCTCAGGTTATTATGGACTTCCTATGTAATACTTTTATCCTGACCTCTGTACCTGGTTCCTGCTTGATAACTGATGGTGTTTCCTGTACAAGCCTGCACACACCCAAAATGCTTAACACACACACCCAAGACACGTGTGTCATTGTGCGCGGTGACAATGCACTAGCCCCACCCATGCTTGCACTGCTCACATGGAGCACTGAATATACAGATGGAACTAGGAAGTGACTGGTGTGTCACATGGTCTGTTACAGTCCCGAACTACACTGTTTAAAAACTAATAAATAGTACATATACACCCCAGCACTGCTATAGAGGAGTGTTTAGAAGACTAAATAGTCTGAAAGCAAGTTAAAATAAAGCCCCAAGGAGCAAGTGTAACCAGGGAAACAGGAAGCTGTGTAGTCCTAGTTCTGACTTCTGGATTACAAATCCCACTGGCCTTCCTGTGTCTTCCCTCACTGCACACACACCATACAATGTAGATTCAGTCAAATTCAAATCTCCCTCACTCCGTAGGTTCTCTGCTATGTCTATCACACACCACAAAGGTGTCTCACAACAGATAGTTAAATTACACCACTGCTTGCATGGAGCATTAAAGTTAAAGGCAGAACCAGGAAGTGACTGGTGTGTCACATGGTCCGTTACAGTCCTGAACTACACTATTTAAAAACTAATAAATAGGACATATACAACCCAGCACTGCTAAAGAGGAATGTTCACCGGACTAAATAGTCTGAAAGCAAGTTAAAATAAAGCCCCAAGGAGCAAGTGTAACTGGGGAAACAGGAAGCCATGTAGTTCTAGTTCTGACTTCTGGACTACAAATCCCACTGGCCTTCTTGTATCTTTCCTCACTGCACACACACCAAACAATGTAGATTCAGTCAAATTCAAATCTCCCTCACTCTGTGGGCTCTCTGCTAGGTCTGTCACACACCACAAAGATGTCTCACAGCAGATAGACAGAGACACCTTCAGGTGGAGAAAAAGACACACTTGGTAGCACTAAACCCAGACTGTCACTCTCAGAAAGTGATGGCTTACCTTTATGATCTCCATAAAAATGAACTAGTTGCCTCAGACGTAACTTCATAAACATTCAGACTTTGGCCACGATATATAAACTTGCGCCTGGCTATGGCGCAAGTGGTTGCCCTGTGCAACTGAGTCGTGCCGGAGCACAAAATTCATATATTCATCCAAGATGCACAATGGCACATCTTTGCTAAGTATATCATAAAATGCATGCAGTGCAACTACAATGTGCTGGCGCATCCCCCAGACAGGTCTGAATACCTGGAAAGTGAATGCGCCAGCACATCTGGAGATGTGCAAAGTGCAGTTTCCAGATAATCCAACCAAAACATGCAAATGAGGCCATTACCATGCAAGGTGCAAATGGGGCCATTTGCATGAGTTGTGCAGGACTGGCCTGGTGAAATGCACCGGGCACCTTGCAAATGCATGCTGTAATTATACCCGACAGTCTAGTGGTCCCCTCCCATCCCCGAGACTCAATCCCCATAACTGTCATAATGAAATAAGGCCTGGTGGTCCAGTGGTCCCCCCTTCCATCCCTGAGTCCTGATCCTCATAAATGTAATAGTAGAATAATCCCTGATAATCCAGTGGTACCTCCCACCCCCCTTCCCGAGTCTGATCCCCGTAAATGACAATATAAGAAAAACCTGGTGGTCTAATGGTACCCCTCACCACCCCACACACAGAGACCTCATCGCACCCCACTCCCCCTGTCCCTGCAGTGACCGTACGTCAATAAGCAGCAAAATCCACTCACACACCACCATGGCTGCCCACTGAATGACAGCATACAGTATCCCCTTCAAGCTCATTGGGCAACACTGTCGACCAACGGGTTCACAGTACGTACTGTACACATCCATTTACAAAGTTCTTATGAATGGAAGTGTACAGTACTCACTGCGAGTCCATTGGTTGACACTGTTGCCCAATGAGCTTGCAGGGGATACTGTACGCTGTCATTCGGCAGTCAGCTGTGGAGGTGTGTGGGTGGATTTTGCTGCCTGCTGATGTATGGCCACTGCTGGGACAGGGGGAGTTAGGTGGGATGAGGGTACTTTGTGGGTGGAGGGGGTGGGGGAGGTACCACCAGACCACCAGATTTTTCTTATATTTTCATTTACGGGGTTCAGACTCTGGGATGGGGTGGGGGTACCACTGGACTGCCAAGGATTATTATACTATTACATTTTCGAGGAGAAGGGCTCAGGAATGGGACGGGGACCACTGGACCACTGGACCACCAGGGCTTATTTCATTATGACGGGTACGGAGATCGAGACTCAGGGATGGGAGGGAGGTCACTAGGCTACCAGGGTATGTACTGTATGTTTTCATACAGTTTGGGGAGTCAGGGCACAAGGGGGGGCAGCCATCCAGGGGCTGGCAGCCACTGTGTTGTGCCATGCATTACAGCATCCTGCCTGTGGATGGCTGCAAGTTAAGTCTGTTGTCTACAGGTGTAATTTTGTGCCCATGTATGCAGCAGCTGTCCGAGATGTGCTGGCATATGTGCTGCACATCTCTGCTGATATCGGGATGTGCCACGTATACATGGGTATGCCCCTGGAGACCTGCCGCATACATTATAAATGCGCCTCAGTGCATCTGGAGTTGCACAGCGCATCTCCAGGGTTTAGATATGGGTCTGGGGCACACTTCTGGAGGTGCGCCAGCACAACTCAGTTGCGCCATGCACATCTTCTTTGAGTATACAGGTCTATCACTACAAATAAATAGATGGGTACTTCAACTGCGATGTTCATATCATTTTTCACTGGGAATTTAGTGTGTAATAACCTCTGCATTTCCTGGATTAACTATAATAAATTTGTGGCCTGCACCATGTATTTTTTAGTCTTCAGGGTTTCCTTACTTTAAATGCAGACTCATAATATACTTGTACTAGTGACCTATTGATACCTTTGTTACATTTGTTGCATTATATACTATCAAAGACGAGTGGCAAAGAAAATAGTTAATCTATGTTCTATTGATCTACAAATGTTTTGGGATGCTTTTCATCTGTATGGGCATAATAGCTAATATGTAATGGCATTCCAAAACTTTATTATGTAAAGGGGGTCTACACCTGCAATACCATAGCAAACAAAGATGACACTGCACTATGTGAATGCTAAAGTAATGTTGATTTTTTTGTGTGCTAATAACCATGTGTATAGAGAAGCCAATAATACAAAGAAAAGCACTGGTCAGTTATTTATGTGCAGCTTGAAACTGAAGATTTAAAAAATGCAGTGTTGAAAGTTGATTCATATATATATTTTTTGATTTATTAAATACATATCTTTATTTTTCAATCTCATTGTTTTATACTCTTTCTGACTTGCTCTCTCTTTTCTCTCTCTCACACTCTATATCTACATCCCTCTAGTTCTCTTTTCCAGTGTTTTCAGAGCCACTTATGAACTCAGAAGCAGAGGATGCTGTGCCCTCTTTCATGCTGAATTTTGTTGCATGGGTCATGGGCTGGCATAGGTATACAGATAGCTGTAAACCTGTTATCTTTAGCAGCCTACTGCTTTACTCCTGTGGATCACTTGCACACACTGAATATACAACGTGAAAAAAATGTCTATCCAATATCAGATTTCTTGGATATGTGTGCGTGAGAGAGTGTGTGTGGTGGTGGTGGGGGTGCATTTCTTTAAAATGTCAGGTCCATCATATGCAAGTTGCATGCCACATTTCTCCATGCGTACACACAAAGTAGTGTATAAGTGACTGACTTCTTGGTAGAACTGAACTGGCTATTGCAGTGGCATGCAGATCAAAGTTACTGTGGATAGCTACATGTGCAGTATACCGACCATGTATGTGTCAAAAGGCAATCTTTTCTCTGCTTCTCTGTCTGCAAATAAAAGTTCACTAACTTAATATTTATAGGCTTATTCATCTAGACGTGCTGCAAGTACTAGCCCTATGTTGAAGTGAGAGGTGGCTCAGCTCAGGCTAGTTTTCTCCAACTTGTCTGGCAGCTCATAAAGCTATCAGTTCTAATCCCTTTGGAATCTTTGCCTGGCAATACCTCTGGTTATGCTGCCTTAGCCACAGTTCAGGGGTTGTCACAGGGCCATCACACTGTGCTACCTTCTCTAGGTTAGGCAGTCATGTTTTCAAATGTACCTTCAAATAAAGTGCCCTTGATTTATGTGTTGTTCACTTTCATGAGGTTGTCGACACTGGATTCTTGCACCTATACTCATGCTAAATACACTGACAGCACATCTCAGCATTCTGTAAGGAAATCATGAGTGTGCATAACTCACAAGAAACAGAGTAAAAAAAAAACTATAATTGGAGAAATCAATTTGCCTCAGAGTATGTGTGCAGGTTTCACTTTTTGACCCCCTCATGTAGTAGAGGGGTATGTCCACAACACATATGTTTTTCTTCTACATAAAAAAAAATAGTTTTCTTGCCATATTGGTCTTTTTGACAAAAGATCCAGAAAAAAAGATGATTGATATATTTTGTTGGACCATCATAGATGTTACAAAAGAAAACAGGTACTTTAGCTTTTGGACTACACCCAGTCCTTTACTGGAAACTAATGCCAGTTGTTTTTGAAGAATACATTCTATCAACACCCAGATCATACATAAAAAAACTGACAAAAAAATTGCAAACAATCTAATTGGCTTAAATTCCATTCAAAAAACAACTGAGAACCATATGGAAAGCACAGTATGACTGTTATCCAGGAGAATCATTTCAAGGTCAAATGTCAACAGGACAGATGACACCATTTCAGAAAGAACATATAAAATATAATTGAGTTTCATTTTGAACTATGCATGAGTGAGTGTGTTAGTGTATACATAAGGAACTAAATCACATTAGCTTAAACCTGCATCTGACAATTAACCTAAAAAAAGAGTCCCATCAAGAAAGGAAGACATTTCTAGGTCATAGTTACAGAGGCCCGGATATTCAGAAATGCACAAAAGGCCGGCACAAGTCCAGCGCAGTGCAAATCCAATGTGCCATGGTGCAACTGGAGCCATATTCAGAGGTTGCACAGGCCGATCAGCACCAGGGCAATGTGGCTGAATATGGCAGAGTTTCACCACGGCACAAACAGAGTTGCGCCATGGCACAAACACAGGTACGCCGTGGCGCACACAGAGATGCTCCAGCACAACCGTGGCAGTGCAGAGCAGCACAGCAACAGAGGTGGGCAGGGCACAGAGAACAGACCCAGGGACAGAGCCATGGAAGCACAGTGACAGCAGCCACAGAAGGCCTCCACCTGCAGGGCACAGCAGGGCACACACAGGCACCCAGACACCAGACCCCAGAACACAACAATGGCATGGATAGCAGGGACAGGAACTGCCAACAGAGGGCCACCAAGGGAGCCCCCACCCCCAGCAGGCTGCTGGCTGTGCCCCCCCACCACAAGACCATAGCAGGCCACACCCAGGACCATGCAGCCAAGCACACACACGCCACACAGGCACACAGGGAGCCCACACAGTGGGCACCAAATGGGCCAGGATGCAGGCAGTGTGGCAAACCACATGGGACAGGCCGCACAATGCCAAGCAGAGGACCCCAACACAGTGTGCGGACTGTACTCGAACAATGACCATTGCCATGTGCCACCACCATGCACACACCCGCAACACATCCCTGACTGCCACCCCATGGGCACCCCAATGCACAGCCACTGACCCAGGGGATGGACACCACCACAGCTGGACACACCACACCACACAGCAGGGAACCATGGAAGCACAACATGCACCCCCTCTCATGCACACAGCATGAACAGACACTGGGCCACTGCAGCATGGTTCCACACGCCACCTGCAAAGCAGACACAGACACAGGCAGGTATGTCAGAAAATATTTATATGAAAGAACTATTTACAAATATAACAGGGGCTGGGAAAGGGCAGGTACAGCAAAGGAAGGGGGCAGGGAACAGGGAATGTTCAGTGGGAGGGGGGGCTGTAGGGGAAGGTGCAACAGGGGAAATGGGAAAAAAATGCAATGTTAGCGATGGCCCCATCTGGCCGCCCCAGCAAGGCATTGCTCCCTCCACTCTGCCACCATCATTCACCGCATGGCAACGATGACATCCAATATGCTGGATACCACCAGCAATGTCTGCCACATGAGCCAGCTTAGCATTCTTCTGGGTGCTCTATGCCCCAGACACTGGACACCTATAGCAAGGGACAGGACAGGTGATCAGTGCAATGGCCCAAGGCACCATGCCAGCCCACAGTGCGCAATGGGCAGCAGGACCACACACCCTTGGAAGGCCCATAATGGGCACCCGCAAGGGGGTGGGCCAACACCAGCCAGCAACACGGGGCACCATGATGTTGTACAGAGGTGGTCCCCACCACACAATGGCCACACAACTGCACAGTGACAGTCACATGGCACATTGCACCGGCAGCACTGCAGCAACAATGGTGGCAGCTGGGTGCACACCCAACCCACGAACAGCTGGCACATGTGTCCAGTGGATGTGCCAGGGTGGCATGCACCACACACAGTGTGACACACACAGCTGCCATATCACATGGCACAGGCAGCCATGCCCACACCCATTCCCCACTGCCACCCCCTATGTACAGTGTGAAGGACCAGCTTACCTGCCCCCTGCGGTGCTGCTTGTGTAGGTCCTCCCCCATCAGGTTGCGCTACCCAGGTGTGCACCGTTGAAGCCCTGGCCCACCTGCGGTCCTCCAGCCCTGGGAATGGAAAGAAGACAGGTGCACATCAGTACCCGACCACAGCAGCTGCCCCCCAGCCCTCTGTGCACAGGGGGTGTGTCCTTGCCTGACCCATACCGCATGGCTGCATCACAACACAAGCGGCAGCTGGCCCTGCCACTCAGTGATGTGCATGATGACAGTGCACCCCACCGCAAGGCATGCCAGGCAGCAAAGCCAACACCACAGTACAGCACCAGGGCTGACATGCAACATGGGATGACTTACCTGACTGTGGCACTGCACCACGTCTGATGCATGCCTGAAGCCTCCGAAGCTTGTCAGGGTCCTTGCGCATCAGGTCATTGCACTGGTGCCTACACTGCTCAGCCATCCTAGCCACCCCAGTCCTCCTCTCCAGGCTGACAGCTATGTCCTGCCACACACTGCCCCTGGCTGCTACAAGGGCAGCTGACCAAACAGCTGTGGGCTGTAGGGCTCCACATAGGTGACCATATTGACCACCTCCATGTCTGACAAATTACAGGCATGGAAACTCCAACCCTGCACCATGGCTCTCGCTCGGTTTGGCAGTGAAATCTCAGGTACAGGTGCACGTGGCCACCACAGGTGCCAGATGTGCAATGCATGGGGAGAATGCGCAGTGCCCAGCCATCGTGCAGCACTGGACATGCGCAGTAGGCATGACCTGATGAGGTCACGGGTCATGGAGATGACCCGGGGTCAGAGGTCAGCAGCTAGTACAACATGCACATGTGCAAGATAGGGAACATGCCATCATGCATGAAATGCACATAGCTGGCCATGCACAGCTTGCGCAGTGCCGATACATCGCACTGCTCATGCATTTTGCATGACTGACACCATGACAGCACAGTGTGCATGCGCACTGCTGGCCCATGCACTGCGCATGCGTGGGCATTGCACCACCACTTGCTCTGGCATGATACCATTGCACACGGTGCAATATCTCTATATTCAGATGCCACATGCAAATGAGCTCATCAGCCATTGCGTGATGCAGTAGGGGCATTAGTATATTATTACCATTGTGCACAACCTCATTTGCATGCATTGTGCCTCATAAGTGCCACAGAACAGCACAGGCCATGTACCGGTAATGCAACCTTGATAGGTAAGTGGTGGATGCCAGAGCAGCACACTGGGAGCAGTCAGCACTGCAGGGTGGAACGGACCAGGGTGATGCTGCCACTGACACACTGTGCTGTCCTTGTTCACTGGAGGCAACATGTCAGCACAGGAGGAAGGCAAGGAGCATGGGCCTGCAGGGAAATGCAGGCCCAACTTCACAAAGGGGAGAGATGGATGCCCTGTTCCAGGCCTACCTCAACAGGGAGGCCCTGTTGAGTGGTGCCAAGGGCACACCATAGGACAGGGCAGTGGAATTGGAGGAGGTGATGACCTATGTGAACTAGCACAGCAGTCACCAGTGGTCAGTGCAAGAGTGCCTCAAGAAGGTCGGGACAGACAGGAGGTGCATAAAGGAGAAGGTGGCAGCCATCAGAGCATCCCAGAATGCCACCGGGGAGGGCCAGGGGATGCACCCACACTGATGCCAACAGAGGAGTTGGTGGAACCCACCATCTGCTGCACCTTGGTGGAGGGTGTTCCTGGAGGAGGCTTCCAGACGGGTGGCAGCACATCACTGCATAGTATGTATGTCAGCCATGCACAGCTGGTGGCCCAGAGGGTGCGTACATGGGCATGCTGACATGCATGCACCTGTCCTGCATGTCATGGGTACATGTGTGCACCCACATGCATGCCATGCTGCAGGTCACATGCAGCAGCACTGTACGGGGGCACATGTGGGCAACGCATCACTGACATGCCATCATTCTCTTGCAGCACTAGCATGCCTCCATGCAGATGATGGGGTGCCAGCAGCAGGACCTGTGAATGCCAGCACAGCCCTGTAAGATGGACCATCAACCTCCACAAGCATCTGGGGCCCAACAGGCCATGGATCTGCACCACTGTGCCTGTGGGTGTCTTTGGCCTAGGGTCAAACAAGGCCCTGGATGTGATCCTGCAGGATGCTTTCCTTGGTGTCCCATGGATGATGTAGTCGGTGTTTTGCCCCAGCCAGATACAGTGTCCAGCACAATGCCAGTGGCAGAACAGCTGTCTGCCATCACTGTGGGTGCAGCGGTGTGTGGTGCCACAGATGTGCCCTACATTGGTGGTGGTGGTGTGGCCATACAGATGCAGGGTGGTGAACAGTGGCCGGAGGGGCAATGGCAGTAGGCTGTGGGTGCTACCAGGCAGCCGGACACAGGGTCCACCACCATTACACCTGCCATACCCATTCCCCCTGCAGACCCCACTGTGCAGTGTCCACCAGAGAGGGGGGCTGTGCAGCATGGCAGGTCACCCCCAGATGATCGGTATCCCACCTGGGAGCCCCTGGATGTGGACCATCTGGCTGAGCACACCCGGCTGCTGCAGGTGTCTGTTCAGAAACAGGTGCTGCTCACTGCTGGGGTGCGTGCACTGCATGGGGAGGTGCACCAGTTAGCCGAGCAGTGGGACAGGGGCACTGCCCAGATCCTGGAGGGGATGCAACACATGCAGGAGGACATGACTGTGTCACTGGATTGCACTGCTGGTGCAATTGCAGATGGCTTTGTGTTGCTGGCTGCCACAGGGTGTGGCCATGCACAGGAGACCCCCTGCAGTGTGCTGTCCACCCCACGGACCCGGCATCAGGTGACCCCCATCACAGTCAATGCCAGGCTTGGATGTAGGCATCCCAGGCATGCCCTGGGAAGGCTTGTTTGGGTGCCTGCACACCCCTGCAAGGACACATTCATGGCCATGGTCCCACGCTTCCACCCCTGGGAAGCTGTTGGACACCCCCCCAACTGATGCACAGCTTGTAGCTGCTGATTGGCCCCAGTGCAGCTGCCCCATGGCCATGGTGGCCATGGTACTGTGTGGCTTTCCTGATCTGTGTGCTGTCCTGACCGCAGTCTGTGGCTGATGCCCTGTGTATTCATGGGCAGTGTGTGTGTGTGTGTGTGCCATACTGATGGTGGCATGCCTGTGCAAAGTACTGCATGCTGCCTGTGTGTGTGCATGCCCGGCTGCTGGACCATGTAGTGTGGGTGTGATGAGGGCAGTCTAGCACCGGTTGCGCCTCTGCACCAGTGCCATGCGTCTGATCCATGCCACAGTCCAATGACTGGGTGGGTATGTTTGTGTGTGTGTGTGTTGCTATATGTGGGTGTGTGTCACTGACTCCCCTTCCCCTGCATCACACCTCTGTGTGTGCATGCCCCTTGCCATGCACATCCCTGCATGTGTGCTGTACTTGTCTGTGTGGCCCATGCATGTGTAGTGCACCACCTACCTACGTTCGCCAAAGTGTTCCTGTGTGACAGTGTCATGGTGGTATTGTGCCTGCTGTTGGAGTTGGGGGTCCCTTCACCCAGGGGGTGGCTGTCCACCACCCTCCAGCCCATTGTCTCCATCATCCTCACTACTGGTGCCCTCATCTGCCTCAACAGCTATCCCAAGGTCAATGGCCATGTTGTGCAGTATGCAGCAGGCCAGGAATAGGCCACAGGCTTTTGAGGGGCTGTACTGTAGGGCACTACCTGACCTGTCTAGGCAATAGAATCATGCCTTCAGCATGCCAAAGATGCACTCGATGATGTTGCCTATGCTGGCGTGTGCCTCGTTGTACTGTTCCTCTGCTGGGGATGATGTGCACTGGTAGGAGGTGAGCAGCCAGGGCCTCAGTGGGTATGCACTGTCACCTGTGTGAGAATCACATGGTTAGCCCTATGTTATGCTGTGCTGCACCCTTTGCCTATCCCTGGCACGCATGCCACCATGCACACCCTGCCCATCCCCATTCCCATGTCTGCTAAGCCCATCGCACCTTGCCCATGCCATACTCACCCATTAGGTGGCCCATGGGGATGTCTCCACCTTTAAACCTGTGGCACAGCACAGAGCTGTGCCAGATGAATGCGTCATGTGCACTCCCAGGGTGTGTGGTGCAGATGAGCCCTGTGGCATCACACACCACCTGGCAGTTGATGCTCGGGCTCCTCTTTCTGTTGATATATGCCATTCCCTCAGGGCCAGGTGGCATGTGGATCCCCACATGGGTGCAGTCAGTGGCCCCAATCATGCCAGGCATGCATGCCACCCTGTGGAAGTCCTGCCTAACTGCTGTACTCTCCACCTGTGTGCCGGGGAAATGGATGAATTTTGAAGCATGTGGCAGCAGAGCATTGAGGAACTGTGTGAGGAGGCAGGATGTGGCTGACTGGGTGATGCCCATGGTGTCCCCTGTTGGATGTTGGAAGGTTCCTGTGGTGAGCAGGCACATGACGGTGGTCATCTTAATCTCCATGGACATGGCATGGCTCCGTCTGGTGGGTGCCTGCATTGCCTCACTGCACAGCTCACAGAGCTGCACAGAATGGCCCTGTTCAGGTGGTACTGGCCCACAATCTTGGTGTCACTATAGTTCTCAAAGGTGATGTGGGCACGGTACCACCTGTGTCGGGCATACCGCTGACGGGCCCTTCATCGGCCACATAGTAGTTCCTCCTGCCTCCTCACACCCCTCATTACCGCCTCCATTAGGAAGGGCACACTCTCCATCTCTCCTGCTGTCCACTGTTCCCCTGGGCTGTTCACTGCTGGCTTTGTGCCACACTGGTACACTGTGTGTGTGTGTGTGTCTGTGTGTGTCTCTCTCTCTCTCTCTGCCCCTCTCTCCCTCTCCCACGCCACCTCTCTTTCCCTCTCCCTCTGTGTCTGTTCTTGTGTCTGTCTGTCTGTCCCTCTCTATCTCTCCCTCTCACTCTCACTCTTGGTGCAACTGCTGTCTGTGTGTTTGCCCCCTGTTTTTATAGGAACAAGTCTGGTCGGTACAACTTCAATTTGTTCCACACTTGCTCCATGGTTTGACGGTTGAATATTCCATTGCACTGGATATTCATGGGAACACCCCCTGCACTTGTGCCACATACATTATAGTTGTGCATTGGCACAATAGATTTTGCACTGTGCAATGGCTCCTGCTGAATATCGCTCCTCGGCGCAGTTCCATACTTGCACTGGAGCAACTCAGTTGCACCATGCACAACTGCTCTGAATATCTGGGCCAGAATGAATAATCCTTTATCTGGAGAGAAAAAAAAACAGAGCACCCTCAATTAAAACAAAGACCTGTGATTTAAACCCCAAGTAAAAATATGCTAAGAATTTCTTAGCATACGATGCTTAAAAATCCTGTAAACAAGAAATTTCCTTTGTCTATGGCAAGTAATAAGATTAAAGATAAGCTGTCCTAGTGTGAACAATAAACATAAACAAACTGTTTCACACATTCATACAGTGTTGGCCCTATCAGGAGATGAATGTCCTAAGTCCTCTGCTAAAAAAGACGATATTATCTATTAATATTAAAACTCACACTGCTGTAACATGATCTTTCTACAATATTGTTTTGAATCCCAAATGTTAGTGCACAATTAAAAATCAGACCTAACAAAGACTCCCTAGCAAATAAATCATGTCTCCTGATATGTTCATTATTTCATAATGTGTCAGTATATAGTCAATCTGTTGTATATACAGTAACAGTTCTAGAAATCTGAAACAAAACCTAAGGGAATCCACCCCCAAGGGAACACTAAATAATTGATAACTAGTTAGAAGGAATCATATATCCACTATGTATATGAACAAATAGTTATAACACAATGTAACCCCATTGTGTCATGTACTGGATGCCAAGAGTTTGTGCGTATAAAAGGAACAAGCATAACACTGACTACCTAGTAAATGAGATATTGTACCTAAAATGTCCATGTATGAGCATGTGTCTGTATACAAGTCTTACCACATACCACAAACCCACCCCACCCTAATCTTGGGGGTGAAACCGACATATTGATAACCAGTTAAAAGGGATCCTACAGTATATCCATTTCGTATTAAAACATACACCAAAAACACAGTGCACTCCCATTATATGTCCATTAATTGTTCCTGAAGTTGGTGAAAGTTTAAGTAGTATAATGTGACATAAAACCCAAATCAATGTTCATACCATCTCTCACCTTATTGAGAAGTAAAATGAACTTGAACTCAAAAGCCCATCTGTGTTGTGTATTTCTGAAATGTCCTTTCAAAACCAGTACTGACATATCTGAGATGGAGTGAGCAGAGTGAGAGAGGTGTTGTCCCACTGTTTTTTCAGTTATCTTCATTTTAATAGTATGTCTGTGTGAGGTCATTCGGGTGCAGGGAGGTTGTCCTCTCTCCCACATTCCCTGTTTGTGGACATCTCTTGTATGTTTTTCTTTGAATTTCTGAGTATAAAGAATCATATTCTCTATCCCTTGTCAATTTATTGCAGTTGCAGTGCAGGTGCATTATGAAGTATCAGGATAGGATCCTGACAGTCAGAACCCCTACCCTCGAAAACCTGACACCTTAATCCCAACAGCCAGAATCCTAATGAAGGAAAAATCCTAATGTGTGGTGATTTATGCAGTTTCAGGGGATGTTTATATATATGATGGGGGTGCAGGGGGACATGAACACTTACGAACACTTCCTCAAGATTGTATTTCTCTTATCTGCCATCATTGGGATTCCAGCTGTTAGGATTTTGGTGTTGGGCATTCAAGGGTCTGAATTTTGACTGTCAGGATTCTGTACTATATCTCATCATGATGAAGAGAAACACTGCTTACAACTGAAATCCCTGTCCTTTAATGTTGTGGGTTCATAAATTAACTAACTAAATAAAAAAGAAAAGAGAAAAGAAAAGTTTCTCCACTACATCTGCTATATTTCAGTGGCTACATTGTAAGATTTTGTTGCATTATAACTGTAACTTCTAACAGTGTGCAGTGATGTGAGTGAGTTATAATTGAGCCGCTCAACTTCAACGTCTAAATTTGACCGCTCGTAGTTAAAGCGAGTGGTGCAAAACACAGATGAAGACTATACAGTGAGTGTAGTAGTAAGCTACACTCACTATAGTAGGATATAGGGACATAGTTGGCCAAGCCCTGCAGACCTGGCCATTTGGTGTAGTGGACTAAGTCACCACCTCTGGAGCTGGTGGACCTGGGTTCAGATCAGATGTCCAGTTGGAGAAAATTTTTTGTGTGTGTCTCTCTCTTCCCCTGTGTCTACATGCCCCCCCGAATTTGATTATAATAAGTTTTGGGGTGTGGGTGGCTTGCCCCTCACAAAGGGGAGTTTGGGGGTATGTGACCCCCTCATAAAAATAATTTATATTCTTGTCTCTGTTGGGATTCTGAGCAACAATCGCTGTCTGTGGTGGTCGATGTAGTTCTGCTTGCCCTTTTGACTTTGGGCAGTATTTTATTTGCGCCTTTTGGTTGGCGACATTAAAAAGTTACCGTTATCACATAAAACCCTCCTAACAAGTCTGTGTCTCAGTGATACAATGCATCAGTTTGGTACTCACTAATACTGAACTGCCTTTCCTGGGTGACCTGCTAGAACTGCTTAATATTCTTTTGGCAAGGAAAGATAATTTTCATTTTTTTAAATGCTCTATACATACTGCTTTTAAACTAGTCCAGGGGAAGGCACTGATAAACAGCAGGAAAATCCCAGCATCTCCCTACAAAACAGGGTACTAAATGAGAAGAAGACCGAGGTAGAAAAGTCAGTGGGGGATGCTGCAACAGAAGGTAAAGCCATCAAAAAATGGAGAGCAATGAGTACCAATGCCCATAGTCTGAGTAACAAGCTTCCTTGATGGAAGAGGAACATCTGGATATCGTGGCAGTCACAGAAACATGGTACACACAAAACCATGACTGGGACATAAACATACCAGGATACACTATCTACAGGAGGGACAGAGAGGGTAAAAGAGGAGGAGGAGTAGCTCTTTACATAAGGGAAGGAATCAAAGCAACAGAACAAAAGGGTAAACAGGGAGGAGAAGAAGCACTGTGGGTAAATTTGGAGACAGGCAATGGTACCACAGTCCGCACAGGGGTTGTATACAGACCCCCCCTTCTCAGGGGGAGGAAATGGACAAGGAAATGATAGAAAGTATACTTAGAATGGCAGAAAAAGGGGAAATATTGCTGATTGGTGATCTGAATATGCCAGATGTTAACTGGAGTGCAGTTGCAGCAGCCACTTCGAAGAGTGGGGTTATTCTAGATGCCCTACAGGGGGCATGACTTAGACAAGTAGTATTGGAGCCCACTCGAGAGAGAGCAATCTTAGACCTGGTTCTCTCAAATGGAGATGGAGAGAGGATCACATATGTAGAAGTGGGTAGCCATCTGGAAACTAGCAACCATCGAACAGTATGGTTCACAGTAAACACAGCAATAGA
Organism: Neoceratodus forsteri; assembly: GCA_016271365.2. NCBI lineage: Eukaryota > Metazoa > Chordata > Ceratodontiformes > Ceratodontidae > Neoceratodus > Neoceratodus forsteri. Next base: position 146,868,691 of record CM057449.1, read on the forward strand.
GTCTAGCCATACAAAGGCAAAAGTACTGGACTTTAGAAGGGCTGACTTTGCCAAAATGGGTGAGTGCCTAAGGAATGCACTAGTAAATGGACAAGAAGGAGGGGGTGGAAGAACAATGGGGAATAATAAAAACTGCCATCACAGAGGTAACAAGCCTTTGTGTGAAGCAAATAAACAAAACAAAACGATGTAAGAAACCACTATGATTCTCAAAGGAAGTGGCAGTAAAGGTTCAAGAGAAAAAGAAAGCATTCAGGAAGTACAAGGAATCACAGAAGGAGCAGGACAGAGAACTGTATCAGTTAAAGTAAAAGGAAGCTGGGAAGGCAGTCAGAACAGCAAAGGCCCAAACCAAGGAAAAGATATCCAACTCAGTTATGAAGGAGGATAAAACCTTTTATAGGTACATCAGGGAGCAAAGGAAGACCAAAGGAGGGATAGTGAGGCTTAATAAAGGGAGGGAGGGAGGAGGGTGGGCAGAGGGTGACTGTGAAAAGGCAGAGATACTAAATAAATATTTTTGCTCAGTATTTACAAATGAAGAGGAGGAGGTACCTAAAACAAACAGTAGAAACACTCCGGATACAGAAGTTGATACCAGCCCATTTACAGAAGAAAGGGTTCTGAAAGAACTCTCAAAACTGAAGGTGGACAAAGCAATGGGGCCTGATGGGATTCATCCCAGAATTCTAAAAGAACTAAGGGTAGAACTAGTGACACCACTGACTACCCTCTTTAACAAATCATGGGAGGATGGGGTGGTACCCGAGGACTGGAGGAGGGCAGATGTGATTCCCTTCACCAAAGTGGGAGCAAGGCAGAAGCAGGAAACTACAGACCTGTTAGTTTAACCTCAGTGATAGGGAAAATGATGGAATCACTTCTGAAGGAAAGAATTGTCGAGTATCTAGAGGCCAGAGGGGCTCAGGACCCAAGGCAGCATGGATTCACAGTGGGAAGGTCATTCCAGATGAATCTGATAGATTTCTTTGACTGGGTGACCAAAGTAGTAGATCAGGGAGGGGCTGTGGACATGGTCTACCTAGACTTTAGCAAGGCATTTGACACAGTCCCACACAAAAGATTAATATACAAGTTAGCCAGCCTGGGAGTGGGTCCCAAGATGATAGCCTATGTAAAGAATTGGCTGGAGAATAGGACACAGAGAGTAATAGTAAATGGAGTCCACTCTGAAGAAAGGGGGGTTACTAGTGGGGTACCTCAGGGTTCAGTATTAGGACCAGTCCTCTTCAATGTCTTTATAAGAGACACTGCAGAGGGACTGGAAGGAAAAGTATGTCTCTTTGCAGATGACACAAAGATCTGCAACAGAGTTGATACACAAAGTGGGGTGGAAAGGATGAGAAGGGACTTGGCAAGGTTAGAGGAATGGTCAAATGTATGGCAGCTTAGATTCAATGCTAAGAAGTGCAAGGTAATGCACCTGGGAAACAAAAACCCAGGGGAAGAGTACACAATGGGGGGTGAGATACTAACAACAACAAAAATGGAAAGGGACCTGGGGGTAGTCATATCAGATGACCTAAAGGTGGGCAAGCAATGTGAGAGAGCAGCAAGGAGGGCTGGGGGGATACTGGGATGCACTGGAGAGGCATCACCAGTAGAAAACAGGAAGTTATTATCCCTCTGTACAGACAGCTGGTGAGACTACATCTGGAGTACTGCGTGCAGTTCTGGAGACCCAATCTAGGCAAAGACATAGACAGGATGGAAGCTGTCCAGAGGAGAGCAACTAAAATGGTGCAGGGTCTGCACCAGAAGACATATGAAGAGAAACTTAAGGAGCTTAATATGTATAGCCTCAAGGAAAGGATGGAGAGGGGGGACATGATAGAAACTTTCAAGTACCTCAAGGGAATCAACAAAGTCCAAGAGGGTAGCATATTTCAAAAATAGAGGTGTGCAAGAACAAGGGGGCACAATTTGAAGATGGGGGCGGCTCAGAGGTAATTTAAGGAAGTATTTTTTCACAGAGAGGGTTGTGGATGCATGGAACAGCCTTCCGGAGGAGGTTGTGGAGTCAAAAACAGTGGTGGAATTCAAGCATGCATGGGACAGTCATAAGGCAATTCTAAGGGGGTTGGGGTAGGAAGAAGTAGGCTGCTGGTTAACTAGGATCTGCAGCTTATCCATTAGGTAGGGAAATGGGCAGACTGGGTGGGCCAAGTGGTCCTTATCTGCTGTCAAATTCTATGTTTCTATCTCTTAATATGTTAATGGAGATAGTGAGGCTTATCGGACCACCAACGGACCTATGCTATTAGCATAGGATCAAGTTATGTCACTTTCTCAAATCAGTGTTTGGATTATTTTTTAGTAGTTTATTTGAGCTGGTGGGCTTCATCCCCAACACCCTTATAAAACAAAACAAACAAAAAAAAAAAACAAGGGCTATGTGGGGGCAAAGCCCCCAAACTCAGACAAACTTACACAACCAGCATTAACAGTAAGCACAAGCAGGCACTGTATTCATGAAAGATTTACCCTACTTGCATAGCACTGGTCCTATAATCTCCACTATCACCATATTAACGATAAAATAAATCATGGAGTAGTGTGTGTAATGAGAATTTTACACGCACCCAGATGTTGAATGCTACATAAAGCCCTGAGAGTGAAGCTCCAGGGGTTATACAAGCATGCAACACTAAGTGTGTGTGTAAAATTTAAGTTTTACATACTACCCCATGATTAGTTTTATTTAATTTCTGGGGAGCATTTTTTAACCACAGCAGTTATATAAATAGAAATACAGTTTTTGTGCAGCCGCAGTTGGGTTGAAGCACCTGTCTGTTTACAATTTTTTTTCAGTGACTCCCCTAAATGTGCAGTGCAAAGAACTGAATTTTAAAATTAAAGTGTATTATTGTAACATTTACTCTGGAGTTTAAGTTTCCAACTGCAAGAGTTTGTGAAGTACCACTGACAATGAAGAGAAGACCAGAGCTGGCGCATATGTGGAGAAAGGGAAACACAGCATGTGTTTGCCATTATAACCAGCTAGTTATAATGGGAAATTATAACTGGATTTCTCTATGGGAAACAATTACAGGGATTCTGATCTTGCTGTATACTGTCCAGGCCAATGTAATAACATGTTAGATCTGCATCTTCTAGTGCTTTAAAAGGTAAATAACTCCCTTTCTTTTAATACCTTTTATATAAAAAAAAGCTTTAATCAATATTTTAAATGGATGTACAAGAATTGTCTGTTTTCAAGCAGGAGTCCTAGAAAATTACAAAAGCTTGAGATATGGCAGGAATATGAGAAAACAAACAGAGGACTGGATTTCCTGGAGTAATCTGATTTTTTTAGAAGAGACAGGCTGCAAAGTTCTAATGTGACACACAACCCCCTGACCCATTCTTTGTAAGTCAAAACAAGCTCAGCTAAACTATAGAGCTTGGAAATGTGAATACTCTGCTCTGCCTGAATATGCTAGGGAGAAAGGGAACAGTGCTAAACTAAATGCTTTTAGTCAACTGAGATGCATATTATTGTAGTTGCTTTTACAGATTATTGCATCTTACACCATTCCAAAGCATAATGTTAGAACTATCTCTGGGGTATCCCATGAATATAGCAAGTCATTCTAAGTGACTCAATTTGGGTGAAGTCAAAACAGCAAATGTAAAATTTGCTATGTGCTCATAATAGCAGATTTTAAGGTCAGCAATTTCATTTCCCACAGAGTTTGTGCAGGGTAGAATATGTAGGGATTTCTTTGTCAAGCCAGTTCTGAACTGGCTGTCTGGTTCTGAGGTTTGAGCCTGTGTTGCTGGTGGACCCTAGTTTCGGGACTGCCTGTGAGAACACTTTTTTTAACTTTTTTGTTTTTATTTTGTAAGTCTCGTTCTGTCTAAGCCCCCATCCTGGCTTTTGCACTGTTCCTCAGTGTCAGGCTCCTCCTGGAGTTATTTTTAGTCAGTGGTGTGCGAGGGGCAATGCCTCCACAAAGGGGTGTGTGGAGGACATAGCCCCCCCACATAAAAAGTCAGTTCATATCACCTAGAATAATGACAGTAAGGAGCCATTGCTGTTTTTGCTCCTCGCTATTGTGCTCGTCGCTGTTTTTGCTTTCACCGAAAAGCACTTCCTGTTTTTGTCTGCAAACATTTTAGAGTAGCTATTATCACATAGAACCATTTCTGGACAAACAAACAGTTCTTAACTCTAAACATAGGGATCCCACTATTCTTAAACATATTATTCTATAAAATAAGAAAAAGCTACACATTCTGCCCATTTGCTAAGAATTCTAATGCTGAGAGGTATGATCCTATGCATGCCTTATTTTGTGTAAATCTTTCTAACATTCTTTGCTACCTATCCTGCATAGGTTTCAGTTTCTCCTGTGTTACATCTCACAACTTATCCAAAGGATAATTAAACTGTTATTACTCTATTATATTTCATTGCTTATTTTTGTAGTCTGGTTTTAGAAAATCCCACTCCACCTTCACTTCTCTCCTACGGCTTACTAACTCCATCCTTACTGGTATGGATCAAGGTCTGATCATCACATGTGCCATTTTTTGTGGATCTTGCTAAAGCTTTTGTCACAGTGTCACATCCCTTCCTTCTTTTTTTCTGTATTATTTCTTTATCTCCCACACTTGCCCTTAGGTCTTCTCTCCAGCTCTGCTCACTCACCCCAGTATCCCACTCTGCCTGCGGCCCTCCGATGCACTATCTCTGAATCCTCCTCCATCATTTCCAGGCTACAAGCCTCCCCGGATCTGTACCCCCCCCCGGGTAGGGGCTGCCAACTCCACCGGTGCTTTATCTATAGGGTCCAAGCTACAGTCTGGAGGGTGGAAGGTAGGAGATGTGCCCAGGTGAGTCTGGCATTGAACATGGCTTGGAGCAGAGAGCAGGCCTTTGCCTACCTGGGTGCCAGCTCTTTTCCCTTTTCTTGGTTGTTCCAGGAGATCAGATGTGCAATGATGTCCAGCGTGAGACGGGCGCACTCCTGCACCTGCCCACAGGATGTCTGCCTCATCTCCCATACCCCTAATGCTGTCTCCACTGCCTTGGACCTTCAGCCACTGCTAGGGATCACTCCCACAGCAGACAACATTACCTCCCCCCTCCCAGGAGAGGGGAGCAGTCTGTGGATGCTCAATCCTCCCTTGTCCCTGCCAACCCCTGATGACCTGAGTCTGTTCCTGAACCCAGGTCACCGGCATGGCATGAGGTGTGGTATCTAGCACCTCAACCCTCAACATCACCGGGCCAGCCACATCCCCTTCCTTCTTGATAAGCTAAAAGTGGCTGGTCTTTCTGACTCTGCTGTCAACTGGTTTAACTCTTACTTGGAGGGTACATCAAAATCTCATACCCCGTCTGCATGCTGTGGGACACCTAATTTGTGTGAGACAAATCCAGCTGGGAGCCTGCTATCTGCATTGAGCTGTTTTTTGCTGACTGGAATGTCTAGGGGATTGGAGCTCCAGAAATTTAAAATTTGATCATCATATTAATAAAACTAGCAGTAGGTGTCATCAAATAATTAGATGTATACTAAACTCCATAAGGAGTAGAGACCCTCAAGTAATTATCCCCTTATATAAATCTCTTGTCCAACCACACATGGAGTACTGTTTCCCCTTTTGTGCCCCTATGTTGATTGGAGGGAAAAATAAATAAGAAAAAATTCAGAGAAGGGTGGCAAAACAAATAAAGCCAGTTAATCTACTCCATTATCAAGAGAGGCTAAAAGGTCTGAATTTATATTCATTGGAATATAGGATGTTGAGGGGTGAGTTATGTTTAACCTATAGAGCCTTATAAGATGCAATACTATTTGAAACAATTGAATTAGTTTGGAATTCAGATCATAGCAGGGCTACTAGATCACATAACTTGAAACTGAAAGGTGAGGTTAATAATACATATATGAGAAACCGATGGTATAGCCAGAGAATTGTTAATGTTTGGAATACTCTCCCTAACAATATGGTGGAGAGTAAAAGTTTAGCAGTTTTTAAGAAAAGATTGGATTGTTTATGGGTGAAAGGAGATTCCTATGTTCCACCATTAAATCCTAATCGGTGGCAAGTTCAAATATGGACCCTGGTCTTATGAACCCGAGATTTCTTCTATGAACCTATGAATCTATCTCTATAGATAGGCAGCTCTAGGGCTGTGTAGAATATAACATTCTTCCTGTGGAATGCCTGTGGAATGACCATTCTGATTCCGTGGAATTTCACATAATTTGCTTGAAAAGTTAGTGGAATTTTGCCAAATTTTAAATTTCTGTTATTTTGCTCCAATTTTAAAAGTACACATCCAACTGACACCATATGTAGTAGGTGGACAGCGTGATATGGCTTACATAAGTGTACCAAATGTCGGAGTCATAGGTTAAAAGGTGGCAGAGTTATATGTGGCCAAACATTTAATCAAAATTATAATTTCAGTTATTTTGATCTAATTTTAAAATTTCTTATCCAAATTTTTCCACAGTTTTAGACTTTGGAGAAAGATACGGCATGGATATGTGCACCATGTCTTTAGTTTCACGCTTCAAAGGGAGGTGAGTTAAAGGTAGTCAAACATTTTGCCAAAATTTTGATTTCTCTAATTTTAGTATAATTATGAGAGTATTCTTTGAAATGTTATAAAATTATACAGGTATACAGGGTATTGCTAGATTTATATATGTCAAAGAGGGATTTGGCAGCTTTAGTCCCCAAAAGAGTTACTCAACACTACTTGCATTTTCAAAAATCAAAGTTCATTAATTTTCTTTCAGATTTTACAGACCCCAATGTTTTGGTGGAATGGCTTCATCTGGGGGACTATTGGATAAAATAAAATGTATTTTAGTATATTTTCTTGTTCATTTGTTATATTCAAAATCAATATTTAGAAAAAAAAACTTTCTTTTATACTACTGGTTTAATTCCTTTTTGTGCACTGCACAAATGTGTATCTTAACTTCTTAACATTATTTATCTTTACAGTATTCAAGTACTTATACAGTTTCATATACTATGAGCACTACATAAACCAGTCGGCTTACTTTTCTTATTTGATACAGATTACTACCTGGTCTTTTCAGCCACTCGTTTTTGCACTCAGATATATTATTTTCCCACTGTTTTCTGACTTTATAGGAGCATATACATAAACAGTACTTTACTACTGTCATTTGCTTCATGCTGTTATATTTACCAACAAAATAAGTAACATTTTCTTTTATATCTTATGTGCTATGGTGTTCTCACTCATAGCTAGTACAGTATGTGGGAAAGACTATTGCTGCCTCCTTCTTCTGTAATAAAGATACATACTGTTTCTTACTTTTTTATCTGTATGTTTTAGCATATCTTTAAGCTGTTACATACAAAGCACACTTATCATGTGCTCTACCTTAATTCTATACTTATAGCTACTGAATTATGTTGAGATAGATGCTCTTTTAACACTGTTATCTGAAACAAATGTATACAGTGCTTTTTAACAGTTGTTACTGTGTTCAAGCATATATTATGACTGTTACAGGCCAAGGCCCCCATATTCAAAGGAGATGCATGGCACATCTTGGCAGAAAAGAGAAATGTGTTGTGCAAGTCCAACAATGAGCTGCAGAGCGATATTCAAAATGGTGAGATGTGCCACCCACATGGGAATGGGCCGGTGCACAAGATAATGTATGCTGTTCTAGTGGAGGGGGCGTTCCCATGAATATGCTGCATACCGCCATATTCAGAGGGAATGTGCCCCTTGCTGGCAAGAAATGTGCAACCCAAAGATAGGCCATGAAAAGCTAACCTAAGTCAACCAGCCACCCAAAGGCAGGGCCTGAAAGGCACACAGGTGCACTGCAGCCTGCCAACCCCAGTGGTCCAGTGACACCCCCCCAGCCCCAATGCCTGACTGCAGCAGAATCTGTGCATATCCCCATTCAGGACACGGGCTGAAGCCCTCCTCCCTATCTCTATTCCCCAGTCTCACAATACTGTGTGCCGTCCAAACCCATTCAACAGTGTCAACCACCCTCCCATCCACAAATCCCAATCAGAGTAGGAATAATACCCAGTGCCCCAATCCATAGTGCAGCATTACCCACCACCCATCCCTGTCCCAAGGTAATATTATCCCAGAGGCCATTTACACAGTGTAGCAGTACCCCCTCCCATCCCCCAAACCCCGATCACAATAAACATAGCCGCAGACCCCTTTTCATAGTGTAGTGGCTCCCCACCCACTCAGGTACCCATATCCCACCCTGCTCCCCCCATCCCAGCATGTCCAGGCAGCCGGCGAGCAGCACAGCCCTCTGCACATCACCACAGCTGCCCACCGACTGCACTCTCTGAGACAGTGTACATTATACACTACATGCCCATTGAACCAATGGATGTGTAGTATATTCTGTACACTGCCACTGACAGACTAGTCAGACATGCTGGGATTGGGGAGAGCAGGGTGGGATGTGGGTACTTGAGTAGGTGGGGGGGGCCACTACACTATGGAAAGGGGTTCTCGGTTGTGTTTATTGCCATCAGGGATCAGGGATGGGAAGGGGCCAGCACCAGTGGGGTGGGGGTGTCATCTTCACTATGGAATGGAGGTATTCCTCCATTTATCTATTGTCAGGGATCACAGCTGGGGTGGGGGTCCACTAGACTACAAGGGAGATATGGTGCAGGCATCTGTACCAATTTGGGATAGGAGTTGGGAGGGGAGTGCCCTACTATGGCCTTGCAGGGCAGATGTATTATGTTTATTTATTTTACTTACTCTAAGTAATCAGGTAAGTGCACTGGTCAGCATGTGGCACAGTGACAGGGTTTGGGCGGAGGGCAGCACGGTCTCAGCACATCCTAGACAGTGCAGACATGCAAATGGTACCATAATGAGCAAGCATGGGGTCTGTTTGCTCCATGCATGCCTAATGGGTTCATTTGCATAATCTGGCTAAATATGGCCCTTGGGGGCACAGTGTATCTAAGATGCACTGACACAGCCCCCATAGCCTGTATGCAGCCCCTCCCCAGGCTGCACTGGGTGCAGTGTTGCCTGCCACCCCATTTGTGCTGCATGCCCAGGTTGCCATATTCAAGCAGGATGCAGAACCCATTGGGATAGCGCATCATTTTTAAATATGACATTCAGTTGCGAAGGCACAACTATTTGAGCGGCACATCCAGATACTCCATACAACCTCCCCTTTTAAATATGGGGGCCTGAATGTGCTATCATGTGCTGAACCTTTAATTTTGCTCTTTTCTGTATATCTTTTTTTCTTTTCACATGCAGTATAGCTGTCTGACTTTACTCTCTGTAAAGTGTTCAAAACAGTAGTTTACCACTGTTTGTTACTGGTGTCTTTCAATCTTTCTTTGCTTTATCACAGACTATTTTATATATTCAATGTTGCTTATGACTTTACCAAGCATAGTTCTAAAAACACTTAAAGAAACTGATGGCCTAGTTTTGTTGTTCAGACAGAGATACATTTTCCATTTGACAATTACATTTTCTGAGTTTTCAGCTAAAATTCTCCTTTTACTTTATATAAGAATCCCTTGATCTGCAATTACAATACTTTTGTATCAGTTTAGCCAAGGAATGGTGCATTAACTTACATAAACAGGCTTAATGCTTTCAGTAGAGTTGTATCCACATAGTAGGCAAGACAGCACTGTGTGCAAGTGGGAGTCACCTTCTTATACCCATATGAAGCCATGTGACAGCCTCTCCCTGCTGCCTAGACATTACCTAGGTAACGCATTGCCTATGGCAACCATGGCTTCCATACGGGTATATATCTGCTGAGGTGCAGTGTTGGAAATTGGGATTTATACATTAACTTACATCATTGGTTTTCACTTATGTAGTCCTTACTCCTCTTTTTAAATCCCAACAGATGTATATTTTCTTATTTTATGTCCCCACTGAGAACATGACAATATATTTAAAATGCTGAAGATTAAACTGTTTTATGTTTCATTATCCATCAGAGGTCACTATTTGAGTTTTTTTTGTGAGCATATCTTTCTTGGTGACAGTTTGTCTTTCGTATTTCTGTGTATTATTCTATCTGGCTATGGTCTCATATGTTTATTCTGTTGTATTTTAAGGGAGCATTCTTAGTGCAAACATAAGCCAATAGAGAATAGAGAGATATACTTGGTAAATAATATGTTAATAGTTTAGTTTTCCTTTTTGTTGCATTAACATTGTTTATGTTGTATTTGTGTGATTTAAATCATCTTTTTGTTATGTTGTGGTATGATATTCTTTGTGATGCCTGGTGGCATGGGTATGTAGCTATCACTGACTGCCTGTTTTTAGTCATAGGAGGGAGGTCATCGTGTTGACCTTTGTCTGCATTCATGTTTTGGGGAATATGTTAAAGTATATATGAACATAGATTAATCCCTTGCTGCCCGGCTTTGCATTCTGATCATCTGATGTGCCTCAATCTTTAGGTTTTTATAGTCTTAGCTACCAGCATGCTTGCCAGTTTGCTCCTTCATTTGGCCCCCACATTTGAGAGGGTGCTCCCAACTCCTTGATCCACCACATTTCTCTGTGTTCTACCATTTATTGTAGTCTCCTCCTCCTCTTGTACTCAGTGCTGCCCTGCCTACTATGTAGATACAACTCTACTGAAAGTATTAAGCCTGCTTACATTGAAAAAAATGGATTTTACTTTTAGCTTGATTGGCATCAAAAAAGTAATAGACGAACTACTAAAACTAGATGTGAAAAAAGCTTCAGGTTTAGATGGTATTTCTATGTTTCTGTTGAAATCTGCAGCTTCTGTAGTAGCACAACAAGTTTCTTACATTTATAATTTGTCTCTGACTACTGGAACATTTCCAAGTGCCTGGAAGAAGGCAAAAGTAATCCTGGTATATAAATCTGATAAAAAAAAATGAAATTCAAAATTATAGACCCATATCCCTACTTCCGATAATATCTAAATTTTTTGAAAAACTTGTAGGGAAGCAATTACTGACTTATTTGGAGGACAATAAAAAATACATCAATACCAGTCAGGTTTTTGTTCTAGTTATAGTACAATGACAGCTTTAATAAAGATAACCTCTGATATTCAGTCCTCACTGGATAGGGGCCACCTGGTTGGGTCCATATTTATAGATCTGTCCAAAGCATTTGATACGCTTAGTCATACAGTTTTGTTAGACATACTGAAGGACACTGGCCTCGACCAGGTGGCCCTGAACTGGTTTAAGGACTACATAATTGGCAGGACCCAGCAGGTCATGTTAGGAAAGTTTACATCTCAGTTTGCACCTGTTAAATCTGGAGTCCCTCAGGGATCAGTGCTGGGTCCTCTTTTGTTTAATCTGTATACGAACGGTGCTGGTGCCCTAATAAAAGGGGTGAGGCACCATTCATATGCAGATGATGTAATTTTGTATACTGAAGGTGTTTCTCTTCAGGAAATTCAGGAAACGCTTCAAGGCAGTTTTGACATTTTACAAGAGTATTACAAGTCACGAAATTTGATACTGAACAAAAAATCTAAAGTTATGCTTTTTGGAAATAAGCAGACAAATCGATTACAATAAATTTACTTCAAATTAAAACATTGGCTAAACACATATTAACACAGGTGATCTCGTACAGATATGTGGGAATATGATTAGACACAAATCTAAAAGGGGATTTACATATAGAAAATTTGATTAAAAGACTACATGGTAGATTAGGAGCTTTGTACAGACTAAAAAGATGTATACCAAATAAAGTTAGGGTATATTTAATTAACTCTACAATAATCCTGTTGTCTGATTACAGGGACATGGTGTATGCTGGTGCATCAAAAACTATATTGGAGAGGTTGAACATTGCCTTGAATAGATTTATAAGGTTTACTTTAGATGCACTTTGTTTGATGCACTGGCACACCGTGCATAGTGCCTTAAATTGGACTAGCTTTAAGGAGCATAGAAACTTGCATATATTGCACTTAGTTCATCAACATCTAAAACAGAAGACTCCATCTTATCCGGATGACTTGTTTCAGATATCCACATCTAGAGTAGGTTTGCGCTAAGCAAACATTTGGAATTGGTAATTCTGAAAACTAGAACGGCAAAAGAAAACTCTGCATTAACAGCGAGTGGGCCTAAACTTTGGAACGGGCCACCAGATCATCTGAAAGCAAAGATAATTGCCCCATGGTATGAGATAAAAAAAATGGTTAAAATAGAAGTCTATTAAATCAAGCGACAGTGTCCCTAGTTAAAAGAAAGCACTTTATACTGTCACTCTTTATTACTAATTTTATTACCTTGACTATTGGCTATTTTTTATGCCATTCTTAAATGGAAGATGGATATGACTGGGCTTTGCATTTTTAAAATTTGTTATGTATGTCATTGTTTATGGATAAATAATATGAGTGCGACAGAGTATTCTCTGTAAAATATGTACAGTATCTTTCTAATGTACTGTGTGTAACTTTTTATCTTTATATAACTGAAATTTTTATGGTTTGTACTGGACCCCATTGAAAATGAGTCTAACCACTTAAAAGGTTATCCTTTTCCTGAATTCATAAGGAATAAACTTTTACAACAGCAACAAATGCACCATTCCTTAGCCAAACTGATACAACAGCATTGTAATTACAGTTCAAGAGACTCATATAAAGTGAAAAGAGAATTTTAGCTGAAAACTCAGAAAATGCAATTGTCAAATGGAAAATGTATCTCTGAACAACAAAACTAGGCCATCAGCTTCTTTAAGTGTTTTTAGAACTATACTTTGTAAAGTCATAAGCAACACTGAACATATAAAATAGTATGTGATACTGTAAAACAAAGAAAGATTGAAAGATACTAGTAACAAACAGTGAACTGCTGTTTTGATAACTTTATAGACAGTAAAGTCAGATGGCTATACTGCATGTGAAAAGAAAAAAAGATATACAGAAAAGAGCAAAATTAAAGAGACAGCACATGGTAGCACATTTGGCCTGCAACAGTCATAATATATGCTTGAACACGGTAACAACAGTTAAGAAAGCATTGTAAACATTTATGTTTCAGGTAACAGTGTTAAAAGAGCATTTATCTTTACATAATTCAGTAGCTATGAGAAAGTAACACCACAGGTGAAAACAATTAAAGGAAAATAATGGAATTAAAGGTACAGCACATGATAAGTGCACTTTGTATATGATAGCATGAAGATATGCTTAAACACAGAGATAAAAGTAGGAAACAGTGTATATATTTTTATTCCAGAAGGCAGAGGCAATGAGAGTCTTTCTCACATACTGTACTCGTTATGAGTGTGAACACCAAAGCGCATAAGGTATAAAAGAAAACGTTGATTATTTTATTGGTAAATAAAAGAGTGTGAAGCAAATGACTGTAGTAAAGCATTATTTATGTATATGCTCCCATAAAGGTAAATACACAGAACAGTGGGAAAGAATCTATCTGAGTGCAAAAATGAGAGGTTTAAAAGATCGGGTAGTACTCTGTATCAAAATAAGAAAAGTAAGCTGACTGGTTTATATAGTGCACATAGTATATGAAACTGTATAACTACTTGAATACTGTAAAGATAAATTATGTTATGAAGTTAAGATACACATTTGTATAGTGCATAAAAAGGAATTGGACCAGTAGTATAAAATAAAGGTTTTTTTTCTAAATATTGATTTTGAATATAAAAATGAAAAAGAAAATATACTAAAATGCATTTGGTTTTATTCAAAAGTCCCACGTATGAAGCCATTCTGGTGAAATGTCAGGGTCTATAAAATTGGATTTTTTGAAAATGTTTGAAAATTCAAGTGGTGTCGAGTACCTCCTTTGGAGATTAGAGCTGCCAAATCCATCTTTGACCATGACTTTTCAAATACAGGCATGCTCCTCTGAAACTAACTGAAAATAAAGCAAGTGATTACCCTTGGGAAAACCCCTTTTCCTTACATTTATACATGTACATAGTTTCATATGTCCATCTTCAAATGGGACTGAGTTATAGCCTGCAAAACCTGATACCAAAATTTAAATTTCTGCTATTTTCCTCTAAATTTAAAACAACGTATCCAAATTTAACCAGAATTGATACATTTAAACTACTATATACCATGGTCATTTCTTTGGACTTCATTTTTATTCTGTAAGAAAAGTTCAGAATGCAAAATCACTTGAAAGAAAAACATTAAGAAACAATTAATCATTACTAAAAAATAACTAAATAAAGCAAAACACATATTTTTTGGGTTAAAATAATTTATTTATACCATAATACTTAACCAAGAGCTGTTTCAGAGTATTTAATAAGTTATACATTTGACTATGCTTCAAGCTAATACATCCCAACTTCAGTAAAATTACTATTTTAAATGTACCCAATTTACAGTATATGACCCCCATTTGATTTCATCACCAAAATAAAAGCCAAATGAAAAAAGTAATAGAATGTCCATTACAACTAATTTTTATGCTACAGGGTATGAAGATACAGTCAACCCCTTTAAACAGGATAATATTCAATCATTTCTGCCTCTCTTGATCAAAATCACAACCTAAATCTGGTAACTTCAGATTATTTTCAAAAAATGCTTGAGCTGCATCTGGATCTTCAAAGCGTGATGTTTTCCCTTGGAACTGGATTCACAAATGAGATGGCACTAATAAAGCAGCTGGCACCCCCACATAGTTAAACTATGATAGAATCAATAAGAATCTCTTCAGTCTGCATTGCATTTGCAAACAAAAATCAGGATACAAGTGTATTCTAAGTCCATCAAAAACACAACGCTTTTTTGTCTAACCATCTGGAGCTCTTTGTTCTTCTCAGCCTGGGTGGAGAAAGTCAATATAATATATCTTGCTCCTGCATTCTGTAATTCCACATCAGATTCCTTTAATTATTATGAGAGAGGATGAAATACAGATTCCAACCCAAGAGGAGGCCCAATTGAAAATAAAAACTGCTGACAGTGCCATTTGAACCGATCCTTTTAATACCAAATTTAAAACAGTTCCCAGGAAATCAATAAGCCTTAGATTTCTTTTTAAAATAGAATTCACCAGACATTCTAGTCTTGAAGCTTGAGCTAGTTCATGTAATGCAGCATTCACTTCTTCCTCCAAGGTTAAAATCCTAGCAGAAACAATTTTTACCTCTTGATCACTATTTTGCGTGGCTTTTTCTGTGCCTTCTGCCCTTGCCTCTGTTACAGAGCAATGAGAGGAAATTTCTGCTAGGGAACTTTCTATTCCTAAGTTAGGCTGCCTAACCTTAACCTAGAACTCCATCAAGAGGGCATGAATTGAGGCAAGAGACAGCTTGCCCTGTGCTTTAACTTTAATGCTTGCATCTACGTGTATCATTGTACTAGGAGAGCTAACTGTTCCAGTCATTCCTAGTGCCTGACTGGCCCTTGAACTGGAACACCTCTCCCCATACCTCTCAACTGTCACTGATTTTCAGGGACATCACTGATTTTGCCTCAAAATGTTACTCTCCCTCCCTAAAAATTGTATTTCCATGATCAATCAGTGGGGGTTGTAAGCACAAAATAATGTCAAACATTAAAGTTACAGACTTGCTCTTCCTTAGAAATTTCATTTTACACCAAGACCCTTATTCTACCAGCTTCCTGAGTGGATATCACTAATTTTGAAGATGTGTTCCTGATTTTGGTGCTTTGCCCCTGATTTTTTTAAGCCTTATCCCTGATTTTTGAGGCAGGAGGTTGAGAGGTATGCCTCTCCCAGCATCTTTCAGGGAAATAAACATGTCCATGGCTTTACCCAAAGACTCCATAGACAATGTCAACCTTAGATAAGGTAGAATAAAGGCATTAAGAGAGTGTTAATGTTATTTTGTTTGGCTCCTTAATAGTGGAGCCCACACAAACACACATGTTCAGAACTCAGCTCAGCAGTGCCCCTATACCCCATGGTCATTTCTGACAAAGTTCATATTTACAGCTTTAAATGGGATTGAATTAAAAGTAGTCAAACTTTCACAAAATTTTAAAATTACATTTTGCATGAATGTAAACTATGGATTTATAAACCCCTCAAACTTTAAAACTGGAGAATGCAATGCCATTAAATTTGGCAGGCTCTTAGACCTTACAAGGAGACTGTGTGTGTCAATTTTATTAATTGATTCCTGCCAGAAATTGCAAAATAACATCTGTACTTCAAGTCAAATTCCATGAATCTTTGTGAAAATTGTGGAATTTCATGAAAATTCCATAAAACTGGAATTTGCTAATTTCACTCTGCCTTTTCCAGGGGATTCTAATTTAAGGATTAGGGTATAAGAGGCAGGTAGTCCGGGGGGGGGGGGTCACCAGATTCAAGAGTTAGATACATAGTTTCAGCAAGAAATGGACAGCTGAGCTGGGCAGCACACCAGTGGAAGACCCCCCATTTGGAGCAAGGAAGCACAGAGTGTCAACAATTCCAACCTGAATGCAGGATATATAAGGATCAGACCCAGTAAATTGATGATCCAGTAAGCCTGATGTATGTGAAAGCTTGGGACTTAGAGGTACTCAAAAATATGTAGTGGGGGAAGACAATGTCTGGGGCACCAGGGAGGAAGAATTCTGACTAATCCAACAGGAAAGGTTGAAAGGAAAAGGAATAGGTGACTCATGTTTTATGGGATTTTGTCACTGTAAAGAATAAAGAGGATATCAATGAAATCAGTAGTTTTACTAAATCAATCTGATTATGCCAAGTAGGGGTTGGGGGCAAAATAGTCACCCAGAGACTAGCAGCAGCACTGTAAAAAGCTCAGCCCAGTTTATCAAATGAATTAGTAATATAAACACATTGTGAATGTTAAATTCCACAAAGGAATTGTGGATGCATCTTCTGTATGCTACCATAAATATTTGAGAAAATGTTACCAATATTTTTTTTTTGTTTGCTGTTTCCACTGAAAATGTTAAACTGCCAAACCAATGTATCCAGTTGTGCTAAACATCAGGATACACTGGCATTGGATATTCATGTCAATATTTCCTAGCTCGTTCCTGAAAATAGGCATAATACTTGTCTAGTGTACTTACCCAGTAAACAAAAGCTAAATAAATAAATAAAATAAATGTTAAGTCTGTGCCTGTAAGAGCAGAGAAGTTGCAAAAATCTACATTTTTGAGAGTCTTCACAAAACTCTGCAAATATTTACATAGTAAAAGTTTGAACACCTGTAATTTAAAAGGCTATAATGCAGCAGCCCAGTGGCACAGAGGGCTGAGGTGCTGTGCTATGCACCTTACCTCGTACCACACTGGTCACCTGAGTTCAGGAGTGAGCGTGGGTCATCGGAGGAGGGTACGGAGCTGAATAGAGTGGCTGGACAGCAGCTCTTCTCTCCGGGGAGGACTCACTGCATCTCTTGGCACAGGTCTGCCCCCTGGTGGAGGCCAGGAGTGGAACAGCCAGAGGGGGCACAGGCATTAGGCCATGGGGTGAGCAGATGGGGCTGTAGTACACATGCATGCCTCCACATGCATGAGTCTCTACTCCTGGGGCCCCTGGGTTAAAGGGAGAAAATGGAGGAGAAAATTCTCCGGTGGCAGGATGAAGCCCCCCCCCCCACAGGCACTGCTCCCGGGCCGAGCATAAGAGTAAGCCCCGGTAATTCCGGAAATTGGAGCTGGGGAGGCTGGTCAGGACGAAGGGTGCTCCCAGGGACAGGAGATAAATCAATCAAAAAAAAAAGTCTATTATCCAATTATCTTCATATTTAGAAGATTCTATAACAATTACAAAAAGGTTTCTCATGCTAATTTGCACATGTCTCACTCCGATGGTGCCTGTGTTATATGCAGATAAAATGTTTCATGAAATTTCCTGAAAAAAAAAATAAATAAAATAAAGTGACAGAATTTGAGCACATATAATTTTGAGACCATGCATTACAATGTCATAAAATTTGGTACATTGTTAGAACTCCTATCATTATGTAATCATGCCAAAATTAAGATATTCACAGCAGGAGGGTCATGTCAGATGAATCTAATAGATTTCTTTGACTGGGAGACCAATGTGGTAGACCAGGGAGGGGCACTGGACATGGCCTACCTAGACTTTAGCAAGGCATTTGACACAGTCCCACACAAAAGATTAATATACAAGTTAGCCAGCCTTGGAGTGGGCCCCAAGGTGGTAGCCTGAGTTAGAAAGTGTCTGGACAACAGGATACAGAGGGCAATAGTAAACAGAGTTTACTCTGAAGAAAGAGGGGTTACTAGTGGGGTACTGCAGGGTTCAGTACTGGGACCGGCCCTCTTTAATGTCTTTATAAGTGACATTGCAGAGGGACTGGAAGGAAAAGTATGCCTCTTTGCAGATGACACAACGATCTGCAACAGGATTGATACAGAAGGTGGGGTGGAGAGGATGCCAAGGGACTTGGCAAGGTTAGAGGAATGGTCAAATATATGGCAGCTTAGATTCCATGCAAAGAAGTGCAAAGTAATGCACCTGGGAAACAAAAATCCAGGGGAAGAGTACTCAATGAGGGGTGAGATAATAACAAATACAGAAATGGAAAGGGACCTGGGGGTAGTCATATCAGATGACCTTAAGGTGGGAAAGCAATGTGAAAAGGCAGTAAGGAGGGCTGGTGGGATACTGGGATGCATAGGGAGAAGCATCAGCAGTAGAAAACAGGAAGTTGTTATCCCTCTGTAGAGACAGTTGGTGAGAACCCATCTGGAGTTCTGCGTCCAGTTCTGGAGACCCCATCTCCGCAAGGACATAGGATGGAGGCTGTCCAGAGGAGGGCAACTAAAATGGTTCAGGATATGCACCAGAAGACATACAAAGAGAGATTAAAGAAGCTTAATATGTATACACTCGAGGAGAGGAGGGAGAGGGGGGACATGATAGAAACTTTCAAGTACATCAAGGGAATCAGCAGAGTCCAAGATGGTAGCATCTTTCAGAAAAAGAGATGTGCAAGAACAAGGGGGAACAATTTGAAGATAGATGGGAGAACAGCTCAAAGGTAATGTGAGGAAGTATTTTTTCATAGAGAGGGTTGTGGATACATGGAACAGCCTTCCTGAGGAGGTAGTGGACTTAAAAACAGTGGGTGGATTCAAGAATGCGTGGGACAGTCTTAAGGCAATTCTAGTGGGGGGTAGGAGGCAGTAGGTTGTTGGTTAACTAGGATTTGCAGCCTATGCATTAGATAGGGAAATGGGCAGACTAGGTGGGCCAAGTGGTCCTTATCTGCCATCAAATTCTATGTTTTCTATGTTTCTATATCTGGCCCAAAAGATGGCTGAGGTATATGAAGATAAATATATTCATGACATTTCCCACAAAAAATATAAGGACAGACTTTGAGCACTTATAATTTTGTGACACTCCATTCTAAATTTATGATATTTGGCACATCATTGGCATTCCTCTGAGAGAGTAAGAATGCTGACCTTCAGAGCTCTAGCACAAATCATGGCTAGGATATGAACAAATTAATACATTTTAAAAATTCTGCAACATTCCAATGAAATGTCATTGAAATTCTGCAAATTTTGAATTTTTCTCATTCTGCACAGCTCTAGGCAGCTCCACTTCTTCCCCTCTGCTTATCTGCTCAGGTGTACCTCAGGAGTCTGTCCTGGGTCCTATTCCTTTTTCCATATTCTTGAATGACCTTCCCGCTGTCTATTCCTATGCATCCATTCATAGGTATGCTGATGATACAGTTATGTTTGCATCTGACTCCTCATCTCACGATCTTACTTCACAGTTTCTGCTAGATTTTGACAATGTTCTGCATTGGTTTACTTCTAACCAACTATACTTCAATGCCAAAAAAGTCTCCATAACTTTTGGTACCCATCAGAGGCTTTCTAGACTTGTTCCCTCCGTTATTTTCACACCCTTGTTGTACTATTATTGAGAATGTTTTGTCATGTAAGTACCTTGGTGTCTGGCTTGACTGCTATCTTGATTTCTCTCTTCATGGACCCTATTCATGAACATGGGGGGGTATGCCAAAAGGCACGTATCCCCACCCTCGCAGCTCCACACCCACGGAAGATCCACGCAAGGACTGCATTTATGAACACTGGTCCATGCCCAGTTCCCTTACACAGCCCCACCTCCCTGGCATGCAGGTTTGTGGGGACAGGCAGGTGTGGAGCTGCAGACCTGGGAAGGCAGCCAGTCAGCTACCCATCCTGGGATCCTTGTTGGATCCCTTGTGCCCATTGGGCGCCATGATGTGTACAGGCATGAATGCACCCACAGCACCGAGGAGTGAGGGACCCCCAAATAACAGTCCCCCAGCCCTCCCAATGTGCCCCAATGGTAAGGGCGGCCACAGTGAAGGGTCCGTTGACCTCCACCATCCCCACCACGACCAGCAGCAGCATCCTGGGGGAGCACGTACCAGTTTCTGGAAGACCTAGCTCTTTCCCACCTGTGCAAGGCACCTGTGCCTTTGTGAATGGAGTGTAGTGTAGACACACCCCCCCACACCAGTCCCTAGCCCTCCCCCAAGTGGAGCTGCTCAGTTGGCTGGTGTGCCAGCCATGTGGGGGATGTAGCAGGGACATGAATAGCATGTGGGGGTGCAGTGTGCATGGCAAGGTACTGGTGTCCTGTGAGCTGGGGTTACGTGGCGCATAACCCATCTGCACCTTTTGTGAATAGGGCCAATTGATGCCATTCACCAAAAGCTTCACCCCAAGCTTAGTGCACTTTATATGAATAATGCGAGTATCCTGCTTCCTATATGCCATGACATTGTTTTAAAAATGACCCTCCTTCTGTTTGATTATGGTGATATAGTCTACAACTGTGCTCCTAAATCTACCCTTGCCAGATTTGACCTGCTTTTCAACTCTTTGTGGTGTTTTACTTTAGATTGTTTCAATGTACTCACCACTGTTCACTCTACTCTGCTTTTTCTCTCTCCCCTTTCTTGATGCCAGACTCCTTTCCCATTGTGCCTCCTTTTTATCTAAATTCCTGTTTGGTTCCCTTCCTTCCTACCGTACTTTCCTCTTAATCTCTCCTTTAGGTTCCTGCTATCCTTTTCATAATATTACTTCTGATTTCCTTACTATCCCTTCTAGGAAATCTTCAGCAGGTCAATCTGCTGTCTCTTTCCCCTTTCCTAAATGTTGGTCCACCCTTCTCTTGTCTGTTCTTTCTGCCTCTTCAGTTTACTCCTTTAAGTCTCTCTTTCCTTGACTTATTTTCTCCCTCCTGCAAATGTCCTTGACCCGCTTCCTTACCCCTCCACTAACTTTGTTCTTGCATCTGTTTTCCCCTTACCTATGAATATATGATTAGATTTGTATCAACATTTTCTATTACAAAATTATTATTGTAAATGCTTTATATTATGTTCCCCATCCCCTTCCCCAAGGACACATCTGGAAACAAGCTGATACCAGCTCAGTATGTCTTTCTTGGTGAAACTTTTTGAAATAACTAAAATAAATAAATAATGACAATAACCCTGATTCTAAGGGAGAAAAAGAGAAACACCTCAACTAAGACCATAATCTTGGATTTCAGGAGGGCGGACTTCAGGAAAATGGGTGAAGTGCTATGGAGCCATTTAGTAGGAATCAGAGCAGATATGGGGGTGGACCAAAGATGGTCCATCATTATGGAAGGAACACTGCTTGTCACCGATGAGTGCATTAGGCTCAGGGGGAAGAACACAAAGGCCAGAGCACCCAGCTGGTTCAGTTCTGGGGTTGCCCAGGCAGTATGGGAAAAGAGGTTGGCCTATAGAAAATTCAAGAAGACCAAGAGAGAGGTGGATATGCAAAATTACCTAAGGTTCACTAGTGAAGCAAGTAAGAAAGTCTGATGAGCAAAGGCACAAAAGGAGCTTAAGATAGCTGAAGGAATTAAGAAGGGAGAGAAGGCATTCTTTCACTATATAAGTGAGAAAAGGAACAATAAGAAAGGAATTGTTAGGCTTAAGAAAGGGGTGGAGTGGGTGGAGGATAATGGGGGAAAGCAGAGATACTAAATAAATACTTCTGTTCAGTCTTCACCAGGGAGAATGATGGAAAAGTGCCTTCAGAAGGAAAAAGAGGAGCAGGGGGGAGAGGAACACAGATGTAGTGATAGAGGAGAATAGAGTGAGGGAATGGCTGCTGGCATTGAAGGTGGACAAATCACCAGGCCTGGACAGAGTACATCCATGGGTGCTAAAGGAACTGGCTGAGGAGCTGGTAGAGTCACTGGCAGACCTATTTAATAGTTCATTTGAGACAGGCATAGTACTATGGGACTGGAGAACAGCACATGTAGTGCCACTCCACAAAAGCAGTCCCAAGGATGACCCAGGGAATTACAGACCATTCAGTCTAACCTCTATTGTGGGCAAGCTCATAGAGACCATACTAAAGGAAAGGTTGGTGGAATATCTAGAGGAGCATGATCTCCAGGATGCAAGGCAGCATGGGTTCATGGGGGGAGGGGGAGATAGTGTCAAACAAACCTGATTGACTTCTTTGACTGTGTCACTAAGACAGTAGACAGGGGCCAAGTGGTAGACATCCTCTGTCTTGATTTCAGCAATGCCTTTGACTCTGTGCCCCACAAAAGGTTGATCAGAAGTTGGTGGATCTTGGGGTTGGAGGAAAAAATGGCCAGATGGGCGGAAAACTGGCTGAGGGACAGAACCCAGAGGGTGGTTGTGGGGGGAGAGTTATCTCGCTCCAGAGAGATAACCCGTGGTGTCCCGCAGGGCTCAGTGCTGGGGCCTGTGTTGTTCAATGTCTTCATCAATGACATTGGGGATGGCATTAAGGGCAAAATGTGCCTATTCATGGATGACACCAAGCTCTGTGGGAGAGTGGACACAGCTGAAGGGATACAGGACCTACAGGAAGATCTAGAAAAGCTGGGGAGGTGGTCCAGGATCTGGCAGCTTGGCTTCAATGCCAAGAAATGCAGAGTTATGCATATTGGAGCCAAGAATCCCAGGACAGAGTGGGTGGAGTCTGAATATCTGCATCAGAGGAGGACAAGGACCTAGGAGTTATGATCACTAGTGACCTGAAGCATTCCACACTGTGCAAGAAAGCAGCAGAAAAGGCAAACAAGATGCTGGGATGCATATCTAGGGGGATCAGAAGTAGGAGAGAAGAGGTTATGCTGCCCTTGTACAGGTCACGGATAAGGTTGCTTCTAGAGTATGGAGTTCAGCACTGGTGCCCACATCTCAAAAAGGACATTAACCTGTTTGAGAAGGTCCAGAGGAGGGCTACAAAGATGATAGTCAGTCAACAGGGTAAGGCATATGAGGAGAGGTTGAGGGCACTGCACATGTACTCCCTGGAAGACAGGAGAGAGAGAGAGAGAGACAGAGAGAGAGAGAGAGAGGGGACATTATTGGGATCTTCAAGTACTTGAAAGGGATAAATAAGGTTGATAAGGAGAGTCTTTTTAAGCTGAATGGCAACCATAACATGAGGGTGCATAGTCTTAAGCTGGAGGGTGGGAGGTTTATGAGGGATGTCAGGAAGCACTTCTTCACAGAGAGGGTGGTGGACACTTGGAATGCGCTGCTGGAAGAGGTCATCTCACTGAAGACAGTGGACAGCTTAAAGAGAAGCTGAGATAAGCATGGGGGAAGGTAAAGATCATGGGTAGGAAGGCTGGGAGGAGTGGGGAGGAGGGCAGAGACATTAACTCAAGCTGTGGACCCTGCAATATGGGCAGACTTGATAGACCAAATGGTCTTCTTCTGCTGGCTTCTTCATATGTTTGTATGTTTGTACATTGGTTGTTTAAGCCTCACCCCTTCCCCTCATTTTCCTTCCCCCAGCAGACAGTAACCACACCACTATTTGAATTTGAATGGCCACAGCCATATATTTATTAACAGACATAGTGCATTACAAATATGATGCATGCTGGAGGGAGTCTCTCATCAGGACACCACCATGCCATCTTTAACCAAGATGGAGAAAGCTGAAACCCCCCGAGCATGGCTCTTCCATGTAGCAATGTTGGATAAATGCGTAAGCGAGTACCTTCTGCTGTCCAACCTAGTTGCTGCACCAGACAGCCTTCCTCCACACTTGCAATGGAGATCATGGATCTCCTTCAGGGAACCTCACACCGTGGCCTGTCATGGCAGACACCACCACTGTGGAATGGTGTAATCCAGGTGAGCTTCAGCTCATTGATGCTAGGTGCAACCCTCGCCACTCCCTGTGGTCGCCCATAAGAGAAGCATCAGTCCATACAGGGTGAAGGTGCCCTCCTTCCTCTACCTCAGAGGTGAACAGATCTGACCCCACATGAGGCAAATATTAAAGAGACTCTCTACACACTTACAATGAGTCTGCGATGATGATATAGCTTCACTCAGCTGTAATCCAGGATAGGCTAAATGAGTGGCCTAATGATGGTCTACTTTACCACAGAGTCTTGCAGTTCTGCAGTTTTTGTACTGTGACTGTCTTTCTCTGGCTGCAGAAGTGCTGACCCAACTGGGGCCATTGCTTCTACATTTGGAAATACTGTTGTAATTTCAGTTTATGACTTTATTGGTGTGAGCCAAACTTGAATTAAGAAAAAGGGCACAAACAGGAACAAAGGGCAGGGGGATTTAAACCCCCTAAAACACAGATGGGAGACTGTAGTAAGAGGAACTCACAAGAGGATCATAGCAGGGCTCAGAACAGAATCGGAGGGAGGACAGAGGAATGCTGTGAGAGCTAAATAATTTGTTTTATTTATTTATTTATTTATTGTATTAATAGTTTATTAGATCTTATACATTATAGCACAACTTTACCAACAATGACACATACCAGTCAGGTGTCCCACCAAAAGGAAACTTATGTAGTACTAGGATCCCCCCCAAGAAAAAAAAACACAAAACCAACACAATCATCCTGTTTGTTGACACCATACAAATTATAACCAATCAATGAAACTTCTGCAATGATCAACCAAAATGGTAACTGAGTCCAATAGACACAAACATACCAGTGCCTAAGAATAATAATATGAACAATGAAAAGCAGTGAACATACTGAAAAAGAAACAAACAAACAAGATAGATAAAAAACAAAGAGTGGAAAACTGGTTAATATTAGGGAATAGGTACCACTCAACACAGGGAACCTCCTTAATCAAGCACTAGCAAATGGCCAGCTTGTAAGGAAACAGAGCAAACGGTTCCCCAATTAAAAGTAAAGCAACACCCCAATTAGGCCTCAAATCACTTATAGAAACAGAAAAGGAGAAGAGGGCTCTCCCACTGACTTAACAAAGTTCCAGCCTCTATGGCAGATATGGGCCTCATACCTTTTCAAACAATACCCATTTGCCTGCAGCTATGTATGATAACCTCTCCAAACACACCAGTCTGTGCAAACTGTATTCCCATTCATCAATGGTCACAATCTCCTCTGACCTCCATTTCTGGTAGATCAAACATTTTGCCTCTGTAATAGCTGCCATTAACTTCAGGCATTGAAACTTAAAGAGGAGCAAGAGCTTGTTAGTGTTTCCCAATATTATGAGTATGAGATCTAGGGGAACCTGACCCTGCAATACTGACTGTATTTTAACTCACAGTTGTTTCCACCAATTTACCAACTTAGGACACTCCCAAAGAATATGCAATAACTTAACCTTAGACTGAAGAAACCTCCAACACAAGTCATTGTCTACCAGATTCATTTTCTTTAATAAACCTGCCATTCTGGTCCAAAAATGGAAGGTCTTCATCTGTATTAGCTGGCCCCCTATATCCTTTCCAAAACCATAAGCATTAGCCCAGCAACAAACCCACTCCTCCTCCCACAATTGATAGCCCAATAACTTCTCCCACATGACTGGTATAAAAGTTTGCCCTACAGCGAGCAGAATTCAGAAAAGCAGCCGTATTGCTAGCTGTTGCTATGTTGGAATTTACTGCTGAATGAAACTTATGTTTTAAACCTGTGAATAGTGTGAAACATTGACTTACTCATACTTGTGGAGCCCTGCAGCACTTGTTAGCAGGAACAGGGGCTGTAGTTCAGTATACATATTGAAACTACAACTCGTAGCATTGCATACTAATTTCTTTCTGCTGGAACTCCAGTCTGTTATTTATTTGTATTAGAACACTATTTTGGGGCTGAATCCCTAGTTTTATTATATTTTAGAAGATGTAGTGTCACTATGTTGATCTGTGACCCCACGAGTTCACTCCAGGTCACGTGACCAGCATAAAAGTCTGTCCTGAGGCGAGCAGGGTGAGCGTGTGTCACCATGCATGAAGGCAGCACAAAGTCATGTGTCTGCACATGTTTTGTGTGTTTGGAGGGTTGGTAGGTACACTGTTATTGTAACAAACACCTAAACAAGGTAAGCCTACATGCAGTAGGTGAGCTACAACTGTCTACAGCCTATATACATTTAAAAAATCAATATGACCGAGAGCAGTATAATTATCAATGGGTGGGTCGGGCTAAAATGTGTATCTTGCCTGATGTACTGCTTTGATACTCAGAATACGTCAAATAAAGAATTCAGTTGCTTTAAGTGTGTACTAAATAGAGACATGGCTCTGGAAATTACCCTTTTTATCTCCAGACTGAATGTCCTAGAAAAAAAACATATTGAAATGTCTAATAGAATGTCTAAAACTGCACTAGTAAATACCTCTAGTACACAAACTGATGTATGTACCCAAACAGATTCTGTTGCAAATTTCTCCACTAGTAATCTTTTAGAAAACACTAATGCCCCCTTGTTGTATCACAAGAAAAGAACTAGCGAGGAGGATGATCCTATTGATACCGAAAATATTTGTTATCAAGTGCAAAGTAACAAAGCTGCAAAGAAAGGTAGAAAAGCTGTGAAACTTGACACAGCACTTTACAACTTCTTTGACCCATTAACTGACTTTAATGATGATGGTAATTTACCTATTACTTCAATAGAGAGGCCCATACCAACTGCAGATAATAGTACTGTGGTGACAACAACTGAGATAAGCCCTAACCCAGTAATATTTCGGGAAATACAGAATGCACCAGTTGATTTAATGGATATGGGGGGAAATCACTGAATCAGAGGCTACACAAATGTATGTATTAGGAGATACCATAATAAAACAACTTGACTGGCCAATTTGTGAACCTGATAAAAGAAATAAAACTGTTTCCTGTTTTAGAGGAGCCAAAATTAGGGATTTAACTAGAATGGCAAAACAAATCTTGTAAAATAGTGGCAAACAATCTTTAGTAATAATACATGCTGGGGCAAACAATATTTGGAGCCAAATATCACAATCTATCAAAGAAGAATATGTTGGAGTTACTAACATCCTGGCTGAGAAGAACTATCAGATAGCCTTCTCTGAAATCCTCCCTGTACCAAGAGCTGACCCCCATGCTAACAATAAAATGAAACAACTAAATAATTGGCTACGTAAATGGTGTGTTAGGCAGAATACTGGCTGCATTACACATTGGGAAGAATTTCATAACAGAAGGGATCTAATTTTCAAAAATGGTTTGCACCCCAGCAGATCGGGATAGATTCTTTTGGGGGAAGCATATTAATAAATACATTTCCAAAGTGTTAAACTAGAGGTGGGGGGAAGGTGCAATAAACTCCTTTATGTATCTTATGTAATTAAGAAACCTAAAATTTCTAAAACTAATCAAACAGATAACTGTCCCTCAAACAAGAAAAATAGTTCAGAATTAAACAACTTACTCCTTAACACTAGGAGCCTAAGAAACAAAATGGGAGAATTACAATGTCTACTAATGAAGGAAAACACTGACATCTGTGGGGTGACAGAAACTTGGTTTCAAGACTCTGACTGGGGTCATGACATTTTGGGTTATACTTTAATATCAAAAAAATGTACTCATAGTAAGGGAGGTGGTGTCATTCTGTACGTCAGAGATAACCTAAAATGCCACACAATAAATAATACAGATCTCTCAGAAACAAAAACTGAAACTATCTGGGTTAAAATCCAAAATAGTAATAATTGGCTTACCATTGGTCTATGTTACTGACCCCCAAACCTTGACATAACAGCTAATGACATTTTTATGAAGACCATTGAGAATATAGACATTTGTGATGATTTGCTTATCGTGGGAGACTTTAACTTGCCCAATATCTCTTGGCACTCTCTTCAAAGAAAAAGTTCACTTGACACCAGGGTTAGAAAAAATTGGATAGCCCGACATCCCGGACTATCAGATTTTTAACTGGGACAAGCATTTTCTAAGTCCCAACTAGTCCACGGACAAGTGCTGCCAGAGCTTTAAAAAATACCTGGTTCAGTGGATGCTGTTCTCTTATTTTGCCAGCAGGGTGCGCCGAGTCCAAGTTGCCAACAACAGTCTGTTATGTGACCTACTGGATCACTGATCAGGTGATCAGGTGTATCGCCAATGTGTAGGGAGGGAGCGAGCCTAGTGGTAGAAAAGCCGCCAGAGAATCCACGGAGTTACAGAGAGGAGCTGGAATAGCAGTGAGTATTTGGCAGGTAATACAGCAAATGGTATGATCTGCCAATATAGAGTACCAGAACCCTATTGGCTGTGGCGGTGAAGCTGGGGGTTTGACAGACTGTTCTCTCTCCTTGGCACACTAGCAACGGCACTTGCAGTCTGACTCAAAGAGAGAGAGAGAGAGGATCACAGTCAGTGCGTAGAGAAACAAATTGCCAAATTTAGCTGCAGAGACAGTCACAACTCACTGACGCTGAGCACTGGAGCAGCATTTGATTTGCAGCATTTATTGGGTAGAAAGAAATAATTATAAGGTTAAAGGCAGGGAGAGAGGGAGGGTGTCGGTGATTGCATGGTGGTGAGATGGGGAAGGGCGGGAGGTGGGCAGGACTCAGGCGGCCTACAGCAGGGACTCAGTACAGTACCAGACACCATGAGGAGTCTCAGGAGAGAGACCTTGCTGATCACTGGTGTAGTGGTGTACTCTGCTGCCATTGTGTGAGCCTAAAAAAAAAAAGATAAATAACTTAATAACAGTTTGTGTGGAGAGGTGCATTGTATTGCTTGGCTGGCTTGGCTAGTAGCTTACTGCCTACCCCGAGGGAAAAAATAACTTTCAACTACCAGTATCAGCAGCAGCTAAGCCTGACCAGACAGACTAATCTCTGACCACCACCAGTACTGTGGGGGAAAGGAGGGAGAAAAAAAAAACAGATAGTAAAGTAAACTGAATTGAGCAAAATAAAAAGGCAGAAAAAGTGTATTGAGCATTCATGCATTGTGCCCAAGACAAACAAAATAAGGAATAACTTATTAGTCTAGTACTAACTAGAGTACCTACAAGACCAGACCACCAGGCCGTCTCATACCAGTAGAGGACTACAGTACTGTGAGGTGCTATTGGGAGTGTGGAAAAAGGGGTGACAAGGGTTGATTAATTTGTTGTCTGCCCTATCTAATATCTATTCACTGTCCAGACCAGTCCACTCCTACAGCAGACACAAAAACAAAAAAAGAAACAAAAGCAAAAAAAGATGGTAAAGAAAAAGAAAACAAAAGAAACCTAGTTGTCTTGAGTGTGGGGTGTGCTGCTGGGAGCAGTTGAAGAGGGAGCTTCAAGCAGGTGTGTGGTTATGGTGTGACCTGCCCCCCGCCCAGTGTCCTGTGGCCGGCTGGCTAAGTTTGTGACACATAAGGAAATTAAGAAGGAAGCTTTTAAACAAAAAAAAAAGGATTTTACAGAATGTAACAGAAGCCTAACTAAACTAACTACTGTGTGTACTGTAAAGGCAAAGTGTGAACTAAAAACCAGAACTTAACTGACCCTCTTAACAGTAAAGCAGTAAGAGGAGGAGATTAAAGTGTCTAGTCACAATAGTTCTCAAGTGTCTGTGAGTGGTTGAGTGGTGTGAGTATCGAGTGTGTCAGGTGGTTAGTAGGGACAGTCACTCACTGTGGTGGGACACTGGCACACAGGGACAGGGAGGGCTGGGGAGTATGTGACTGACTGGCTGGCACGGGACAAAGTGCACAGTGCAGTCTCAGTGTGAAAAATGGTAATCAAAAGAAAAAAGTAAGCAGTGAAGTATAAGCACTAAGTATCAAAGCAACATTGTCCTGGTCCTTCCTAATACTTAGTATAGCTGGCTGCTGTGCTGTTGCTATTCCCTACCACTCTTCCATGGCCTTCCTAACTGACTGAGTCTCCCCTCCTGAGTTTGCACTGCTTAGTTATGCCACAGCCTGTAAGACTTTAGTGTCCGATATCTCTTTGTCTCAGTGTTCTCCCTGGCTCCCATTGTCTGTCTAGACGACCACCAGTGGAAAAAAGACACAGCACACGGTAACTTTAATAGAATAACATTTAATTATTATCATCATCACAAAAAAAGTAAGCAAATCACTAGAGCAGACTAGCAGAGCAAGCCAGACATAAGACATTCAATATGCAGAAGAGTAGGCAGCAACAAACATCATTATCCCTCTGGTCAGCAGCAGCTGCAGCAGCACCATCCTCAGGTTCTTCTAATACACAAACTACGTCTTCCACAGAATCAGATGAATGTAATAAAGAGTCTGCTGCAGCAAGTGCATCTGCATCTGTGGTACTTGATAGAACAGCTGATTTAAGCAGTGAGGCCTTAGCTGAGCCTGTAGCCCCTATATCACTGCCAAAGAAACGCAGTTAAGTACCTGATGAGGAGGTGCATGAGAAAAGAATTAAAGACAAAAAATATGACCAAGAAAAGAGGGCTAGGCTGTTTCAGCCTCATTGGTTGACCACTTACAAATGGTTGAGATACAATGGAAAAAAAGGATTGTTTAGTGCTCACCAGCTTGTGATTGCACCTAATAGCAACCTTTGCAAGGTGCAGAAAATGCAAGTTTTATTGCTAGTTAGTGTTTTTCTTTTTAAATTAGAGGTGGGAGTTTGAGATGCTGTCTGACCCTATTCAGCACTTCTGGGGCGGCTCCCGTATATACTGAAGGAGCCCGGCAAGCAGGGTGAGCTGAGCAGGGTGTGCTTGGAGATGCGCGCAGAGACACGCTTGTCTGCACATGTTCAGTATGTTCTGAGGGAGCTGCAGGAGATTGTGGTATCAGGAAAGGTGAATTTCAGCTACAATACACGTAGTTTTGTATGTAGATACATTGCTGAGTGCCTTTCCTTCACAAATATTTGAAAACCTGTTTTCTGACATTGTGTGTATACCCATTAAATGGCCCAATTAAAAGCTAAGACAATTGTTGCTGAGGGGTTGCAGTGTGTTCAGTATTATATGATAGATATATCCACAACTACAGAAGAAACTGCAGAATATATATGTCCTAAGTATGTAGAAAATAGCATTTTAAGGCAAGCAGGGGCCCTATTTCACAATAGGCTGTCTGATCTTTAATCCAGCCAAAATTTAATAAAGGCAAGATTCAACGCTTTACATAAAACCCCTGTACAAAATTTTGTGGATGTTTTAGAGCCAAAAAATACATCTCAAAATGTGGATGTTTCAGGGCCAAAGATAAATCTCCAAATAAGTTAAACAACTCCATCTTACAAAATGAGTCAAGTGATAAACCCTATGTTAGAAATAATAAAAAACGCTCTAGGAAAAATGCACATACTGATAACACGGATGAGCAATGGTATGACGTTCAAAGTCAATGTGTTTATAAAAAGTACTGCAAGGCTTCACATATCACATTGCCTATCAGCAATAGGTTTGAAGTGTTTAATCAAGCTGACAATATAGATTTAATTGATATGGATAAAGGAGTGTCTGTGCCAAATGAACCAATTGAAACTGCAAATAAAGGTTTTGCCAATATGTTATTATGCCCAGATGTACTTGAGGATACTTACTCTACTTTATTAGGTACTCCACCTCCACTGGTAGCTGAACCCCAATCTAGTGCACATACTGACCCTGAAATTTCACATATGTTGATTAATATTAATGATAATTTACATGGGTCAAATAGGCAGGTTTTTGTTATTGGGGATTCCATGTTAAAGCACCAAGATAGAGCCATTTGCAATCCTGACAAGGAGCATCGTATCTGCTCAAGTTTTAGGGGAGCAAGAATAGCTGACATCACGTATATGGCTCCAAATATTTTGGTAGATGGAAGTTCAAAACCTCTAGTAGCATTACATGTTGGTACTAATGATTTCATGCACTCCTGTCCCTTGGAAATAAAAAAGGATTTGGTGGGTCTTTCGAGTATTTTAGTAGAACGAGGATGTGAAATAGCATTTTCTGACATTTTACCAGTTCCAAGAGCATCAATTAAATATAATAACAAAATTCGAATGTTCAACAACTGACTTCATGTACGTTGCCAGAGACAGGGGCAGATATGTATTACTCACTGGGAAGATTTCATTGGTAGAACGGATCTTTACAGTAAAGACAGGTTACCTCTGAATTATAATGGTAATTCATTATTAGGTGACCATATCCTCATGTATATAAACAATCATTTAAACTAATTGAGTTAGGGGAGGGACTGGTATTCCCCCCCCTCCATGTAGGCTACCTGTTGTAAAGACCAAGTCAAGTTCATTAAAAAGTTCATATCCGCCTTCATGTAGGTTGCCTGCTACAAAGGTTAATTCAAGTAAATTAAAATGTCTATTTTAATGTACACAGCTTACATAATAAACTTGATGAGTTAAAAGTCACCCTTATGATAGACGAGGCAGATATTGTTTGTATTTCAGAGACATGGGGAAATGACAAGTCAAATTGGGACTTATCCCTTCCTGGATATACCTTACATAAGTGTAATAGAAAGGAAAGAAAAAGAGGTGGTGTTGCTATCTTTTTAAACAGTGACCTACAAGCTGTTGATATTTCCAAGCAAATGAAAAAATCAAGTGCTATTACTGAAACTATATGGATCAAAATACTAGTTAACAATTTACAATGTATTATCTTGGGGGTTTGTTATTGCCCACCTAGTGCTTCTAGTGCTTACTTGGACATTATCATCGAGGAAATAGAAACTGCCTGTTCAGTGGGTGAAATTATCTTGACTGGGGATTTTAATCTACCAGATATTGATTGGGACAAAATGACTGCCACATCCATATCAGGGACTAAGATTATCAACATATGTGCACAGTGTGAATTGGCTCAATGAGTTAACTTTCTGACCCGTGGTTCGAATTTACTGGATCTTGTTTTGCATAGCATATCATTGACATTAACTGATATCTCTGGGCTTCCTCATATTAAAAACAGTGATCATTGTACTATTGGGTTTCTTATAGCACATGTATCTATAGTGGCACCCTGTAATACTACAATCTATCTATACAATAAAGCTGATATTAACATCATAAAAAGCAAATTAGATAATGTGGACTGGTCTCACATATTTAACACCAATATGACAGAAGAATATTATGAGGTTTTACACAACAACATAATTGATTTGAGGAACAAATATGTTCCATCCAGACAAAAATCTTCTTCATATAATTTAAAACCAAAATGGATGACCAACGATATAATTAAACTTAAAAAAAAGAAGGATAAATGTTATGTGATTTATCTAAAATTGCATACACCAGCTAACTGAAGTTTATTTTTGGACATCCCCAAAAAATTTAAATACAGTATACGCAGGGCAAAAAGAAAGTGTGAGATAAATTTAGCTTTAACTGCATGTAACTATAACAGTAAACCTTGTATGCATACATAAATTCCCTAAAGAAATATGTTTTGTAAAATTGGTCCCATACAAAAAAATGATAAATTAGTGTGTAACCCACGTGATATGGCAAATCTGTTTAACACCAGTTTCTGTAGTGTGTTCCAAAACCATCATACTAATGGGACTCTTGAGCTCCCCTTGGGTGACTACATATTTATAGCTACATCTGATATTCTTACTAAATTAAAAGATAAAACTAGCACTTCCCCAGATGATATTCCAGGACACTTATTATATCTTTTAGTCGATAGTCTGGCCACTCTCTTGACATTTTTGTCTGAATATTGTTTAAATCATGGTTTTGTGCTGGAAATATGGAAAACTGCTTATGTGATACCCATTCATAAAAAAGGATCAAGAAATGAATGGGAAAATTATAGACCTATATGCTTGACATCACCGATGTGTAAGATCCTGGAAAGTCTTATTAAGGACCTGTTAACTGTTACCTTTGAAAATATTGATATTGAACAACATGGTTTTAGGAAAGGTAGAAGCTGTTTAACAAACTTACCATGCTTCTATGAAGATTTAAGTTTACAGTTAGACAAAAGATTCCCATATAATATAGTATATATAGACTTTATCAAAGCCTTTGATTATCTTCCCCATTGGGCATTAATAAAAAAATTACAACTTTTGAATATAAATTTGAAATAAATTAATGGATAGCAAATTGGCTGGAAAACCGATCACAACAAGTAATGATCAATGGACAGCTTTCATATAAGGGATTAGTTACCAGTGAGGTTCCACAGGGATCTGTACTGGGCCCCACCTTATTTCAACTTATCATATCAGATATAACAAAAGAAAATTATGCAAATACTGTTAAATATGCCGATGATATAAAATTGGAGGGCCATGTGCAAATCCAGAGCAAATATCTACCATTCAAAAAGACCTGGACTTTGTGTCCCAATGGATTGTTACCTGGGGGATGAAGCTAAATCTATCTAAGTGTAAGGTGGGGGTCCTCAGCATTACCCTAAACCAATAAACTGTTCTACCGTCTTGCTGATCCAACTAATCAACAACTTCACTACTCTCCCGGTAGCCAACTAACAATATTTCTCTCACAATGGGGAGTTTACTTCTGATACTTCATTCACTGTCAGCCATGGGGTTCCCCAAAGAAGATGTCCTTATCACAGAAACTATGGTGATCCATCCGCCCAGTCTCTCTGTCTCGTCCCCATTGTTTGACGCTTAAACCCTCACATATGCCCTACCATTGCTGCATCGATTACAGTGGGGTGACCCCCAAAAAGAGATGCAAACCACCATACATGTATTTCAATCAAGGCTCCACTACTGGATATACAGATACCCCCTATGCCTGACCACCAAACTGCTACTTGGTGTCTCGACACAATCCTATAACCCAACATGGAGCACCCCAAAAGAGTGGCAACAGAATAAGAGAAGGAAGACCAAAGACAGCCCCCTCTCCCTATCTCTGGCAGCCCTCATGAAACTCCTGCTCTTTCTATTGCTCTGTATTGGTAACGTGGAAATCAACCCAGGACCCCCTGTATGTATTACCTCTCCAGCAGACCTAACCTCAATTAAAGACCTCAGTTTTTTGCATATTTATGTATGCAGTCTGTTGAAA
The DNA here is from genome assembly GCA_016271365.2 of Neoceratodus forsteri. NCBI lineage: Eukaryota > Metazoa > Chordata > Ceratodontiformes > Ceratodontidae > Neoceratodus > Neoceratodus forsteri. Next base: position 146,904,004 of record CM057449.1, read on the forward strand.
AAACTTATACTGATACAAGCCTGGGTTGCCCATACCTTGCCAGACTTTCTTGTGGTATCTGAGACATGGCTCAAACCCACCACAGAAGACAGGAATGTTAACCTACCCAACTATCAGTTATTCAGAGCGGATCACCAAACAAGGGGCAGTGGAGTAGCTATATATGCAAAATCTGGTATACCTGTATCCTGTATTGCTGCAACCTCTATGCCCAAGGAATTTGAATGCCTATCCCTAAAAGTCTCTCTCCCCAATACAGCAGCTTTTCAGCTAGTTGGATGCTACAGACCCCCCTCTGCTGACCTCAAGCTCGTATCCCACCTGGGGAATCTGCTCACGCCCAGCACTGAAGAAGTCATTATTCTAGGTGACCTGAATTTCAACTGGCTTACCCAGGCAGCTGCACCTCTGGTATCATGCTGTGATACACATGGGTTCACACAACTAATTAATGAGCCAACAAGAATTAATGCAAGGAATAGTAATAACAGCACGCTACTTGATATCATGCTAGTGAATAAACCCCATCTATTCACACATGTTGGAGTGCTTTTCAGCGATATAAATGATCATTGCCCCATCGCAGGGGTCAGATCTTCCAGCAAAACAACAGCCCTGCAAAATTCCTAATGAGGAGATCCAAGAAAAACATCAATATTGAAGGATATTTGCATGATCTAGCTCACTCTCCAAGCTGGCAAGAGTTTTATCTTGCTCATTCTGTGGAAAAAGCACAGCAGGTGCTAAATAGCATTATAATAAGTGCTTTTAACATCCATGCCCCAATCTCTAGTATCCGAATAAAAAACAAATCCTGTCATTGGTTTTCAGCTGACCTCAAAGCTGCACTGCTGGAGAGAGACAAACTCTGGAAAATGAAAAGAAAAACCAAGAATGCAAATGACTGGATGATCTTTAGGAATGCCAGGAATAAATGCACCAAGAAAGTTAGGGATGCAAAGGCTGCCTTCTACTTGACTGAGCTTGACTCCTCCTATCATAATCCTGCTAGGTTTTGGGGTACCATCAAGGGTATGGTTGGGCAGGATTCTAGCACCTCCCTACCAGCTCAATTACACTACAGTAATGGCCCTATCTCTGGCAAAATGGAAATTCTGGATGCCTTCAATAACCAGTTCACAACGGCTGGCCTTGCCTTTGACACCTCTCCAGCTAACCTGCTGCGTGAACAATTAAGCTCCCAGTACACTGGTGCTCAGAGAGCTGACTCTTCCTTCAGCTTCAAATCTGTACTGTTGAAGCAAGTAGAGGACCTACTATGGCAGCTGGATATCAAAAAAAGTGCAGGGGCAGACTCTCTGGACCCCTACTTTCTAAAGATTGCATCCCATGTACTTGCAGTCCCCCTAACACATCTCTTTAACCTATCTCTAAACTCTGGTTCTATTCCCACACTGTGGAAGACAGCCCAAGTGGTTCCCCTTCTAAAATCAGGGGACCTTATGGACCTTAATAATTACAGGCCCATTTCCATTCTACCAGTGCTATCCAAGATGCTGGAGAAGTTAGTGAGTACCCAGTTAAGGGAATATCTTGCCGATGCTAACCTCCTGAATCCAGCTCAGTCTGGATTCAGGGCCAAGCATAGCACTATCACTGCACTAGCCAAGGTCACAAATGGCTGGCAAACCGAATTAGATAAAAAGAGTAATGTCTGTGCAGTATTTCTTGACCTGAGCAATGCATTCAACACCGTGGAACACGAGCTTCTACTATCATCCTTGCACTCCATTGGCCTAGATCCACCCTCCCTTAAGTTGTTCAGGTGTTATCTTACCAGTAGGTCACAGCAGGTAAAAGCTGAAGGTGATCTATCCCCATTAAAACCACTGCTAAGAGGAGTCCCCCAAGGTTCTATCCTGGGTCCTATCCTTTTGCCATCTATATAAATAATATTGATTCAACCTCACCAAATCCTCTATACACCTTTTGCTGATGACACTGTTTTGTATGTCAGCAACCCTTCTTCGCAGCTGCCGTGAAATCTACAAACAGAATTCTCCTTGTTACAATATCAGCTACTTGAAAAAGCTTCTGTTTAATGCAAAGAAAACTAAAGCAATGATGTTCACAAATCAAAGCTCCACCAGCACCTCCTCTTCAATCATTCTCCCCCAGCAATGCACTATACTTGGAGAAAATCTGGAGTATGTAGAAAAATTCAAATACCTAGGTGTGTGAATTGACAGCAGACTCGACTCCACTCATCATTTAGAACTGCTAAAAAAGCTTCGCCAAAGGCTTGGCCTTTTATATAGATTAAAACCCTTCCTAAACAGAGATTCAAAGATGAGGTTAGTCCAGGCCATTTTTCTCTCAGTTGTTGACTATGCAGACTTCCTTTATAGTCACTGCCCCCTCTCCTACCTACACAAGTTGGATACCTTATACCGTAGAGCAATAAGATTCATAACAGATCTGCCATCTAATACCCATCATTGCTCTCTTTATGCCTCAGTCGGATGGGTTTCCCTACACTTCAGAAGGAACAGAAATGCAGCTTTATGGACTTACAGAGCGTTATCAAAAAAACTTCCAAACTATATTCTGGACTGCTTCACCCAGACCATTCCTAGTTCCTATGCCCTAAGAAGCAACAACACCATCCTGTTCAAATTGCCCAAATTCAACATCAGGCTAGGGAGGGCAGCAATCAACTATTCTCTAGCTATAGCATGGAACACCCTACAAAAATCCCTAAAACTGTCCAATCTTATACCAATTGCATCCTTTAAACAGCGTTGTACAGTTTTCTTCACAGAGAAATGCAGTTGCTACCGCTAGAGCTAGCTTTGTCATCTCACAATCTGTCTCCCAAAAATTCACCATACATGGCATAATCTTTGTTCTTCAGTTCTCCCCCCCCAGGCAGACACCCCATCTTATGGCACCCAGTAATACCTTCCACCATCCTAGTATTACATTATGCTGTGTGTTTGCCATGGCCCCTCCACTGGGATATGTATATACTGTAAATATTAGCTTAACTTTCCTATAACCCATTTTATCATGTGAATTTTACTGTACATCACTGTGTTTATAAATGTTTTTTCCCCTATATGTATAACTGTTTATATAAGTGTATTGATGAATCTGTTGTGTATCAACTATTGAACCTTGACCTTATCAGGTCCATCTTGTAAATGAGCCTTGCACAATGATGCTCGCCTGAATAAATAAAGATTTGATTGATTGTTTGATTGATTGAATAACCCTAGGTATACTTATACACTGGACAATAAATTATTGACAAGTAAATCTTCAGAAAAGGATTTAGGTGTCCAAATATCAGCTAATTTTTGGCCCACCACACACATAAATGAGGTTATTTTAAAAGCAAATCATATTATTTGGTCTATTAAATGGAATATTGTATCTAGGGACAAAACAGTACTGATGCCACTCTTCAAGGTTTATGTTATTCCACATCTGGATTATTTGTCCCAATTATGGTGCCCATATCGGCAACAGGATATCTTAGTATTAGAAAAGGTACAGAGGAAATATACCTAAATGGTGAGAAATCTAAGAGATGTACCATTTGAGAGTAGACTAAACTCGCTACACATAATGCCTTTATCAATAAGGTGTCTAAGGGGTGTCTCCTTATGTACAGCATCATAAATGATCCTTACTTAATAGTTAACTTGGGTTTTCACTTTAAAGATGTACCTTACGATTTCAGAGGACATTTTTTACAGTTACAACTCAAGAAATTCAATTTTCTCCCAAGAAAGTACTTTTTTCAGTAAGGGTTATATGGAATGCATTGCCTTTAGAAGTAATTATCAGTAATTCCAAACAGATCTGTAAAACATGTTCGGATAAATATATCCTTTCTGGTTTGATCTTTAGTTATTATTAACAAATAGGACTAAATTATGGGCCTTTCAGGCTCTCTATCTCCTATTAAAACCTAGTATTTACTGTACAGTGTGTGAAAAGCATCCCACTATTGCAGCACCAGCCTTTTCAAAAAAAAACAAATGTGTTTGCCGCAGGCTCTAACAATTTTAGAATCGAGTCACTATGTGCACACGAAAAATCCAATCTGCATGTGCTATGCCAGAACCAACATATTCTGGAAAGTGGTCAGCATGCAGTTCAGTGTGATATCTGTGAGTCACCACTGTATCAAGCCTTTGCACAGCTGGAAGAGGCCACACATGTGAAAATGAGATGCCTGTTTAACACAGAGCACTCCATTGCAAAAAATCTGTGCCCATTTTCTGACATGGAATGGCTATGTGAATTGCAACAGAAAAATGGGATTCAACTTGGTATGAATTATACCAATGATAAGCGAGCCAGGGACTTTTGCAGTGCTACATCTGTTGTTCTATCCAAGACCCAGATGCAAACTCTTAAAAATGCAAAATATGTTACAGTTCTTGCTGACACAGCACCGATGCTGCTATAATTAAATGGGAAAATGTCTTTCTGCATTTTGTAAATCCTAACACAAAAGATATATGTACATACTTGATCCAGGCTGTGCCCTTGGAAGCTTCACATGCTGAGGGTGTCTTTAATGCAATAAGAACTGCATTAGATTCACTACATCTTCCTCTCACTGACTTATCAAATGTGAGCAATCCAGGGCCACTTCTGATTTCTGCCAATTTTGATGGGGCAAGTGTAATGCTGGGTGAAAGGGGTGGAACCATTGCAAAGTTATGAGAACACTGTCCTCACATCATTGCCATGCACTGCGTAGCACATAAGTTGGAGCTGGCAGTTCTTGATATGATTAAAACAAACCCCTTCATATCAAAGCTTGAAAATACTCTAAAGGGCAGGTCATGAGGGCCTCAGAGTCTGCCCTCCCCCACAGCAAGCCAGACCCCCCACAGTGGAATTTGTTGGTAGACAGGTACGCCCGCATAAGCCATGAACCAGCAGCATTCCTTTCCCTGAACCACCGGATGCCATCCTGAATTAGATAGCCTTGATGTGAAATGCCTGCCCAGACCCCTTCGGAGTGAAGAGCTGAGCTGCTCAGATTCAAACTTGGTGCCATTTTGGGAGTACCATGCCACCTCTGTCAGCGTAGCAATGCTGATAGTCTTTTAAAATTTCTTAATCCTGGACTTCTGCTGTATCAGTGCTAATTCTGGAGTGGTGCTTTAACTGTATGTCTGTACCAAAGCACCTGTAGAGCTTAGAATTTAGCGCGTTTGTGCACAATTCTGCAGGGTGCCTTAACTGATTTTGTGCCCGAATCCCATAAGTGTTCCTGTAGCCAGCAGCAGCTGGAGAGCCTAATCAAATCGGGTGGGAGCCTTATTTTGTTTCTACATGCTGCCCTGTTAATTTACATAATAAGTAGAATTCAGGAGGGTGGTTGTTATTCCTTTGATTCATTTGTGGCAAAAATCCTCCAATAACTCCTGAGGGAGCCTGACAATTTACTGATGAATTTTTAATTTTAAAACATCCAATACCTTTAGTGCACCTGAATTAACTGCCGCTGTTTTAAAAGTACAAACCCCTGTTTTTACTTAGGGAATAATTGACTCCTCCTTCAACCTATCTGTGTCTTGTAAATAAGTGCCATCGTCTCTCTTCTTTTCCTCAGCAGGTCATGAGGGCCTCAGAGCCTGCCCTCCCCCACAGCAAGCCGGACCGCCCACCATGGAATTCGTTGGCAGACAGGTACGCCCGCTTCAGCCGTGAACCGGCAGCATTCCTCTCCTCGAACCACCGGATGCCAGCCTGAGTTAGGTAGCCTTGATGTGAAACACCTGCCCAGACCCCTTCAGAGTGAAGAGCAGTCCTGCCAGTGCTCTGCGCTGCCTGCCCCGCCACCCCCACCACCACTCTAGGTCAACTTGGCCTTATATAGGCCAGCAGGATCACGTGGTGAGGTGACGTTGAATGGAAAAAAAACTATCTGACCTTTTTTCCATTAGCAGCTTATCTGCTGTCACCTCTAGTGGTCACTACTGCCTCTTAACACTGATAATTGTGGCTCAAAAACCAAGTCTTGTATCCTGGCCACTTGCTACTCCTGGATAACAAATCTCTAGGGTGCTCTTAGGCACACAACTAACTGGGAGGTCTAAATTTACTCTACTTTTATTAGATGCACAGTGTGTGATCTCTGAAGCTGAGATCTAATAAGTGTATAATTTGTCTTCCTGCAAGCCTGTGCCCTGTCACTAGCTCCTGCAAACCTGCGTCATAACCCATCTTGCTCAGACTCATGGGAATACACAGTCTTTAAGCATTAGGGAAGTGTGCTGCATGGCCATCATTACAACTACCCCTGTGGCGCCTCGAGGACATTTGTCCTTAACAACGCGCCTGCCCTATTTGCTTACGAGGCTTAGGGAAGTCGCCAGAATGGGATGTGTACTCATTGTCAGTGCCAGCTGCTGCAGACCTTGGCCGATGTACGCATTGTCTATGCTAACACCTGCAGACCTTGGCTGACGTGCTGTTCTATCGGGTTCTTTCCCTCACCCGGTGACTCGCCTTCACCTGCTGCCTTCATAGCTGGTGCCATGGCTCTACCTGCACAGGCAAGGGACTTAGCCAGTAATCAAGGTCCTCTGAACACCCTGCCTTCCTTCAAGCCCCCCCTGCCTGGCTATCTGCCAAAGGCTTAAAAATAGAACACCTGAATGTCTGCAGTATCTTCCACAACCTAGCAGAACTAACAGCCTGGGTGGCCCACTACAACCCTGACATTATGGGGATCTCTGAAACTTGGCAGAAGCCTCACATACCTGACTCCTTGTGTGCCCTCCCAGGCTACAGCCTCATCTGGTGGGACAGGGTAGGTGGTAAGCGTGGGGGCGGTGTGCTCCTCTACTATAAGGTGCACCTTAACGTGTTGACTGTTGTTCATACACCCCCTGCATCCCCAGCCTGTGAATTCCTTCACATCCTCCTCCTGCTTGGGAACACAAAAAATGTGCATCTTGTCTGTGCCTACAACCCTCTGAAGGGTGGCGTTCTAGGGCTCTCCTCTCTACTTGACCACCTTAGGGACAAGGTTGACTCAAATGAGCTGCTAATCCTGGGGGATATTAACCTCAATTGGCTGGGTCCCAATACCAAACAATACGAGCCACTTCTCTCAGGTCTTGCTCTCAGCCAGTTCATTACAGCACTTACAAGGCTCTCCTACTGTGGGGATAAAGGATCCCTTATCAGCTGGGTACTGAGCAATAGACCAGACAGAATTATTTACTCAGGAATACTCCCTGATGTAATCTCTAATCATTCTCCCACTTACTGCATTTGGGACATCTCCCTGCCCAAAATCCCCAGCAAAGTGATCCAGATGAGTGACTATCCCAAACTTATACCCATTGACTATCTTGAGGACCTACGACACGCTGACTGGTCTAGGGTCACTGCCACCAACGACCCTGTAGCAGCCCTTGATCATTTCCTTGTGGTATTTGTCCCCTTGCAAAACAAGCACACACACCCCTTACAAAAAGGAGGGTGAGGGGGACAGTCACTAAGTAGCTCCATGGAGGCCTATTCTCCCTCAAGCAGATAGACAAATGCTGGGTGAAACACAAGGTCTCCCGCAACAATAATGACCTCCTTGAATATCAGCTGCTCAGAAACTCTAGTAAATGAGCCATCCACATCACCAAGAGTGAGTACTGTAAATCTGCCCTGCTAGCCTCTGACAAAAATCCTCGGAGTTTCTGGCAAAATATTAAAAATCTGGTCAGAGGGTCTGTAAGGGAACAGGTCGCTGACATGCACATCTGTGGGGCCAACTGCAATAACCCCCAAACTACTGCCAATGCATTTAACTCCATGTTCTCGGACCTGCCTGCTCCCCCTTCTTCCCAGCACCCTGCCCCTAAGCCTTTGAGTGGGCACACCCCTTGACCGCCCTTCTACTTAAAAAGGGTCTCTGTTAGAGAGGCCCAGGAACTCCTAGCCAGTCTGTCTCCTCACACGGGGGGCTGGACAGAACAGCCTTGAACCAAAACTGCTCAACCTGAGGGCTCCCTTCCTCACCTGGCCGGTCTTTCACATCTTTAACACTTCTCTTATCTTGGGGATCATCCCTAACCCATGGAAGGTGGCCAAGGTTGTCCCTGTTTATAAACAAGGTGACCCCAAAGATATCAAAACCTATCGCCCCATCGCCATACTTTCCCGCAATCTGTAAGATCCTTGAAAAGATGGTTGCCATACAACTCTGACACTACCTTCAGGGCCTTGCTCTTCTCTACCCTGCTCAACATGGCTTCAGAAAAGGGCACAGTACAACAACTGCGCTTGCTGTGGTTACCTTTGAGATCAGGTCCACGACTGATCAAGGCAAACTGACTGGTGCCATCTTCATCGATCTCTCAAAGGCCTTCAATCGGATTGACCATTCCCTCCTCTATCTCTTGGACTCTCCCCCTAGTCCTTGCCTGGTTCTCCAACTACCTAGTGGGTAGGCAGCAATACACCAGCTTCAACTGTGCCCTCTCTGTCCTCTCCCCAGTTAACTGCGGGGTCCCACAGGGATCCATCCTTGGACCCATTCTATTTTCCCTATTCATTAATGAACTGCCCTCCATCACAACCCACGGGCACTCCACCCTATACGTGGATGATCTCGTTATCCTGACCAGTTCCCTGGATATTACTGCCATCAACTCCAGGCTTAACTCTGACTTTGCACTTATCCAGAACTGGCTAGAGGAACACAAGCTGACCATCAACCTGGAAAAGATCCAGGCAATGCTCTTTGGCTCTATGGCCAAGACCTATTCCTGCTCTGCTCCCATAACCATCTTTGGAACAAATGGCTCCCTCCTGCAGGCTGTGGACTCTGTCAAGTATCTAGGAGTTACCCTTGAGCTGCAACTGGATCTCACCACGCACCTTCGGAATATATGTAAGGCCACAAATGGCAGGCTCAGACTTGCCTACAGAGCCAAAAGTTGTCTCACCCCGGCTGCACGGCTCACCTTAGCCAGGGGATACTTCTTCCCACGCTCTGCTATGGGCTCATAGCCTTTCCCCAGTCCTGAATTCTAGTCCTGCAAAATGGAACACTGCTTATAACAATATATGCCGCTTTGCACTCTCTGCCCCTCGCCTAATGCATCGATGTGAGCTCTACTCACAGCAGGAGTGGCTCCCCCCTGAAAAGCATCATGCCTTTGTCCTCGGTAACTTCATAGACAACATAATTAGAATGGCCACTCCTTCACACTTGCCCTTCCCATCAAACATGGAACCCCAGTCTACCACTTAAGATCCAGTGCTGCACAGGACTGCTTGGTTCCTAAGACCCTCACCCATATGGGGGATTGGGCCTTCTTGGTCCATGTGCCTAGCCTGTGGAACTCCCTTCTTGCTTTAGTTTGTGCCTCTCCTTCCCATCCATGCTTCAAAGCATCCCTCTGGAGCCTCCTCAAATCAACCTCTACCTGTCTATGCGCCATATAGACCCCAGCGGAGCCTCTCCCTCCCTTTTTGACTGATGGAGGGTGATGCCCTGAGGGCCAATGATACCCTCTGATGTTTAAATTTCTGCTGATAACCTGCACAAGGCACTTTCTGCCCTCCTGTTTGGGGGGGGGGCAATGTCATATCTGTACCTGTCTGTAATTTCGATAATTTGAAGTTATTCTACATTTTGATGTTGTTTAGATGTTATTCTACTTATCAATTCTGTTATGTATCTTGTTGCTATCTGCCTACTTAACCATTTCATGCCTGATGTCCCATATGCTGTATCACCTAATGTCTATGCCGGAGACTCCTGTATGTTACGACTCTGTATGATGTATTGTATGTACCCTGCAACCTTCCTGGGTCGCACCTGAAAATAGGCACTTGGCTGTCTAGTTTGCTTACCTGGTAAACAAAAGCAAATAAATAAATACATTTAAATTCTACCATTATAGTCCCCCAAAAATCAGAGCGCTACATGAAATTGCACATGTGATAGATACTGATCTGGCAGTAGTGCAATTAAACAGGTGAGATGGCTGTCCAGCAGATCACATTCAATACAGGCAGTTCAGGTGAAGCTACCTACAGTTGCTCAGCACTTGGAACGAAGTGCAGCTGGTGCTGATGGGTCAAAAGCTAAGGTGCTGTTAAGAGAGGTACAGTCTGTACACTTTGTCAAATCTCTTCATATCCTGCAAGATTTTTTGCTAGTACTTAAAAATATGTCACTGCTGTTTCAGAGAGATGACTTAATAATTCTTGAAGTACCACGTCTCATAGAAGTCTGCCTCCTCCAGCTAATGGAACTGAAATCTAAACCAGGGAAATACATGTCGGTTTTCCTGGACCATTATAAACCTCAGGACAGATGCATGGACATTCTAATTTCAAAGAAGGGAGTTGAGAAGATGGTTCTCTTTACATTTAGAGGCAATTGCCCTGAAATAAATTTTGGGACATATACACAACTGCATACTTTAGTAGATGCAGCAATAGGTTACATTGATGCAAGATTTCAAACTTTTTCAGAGATACCTCTGAAATGGTTTACATGTCTGGATTTTAAACAGTTTGATCTACCTAGAGAACAACTTGCAGAGTTTGGGACCAATGAAGTGGCTAATTTAGCAGCATACTTTAATTTTTTCAAAAAAGAATTAGATCAGAATATGCTGCATTTAAGGTACTGCTGAAATCTGCAGTTGACAAACCCTATCTGCAGGTTTTTACTAGGTTGCTGAAAGAAAAACCGCCCCAGATTGCTCACATTCTAGAGTTAGTGGAAATACTCCTGGCAATGTGTGTGTCAACTACAAAGTGTGAATGAGTGTTCTCCACTCAGAACTTGATAAAGACAAAAATAAGGACATGTCTGGCAAATGACACACTACAGTCGCTTCTTCAAATAGCAGTAGAGGGTCCTGAACTATCTGACTTTGATCCAGATCCAGCAGTAAACCATTGGCTGCTGTCTGGTCCAGGCACTCAACGTCTTTATGGGCATGCTGCTGCTGATACAACTTATGCTGTGTCTCCTACTAGTACTTCTGTTGCTCCATCATCATCCTGTCCACTAGATCTGCGGCAGTTAGTTCATTAAGGGTTCTTCCCTCGAACTCAAAAACCTATGCACCTATGAAGATAGCACCTTAGTAGTTGGAGGTCAAACTCCTTTAAAAAGAATTTATAAATTTGTCCCATTTTGGGGAATTTCTGAAAGTGAAAGGGAAAGGGGTAACCCCCCCACACACACAAAACCCAACATGTTCTCCCAAATACCAGTCTCCAACAATCTCAACTGCACACCTGTATAGGTTGAGACCAACTGGCATGTGTATCTGAAAATACTTCCACAGGTGGGTCGACAGAAAGGAAGCTTGAGCCTTAAGTGCTGCAAAGTCCTTAAACAAACAAGATTCTGCCTGAAATAAATCAGCCAACCTAGAAATACCCCCTTCAGCCCAATCATGCCAATAAAGGGCTTACCTCTAACAGATAATTTATGGTTATGCCATATCGGCCAATACTGAATAAGCACCGGCCTTAAGACAGGAAGGACTTTACCCACTGCCCTCCAGATAGCCAACATATAGCCATGAATGAGACAGGCTGTGTTGATCCTAGAGGGATCCCAGAGAATGATATTGGGTGGTGTTCCTTTTGCCAAGGCTTCTTCCTGAGTGATCCACCTGATTCTATCAGGACATTTATCTGCATGCAACCACATCAGCAAATATCTGATCCCTATGATGAAATAATAACCCCTGAACCAGGGGTTCCTAATGCCCCCCTTGAACCAAGTGGCAACCAGTCTCAGTAAGGATAGTCTAGGCTTATTTCCTTCCCCTCCTTCTAAGTTGATCCAGAGACAGCCAAATAGACTCTGGAATCTGAAGGTCAAGGTACCTTAAAAGATATAAAACCCTAGAGAGCACCATGATCTGCAGCACCTGGGATTTTCCCCAAAGTTTAAGATGCAGACCCTTCTTCCTGCCAATGTTATCCCTCAGAGACCCTAACAACAGTACAAAATTCAGAGAAACCCATTCCCACCAATTCAGAGAGATAAGAATCCCTAAATAACACACTGGTCCAATCAACCAATAAAGCCCATTCACCTAGAGGGGAAGATCTCTACAGCGGGAATTTAAGGCAATCATCTCTTTCTTGCCTCAATTATTGTGTAGCCCTGAACGTTCTGCAAACCTATATAATGAATCTAATAAAACAGGCAGTGAAGTTTGTGGATTCTGTAAAGTAAGCAGAATGTTGTCCACAAAAAGCATAGATTTGAAGGTATGGCTGACAACCTTAATATGTCTCCTCCCGTCCCCAACACCCCGCAGGACACATCTGGAATCAAGCTGTAGTCTGCTCAGTATGCTTTCCTGGTAAAACTTTTAAACAAATAAATAAATTAATCAATAAAACCTCCACCCCTTGAATAAGAGGTGGGTCCCATATAGTTTGTGCTGGGGGCTCTATGGCTAATACAAACAAAGCTGGAAAGATGGAGCATACCTGCTGCGTGCCTCTACCTAGTGAAAACCCAACTGAAAGACACCCATTGGTCAAGGCAGAGGCCTGTGGAGTTGCATAAATAGTACAGATCCATCAAAGAAAGCCCTTCCCAAAACCAAAAGTTTGAAGAACAGTGAAAAGATAGGGCCACTCAACAGAATCAAAGGCCTTTTCCATGTCAAGTGCTACAGCCACCACAGGATCTTGGAATGGTATGTGACTCACATCAAATTGACCAATCTGCAGATATGGTCCACCCCATCCCTCCCTGCCAAAAATCCAACATGGTTGGGGTGAATCAAAACCAGCAATACCATAGCCAAATGCACGGTCAGTACTTTAATTAGAACTTTATAATCAACATTTAATAGAGAGATGGGGAGGTAGCTGGAGCACTGACATGGATACCTTCCCCTTTTTGGGCAATACAATGATTATGGCCTCCATCATAGACTTTGGCAAGGAGGTGTTTTCCCACACCTCCTAGAAAACAGCAGTGAGAAGAGGGCTGTACATATCCACAAAACAGTAAATAACTTTTCACTGGAAGACCATCTGGACCTGGTGCTTTCCCTTCCACAAGCTGACCAATAGCAACCTTGACTTCACCTAAGGCAATCAACCCTTCTAGTGCCTGTCACTGGTCAGTTGGTAGCACATCCACCTCTGGATCAGAAGGTCATGGGTTCTTGTCCCATAGCAGGATTGGACTTGCACCTAAAATGCTGGCATCCAAGTGAAGTATTAGAGGGGTGCTGTACTGCTGGGGTGTGCTGTCTGTTGAATGAGATGTTAAACTGAGGTCCCTTCTACTCATCCTGGTGCTGTCCTGGTGGGTGTCCAGGAGGAAGTAAAAGAACCCAGGGCATTCTTTGCAAAGACTAGGGGACATTCCCAGTGTCCTGACCAACAGTCCCCGTTCCATAAAACTGGTTCATGCAATTGTCCAGGCTGTGTGTGGATGCTGATGTGCGATATGACCACCACTACACATTCAGTCACTTCATACTGCAGGTTTCTGGCACACACTAGCTCTTTAAGAGGGATGCAACAATCAGCTAAAGCTCAGGATGATTACATTAAAATATTTATTAAATATCACTCCAAGTGATATGCAAATGGCATCCTTTTCACTGAACTTACCTAAATTCCGTGGGTATGCCTGCCATACCCATGGGATTTAGGCAAATTCAGTAAAAACGGTGCCTGGGATCGGAAATACATATTACATTTTATTTCTGTACATAAGGGCAGTATAATGGTAGGGCCAGTGCCATGTCATCATCTTGCTGTAGTACCTGTGAGATCCCAGGGTTCCAGAGTGCCATGTTCAAAATGCCAGCTCCACCGGAGCTTTTCCACTATTGTATGAGTGATGAGGTAAATAAACTATTAATTTGTTATGGTGTTTGCAGGGGAGAATCAGAGAGGTGATACTCTGCTCTGAGCAGTGGTCAAGGCTTCAACTCTCCACATAGTTCTCCTTTAAGGGGACAGCACAGTAAGTAAAAGGGGGAAGAGACGAGCTAAAAATTGATAACCCAAGTGCCGTACATCAATACAAAGAAAAGTGCTTCCTAGTAACCTGAGCTCTCCGCACCTCAATCAAGTAAGCAACCCTACAGAGAGTCCAGGCTAAACAGAATTGATATCAGCCCAGTTAGAACCAGAAAACACTAACAGCATGTGTTTTTTAAATGAACCACCCTTTCTGGATCTGTTCTGTTTCCATAGGCTCCTGCTCCCTTGTGGTATCCAAGGGAGCTACTGCGGCGCTGGTCCTCAAAGAGCTGCTGACACCTCAAAGAAAACTTTGAAAAATATAATAACTAGGCACAATTCAGCTTGCATTCTGTATATATTCTATAGATTTCTCCTCCCAATTATTTGTTACTGAGGAAATGTGCATGAATACATGATCTTTATCCCTTAGAATTCATCTGCCTCTGTAGCTTACTCCTTACTTCAAGTCATAATCCTCTGTTGTGACATCACAATCTGTTGCCATGGGAGTAACTGTGATGTCAGAAGCAGTGCATTATGACAGCAGCTAGGGAGAAAGCAGCAGGAATAGATGAACTCTTCAGGAGCAAATATCCTGTTTTCATGCAAATGACCTCAGTAATAAATAAAGGGCAGGAGAAATATAGAACTAATTTGAAATACAAGCTGGACAGTGTCTAAATATAATAGTTGGTTAAAGTTCTCTGGTAGGCGTCAGCTGCTCTTAAAGGGTTCTACCCCAAGAAGCAGAAGAAAGTCTCTGAGGCTTAGGGTCCTGAGTGCTGTCACTTTGTCTCAATACCAGAGAGCTAGGAGTATCCCTTGGGTGCTGAAGAAACTGATAGGCAGCAGCTGGCTCTGTAAATGTTACAGTCTTCCCTGCTACCATGATTCATAACACTGCAGGTGGCCCCAGGGAACAATGAACTTTTTTTGCCTGGCCAAGTCCTGGACATGATCAAAAGACTTATGTTTATCGAGGATCCTCTGAGGATAGTCCAGATAAATGTACAATTTAGCCCCATGCCATACCAAAATTTATGTTTGCCAAGCCAGAAGTAAAATTTGTTCCTAGTCTTGATAGCGCAGCAGATGGAAAATCATTGTCTGGGGATGATCTTGCTGAGTAGCCAAAGTGGACCCAGAAGGAACATGATGAGCCCTATTTCCAGAGGGTGAGTGCATTGATGGTTTAAGACTTGTGGCAATAACAACTGCAGATACACTGCCGAGTCTGCACCTTGCACCCCCTCAGGGAGACCAAAAGCCACAAATTATTGTGTCTGCCGTGCATCTCTTGATCATCAAGTTTGTCCCATACAAGCTTTGGCTTCTGGTCAAAAGTAGCAATACAATGGTCCACAGGTGTGGCCAAATCTTCCAGGTTGTTCACCTGCTCCTTAGCTTTGGTAATCCAAGAACCTAAGCCATCCACTGCACCCTTAACAGCCTCCAAGGTCAAGGCTAGTTTAAAAAGTTGAGCCATAATATTATTCATAAGAGTTTTGATTTCCTGCATATCCTCACTTGGGCTATGAGAATCGGTATCTCCAGAGCAGTCCACCATTTTGAGTGAGCAAAGATCTGCACCAGCCTGCATTTTCTCCTTTTTTTAATGTTTAGGCATCTTTAAAACAAGAGAACGATCTTCGTCCGACTTCCTTACATCAGGCACTGTTGGGTGGTAGCTCATTTCCTACAGTAAAGGGTGAATAGGGGTATAGATGCCATTAGATTAAAGATCCACAGGCAGAGCTCCTTAAGCCAGGCTGTTTTAGGCTTAGCTGCTTCGCATGACCCCAAGTAGTTTGCTTTAGTTTTCTTGCTTGTTTAAACTCATGGGGATTTGAGTGCTACACAGAGTTTTGGGGCTGAATGTTTTTAGAGCACAGAGACCAGGAAGGAAAGAAGTAACCCATGCACCCCACCCCAGGTTCATTCATCCCTTATAGGGACAAAGGAGGGGAAAGCCAGAACCTCTTGTTTCATAACAGTAAGGAAAGGGGATTAACAGAGCACAGGGGTAGGGGTACAACATCTTCACAAACAGAAGGGACTGCATTAAGCATCCCACACCAGGAATGGAGTAGTACTTATCAAAGAAATAAAAAAGGGATTTGGTTTAATAAGATCAAAAAAGGGTATACACCAAGGGTAACTAGTAACTACACAGACTCAGAGAATACAAAGGTAGATAGGGGATATAGGGTGTTAGTCACAGTTAACAAGGGACACTGTTTTCAGGGCCCAGTGCACATCTGAAAGCTAAATTTAGCAGTAACAAGTGTAGGTGGCAGTAGGGAAAAGGGGGTTCTCTTCTACAGGGCACATCTAAGCAAAGAAAGGCATAGTAGAATAGCAAGTTGATGAAAGTGGTGCAATACAGTGGTTGTGGGGCAGCAGTTTTCAGGAGGATATTCTGGATGCTGCAGTGTTGCTCCATATGTAGGCTCCTCTCTGGGCTGAGGGTGGAAGTTACCAGTCTCTGGGTTGAGCTGTCTAGGATTCAGGAGACTGTCGCCCCCATCCAGAAACCACCTAGTCAGCCTCCACTACCTCAACAGCTGCCTCACAGAAGAAATGGATGGACTATGGTGGGCTCAGGGAGTATGAGAGCAGGGATACAGGCACACATCCCCCAACCAGTGACACTACATAACTCCTATTCTGTGTTGGAGGAATGGGAAGATCATATGGCAACATCTAAGGTAGTGTCCAGGATGGATGAGAGGGTCATCCAAGATGGATCCCAAGGCATGGGAAACAGGGTACACCAAAGGAGGAGGAGGAAACAACTTCTGGTGGTAGACTCCTTTGTCCAGGGGATTGAGTTGGAAGTAGGTGGTGAGGGAAAGAGGGAGGTGAAGAGCCTACCTGGAGACACAGCTCAGAAGGATGGGGAGTGAATCCAGAGGATTGCAAGGGACATAGCAAGGAGGAAGGGGCTGGATGTCATTGTCCACCTGGTGACAAATTACCTGGCAGGGGTGAAGGAGGAGCTAGAGAACATGAAAGAAGCATTCAAAGAGTTGGGGAAGGGCCTCAAGTGGGTAGTAAGCTCTGTATCCTTTTCAGAGGTACTGGCTGTCCATGGCAAAGGGTAGGCTAGGACACTCTGCATCCAGAAATTCAGCATATGGTTGAAGGAATGATGTGGAGAGGAGGGTTTTGGCTTCATGGGGAGCTGGGGCCCCACCTGGAGGGATGTGGGCCTATACAATGGTGGTGGCTTGCATCCATCCATGGAGGGAACCAGGGTCCTGAGTAAAAAGTTTAGATGTTTCATTGGTTATCATTTAAACTAGCCAGTGGGGGGGTGGAGGGATGATAGGGAAGAAAATGTCCCTCCCAGGAACAAAGGAACTACAGGGGAGCTCAAGTGGACTGTAAACCAACAGTGAGCGCATGTCAACACAAAGACAGAGGGCTGGGAGGGTCTGCTATTCATAATGACAAGGAGAGTGATCGCAAAAGGGAGTTGCATAAAGGAGCTAAGCAGGGGAGGGATGCCACAACCTGGAGAGCTGTGTGCATAAATGCCCAAAGTATGTATAACAAAATAGGATACTGTAAATGTGTGGGTTCAATAACAGACAACAGTCACAGAATGAAGTGCATAAAAAATGCTGGCATAGTGTTTATCATTTTATTTTCAAAGAAATGAACTTGTCCCAAAAAATTATTTACAGAAAAGAAATAGGTTAACTTTCACCAAAAGAAAAGTAAACAAAAACCCAGGCAAGTCTTGAAGTCAGACTCCCTGCTCTTCTCTGTATCCAATACTTTTTTTAATTTGGTGTGTAGGCACTCACACTACCTTTCCTTCACCTGATCAGAAGGTACTGACCAGTCTCCCTCCTCTCCATATCTGATAAGGTCTTCTGGTGGAGGCTTTATATAGTAATCAAAAGGGGTGGGGTTTGGAAGTGGGCTCCACCTCCTCCATGACATCACCTTCCCTAGTTCCTATAAAGGCAGCCATTTTGTGGGCTGACAACCCTGTAGTAAGAGCTTCCCATGTTGGCTTCAATCAGGTAAACAGCATTTTATTTAAAAAAATATGTTAACAGAAAGGATATAAACATAGTTATTTAGTAAAAAGAATCTAAAATCTTTAACCAAGACAAAACAGATGAGGGGCACGCTCCCTATCTATCTCCTTGTAAGGCTCTAGATTCTTTTATACTTTAGACAACTTTTTGTTATAATGTATAAACAGAAAACAAAATCCTTTATTTAAATAACACAGTAGTCTCCTGCATTTATATACTACAATTCCAGCTGCAAAAGTAGTTTTCTGTGATTTTAGAAGGATTTTCTTCCTTCTTCTGTTTTCCCAATGGCTGCAAATTTCAACCAACAGCTGTTCATATATTTCAGCCTTCAACATGTATGAGGGCATCTTCTCTGAATAATGACTACTCTTCTAAGCATATGTGTGGACACTGTAGGGCTTTCTTCTTTATGCCCTCAGTGTCATTGCATTAATTCAGTTTATTTTCCTTCACCTTGAAGCGAACACCAGAACAGAACTTCGGGGTTCCTGGACAGGGAGTTCTGCTCCCTAGCAACTGTACACAGTTGCACCTTTTCGGCTTTTCTTCAGCAGCACAGCCGCTTCTTATCTTAATCGCAACAAGTGGTTGTGATTTCTTCATTCAGCTGCCAATTTTGGCTGATCCTTTCCTGCATGAGCGTGTGCAGGGTTCTCTGCTGTTGTGCGCACATAGGCATCAAGTGCGCACACTTTGCTAGGGAAATCGCTGCAACAGTTTTCCATAGCGCTAAGCGCTTCTATTACAAAACCAATTTTATTTTTATTTTATTTCCATATACAGTGCAAACCCTCTATATAAAGGGCAGGGGAGGTCTTTTATTACAACAATACTGCTTTCTGTATTATAACCATTGCTTTTGCTGAGGATAAGTACATAAGGGCAAATACACTTTATTTAAACCCCTATATTAGCCCTATACTAGCTGCATTATTGCTATCAAGATATGGATGCTAAATTGGATAACAAGGGATAGTAAAGCTTTGAGAATTGCCAGGTTGGCCACCCTGACAAGAAAATTAGGATAGATAGGAATTATAGGAGTAGACAGGATAGAGTGAAATTGAAAAGGGGGGGCATCTTGATTTTCTTGATACTTTTATTTTTTCATAACAGGACCTTGTTACACACCTCCCACCACAAGAAGACAACATGATAAGCTTTATTTCGTTGGCTGAGACCCTTCACCCTCGAAAGGGTTAGAACTTCCACCCACCCACTCTCAGAAGTTTCACCTCAGGTACCCTTAACAAAATTGGAACAATCTTCCAAACATTAATCATAATTATTGTTCCAATTACTACAATTCCCTAAGATGCACACATAATAGTCTGCAACTGTTATTTAAACATTACAGATAGGATATCATTCACCTTCTTCTGGGACAGTTTTGTCTGCCCCAAATCTGGATAGAAAATCCGCATTTTTGTGTTGTGTTCCCGCCCTATATCTTACTGAGAATTTGTAAGGTTGTAGGGATAGATACAACCTCATTATTCTCATATTTTTGTCTTTCATAAGGTTAAGCCAACATAAGGAGTTATGGTCCATCACAACTGTGAATTCATTTCCCCATAGATAACATTTTAATGCTTCAATGGCCCATTTCATAGCCAAGCATTCTTTTTCTACAGTGGAATATCTCTGTTCCCTTTCATGGAGCTTCCTATTAAGAAAAAAGAACAGACTTTCCCCTTATTTATCATATTGAGTAAGAACAGCTCTGATGCCTGTATCAGAGGCATCTGTCTGAACCTCGAATGGTTTGGAGAAGTCTGGACTATGTAAACCAGAGCACAGCATAATATCGCCTTTATTTTTCTAAAAGTAGCATCACACTCTGGTGTCCATTTTACCTTAGTGGGACAACAATTTTTGGTTAGATTGGTTAAGGGTGTGGCAATGGTTGAAAAGTCTGGTATGAACCGACGATAATAACTGGCCATGCCTAGAAATGAGCGGACATGCTTTTTTGTACTAGTCACCGGACTATTTGCCACAGCTTCAGTCTTGCTGACTTCTGGTTTGATGGCCCCATTTCCAATGAGAAAACCTAAGTAATGGGTTTCAGTTTTAGCATGGGCACATTTTGCCAGATTAATCGTTAGACCAGCATCTTTCAGACTCTGAATAACCACGCTTAAGTGAACTAAGTGGGTGTCCCAGTCTGGACTATAGATGACCATGTCATCTAGATAGGCAGCACCATATGCTTTATGGGGTCTTAACACATGATTCATGTGCCTTTGGCAGGTAGCAGGGGCCCCATGTAGTCCAAATGGCATGGTGGTAAATTGATATAGTTCAAGTGGCATACAGAATGCTGTTAGTTCCTGAGCCTGGGTTGCCAGTGGGACCTGCCAGTATCCTTTTGTTAGGTCAAGTGTTCTGATATACTGGGCAGATCCTATTTGGTCCAACAGATTGTCAATTCTGGGCATAGGATAGCCATCAAAATCAGAAATTGAATTGATTCATCTGAAGTCCAAGCATAACCTGACTCCACTCTCCTTTTCATTAACTACCACTAGGGGTGATGACCTTGGACTACGTGATGGGACAATCACCTTAGCCTTCTCCATTCTTTTTACTTCATCCACTACATCTCACCTAACCTTTTCATGCAGTCTATATGGTTTCTGATGAATGGGTCTAGTCTGTGATATTTTAATTTCATGCTCCATATCCTTTGCTCTTCCAGGGGTTTTTGTAAATATACCTTTAAAATAATCTAAGAGATTATCAATCTCTTGATGTTGTGCTGGTGCCAAGTCTGGATTAATATGAGTGGGTGTCTCTTCATGAAAAGGGTCTAAATGTTCATATGCAATGTCCAGTTCTGTGTTACCCTGCCCTGGTTGAACATAGCATATCACTTCAGTTTTTGTTTTTTCTTCCCACCTTCTTAACAAGTTGGCATGGTGAATACATTTTAGGGGTCTATGTCTTGGCACCTCTATTTCATAATTTATTACCCCTGTCTGTCTGACAATCTCATAGGGGCCTTGCCAACGCAATAATAACTTGTTCTCAGTAGTAGGTAGCAATGACAATACTTTTTCCCAAGGCTTAAATTGTTTCTCTTTCAATCCCACATCATATCTTTCATGCTGGACCTGTTGTTTATTTTCCACATTCTCATGTGCCAGTGTTACATATTTCATCAATGTTTCCCTCAGTGACAACATATAATCAACAATATTTGTGCACCCAACATTTTTTTCCAACCTCCCAGTGTTCTCATACTACATCTAGGGGTCCTCTTGGATTACATCCATACAGCAGGGTAAATGGTGAAAACCCAATGGTGGCTTGGGGTACCTCCCTATAAGCAAATAGAAGGTAGGGGAGGCATTTGTCCCAGTCTCTTCCTTCCTTATGCACACATTTCTGGAGCATTTTTTTCATGGTTTTATTAAACCACTCCAATAATCTGTCTGTTTGGGGATGATATGGTGAAGTTCTAAGGGCTGTAACTCCTAGCAGTCTATACAATTCTTGCAACATGACTGCTGTAAAATTACTACCATGATCTGTTAATATTTCTCGGGGTATTCCCATTCTACTAAAAACTTTGGACAGTTCTTCGGCTACTCGAGGAGCTGTTACCATCCTCATTGGGATAGCCTCAAGGTACTGGGTGGCATAGTCACAAATTACAAGAATGTACTGGCTTCCTTTAGAACTTTTAAGTAGGGACCCCACCACATCCATAGCTACCCAATCAAAATGAGTTGCAACATAAGGAATAGGTTGTAGGAGTACCTGGTCCTTTCTCCCTCCTTGTGCTACTAGCTGACATTTAGTACAAGCTCTACAATAAGTAGCCATGTCCTGATGGATCTCTGGCCAACAAAACCTGGACAGGATTCTCTGAATGATTTTATCCCTTCCTTCATGGCCAGCCATGGGAATGTCATGGGCAAGGTACCTCACCTGTTCTCTGTATTTCTGGGGTACCATCAACTGTTCTGTTTCAGAACCACTTTTAAGATCAACAGATACCCTATACAACATTTTATTTCTTTGTATGAAATAAAATTGTCCTGGTTGTTTCTCATTGGATACCTGTGAAAATAAAGGTTTTGAAGAAACATCTGCCATTTGGTCTTCGTACATGTTTTTACAAGACAACCCTGGTACCATATACCCTGTCCCTTCTGGGTGTTGTTCTCTCCATGCCTTCTTCTCCCTTCTTCTTTCTTTTCTGGACTTCTTATCTTTTCTCCCACTCTCAAAATAATCTTCTTCAAAGGGAAAAACAGAGTCTAATTGGGCTTTAGTTTAAGATCTGGTAACCACGTTAACAGGTTCCATGAAAGTCTGGTGATTACTCATCAGTGTTGAAAAAGTGGGAAAATCGTGTCCAGTAATGACAGGCACTGGTAACTGGGGTACTAGACCAACTAGTACTTTGCAACAGTCATTATTTACTTTAATATCAAGATGGGCCATTTGATACTGGTGAATGTCCCCATGCACACATCTGGCAGTAGTATCCTGCTGGTTTATGACACAATCAGGGGCAAGATCTTTTCTTTCTAATGTTTGCCTGCTCCCAGAGTCTAATAGTCCCAATGTTTGTAGGTTTCAGATTCCCACTGTCTCAACATTGCCAATATTAGCCAGAGCCAAATGAGTAGGCTCTTGTCTCTTGTTAGGGCAGTTCCTCACAATGTGACCCTTCCCAAGGCAACCATGGCATAGCAGTTCAGAATATGGAATTCTAGCACCTCTATCCCTCCTATTATACTGTGATTGTCTCTGACTTTGGACATTTTGGAAATAAAAGGGTCTTACCGGAGTTGCAGGTATTCCTTGATTACCTGGTTGTCCTCTGGATCTTGTCATTCTGGTAGCTACAGTAGGTAGTCCTCGGCTAGCTTAATGGTCTCTTCCGCGGTTTCAAGTTTGTGCTTCTTCACCTACACTTGCACATCGGTGGCCAAAACTGGAATGAGCTGTTTGATAGTAATAAGTTCCATAATCTGGTCAACAATTTTTGTGGTTGGTTGTAGCCATTTTGCACAGTAGTCCTTAAGTCTGGCATAGGTCTCCCTTGGCAGGTCATAATAAAACATTTTCTGTGACCTAAACCACTGGTGGTAAGTCTCTGTGCTGATATTATATCTCTGTAGAATCTCTTCTTTTACTTTGGCATAGGTGGCAGCATCAATCACACTTAGTTGACTGTATACCCACTGAGCCCTCCCAGACAAGTAGGGTATCAATCTTATTACCCACTGATCTTGGGGCCAGTTGCAAGTCTGGGACACTCTCTCAATAGTTGTAAGATAAGCTTCTGTATCATCACGTTCGGTTAATTTAGTCAGCTTAATATCTCTTGGCACAGCTCGTTCTGCCTGTCCTTGTGACATCTCCTGTATAGCCTTTAAGGTGTCATTCCATTTCTGGTCTGTCTTCTCCTGTCCTCAGCCTGGAGTCTTTGGTCCTCATCCCTCAGTCTTCGGTCTTCGTCCCTCTGGTTCTCCATCTCAATCTGATGCATGCATAGCCACTTTAGTAGTTCACTAGGGTCATCAGGAGCTAGAGGTACCTGTTGCACTTGTTGCTTTGATGCTGCAGCTATTACCTCTTCTTCATCTTCATCCTCCATTTTCTTCATTTTTGGTCTGGTCCCAGGGTTCAGCCCAGACAACAAAGGCTCTCCTGTCCTCTCTCTCTCATTGACCTTGTGAGAAGCAATGCACTATTTTCTGACTGTTCCCACTCTTGTATCTGTTATGGTGTTTATGCTGCAACACCCCTGGTATGCCTCCCAAGCAGCCTCAATGCACCAGGTTGAATCCCACTTCTCACACCAATGTAAACGTGTAGGTTCAATAACAGACACCAGTCACAGAATGAAGGGCATAAAAAATGCTGGCATAGCATTTTTCATTTTATTTTCAAAGAAATTAACTTGTCCAAAACAATTATTTACAGAAAAGAAATAGGTTAACTTTCACCAAAAGAAAACAAAAACCTAGGCAATTCTTGAAGTCAGACTCCCTGCTCTTCTCTGTATCCAATACTTTTTTATTTATTTGGTGTGTAGGCACTCACACCACCTTTCCTTCACCTGATCAGAAGGTACTGACCAGTCTCCCTCCTCTCCCTGTCTGATAAGGTCTACTGGTGGAGGCTTTATATAGTAATCAAAAGGGGTGGGGTTTGGAACTGAGCTCCACCTCCTCTATGACATCACCTTCCCTAGTTCCTATAAAGGCAGCCATTTTGTGAGCTGACAACCCTATAGTAAGAGCTTCCCATGTTGACTTCAATCATGTAAACAACATTTTATTTAAAAACATAATGTGAACAGAAAGGATATAAACATAGTTATTTAGTAAAAAGAATCTAGAATCTTTAACCAAGACAAAACAGATGAGGGGCACGTCCCCATCTGTCTCCTTGAAAGGCTCTAGATTCTTTTATACTTTAAACAACTTTTTGTTGTAATATAAAAACAGAAAAAAAATCCTTTATTTAAATAACACAGTAGCCTCCTGCATTTATATACTACAAATTCCAGCTACAAAAGTATTTTTCTGTGATTTTAGAAGGATTCTTATTCCTTCTTTTGTTTTCCCGACGGCTGCAAATTTCAGCCGACAGCTGTTCATATATTTCAGCCTTCAACATGCATGAGGGCATCTTCTCTGAATAATGACAGCTCTTTTAAGAATATGTGTGGACACTGTAGGGCTTTCTTCTTTATGCCCTCAGTGTCATTGCATTAATTCTGCTTCTTTTCCTTCACCTTGAAGCGAACACCAGAACAGAACTTCGGGGTTCCTGGACAGGGAGTTCTGCTCCCTAGCAACTGTACACAGTTGCGCCTTTTCGGCTTTTCTTTCAGCCGCATAGCCACTTCTTATGTTAATCGCAACAAGCGGTTGTGATTTCTTCATTCAGCTGCCAATTTTGGCTGATCCTTTCCTGCACGATTGTGCACAGGGTTGTCTGTGAGTGTGCACACATAGGCATTACAAATGTGTGCACACTTCACTCAGGAAGTC
The DNA here is from genome assembly GCA_016271365.2 of Neoceratodus forsteri. Taxonomy (NCBI): domain Eukaryota; kingdom Metazoa; phylum Chordata; order Ceratodontiformes; family Ceratodontidae; genus Neoceratodus; species Neoceratodus forsteri. The sequence goes on from CM057449.1 coordinate 146,929,058, forward strand.
ACTGCAACAGTTTTCCATAGCGCTAAGTGCTTTTACAAAACCAATTCTCTTTTTTTTATTGCCATATACAGTGCAAACCATCTATATAGAGGGCAGGGGAGCTCTTTTATTACAACAGTACTGCTTTTTGTATTATAACCATTGCTTTTGCTGAGGATAAGTACATAAGGGCAAATACACTTAATTTAAACCCCTATATCATAACTAGCTGCATTATTGCTATCAAGATATGGATGCTAAATTGGATAACAAGGGACAGTAAAGCTTTGAGAATTGCCAGGTTGGCCACCCTGACAAGAAAATTAGGATAGATAGAAATTATAGGAGTAGACAGGATAGAGTGAAATTGAAAAGGGGGGGCATCTTGATTTTCTTGATGCTTTTATTTTTTCATAACAGGACCCTGTTACAGATATCTTGAGGCTACCATTGCCAAATCTGACATGGACATTGTGGCCACCACAGAAACCTGGTGTAATGAAAACCAGAGCTAGGAAGTGGCTGTACCAGGTTACAATCTATTCAGGAGAGACAGAATAGGTAGGAAGAGGGTGGAGTGGCTCTTTAGGTAAAAGAAAGCATAAAGGCCACAGAAATTCTAGGGGACCAAGGAAGAGGGGAGATACTGTTGGTTATACTACAAAGGAGAACGGGGACATCAGTTCACACAGGGGTAATATACAGACCACCAGCTCAGGGGCAGGAGGTAGATAAGAATATGTCACTAGCAATAGATTGTGCACAAGGGAGAGGTGTTACTGGTCAGGAACTTCAATCTACCAGATGTGGATTGTCATCTCCCCACAGCAGCCACAACTAGGAGCAGGAACATCTTGGACTCACTTCAGGGGGCATTCCTTAAACATCTGGTTGTGGAACCTATATGGGAAAGGGGGCTACTGGACCTGGTGCTTACAAATGGGGACAGTGTAACAAAGGGGGACAGTGTAGGAGCACCTGGGGAACAGTGATCACTGAATGGTGTGGTTTGAAATATTTTGAGGGGTAGCAGAACCATGCCACACAAAGACAAGAATCCTCAACTTTAGTAGGGCATATTTCTGAGATATGGGAAAATGCCTAGAAGAAGCACTAGTCAGAGTAGGGATAAAGAAGGGGGTAGAGGATCAGAGGACAGTAATCAGATCAGGGACTACAATGGTGACACAACTCTGCATCAAACAGGTAAGCAAGAGGAAGAGAAAGAAGACACCATTGTGGTTTTCTAGAGATGTAGCAGAAAAGGTTAAAGCAAAAATATAGCATTTATGCAATACAAAAGAACACAGGATGAGGGAATAGGGAGTGGTATCAGGAAAAACAAAGGGAGGTGGGGATGGCAGTTAGGGTAGCCAAAGCTAAAACAGAGGAACATATAGCAAATTCAGTGGTAAAGGTGACAAAACCTTTTACAGATACATCAGCAAAAAAAGGAAGGCAAGGGGAGGGACTGTGTGGCTAAAGGGGAAGGATGGGGGCAGTATAGCAAATGAGCAACAGAAAGTTGATACACTGAACAAGTACTTCTGTTCAGTTTTTATGGAAGAGGGGGCAGAAAATGAGCCAGCAGTTAGAAATAAAGGCATGAAGAGTACAGAGATGGATGCAGGTCCCTTTCCAAGGGAAATGGTGTTCAGGAAACTAGTGGCAGTAAGAGTCAATAAGGTGATGGGACTAGATGGAGTATATCCTAGGATAATGAAGGAGCTAAGAGATGTGTTTGCAGAACCTCTGACTACCCTGTTCAACCTGTCACTGGAAACAGGAGAGGTACCCAAGGACTGGAGGAGGGCTGATGTACAGTAGTCCCTCTATACAAAAGTTGGAACAAGGAGGATGCAGGACACCATAGACCAGTCAGTTCTCAGCAGTAGAAATGGTTATGGAAACACTGCTAAAGGAAAGAATAGTGGAACATCTGATTGTCAACACTACAGGACCCAAGGCAACATGGTTTTACAGGAGCAACATCATGCCAGATGAACCTCATTGAGTTCTTCAACTGGGTAACTAGGGAGGTTGATCGGGGGGGGGGCAGTGGATGTGGCCTATCTGGATTTCAGCAAGGCTTCTGATTCCATGCCACATAGAAAGCTGTTAAGCAAGCTGGATAACATGGGGCTGGGAAAGAGGGTAGTGAAGTGGGTGGGGAACTGGCTGGGTAATAGGACACAGAGGGTGGTGGTAAATGGCATCTACTATGCAGAAGGTAAAGTGACCAGTAGGGTGCTACAGTTCACTTTTGAGTCTGGTCCTCTTCAATGTCTTCATCACTGACATTGAAGAAGGTCTAGTAGTAAAAATATGCCTGTTTGCTGATGACACCAAGCTCTGGAACAGGGTGGACATGCCAGGGAGTGTGGAAAGAAAGAGGGGAGGTCTAAAGAAGCTGGAGAAGTGGTCAAGGGATTGGCAACTGAAATTCAATGCAAAAAAAGAGCAAGGGAATGCACAAAGGGCACAAAAACCCAGGGGCAGTATATCATCTAGCAGGGGAGGAAATACGATGCTCCAACCAAGATTTAGAGCTGGGGTGATCATCTCTGACAACCTCAAGGTCAGCAGGCAATGCGACAGGGTGGCAGGCAAGGCAAGCAGGATACTGGGATGCATAGCAAAATCCCAAAACAGCTTGCACTCCAAACAAAGGAATTCCACACAAAAATTAAAATTTTGAAAGCTTTAATGCTTATTTTTAAGCTTGAACGAAAAGCTCTCCACACACCAAGTACCCCGGTGCTTTGGGTAACAACCCTTCCTCAGGGGGTGTGGTCTGGGATGCATAGGCAGGGGTATCATTAGCAGAAAAAGGGAGGTGATGATTCTACTATATGGATCATTGTTGAGGCCACACCTCTAGTACTGCATCCAGTTCTAGAGGCCTCATCTACAAAAGGACATTGATAGGCTAGAGGTGGTTCAGAGGAAGGCAACCATAATGGTGCAGGGACTACATCACAAACCCTACAGGGGTTGGATGAGGGAATTAAATATGTATTCTCTGGAAGAGAGGAAGGAGAGGGGGGATACAATTAAGGAATTTAAATACCTCACAGTAATAAAGTACAGGAGAATACAATTTTTCAAAGAAAAAGATGCTCAAGGACAAGTGGGCACAAGATGAAACTGGAAAAAGGGTGGTTCAGGAAATATGAGAAAGTACTTCTTCACAGAAAGTTTTGTGGACAAACGGAACAGCTTGTCAGCAGAGGTCATTTTAACAGGCTTTGAAAATTACAGGCTTTAAAAAGGTTTGGGATAGGCACACCAGACTGCTGGTAGGTGGGGGAGGGGGACAACCTTTTACTAGCAGAAATTGAATCTCTTAGGGATGATAGGAGGAAATTTAAAAAAGTAGGAAAAACATGCCCCCGAAAGGTCTGCACTTCTTCAGTCACAGGCGTGAAATATACACACCGTGTGCCTGTAGAAATGTAAACCCCCTGTGGGGCCTGCTGCTACACATACAGAAGTACTGTTGCAATGTTGGTGTCATGGTTTCAGCAACAGATATAGAACATGTTTAGGATAGTAGCAGATTTTCAGTTACAGAGTTGCATATAGAAAACCATGCAGTAGTTGATCATGCTATCTAAGGTATCTTGTACAGTAGGCATTACTATCTCTTTCTGCAGAGGCTCAGGCCTCAATGAGCCTTCTGTCTGCAGAATGTGGTGTACAACATACACATACAGGTGTGCCTGCATAAGCACACAGGCCTCTGGTGCCTGTTCTCATGCAGCCACAAATAGAAATCCATGAAGGTAGCACATGAATGCTACAGTATTTGTGTAATCTTGAAACAGTTGTATGTTGTTTGTTTTACCTGATGATGGCTGTTTGTGGTTGGTTGTATGGGCTTGTCCATTTGCTACTTGGGGTGGGAGTTAAAATTGGAAACGCTAATGCCACATTTCTCTACATTTGTTGCTTCACTCTGAAAATGAATTGGTGTGTTAACACAGTTTTTTGCAATGAGTTATAGAAGCACAGTCGTGCCTCTATAGGAATGGTTGAGTAGCAGATTTAAAGGTGATAGAAAACAGACCTCTAGATGCCTTCTAGTTGTTCTTTTATTGGCTACCTACTATTATATGTTTTTGACCTTTTGTGTTAAATTAGTAATCTAATTTTGTTGCTTTCATAACTACCCTGATTCTCTCTGCTCAGCAGTTGCTGCTCTCTCTACCCCCCCAGTCCCCCGAATTGTTTAACCAGGTGAGACACACTAAGCTGAAAGCTTTTTTACAGGTGCAACGTGGGAGCACAGGGAAGTTAAGTGACTTGCTCAGAGTCACACAGTATACACAAGTGGGGGCTGTGGGATTCAAACCCAGGTCTCCAGATTTGCAGCTCAGAGCCTTAAACCACTGCACTATACTGCTCCCTTTTCATACTGCCTGAACATTCTATGACATCAGAAACAACCATTCCAGGCCATTCAGATGAATAAAATGGAATGGGAGTCTCTGATGTTATAGAATATCTTAGAAATATAACAATCAAGAGCAGTAGCTGGTGAGAAGAGAAGAGTGGAGCTAAATGTAGATCTGAAGGCACCCAAAAGGTTATTTGTTTATCAAAAAATCATCAAAGCATGTCAGAATACATAACTGGCATGGAAAGGAAGATGGAAGGGCAGTTATCTATATGAAAAATCATTTCCTATCTCCTTTCATGTTAAACCTCAAATTTTGCACTTTAATAACTTTGCAACTATTCAGTGGATTTGCACAAAACGTGGTATGCACTGTTCTGTGGGGTACAGTAGCTCTCTTGATGTGGCAAGCTTCATTCCGGTCAAATGTGCAGATTCTGAGATCCAGATGGTGAAAAAAAGTAAAAATCCACCTTTTTAGTTTTTTTTCCTCATTGCCTTGTGGACTGACAGTGTGGAATTTATGCAAGATTTTTGTAGGGTAGAAAGAACGTTGGTAGTAAAACAGATAGTGAAAATTTGGTGCAATAATATTAACCTGATGTGGTTTTTTAGCTCCCATTATATCCCAATGGGATGTTTATGAACATTCCAATCCCAGGATAGGTGTATTTTTTGTGACAAAGGATTTGATCTTGTGAAAAAGGAGTCTCATGAGACAGTTCCTGTTTCATGAGATCTGTAATCTTTTTTCGTGAGGAAAAAGAATCTTTGTGAGACACCATCTTGATGTTTTTTTTTTAAAAAAAAACATTGAAAACCCACAAAAATGAAGTTAAGGTGATACACCAAGATATGTATCTTACTGGATTTACTGAATTTAAAGGACAAAAGAAGGCTTATGGCCCATCATGATTGTTTCTCACAATTATGGGACATCAGCTTTTAAGATGAGATTGGTATAACCAAATGTCAAAATTTTGCTTAAAGGAGTCAAAGTTAGTTTGATTCACTGATTCCTGGGGTAGTGCATTCCTGCTGTTGGCTATTCTAATGCTGGAAAAGTTATCCCGTTTGTTGGTGTTGGCCCATTTATTAATCTGTTGTTTATTATGTAACCTACCTACTATACCCTTGGTGACAAATGATAAGCCACATTGTTCCATTAAGGATGGTGATCTCAGTAATTTAAAAGTGAACAGAATGTTTCCTCTGAGTCTTCAAAGATGCAGAGGGAATAGATCAGTGGCCTTCAACCTTGACTTATAGTTCAAGGATGAGAGTTTGGGAATGATTTTTGTGAGTCTCCTCTGAATCTGTTCCAGTCGATCAATGTCACCCTTAAGATGGAGATTTCAAAAAGGGGAGCCCCAGTCAATGTGGGGTCGGTTGTGTGCCCTATACAGTGGTACTAGGCTGTGCTCCAACTTGCTAATGAAGGTTATTTTAACTTGTTTAAGGATGATGTTTGATGTGCATGCAATTTTGTTCTTCAGGACTCTCTTACATGGATTCTGAAGTAGTTTTGTGGCAAAGCAACCTCGTAGGGTGTTTTTTTTTACACATTTACATTCCTTTTTCGTGACTCGTTATCTTCCTTTTTCCTTAGATAATTCTTCCCAGTGTCCCTTATTGCCTCTCCCCCAACTAGTGTGAGTGGGTAGCCCACTCTCAGTGTCCTGAAATATTGATATGTTCAATTTTTTTTGTACCTACATCAGGGTGCTCAATCCTCATGTCGACACTAGAACTAACCCCCCCACCAGTGTGGGACACGGGGTTGCCCACTCCCAGTGTCCCCAGTTATGTACAACACCCCCAGTACTATGGGACACTGGGGAGCCCACCCCCAGTGTCCCAAAATATTGTTAAATGTCTCTGAAAAAAAGAAAACCATCCCTAACATCTTTTTTTTTGACATCCAGACAAAGAAAACAATCCATTGTCATCTTCCTGCCCCTCCCCCATTCTGACCTTTCCACTGAGCAACCCACACACCCCCTTGCCCTATACTTACCATTGGCTGTCGTCTTCTGTTGACTGGGACATGTCTGCACTTTTCAAAGCCGAACTGCGAACTGAAGAATCAAGGTAAGTGCCATATAATAGCTGTCAATGGTGTTTCAAACTCACGTTGATATCTCAGCCTTCTTTAGGTATTTTTAAACCAAATTTTTAACATGGCCTTTTTTGAGACCCCACCTCATGAACACTGGCACTGTCATTTTGTTACTCAGTCATGGAAGGTGATTTCACGGTCGCTGCACAGAATCACCTTTTGCAACTGATAATGAAATGACAGTGCTACTGTTCAAGAGGTGGGAAATGGTGTGATTGCAGCCCCAAATCACCTTTTGGGTCTGAGTAATGAAATGACAATACCATTGTTCATGATAAGGGGTCCCAGATAGGCAATGTTGAAAATCTGGTGCAAAAATACTTAAAAATGCCCGAGTTATGCACGATCATTAAAATGTTTCTCCTCATGTGTGTACCTTTCACAATTTGTAATATTTTCACTCCAAAATTTGAACATTGCCATTTTTTTCACACCACCTCATGAATAGTAGAGCTATCATTTTTCAAATCCTGCTCCCCAAAAAAGTCACACCTGTAATACAGAATGGTGTTACAGTTGCACAGAATTTCATTTTGTCAGGGATTAGAAACTTTACTGTAATGGACACATGAGGTGGGGTAATCAAATCAAATCAAATCAACTTTATCTATATAGCACCTTTCAGAGCCAAGGTGCTGTACATAAAAACATATACATAATATAAATTAAAACAACATTAAAATATGTCAACCATAATTAAATAAAAGCTAAGCTAAATAAATATGTTTTTAAACCAATTTTAACACTATCAAAGGTTGGGCATTCTCTCAACCAACGAGGTAGAGAATTCCACAGGGTTGGTGCTGAAAAGGCAAAAGCACATGAACCTGATGTCTTTAGCCAAACCCTGGGAATCTCTAGCAATCCCTCATTGGCAGAATGGAGACGACGGAGGGGGCAAGAGGGAATCAGGAGATCTTTCAGGTAACCGGGTCCCTGGTCATATAGGGCTTTAAAGGTTAGTAAACCACCTTAAAGGTGATCTGCCACCTAACAGGCAGCCAGTACACTTCACAGAGCACCGGTGTAATATGACTGGTTCTAGACATCCCATTCAAAAGCCTGGCCGCCGCGTTCTGCACCAGCTGCAGGTGGCGCATATCAACCCCTGGTAGCCCTAGGTAAAGGGAATTGCAGTAATCAAGATGGGTAGTGACAAAGGCATGGACCAATGAGGGAAGATCACCCGACGGAACCAGGTGTTTCACCCGGGAGATATTCCTCAGATGGTAAAAAAAGAGGATTTGATGACAGCTGATACCTGAGATTTTAAGGTCAGTCCATCATCAAAAATAACACCCAGATTATGCACCTGATCGGAGGTAGGGAGTGGCATGCTCTAATAAGAAGGCTATGCTGGCAATTTGGTCAGTGTTGTCCTATAAATGGAAGTGCAGGGCCCAGAGAGCCCTGTGCTTCCACAGCTACATATATATATATATATGTATGTAAATACACACACACACAAACACACACACACACACACACACACACACACACACACACACACACACCATGAGGGTGAGAGCTTTCTCAGTAGAATATCCTGTGTTATTTCCACTTGAGTGAGGATAAATCCTGATGACATCAGCAGAGTGAGAATACTGACAATTATACAATGGGGTGTGAAAATCCTGTAACCTCATTGATCAAAACACATCACATGACCGTGATAAATCCTCCAGTATATCCACTGTAAATGTTTTATATCACTATAAACACAAACAAAACAAGTTGAACATTGTATAATAGAAATATACCATGACGGAAAGTGGGTATATGGGTGGATTTACCACTTCTGGTGTGGTTAAGTCACTCGGCTGCGCCTTGTGACCGAACCACACCAGGCGTGGTAAATCCACCAATATACCCACTCTCTGTCATGGTATATTACTTAAATATCCACACTCTGCTGATGTCACCAGAGTGAGAATATTTCACTGCAGCTTGCATTCTAAATGAAACTGCTTCAGAAAACAGTTTCTCTTGCTCACTGAAACTGCAGCTTACTCAATTAGCTTTGCAAAACACTCTCACCTGTCCTCCCATTGTATTTCTAACACTCCAAGCCCATTACTGTGCTAATCTCAGCTTCAAAACAACCTGAATTATAAATGAAACCCTTCACAAAGCAGTTTCTCTTTCTCAGTGCTACCTGCAACAGTTTGTCTTTCTCATTGAAACCTACAACTTACTTAATTAGCTGTGCAAAAGACACTCGCCCCTATAGTTGGGGTCGAGTAGGCAGTTCAATGTTGAACTCAAAATTTTTCAGTTGAATAACTTTGCAACTGTTCAATGGATTTGCACACAATTTGGTATGCACTATTCTGTTGGGAAGCTCTCTTGATTTAGCAAGGTACGTTCTGGTCAGATGTGTGGTCTCTGAGTTATGAAAAGGTGAAAAAAAACATGTTTTCACTCATTGACTTTCTGGAATTTTTCTTTGAACTAAACTACAGCCTAGAGACATTGGATTTGGGGTTTGAAATTTTCAGGACAAAAAGGGACTACCCCACAGAGGTACCTTTTGCTACTCTGGTGAAAAAATATTAAGCCAAATTTAAGATATTGTAATTTAAGAATTAAAAAAAAAAAGTTTCTGAGCATGCTCAGTGAGTACTTCAAGATAGCTGTATGAAACAAAGTAGGAATCCTACTTCATATGGAAAAAATCCTACTTCACACGGTAGCCATCTTGTTTTCAGTTTTGCCTGAAAAAAAAGTTTGAAACTGCACAAAATGATATTTTGGTGTGGAACCAATACATGTAGCTTGCTTATTAAGACCTCATTAGGTGCCAGTCTTATCTCTCAGATAGGGTGCAGCTGGTAGTAATGGGGAATGTCTCCTCCCCCCCAATGCCTCTTTCTTGTGGACTACCACAGGGTTTGATCTTGTCTCTGATGTTGTTCACAGTGTACATGCTGCCCCTGGGCAAGATCATTCTACAATACAGTGTGGAGTTTCATTGCTATGCAGATGATACCCAACTGTATTTGTCTTTTACCCCTGGAACATCTGGAGCTGAAGATGTGCTTAACAACTGTCTGGCTAAAATCAGTGACTGGATGACTTCCAGCTGACTGAGACTTAACCCAGATAAGATGGAGGTATTGGTGATTGACCCTGGTCGCAGGCTTGGTCCTGGGGTCTGCCCCACTGGTGGCTTCCCTGAGGGTTTGAAATCTAGGTGTGATCCTGGACAGCAGACTGACCTTTGAAGATCAAATGTTGTCTGCTGTTAAAAGTGTTTTTTACCACTTGCAGATCATTGTCAGGATTAAGTTACTTGTTCCACCTGCTGATCTGCCAACACTGGTACACACTTTTGTCACCTCCAGGCTCAACTGCTGCAACTCTCTATTCTTTGGGGTCATGGGAGGACTCTCCACAAACTTCAGCTAATGCAGAATGTGGTGGCCCAGTCCCTGATGGGCCTTTTGAGATCCAGTCATGTAACCCCAGTCCTGTGTACCCTGCACTGGCTGCCTGTCAGGTGGAGGGTCCTTTTCATGTCGGGCTTGCTCACCTATAAGGCTCTATAAGGACTGAGTCCTGGCTAACCATTGGAGCTCCTGACACTGGTGACCTCAATTCGTGCTCTCTGTTCCTCACCAAGGGGCCTCCTGGACTTTCGCAGGGTTCAGCTCCGGGCATTGGGTGACCGAGCATTTAGTGTCATGGATCCAACCCTGTGGAACCTGCTTCCAGCTGCAGTCTGGGAGGTTCCCTCGATTGAGGCTGAAAGCTCACCTCTTTTGCCAGGTCTTTGAAGTTGATTGGCCTGCATTCTGACCATTAGTTCAGTTTCTCTAGTAACCTGAAACACATCATTTTAGGGTTATGTCAGTCCTCCTAAATTTTATTGTCTAATTGTTTATTGTACTCTAATATTTGTTTTTACATTTTTTTACTGTGTTTTTGTATATCTCAGGTGCCCTGAGCCTCAGGAAATGGGTGCCATATAAATAAAATTGGCTTGCCGTTCTGTATTGTACCAGACAACATATGCCTGGAAAATGTGCTTTATTTCATAATTTAAATCCTTGGTCGTATCAGTGAAGTACGACTTAGGATCCTACTTCATATGCTGAAATACGACATGGGATCCTAGGTTATGAACTGAAAATCCTGAAAATAAATGTTTATGCCAACATCGGGGTGCCCAATCCCTGTGTTGACACTAAATGCCCACATGCCAATATGGGACACTTGGGAGTTCACTCCCAGTGTCCCCAATGGAACAAAACTGTCCCATAAATTTCAGACAACGGGGTGCCCAATCCCAGTGTTGGCAGTCGCCCCCCCAGGTGGGACACTGGGGAGCCAACTTCCAGTGGCCCCAGTTATATTATACCCCCCACATCACCACCAGTGCTGAGTGATACTAAGAAGTCCACCCCAGTGTGTCACAAAATGTTTTCCAGTACTGTAAACCTGCAAAAAAGAAAACAGTCCCCCATCTTTTTTACTGTTTTAAATCCTGTAACAAAGAAAACAGTCAAGTCATCATCTCCCCATCCTGCACCCACATCCCCACCCTCCCTCTGTGCACCCACCTCCCTGCAACACCCCTTACCTCATACTTATCTCCGTAGGTCAGCGGCTGCTATCTTCTCTGGACTGAGATATGTCTGCATTCTTCAAATCCCAACCACAAACTGAAGAATCAAGGTAAGTGCAGTAGAATTGCTGTCTATGGCATTTTGAACTTATGTTGATATCTCAGGCATTTTTCAACATTTTTGCACCAAATTTTCAACATGGGCTTTTTGGGATCCCACCTCATGAACACTGTAACTGTTGTCTCATTGCTCAGACCCAAAAGGCCATGTCATGGTCACTGTGCATAATCACCTTTCAGGACTGATTAATGAAATTACAGTCCTAGGACCAGATAGTCAAAACTTTGCCCCGGGGCTAAATTAGCACTGCCCAGCAGGCAAACTTAGCCCAGAGCACAAAACAAGCCATATTCAAAAGGAATAGCCCTGGGCAAACAGCTTCTGAATATAGCATGGGAATGAGGCCGGGCAAACTGGGCTGGGAGTGCAGGGCAAACTTAGTCCTGGAATAAGACAGCTTTGAATATGGCAACCAGGAAGTGCAAACCACAACAGCAACACAGTGCATAGTGATGTGAAGGTAGGTAGAGGTGAACTATGTAGCCAATGTGTATGCCAGCAAATGCGTGGACCCAGTACAGCTGCAGGCAGCAGCGTATGTGAAAGTACAGTGTGCAAAACTGTAAATTATTCTCTGAACTGTTTGCACAGTGCTAACACAATTGCATGGGTTTAGCGCAGGGCTAAACCGTTAGCCCGGTGCAGACACATTTGCCAGGCACTAAACTTTGCCATATTCAAAAGTGACATGCAAACGAGCCTACTTAGTTAGTCTGTGGGCAAACATCCAGATTAGCATCTCATTATGCCCTGATTTGCATGCAGTTTGCGCCGGGCTAACTGTTTAGCCCTGCGCTAAACCCGCGCAAACGTGTTAGCGCTGCACAAACAGCTTGGGGAATATTATACAGTTTTGAACACTGCTTCCACATGCGCTGCTACCTGCAGCTGTACTGGGACAACACAGCATAGGCACAGATGGTGGTGGTGCTGCATGCTACTGTCACACTGTAGGTCATGCTACAGTGCACAGCAGACACTACAGTAGCAAGGGGGCCAGTAGTGTGTAGACACAGCAATGCCTATGGTGTGTAGGGCAGTGATGATGACTGCACTATACACAATGAGAGGCCCAACCTGCAGGTGTTTACTGACAGTGACATTACTGTTATGCTGTTGTGTGACCCACAGATGCTGCACCTCTGGCATGGGATGCTTACAGTGACATATACATGTCCGGCTTTGTGTGCTGTGGCAGTTGTACAGCTGTGCGGTATGTGGCTGGGGGGGCATATATTATCCAAAAGGCACACTGGTGTTGGGGTATTCTCAATACTAGCCCATGTGCACTGCTTGATGTGTCCCAGCCTTGTGGCCACATCTGGTCTGTGGCACAGCCTCGCCACCCATACACTCTCCTCTCAACATCCTCCATACCCACAGTGCCGCATGTGTGTGCTGGCATCTGCTGGTGTCCACAGAAGTGTGGTCCACAGGTGTGTGTGCTGTATGGCCACATTGCCATGCTGTCCGCTGGCAGTAGGGTCACCACTTACTGCCTGGCATGGCTGGGACAGGTGGCAGATGATGGCATCATTGTGATGCCATCAGTTAGCAGCATGCTTCCTCTATGTTTGGCTTTGTCTATGTGTCATATTTATTTGTTAGGGTCGCGCAAAACCCGTGCAAACACCACACAAAGCCATAGTGTAGCACAAAGCTGATTGCCCAGGGTTAAGACAAGCTTTTCCTGGGCGGTAATGTGCACTGCACTAAGTGGCACAAAACCACTTTGCATGGCACTAGTCGCTGAATATGACATTGTGGCTGTATTCATGTCAGTTTTCCCCTTGCATACATTATGATTTTGCCCAGTGCTAATGCAGTTTGCCCACGCTATTTATCCTTTTGAATATAGCAGACCAGTGCTAATCCCATGCTAAACCTGCTCAAATGTTTTTGCCCGGCACAAAGTTTTGAATATCTGGCCGCTAGTGTTCATGATGGGAGGTCCCAAAAAGTGCATGTTGGAAAATTGGTGCAAAAAATCCCCAAAATGGCCACATTATGAGCATGCTTTGTGCAGTTTCTACGCATGCTTGTAACTTCACCAGTTTTTAATATTTTCACTCCAGATTTCCACATCTCCTCATGAACAGCACAACTGTCATTTTTTACATCCTGCCTGAAAAATGTTTTTGCACCTGTGGCGTAGAATGGTGTGGTTGCTGTGTGAAATCAACTTTTAGGATGGATTAACAAATTCACAGTGCCAGTGTTCATGAAGTGGGGTTCCCAAAAGGCCATGTTGAAAATTTGGTGAGAAGATAGAAACATAGAAACATAGAATTTGACGACAGATAAGGACCGCTTGGCCCACCCAGTCTGCCCATTTCCCTACCTAATGGATAAGCTGCAGATCCTAGTTAACCAGCAGCCTACTTCTTTCTGCCCCCGCCCCCTAGAATTGCCTTAAGACTGTCCCATGCATGCTTGAATTCCACCACTGTTTTTGACTCCACAACCTCCTCTGGAAGGCCATTCCATGCATCCACAACCCTCTCTGTGAAAAAATACTTCCTGAAATTATTCTGAGCCGACCCCCCTCTATCTTAAAATTGTGCCCCCTTGTTCTTGCACACCTCTTGTTTTGAAAGATGCTACCCTCTTGGACTTTGTTGATTCCTTGGGGTACTTTAAAGTTTCTATCATGCTCCCCCCCTCCTCCTTTCCTTGAGGCTATCCATATTAAGCTCCCTAAGTCTCTCTCACATGTCTTCTGGTGCAGACCCTGCACCATTTTAGTTGCCCTTCTGGACAGCTTCCATCCTGTCTATGTCTTTGCAGAGATTGGGTCTCCAGAACTGCATGCAATACTCCAGATGGGGTCTTACCAGCTGTCTGTACAGAGGGATAATAACTTCCTGTTTTCTACTGGTGATGCCTCTCCCTATGCATCCCAGTATCCCCCCAGCCCTCCTTGCTGCCCTCTCACATTGCTTGCCCACCTTTAGGTCATCTGATATGACTACCTCAGGTCCCTTCCATTTTTGTTGTTGTTAGTATCTCACCCCCATTGTGTATTCTTCCCTGGTTTTTGTTTCCCAGGTGCATTACCTTGCACTTCTTAGTATTGAATCTAAGCTGCCATACATTTGACCATTCCTCTAACCTTGCCAAGTCCCTTCTCATCCCTTCTACCAACCTTGTGCATCAACTCTGTTGCAGATCTTTGTGTCATCTGCAAAAAGACATACTTTTCCTTCCAGTTCCTCTGCAATGTTGCTTATAAAGACATTGAAGAGGACTGTCCCATACTGAACCTTGCGTGCCCCACTAGTAAACTCTTCTCAGAGGACTCTATTATTACTCTCTGTGTCCTATTCTCCAGCCAATTCTTTACCCAGGCTGTCATCTTGGGACCCACTCCCAGGCTGGCTAACTTGTATATTAATCTTTTGTGTAGGACTGTGTCAAATGCCTTGCTAAAGTCTAGGTAGGCCATGTCCACAGCCCATCCCTGATCTACTACTTTGGTCACCCAGTCAAAGAAATCTATCAGATTCATCTGGCATGACTTTCCCACTGTGAATCCATGCTGCCTTGGGTCCTGTGCCCCTCTGGCCTCTAGATAATCGACATTTTTTTTCTTCAGAAGTGATTCCATCATTTTCCCTACCACTGAGGTTAAACTAACAGGTCTGTAGTTTCCTGCTTCTGCCTTGCTCCCACTTTTGTGAAGGGGAATCACATCTGCCCTCCTCCAGTCCTCGGGTACCACCCCATCCTCCCATGATTTGTTAAAGAGGGTAGTCAGTGGTGTCACTAGTTCTACCCTTAGTTCTTTTAGAATTCTGGGACCCCATTGCTTTGTCTACCTTCAGTTTTAAGAGTTCTTTCAGAACCCTTTCTTCTGTAAATGGGCTGGTATCAACTTCTGTATCCAGAGTGTTTCTACTGTTTGTTTTAGGTACCTCCCCCTCTTCCTTTGTAAATACTGAGCAAAGGAAAAGTATTTACAAAGGAAAAGGGGGAGGTAGATTCCTGAAAATGTCCAAGTTACATGCGTCTATTGAATTTATTCTATGCACCTGCATAACTTTGGTACTTTTCAATATTTTGCCGCCAAATTTTCAACATAGTCATTTTGTCACACCACTGCATGAAAAGTATAGCTGTCATTTTCATATCCTGCCCAAAATGTGTGCACCTGTGACACAGAATGGCATTGCAGTTGTGCATAATTATGTTTAGCCTTGCAATTTTACAATTTCTCTGTACCAGGGTATATGAAGTGGGGTAATAAGATGGCTATGCTGACAATAGGGTCATTGCTGTTGGACACATGGAAGTGCAGGGCCCAGAGGGCCATATGCTTCCACACCTACATTAATATGAGCATCTATGGAGGAATTGGAGCATGGGGTCTAAAGGACCCCGCACTCCCACAGCTCCAACAGTTAAATAAGGATACTATTATATTATCTCAAAAAGAAGGGGCATTCATTGTAAAAAAAAAAAAAAACTCCATTAATGCATCTGTTAGGGTTTCTAGTACAGTGATAAAAGATTGGAGATTCAGTGTTCATTTAATTTATTTCAAGGTTTAACCATTGAGAACAGTACTCATTTAAAATGGGGACCCAGTGCAAAACATAAAACACAATACACATACATAACTTACCAATTCAAAATACAAAAATACACATCTACAAAAAACACAATAACTTACATTACAAATACATTTTGACATATCTAACCAGGGATTACACAGCAACTCTTTGTTTTTTTTTACTGTATTCATTAACCATTGTTTAAGAATTCTCATTAATGGTGGTCTACTATTCACCAAATGAAACTCTATTGGTAGACTATTCCATAATCGTGGAGCCTTGTAACTAAAAAAAGGATTTAGACCTTTCAGTAGTTGACAGCAGTATTACCAATTCCCTATATAATGCTCTCCTCAAGGTTGGATTTAGATCCCTAGTTATTAACCTTTCCAAAAGAAAGTTAGGTGCATCACCCTGAACACTTCTTTATGAAAAACTTATCTTATTATATTTCCTCCTATCTGTTATGGAGCGCCAGTCTAATTTTACATAGATTTGACAATGATGTGTATATCTCGGGCACCAAAGAATTAATCTTGCTAACCTATTATAGAGAACCTCCAGTTTTTGTAATTTAACCTGACTTGCATGATCATATAATATGTCACTAAAATCAATCAGTGGAAAAACGTGTGTTTCAACTATTTTCTTTAACAACCTACTTACTAATATATTTTTATTTTTATATAGCACCCCATTCTCCTACCTAAATCACCTATAAATTTATCGACATGGAAATTTCCCATTACTGAGGTATCTATCCAATACCCTAAATATTTATACTGATAAACTTGATCCAACCTAACACCCCCCTCATCTATTATAACTAAATCAAGACTACTTTTTATTTTTAGTGCAGACCCCAAGACCATACACTTTCTCTTAGAAATATTCATTCTTAATTTAGAACAACCAAAATATTTTTGTATATTGTTAAAACTTAGTTGCAATTGTACTTCAATTTCTTGAACAGCCCTAGCAGAAGTATATATTATCATATCATCAGCATACAAATGGTATGCTGACCCATTAACTGCATCCACAAATTTATTTAAGTATATTAAAAACAACAAAGGACCCATTACTGAACCCTGTGGAACCCCTCAAACAACCGGAAGGGGGTCAGAAGTAGAGTCATTTACAGTTGTAACCTGAGATCTCCCTCCCAAATAGAAGGCAAACCATTTCACTGCAGAAATAGATAATCCCATGTCCTTCAACCTAGATAACAATATTTGGTGGTCAACTGTGTCGAAGGCCTTGGAGAGGTCAACAAAGATGGCACCAGTCAAATGCCCTCTTTCCATTGCTTTGTTAACATCATCCAAGACCCTTGACATGGAGACCACCATTCCATGTGACTTATGAAATCCTGACTGATATCTGTCATACAAGTTATTCCATGACAGATAATCCACCAGCTGAACCACCATCAGCCTTTCAAGCAATTTATATACCTGAGGCAACAGGGAAATTGGATGATAATTTGTCAGGTGAACAGGACTGCCCCCTTTAAATATTGAGACAACCCTGGCCATCTTCCAAGCCTTTGGAACCACTCCCTCCCTAAAAGACCAATTTAATATATAAGTCAATGGGGCAGCTATTTGCAGAGCTGACATTTTTAAAAGGTACGGTGTCAGACCATCCAGTCCCCCACTCTTATTTGTTTTCAATCTTTCAATCCCAGCAGGTGTTCCAACACCTCATATTCCTATATTTTACTAAATACAAAGGGAAGACTACCTTTACAATACACAGTATCCACATCCTCCATGTCAGTCCCATCCAACCCAATATCCCCAGTGACATTTCCAGCCTTAATAAAATAATTATTGAAAATATCTGCAAGGGGACCCGGCCCTTCATGCTCAGGAATCCTAATATTATGCAAAAAACCCTTAGTCCATTCATTTATACCATTAACAACTTTCCAAAAGGCCCTAGGGTCACCTACAGCTGCCTCTAATTTAAAGCTATAGAACGTTCTCTTGGTATCCCTTACAGCAGCCACATAAATATTTCTCTGTCTTCTATAACAATCCAAATCTGATTTTTCATTTGTAGCATGTGCCTTTTCCCATACCTGTTTCTTCCATTGCTTAAGCTTCCTCAAGGTATGAGAAAACCATGGAGCTGAACACTGCTTAATCTTTTTTTTTTTCTTACTGGCATATGATAATTAATTATACTCATTAGTTCAGACAGAAAATATTCCCATGCTAAATCAATATCAGGAATCAGAAAGAGTCAATCCCAGTTAACTCCATCCAAATCCATAGCAAATAACAAATAATCAAAGTTTTTTGTTTCTCGAAAAGAAATAAATCTGGATTGTACTAAACCTTGCCCCTTCCCTCTTATACAAAAAATTGTATTATGATCACTATTAAAATCTTCCATTTGCCCCACAGTATAACTGTGAGGCGCATTTGTCAAAATCAGGTCCAACAACGTTGAATCTTTCGGACTCGTCACATTTATCCTTGTAGTTGTACTAAGCTATGTGACGAGGTACCTTTGTAAATGAGCCCCTGGCTCAAAGGTTGTTAAACTGATGTTTAAATAAATAAATAAATAATCAGTTGCTCCAACCCAAGAAAAAGTGCTATATTTTTTATTACACATGCATCTCCACCCTGCAACCAATTCTCATTAAAATCCCCCATCAGGAGGATTTCATGAGTATCCAAATAACCATCGAACACTATTTCCAATTGTTTCATTTTTTGCTTTGAATTTCCTGATGGGTGATAAATCCCCACAAAAAGCATGGGTATCCCACCAGTAAACTCAATTTCCAGACCTATGTATTCACATGCATCTGGACATATCCCCAAAGACAGTCGTTTAGTAATAAATGTATCAGATACATAAACGAACACCCCCCCTTTTATTTCTGTCTGCCCTAAAGATGTTATAACCCTTGAGTAAGATACTGTTATCCTTCACTCCCTTATGCAGCCAACACTCCATAAATAACATAAGATCAGGGGTGTTCTCAGGTGAGAATTCTCTAATTATATCCAATTTGGTCAACATACACCTCACATTAGCATGGGTAAACAAAATACCTCTTCTTTCTTTCAATTGCACAGGTCTAGGGTTAGGATTAAGGGTTACCAACCCTATCAACCCACCCCCCACCCTCCAGACACCAACAGATGTTGGGGTGTGCCTTGGGGTCATTAGGCCTAACTCTAGCCCTATTCTCCTATACTGTAACATCTCAGCTTGTTTACACATGAATGGTGTGAAAGTTAGACCCAACAACCTCAAGGCACACCCAGATGCCTGTTGTGTGGAGGGTTGGGTGGTGGGGTGGTAGGGTTGGTAACCCTAACACCGAATTTCCAGTCTTTTGTTGCTGTATTAGAAACTCTAACTGATGCATTAACAGAGTTTTTTGCAATGAATTATAGCCACACAGTAGTGCAACTATAGTTAAGGTTGTCTGGCCACTTCTATGTTAAACCCAAAATTTTGCTCTTTAATAACTTTTAAACCATATGACGGATTTACCAGACATTTTGAATGCACAGTGTGGCTCCACAGATCTCTGGATCTGGCAAGTTGTGTTGTGGTTGGATGTGCAGTTGCAGAGCACCAAAAACATGCAAAAAAGGTGTTTGCACATTTCTTTGCTTGGGGCTAAAGCCCAAATGGTTTGTCTGTCTGATCTGAAATCTTCAGGGAAGATGTAGTCTGGGTCATTGATGTGCCTTTTGAACATTTGGTGAAAAAATATCAAACCATTCAAAAGTTATTTAAATTTGAATTTCCCCATTATAGTCAATGGGAATAAAATATATGTGCTTCTCAAAAGCTGCTACCACTACAGTTTACTGCTGAAAATGGCCTCTGTAGTGTTGAGCAGCTGCCATCTTGTTTTCAGTTAGTGATGGACAAATATGGCTACAGTTTGAACTTGGGTGCCCCTAGGTAAACACTGACAGCTGTGTTTACCTAATCAGGGCCTGAGGAACACAATGCAGACTTTTATTTGGGACCCTCCCCCTAGAAATACCTTTTCCATGATTGGGCCCCCCAAAGTATCACAAATTGCAACAGAATGGATGCAACAGTTTTGCAAATTGCAGCACTGTTGTGCCCGTTCTTTCCCAAATTTTTGTGAAAGTGTCACAATTTGAGACACTACTGCAGCAAAAAACACAATTTCTTTGCCACCTAACTGCACCTAAATGGTTGAGGCTTTTGGACTGAAATTTACAGGGTGGCAAGCCCGGGACCCACAGATGTGCCCTTTGATGGTTTGGTAAAAAAAATAAAATGGTTTACAAAGCAGGTAAATATTTATTGATCAACATTTAGTCTTTACAATGGTCAATACAATAATCATTAATATTATACATCATTAAAATCATATGTATATTCTTTCATATTTCGTCTATCACAGAATTCACATTTCCAGAGATACTTATAATACAATAATACAACCCTCAACTTCTTCGATTTCATAATTTTGTAGCTTGTAGAAATCTATATAGTGACTGTAAAATGTGACTATTAGTAGTATTAAGTAAAAGAGGGGGAGACAAGGGTGCTCAAAACTGGTGGCAACCACTTTTTCTTTTTAACCTCATATTTAGGGCAATGTAGTACAGCATGCTTCAGATCATCCTCAAAACCATATAAACATTTACACTTTGGGTTTGAAACCTTCTTCCTTCTTTGATCATATAAAATGTAATTAGCAGCATACAGTTCTAACCTAAACCTTGTTATAATCCTTCTTTCTTCTGGCTTTGACAGACTAGTTAGATAAAGTTCTAAATTATGTTTAGGTTTAATAACTTTGTACAATCTATAATGTTTGAGACTATTTATTTTTTCCTTATCTAGGGAGATTGATATGGCTCTTACCCTTTGTTTTACCTGTGCAACTATTTCCTCAGTTTTGTAAAGTAGGTTTCCCAACCCATAAGGGGAGACTATTCTCCTTGATTACTCTAATAGAACTTGAGGTAAAATCCCTCTGAAGGTACTGAATTTGTTCCTTGAGGCACATTCTGAGGAATCTATTATCCTGAAGGAGAAACAGATTTAACGTAAAAAAAATCTTTTCTCTAGTGCCAATGTAGTTAATGAAATTTGATCCAGTTCTTTCCTTAGTATTTCTGCAGGCACAGATTGTTGCACTTTTAATATTTAATGATGCATTTTGTTTATTTCTGTTTCTAATTATTTTATGTTAGCTGGAGTTCATATTTCCATCCCATAAAGTGCACTTGACTTTATTTTAGTGTTTATTACCTTTAACGATCCTTTGAGAGACAACTGTCCCATTTTCAAATTAAACTTTTGAAAGGCATTAAATGCCATTTTTAACTTTTGAGTCATTGTTTTTATGTGTGACATCCATGAAAGGTTATTCGAAAATCTAAGCCCTAAATAGTCATAGTGAGAAGTGGTTTTGATCTTCTTTTGATCTATATAAAGGGACAATGTGTGTTTAGTTTTACTACCAGATATGACTAAATTTGTTTTAGTCAGATTTATCACCACTTTATCTTTTTTACAGAGTTCCACAACATATGTGAGTTTCCGTTGGAGGCCAATAAAAGAAGTAGAAATCAAAACTATGTCATCCACATAAACCAGACAAGAAACTGTGTGTTAGAATGTTTGGAGAATGGCAATCTGGGTTATTTAACTCTATCAAAATTGTATTTATGTATAAATTAAACAATAATGGGGCTAACGAACAGCTTTGCTGGACTCCTAAATTGTTTTTAATGTTTGATGTTACATTTCCTTGTTGACCATCTTTAATTTTACTCCATGTATCACTACGTAATTTTATCAGTACATCTAGGATATCTGGTTCCACATTATAGTTTTTAAGTTTCTCCCAAAGAATTTTCCTATTAATTGAATCAAAAGCTGTTTTCAAATCTATGAAACAATAAAGCTTTGATTTTTTTAAATGTTACATCTTTCCAGATAAGGTGCTGTAACATAAAACAATGGTGAATAGTTGAACGTTTGGTTTGAAACCTGTTTTGGTATTCTGAGAATATATTATTCTTTTCAACCCAAAGTTGTAACCTGTTTAAAACTATTCTACAGAAAATGTTTTGTGATGCTTCTAGCAAACCAATAGGTTGATACATGGTAGGATCTTTTGTATCTCCTTTTTTAAAGATCCGACAAACCAGACTTCCTTTCCAGGATTCTGGGAACTTACCACTCTGTATGCAGAAATTAAACAACTTACAGTATATAGTATTGGTATCTACTATTCCTTAAATGATTTAAAGATATCTGCCAATATAGCATCTGGTCCTTGGGCTTTATTTGCTGATATCCTGTCTAATGCAGCATTAATTTCCAGTTGTGTAATATATAATGTTTTTGGAAATAATAATGTCCCAGTGCATTCAAGATGACTGTCTCTCATCTTCCATTTGTGAAAAATATAATTTTTTAAAGTGGTGTTCCCATACAAATTGGGTAATTGCTGCTTCAATGGTATTGGAATACTTAACATACCCTTTACTCACCAAGATCCAGAACTGTTTAATATCTTTTCTAATTATTGATTTTCTTTATTTGTCCCACATTCCCTGATGATGTTATAATTTTTCCTTTTTCAATATTTTCTTATATGCTTTCCTTGCTTCATCTAGAGTTTTATTGGTTATCTTTAAGCTGTTGTTCTTATGCTGTCTAACCAAATTGTTCAGCTCCAGTTTAACATTCCTACATTTAAAATTATACCATATTTGAATACACAATTTTTTATAACAAGGTTTGGAAAAAAAGAATGGTTTAATGTAGAAACAAATATTATCCCAATCTATGACAGGGTCAATATCCATATCTACACTCAATATCACATTGCTTAGACTATTCATGTACCCTGAAATTAGTATTTCTGTAAACTGGGACAGAGTTGAGTTTTGCCATCTTATTTGTTTTGAGTTCATGATTTCTATTTCTTGTCAGTGAGAACCTTATTTTATTCCTGAATTTATCATATCATAGCAACATCTAGTATGAACAGGTATGTGAGAGGACTCTGGCCTAGAAATCACCATAAGATCTTGAATTTTGCTAAGTACCTCCAGATTTCCCAGATTAAATCAATTACTCATGATCCAAGGACACCCAAATAAGTAAATAAGTCAGTGTCAGTGGCTCAGTAGGCAACACACTCGCCTCTGAGGCTGGAAGATCAGAGGGCTGTGGGTTCAGTTCCCACATCTGGCACTTGGGTTAATATCCCAGTACTGACACTGTAGTGCAGCATGAGAGGGCTGCTGCACTTCTGAGGTGCCGATTTTCAGATGAGATGTTAAAACCAAGGTCCCATCTGCCTGGATTGGTGGCAGTTCAGGTGGATGTTAAAGATCCCATGGCACTTATCGAAAAGAGTAGGGGGATTTCCCCAGTGTCCTGACCAAATTTCCCTCATTCTCTAAAAAATACCACCAACAGCTTAATCTGGTTCAAGGTCGGTTGGCATTCATCTGTATCCCCCTCCCCCATGTCGTGCCTGAAAATAGGCAGCATTTGTCCAGTGCACTTACCTGGTCAACAAAAACTAAATAAATAAATGAAGTTTCAATATGGGTCACTCCTGGTATGACTGTTAAACAAGCCAAAATCTAGGTTTGTCATTATTTCTATTAAGGTGTTTCCATTTGTATTATTAACTCTATCTCTTGAATTACACTTGTAACATAGGTTCCCACTGATTATATTAATTCTGTTAGATACTCCTTCATCCGTACAATATTTATCCATAATCCTAGCATTAAAGCCCCCTAGGATTATTATTGGTACTGATTCAATTTCTTCTGATAAGTTTTCTAGTATTGTTATTTTGAACTGTTTCCAGAATTCCTCTTTAGACTTATTAATGCTTGGAGGTATGTAAATGTTAACTAATATTATTTGTGTATTTAGGTTGACCATCCTCAGAACTTGACAGTTATAAAGGTCCACTTTAATTGGTGTGACTTTGAAGTTTAACATTGTTTTCACAAATATTGCTAAACCAGCCTTGGCCCTACCATTTTTTATTCTGCTTTATGGCTGGAAACATGTAACAAGAAAAAACAGGGAGTAATGGAGGGTTCTCTTCTACCAGTCAGATTTCTTGGAATCACAGAATGTCTGATTTCATCACAGAGGATAGAAAGTCATTATCTACAAGTCTATTTATTAGACTTTCTATATTCCATGTCAATATGTATATTTCATAAATATTAGACACATGATCTTACCCTGTAAATGGATTCAGTCATCTTACATTTGAGTTTGAAAGTGGGGCAAATGGATTTGGGGTTTCCTGCATAATTTAATTTCCTGCCGCAATACTAGTAGTCTGTTTCTCCTTATGCCTGGACAAAGTCTCAACATTAGTAAAGTAAATCAAATGTGAATTCAGAATATTGGATGCTCGCAAAACCAATGCTGATAACTTACTTGACTGAAATGTAATATCGATCTGGGGTGAATTAGAAATAGCCTGGTGGACATGAATATATTTGGTAGTACTTCTATTAATATTCATTCATAATGCACAGGAGAGAAATATTCTGATCTCTTTTTTAGAGCTCCAATTGTATAACCTTTAGGCACTTCCCATCCAAAGAGCAATACTGTTCTATTTTCCCACTCAGTAACTCTTGAGGTGTTATAGGTGGTAATTACATCTTTTACTTTTTCCACACAGGAACTATCAGTTGCTCCCCTACATGGTCCCTTAATTCCTTCATCATAAGGGAATGGTACTAGCTGAGATGGTAACATATAAATTCCCTTGGAATACATTTCTTTTTCTAGGTCCCAGATTTTCTTTGCCCATTCTTGTTTTGTACACTATATCATAACACAATCCTTGTAGTCTGGATTTGGAGGGTTCATTATGAATATATCCTTTATACAATCAGGGATGTAGAGGAATTTTTTTAACCCATTCAGATAGTTTACATGGGGTCTCTTCCCCGAGTCTATGTACTCCATACATTTCAATCAAAAATTATTCAGTAAGGAAAGGGAAAAGGGAAATTGTTTAACCAGGAAAGGCACACTAAGCTGGAGCTTGTTTCCAGGTGCGACCTGGGAGAACAAGGAAGTTAAATTACTTGCTCAGGGTCACACAGTATGCAAGTGGAAGCTATGGGATTCAAACCTAGGTCTGGTCTGCTGGATGTCACCAGATTTGCAGCTCAGAGCCTATATTTTGGATACATTTTTCTGAGCATCAATTTTTATCATTATTCAATTTTCTGGACTCTGACATTTGGGACCTTTGTTGTCATCCCTTGGTCTCCCCTCCGAGCAGAGTCAGATCTTCCACACATCCCGCATTTAAATTATGAATCTCTATAGGTTGTTTATGACAATCATCCAATGTTTCATTAACCCTTGAACCTCCAGTGTTTCCAGCCATCATAACATCAGCATAATTAATGTTACCTAAACTATCTTTATTATTAACACTACCTCCTAATAGGGGGTATGAGTTACTGTTTTTTCTTTTCTTTCTCTTGTTTGAGGGTGTTTTTCTCCTGGTTTGTTTCCCCCTTATCTTTTGCTCTCGATTTTTGTTTTCCCTTCCTTTTACTTTTCTGAGATTTTCCTGGTTTATTTAGACTAGACCCCACTATACTGAGTTCTGGAATAACTTCCATACCTTTCTGAAAGGGAGGAGGTAAACTAACCTGTGTTGCTTTATTAAATGTAATTTCCTGAAAATTTTTCACAGAAATTGCATCCTCCATTAGGACCTACTCTGAGCCAATGTTATTTTTTGGATTAACTAATTAATCCAAAATTGCTCTATTATATGCAATGTCTCTTCTTAAGTTTTCTAATTCCTGTTTAAGACCTCACATGTTTTCTAAGCTTACTATATTAGCATAATACTGGTTTTTAATCATCTTTAAAATTTGTGGGAAAAGTGTAGAGCTTGAGGTAAAATCCCCATCATTGGTGAAAATTCCTTATTTTATTTTATTCCTTCCTTTTTCTTGTGAAGCTTTTTGTACTTCATTTGGTTCCTTTTATGTTGTGGGGGCCAGGAAAATGTTAATGTTGGTGACAGCGATAACGAATCTGTTTCATCCTGACGTAACTCCAGCTGCCTCAGTCCTTGTAGTGTTAAATATAGTTCATTTAATACCTGAGATATATTTTTGCTTTTCCATGGTTACTTAAATCTGTAAGGTTCCCCTTTCTGGGTTTAGGAGATTTAATATTGTTATTACTGCACTTAAAGTTAAGGTCTGATATATCATCTTCATCTTGTCTGATTTTATCTACACTTTTTGACTTAATTACTACTTCTGGGGTAGAGAAAGAGTTGGAATCAAAGAAGGATTCAAAATTTATTTCACATAGTACCTCTGGTTCGGTCAATCTTTTGGACCAGCTACTCAAACTATAGCTATTTGATAAAGACAGCTCATACTGGAGGTTTTTATAGTCCTTATTAAAGTCCAGTTTGGCAGTGTTAATTTCACCTCCCCCCTTCCACTTACTGAATCAGTCAACACTATTCCTGTAGCTAAAGTTGGTGTTGAACTATTAGGTATATCTTTCCCCCAGATTCTTAAAAGAAGATGTTATTTTAGGTAGTTTTGCAGTACTCAGCTCATCTAATGATTTAACATTAACCTTGCTTTTATCTAATTCCACTATTTCCGGTTTCCTTGATTTTTTTCTGGGCTTTAAATATTGTTTTGGTGAGCATGAAAGTCCACTTCTAGTATTAACCATTTTGCTCAAATTAAATTTAAAATCACCAAAAATTCTATATTGACCACTGGAAAATATCTGCAAGACTATTCCTTTATCCAATATTTAGATCTAAAATCTTCAACAAGCCCTACACAGAAGGTAGAATGGTAAAATCTAGCAGCATGTAATCTTAAGTATTCTTATAAATGTGCTTTTATGAATAAAATAGCAGCATATGACCTTAAATTTGCAAATGTAGCAGCTTATGAGCATAAATATATCTTGCCCTTAATATATAACATGCAGCACAGAATACATTGTATATTATATAATATGTAAGTAAAACAAAAATAATTGTCCTATAAATCAAAAAGGAGAATAGTCTGAATCGCTTCAGGATATATTGCACCAGATTAGTCTCTGTTTGGGCTGAATTGCTTAATTATGTGTCCTGAACACTTTTTAGAGTAGTAAAACCAGTCCAGAAGACTTAAGCAAAATTGTCACTGCAGAATAATGATTCCAAGGCAGGTGTACTTATCTTAACAAACGTGTTTTTTAAAAGATTTTAAGATAGAGTCAGCAAGTTGAAGTCTCTGTCATTTTATGTCCCATAGCCCCAGTTGAAAGCCAACCATTGATACAGTCCCCAAACAGAGTCTGTAAACGTTTTCCACTGTTATAATAAAATAAATCAAATTACTGTAGATCTCAGTTCTCTTGATTAATTACTCTCCAATTATTATAATAGCTAACACTTAAAATTTAGCAGTTTTGCATAGCTCCCATTTTTTTTGTACTAGATAATTCAATTAGCTGTCTATCTACTGCCAGAAGTCAAATGGAGCTAGTACATTGGAAAACCAATATTCCTTTATCTCACTATCAAATAACATCCTAATTTCTATTTTGCATCTGATCACCAAATATACTATGCAGGACTTGTATGCTTTAGAAATGAAGCAAGGACTTAACAGGTACTTATATGCCTTACTTACTTGCTATTGCGGAAAAGTTTTTATAATAAGTCTGGAATCCAACTGGCATTAAATAATTTCCAAATGGGGGCCTATCATCATGTACTTAGGCCTACGCACAGGGACCGTATCTTACTAAATTTTATTGAGTGCACTATCTGTCTCAGAGAGAGCTTGACAAGTATTTAAATGCTCACTGCTTGCAAACTGAGCAAACTATCACAATTGTGATAAAACTGGTCAATTTGCTCAGTTCAGAATTATAGCTTTTCAGTTTATTTATTTTATTTATTTATTTACGAGTTTAACCAGGAAGGCATAGTGAGTTGTGTTGCTCGATTCCAGATGCGACCTGGGGGTCAAGACCGAAGACAATAGTGCAAATCACAAGGTACAGAGTTAAACAACACAATGAATGGCCATCCGCTGTACAGACAATTGGCAGATAGATACAGGAACATTATAGAGAGACACATCTGAGTGCCCAAATACAATTACAGTTACATAATTTGTCACTAGCTAAAACAAGAGCAGCTGGAGGAGAAGTGGGCGCTGAGTAGGCGATTGCGGTGGCTGGGATTTGGGGGTGTCATATCAGCTGGCAGGGTGTTCCATAGCTGGGGGATATGGAATTTGAAAGTGGCCTGTCCTTTGGTTGTGTGCATAAAGGGTACGTAGAGGAGCCTGGGGTCAGTGCTTCTGAGGGGGTAAGCAGGGGAAGGTTGTTGGGAGAGGGTAGAGGCCAGGTGGAGGGAAGGGAATGGGACCAAAATTTGGCTGCAGACCTTGCACAGTGGGTTAATCTGTGGTCTTGGAGGGACAGCAGGGCTAGGGAGCTATATGAGGTGCAGAGGTGGGTTGTTTGTGGACAGTCGAGGATAAACTGACAAAAAGAGTGGAAAAGGATGTCAAGGCTGGCCAGGGCAGAGGAGGGAGCGATAGTATAGACTATATCACCATAGTCGAGTACTGGGAGGACCATCTTTTGGACAATAGCATTCCTGGCAGGAGAGGGGAGGCAGCTTTTGTTCCTGTATAGGGCGTTGAGTTTAGGGAGTAGTTTCTTGTGTATGGAGTCAATATGGGTGGTGAAATCAAGGAGCGGATTGAGCCAGATGCTTAAGTATCTGAAGCTGGTGCATTGTTCCAGTAGGGACCTGTCCAGGGTTTTGAAAAGGGGGGCAGGGGACTTGGTGGGAGAGTCTTTGCTGTGAGCAGATGCTTAGCGACTTAGTTTTCTTAGGGTGTAAGAATAGTTGGTTTGACCGGAACCATTCCTGGATGGCATTGAAATCCTGCTGTAGTAGATTTGCCACTTCTCTTGTGGTGGGGCCTGTGGCATACAGTACTGTGTCGTCCACATACATTTGTATGGATGAGTAACGACAGGCTGATGGGAGGTCATTTAGGAATGTGGAGAAGAGCAGTGGGCCCAAGACTAATCCTTAGGGGATGCCGGCTGTAACTGGTAGAGGGTTAGAGATGTGTGAGGCAACTTTTACAGCCTGGTGTCTGCCCACCAGGTAGTCATGGAACCATGTGGTTGCTGGTTTGGAGAGGCCAGCTTCATTTCATTTAGAAAGCAGCAGAGTGTGGTAGACAGTGTCGAAAGCCTTCACTAAGTCTATAAAGATGGCAGAGGTGATGTGGCCTTTGTCCATGCCGGTGAGTATGTCATCAGTGACTCATAGCAGGGAGGTGATAGTTGAGTGTGATTTGCGAAAACCGGATTGGAATGGAGTGAAGAAGGAGTTTATTGGTCTGTCAATGCAACACCATGCAAACCAGAATAGTCTGAGCTAATGTTGTGGTTAGTGAGCAGGCAGACACTTGCGTTTTGTGCAGTGTTTTGTGTGGTGTCTTCTCCCCTCAATGGCTAGGCCTTCTCTATCTGAAGATGCCACACATGCGCAGTTTTGTAGACCAAATGAGTCCTTCATCACCTGTGTAAATTTAAATATACTAATAAGTACTTAGCATATATTTAGCATATACTTAGCATATATTTAACTATTTAGCATATACAAGAATATACAGGAATATGTGCCATAATTAAAATATAAAATGAATAAAATAATTTCAAATCTTTATACTAAAATGTAACACATCCTTGTCTCTTTAAAAACACTTTAAGACTTAAAACTTGAGTTTAAAATTTTTAGAATTTAGGAAGCGGAAACGTTTTTTACTTCAGTAAACTCAAACCAACTACCAAGAGATTTCAGCTTCTTGAATAGCAAAAAAACACCACACCTGTAAAAGCCTGTAAACTTTGTTACAAATACAATGAAACCGGAGTCTCAGGCGTAAGATAGGTGTATCCAAATGAGTTCAGCTCCTCAGCATCTCTTGGTTTTTAGTCATTCCGAATGGCTCCTTTGCCATTGCTGCTGTCCTGCTCCACTTCAGGCAAGACTCCTGGCACCAGTGACTGTGGGCCTTCCTCATACAACAAGACAAATTCACAAAGAAATGCAGCTAAACCAACTGAGAGGATAGCATTAAGAAGGTCTGGAAAGGAAATTCACCCACAGGCAATGGTGGCATACCTGTTAAAAATATAAAACTCACAAAGTTGTCCTGCATGGCTGATTTCCTCCTCAAAGCAGAGAGCATGTAGCAATCTTCCAACTGCAACATCACAAGTCCTCCAGTCAAGTAGGAAGTGGGTCAGGAATGAGGGCTCTGAGGTGACAAAAAAAATGGTTACAAAGTTGCGGTGCTACAAAGTTGAGAAATTTCCCTCAGGATAACATTGCAGTGCTTGCAGTAACTTTCAGTGCCCATATCTCAAAAACAATTTGAGATATGGATTTTTTGCTCTGGGTGGCTTAGTCTACCTTTAAGACTGCACTGAGGTTCCCAAGTCATGATTAAAACTGCTGTGGAATTTTTTCATAGTTGCTACGGTTACTGAGATATTGCCAAATTAGTATTACAAGGGTTATTTTTCAGCACTATAAGGCTGCTGTACGCCTCCATATGTATGTGTAAGTGGGAGCACAGAGCCCAGAGCGTCTGTGCTCCCACATACACATACCATTATGCAAAAATGGATAGTGTGAAGGGAGCACAGGGCCTGGAGGGCCTGCACTCCAACAAACACATACTAGTTATATTACACTTTCTCAAAAAGAAGGGAAATTCATTGCAAAAAACTGTGTTACTACATCAGTTAGGGTTGATAGCACAGCAACAAAAGTTTTGAAATTTGAGATTAGGGTTATCACCCCTACTACCCCGACTTCCTCACACCAGCAGGCATCAGTGTGTGCTATGGGCTTGTCAGGTTTACCTCTCACTGCATTCTTCTATACTGTACCATGCCAGTTTGTTTACACATGAAATGGGATGAGAGTTAGGCCTGACAACCCCATGGTACACCCTGACACCTTTTGGTATATGGAGGGTGGAGGGTGGTAGGGGTGGTGACCCTAACCTCGAATTTCCAAACTTTTGTCACTGTGCTATCAAACCTAGCTGATTCATTAATGCAGTTTTTTGCAATGAACATACATTACAGCTGCACAGTAGTGCAGCTATAGTTAGGGTTGCATGGCCACTTCTATATTAAGCCCAAAATGTTGCACTTGAATAACTTTTGAGCCATTCGACTGATTTGCCTGACATTTTGTATGTCTATCTGCTACCATAGATCTTTGGATCTGGTAAGTTTTATTCAGGTCAGATGTGTAGTTGCAGAGATGCACAGCACCAAAATAAAAGTGCAAAACAACTCTTTTTTGGCCATTTTTGGCAAATTCTTTGCTTGTCTCTACAGCCCAAGTGATTTGTTCATCTGGTCTGACATTTTCAGGGAATATGGGGACTGGGTCAAGGAAGTGCCTTTTAAATGTTTGGTGAAAAAAATATAAATCTGTTCAAAAGTTATTTAAGTTTAAAGTTTCCCATTATTGCCTATGGGTAAACAAATATATATCAGGCTCGAAAGCACTTTTTTCTTTCGCGAAGCACTTTTAACTTTCGCAAATGGGTTTGGTACTTTTGCAAATCGACCATCTTGTTTTCATTTAGTGAGGTACAAAAAATGTTTCAATTCAAAAAAAAACACTGCACCTAGGCAAACACCAACACTTGGTGCCATAGGAACATGACCCTGTCATCAGGTTGTCAGCAGGATGCCCAGAAATATGATTTGAAAGTTTTTACACCATCCTAGCTGTGGAACTTTCGCAAATGTTCCGTGAGTATTTGCACAAAAGTCTCGCGTCTATAATGGCAGAACTTTCACACAAGTACCATGGAACATCTGCAAAAGCTCCCCATGTAAACCAGTGGGGCTTTCACAGAATTCCATTGACCTTCCATGAAAGTTCTGGAGTTCAACACCCCAAAATATCACTTTCTTGGCCACTTCATAGCAAGCCAACAGTTAGGATGTTTGGGATGAAATTTGCAGGGTGGCCACAGATGTGCATTTTGCTGGTTTGATGAAATAATTCACACTGGTTCCAGAGTTACAGTAGTATGAACTTGCAAATTTTCCCAGAGGATAACACTGTGACACCCATAGCACCTTTTATCACCTATATCTCGAAAATGGTTTGAGATACAGATTTTTCGCTATGCACAGCTTAGTACACTAAACACATGTGGAGTTGGCTAGGTCCTAAATAAAAATGTGAAATAATTTTTTATGCAGTTGCTATGGTTACTGAGATATTGCCAAAGAAGCGTTACAAGGGTTAATTGGAATGCTTCTAGATCTGTGCTATTTGTCTGTACTTGTGGGTAGGAGGGAGTGCAGGGCCCAGAGGGCCCACGCTCTCACCTGTACATACTATTTATGGTAAACTTGGAGAACTGGTCCCTCCGATGCAATGCCTCTACACTCATGGATGGGTCCAGAGGGCACAGGCTCCCATCTTTGGATACAATTATGGAAAACTAAAAGCACAGGCACCTGCTGTGCTATGTCTCTATACTTTCATGTAGGTGGGAGCAAGGGACCCAGAGGGCCCATGCTCCCACCCATGTATACCATCTTGCAATACTAGGAGAACAGGGCCCTTAGGTGCTATGTCTCTACCCTTATGGGTGGGTGGGAGCGCAGGACCCAGAGGGCCTGTGTTCCCAAATATGCATTTCATTATGCAAAACTGGGAGCAGAGGGTCCTCCTGCTTTATGGCTCTATACTAATAGGTGGGTGGGAGCGCAGGGCACAGAGGGCCTGCACTCCCACCTATGGCTATCATATAAGTAACATTTCACTTTATTAAAAAGAAGGAAAACTCATTGCAAAATCTTTGATTTGCCTGACATTTTGCATGCTCGGTCAGCTGGCATTGTTACAGTTGGATTTGTGGTTGCGAAGCTGTAGAGTGTGAAAATGTGTGAGAAAAAACACAATTTCTGGGAATTCATTGCTTGTCTCCACAGCACAAATGATTTGTCCGTCTGCTGTGAAATTTTCAGGGTATCATCATAGAGGCTAACTCTCACCCCATTCTTCTGTGCTGTACCATCTCAGTT
The DNA here is from genome assembly GCA_016271365.2 of Neoceratodus forsteri. Lineage (NCBI taxonomy): Eukaryota > Metazoa > Chordata > Ceratodontiformes > Ceratodontidae > Neoceratodus > Neoceratodus forsteri. The sequence goes on from CM057449.1 coordinate 146,961,980, forward strand.
TCCTTACAAATGGAATGGGGTGAGAGTTAGGCCTGACTACCCCAAGGCACACACCAATGCCTGTTGGTCTGTGGAGGGTGGGGGTTGGGGTTTGGAGGGGGTAGGGTTGGTAACCCTAACATCAAATTTCCAGACTTTTGTTGGTGTGGAATCAACCCTAACTTATGCATTAATGGAGTTTTTTTAATAGATAGATATATATACTGGCATGGTAGTGCCAGTATAGTTAGGGTTGCCTGGCCACATCTATGTTAAAACCCAGATTTTGCACTTTAATAACTTTGGCACCGTATGACGGATTAACCTGAATGTTTGCATGTGCAATCTGGTACCATATATCTCTGTATCTGGCAAGTTGTGTTATGGTTGGATGAGCGGTTGCAGAACTGCAAAGCACCCAAAAACACAAGAAAGGTGTTTTTGCATTTCTTTGCTCGTGGCTATAGCCTGCATGACTTGTCCATTTGGTCTGAAATCTTCAGAGAAGATGCAGTCTGGGTCACTGGTGTACCTTTCGAAGATTTGGTGAAACAATATTAAACCGTTCAAAAGTTATTCAAAACACAAGTTTCCCATTATCGTCAATGGGAAGAAAATATATGTGTCTCTCGAAAGCTGCCGCCACTACATTTTACTGTTGTAAATGGCCCTTTTACTGTCATGCGGTAGCCATCTTGTTTTCAGTTAGCGAGAGAGAAAAATGCCTGGCATTTAAATTTGGGAACCACTAGGTAAACACTGGTTGTTGTGTTTACCTAGTAGGGTACTGAGGATTACAGTCCTTTTTTGGGGGGATAATCCCTCCCAGAAATGCTGTCTTTAAGATCGGACTCCCCATAGTATCACAAATTGTGACAGAAATAGCCACGACACTTTTGCAACTCACGAAAGTGTTTTGCCTATTTTTGTGAAACTGTTGCAATTTGCAACAGTACTTTGCTCCAGAAAAGCAAATCTTTGTCATCCCACTGCAGCAAAATGGTTGGAGCTTTTGGCCTGAAATTTGCAGGGTGGCAAGCCCTGGTCTAACAGAAGTGCCTTTTGTGGTTTGGTCACAACACATTCAATGGGCCCATAGTAACAACACTCTGAAGTTGAGAAATTTCCCATAGGCTAACATTGAGGCACCCCTGGCAACTTTTGGTGCTCATATCTTGGAAACGGTGCTAGATACGGATTTTTCGTTCTCCCCAACTTAGTCCACCTTTAGGTGAACTAGGCATACATGGAGGTTTCGAAGTCATGAATAGCACTGCAGTGGAATTTTTTTCCCTACTTGTTATGGTTGCGGACATATTACCAGAAACGTGTTACAAGGGTTCCTTTGGAGTACTATGATGCTGCTATATGGCTCTGTACTTATGTATAAGTGGGAGTGCAGGGCCTGAAGGGCCCACGCTCCCACATACACATACCATTATGTAACAAATGGGCAATGTGAAGGGAGCACAGGGCTCAGAGGGCCTGCGGTCCCACTAACATATACCAGTTAACAGTCACATTACACTTCCTCAAAAAGAAGAGAAATTCATTGCAAAGAACTTTCTTACTGCACCAGTTGAGGTTGATAGCACAGTGACAAAAGCATGGAAATGTGGTGTTATTGTTACCACCCCTACCACCCCAACCCCACCCTTTCTTCACACACCAACAGACGTCGGGGTGTACCATGGGGTCATCAGGCCTAACTCTCACTCCATTCTCCTATACTGTATCACGTCAGCATGCTTACAACTGGAATTGGGTGAGAGTTGGGCCTGATGACCCTGTGGCACACCCCAATGTCTGTTGGTGTGTGGAGGGGGTGGCGGTGGTAACCCTAACATCACATTTCCATGCGTTTGTTACTGTGCTATCAACTGTAATCGATGCATTAATGAAGTTTTTTTGCAATGAATATATATATCTTTATACAATAGGGGTTTACTGATATGCTATACTTTATTTAGCCATAAAAATCCCACCAGTGCATCTCGGGCAAGCAATACATCAGCAGATTGTGATAATAAAAATAAAACCACTGTGCCTACATAAGCAGAGTGTGATAAAAAAATAAAAACATTGTGCCTTTGTCACCACAACATCAAGCACTCTGCTAATGCCAACAGACACTAACCAAGAAGCAAACCACACTTACATGGACTAAAATAACCTCACAGATCAACGCCAAAAGAAAAAAGTAAGTCATACTGGCACTACATTAATTGACAATACCGCAAAACAGGGCCCTATTGTATAAACTACACACGTAATGTGCGAGTGTTGAACATGGGAAATATTAGAATTTGTGCTTAGTGACCTCGGGATATATCACCTGAGGTCACTAAGCACTCATCCTGATATTTCCCATATTCAGCACTTGTACATTATGTATATCATATAGTTATATCTATATCTATCTATCTGTCTGTCTGTCTGTCTGTCTGTCTGTCTGTCTATCTATCTATCTACCTATCTATCTATAAAATGGGTAGGAAAAATTATGTCTGCTGATTGATTGAAACACATCACATGACTGTGCGTATATCAGAGTGCGACCACACACCTGCACTTTCACCCCTCTCCAAAACTATCTTGCCATTTGATAAGATAGATAACCCACTCTAGGGTGTGTGGTCATGCTCTGATATACGCACGCCTTGGATGGTTAACACACTCGGCCTGCGGTCTTGTGCATAACAACGAACACCAAGGCGTTCATATATCAGAGGATGATTGCACACTTCAGAGTGGATTATCTAGTGTGTGTATATCTATCTATATATATATATATATATATACACTAGCATACTATTTGCCAGCAGATTAGGCCTTACGGTCTATTGAGTCTGCTCAAACCTCAGATCCCTAGTTGGGTGCCGAGGCCCTCCCCTCCCTTGTGTTCCAGAAACCCCTATCATCCATCCTCACCCCCCTGAGACAGGCCATCATCTGATACATCCACTTTCTGTGTCTGTCCCACCCTCTCTTGAAGCCCTCCACTGTGGATCTCTGAACCAGCTCCCAGGCAGTGCATTCCTAGGGTCCACCACCCTCTCAGTGAAAACTCTCCTCTTTCCCCCCTCACCCTTCCACCTTCCAACTTCAAACCATGACCTCTGGTGATACCTCCCTGCTTTAGTCTAAAGAACCCCTCCATGTTTACCCTATTTATTCCCTTGAGGTACCTGAAGACCTCAATCATGCTCTCTGTCTCCCTGTCTCTCCTCTCCTCCAATGAAAACAGGCAGAGCTCCTCAAGTCTGTCCTCTTACGTCAAATCCCCTAGCCCTCATATCATCTTAGTTGCCCTCCTCTGTACCCTCTCCAGGAGCTGTATGTCCCTCTTCTAGTGTGGTCTCCAGTACTGTACACAGAACTCAAGGTGTGGTCTAACCAGTCCATTGTACAGCGGCAGAATCGCTTCCTTGCTCCTAGAGGTGATCCCCCTGATGATGCATCCCAACATCCTGTTTGCCTTGCTTACCGCTGTCCTGCACTGTTCAGAGTTATTCATACATGCATCCACCATGACCCCTAGGTCTTTTTCCCCTATTGAGGCCTCCAGCTCCTCCCCTCCCAGGGTGTATCTGTGTTTAGGGTTTCTCCACCCAAGATGCAACACCTTGCACTTGGTGACATTGAAATTGAATTTCCATGTGTGAGCCCAGCTTTCCAGGATGTCCAGGTCCCCTTGCAGGGCCAACCTCCCCTCTTCTTCCTCAACTACTGCTCCCATCTTGGAGTCATCAGCGAAGAGACTCATTTCACACTCTATATCCTCCCTGATGTCCGATATGTATGCATTAAACAGGATCGGACTCAGGACCGAGCTCTGTTACTCACTACCAACCTCTCTCGGGTTCGAGAGCTCCCCACAGACCACTACTCTCTGGGTGCATCCAGCTAGCCAGTTTTCAATCCATCTGACCATCAAAGGGCCTACTCCTAACCCATCAGTTTCTCCACCAGACCATTGTGGGGGACAGAGTCAAATGCTTTGCTGAAGTCCGAGAATAATACATCCACAGGCTTTCCCCTGTCCAGTTCTGATGTTACCCATTCGTAGAACTCCACAAGATTGGTTTGACATGATCTACCTGGCACAAACCCATGTTGCCGACTATCCAGACCTCTCACCTCCTCCAAGTACACCCCCAATCTTTCCTTTAGTATACTCTCCATTAATTTTCCCACCACCGAGGTCAAACTGATGGGTCTATAGTTACCTGGTACTTCCCTCGACCCCCCTTTATGGACTGGCACCACATGTGCCTCTTGCCAATCCCTAGGTACCCTCCCTGTCTCAAGTGACCTGTTGAAGAGCTCCACCAGGGGGTGCAGCCAGTATGTCCGCCAATTCCCATAGTACTCTCAGATGAATGCCATCTGGCCCAGAAGATTTGTCTTTCTTTAGGGCCTTGAGGGCTAACCACACACTTTTGGCGGAGATAGCATCATCCGTCCCCTCCACCTTACTGGCCTTTTTATCCTTATCCAGATGTGACATCCCTGGGGTACCTCTCCCTCCCTCTTGCTCCATTTCTGTTGCTTTCCTGATCCCACTCACTGCCGCTTCTATCCCCATCATGCCTTGCTTTGTAGATATCCCATCCCCCTTCCTAGTGAACACAGAGGCAAAGTACTCATTAAATACCTCTGCCCATGGTCCCTCGCCTCTTCCACCCACCCTCCTTCTGATCGCAATCTGCTGAGATGGCCTTTAGTTTTTATGTGCTCCCCAATGTACCGGAAGAACCCCTTTTCCCCTCCATGTATTCCCTGTGCCAACCACTGCTCTTTACTGGACTTTGCCCCCCTCACCATCCGGGTGACTTTTCTAGATGCAAGATGGTACATTTCCTTATCCCTATCCCCTCTTGTTGTTTTATATTTTTTGTAGGCCACCTTCTTTTTCTCTGACTGCTACCTGTACTTCACTGGATCACCAGCATGGTTTATGTGACCTTGCTCCCTTATATTTCAACTTAGTGCAGATCCTGACTGCCTCATGAAGTCCCTGTTTTATGACCTCCCATCTCCTTTCCACACTTGTCATTGATGTAATCCTCTTCAAGTGATCCTTGAGAATATTTCCCATGCCCACAAAGTCTGCCCCCCTGAAGTCCACTGCCAGTGTCCTAGATCTCACCCCCCCTCCCCCATGCTTATTTGAAAGCAGACAGTATTGTGGTCACTCCCAGTCAGGGGGTCCTCTACAGTCAGTTCCCTTACCAGATCCCCATCTGCCAGAACCACATCTAGGACAAGCCCCTCCCTTGTGGGCTCCATCACATGCTGTGTTAAGAACACATCCTGGAAGCCATCCAGCAGCCTCTGCTCCTTGGCCACCTTAGAGGACATGGTTCCCCAGTTTGTACCTGGCATATTAAGGTCCCCCATCAACACCACTCCTTCCCCTTTTGGTCCACACTGGGCAATGATGTTGTCCAGCAAACCATCCTCTAGAACATCACTTATCCGGGGCCTATATACTACACCCAGCTTAACCTTATCTCCTGCTGGGGATCGTAAGGTGACCCATAAGGCCTCCACGTTTCCCTCTGCCTCTTCTACCCTAGCAATTTCTATGTCATCTCTAATGAACATAGCCACTCCACCCGCTCTGCCCTCCTTTCTATCCTTCCTAAGCATAGTGTACCCCTGCATGTTTATGTCCCAGTCATGGTTTTTGTTGGCCCATGTCTCCGTGACCGCCGACACATCCACCCCCCCAAACAGCATGGCCTGCAACTCTGGCAACTTGTTTCCCAAGCTCCTGGCATTTACTAACACCAACCCCCACCCCTTAACCCTGATCCCCTTTGTCAAACCCCACCCAGGTTCCTTATACTTCCATCCTCCCTCTGCTCCTCCTGAAACCTCCACCCCCATCTGTTTCCCCCTTCCCCTCATGGGTTTGAAGGCTACTCCTCTCATCTGGAGGAGAGGGTTTTGGTCAGCCCCTCCTTATCCCTTCCCTCACAAGTTTAAACCCCACCTTTCTTGAATGTAGTCAGCCATCCCTGTTTAAGGACTTCCTTCCCTAATGGGGCAAGATGACGCCTGTCCTTGGCATACAGTCCCTTATCCTCCCAAACTCCTTTCCAGTTCCCTAACACCCCCAACCCACTCTCTTCACCCTACTTCCTGAGCCAGTCATTAACCTCTGTGATCTTCATTTTTTTCTCCACTGAGGCCTTTGGTACTGGCAATATCTCTGAAAAGGAAATGTTGCATCCATTATCCCGACAGACTCTGGCAAGTTCTATATATATATATCTATATATATAGATATATATGTATATTATATACAAAAAACTGTGTTACTGCACCATTTAGGGTTAAAACACAAAAAGTCAGGAAATGAAAAATCTTTAGGGTTGCCCCTTCCCCCATGGACCCGCCAATCATCCCAAGATTGACAGATGAAGGGTGTATCATTTGGGTTGTGAGGCCTAAATGTTGCCCCATTCCTTGTGTAATCATATTGAGAAACAACAGTAAACAAGAATGGGGCAACATTTAGGCCTCACAACCCCAATGACACACCCCGTCATCTGTCAATCTTGGAATGACTGGCGGGTCCATGGAGGGGGGGAGAGGCAACCCTAAAGATTTTTCATTTCCTGAATTTTTGTGTTTTAACCCTAAATGATGCATTAACGCAGTTTTTTGCATAGAATTTATTTACTTTTTGAGAAAGAATACAAAATGAAGAACTTGCGGAAGCTGGTGGGAGCATGAACCCCTTGGGCCCTGTGCTCCCGCCAACTTGTAAACCTGTCTCTACCATGAACACCCTCCAAATTTCAATGTAAAAGACCAAATCATGTCTGAGATATAACATGTTAAAGTTTGAGATTTTTATCTGTCAGAGATGCAGAATTCCACACCTGTTGACATTTTACAGACACAATGACTGAAAAGTACATCCATGACACTAAGGCTAGTTACCCTATCAATTTCAAGGTACCACCACAATACAAAACACTGTCCACAAATCATAAATTGTGTCACGCAATATCTCTGCAAAAAATATTTTCTCTGACACGTAAATACCGTAATTCACATGTACAGGACATGCCGTCAACACCCTCCAAATTTCAAGTAAAAAGACCAAACCGTTTCCGAGATATTTAAAGTTAAAGATTGTGAAAATTGGCCTATTTATTCCATTATAAAATCTGCCCATCTTGTCCCTCCCTTGCAATGCAAGATCGTGATCAAAGAATCTTGCAATCAAAGAATTTGCAGGCTCATAATCAAAGAATTTGCAGGCACATGATCAAAGAATAAAAAATGGTGAAACTCGAGTTTTAGGCAGAATTACATGAAACCACTACCATGCCTCGATAGAACGAAACCCCCGAAGCAAAACCCACCCTCATTTGTGTTCCTAGTCCACCCCTGGGCAGAGAAATTTGAATTTTTCAAAGGGTCATCTCATTGTGCCCTCACGATGCAAATTCATGATCAAAGAATCTCGCGATCAAAGAATTTGCTGGCTCACGATCAAAGAATAAAAAATGGTGAAACTCGAGTTTTAGGCAGAATTACATGAAACCACTACCATGGCTTGATAGAACAAAGCCCTCATTTGTGTCCTAGGCCACCCCTAAGCTGAGAAAATTGTATTTTTACCTCGCGATGCAAGATCGCTATCAAAGAATCTCGCGATCAAAGAATTTGCAGGCTCGCGAACAAAGATCATTAGCGAGTCACGATCAAAGAATTTAAAATGTTATAACTCTATTTTTTGACAATTTTAGGTGAAACCAAAGGCATGGGTTGATAGATTGAAGCCCCCTGAGTAAAATCCATGCAGGTTTTACTTCAGGAGTGACCCCTGAGCCGAGATATTAGATTTTTTATGACGGAATTTAAAAAACAAGATGGTGGACCTTGCGATCAAAGAATTCTCAGGGACAAAGATTTTTGGACCCCGAGGCTGCAAATTCTTTAACCACCACATGGGACGAGATGGCCCAAACCCCATTCTTTGTTCGCAAAACAACCATATAAATATTCCCCTTGACTTATAATGGGAGCTTAAAAGTGCCATAACTTTTGAATGCCTTAATATTTTTTCACCAAATGAAAAGCGGCATATTTGGCCAACCAATCTCTTTCAGAAGAGTGGCACACCACATGACAGCCATGCAGGGCCATGGACAATATCCCCAAAACTGCCTCCAAAACTGGATAATTTTGAATTTGTCATTGTTTTCTTATGCAAAGACCATAAGTCCGACCAAAACGAAATTTGGCAGATCAAGAGATCTATCATGCCGTACTGTGCATACCAAATGTCAGGCAAATCCATTGAATGGGTCCAAAGTTATCAATGTGCAAAATTTGACTTTAGCATAGAAGTGCCTTCATAACCCTAACTATCGTGGAGCGACTGCATCACTATAAAATATATATATATTATATATATATATATATATATATATATATATATATATATATATATATATACAGTCACAGCAAAGACATAGCCAGATATTTCCTGAAATTTCTGTGATATTTCTAGAGAAATATCCTGCTTTCTACATTTACATAGGGCAGCAGAGAGAAACTCTTTAGAAATTTCACAAAATATCTGGAAATATCTGGCCATGTCTGTGGCTACTACTGTATGTATATGTATATGTATATGTATATGTATATGTATATAAATAAATAGATAGATATATATATTCACAGTGCAGTCCCCCAGGATGAAACCCAATTTTAAAGCACTCTGCATTATGCTGCAGCAGACCTATTGAATAAAGCAATGTAATTTCAATTACAATTACTCCCTTTTGTCATGCAGGAAACTGTGGCATTCACTTCATCCTGGCAGTGTCACATTTTCTTGAATGACAAAAGGGACTAATTACCATTGAAACTGCATTGCTTTATTCAGTAGGTCTGCTGCAACATTCTGCAGAGTGCTACAAAATGCTGCAGAATTGGGTTTCATACTGGGGAGTACTTAGAAATATTCAGGAGAATCAGAAAACTTCAGCCCATTTTCTTTTGTGAGAATCACTGGTTTTTTTTGGTACTGGTACTGGCATTGGCTGTGAGTGGTGGGTATAACACGGAGCCTCAGTCAGGGGAGTTGTGGCTCATTCTGCGCATGACCTGACATCCAGAGTCTGTGCTAGAGCTGGGCAAAAGTAATGAGCTCCACTTTAGCAGGTCAGAAGATTTCTGATTTTGCTAAAGGCAGAAGTTTGGAAACTTCCATGAGAATTGTGAAATTTCACGGAAGTTCCACTAAAGAGGAATTTGCAACTTTTGCCTAGCTCTACTAGTTAATTGTTTTATATTAATGTATATGTATTTTTTTATTGTTCTGTATGTACTGGACCCTTATGAAAAAGGGGTTTTGCCCATTGAGGTTTGCCAGTATACTGAAAACCATAGGTGTTTGGACTCAAAACTGGACTCCAAATTGGTCTCCTTGGGAAGTACATTCTAAGGTGTACACAGCATGGAACATAACTCAGAAGAATAGGATCTCTGTTAAAAACAGGCAACCAAAGTTCTATATGCACTCTTAAGAACACACTGGACACAAATGTGCATAGAAATGTACATTTTTACTTTGCAACTTCTCAACCCTCCATACAGTGCAGTACAAATAGCATATATAAAATAAGTAAGTTGCACCTTTCACCCGAGTAGTCCATCTTATGATATTGTATGCTTTGTGGCTCAGTTGCCTAAATCCCATACCTTAGGGCCCTATGAATGAAGGCGCAGAGTGGCTACACACCGTGTATCTTGGGTGCATAGCCACTCTGCACCCATTGCACTCCCCATGTGGTATGCACTAATGGGGGGCATGCAGACCCAATGAACCCAATCCCCCATGGCCATGGACAGCTCTGCACTGGGGACATACCAGGGGTGTGCTAACACTCTGCAGTATTCACTAAACCATGTAGTGCTGGCCACAGGGGTGCGAAGGGTGTTGCCAGGTACACCAGCTGGGACCAGGCATAACCCAGTGTGTGCCCCCACAGGTGCCACCCATGTGTCATGAGAAGACTGAGAAACATCCTGCAGTGCTGCCCCAGCCCATGAGGCTGATTGAGAGGGTTGGGGAAACTAAGCCATGACACCAGTAGTGTGTCCGGTGTCCAGGGGTGTTGGTGCCATGGGGTCAGGGGCTGTAGACGGACTCCAGGGACAAGGCTGCTCCATGTAGAGATGTTGATTTCCCAGGCCAGACTGTTAGAGGTGTGTGATCTTGTGGGTCCAGGCACCCACTGGGGCTTTGCATGATCTTGACCCATGCCTATAGGAACAAGGGATCAACTTCTGGACCCAGGACAAGCATCCAACTGGATGTCCGCTTGGGTCCCTGACTCCACCCCTGGCCACCCTGCAGAGTCCTATGCATCGGGGGGAGCTGCAGACAGGTGACCAGCATTGGTGAATGCCAGTATGGGTGCACCTGTCCATGGGCTGCATGGTTGTGGGTGGGGTATGTGACTTTTCTGCATACCTCCACCCACTTAGTGCATAGGGCCCAATAATGTGCTGGTCCTGTTTTGCAGTTCTACCTTCATGTTTCAGATTTCAGATGTGGACATTTTTTTTTTAAGATATTCATCCTTATTCACTGGAGCCCTCTTACTAAGAGGCTAACCAATGGCCACCCAGGAGAATTGACATGAACACACACACATGCATGTGTCACGTGATCATTGATGTTTAGGTGGAACCCCACCTTCCTCACAGCGACTATATTGTGTGATATATTTCGCACCAGAAGTGTGAAAACACATCTCATCCAAGATTAAATAAATGACATCTGTCACGTTTATGAGGTGGTGTGAAAAAAATGGCTACATTGAAGGTTTGGAGTGAAAATATTGAAAATTTGCCAGGTTATGAGTGAACATTGAAATACTGCAATGTTCACTCATAATGTGGGCATTTTACCATATTGGTATACCAAATTTGCAGCATAGCCATCCTATTACTGCACCTCATGAACTCAGTAGGTGAAAATTTTCAAATACTCACCGAAACATCATTCTGCACCACAGTTGTGAAAACACATTTTTGCCAGGATTTGAAAGATGACAGTTGTCATGTTTGTGAGGTGATGTGAAGAAATGGCTATGTTGAAAATTTGGGGTCAAAATAGTTAAAATTACCAAAGTTACAAGTGCCTATAGAAAAAATTTAAATATACATTCACAGCTTTGTCATTTTTAAATATTTTGACCCCAGATTTTCAACATAGACTTCTTCTAGCCACACCTTATGAACAAGGGTGGTGGAAATTTTTAAATCCTGCCCAAAAGTTGAATTCACAATGCAACTGCAAAATCACCTTTCTGGTCAGATTTGTATAATTCCACTGTCATTGGTCATGAGGTGGGGTCCTAAAAAAGGACATGTTGAAAATTTGAGGTCAAAATATGTAAAAATGACAACGTTTTGAAACAAGTTCAAAACCCCATTGAAATACATTAAACCGCACTTACCTAATTTTCTCATATCGCAGTCATCGGTTCCAGGAGCAAGACATGCCTTCAATTGGGGAGTGGATCTATGCCGTGGGACAAGTTCAGGTGAGTGAGGATGCATGGGGTGGTGGTGTGGTAGGTGCTGAGTGGGAGAGTGGGGTGAGGTGGGTTGGGGTGTCTGGATCAGATCGGTGAGGGATCTTTTTTCCTTTTTACAAGATTAAAAATACATCAATGGATGGTTTTTGTTATTTCAGGGGATATTCTGACACTGAGGACTGGGCACCCTTGTGTCAGGGCACTATTCAGTGGCACCAGGGGTGGGCACTCCAGAGCTGCTACATACATAGAAACATAGAAGTTGATGGCAGAAGGAGACCGCTAGGTCCATCTAGTCTGCCTATTTGTTTTAGACCTAGTTTGACACTCTAGTTGCCCTTTCAAATCAGGGCTCCCTTGTGTCTATCCCATGCATTCTTGAATCTCCCCACAGTATTGACCCCACAACCTCTTGGGGTAGTCTGTTCCAAGCATCCACCACTCTTTCTGGGAAACAAAACTTCCTGGTGTTGGTTGAAAATCTCCCTCCTTGCAGCCTGAGGTCATGTCAAGATACGGGATTGCACGACCATGGAGGGATTTAAGCAAGCCTTGAAAACACATCTGTGGGCTCAAGCTTTTGGTGAATAGATAATTTTACTGCTGGTTTCTGTTTATATTATTTTAATGATCTGAATATTTGATGTGTTCTTTTAAATCTGTTAGGCGCCTTCATAATTTTGAAAGGCGCCCTAAAAATAAAATTATTATTATGTCCTCTAATCCTGGAGGGCTTCTTGAAGTGAAAAAGTTCCTGTGCCTATACCTTGTTAATGCCTTTATATGTACTTGAATGTTTCAGTCATGTCCCCTTTCTCTCTTCTGTGCTCCAGGGAGTACATATTCAGTTCCATAAGTCTTTCCTCATAGGACATGTACTGCAGAACATGAATCATTGTTGTTGCCTTTCTCTGTACTGTTTCCACCTGGTCAATGTCCTTCCTGAGGTGAGGCCTCCAGAATTGGACTTCATATTCCAGGTGAGACCTGACCAACGATCTATACAGTGGTGGTACGACCTGTCTCTTCCTACTCATGATTCCCCTCCCAATGCAGCCCAGCATTCTGTTGGCCTTCATTGTTGACTTCTCACACTGCCTACTAACCTTCAAGTTATCTGAGATTATGATTCCCAGATTTCATTCCTGGTTTGTTGCTGCCAGTCTTTCACCTCCTAGGTAATACTCTTTTCTTAGATTTTTCTTAACCTATATGCATGACCTTGCAGTTTTTGATATTAAATGTCAGCTGCCACACTTCAGACCATTCTAGTTTCTTGAGGTCGGCTTCCATCTTGCTCACACCTTCTGGGGTGTCCACCCTGCTACATATCTTGGTGTCATCTGTGAACAGACACACCTTCCCTTCCAGTCCGTCAGCAATGTCTGCTATAAAAATATTGAAGAGTACAGGCCCTAGCACTGAGCCTTGGGGCATACTTATTGGGAATGGAGGGACAACCTGGAAGAGACAGGATCAAGGCAGGAAATGGTGGCAGCCAAGCACTTTGATTTTAAACCGCAGTTTCTAGGCAACCTGTCAGCATGTTGGTAGCACTACAGCCCACGACACTGGTGACCCATTTTCAGGAGTGAGCCTGGGTCATTGAGAGCCAGCTGGGGGAGGAGGTTTGAGCATTACAGAGTACGCTGTCCTCCTCCATGGGGTGGGAGGGCTGTCACATCACCCCATTGCCAGCACCTGTGTATGCACAGGTAATGATGCAGAAACTCATGGTGTGGGAGGAAAGGCCACCATTAGGTGCTTGGTTGAGACATGTGCCAACACATCTACAGCCTGGACTTATGTCCTTTGTGCTGGTGTCCTCAGGGATGGGGTTTCAGGGAAACAAGCAAAGCCAAAAGAAACAAAGTAAAGAAATACCCCCATTGCTGTGCCTCATGATCTCCAACAGCAACAGAGCACGGATAGTTGGTATAACCACCACCAAACCCCACCAGCACTGGGAGAGAGAAAAATATGTTACAAAACAAAATTTATGCACCTCATATATTTACTCAGGATAGACTGGATGAGATGCAGTGTCTCATTTCCAGTGGTGTCCTGCTTTTACACATTGTTAGATTGTAATTACCCAGAATAGGGTAGCTGAGAGGAAATATATACTTTTAAGTGGGCTCCCACATTTTGGTCCCAAATGTCCAACAGTCTTTTTATTACCTAACTTCATGATCAAGACAAGGGAAATTTTTAAAACCCATCCAAAAGGTGATTTTGCCATGCAGCTGTGGAAACAAGTTTCAAAGGGGATTTGAAAAAAGACACATGCCATGTTCAGGAGGTGAGGTAACAAAATGGATATGCTTAACATTAGGGTCCCCATTCTCATAGCTCCCAGCATGGCTCAAGGGGCTTGTATCACAAGGAATGGCACAAAGTGCCTTTTGCCCCAAAGGATGCACCAGAAACGATTCTCAAAAAGAGCCTGCATCAGCCACAAGTTGCGTGCACCAAACGGGGCTTGCACCATCTGTGCAGCACAAAATGGGTTGCTGCATGGTGCTAGGGGCTTGCAGCAGATGCAGGCTTCCGAATCCTCTAAATCAGAATTCTCAAAACTCTTCCAGAGGGCAAATTTCTAAGTACCATTAGACCAGCCAGGACTAGTCTAAGGGTACTTACAAATTTGCCCTCTGGGAAAGTTGAGCAATTTGCAGCAAAGTGCATGGTCCCCTCCCCAGCTCTGATCATCCTTTTATTAAAATAAGTCCCTGGTGGTCTAGTGGACCCCACCAAGCCCCAATCCCCTGTTATGAAAAAGGAATACATCCCTGGTGGTCTAGCAGGCCCCCTAAGCTCCAATCCCCTAACTTGTACTGATTTTTGACAGTCAAGCCCTAGAAGCCAAAAATCTGCAAAAATAAAGTCCTGAGGAAATGTTGGAACAAGTCAATGTTTCCTCATAAGTTAGTTGTTTTTCAACATATTTACCCCAAATTTTAAATGTAAGCTTTTTATGACCACTCTTTCTGAGCACAGCTGTCATTATAAAACAATGGCTGAAATGTCATTTTGCACCACAATTGTGAAAATACATTTTGGCTAGAGTTTGAGAAATGATAGATGTCACACTCATGAGGTGGTGTGAAAAAATGAGTATGTTAAAAATCTGGGGTCAAAATACTGGCAATTACCACAGTTGCAAGTGTGCATTAAAACATTTAAGTGTACACTCGTAACTTTGTTGGTTTTTAACATTTTTACCTCAAATTTTCAACATAGCCATCTTATGACCCCACAAGGCTCTCTGATGACCTCATCTTGTGACAAGGGTGGAAGAAAATGTTCATATCATGCCTTCTTATTATCCCTCATGGCCTTCTTATGACCCCACCTCATGAAGAAGGGCAGAGAAAATGTTCAAATCCAGCCCAGAAAGGGATTTTACACCAGAAGTCTGAATACACATTTTGGCCAGGATTTAAAAAATGACAGCTGTCACAATCATGAGGTGCTGTGAAGAAATGGCTGTGTTGAAAATTTGGGGTCAAAACATTGATAATTGCCACAGTTACAAGCCTGTGTTCATAAATTTCAACATAGGCTCATACTTTTTCTTCTTTTAATATTTTAACCCAAATTCTCACCATAGCCTTCTTACAACCCCACATGAACAAGAGTGGAGAACATTTTCAAATCCTGCCTGAAATATGATTCCATGCACCGACTGTGAAATCACCTTCTGGGACAGATTTGCCTAATTTCATTGTCATTGTTCATGAGGTGGGGTCCTACAAAAGGCATGTTGCAAATTTGGGGAAAGCATATCGAAAAATGACCAAATTCTAAGAAATTACCAAACCCATTAAAATACATGGAACCACATAAATGATTTCCTCAGTTCATGGTCTGATGTTGAAGAGTGAAGACATGTCTCTGATCCAGAGAGCATTATGGCATTGATCCCGTGGTAGGTAAGTAAGAGCTTGCAGTGGGGTGGGTGGTGGGTGTTGAGTGGGAGGGTTGCATGGGTGAACAGTAATGGTGGCAGCAGCAACAGATATCAATGGATGTTTGTCATTTTTACAGGGTGTTTAAAAAGATTGTGAGGACAGTGTTCTTTATTTCATTTTTTTAACTCATTTTTATTTCACATGTATATCATACACCTCATGCACTTATAATGACATGGGATGCCCAAAGTCCATATATACAATTTCATATAATCTAAAAGGTGAGTGGGGTCAAGGAGAATCTCCTATCCATTCCTTTGATTCTGATTTAAAAAAGAAAAAGCTCCCATATAATGCATTCCTCTTCCCCATTCCCTGATGTTATGACAGAGTCCATCAGTTGTATCCCTTCAGTCTTTATGAGGTGTATGCATCCAGCATTTCCATATGTGTCTTCCATGCCTCCCAATCTCCATCATAAAAGACCTAAAGGTGCAATCTTTCAGGTCAATACAAGGTGAGTTCTGTCTTGTGTACCCTTTACCAATAAGTGCTATAAATTAACTATTGAGCATAGTCCGTTAAACGTATGACTCAACCGGAGTCTTACAACTACCTGGGGAGACTCTGTTTGGCATGGTATCCATCAACCATCACTACATCAGGGATCTATATTTGCCTGACCTATATGTGCCCCACCCCCAGGGGCAAGGACTGATGTGGTTGGCAAAGGGCACCGCCATCCCATCCCCATTCTTCTAGGCAGCCCCCTCTCTCCCAGCTCTTTTATTTCTCCAGGGTCCCCACATAGCAGGATGGGTTGCCCTTACCACCTACTGATTTGGTTCTCCCCCCAACCCAGCCTGTCCCCAGAAGCCCCCAGTGTTCTTTATTTCAGGTACTGACACTGGGGATATGGGCACACCAGTGTTGGTGTTATGTTTGGTAGCACCTGGGGTGGGATCCCTGGTCTTATACAATCAAAATGGACAGGGTGGTGGATAGCAGCCAGTATGGTGGATTGGGCACCCCTGTTCTAGAATAGACATTGAGGGAGAGTTTTCTTTATGTTTGGTAGCAATAGGGGTGGGAACCATAGAGTCACACAATGAAAATGGGTGGGGTGGTGTGTTGCAGTTACACTTGGCATTATTTGTTGGGGGGAAGGCACACAGTCAAAACAGGCAGGGTGGGAGTAGTAGCCAGCACAAGGGATTGGGCACCCCTGTGTTAGAATACCAACATGGAAGTTTTGGAAGACATTGAAAGAGGGTTTTCTAATGGTTGTCGGCACCATGGGGTAGGTTCAAACAATAGGGATTACAAGAGAGAAAGAAGAACAACAGCAGGCTGATCATGACAGATCAACAGTGTTTGCTGGGTGGCATTATGTAGATCAAAGGAAAGAGCTGCCCTATGATTGGGTTGGCTCTCTTCTTTGAACTACACAATGTTTCCATGCATCAAGCCAGAACAGTGTCATGATCAGCCTGGATGATGATTAGTGTGACACTGATAAGCCCCTTGCAGACTCCTTTGCATTGAACCAACAGTGTCACACCTCTCAAGATCCACTCTCATAGCAAAATGTTTGCTGCGTGTGCAAGCATGGCAAATGTAAAAAACTAGTAGGATTTGAAACCTGAAAATTGCAGGTTTAATACAGTTTGGCCTAAGGTGTGTGATTTTGCTGTTTTTTTATTTCTTAAAGCTAAGTAGCTTTTAAAATATTTAAAAAAACATTTCTGTTTATGAGCAAACTTAGTTTTAAAAACATTGTTCTTAAGATAATTGAATTTTTGAAACAACCTGAAGTCCTGTTGTCCTATTATGGAGATGCCCTCATTTATTAGCTTGCAGGTACAGCTCCCTGTTTGTGAATGCCATCCTTGCCGTGTTTATTTAATAGAGATAGGGCTACATGTCATTGTGTAGCTCCAACCCTGCTGAGCATGCTGTGTACGGGTGTGTGTGTGGCTGTGTCTCTCATTAGCAGCATTTAATCAGCTGTATTTTTTCCCATCCTTTGTTTATGCTGCTTGGCCACAGCAGAGCGGCTCCCTTCAGCTGGTGTCACCATCCACTGTCCTCTGACTTACCTGGTGGCTAGGTACTCCCATGGATTGCCCCCCATGTTTGGGTCAGTGGGAGAGGGCCATCCTCCCCTCCAATGTCCACATCCAGTGGTTCACTGCAGGAGCCGGTGATGTGGTGGGTGGCGCTGTGGAGCACAGGTGTCATGCTCTCCACCATGCTAACCATTTTCATCCAAATTTTCCTCCTCAAGCCTGAGCCTGTGGCAAGCAGTGAACACATGCATGTGGAGCAGTGCATGCACTCCCAGTCCACTTTCCCATCCACTCCCCCAACATTATGTCTGCCTCCTGACATCCTTCCTCTGCCATCCAGCCTCCACCAGGTGTCAGCTGAGATGGGGATGACACGCCAGCCCTAAGCAGGATAGGAGAGCTTCCCAGTGGCTAGCTCTGTCCTGCTCCTGACCTTCCCCCGGCCAACCCCTGACAACTCAAACTAATCACTGAATCTTGGTCACTGGTGTGGTGTGAGGTTGACAGTGCCTCAGCCCTCACAGCACCAAGCTGACCCATACATGGCTTTTATTTATTTGAACTGGACACAGGGGTGCCCAATCCCTGGTGCCAGCCTCATTTGTAATATAGTCCGACATCGAGATGCCCACCCCCAGTGCCAGCTCATTCCCCCTCCTCCCCTCAGTGTTGTCCCCCCTCACTGCCAGTAATTTATACCTGCTGACACAGGAGGGAGGCCCAATCCTCAGTGTCTGCATAGTGTCCTGGTGACACTGGGGTGCCCAATCCCTCAGAGGTACCATCTCCCTCTCCTCCATTACATACCCCCAAAGACTGCAATTTATACTGTATTACACCGGGGTGCACACTCCATAGTATTGAACTGGACAACCTCCCTTCTCCCAACCCAGCAGTCTGGGACTTCAGGGTGTCCACCCTCCACCCCCAAGTGTTATGCTAGCACAGGGATGCCCAATCCCCAGTGTTAGCTGTACCTGTAAAAAAAGAAAACCATCCTGTGACATCCTGTGACATCTTTTTTCCCCTAAAACAAAGGAAACCATCCCTCACTGTCTGCCACTGTCCCCACCCCATCACACCTCAACTCAGCACCCAGCACCCCACCCCACACCCACCTTACCTCAAGCTTATCCAGTTAAGGTCCAGTCCCATAATCCTCCCTGGACCAGATACACATTTTCCCTCTTCAATGCCAAACAGGAAATGAGAAAAACAGGTATAGGCCTTATAATGTAATTCAGTGCATTGTGAGTTTTTCTTCATAACTTGGTCATTTTTAAATATTTGTTTTCCCAAATTTTCAACATGGACTTTTTGATGCCTCACTTCATGAACACTGGTGGTGAAGTTATGTCAATTTGGCTCAAAAGGTAATCTCACGGTCACTGATGAAATCACCTTTTGGGCTGGATTTACATAACTTCACCACCCTTATTCATAAGGTGGGGTCCCAAAAAGGCTATGTTGAAAATGTGGGTGAAAATATGTCAAAATTACCATGTCATAGGCATACAAGAAACATTGTTTGCAGGGATATCCATTCGCCCACTGGGGACCACATTGACTTCCCATGCCAGTGACCCAAGTTCAGGTGCAAGCTCAGTGAGCTGACTTAATGAGCCAATGCTGGGGGGGGGGGGGTGCTGCAGTGTGTTGCACTGGCCCTAGCCTGGGGAAGGGCAGAGCAGTGTTCTGGTGAACACCCAACACTTTGTGGTGTGCTGGGGAGCCTTTGTAGACAAGGTGCTGACATATATGTCAAGGCTTAATGGGCCCACACACTGGGTCAGGACTATTCCCAGTATTCTATTCATTTCATTTTGTGTAGGTCCCAAGAAACCTGTGCAAATGAAGATATGATTACACTATCAGAAAAAGATGAATTCATTTTGAAGATTTATGCTATGTGGATATTAGAGTCAAAGAACACAAAAAAGGGAAATGAAAAGTTGGGTCTCTGAAGTGTTGTCTAATCAGTGGTGGGTCTTCCTTGGGGTTCTGAACCCTAATGCACATCCCCTGCCCTGAGCAAACAAGGTCCAGAGGTCATCTCTTTTCTTCATACAGGGCCCACAATGCCCTGCGTGAAGAAAAATGTAACTTATTTTGTTGGCGTGTGCAATTGTCATACTTCTCTACCTCCAAAGGTGTATAACTGTGAGGCACTGGGTTTGAGCTGTACCTTGTGCTTCAGAAAGGAGGCTACAGGCTGGGGGGAGTGGTTGGGCATTTGCATTAGCAACTCCAGGAAAGACCCCACTATTGATTTGCCAATACTTCAGAGACCCACAACCCTTTTGTTTTTCATTTCCATACTTTGTGCGCTTTGAGGTCTTCAACCTTAATGTCTCCATTAACATAGTTTTTTGAAATGAATGTTCTAGTATAGATAGATAGATAGATAGGCAGGCAGGCAGACAGACAGACAGATAGACAGTCAGAGACAGAGAGAGACAGAGAGAGAGACAGAGAACAGGGAATGGCTGGCTCACTGCTTGAACTGAAGCCAGCAGCATGAGTCCAACTGTGGCTTCAGCATTCAAAAAAGTCCCACTGCTCGCATACAAAGAACATGGATAAATGGCTCTCCATGCTAAGGTGAGCATCCTGGAGTCTAGGGTGCCCATAAAATGTATTTCTGGTAATTTGTTTCTGAGCACAAACACCAGAATCTAGGCAAATGGGTTCTGTTTAGCTAGGTTCAGGTGATTTTTTTTAAGGAGATCATTTTTGTGTATTTTCAATATCTGTGAGCTTAAAAAGAGAAAAAAGTGTTAGCTGTCATGATTAGTATTTTATTCAGCACTAGAGTTAAATCATGGAAATAAACATTTGCAATAGGCTTTTTTACAGTTCACATTTGTCAGTCAACTGAAAAATTCTTGTAACTAAAACCATATCAAATTTTTTCACCAGTCCTTTGAAAGATACGTTTTTAGAATAGGCTCCTTTAACCCTGAAAATGTCATGAAAAAATTCCACATGGTGTAGGCTGTAGGTCTGAGCATGAAATACACAATGTTAAGCATAGGTTTTTTTTCCCCTTTTTTTGGTGCTCTGAACTGAACAAGAAGTTTTCATGAAACATTACACATCTTGAGACTCTCACAGCCTGGCCATGCATGCAAAATATTATAGAAGTTTGCCAAACAATGGCAAACGTATTAAGGTGCACAAATTGGGGTTTAACATGAAATAGCCTACTCAACCTTAACTACAGGTGTGCTTATGTGCTCCTATAATATATATTAATTGCAAAAAACTTCATTAATGTAGACATGCAAGAATGTACAACAGCCAGGATAGTAAAGGGAGAATGGTAAGTTCTAATGGCTGCAGAGCTGCAGACTTTCTGGGGACTGTGTGGAGAGCAGGGGGCTGCCCAGTGTGCTGGAGCACGGAACAAATCAGGACTGTGGTAAGAATGCTCAGGTGGTAGCTGGAAAGGGGGTGAGAGGTAGGGAGGCAGAGCAGTGGTGGAAGGGGCAAGTGGGGGCAGCCCTGGGGCAAGTAGATGGCAGGTACATGTTGGGAGCAAGGAGGTTACCACAGTGTCCGGAGACATCTCCTCCTGAAAGATTCTGGGGAATCAGTGGAGAGGAATGGCAGTTGGTAAGGTGAAATAGAAGGTGGGTAAGAGGATCAGCACAGGAGGGAAGGGAGGGACTGGGAGGGGAACAACAATGGCGGGATCTGATGTTGGGGTGCCGTCATCAAACAAGTATGCAATACTGGCCAGCTCTGGGGAAGGGGAGCAAGTCATGGGGTAGAGGATTGAGGAGGCCTAGAGTCAGAGGCTGGAAGTGACAGGAGGAGACTGGTGAGTAACTTGGAGTGGCAAGGAGGAAAAGGTAGCCAGGGTGGAGTAACAAATGTGGGGAGGGAAGACATAGAGTATGGGCTAGGGAGGGAAGAGTGGTAGCAAAAAAGTTAGGCAGGGAGGAATGGGATCAAGGATGGGTTGGAGAAGCAGAATATATGGATAGTGATGATGGTAGCAGGTAAACAACCAGGACAGATAGGGAGCAGTTGAATGGGGAGGCAGCTGGCTTATTAGGAGTAGATAGCAAGTAGGAAAACATGCTTGCATGAGATGGAAAAGTGGTAATCATTGGAGACCACATAATTAAAGGTATTAACTGGGGGTGGAAGAGGGATCCAAGGTCTAGAAGAAGGGTCATTTGCATGCCAGGGATGGTAGTGGGGAAGGCAGAACCAAAAATCAGGGATGTTGTAAGGGAGGTTGGTGGAAAATCTAACTTAGTCATCCACCTGGGAACCAATGATTTAGCAGGGGAAGAGGTGGGGGTGGTGGATAGTAGGTTGAAAGAGTAGACAAGGGCCTGCAGGGAAATAATGAACTCTTTGGCCTTTTCAGAAGTGATTCCAATCCCCAGGGCCAGCACAGTCAGGAACAAAATCTAACCAGAGCTAATAGGGCTGTGAAAAGCCACCAAATGACCAAAGTTACACATGTGCATAGAAATTATTCAACACCCAGGTGTAACTTGACTATTTTTGGAGGTATTGCACCAAATTTTCAACATGGCCTTTTTTGGACCATTCCTCATGAACAGTGCCAGTGTAATTTTGTTCACGTGTCCTGAAAGGTGATTTTGCAGAGCAAACATGATCTTCTGTGCCACAGGCATGAAAACATGTTTTGATAGGTTGTGGAAAATGACAGCTGTACTGTTGTGAAGAAGATGTGCAAAAATGGCAATGCTGAAACTATGGAGTGAAAATATTAAAAATTGGTGAAGTTAGGAGCATAGGTAGAAACTGCGCAATGCACATTTCTAACAGTCATTTTTTAGAATTTTTTCACCAAATTTGCAACTTGGGCTCTTTGGGACCCCACCTCATGAACAGTGGCACTGTCATTTCATGAATTGATCCCGAAAGGTGATTCCATGCAGCGAATGTCAAATCACCTTTCGGGACCAAGTAACAAAATGACAGTGACAGTTTTCACAAGCTGGCGTCCCAAGAATCCCATGTTGAAAATTTTGGAAAAAACTTCTATAAAATGGCTGAGATATCAGCATAAGTTGAAACCCCCATTGAATGGCACATAGCAGGCTTAACTTAGGTTCTTCAGTTTGTGGTTTGACTTTGAAGAGTGTGAATGTGTCCGGTCCTGAGAAGATGACAGCACTGACCTCCGGAGGTAAATACAGGTAAGGGTGTGTATGGGGAGGTGGGTGCTCAGTGGAGGGTGGGGATGGGGGAGGGACTGCAGCGATGATGGGGACTGTTTTCTTGTTTACAAGAAAAGATAAGACTAGTGCGATGATGAGGGACTGTTTTATGTTTTACAGAAAAAAACATTTGAGCACATTGGGATGGGCTCCCAGTGTGCTACATGACTGGGGACATGTACATAATGCTGACATGGGGAGTTGGCACCCCGATGTCAGTGGCGGTGAGTGGGGGGAAGAAAAACAAATTAGGCACACTGGGGTGGGCTCCCAGTGTGCCACATGAGCTTGGGGCAGCACAGAATGCCACAGAGCTGGTGGTGGGCGACCCAGGGATTGGACACCCTAATTGTCGGCATACAAAACTAAAAGCTTTGGGTACACTGGGGTGGGCTCCCAGTGTGCCACATGAGTTTGGGGGGGCCACAGAATGCCACAGAGCTGGCAACAGCGATGCAACTGTGCATGCGCGGCACTCTCACATGTGTAGTTGTGGCTAATGACATTTTGCCATACATGGAATAGCCAGCAGAGTCACACATGTGCAGTTCATGCCACGGAATGTGGCAGTAACAGCCGAAATAGTGCGGCTGTTATTTTGTAGCAGCTGATCATGGTGGAAGGTTTTAAGCTCCATTGGGCTTTTGGAAGGATACTTCCAAAAGTCCAATGGCAGGTTCCATGATCGACCATTTTTAGAGCAACAGACCAATTGCAAAATGGCTGTAGGCACCACCCACAGCCCTAAAAAGAGGACAGAGGAGTTTAATAATTAGCTGAAGAGCCGGTCCAGGGAAGAAGGGTTCAGATGTACCTGGGGCTGGGAGGCAGATGATCAGACAAGAGGCTGTATTGGGCAGATAGACTGCACCTTAGTAGGGACAGCTCAAACATACTCAGAGAGCTGGGGAATGCACAGACAGTAACCTGAGTTTAAACTGCTGAGGGAGAGGGAGGCCAGCAGGGCCAGAAACTTCAGAACGAAGAGGGCTAGGGCCCCCCCACTCTGCCAGTAGTAACATTGAGGTGGGCAAGGAGGCAAAGGGGACAACCAAGTTTGAGGGGTGATGGGGAGAGTGCAGGTGAAAGGCAGGTAAGGAAAAGTACAAACAGTAGGCAGAGAGGCACAGAAGTGAGGTGAAGGTTGGTGCCACTCAGTGCTCGTAATCTCAGAAACAAGATGGCAGACATGCAATCCCTCTTAGAAGAGGGGAAAGCAGACACAGTAGCAATTGTCAAGACCTGGGCTACAACACACCATGACAGGGACCTCTTGATCCCGGGTTACAAGTTATGCAGAAGAGACGGGGTGTTAGGCAAAGGGGGAGTTGCAGTTTACATCAGGGATGGGATAACAATGCATGAGGGAGGAGAATTAAAAGGGGAACGTGGAAACACTGTGGATTCAGCTTCAGACCACCAGAGGGAGGAAGGTTAGGATGAGGGTCATCTATAGACCACCCAACCAGGAGGAAGAAAGAGAGAGTGAGTTCTGTTCAAAATTGCTGGAAGCTGCAGGAAAGAGGGAGGTGCTAGTGGTGGGAGACTTTAATCTGCTAAAGGTGGACAGGTGTGCCAGACTCATGGCATTACTGAGCCCACCAGGGAAGGGGAAATCCTTGATCTAGCTGTCACAAATAGAGAGCATCTAGAAGAGATTATGGTCAAGGAATCCCTGAGGGGTAGTGACCACAGCACAGTGTGGCTCAGGCTGGATATGGGCAGGGAAAGCATCTCCACTAAGACCAAAATCCTGGATTTCAGGAAGGTTGATTTTAAGAGGATGGGTGAGGTGCTAAGGTTGCACATAGAGGTTGTCAGAGTGGGCATGGGAGTGGACCAAAAATGGACCATAATCAAGGATGCAATACTGGCTGCCACAGCAGAGTGTGTTAGGCTTATGGGCAAAATATTGGGTGCCAAATCACCCATCTGGTTCAGCTCTGAGGCTGCCAGGGTACTGAGGGACAAGAGGGCAGCCTACAGGAGATACAGGAGTACTGCAAGAGAGGCAGATAAGGAACACTACCTGAATATGGCTACGGTGCAGGCAAAGTGGTGCAGCAAGCCAAGGTGCAGAAGGAACTACAAATAGCTGAAGGGATTAAGAGGGGTGAGAAGGACTTCTTTTGCTACATAAGCAAGAAGAGAGACAGGAAGGATGGGATAGTTAGGCTTAAGAAGGGGATGAATGGGTGGAGGAAAAAGAAAGAAAGGTGGAGGTATTAAATGATTACTTCTGCTCTGTCTTTACTAGGGAAACAAATGGGACAATGCCACCTGGGGGGAGAAGGTGAGGGGGGAGTACAGACATAATGAAAAAGTGTGTTGTCTCAGGCCATCCTCATAACCCTATACATAATTAGAATATGGTATACATATAGACTTGCCTGACCTGCAGTCCCTTACGTGGACTAATGTGACATCATGAGTGTGACAGGGGATGTCCCTGCCACAGGATATAAACCATTTTCTTCTCTTACTTGGTTGCAACCCCCTTTGTTTTGTAGTCTAGAAGGCAGGTCACCTTCAGATGAAACCCCTCCCATTCATAATACCTATCACCCTCTGTATTTCCTATATCTTTTAAGGTCCAAAGTACTGTATGGGAGCTTAAGTGCAATGACCTTCACTTCTCAAATGGTATGAGACTGGTTTACAGGTACTAAAAGTGCATGAGGCTGCCTGCCTACAGTATGAAATATGTGTAATGACAGCTCTTGGAGCTGTAAAGCTGGCTAAAGAAAATAATTGAATGCTCCCTTGTCCATGTATTTGAATCCCCTTCTTATCTACAGTATATTTTATTTGAAGCCTTTCTTGTGTTTTAAATGTTAATTTCCCTATGGGGGACATCGATAAAACATGCCTGTGTGTAAAATAAAAGGTTGTACAGGAGCAGTAACCCCTTTTTCCTTCTGTTCCCTTTCCCTGTTGCTCCCTGTCCTATGTATAGGCTCACAATAAAGAGGGGGCAAGTAGAAAGCTACTAGAGGTGTCCAGTATTGTGTTTGAAATGTGGCTCCCTTGCCACTGGTTTCAAGGAGCCTCATTTTGTGTTTTGCAGTTCTTGCTGCATGAAAAATGAGAAAGTGTCTGCTGCTATGGGGTTAAGTTCTTTAGCGTTATGTGGCTTTTTTTTATTGCCGCTCGTGGCTTGCCCCTCTTTCCTGTGGCCACACTCAATGTCCCCGGTGGCTTTGCCACATAGAAGTAAAAAGTATGTCACAACTACAGGGCTGAGCCATGAAATGCAACCTGTGGCTCTCTGAAAAGTCACTTGTGACTTACCCACTTCTCCTGTGGCTCCTCTGGTGTCCTCGGCAGCTTCTGCTGCCCTAATATAAAATGAATATAAAGAAAGAAAAGCCTCTCTAAAACAGAAAGGGCACCCTTGGACAAGGTGAGGTGAGGGAGATTAGCGCTTATTTCTGAGATGTGCTCCCTCCCTTGCTTGAGTTTGTAGTGATGTTTTAGAAATCTGGCATGGCCTAAATAAGGTTAGGAAAAGCCAGGTTGCCCCTTCTTAAAACAAACTCTGGTCAGAGCTGAAATGGCTATGGAGAGCTTTTGGGATGCTTTTACCCATTATTTCCAATGAATTTGCACAATGCAGATCTGCTGAGAGACAGTTTCAATGTGGTCTTTCTTTTACACATTTTTGCAATGTGTTTTCCTAGAATATGTCTGCTGATTGCTACTGTATAAATTTAGTCTGAATAGCTCACAGAAGGCATGGCATCCTATTTACAGTGGGGCTCTACATCTACACAATACTTTGCTTCATTGAGTAAAATCAAAACATACTGGAAACACTATTTTACATCTGGACTAGGCTACCCTGAATAAACACATTATTAAAATTGTAAAATCATGACCCCACTGAAAACAATATATTGTATCTAATCTTGGACATCCAGAGTGAATACAGTGCAAAAATGTATAAATGAAGATCCCTATGACAACCAGATGTGCCATCTCCTCTGTGCTATCCAGGAGGATACAAAATATAGGCTAAGAAATATTTAAAGTTAATCTACTATAAATTGAACTTCACTGTGTACACTGACATAACAGTTTCTTTATTGTTTTATAACATATTAGATTGCAGTATTTATTTTGATTGTTGTGGCCATGAGGATGGTGTGTATAGTGTGTGTGTGTGGTGTGTATATATGTGTGTGTGTGTGTGTGTGTGTGTGTGTGTTTAGTGTAGCTGAATATATTTTTTCCCCAAAATGCATAGTAAAAAAATACCTGCTGATTGCTATATGTTTAGCCTGGAATGGATAGTTTACGCAAGACCTGGCATATGTCTGAGACAGTGCTTATCAGATAGTGTCATAAGAGGTTGGAAAAACAGTGCAAATCTTTTTTGGAGATTCCTTGCTGGAAAAGAGGTGACATTTATGAGGTATGAATCTTTCTTGAAAAACCTGCCCAACAGAAGCTAGTAGCAAGAAAATGTTTAAATGCTAAGTATTTAAATGTGCAAGTCGTTGCATTTCAAGGGAAGAAACAAATCTCCAGTTTAATAGGGAACCAATATTTAACAAGCTGTTTCAGTTTCCTAATGTCTATCTGATAAGCAGCTTGGGGTCATGTATCCAATATTCTAAACAGAAACAAGGGAGTATTTTATTTCAGTTGGCATAGTGATTTGTAGATGTGGATGGATACATTGAAAACTCCAAAAATGTTTTCCATAATACTCCATTTTTACAGCTACAGACAGCAACATGGCTGTAGGCTCCTCCCACAGTCATAAAAACAAAGGCTTTCAGTGTCAGAAGGGGTGTTCTCTTACAGACTCCCTCAACTAAGGCAAAACAGAGGGTTGTCTGTTACTGTGCAAAGCCGGGCATTTGGCAGAGGACCAAAATGAAATGTAGAGCCAACGGCTTAACTTTGTAGCTATCAGCAACAGTAAAGAACTGTAATAGCCCATAACAAAACAGCTTGTGGCTGCTTCTTTCCTTAAATAAAATGCCCCCTAAGCATTAAGTGTTCCCCACTAATACAGGAACATGTTATTATTCAAGACCTACCTGGAATAAGTCTTTCCTCACATGGAAAGTTGCTGGGAGTGAGTGCCAGTCCAGATGCCCTATTGGACAGCAGTGGCCCCTGGTGGTCACTATTTATGGTCATTGAGCTATCACTCAAGCATGAGTGGAAAGTTTTCCACTCTCATTATTATTTCCTTTCCTGGAAGATGTATCTGAGTCCCAGTTATCTTTCTGATGTTATATTCTGCTTAGCAAGCTTTCAGTCTTTATGTAACTTAAAAAGAGGGCTAAATAACAAAGTTATTATTTTTAGATGATGCTGGTGTCACCTGACCACAGAGGCAGGTATATAAAGCCTACCTGTGCTGCAGATCTTTAGATAGGGTCAGTATTTACTGACAAGTGCAGGAGAATGACTGAGCCAATTGCTGCACCAGTGAAGTGGAAACAGTTTGCCACAGTATTGATTTATGCCTTAATCTTATTATCTCTTTCTCACTGTGCAAGAAGTATGGCAAAGTGTATTTTGATTTTCTTTTATTAAAAAAATAAAAAATAAACATCCCACAAGAACAAAGTGGGTTGCACCTTAATTTACTATTTCTGTGTCCATCTGTTGTCCCACACTTCCACAATGATCTAATACTTTTCTTATGTTATTGTGCTTAGTTAGGGTTTAGAGTATAAAGCACTATATATTTTTGCCTATAGTACTATATATTAGTTATTTTTGCCTATATGCAGTTATGATTTGCTAAGACACATTTGTGGCCTTTGAGCACCGCCTGCTGCAATAAGATATGAGTAATTATTAGTATATTTTTTTGCCATACTTAAAGAGGCTTATGATATATCCATGGTCTTACAGCACCACATGAGATGTATAGGAAGTTAGAGTTGTATAGGAAGTTAGATTGGGTCTCGTTGCCCCAAAGGAGAATCCTAAGTACAATTATATTTATGACAAAATGTATCTTGGGAAAGTCCCTGATTATATTGGAGAGGGTATTGGATTAAAAATACCGAATAGGGAATTACATTCTACAAATAGCTTGAAATGTGTGGTACCAAAACGAAAAACAGTCTTGGGGTGGGGGGGGACATTTTGCATGCCTTGGGCCCGAATTGTGGAATAAATTACCTGGGAAGTTAAGACCTGTGAATAGAGAAATTCAGATAAAACTAATTAAAGACTGGTACATTAATCATACAAATATTGAAGGGGAACTGGTATAGTTGATAAGTAAGGAAATATGAATTAACTATTATAAGTAACGTTATAGAGATTACACAGGGGTATATACAATAATGACTATCTATATCTTATTTGTATTGTGTAAGTGTTATTTGTATTGATTGTTATAATTGAAAAATGATATTTCAGAAATGTAACTGTAAATGTTATCTGTATAAGTCTTGTTATATTATATTGTATTGTGGTTAATGTATTTTGTTTAATCAATGTAAGAGTAACCGGATTAGGCCTTCTGGATCTCACTGTAAACGAGCTTCGGCTCAGTGATGTTATCCATATTCATTTTTTGAATGAATAAAAATTTTACCTACCTACCTAACTACATACTGTCAAAGTGCACACTGCTTGAATCAGCATATTATTATGATAAATCAGCATATTTGTGACTGTGCTATTGTTCTAATGCAACAGTTATGATACACCAAATGTGTTACACTGAATATGTTACATACAATATGTTACAGACCCAAATGCCAAGGTTATGTGCCAGTCAGCCCACCTAACTGATCAGTAAAAGTAACTGATAATATGCACCGAATTGGCAGCCAGTGTAGTTCTTGTGCAATGAGCTTGTGAATTAAATATAGTCCACACATTTCACAATACCTTTATTTGTTTAAAATTCAGCAGGCTTCCCAGGAACACACATCAACTGGTGATTCCTGGAATTTTACTGTTTAAAAAAATGATGCCTGGTAATTGTACTCCACTTGGGGGGGCATTTTCTGTATGGCTTGCTGTCATTAACTTTCTGACTTATCTTTTAGCAAGACTCAACCCTCCAGACTAAACATGTAAGCTTGTGGAGACTCAGATCTTCCACTACCCCCAGTATCTGTGATAAGCAACACAGAAAAATGAAAGGATGTTTATCTGGGCAGCTTACAAATGCAAAACAAAATCAATCCCATTTGCTAAAGTACTTTTACTGCTGGGAACATTTTTTTTCTTTTAATTCAGAAATGTATTTCTGCAGTAACTGATGTGCCCATGGGAGAACACCTGGGGGCAGGTGAAACAATTTTAAAAATACAGAACTGGGGATGGCATACAAGATCTACAGGAAGATTTTTCCCAATCCATTTCAAAAGTACATAAATGATTTCATTTTTACTTTGTTCTAGAAGTAACATTCTAAGAATAATGATAGATGCATACTGCTACCATAAATACAGACTCTCTGGGGAGAAGGCTTTTAATGGCTCACCAGGGAAGTGTAAGTGTAGGTACTCATGTTAACCTTTTTTCCCAGCTTGGTGTAACTCAACATGGAAAATGAAATAGTTATGAAAATGCAATGCCATAAAATACAACTATATGGAATTCATCCGAATTTCATGTACATCAGCTGAAACTGTTTTCTAACCTACAAGTGAGAAAGGGGATGCATTTTCTCTGTTTTTTTATTTTATTTTATGTAATTTTATTTGGTTTTCAGGAATCACTGTTCAAAAAGAATAAGAGCACCGTCCACCATCATCTTATCTTAGTAATATTTTATTTGCTTCCAGAAGTTTTTTAAAGCAAGCACGTTCCCAAACACAAAAGTGCAGAACACCCCCCATGTGGCCCTGATCAGTTTCGCGTGTGTGTGCTTCCTCAGTGCATGAAACCAGTCTGGACCACAGGGGGAGTGTTCTGCACTTATGTGTTTGGGAACATGCTTGCTTTAAAAAACCTCTGGAAGCAAATAAAATTTGACTAAGATAAGATGACAGTGGACAATGCTCTTATTCTTTTTGAAAATTGATATGTGATTTAATGAGCATGTTTTGTCTTGGAGCACACTTTTTTTGTTTATATTGATTTTCAGGAATCACGTAATGTGTGGCTGGCAGCCACAGGACCATTTACATCATCATTTTAAAGATCAGTACTAACCTACTAAAAAGGGAAAGGCCTCAGGCCCTCCTGTTTTTTTTTTTGTCCTTTGTATTTCTTTTGTTTTTCAGCGATAGTAGGGATGTGATGGTCCCTCAGTCCAGGGACTGCCTCACTGGATGTAATAAGACCTACCCCTCTGGGGGGATGCAGAAGCAGCCATGAATAGTCTACTTACCATCCTCAGTCCTCTGGTAATGTATCAAAAAGAAAAACAAAACAGTAGGCCAATTTCAATGCAATGCTGTTAAAGTTTGCAAAACATTGGGATACTCTGTTGCCCTTACTTCTAATGGCAATTAGGGTTACCCCCCTCAGTATCTACTCAGTATATACCCTTTCAGTGATAACTGGTTGGCAAATAAAATTGCCAAAAAACTTGTGGTTAAATAACCACACCCCTACTGTGGATAGAGTGTCAGTTGACACCTATGTTAAACTGTTACAGGTAGATCTAGTGGGAACTCACAGATTTGCATCTCAAAGTTTGGACAAGGCCCAACAAAAGTCCAAAATGTACTTTAATATTGTAAACCAGCTCAGCCCCTCTGTTTATCAAGTGTGATTGCTAACCCACAGAAACCCTTTCAACAGGTGGCTCTATGCCAACCAACTCAGGCCTGGTGCAAGGGCCCTGAGCCCTCAATAAGTAATCCACTGAGCTGGGGGGGGGTTGTACCTTCACCTATTTCTTCTTTGTCTTTTCAGGACAATGCATAATTCTTCAAATGGCCAAAAGACAGAGGGCCACTGACAGTTGGGCCCAAAATAGCTGCCTTTCCAGGCCCAAATTAGATCCACTTGATTCATCCACTTTTTGGTACCATGTTTCCAAATGGTGTGTTCTGGGAAGGCCCTGCCAATCCTAACCATAATGCCTGGCAACAGGAGAGCCAGGCCAGGCCCTCCTCAAATCCACAATAACAGAGTGGTGGGATACTCAAATAATTCTCTCTTAATAAAGAACATATCACAACCAGACCAAATGACTTGAATTTTTAAAATCAAAATACAGCTTCTTGAACACTATGTTGTTCCATGAACCTAACTGTATACCCACCCTCTGCACTCATCCTATTACTGTGCCCAACACAACTGTTTTCACATATTCTGAGAACACCACTTTTCCACCACAACCTTCACAATGTCAAAGCTGGAACTAGGTCCAGCTACCAAACTGACTACAATCTTTATTTCTGGACTCTGAATAACAATGTTCAATTTATGCATGTTCCTGTTGTTTTAAGTGTAATTTCCTAAAATACATTTCCATTGAAAAAATATGTTTGCATTTTATGCTATTTTGTTGTTCAATATTGTCAGTCTGTATCAAGTATGAGCCCGAAACCCTGTAGCTTGGCAGAATACTGGTCCACATCCAGGGATGCGCTGCTCAAAATGCCCCAAGTGGGATTTGAGTATCACAGGCCTGGAGTGAAATCTATCAAATTTATTTGGATCGGGTGTGTCAATTCATAATGGGCGGGGAAGGGGTGGATATACAATAAATTAAAACAAACACATTAGTTATTCTCAAAAGCTGAAAATGTTCTAAATGCTCATGCAACACGATATTAATTACTTAGCCATAACATAAAGGTTCACGGTGTATAACATGTACAATATTTCACTTTCATTTAATAACACAGGCCTAAATTAAGGTCAAACAACAACACACAGGCAGGGGAAACAATGTTTTAATCACTGCCACAACCTCTTCTGAGTCCTGGAAGCAGGGTGCATCCCTAACATTGTCATTGACCCACAGATGGCCAAATGGTATTGCCCTCATTATTGGACCTTGGCCTGCATCCCCAAGTGCATGGCCAACACCACCACTTTTTCTCTCACAACTGCCAGAAACTTGGGTTATGTCACACCACACCCTGATCAAGGACATTGCTATAAACTCAACATTGCTCCATCCCAAAGGCTCTGTATGTTTCGTTACTGTGTTTTACTAGTGTTCAAACAAAAATCTTCAGTTTTCAACAAACTGACATCTGTAATCTTGCATACACACTTCAAAGAAGACATCTACAAGCAATATATCAGCATTTCTCCACTGCTAGTGATTTACAAGCTAGGCTGCCACCTAATACAAACTGTTGTTTCATAAGAAAAGGACTACCAAAACTTGTGCAGGGGTAATGTATTCCCCAAAGCTACACCAGTGTGTGTGGCTACTCCATTGGCAGACTCAATGGACAAATTGTTACTGCACCTCCTGCCAAGGCCTATGTAACAACTTATGCAACCTAACAAATTCTGCCCACCAGCAGCCAGCAATATAAAAACCTCCCAATCTTGGCCTCTGTGCCAGTATCTACAGACTAAAATCAGCTCTGAGGGACATCTAGAAGCTGACACCTTTCAAGAACAAATCAAGTTGTCTCCTTTGCTAGTACAGTAGAAATTACATTAAAAGGGAACTGTCATGAACAGCTTTTCTTACTGTCTCAAAGCCCATAAAAAGCTTGAGTGAGCCATTGTATTTACGTGTGAGACTTTGCAGCCCAGAGTTATTCATATGTAAATCAGCCTGTAATTAAGGGCTGGGGGCAGTCATGTGTTTTAGGCTCCTGACAGGAAATTATGTAGCTGAGGAATTTAGCCCTCCATTGACTTCAGGTTAAATAGGAAATCATCTGTTTTGTTAAGTGTGTTGTAAGGTGTTATTACAACACTTTCTACATTTATAATAATTGTTTTGAATGTACATGAAATTAGTAAGTTATCACCTTTAAATTTCAAACTGTTCGTAGCAATAATCCATCTTTAGGATTGCTTTAACCTGTAGGCTATACTGCCAGCTGATTATTAAAAACTACATATCTCAAGGCTGGCTCTGTGATGTCAGCAGGTATTGGGGCACCATATTAGAATTTCTAAACACTGGCTATGTTCATGTCTGTACAGATTTCTGGGGCTGCCTCAGCACTGACTTCTGTCTTCGTCTATTCCCTCCCTTACAGCCTTTTCTCTTACAATTTCAGAAGTGAACTCAGGTGTAGAAGATGCAAATGTTGCTACTTACCTACTGGCCTAGCATCATGGGGCCAGCTTTGAATTGTGTAGTTTTTGGTTTACAGCTGGCAGTACAACCCTGAGGTTAAAACCAAGAGCTGTGAACATGATTCTTTCATCCAGTTGAATGGGTTTTTATTCCAACATGTTCTTCTTGTGTATTGTGTGACCAGAACAAGTCACTTAACCTCCCTGTGGTCCCAAAACATCCAGAAATGAGCTGTAGTTGTTCCCAGAGCCCTGCCCAATAAAACACAGACTACCATTTTGTGGGTGCTCAGTCGGCAATTAATTTATTATAATTTCTTCCAAATGTCCACTTCCACAATATTTTTATCCTCATATCTTGCAAACTTATGTTCATCATATCTTCATTATACAGAATTTCCTCAAACCACATTTTTCCTCATTGTTTTCCCTTCTTGCCCCCTTGGCATAAACCTGGGGCTGCCACACTATTCAGAAACAACCTTTTCATTCTTGTTTCTCTTCTCGCTCCACCCAAACATACATCTGGGGTCTGCTCTCTTCCTTTTCTTCTCTCTTGTTGGGTATGCATGTACACACATACCACTCCTCTGTCTGGTGTTGTTCTGTAGAGCTCTGAGTCAGATTATCCCACCCCCTTCTCATCCCCCTCCCCTTTTTCTTTGCCCTTTTTTCTTCCTTCTTCTCTGCTGTACACCTTCTGCAGTCCTGGCAAACCTGCTGTCCACCTTCAGCAGTCTGCCCCTCTCCTGTGCACCTACTCCATTCTTTTTGCACTAGCTCACCTCCAGCTTGCGATGGACGGTGGGCTTCCCCCCCAAGCAGGTATGCTCCTCCCTTTTTTGTTTAGAACCGGGCCCTTCAATTCCCCTCACCCTTGTCTTGGGCCGATGTCCTTCATTGCTGTTTCCAACTTCACTTGCTCTAGGGGCATGACTGCCCCGCTCACCTGTATCCACTACCCCCTACCAGGTAACCTGGATCTGTGTTCGACAGTTCCACCCATCCTGGTTCTATGGGCTCCTGTCTGTCGGTTTTACATAAGGAGAGAAAGAGAGCGGCCCCCTCAGGTCAAACATCTGCTCTCCTCTTACGCACTGTCATCCAATGGCCTATTTTCCATTCGTCATATCCATTTAGAGTAACTACTGGCCCCTTCCATGTTATTTTGCTACCCCCTTTCCTCGGCAACCTCTCTCGTTGCCTTATCAATGCAGAGATATGAGTTACTGTAGGGACTTCCCCTGTAATATGAAAACCTATATTCCTAAAGGAACTCTGACTCCCCAAGTCAGTTGTTCTGTGGGGCCCTGTTCCCCATCTTGGCCCCTATCCCCCAAGCATCATCGGGAAGATATGGGAATAGGGGCCCCTGGGTTCTACCCCTCCTCTTCCAAGTAGGAAACTGCTGTCTGCTGTATAACCCTTTGCCCTTTCCCCCTTACCAGTGGGACTGTGTCCCTGTTCACCGGTTGCCCTGGTGCCAGCCCCTGGCCTCTACCTGCCAAACCCGTGCTGTCCATTTGCTATTTGGCCTAAAGTACTGCCCCTTGCTCCCCTGTGCTCTTCTGCCATTTTATGCATCAGGCTACTACTTTTAACTCTGCCCTCGGTGACCGTCTTAACTCAGCCCCTCAAGGTGGCTCTCAGTCCTCGTGGTACTCTGTCGCCAACAAAACCCTTTCCCCTTGAACATTTGTCAGCTGATCACTGCTTATGGTCTGCTAAATGGATGAAACCACTTCTCTTTTCCAATTCCATGGAAACTCCCATAAATGACTACCTGTGCTCCCGCTTTGGCAGTTATGTTTTCCCCATATGTTATACCATTTCATGGTGCACATAGCTTCTTATACCAGGAACAGTAAGCCAGTACTCAGCCTCCATTAAACTGGAAGTGCATGTGACTCAAAAAACCCACCTAACTGCCAAACTGCGGCCACATGGGTAACACCACAGGGGCAAATTTGATGCATCTCCGGCCCTACCACAGGGCTTCCCACTGCAACCACCTTCCACCACCCCACCGCCAGTTATTCTGACCTACGTGGGCCGATATAATTTTTTTTTAAATTGGCAGATTTGAAATGGCCTATCACGGGGTGTCAAAGGAGTAACTTGATTTGTTCTGCCAATCTGCTCCATGTACTGGGTAGCTTCCATCATGTTCTTGTGTCTTGCAGGTAGCCCAGATGGTTGCTCTCTGTTAGGTTGTCCTGTCAACCCCCAGCCACTCCGGCTAGTGGGTAAACAAAGAATCCCTTCCTCCTTTTTTTTTTTTAATGTTGATATTCAAATGTTTCCCTTTTAACTGGTCTCTTTGCAGTCTTGTACTCCTAGTAGTGACTAGATTTAGGCCAAGCAACTCCCTAAGGTCAGGTTTGTTTATTGCATTGTATACAAGGCATAGACCACTCTGATTCTTTTGTATTGCCAGACAAAAAGTTTAAGTGTAATTAGTCTATCAGTATATTTCATGCTTTTAACCTGTGTTATACACCTTGTGGCCCTTTTCTGTACCTTCTCTATCCTCCTTATTCCTTCAAATAGCACAGAGCCCAAAATTGGATACTGTATTCCACATGTGGTCACCCAAGCAATGTATATACCATAAGAATGCCATTTTTTGTCCCCACTTACTGTGTTCCTCAGTATGAAGTTTCACCTTCTATTTGCTTTACTGACTGCCAGTTACCTTGATCATGTGCTGTTATGGTAGAATTAACTGACACTCCAAAGTCTTTCTCACTCTTTGCCACAGGTATATGTATCTATATATTTCAGTGCCTAAACCTGCCCTTTTCAAGGTTTAGAGTCAGATAATTTCTTCTATTCTAACCACATAATATTTATTTTAGTTTGTATATTAACCGCATCAGTATAGCTATTTATAATGCTCCCTATTTTTCCAACATGCCAGTTTTGACCTCCTGCAGGTCTTCCATGTTTGTGTAAGAGCAATACCTAGACTAAACAAAAACAGGGTCAAGTACTGCTCCATGTGGTACTCCTCTAGGGACTGGTGCCCTGGAGGAGGCTCCTCTGCTTTGTCTACTACCCAGCGCTTCCCCTTATCCTTACTTCCGACTCTCCCAAAGACCAGCTCCTTCCTGTCCCTATGCTTTCCCTGGCTTAACTCTCTTTCCCCATCTCCTGTGTCTAACCCACCCTCAATTCCCCCCCAGGACCTTACCAACTGTTCCCCCCACCACGCAGTACCCTCTGGCATAAAGTCACTTCTTCCTGTGGGGAGGGGGCGGCCCCATCCTTGTTCTGAGATTTGATGGGCTCATTGATGCCACTGTCCTGAGACCTGGGGGTATCAGCAGGGTGGTAAAGTTGTTGGCTCTGGACCAGGCACTGGTTCCATGACTGATGTTGGTGGTGGCACTGGACCAGCCAGACCCCTGGCTGCAGCTGCCTTACAGACCCCCTGCTAACCTACCGGGCCCTTCCCCCCCACCGGCATTCATCCCCACTTGACCAGTGCCTTGGTCGCCCCCTCTCCCCATGGAATATAAAGACTTTGCCATCCTCCTTGTTACTGGTGGTCTTTCTTGGGCACCCTGCTGTGTGCTGCTGCACTGGAAGCTGAAAAAAATTGCAGAAACTGTTAGTATTGATCAACATATTTTCTTTCCCAAGCAGCCCCCCAGCCCCCCCATACTCCCTCCCTTGGTTACTTTTCAGGGCACTTACTCTGTCCCCCAATGAAAATTCTTAAGTAAACTGTCTTCTTGCTTCTTTTTTTATTCATATATATATATATATATATATATATATTTTTTTTTATTTTTTTTATTTTTTTGGAATTATGGCCAGTTAAATCCAGTACTGTCCAACTGGTTCCTTGGTTGAGACTTCCCTTCCCCCTGTCTTATGTTCTCATTAATTTACTCATCTACTTCTATGTAGGATACCCTTTATTACCCCTTTGTGCTGGGCCCCATTGTTGTGTGTTGCTCCTCCAGGTTCTGTGAAGTGCAATTCACCCCCTCCCTAACAACCAGACCGGTCCGCTAAAAGAAATATTGTCCTACTCAGGGCACTCTTCCGTTACCTTAAAACCCTATAAAACCCACTGCCACCCTGTCTTCCACCTCGTACAAGTTACCCCTCTTGTTTGCTTACCCCCCAAAACACATACCACTGTGCCATGTTGGTCCACCTTTCCCACTTCATAAGGTTTCATACAGGATCAATATGTTTGCTCTTATTATTCCTGTCTGTTATAGTTCATATGACCTAAGCCTGACCCCTCCCCGACAACCCCCCCCAGCCACATGCTTATCTTCAAATGGCATCCGACACCTTCGCTAAAATGGCAGCCAGTCCAGAGGATCATGTCCTACCAACCCTGGGTGCTCACCCCCTGCTGTACTAACTGGGACACCTCATGTTCATATCCTATCCCCAGCCCTCCCCTCTTTTTTTTTTGGTTAGTATGCTTCGTGTCCCTCTGCCTTCAGAACCCTTGTCTATGTGAGCTGCATGGTCTGAGCCCCCCGCGGAATTGCTGTCCTTTGGATCATCACTTGTGTCCTTTTACTCAGTTTTTGCCTAAGTGGGAAACACGCCAGCCCCCCGTACCTACGATCTCTTCCCTGCTGCGTGCAACACAGCACCCTCTGTTTGAACACACCATTGCTGAACCTCATACCATCTATCCATCCACCGTATGGGCAATCCAAACATAGTCTCCATTACACACTTCTAACCACATTTTCTCTGTCCAGGAATGCCCCTGCCCCTTGACATCCAATGCCTAATGCCCCCATCCCATGCTCAATTGGCTTCCTATCTTCTGTCACGCCGTCCCCTCGTGTGTTCCACTTCTTATCTCTTGGAGCTCAGTCTCCCGGTTCTAAGATGGTGGCCCCCTTGTGGTTACCTACAGCCATTAAAATGACGTCCCCCTTCCTCTCTAACAAAATTCCCCAAAATGGCTGCTGCATGTCCATTGCCCAATAGTGACCATGCAATTGAGTCCATCCTGCCCTCCCTCGGTGGCCATAGGGCTGTAAACCTCCGTAAATTGCTGTACTTGTTGGCTCACAGCTGGAAGATCTCCCCTCCAAAAAACCCTGCTACACAATTTTTTTTTTAAATTGTGACACCTCTTCCGGATACTCTGGAATCTCCCATTGCCTGTTGGTGTCCCAAACACGGTGACCATTGGCCCTACCCCCATGCTCGTTAAACTTGTCCCGAACACATTATATTTCCTCCTAGGATTTGCGACAATGCTCCTAGTGTGACCGCAGTTGCTTGCTCCTGTAATTCCAGCTTCCTTTCTGACCTGGGGGATCTCCCCTCCCTGCTATACCCCTGACTGGTAATCTGCTCCCCAAAACTTTCTCCCAATGGCCCTGTAAGGTTGCCTTCTTCTTTGCCTCCTATTGACTTTTTGGCAGGGAGCTCTTTCAGACCCACGTGGCGATGACGTCACACGCCAGTGTCACGCAGTCAGTCCTCACAGTCTCTCTCCATTCTCCCCCCCTCCTCCCTGCTACACACGCCCTTCAATTCCCTGACCAAACAGCAGGAAAGGGACAAAATCATGCCGGCAGTGGGGGTTGTGCTCGTGTTTACTGAAAAAACACAACTATGCGGCGTACTTCCGCACGGGCGGCTGAGCCTCCGGTCTAACAAGCCTCAGACCACCATGTGGTGCCTCCCAAGCTGAACGCCTCCAGCACAATTACACCCAAAACCTAGCTAGCAAATCCAGCCCAAAACAGCATACACAAACGCGAGTACAGCTTAACCTAACAAAACAGCATCCAAAACAGCGAATAAAGCTTATCGCTACATACATATATATTTTTTTTAATTCATCTGGATTGCTCCTGCTTCACCTTTTTACTGGTGGCACTAGTGCAGGGGCCACCACTGGGTAACACTACAAAAGTTGCTGCTGTAGTGCACTAAGGTGGATTACTCAAACTGTGGATGGGAGCACACAGACGCATACGAAGAAGCCAAAACCCCTCTGCAGATGCCTGAAACATAGAAACATAGAATTTGACGGCAGATAAGCACCGCTTGGCCCACCCAGTCTGCCCATTTCCCTACCTGATGGATAAGCTGAAGATCCTAGTTAACCAGCAGACTACTTCTTCCTACCCCCAACCCCTAGAATTGCCTTATGACTGTCCCATGCATGCTTGAATTCCACCACTGTTTTTGACTCCACAACCTCCTCTGGAAGGCCATTCCATACATCCACAACCCTCTCTGTGAAAAAATACTTCCTTAAATTACCTCTGAGCCGCCCCCCTTCTATCTTAAAATTATGTCCCCTTGTTCTTGCACACCTCTTTTTCTGAAAGATGCTACCCTCTTGGACTTTGTTGATTCCCTTAAGGTACTTGAAAGTTTCTATCATTTCCCCCCTCTCCCTCTTTTCCTCGAGGCTATACATATTAAGCTCCTTAAGGCTCTCTTCATATGTCTTCCGGTGCAGACCCTGCACCATTTTAGTTGCCCTCCTCTGGACAGCTTCCATCCTGTCTATGTCTTTGCGGAGATTGGGTCTCTAGAACTGCACGCAGTACTCCAGATGTGGTCTCACCAGCTGTCTGTACAGAGGGATAATTGTTAACTATTAACTGTCCTTTGCCACTCTTGCAGTTCTCAAGCTGCTGCCCTCTGTTTTTTTCTACAATTAAGTCCTTACCTCAAACTTGGCTGTTATTGTCTACTCACAAACTGCAAGGCCTACCTGGTTTATACTTCGCGATCCTGCGTAGCCCCATCATACAACTTTAAACTACTCCCTCTGCTGCATGGCTCTGGCTGAACAATAACCTTTACAACCGGATGGCCAATCATTCCATACCCAACTTACCTGCTTAGTACTATATCACTCCAACCATAGCTCATCCCCGTTCATGCAAATTCTCATCTCTCTGTGACTACAACAACTGACTCACCAACATCCACACTGTAAGAGTCTCCTGGCTCAAAAGTTACTGCTAATATCTCCACTTGCTCAAATCTTAACGAAATTGAAAGCAACATAAATTTAAAACCTGTTGCCACCTGTTGTGAAATCGCCCACATTAATTGCCTGACTGATGTGCTTCATAGTAAAGAAATTTTACCGAAGCAAATTATGAGCTCTCTCTACCTTGCCTGCCCCTTTTAACTCCCCTTTGCTCACCTCTCTCTCTCTCTCTCTCCCCTTACCCAACCCTTCCCTCTCCTGGCATGATGTCATGAGGTGCTGCCCCTTTCTGAATTCTCTGAATTCCCCCTGCCTATCTCCCTCTCCGATTGGCCTGCTCTCACTTCAGCTCCCCCAAGACAACCACCCCTCCTCCCATTCCTGCTGCTTGTCCCATGCTGAGCATCCACTCTATTGTTTATGGCCTGGGACAACTGAGTCTGTTTTTAGGAGGCAAACCTATTTGTGTGCCTTTCCTGGACAAAGACAGTAAAAACTATCTAAGCATGTGTTGTTCTGAAAATATTATGC
Organism: Neoceratodus forsteri; assembly: GCA_016271365.2. NCBI lineage: Eukaryota > Metazoa > Chordata > Ceratodontiformes > Ceratodontidae > Neoceratodus > Neoceratodus forsteri. The sequence goes on from CM057449.1 coordinate 147,003,368, forward strand.
TATTTCTATCCAGATTTGACTTGAAAAGTAAAAATAGGACACCTTTAATAGTTATTAATTGCAAAAACACATAGATGGACAACATTGTTAAAACATGCATAATCAGAACTGCATTATTAAAATATAGAATAATATGTGGCTGGGTGTGTGTAACCAGAATGTTACTCATACACACAAGGTATAGGATGCTACATTAACCCCAAGGGCAAAGTCCAAGGGGTTTACAAAAACATCCCACACCAAGGGTGTGTGCAAAATTCTGTTTTTTACACCCACCCACCCATATATTATTTCATTTAATTAATGGTGATAATTTTTCCCCTTTCATCACAGTTCAGTTAGTGCATCACTTCTCTCAGAGATAGACACACACATACATGTGCACACACACACACACACACACACACACACACACACACAGACACAGACTGTCTCTCCTTTTTTTTCTTTCTTTTTTTACATTACAATGGAAATGGCATTCTGGAAAGTTGTGGTCCATTGGCAGAGCTGCAGTGTGTAAGACATGCTCAAAGGGCATGAGTGCAGGATCAACCAGATTCATTTGTTTCCTTTATGGTAGAAAATCCCATCCCATCCAAAGAATTTCAGTAAGAAAATGTTATACTTTGAACTTGATAAAAAAAAGTAAAATACTCTTTTAATAATGCATTTCAGGTTATGCATGTTTTAACAATGTTGTCCATCTATGTGTTTTTGCAATTAATAAACAATTAATGGTGCCCTAATTTTTTTCTTTTAAAGTCAACATGCTGAGAGTGTTTTCAATGTCTATGTCCAGGAAAGGCACAAAATTACAGTACAGTTTGTTTCTAGGTGTGTTTTGGGACCACAGGAAAGATAAGTGACTTGGTCTGGTTACACAATATACAAGTAGAGCATGTTGGAAACAAACCCCATTCTGCTGGAAGAACAAAGCTTGTTCACAGCTCTTTGCTTTAACCTCTAGGCTATGCTTCCAGCTGTTAATCAAAAGCAACATATTGCAAGGCTGGCCCCCATGATGCCAGGCCAGTAGGTACATAGCCACATTTGCATCTTGTAGACCTGAGTTCACACCAGAATTGTAAGAGACAGAATGGAATAAGACACAAGTCAGTGCTGTAGCAGCCCTGGAAATCTGCACTGACATGAAAACAGCTAGGGTTAGACATCCTGATACAGTATGGTGCCTCAATACCTGGTGACACCACAGAGTCAGCCCTGAGATGTATAGTTTTTAATGATCAACTGGCAATATAGTCTACAGGTTAAAGCAATCCTAAAGATGGATTATTTTTACTAGCAGTTTGAAAAGTAAACATGATAACTCACTAGTTTCAATGCACATACAAAACAATTATTATAAATGTAGAAAGTGTTGCAATAAAACCTTAAAACACACTTAATAAAATAGATGATTTCCTACTTAACCTACAGTAAATTAAGGGCCAAGTTCCTTGGTGACATCATTTCCTGTCAGGAGCCTAAAACACATGGCTGCCCCAGCCCTTAATTACAGGCTGATTTACATATGAATAACTCTGGACTGCAAAATCTCACACATCAATACAATGGCTCACTCAAATAAGATATTTTGGACTTTCAGACACTAAGAAACCCTGTTGATGACAGTTCCCCTTTAAACTGTTCCACCAATGAGTTGCTTTAGCATGCCTGACCGAGTTGCATAGGTGCAGCTGGATTCAGTACAAAACCTTGTACAAACTGTTTCTTAAGAGTTATTTATAACTCAGTTTTGCATTGCGTTGTGATTGGACTTAAGGTGCATGTCAACTGAGTGGCAGAAACATTTTATAAACATTGCTCTTGACATGATCAAATGCTGGGGAATAATGCAGTATGAGTTGCCAGTGCATTGCCAACTGCAAAAAACAATACTAAACCAACTCATTGGTGAGACAGTTTATTGTAACTTGTACTGTATTTCACCCTCAACTGGAAACCTGGGTAGCATCTCATCCCAAACAGGGTTTACCACTATTTGTGCAAAATGTGACATTTTCCATGTAACTACGCCCGTTTGTGGTTACTCACCTGAATTTTTAAACTGGTCATATACTTTTAATGATGATCTATTTGCAAATGACACTGCAAAAGACTTTGTCACTGTTATAAATTCTTCAAGAAAAACGTCAATTATGCCTCCAAAGAAAATGCACAATGCATCACCGGCCAAAGGACCAATGCCTCCATCACCTGCCCTATCCAACTTTCAAAGTGGTATCTTGCTTAAGTCATGGTAATATACAATATCAATGGACAATATTATGTAGAAAACATCAAAACTTTTTTTTATAGACATATCAACTGTGGTGTTGACATCCCTAGTTTCTGCTTTGTGCCTCATAAACAAACCATTCTTAGTGCATCTGTGATTATCCCTGTACCCACTCCTGAACAGGACTTTTTTGACAGTGACCCTGACTATCTGTATGCTATACACTAGAATTAACCAGGTTTTAATGTGCATATCAACACATACACCCTAAATTTTAAATCATCACAAATATATATAATGTGCATCTTATACTATACATACCAGCATTAATAGCTAATACAAATTTAAATAATGTAATACTTGATGTTGATTTGCATCTTGTTTTAACTCATACAATGCTATAATTTTTTTTCAGGCCTCATCATTGGACAGGCTTTCTTAATTCCTCTTTGTACCATTTGCTGCTTATACTCTACCCTCACACCCCATTGCAGAGAAATATGCTGCCCAATCTATCCTAATTTACTATCTTGTGTTGTCTGTTGAGCAGGCAACAAGGGAGGGATATGTTAGGCCAGGCCATCCCCATAATCCCGTACTTCATCAGCATATTGTATACATATAGACTTGCTTGATCTGCAGTCCCTTACATGGACTAATCTGATGTCATGATTTAGTACTTTACTTACGATATTACGCTTCATTATGGTTTAGTGTGTAATGCACTAGATATTTTTGCCTAGATTACAATGTATTAGTTATTTTTGCCTATATGTATTTATGATTTGCTAAGACACATTTGTGGCCTTAAAGCACCACCTGCTGCAATAAGATATAATTGTAATCATTAGTATATTTTTGCCATATTTACAAATACTTATAATATATCCATGGTCTTATAGCACCGCCTACTGCCAAAGTGCACACTGCTTGAATCAGCATATTATTATGATTAATCATCTTAGTCATGACTGTTCTATTGTGCTAATGCAACAGTTATGATACACCAAATGTGTTACATTGGATATGTTACATATCGTGTATTACAGATCCATATGCCAAGGTTATGTACCAATCGGCCCACCTAACTGACCAATAAAAGTAACTGATAATACGCACTTTGTGTGCACATGAGCACATTGTTATGACAACGAGACTGATTTTATCTTAATATAAGAACTTGTTATTTCTGTAAGCTCACTGAGATTTTATGATGATGCACCTGGTGTAGAGAGTTCCAAGCTCCCAGTAATGTATGTTTATGCTTACTGTCCTTATGTACAGTGCTATCAGGGAATAAATCCTTAGTTGTACCAACTGTCTTTTGAGCTGTGTATTGTCTGACTTCCTGGTCTAGAACCTGCTATATGCAGACCTTACAAGTAGATAGGGTGAGGGAGGGACTGCTGACACTGAAGGTAGACTAGTCCCCAGGACTGTATGGCATACACCCAAGGGTGCTGAAGGAGTTGGTAGTGGAGCTTGCAGAGCTGCTGGTTAGCCTTTTCAATAGTTCCCTTGAGTCAGGCATGGTGCCACAGGACTGGAGAATGGCACTCATGGTATCTTTCCAGAACAGCACACTCAGGGATGACCTGGGGAATTATGGGCCAGTCAGTCTGACCTCAATCAGGTGCAACATATTGGAGACCATACATAAAGAGAGGCTGGTAAGGTACATAGACGAGAATGGCCTCCAGGATAAGAGGCAGTATGGATTTGTAGGAGGAAGATCATGTCAAATGAACTTAATTGACTTCTTTTACTGCATCACCAGAGTGGTGGACATCATTTACTTGGACTTCAGTAAGACCTCTGATTCAGTGCCCCAAAAGAGGTTGATGAGGAAACTGTTGGATCTAAGGGCTGGGGATAAAATGACCAGGTGTTAGAATGCTGGCTGAGGGACAGAACCCAGAGTTTGGGGGTAGGGGAGAGTTATCCAGCACCAATGAGGTCACCAGTGAGGTCATGCAGGGATCAGTGCTAGGACCAGTGTTATTCAATGTCTTCATAAATTACATTGGGATGGTATTAAGGGCAATATGTTCCTGTTTGCAGACACCAAACTCTGTGGATGGTTGGACACAGTGGAAGGGATACAGGACCAGTGAGAAGATATCAGAAAACTTGAGAGCTGATTTGGGATCTGCAACTTGGCTTCAATGCCAAGAAATGCAAAGTGATGCATGCTGGAGCCAGGCATCCTAGGACTGAGTATTACCTAGCGGGTCAGGGAAGCAGCAACAGAGAAAGAAAAGCATCTGAGAGTACTGATTACTAGTGACTTGAATCACTCCTCATAGTGCAAAAAGGCAGCAGTGAATGCAAACAGAATGTTGGAGTGTATAGTCAGGGGAATCAGCAGCAGGCGGAACCAGGGTATACAGTATTGCCCTTGTACAGGTCACTAGTGAGATTGCATCTATAATATGGGGTAAGATACTGGTGTCCATACCTTAAAGGAGATAGGACATGATTTTGTCATACTTAACTGCCCTTCCATGTTCCTTTCCATGCCGGATATGTATTCGTCCACTGCATGGGCCACTGGTGCAGACCATACAGATTATTATATCCCAAATTGTGAAATGAGCATTCATTCACACCCGGGACTGTGTAGTACAGTATGGTCTGCATGCCCATTGGGCCCACACAGGGACTGGCTCAGGTGTACAGCCATACTGTACACTGTCAGTCAGCGGGCGTGCAGGTTGGCTTGTGGGTGGAGTTGCCACCCACCACTGACCGGGGGCAGGGTGGTGGGGGTCTTAGTGGGCTGGTGGGGTGGAGAGGTACCACTGGACCACCAGGGAGTTTGACATATGCTCACAAGCGGGCCAAGGAGATTGGTCCACTGGACCACCAGGGATTATTTCAACACATGCCCATGATCGGGCAAGGGATAGCAGTCCACTGGACCACCAGGGGCTATTTCAACACATGCCCATGATCAGGCAAGAGATAGTGGTCCACTGGACCACCAGGGTTTCTTCGATGTGTGCCTACGATCGGGTTGGGGGGCATGATGCCCCCTGGGCAGGGGGCTTGCGGACCGTGTCCTGGGTGGTCGGGTGGCCACCCACAGCAGGCAGCTGCCATGTTGCACCTTGCAATATGGCAGCTTGCCTGTGGGTGGCCAGACTTGTTCCTTGTTTTGTCAGGCACAACTTTGCGCCCCCCTGTGTGGCACAAGGTGGGTATGTGCCAGCATATGTGCCGTACATCCCGGGCTGAATACTGGGATGTGTCGCATATGCTTGGGCATGCCCCGCACTTGTGCTGCATACATTACAGGTGTGCCCCGGCACATCGGGGGTTGCGCAGTGCAACCCACCCATTTGAATATCACACCATGGCACATTGGAGGGTTGCACATGGCGCAACCCTGTTGCGCCATGTGCAACTCCTTTGAATATCTCACCCTAAGTATACAATGTTCATCTCTTGTAATTAATTTGTTTTTATTATATTAATAATTTTGTTTGTTCTGTGCACTACACTCCTAATATGGGAATGCAGTTTAAAAGTGCTGTCAATAATAATACCAAAATCTCTTTCAGTATTGACAGTAGATAAGTTTGTGGGGTTAATAGCATATGAGTATAAAGGGCTATTTTTCCTTAGGTGCAAAACCATACATTTATTTAAATGTAATTCCATATTGTTATCACTGGTCCATTTGGTTATTAGATCCAGGGGCCCGATTCCAAGTCGCATGGTGCAACTCATGGGTGTATGCGAGTTGCGTCATGTGGCACTATGCCGGAGACCCTGTGCCCTAATCCAAGACAGGCAGGGTCCCTGGTGCCTGTGACCCATGACTTGCAGCAGCCACAGGTGTGCACCACAGGAATGGTGCAATGGACCTGGGTGCCACAGGTCGCGGCCCACATGTAACTGCTCCCCCAGAGCCCCCTCACCCCGTAACACTGGTGCAATCCCCTGGGGGCCTTGGGGGGATCTGGCCAGTCAGCAGAAGGCAATTGGAGGCACAGCAGACAATGGACCTGGGGGGTCCTCAGGACTTGGGAGTGCATGGGGCATGGCAAACTGTCTTCTGTGGTGCTGTGGGGGGCCATTCATCATTTTGCCAGGATGGATGCCCCTTAGACCACCTCCATGCTGATCTTACCCCGCTGTGCAATACTGGGTCCTGAAATGATGTAGGTGGGTTATGGCAGCCGACCTTCTGGAATAGGGTGCAGGTGCTGCCATAACCCACCCATGTACCATGCTGCAGTGGGTTGCAGGCATAGCAGGTGGCATAGCCCACCTTTGGCACAACCTGCCTGTCACATGGCACAAGCCACAATCTGGAATTCCAACTGATGTATCGCATGGTACAAGGTGCGAGTTGTGCCTTAAGGTTTGGCATAATTCACCTTGCACCAGGTATATCTCAACTTGGAATCAGGCCCCAGATATCTAATTAGGAACTGATGTTTGTAAAATGAGTTGACCTCTTAAGCAATCTTTGTGTCATCTGCAAACTTTATTAGTTTTGATGTTACACCTGTATGTAAGTCAGATATAAAACAATTGAACAAAAATGGTCCCATTACTGATCCCTGGGGGACACCACTTGTCACCTCTGTGATGGATGACGTTTTGCCAAGTATTCTGACTTATTTGGTCCTGTTTTCCAGCCATGCACTAACCCAGTTTATAAGGTATGAGCTATATAACATATTAGATAGTTTATCAGTTTACTATGGGGAACCTTGTTGAAGGCCTTTTTGAAGTCAAGCAAAATAACGTCACAGGGTTTCCCTTTGTGAAAACCTTTTTGTTATTGTTTCATAAAAGACTATTAGGTTAGTCATGTAAAATCTACCATTCTTGAAGCCATGCTGGGTACTATCATTTAGACCTAGTTTTATAGTTTCTTCCTCAAATCTTCATTGTATCATTAATTCAAGTACTTTACCTGGGACTGAGGTAATACTAATGGGCCAGTAATTTTCTAGAGATGATCTATTACCTTTTTTCTAGACAGGCTTTATAACAGTGGTCTTCCACTCAGTGGGTATTTGCCCATTTGTTAAGCATTTATTAAACAATATACTGAAAGGAGTACTTAAGATAGATGCCATGTTTTTGAGATACTTGGGATTAATACCATCAAGACCAGCTGAGGAATGAGGTTTGAGTTTATGTAATCCTTCTTAAACCTCTTCAATTGTAATTACAGGTATGTGAGCTGTGGTTTGAATACCTTTACTGGTGGTACTTTCTTTTTTAGTAAATACCGTGGGAAAGTAGTTGTTCAGAATGTTTTTCATTTTAGTTGGATCATTTGTATTTTTGCCATTAACTGATAAGGAGTTTATTGTTTTTTTGCCTTTGCTTATATTATTTACATATGCAATTATTTACATATGCAAAGAATGCTTTTTGGTTTCCCTTACTCATGGTAATTCTGAATTCTAAGTTTCCTTTTTCTTATTTAACTGTTTGGTGATCTTTAATTCATCCCTATATTTTGTAATATTGTTGGCTCTGTTTATTTTTATAATTTGATATGCTTTTTATTTTTTATTGATTTGTTTCTTTAGTTTTTTTTTTGTCATCCAGGGTGGTATTTTTCCCTTATAGCTATTAATGTTTTTGATCGGCACATACCATTCTTCAGTTGTCATAATAATGTTTTTATAGTATTCCAACCTTGCTCAATGGTAATATTTGACAGAATATGTTTCCAGTTGATAGAGTCCAAAACTCTTTTATTGCTTTAAAATCTGCTTTATTATAGTTTTTTTGTGGTTACTTGGGGAGAGTTAACTGTTCTTGTGTCAGAGTAGGTACACAATATGGTGTTGTGGTCACTAGTGTCTAAAGGGGCTTTAAAAGATATATCAGAGAAACCACTAGTTAGATTTATAAGTACAAGTTCTAAGATGTTTTCTGCTCTAGTGGGTGTTTTAACCAGTTTAGATCAAGGGTAGAATGGTGTCAAGGAAGATTTGTTCCTGGGCATTTGTCACCGTATTATCCACCCAAGTGATAACAGAGTAGTTAAAGTCATCCAAGGTAATCACATCTGATTTCTCAGATACAGATGTGATCTCTTGGATGAGTTGTTTGTCATACTCAGGGGTACTAGAGGGAGGTCAATAACAGGTTCCTATCAATACATTATGATTAGGAGAGATTTTTACCTGGACCCAGATTGACTCAATGTCCTCTAATTGGTTAATTACAATTTGGGTTTCAGTGCTATGAAACTTATAGTTGACATATAGACATACGCCCCCTCCCTTTCTGTTGGCCCTGTTTTTTGTTATAGAGGTTAAAACCCTCACTTTCCCTGGACCACAGACTAGAGTCACCCCACCAGGTTTCAGTCACAGCTTCAATGTCAATTTTCTCATTGTGGATTAGTATTTCAAACTCTGCCTTAAGTATGTTTAAACTACAGCCATTAGTCAATAAAATGTGGGCTTAGATATGAGATTTTTTTTTCTTTTAATAGTAAAATAATAGTTCCCTTGCCCCTCTGTATTTAGTTTAAAGCTTTGTCAATAAAAAGTCCAATTTTCTTACCCAAAAGACTACTGCCTTTTCTGTTTAGGCAAAGGCAATCCTAACAGAAAAGGCTATAATTATTAACAAATGTTTCCCAATGAGTGTGGCATTTTAGTTTATTTTCAAGTGTCCATTTATGAAGCCATTCATTTTTTTCTTTTATTTCGTTATTTTTGAATCAGTCTAGACAAGGAACTGGTAGAATTTCTGAGTAGCATACTTTGGCACCATACTGTACAAGTTTAGCCTGTAGGGATTCAAACTCTTATGTTATTTCACCAGTGCTTGATCCATGGATGTCATTTATGCCTGCTGTACGTGAATAATCACAAGAGGGTTTTGGCTGGCTGACCGTAGGACACTATCTATCTGTTTCTTGATATCAAAAGTCTTGGCCCTTCTATAACTGCCGCAAGTATGGTTTATCTTGTCCCTATTACTTATGAAACTATCATACTACTCAGTAATAGAATCCCCCAGTATGATCACTTGTCTTTGGTTGGTATTATTCTCAGAGTTATTTTCTGGTGAAATCTCAGTAGTGATGTTAATAGGCTGGGGGGCTTCCATTTATTCATCCCTGTAGTGGCTGAATTTGTAGTCTGGGGAGGTTACCATTTGTTCATCACCAGTAGTAATTAGTGTTCATTTATTATCCATTTCAACATATTCATTAGCACTGTTCCTTTTAGTAGGTCTGGCATTGTTAATATCAAGAGTGAAGGATGATGCCTTCAATTTTTACTCCATCTCTCTTTGAGAAGTTTCTAAATTGTCTAACCTGGTGCATAAATTGTGCAGTTCCATAAGGAGTTTATTGTTTGTCTCACATTTTTCACAAACCAATTCTGCCTTTATTATTTCATTTTTAATCAAAAATACATGCTACATTTTATACATTTAAACCCACATCTCCATCCAATGTGATAATAGAGTCTTCCTTCATGGAACTAACTGTTATGATATATTTGTGATAATACACTAATGAAGTGTTGGAGGTAATCAGTGGTAACAAAAGAGTAAAAGGGAAGATAAGAATTTTTTTTTATGGGCAGAAAGTAGGTTGATTAATGATGTGGAAAATGATATAAGTAGATAAGATATCTAAAACTATACTAATGGTTTTAGTAAGCTAGGTTTCAGTGCTGACCAATGGTCATAATAGAGGAGGTTATTAACCAAGTGAGTAACACAACAGTGGATAAGTATCAACAAACATATTTATATATACTGCAAACAGACTATCTTGCAGTTATTACACAGGGAAATCAACAACCAGTTATATTAGGCAGCAGGGTACTTGAGTATTTTAATTAATATTTAAAAAACAAGCTGCTTTTTGTCAAAATTTAGCCATTAGCCAAAGAAGTAACTTACAAACTGGTGTGTCCTGTTCCCAACGTTCACGCCGGACATGCCAAACATGCGATGCACATGTCTTGGCACATGTCTCCACATGCAGAGCCATGCACTCACCCTGCTTGCTAGGGGTGATATTTAATAAAGCCCATGACCTGGAAGTGCCTCCCGAGGTCACTTTTGGCTCACAGTACAAACTTAGTTATTCGGGCAACAAATTTGGCAGACCTCACAGGCAAGTGTCTAAAAAAACTAAAAACACAGCCTAGTATGGCTGCAACAAAAAAGGTCTTCACAAACACAGACTGGTAGTTCAATTAGGGACTACCCTGGGACTACAACACCCAAGTCACTTCCTCTGAGATGTAGTCCAGCTCATCAGCCACAGGGACCCTGAACTACAGTACAATTTCTGATATAGACTAGTTAATTGCACACAGTATAATGCTAACTGCTGGGTCTGTCTCTTTGCTTCCTCATCAGACTCACAGACTAGCAGTTGCTCTCCAAAACAAAACAAACTGTGTGCACAAGATATGTCAACCTTAGACAACCCCCTACCAAATGCATCTATCTCATCCTATAGGTTTCTGAATTTGTCCTCCCTCTTAGCTGACCTATGGGTATCTGACTGGTCCTCATCGCTATAGCCCTAATATTAATTATGCACTCCAGTACTTTCAGTCCAAATGTATGGTCGTGAGTATCATCATGCACCCCTGAGGAAAACCAGGGTGGCACCCCACCATTCCTAGACTATAGTTGAGTTGTTATCTTGCCTCATATTTGACTCCTCTCTTCTTCACCACTTTCCAGTCTGGATTTAGGAAATCCCATTCCACATCCACCTCCCTCCTCTGCCTTGCTGACTCCATCGTTTCTGGTACGGATGAGAGTCTGATCAATTCTGCCCTCTGCATTGATCTTGCTAAAGCTGTTGACACTATGGCACCCCCCCCTCCTTCTGGACAAGCTTAAAGCAGTGAATCTCTTTGCCTCCTCAGTCAGTTGGTTTCATTTCTACCTTGACGGCAGTCACTGGCAGTCCAGATCAGAAGATCCCTATCCTCCCATACTCCCCACTTGTTCAGGCATCCCTCAAGGGTCTGTTCTGTGTTCCATTCTCTTTTCTATATTCTTGAACAACCTCCCCTTTGCCTGTACCTTTGCATCCATTTCTATGTAAGTGGATGATACATTACTCTTTGCATCTGGCTCCTCTTCCCATTGTCTCACTTTCCAGCTACAGCTGGATTTTGACAATATTCAGTGCTGGTTGCTTCTAGCTAAACCAACTTTCTCTCAATGCCAAGAAAACTGTTTCCATGACTTTTGGCACCCGCCAGAGGCTTACTAGAGTCACCACCCTCCCCTTCCCCTTATTCCACACCTTTGATGGTGCTGCAATTGAGGATGTATCTTCTTTTAATAATAATAATAATAATAATAATAATTACTTTATTTCTTTGGTGCCTTTCAAAGGAACCAAGGCACCTTACAGAAAGTTTTTTTTAAAAAGCATAGCAAACCATTCAATTCTTAAAATATATATAACAACTATTACATTAAGAAATTAAAATCAGTCACCAAATGCTTGAATGTATAAATACGTTTTAAGTATCATGGGGTCTGGCTGGACAGTCATCTTGATTGCTCAGTGTATATTAATGCCATACACCATAAGCTCCACCCCAAACTTGGTACTCTATACAGGAACAGAGAGAGTATTCCACTTGCTGTCCACTATGAGATTGTTTTAAAGATGATTTACCCTATTTTTGACTATGGGGACATAGTTTACAGTAGAGTTACCAAATCCCCCTTCCCAGTCTAGATACCTCTTTCACACTTTGTGTCTTTTTGCTTAGATTGTCAACCACAAAACCATCACAGCTCGCTCCTCTCTACCCTCCACATCCGTTCTCTTGATGGCAGGTGCCTTTCCCATTGTGTCACCTTTATGTACAAATTTTGGCTTGGCTTCCTTCCCTCCTGCCTTATCTCCCTCCTATCATCTACAGTTCATTCCTCTTACCCTCTCTGCAGCAATATTTCCCATTCCCTTTCTATTCCATCTAGAAAATCTACTGTTGGTCAAGCTGCATTCTCATATAGCATTCCTAAACTTTGATTCTCCCTTCCACTATCTATCTGCTCTGCCTCTTCTTCTTTAAGTTTCTTCTTCATAACTTTTCTTCTCCCATCTGCAACAGGCCATGAACCCTACGGTACATCTTGATTTCCTTCCCCCGGACTCACATCACCCTGGCCACACTGCTCTCCCTTTCCCCCACTATGCCTGTAGCAGTAATTTTCCTTTGCCTATCCATATTTAGTTTTATCTACTGGACTACCACATGTACCTGTTGTACTGTTATGCCTTACAAATTAATGTTTATGACTGGGCTTCTTTTGCTGTACAGTATTTCTGTATATGACTATTATTTTTGTAATGCTGTTTATTACAAATATTTGTTTTTCCTCGTGTACTATCTTACGTACTCCCCCTCCCAGATGCATCTCAAAGTGAGCTGTTATCCACTCAGTATGTCTTTCCTGGTAAAACTTTTGAAATAAACTAGAAACTATTGTGTTTATTCTTAGACAGAACAACAACTACGATCTTTTGAGCATTTCCAAGAATAATCTTGTAGCATATGGTGGAACATCATTGTGTATGGACTTCCATACACTGTAAAAAGTCATTCTGCTGTAGTAGTGATGTAGCTACTAGTACAGGATGACTTTTTACTCTGTGTTAGTAGCTACGTCACAATGCAACTGCCCCCACCAGTGCTGTTCATAGGATAGGGGGCGATTGGCAAGTCATGTGCACTAGCTGACTGGCGGGCTGGAGAAGTGAGGAGCATCGGTCTCCGGCGGCAAACACTCTCAACAAATCCTAAATGAATCAGTTTTTTGGGCACCATACACTATATAGAACAGTGTATGGCATCCTAAACATAACTTGGCTACCCTTACCCCTCATGTTTTCTATGATGACAGAGGGACCTCTAGAACTTCGCTATCGAGGTCATCAGCTGTTAACAAAAACACTCAGGTGAAAAACAGCCTTGTTGTGTATGCAACACCATACACTGTCATATATGATATCTGTATAATGCCTGAAGTTATGTTTTGAAAGTTGTAACATTTGAAGAGTTATATACAGTGCTCCTGTTTTGCTACATGCATATACTTATTGATGTAATATGTTAAAAATGACAGGACTTTAATAATGCAGTGAACCGTTCTATTTTTTATATCAATATGAAACATTTTATATTTTTATATTGATATATGGTCACTGTAGTGCTATACTAGCAATATATCTAGTTAACAGATTCCATAGTTTTCTTTTTAAAAAGTGTCTAGTGCTAACGGTTCAAAACCTATCACATTTCAAAGAAAATATCTTTTGAAAGGGCTAACTCAGGAATGGTTTGGGATAGAAACTTAATTTTCTAAAATGAAAGCTTGGAGCCTGCCATTAAGAAATACTGTCATTATTATATTGTTATTATGTAACGGTAATAATTATGTTATTTAGAAACACAGCTTTCTCTAGCTATACTGATATGGATATTTACATCATGCTAGAAGTTTTTTATTTGTAAGGTAAATGTTATCGATATACTTTTTTTCCATAACGATAAAGTATATTGATATTTCTGTTAATATCGACATGGGAAATTTCATGACGGTTTTAAAAATAAAGGTTAAAAAAGTTTGCACTTTTTCTGAGATTGGTATTACTCCCCATAATTGAATTGCTATCCATATAAGTCTAATACCCATAAACATCAATCTTCCACCTTAAATCATGTTGCTGACATCAGTACCAGTTCTTCCTTGCCAGTGTCAGATGATAATAAACAAATAGTGATTCACGGAGGATTGGTCCATCTACTAAAAGCAATCCAAGCATTGAGCTGCTTAAGGCAGTTGAAAGCATCTATATGAGGCAAGGTGGAGAAGGTTATGGGCTGCAAGTTAGTGTGCACCATAGAATGTGATAGTTTTTTGATGGATTCAAGGTCAGTTTGGATGGACTATATAACTTATGCATCCTATGGTGTGATGGAGGACTGGATACCCTGTAAGAGGATTTCCATTTTGCTACTCCAGTGAGGTATCAGTAATCCTCTGGATGCTTCTGTACTAACATTGTATTCTTCAGCAGACATGGTCATCACAGAAGATTCTGACAGGACAGAATAGAATTTGTAAGGATGAAACAGAACTGTATACATACAGAAGGCAAGATGTGAAGCAGGTGAGGTACCTGCTAAGAAGGTGTCATGGTTGCCAAGGCGATAGTATTTGTAATTTAAGTTCATCGGGTAATGTCTACATAAAAATTCTGAAGAAACATCCTTTTGTTCTATGATTTAAATGAAGTGTTCCTTGTAAAATCAGCAGTTTAGTGCCGGTTCTCCATCTATGTAAATGTGATGCCCTTTTCAAGGATGACTGCCACTAATGTAGCTGAATGGGAACCCATTCCAAGATGATGATAATACCCTTTTCAAAGATGGCCACATAAGTGCACACTGCCTTACCTTATTCTTGCGCTGATGTTAGTGCCCCTCACAATGGTATCTGTTCTCCTCTGTGAGACTTCAATTGCAGACTGCTGGTTCCTTCTCTTTAGAAAAGGGCAATTTCCAGCATAGTCATTGTCCCCTTAAAAGGGAATGGTGGACTTGGTTTGGATGAGTTAAACTGCATCGGGATATTTTATTTAAATTTTCTCATACTTTTTTTGTGTTTACTTGTTGGTTGAACTCATATTGCCAAGACTGTTCTGCTTTGCTCATTTTTTTTGTTTATTGTCTTGTGTCTGGGCTCCTGTTGCTCCCTCCTTTTTTTTAGGAAATTAATTTCTGGTAAAAGTGCATGGGCTTCACACTCAGTGGCAGAGGTGGGTGAAAGTATTTGGGATGTGCACTGAGCTTCTGGTACTGTCACCCACTAAAACTGCCTTACACAAAAATGAGTCACTGTCTGCTAGGGGTAGAAGGTTTCCTGCAACAACACTGCATAAACAAATGCAATTTCAGCTGTTAGTGCTCACATGAAGGCTGTGTGATCAGTACCAGCATGGAACTGCAGCTGTCCCAGGTGTTGGTCAATGGCATTGTGCCATACTCTGCCATCTCTTGTGCCCCGGGCACTTGGTGCCAGTGTCATCCCTATATCACTGCTTCAACCTTAAGGCCTGCTTGCAGGCTGTCTGTATGTCATTTTCAAAGGTTCCTTGCCAGTCTTTGTGGGTGGTCCAGTATCCAGCAACCCACTCACCCAGACTGTCTGTACTCCTTGGCACCCAGTGGATCCCCTCTCCCAAGCTCACTGTCTTCCTGTCTTCATGTTGGTGGCACTGAGTGCTGCCTAACTCTTCTCCCTGCTGGAAAAAACTTTCCAGCACACAGGACTGCAGCCCGATCTGGAACTGCTTTCAGCAGTTCTTTGTGGCCAGAGATCACAATGTACTGTGACTAGAGATGCAGTAAAGTTTTACTCCACTTGTGAATTTCCAGCAAAGTCTCTGAATTCTCATCCGCGGAGCAGTTCGTGAAGTCACGGCTGTAAACTCAAAATTCCCATTTGTATCTTTGTCTTGCTTTATGGGTCTTTAAAATGCAAATTACACTTAACCCCCCCCAAAGCCAAAAGTTACAAATTGTGAATGTGCCCCCCACCTTGCCAGTCGCTGGCCCCAATAATAAAAAAAAAAAATATTCAAAATCCCTGGTGTCTAGTGGACCCTCCACCCCACTGATCGCCAGCACCAATAATAAAAAGAAAACTCAATCTCTGGTGTCTAGTGGACCCCCCCACCCCACCAATTGCCAGCCCCAATAATAAAAAAAGACTCCAAATCCTTGGTGTCTGTTGAACCCCATCCCGCCAATCACTGGCCCCAATAAAGAAAATCCCTGGTGCCTAGTGGAACACCGCCCCACCATAAGTAGTGCCCACGACCACCACTCCCTCCCCCTGACCCCCAACCAGGCCACTGGCACTGCCCTCCACTCACCTCCACCACCGGCAGCCCCACTGACTTACTCTGAATGAAAAAGCGCACATGCTTGTACAAGCACAAGCTCATTCATTCAATCAGTCAGCCATCTCACCATTTTAGGGGATGTTTTTAAGGGGGCTAGAGAAGGGAGAGGGCTGCTCCTGTCTTCCACATGGGGTGAAATGGGGGGCAATGGCATCGTGGACCCTGGGAGGGGTCCAAAATGTCATCCTCCATCCCACCCCCACCCCAGCTAAAGACCGAAGCAGTCCACCCTCCCTTCTCTAACCCCCTGAAAAATGTCCCCTACAGTGATGAGCTGGCTGACTGACTGAATGAATGAGTGCATGCGTGTACAAGCATGTGTTCATTCACTCAGAGGTTAGTTAGGCTGCTGGCCATGGAGGTGAGTGGAGGGCTGTGCTGGTGGCCAACTTGGGATCAGGAGGAGCAGAGTGGTGGCTGGGGGTCACTATCTGATGGGGTGGGAAGGAAGGGGTCCACTAGACACCAGGGATTTTTTTATTGGGGCTAGGATAGGGGTGGGAGTCCACTAGACACCAGGGATTTGGAGTCTTTTTATTTTTGGGGATGCATACCCAGCCGGATGGGGGGTTCACTAGACACCAGGAATTTGGAGTCTTTTTATTATTGGGGCCAGTGATCAGCTGGGGGTATAAACAGTTGTTTTTATCAAAGTGTGGAATTTAGCATATAAAATTCCACACTTTATTCATTTGATCCTGCACTCTGCAATTATGAATTTCACAAATTGCTCTCTGCAAATTGAGTGCAATCATGAAATATTTCACGGAGTGAATTTTGCCAACTTTGCCCACCTCTAATTGCAACGGTGCGTGGAGGGTTGTGTAAGGTGTTGGGGAATCACTGCATTTCAGAGCAACTCCATGCATACCACCACCCTCATTATCAGGGCTCATCCCACCTACTTCCCCTGCACTAGTACAATGGGCAGAATGATCACGTATGAATGTATTTGCCACCCCTTTGTGTACAGCACAAAGTGCTGCAAAGTAAACATGCTCTGCAAAGTGGTCCTTGCAACTATGTTGTGGCAAGCAATTGTAATTGTACATAGAGCCTCAGTTTTTTTTCTTTTGTTTTTCTGAGCCAGCAGTGTCCCCATTAAAAGTAGCAAGGTTGAAGAAAATCATTCGACGGAGTGAATCACACTCCTTACTGGTGAGGTAATGTAGCATATCCTATCTCTTCAGCCAGGGCTGTTCCACCTGTAGAGTCCAGAATTTAAAATGACTAGACAGGAGATTTAGACTGGGAAGCCCATGACATACTAAGCAGTTGGTGGACATGGAAATCATGTGGTAGGGGTGGCCAAACAGAAGTCAGCTCATCCCTCATGGTACCAATGGCAAACCACTTTGTGCCTGTGGAAAAAGCATAGGTGCCTGACTCTGGCAGGGGTGACCAGAGGTTAGTTGGTGCTGATCAAGAGGGAAACATGGCAACATCTGGGAGCAGGAGGTGGCAGAAGTTGGCAAGGAGCATTCTAACTATAGGAAACTCTATGGTTAGAGGGGTGGAGAGGATGATAGGCATGGGGTAAGGGGAGGGGGTTGTTAGATGCCTGCTTGGAGCATCAGTCACCTGAGGTTGGGAGATGATAGGGAAGATAATGGAGGAGGGGGAGCAGGGAGTACTGGTACACCTTGACACCAGTGATATGTTGAACTGCTATGCGGAGATGAGGAGGAGGGACTTCCAGATGCTGGGAGACAGACTGAAAAAGCACCCTCAACTTCCTTGGCCTTTTCTGAGATCCTCCTTATCTGGGGTGGGGAGAATGGGAAAGACAGAGAAATATAGAAACACTGAAGTTGACAGCAGAAGGAGATTGCTAGGTCCATCTAGTCTGCCATTTGTTTTAGACCTATTTTGACACTCTAGTTGCCCTTTGTAGTCAGGGTTCCCTTGTGTCTATCCTTTGCATTCTTGACTCCCCCCACAGTGTTGACCCCCACAACCTCTTGAGGCAGGCTGTTCCTGGCATCCACCACTCTTTCTGTGAAGAAAAACTTCCTGGTGTTGGTAGATAACCTCCCTCCTTGCAGCCTGAGGTCATGTCCCCTGGTCCTGGAGCCCTTCTTGAAGAGAAAAAGTTATGTGCTTGTACCTTGTTAATACCTTTTATGTACTTGAATGTTTCAATCATGTCCCCCCTCTCTCTCCCTTTTCTCTGCATCAGGGAGTATATATTCAGTACCCTAAGTCTTTCCTTGTAGGACATGTACTGCAGACCCTGAACCATTTTTGTTGCCTTTGTCTGTACTGTTTCCACCCAATCAATGTTCTTCCTGAGGTGAAGCCTCCAGATTTGGACTCTGTATTCCAGGTGAGGCCTAACCAGTGATCTATACAGTGGAAGTACCACCTCTCTCCTCCTGCTCATTATTCTCCTCCCAATGCAGCCCAGCATTCTGTTGGCCTTCAATGTTGCCTTCTCACACTGCTTACTATCCTTTAAGTCATCTGAGATTATGATTTCCAGATCTCATTCCTGGTTTGAGGCCGCCAGTCTTTCACCTCCTAGGTAATGTTCCTTTTTTATTTTTTTCCTATGTGCATGACGGTCATTGCTGGCATTAAATCTCAGCTGCCACACTCCAGACCATTCTACTAGTTTCTTGAGGTCAGCTTCCATCTTGCTCACTCCTTCTGAGGTGTCCACTCAGGTTATATATCTTGGTGTGGACTGGAACAGACACACCTTCCTTCCAGTCCATCAAGTGATGTTGCTATAAAAATATTGAAGAGCAGAGGCCCCAGCACTTAGCCCTGGGGCACCCTGCACCTCCAGTTTATTGCATTCCATTAACCTGTACCATCTGGGTTCTGCCTTGTAACCAGTTTTGTACCCATCTGACTACTTCTGGACCAACCGCTGTGCTGTCAATCTTCTTTACCATCCTTCTTTGTGGAACAGAGTTGAAGGCCTTACTAATGCCTGGAAAGACCACACTTACTGCTCCACCATCCTCCACTATTTTTGTAGCGTAGTCAAAAAACTCAAGCAGATTTGTCTGGCATGACCTACCTGCTGTGAAACTGTGCTGTTTAGGATCTTGTTTGCCACCAGTTTTGAGAAATGCTATGATCCTCTGTTTGAGTAGTGTCTCCATTAGTTTCCGTACTATAGATGTGAGGCTCGCCGGTCTGTAATTACTAGCCTCTTCGCAACTGCCTGATTTGTGAAGTGGAACCACTATTGCCTTTTTCCAGTCTTCGGATACTACACCGCTCTTCAAGGATTTTGTGAATAGAAGTGCCAGAGGGGCTAATTCTGCCCCAGTTCCTTAAAGGTGTCCCACAAAAAAACACTGCAGCCCGCTCCTGTCCCCACATACCTTACAATGCTGCTGCAGGAGTCTGGGGCTGCAGTGAACTTAATTTGTAATCCACCATTTTTTTTCCTACAAACTGCTGAAACATTCGACCAAACACAGAAGCGCTGTGTGGTTCCCAATTGAGCAGGCTCAAAGAGTCATGGATATTACACCCACTTAGTGACATTGCTACCACCGCTGCTCTTATTATAGTAGCAGTGGGGGTACTTTAGTATGCTTATTTTATGGCTTCCAAGGGGGTCTTAATACCTGTAATGTTACTTAGAACAACAGCCTGTCCAGGTGTAGCTGTAAGTAACATTACATGTATCGAGACCCCCTTAGAAGCTATAAAATAGGCATAATAAGGTATTGCCACTGCTACTATAATAAGAGCAGTAGTGATAGCGATGTCACTAAATGGATGTAATACCCATGACTCTTTGCGCCCGCTCAATTGGAAACCACTTGGTGCTTCTGTGTTCGGCCAAAAATTTTGGCAGTTTGTAGAAAAAGACTGGTGGATTAAAAATTAAGACCGCTGCAGCCCCATACTCCCACAGTAGTATTGTAAGGCATGTGGGGATGGGAGCGGACTGCAGTGTACTTTGACTTCTGTAAAGGGACTCGTGTCTACCCCTGGTCCTGGGGAGTTATATTTTTTCAGGGCTGGGCCATCCCCCGGGTCCTCTTTGATAAACAACGAGCAGAAGTATTTTTTGAGGATTTTGGCTTTCTCTGGTGTATGTTTGGTGCATTTCCCTTCTTCAGTAGCAATCTTTGCTAGCCCCTCTTTTGCCTTCCTATATTTACCTAATGCATAAAAAATATGATTTGTCTCCTGTCTTTGCCCCATCTGCTATATTTTCCTCTGGGCTTTTGCCTTTTTAATTTGTTTGTTAGACTCTCATTTTTTCCTTGTATGACTCCCAGTCTTTCTCAGTTTTGGTTTCCTGGTATATGCTGTACATCTTCTTTTTTTCTTTGACTGTGGAAGCCACTTTCTTGGAAAACCATAGAGGATTTATTTTTCTTTTTGCTTTGCTGACCCACCTGGCACATTGATCTGTGACAGTCTTTATTGCTCTCTTGAGTCTCCCCCACATGACCTCCACCTCCTCAACCTCTATTTCCATTAACTGGCTACTTATGTTTTTCCCCAATTTTTTGGAAGTCAGTCTTTCTGAAATCTAGCACCTTTATCTTTGAGTGGCTGTTGTTCTGTGTTATGTTTACCTTAGAGCTCACCATGCGATAGTCGCTGTTGCCCATATAGCATTCCACTTCAGTGTCCTTGATAGTTTCTGAGTTTGTGAGGATAAGATGGAGAATGGCAGCTCCCTTTGTTGGGGTTTTAACAAGTTGTCACCGTACTACGCCATTTAGTGAAAATAAGAAGTCCCTACTTCTTGTTGTTGCTACTGTTAGTGTGATCCAGTTAATATCTGGTAGGTTGAAGTCCCCCACCAGTATTACTTTGCCTTCACCAGACATTTTGTGGATTTCCTCTATTAGGACTTTGTCTCCTTTATCTCCTTGATTTGGGGGCCTGTACACAATGCTGATCCTAAGGGGTTTTCCCTTGCCCGTGTCTATGTTAGCCACAGTGACTTGAAGTCCCCAGGTTGCCCTTTTACTTCTGTGGCTTTCAATTCCTCCAGAATGTAAATGGCTACACCCCTCCCCCTTTTTTTGCCCTGCCTGTCTTTCCTGAACAGATTGTAACTGAGAATGGCCATATCCCATCCGTGGTTTTCCATGAACCAAGTTTCTGTTGTAGCCACCCAGTCCAACCTTTCTCTTTCCAAGATGGCTGTGAGTTTGGGAAGTTTGTTGGTAAGGCTCCTAGTATTTGCAACCATTGCCTTCCAGGAATGTACAACCTCTTTGGCGTGAGGTTGTACCCTCTTCCTGGACTGCTCCAATTTGCTCTTTCCAGCCAAGAGATTATGGAGATTGCTCGTTCAGGCAGATGTTGGCTCTGATTTGTTTTCTGAGGATTTATGCATGCATTTGGCATTTTGGGGAGTAATGACCAGCCCATCAATGGCACGGGTGTGAGATACGTCATACTCACATTTATTTAGTTTAAACTACCTGTATAGACATCAAATTTTTGACTGAGTACTCGCATACCTTCTCTGTTCAGGTGCACTCCGTCGTATTTAAAAAAAGCTCTTTCCCAAAAGTTGTGGCAGTTCCTTATGTAGTGGTATTCCTTGTCTTAGCAACAATCACGCAACCATGAGTTGAATTCACCTACTTCAATCTCTCTGACTCACTTGGTGCTTTTTCCTTTTTCCCACACTGGCAGCACTTCTGGGAAGGCTAATGTGGATGGAAGGGAAGAAAGTTTGTTAGCCATGTCCTTGAAGTATTTCTTGGCCTCCTGAACTGTGTGATTTGCCAAGTTATTGGTGCCAAGGTGTATTTTTATATGTGTACCATCCCCTGATTCCTGCACAATTGTCTTTATGAGGTTAGTGGCCCTACTTGCAGATGCTCCTGGTAGACACTTTACCACAGTGTCACTTTTAACATTTTGCGTTAGGTGGTATTCCACTTCTTGGAGCATGGAATCCCCGATTATGAGAATTTTGCTTTTGTTTATATTTGTGTCTGTTTTATTTTGAGTTTAAGTATTTTTGTTGTTATTGTATTTGGTTTTGGTATTGTTGTTGGTTATATTTTGAGTATTAGTATTTTTTTTTTTATCATAGTTTGTATTGGTTTTGATTGGTATGTTAGCCTTTTTTTGTGGTTTGATTTCTTTACCTTGTATTACTTTGTCTGTGGTTGGTAACAGTAGAGCAAGCCTGTTTTTGGTTTGGATGGCCAGGAAATGGTCCTGGTTTTTAGCTTCCTTTCTGGGCCTCTTATGATGCCTCTTTTTCCATACCACCTGCCTGTCTCTGGGCTCTGCCTCGAGTTCTGGTCCCTGGCTGACATGCTGGTACTGGTGGAGGGTTGAGGAGGTGTGCTATAGAGTTCCCTGTATCGAAGGTTGTATATTATAGTCCAAACACCCTGTAGTTGGGCTGCAAGATCTGCTATGGTGCAGCACACATGGCAGAGTCCTGGTTGCCATTTGTAGATCCTATTGTACAGTGTACCATGGTTTTCACAACCGACAAGGACCATTTTTTTTTGCTTCTAGTTCAGAGGTAGTGCTGATTCCTGTTTCTTGGCAGGAAGTGTAGACAAAAAAGAAAACATAGAAACATAGAAACATAGAATTTGACAGCAGATAAGGACCGCTTGGTGCATCCAGTCTGCCCATTTCCCTACCTAATGGATAAGCTGCAGATCCTAGTTAACCAGCAGCCTTCTTCTTCCTGCCCCCACCCACAAAACAGTGAGATTTTTTTTTTGTTCCTTACTACCTCTTATCAGGTGTTGTGGGTGGCACTACATGCCTATAAAGCAAGAGCACTCAGAGGAGGGTGGGACTAGATGGAGGGCGGGTGGATGTATCTGTCTGTTCCCTGTATGCTGTAGAAAACAATCAAGTACTGTAGCTGTTGAACAGATGAGGTGTAATTTGTATTTCTGCAAGGTAAGAAGGAATCTGGTTACTAGCTCAGTTGTTCTGCCCTTTGGCTCAGAACAACTCCATGGAGTCCCCACTACTTGCAGTAAAAACCCCTGCCTGTGGTCTGTGCGTCCTGGCTCCCTGCTGCTGTAAGAGAGAGGGGGCCGAGCTACTGACTGCAGGACAATACCTGCCCTGGTCAAATGCTGGAGTACCCAGGGAGTTGTTGCAGCAGAAGCCGCTAATGAGATGGAACGTGGATGTAGCTATGCTGCAGCAAGTTCCGCTTGTAGCACTTCAGGTGGCAGGCCTGCAGGCAAGAGCATGGGAGAATTTAAATCTCCTACTTGCACTTCCCTCAGGTGAAGATCAGTGAAGCTCAGCAGACAGTAAGGCTAGGGGCTGGACAGCACTTGATGTGTGTCTTCTAGGGTTGCCCTTTGTGTCTGAGCTGTTCTGCTGGAGAGAATTGAAAGGTAGGAAACATTTTTTTTTTAAAGTGTTTTTTTTTTTGCCTTCTAGTCAGTTCAAGTAGGAAGTGGGTGGTGACATGCAGAATAGGGCTGTGTGAATACCTTTTTTTGAATATTCTGCCGAATATTCAGTATTTGGGGCCAGCAATTCGTCAAAGTAATGTAATCCCCTTCCCCCACCCTTAGACAGCACCCATCCCCCAAGTTCTCCAACCACTTTTGCTCTGTTAAAGAAGGCAGCAAATTCATGTGAGTGACGGCATCCTCACCCTCCTCCATGGTTGCCGTCCAGGATTCATTGTTAGTTAAAAGTTAAATCCTCATGGTCTGTCCATTCTTCACCCCCGTAGCTCTGTAGCCTCAGAGCCAGCAGCAACCCCACCTCCCCACCTTGCCTACACCTAGAACAATACATGAATGTAAGCAAAAGGCAGCTGGCACAGCCTGCCTCCTCCATCGATTGCCTGTTTGTGAATGAAACCATGCTGACTTGCACTTATATAGAGAACCAGCTGATCACATGATCAGCTTGTTCTCTATATAAGCACAAGTCAGCATGGTTTCATTCACAAAAAGGCAGCCGGACTTGGAGGAGGGCGGGCAGTGCCAGGTGTCTTTGGCTTACATTTATACATTGTTTTAGGTGCAGGCAGGGTGTGGAGTGGAGGTGTGGGCTGCTGCTGACTATGGAGCTATGGGGGAGGAGAATGGACAGACCATGGGGAGGATTTTAACTTTTAACTTAGTAATTAAACTCTGGTAGCTGGCCATGGAGGCGGATGGGATTGTGCAGTCGCCTCCAAAAGAATTTGATGCTTTTTTTTTTTTTTACATAGTAAAAGTGGTTGGGGAACGTGGAGGGAGGGGTTTTGGGTGCTGTTTGAGGGTGCGGGGAAGGGGGTTATATTATTCCCCGAATACGGATGAATAGTGAGCCATTCGTTATTCAGATTCCGAATAACAAATAGCTCATTATTCATGATATTCGGGAAAAAATATTCATTATTCGCACAGCCCTAATGCAGAACATATATAGGAAGAGGACCCGGGGGTTGGGGGTGGCAGAACCTTTGTTTCTCTTTCCTGCTGAAAAAACAATCAGTTTGTTAAGATCTGCCACTTAATAGCACAACTAGAGACTGGAGGAGAGGAGGTCTCTCTCCCAGTCGGTGAAGATCTGTGAAGCTCAGCAGACAGTAAGGCTAGGGTCTGGACTGCACTTGGCGTATGCCTCCTAGAGTTGCCCTTTGTGTCTGAGCTGTTGCCTCAAGTTGTTTCTGGTTGAAAGCTTTTTATTAGTCGACAACTATTTCAGTAATGGGTACAGCAGACAGTAAGGCTAGGGGCTGGACTTCTCTTGGCTTATGCCTCCTAGGGATGCCCTTTATGTCTGAGCTGTTGCTTCAAGCTGAGAGCTTTCTATTAGTCGACCACTATTTCAACAATAGTACAGCAGTACAAATGCTGATTTACATACACCAGCCAGGAATTCTGGGTAACATTTCCAACTGCTCCCTATGTTGAGAGAGCAGCCACTGGCTGGGTCTGAGCAGAGTGATCGAGGAGAGAAGTCGTCTCAGTGGAGATAGGAGCCCAGACTGTGCACTCCAAAGGGGAATTCAGCCAGGTAGAACTGCTGTCAAGGAATCCCGTCTTCTGCACCTGTCAGAGTCTGCCTTCCCTCTGTGATTGGTCTCTCTCCCAGTCGATGAGGATCAGTGAAGCTCAGCAGACAGTAAGGCTAGGGGTTGGACTGCACTTGGGGTATGCCTCGTAGGGTTGCCCTTTGCATCTGAGGTAGAGATTGAGGAGTTTGACCAGTGGTTGAAGAGGTGGCATCCAGAACAGGTGCACTACTTTTTAAGGGATTGGGAGGGTTTCTGAGACAGAAGGCTCTTCAAAGGTGATGGCCTTCACCCGAAAAGAGACAAGACTAGTATATTAGGGCAGAAGTCTTACATCTACATTGGCAGACAGTTAAATAAGCTGTGTGGGAGGCTAAAGCTAGAGATGCCACTTCTCAATGCTCTCTATCCTCTCTTCTCCACAACTTCAACCTGCACTCCTGCAATTGCACCTGATATCATACCTTACTCTGCTCCTCTACTCCCTACTTTCTAGCACCTGCTTCTGTCCCTCTCCTTAAATTCTGTGCTTCCTGATCTAGCTTACACCTTCACTCCACCACTACCTTTCCCCTCTAATCTATACTCCTTTCACTCTCACTAAATTTTACTTTCTACCTTTCTTCCTGTATAATTGCACTTTGTATCATGAACAAAGCTTCTTGTTTCCACTGGAGTACATGTTTTGGTCTTATTTTTGATTAATCTTTTTTTAATATTTCTGATTTTTTTGATATACTGCTTGCATGTGTTACTTGTTTGACTGTGTAATTATTGCTTTGAATGCTCTTATGCCCTCCTTTAACCCCCTTCCACTCCAGGATGCATTTGTAAATGAGCTTCAGTCAGCTCAATATGTCCTTCCTGGTGAAACTTTTCAAGTAAATAAATTAGTTCCACTGTCTATTAAGGTTTAGTGAGAAACCTAGAAAGGACTGCCCTAGGGATGGGGGCAAAGTGTTCAGGGAATAATAGAAGGAAGGAACGAGTTAAGGGGACAGGTGAGCATAGACATGATAGATATGATAAGAGTGGAAAACACAAAAAATAAAGGATATTAGAGAGGGGTGATGGGAAGGGCAAGTGAGAACCAGTACTGGTGTAGGTGCATGTTGGAGGGTGGTATGCCTTAACACCAGGCAGTGGCAGTTATTATGGAGGGGTGGCACAGCCATGGCCATCCCACTGTTATTCAAGGGGGGGCCACATATGTATTTCAGCCCCCCTCTTTTTGATGCTTTTTTAAAATAATTTACAGATGTGCACCAGTATCAATTTTAGTTACTGATGGCAGCCATAGGAATTTTTATTTCATGAAGAAGCAGCCACTGTAAAAAGGCAATCAGCTACTGACTACAGTAATCTTTGCCTGCCATGCAATGGGCACTTGAGCAGAATTCTTCCATTGGTTCTCTCAGTTAATGTTTCTATGGTGACTTTGGCAGAATGCAATCATCACCATAGTAATACTGGCAGAGAAGAACAAATAGAAGAATTGTATCTGTACACCAATGAAAAATTAGAGTGTGAAAGCCACGTAGTTGCACTGGAGCCCAACCAGTTGTCAGGCTGAGTCAAGTGTCTGTTATTGTACTACACAGGGCACAGGCAATTCTCAGCACGGAGGTTGTCTGAGGTAAAAATAAAAGAAAGAAAAGATAAATTGTGCTTTATTTCACAGTTCGATGCATTTCAGTCAGAGATAAGGAATTCCTAACAGTTGAGCTGTTTGCTGGTCGTGTAGTTTCTGATAGTTGATATGCCCTGTAGCCATGCTGTGGTAATGTGGAAAGTGAAACTAGCATTAAATATTGATCAATTTTTTAATGTTATTTTCAAGCTTTAATTCTGTGAAAATATTTGCAAGCCTCCTCCGCAGTTGAGTACACTGTTATTCCTGAGGTGTCTGCTCTTTCATTGTACATCGGGGAGGCATGATGAGGCACTCGATTCAGACACTCAGTCAGCAGCATCCTGTGTATTGCATAAACCTTATTCATAGGAAATTATGTCATCAATTGAATCTCTGATTGAGTGCCTTATCACATCTCACCGATGTACAACAAATGGTGTGCTCTACCCTGAGGGGAAGCTTGCAAAGCATTGGCAGATAAAGTCTGAGCAGGTCTTGAACAACCCCGGCTCAGCCACCATTGCTTCTACGATCCACATGGAGACCAGCCCTCTCCAAGCTGTGCTCACCAGATCGACTTCTTTCTGCTGCTGTAGAAATTAAATAACTTTAAACTGTCACCCAGGATTTCACCATCAGAGCTCCCATACCTCTGCTGCTTCTTGATGGTTTTCCATGGACTTGGATCAGAGATTTTTCTTACATAGCTTCCTAATGGATGTTTAATTTGTCTGCCCATTGACAATTACTTGATTGATTGATTTATTTGCTCTGTCTGCCCATTTATGTTTTTCTGCAGAACAGTAACATTTTTCGTCATTTTTTTCCAATGTGTTTTTATTCCTGTTAGCCGTTGTGGATGTTTCAGATGTTTTGACCAAGCATGTAAGCCTCTGGTAATGCTGGGCTCTTTTTATGCTGCACGGCGATATTGAGGTTTTATACATCGGGCACCAGAAATGTACTTTGTGTAGTAGCTTATCCTCCGTGGTCCTTCGTGGACATTGGATCATTCTCAATTACTATTCTGATAGCTTGATACAGGGTGGATGACAGACTCCTTAGTTGCTCATATTCAGACTGTCACTGTTGGCGTTATTGTTCTGAATATTGTCTTTCTTGGTTATTGGATGTCTCCCCCCCCCCTCCGGTGCCTTTTCTACTAACCATGATCAGGTTACTTATTTGGGGTTTTGGTTACATTCCCAGACAGGGCACTACTACTTCTAAATGTGGCCCCTTCACATGGTGTTGAATGAGGGACTGAGCATTTAACCTCCATTCTCTTGAGATCTCTCCATCGTACTCTTGTTCCCCTATTGGGGTACAAGTGTGAGGGAAGGGGAAATTGTTTACCCAGGAAAGACACACTAAGCCACAGCTTGTTTCCAGGTATGATCTGGGAGCACAAGGAAGTTAAGTGACTTGCTCAGGGTCACACAGTATGCAAGTGGGAGCTGATGGGATTCAAACCCAAGTCTCCAGATTTGCAGCTCAGTGCCCTTAACCACTGTGCTATACTGTCTTCAGGTGTGACCCTAAGTGCTGACTGAAACAGGGGCATGATGGGGAGTTTTAGTGGGGCAGGAGGTTACAGTGCACTCATTTTCTTTTCTTTTTTCCTTTATTCTATTTTTTGATCCAGCCACCCCCCCCAAAGGTAGCTGAACCCTGTCTGCATCATATTGCCCCCCCTGCCCAGGCTTACCCCCCTGGGCAGGCCATGGGGTGAGTGCCCCTTCTCCACAGTCCTTGGTAGCATGCCCTGACTTATCCCCCAAGGTGGGGCAATGGGAGTGGGACACCCCCACGCGGACACTGTTGGCAGTGGAGATGGTGATGGAACAGGGCAGCTTAATCAAGGCAAGAATTTTTATGACCTGTGGCAGTACCGGGGGTTGGGGACATGCAATGATGTCCTGTGTTCATCCCCCACAGGAAATGGTGCAGCACAATGGATCCCTCTGCTAGAGGCCCATGGTGTGCCAGACACTCTACCCCCTTCCCTCTGGAGAAGGAGAGCAGTCTCTAGGATGCTCAGTCCTTCTCCCACTGACTGTCCCTCTGATGTCCCAAATCCATTTCCGAACCTGGGTCATTGGATGCCCTGCCTCTGCATTGATGGGCCAGGATTACAGTGCACTAATTTTCTTTTGTTAGAGCAGTGGTACAGTATGTCATTCAGGCTGATACATGATATCACTTCATTTTTGAGGGTTTATTTCCTTTACTACAGTTCTATAATTTAATACTGTGTTGGTGTAGATTCTAGTACAATTTTATTGCCTGAAAATGGCAGCCACGCTGGGCAAGACATCTGTTTAGATGCAGCAGTATTTCAATTGTTTAAAAGTAATTGTTTTACTTATATATTTTTTTTATAATTTCTTTTTAGTTTCATTTATGTGGTCATTCAACATTAATGGGAATCAGTGGAAAAATTGCTGGCTAGTGTGTTACAGCAGCCGAGTCTGTCATACTCGTTGCACCTGCACCTCATACAGCACTGATATTGTGCGAGGTTGCTTTTTGGAGTTCTTTAACTTTTAATTCAGAACTGAACTTGGAGTCCCAACATTGGCCAATGAGTAGTTGGGTGATTCCGGATGTAGTTGAAACAGCTGTGGTGGAAAGAGTGGAATCAGGACATGTTTCATGAGGATTCACTCCAAGGATCTGGTCACAGTATACAGATGTGAGCAAACCTGTGACTTGGAATAGTGAGTCTCTTTTTCCCCAGAGCTGAGGAGATTGACCCTGGAGGGATAATAACAGCTTGGTGGAGCTGACTTGTTATCTGGGGCATTTGGCATTGTGGCTGCTTGAAACAGTCCCCCCCCACTGCCCTCGGGAGGAAGCCTAACTGGGAACTGCCTCAGCTAAATGATCTGGATTATCAGGATGCTAGCAGGCACTGAGTGGAGTAACTTGGAGTGGAGTGAAGGCGACTGTGAGTGAAAAGTGGTTAGCTGGACCGGCTGGCCCTGAGGTAGGTTACCGGGGGCCAATGCTTTCCCCCCGAGGGGTTGGGCTGTGCAAACTGGGGGGTGTGCATTGCCCGAACACCTGAGGCTGTGGGGGGCTTCCTGACGAAGGTCGGGAGGTCCCAGCAGCTAAAGTAGGGGAGATCGATTGTGCTCTGGGGCTCTCTCAGTGGTCAGGTCAGGACCCGGTCATTTTGGGTCATTGAAGGACTCTTGCCTGAGACCTCACCCCTCTGTGGATGCTGCACCAGAGAAAGAAGTGCTGACCATGGGACTATTGAGATGTTTTGATGTTCAAATATTACCCAGTTTGTTATTCTGTATTTAGGCAGTGAGACTGCCTATTTTACTGCAGGTAAATACTTCAAGCATCTTTCCTGATTGTGGCAGTGAGAGTGCTGCATTCTTGGACAAATATTGGAGGGTGGTGAGAGACCCTCTGCCATTATCAAATTTTCTTTGGAATGACTTTTTTCAGATATCGTTTAAGTTGACCTCTTTAATTGGGACAGACATTCTGTGGGACACTGATTTAAAACAATTTGGACCTGTTACTGATGTGTTTTTTTGACCACTTATTGGGTTACTGGAATTTTTCCATTGTTTTTAGTTAAGTTAGGTTATTTTTTAAGAGGTAATTAAGCTATTGTAACTTTAAGAGAGTCGGACAGTAATTCTGGTTAGGAATTTAGGGATTTTATTTTGAATGTACATGAGTGGATGTATTTGTTTGAGTGAGTGAGTGATCGGTTTGATTTACTGCTGGGAGTAGAATTTGCAGGATGTGTTGGCAGAGGGCTTCAATGGGCAGGCATTACTCTCCCACTGAGCACAGGGCCCTTTGCCCTTTTGATTGCCTCCCATTTTCAGCTGAGGTCTATAGGCATTTTTGGGCCTTGGGAATTGTGAGGAGGCATTGGAGGAGTGGGAGTTCAGGTGGGAGAGTGGAGTGGGGGTCAAATTGGGGTGGTGGGGATGAGAAGATGCCCTGTGTTGAAATGAGCCCAGGAAAGAGGTCCACCCTGCTTGGTGCCCATACCCAAGGGCTCCACTAATAGTGGGCAGGCAGCCTAGTCAACCTCAACTGCTCATCCAACCCCGGGTGGTGTTTTGCATTTCCAGGTTGATTCAAAACAAGACAGCAGTAATTACTGATATTGTTGGGTCATTCAACCTGGCTTGCATCACCGAGACCTGGCTGGATGAAAATGTTGGTCCCATTTTGGAGTCAGCTGTTCCATTTGGGTACTCTGTGATACACTGCCTGAGACTGGATCATAGGGGCAGGGGGGTAGCCATCTGTTTTAAGATGGAGCTGGGCCTAGTAGAGGTGCCAGTTGGAGCCACTAGATCTTTTGAATGTATCACAGGCACAAATGTGGGTTGTAGGATACTTCTCATTTACCATCCACCCGGACGCGAGAAGGAGTTCCTGCAGGAGGTCGTGAACTTCATTGTTGAGATGGTATTGGAGACCCCTAGGTGGTGTGTACTGGGGGACTTCAATGCCTGTGTTGATGATGAACTCTCACAATTTGGACAAGACTTCCTCCAGTTGATGATATTGTTGGGGCTCACAGAGGTAATTACCTCTGCGACCCATATACAGAGTCATTCATTGGATCTGGTGTTCCTGCTGGGGATGGAGACCTCTGATGTGGTGATGGAATCTGTTGGATGGTCTGATCACCACATTATTGGGTTCAGCTTCATGGTCCCCACAATAGACCTGCCCCTATGGAGATGGTCCGGTACCGCCCATTACGAGGAGTAACTTCAGCTGGTCTGATGGCAGTTCTGGACCTATTGGTCAGTGTGAGTGTTAGCAGGGATCTACAGAGTCTGCTATGAGCCTATGATAAGGCAGTGGGAGAGGCCCTGGATACAATTGCTGTGGTCCGTGTTCGCCCACTCACCCTTTGCCCTTGGTCCCCATGGTTTGATGGGACTTTGAGGGAGTTGTGGAGAGTGGGAAGAAGGTTGGAGCATTGCTGGTGGAAATCCAGCCTGAATGATGACAAACTTAGATTGATATCCCATTATAAGGTATATCAAGCTGTAGTCTTCCATAAGAAGGCAGAATTCCTGTCTGGAGAGAATGCAGCTGTGCAGAATCAACCGGCCTAGCTCTTCTGGACTGTGAACCGGCTGTGCAATCCAGCCTGTCTGCAGAATCAGAGAGCCTTTTCACAAGAGAAGTGTGAGGAATTCGCTTGATTCTTTGCAGATAAGTTTGTGACCATTAGATCAGAGATCCATGTAGCTCACGCAAATGGGCAGAGCAGGGATTGGTGTGGGAGCACTAGCACCCAGTGTGCCTGGTCAGACTTTGCTCAGCTGGCGATTGATGATGTCGTGAGGTTGGTCCAGGGCTTGCGACCAACTTACTGTGTTTTGTATCCAGGTCTGACACACCTCCTTGTGGGGTGCATGGAGGCAACAGGACCTGTCCTTGCAGAGATAGGTATTCATTAGAGACCAGGGTGTTTCCAGACACCCTTAAGGAGACGGTGGTTCATCCCCTCCTCCTGAAAAAACCTTCTCTGGAGCCTGACTGTCTTGAAAACTACAGGCCAGTCTCTAACCTGCCTTTTGTAGGTAAGGTTATTGAGAAGGCAGTTGCATTGCAGCTGGAGGATCATCTTACCACCCATGACATCTACGATCCTCTCCAGTCCGGTTTCAGGAAGAGACATAGTACTGAGACGGTGTTGGTCTGGGCACTAAATGATCTCCTGATAACGAGGGATCAGAGGAGCTGTTCTATCTTGGTACTCCTTGATCTGTCTGCAGCATTTGACACCGTGGATCATGGGGTGTTGCTGGAGCACCTGCAGCTTTTCTGTGGGCTGAGTGGCACAGTCCTCAGATGGTTCCATTCATTCCTCACTGGCAGGACACAGAGAGTGGAGTCCAGGGTGTTTTCCTTGGCTCCTACCTCCCTGCCATTTGGGATGCCACAGGGCTCTGTGCTTTTCCCCATGTTGTTTGCGGTGTATGTGCTGCCATTGGGAGACATTATTAGGTGGTACAGGTTGAGTTTTCACTGCTATGCAGATGATGCTCAACTGTACTTGTCCTTTGTGCCCGGACAATACGATGCTGTTACTGTATTTAACAACTGTCTCGCTGATATTCAGGATTGGATGAGTGCTAGCTGACTCAGGCTACATCCAGATAAGACTGCGGTGTTGGATGTGGACCTGGGTAGTCATATGGAGGGAGCTTCAGCTGGGCAGCCATCTAGGCTTTGGCTATGGGGCAACCAGTTGAGGACTTCTGACTGGGTGCGAAATCTGGGCATCATGCTTGATTGCGGACTGACACTTCAGACTCAGGTGTTGGCCGTTGTCAGGTCCTCTTTTTATCATCTGAGGAATGTCACCTGGATAAAGCACCTAGTACCACCTGATGACCTCCCGACGTTGGTTCATGCCTTGGTGACCTTGTGCCTTGTCTACTGCAATGCCCTGTACCTAGGGCTACCAGGGTGGACCTCTGCCATCTGCAGCTGATGCAGAATGCGACTACCAGGTTGTTGACAGGTTTACGTACATCTGACCATGTCACTCCTGTGCTCCACATTTTGCACTGGCAGCCAGTGTGGTGGAGGATCACATTCAAGGTCGGATTACTGACCTATAAGACCCTTCACGGACAGGTACCGGGATACCTACAAGAGCTTCTTTGTCTCTATCGCCCCCTTCACACTCTCTGCTTACCATCGAGGGATTGCTGGAGATTCCCAGGGTCTGTTTGACAACATTAGGAGCTAGGTCATTTGCTTATGCTGCCACTACCCTGTGGAATTCTCTACCTCGTTGGATAAGGGATTCCCTGTCCATTGAGGCCTTCAAATCTGCCATGAAAACATATTTATTTGAATTGGCATATGCTGATACTTCAATTTCTGCTATGTTTGGAAATTTTAGCTGTGTGTTTTTAAAATGTTGATTATATTGTGTTTTAACTTTATCGACTACAGCCTGGATATTCAAAAGAGTTGAGCCAAGCGCAATAGGGTTACGCTCGCGCACGTCCGAAATTGCACCTTTCTGCGATATTCAGCAGGAGGCAGTTGCGCCACTGAAAACATGCTGAGCAACAGCGCAATGATAATGAAGGCATGCACAACCGAAGGGGGAGGAACCATGCATAAAGGGTGCAGTGTGATGTTTAAAGACTTGCACAATGCGCAACAGTGGAGCAAGCGGAAGTTGCGCCATAGCGGAAATGAGCCAAAATAAAAAGGAGCAAGGAAGAGGTGCAAGAATGCTACAGGGAAGCCACATGAGGCAGAGGGAGAGGCAGGGACTGGGAAAGTGTCAGAAAGAGGGCAGGCCAGGGAAAACTAACAGCAGAAGAGAGGCACAGGGAAGGTGTGTGGAGCCACACATTCCAGAGGCCAGCACAGACAGGTGTACCCGGTGCAGGGGAGGTAGCAGTTAGGACAGCGGGGGGAACAAAGCAACAGCTGCTGGGGGGGGAATGCAAGTCTGGGACATGGCCAGTGCCACCTTCCACATGGAGTCCATAATGAGGGGGGTGAGAAGGCAGGCGGAAGGGGGACGTGGCCATGGAAGGGCCCGTCAGCGGTATGCCCCCAACAGTCAGTACCGAGCCCGCACCAGCTTTGAGCTGTATACAGATACCGAGATTGTGGGCTGGTACCACCTGAACAGGGCAATACTGAGGCAGCTCTGTGAGCTGTGCAGTGATGTGATGCAGGCACCCACACGACGGAGTCATGCCCTGTCAGTGGAGACAAAGGTAACAGCCTGCATGAGTTTGCTCGCCATGGGTACCTTCCAGAGACCAACTGGGGAAGCCACAGGCATAACCCAGTCAGCCACATCATGCAACCTCACCCAATTCCTCAGCACACTGCTGTCACATGCTGAGGAGTACATCCATTTCCCCAGTACTGTGGCGGAGCACACAGCAAACATTCAGGAGCTCTACAGGGTGGCACGTATGCCTGGCGTGCTAGGGGCAATAGACTGCACCCATGTGGCCATACACACACCACCTGGTGAGGAGGGGACCACATACATGAACCACAAGGGCCATTCCAGCATCAACTGCCAGGTGGTGTGCGATGCCAGTGGGTGCATCATCAATGTCTGTGCCACTTCACTCTGGGGAGCACGATTCATACATTCTGGCACCAGTCGGCACTGTGCCACCAATTTGAGAGTGGGGACATCCCCACAGGACACCTAGTGGGTGAGTATGCAAACCAAATGGACATATCGCGGGCCTGGGGGGGCATGGCCAGAGGTGCCATGGATGTGGCCTACAGGGCTTGGGGCAGGCTGAAGCTGAACATAAAACTAACCTCCACCCTCTGCACACAGGTGACAGTGGATGCCCACTCCATCCCTGGCTGCTCACACCCTACTGGAGGCCCATGACCCCATTGCAGCAATGCTACAATGAGGCACATGCCACCACACGCAATGTCATTGAGCGGGTGTTTGGGATGCTGAAGGCACTTTTCTGTTGCCTGGACACCTCTGGCAGTGCCCTACAGTACAGCCCCTCAAAGGCCTGTGGGATATTCCTGGCCTGTTGCATCCTGCATTACATGGCCAAAGAATGTGGGATAGCCATACAGGTCAAAGAGGGGGACAGCGATGGGGATGCCAGTGACGATGGTGATGGGCAGCCCTCCCTTGGCCGACGAAACCTCCGACTGATCCGGCTGGCACAGCTGCACTGGGACACCATCACAGAGGAGCACTTCAGCCAACCCAGGTAAGTCATGGTGCCATGCACAACCACCAGTGGCTAAGGCACAACCCACAAACACGCATGGAAACACACCAGGGGTGTGTGCTGGCAAGGGATGTGGCAGGGCACAGAAGCACACACACACAACCAGGGATGGGTGAACATCAACATGCCACATGGACGGACACACACACACACGCACACACACAATGCACCAAATGTGCACAGAGGGCAGGAGGAACACCAAGCCAGAACGCCAACCCTAGCAACACACATGTCCACAGGCCACCATGTCCACTGTCTGTCCATGTGCGTGTGTCAGATGCTGGGCACCATTGCACTTTGGTGTACAGCGCAATGCAGGCATCATCATGCACACATACCTGTGGACAGCAGCCGAGAGAGTGCAGGTGGACCATGTGTTCATGCGGCAGGGCTGGGCACCCACCCGCACTGCCCACCAAAACACACAATGCACACAGAGCAGCACCAGACAGTGCCCACGCTGGGAGACAGGTCAGTCTCGCGGCACAGTGCCACAGCCACCTCGGTTGCATGGGCGGCCCTGCCGAGACCTGCCAGCACTAGCAGGTTGACCACAGGCCTCATGGGGTGGCACTGATGGTCCCCCAAGGGTTCCACTGTGCGAACATGACCGTGCCCGCGCAGGGGTCTGCAGCACACCGAACATGCCTGCACCAGAAGTGCTCGGGATGCCCACAGCTGGACCAGGCGTCGACAGGGTGGGTGTCACACGATGCCGGGAATGGGGAGTGGATAGTGCACTGCGTGGTGTGAGTGATGCATGGGCACCTGACTGTGTGCCCATTGTGGCCCTAACAGCAATGAACGCCTGTGCATGCCTGTCAATGGCAGCGGTCACATCCTCCCGCAAATGATCCATCTGTGACAGGATCCTATCGGTGTCCCTGCTGCGACGCTCCTCTGCCTGCTTCAGAGTCACACACAGTGCCTCCATGGATGTTGCAAGCTGCATCTGCTGCTGGACCGATGCAGAGTAGGCGGGTGTGCTTGTCCAAGTGGTCATCTGCCTCCTCGGCTTCCTGTCCCTCAGGGTGTGCACGGGCCTGATGTTCAACACCCCTTGAGGGTGGGTGCTGCACACCAGGACCAGGTATGGGCAAGTCCACAGGCGGTGCACAGATGCTGCCGCTGAACCCTGAACCCCGAGTCCCGGTGGGCGACTACTGCTGCTGCTGCCCCTCCGACTGCTCTGCCCAAGGGCTCAGTAGTGCCACCACAGTGGCTGCAACAGTCCCACTGTCCTGACCAGACACCGGTGCTGCCCCACTGGTGCTGACAGGCACAGCCTGGGACTGTGCTGACATGCTGTCCCACACGGTGGCACCAGCCAGAGCCATGGGCGCGAGCTGACCTGCCGTGGCACACACGTGTCACTGCCCATGACGGTCATATCTTCATCACTGGTGCAGGTCTCTGCCTCAGCCACAGCCACAGCATGCTGGCATCCTTGGATGCTAGAATGCTGAGACACAGGAAGGACTTCCCCCACACCTGTCTCAATGACATCAGTGTGGACAGCCAGGCGACCCCACTGTTGTGCCGATCCACAGAAACCTGTGGAGGTGGATGGTCCAAACTCTGACTCTGGCAGACTGTCCTCAGTGGACAGGCCCACCAACGTTGACCCACGCAGATGCCCAGGATCTGTAAGGGAAAGCAAAGTCACGTTACTGCGTGTTACCTACCTGGCCCCCCCTCCCCAAGACAGACCATGGCTTACCATGCAGAGATGGGCCACCACCCGTCTGGAAGCCACCGCCCGGAACTCCCTCTATGGCACTGCGGAGCATGCTTGCAGCAAGCCTGTCCTCTGCTGGTGTGAGCTGCACCATCTCCAGCTGTCCCCCGCCTGTTGCAGTACGTGCCGCCCTGATGGCAGTCACCTTCTCCTTCACCCTCCTCCTGTCAGTACCCATCTTCTTCTTACACTCCTGCATGGAGCGCTGGTGGCTGCCATGCAGGTTCACAGCACGTGCCACCTCCTCCCATGCAGTAGCATGGGCCAGAGGGGTGCCCCGCCGTCCACTGAGCAGTGGCTCCTGATCCAGGTAGGCCTTGAAAAGTGCCTCGGTCTCAGCCGTCGTGAAATTGGGCCTCCTCCTCCGCCCACCACTGTTGTCCTCCTCACCCAGAACTTGCTCGGTCATTATTCAGCCTGTAAGGATGGCAGTGGTTACCTGTGACTGTGCAGTCCAAAGCATGTCCCTGAATCCATAGTCCACACTCCCACACAGCATGCAACTCACCAATAAACTGCAGTAACTGACTATGGCCACTGCAGCACTTTGTCGCACTTTTATAGCACAATGCATGCAAATTAGGGGAGGAGCAACTTTAATTAGATGCAAATCATGGTGCTGTGCCATTGAATGGCTGATCGGATGATTTGCATATGACGGCTGAATATCGCACTTTTGCACTTTGCGCAATTGTGCTGAACGTGCTGAGCCAATGGCGCAGTTCCATGGCAAGCGTAGTACACCTCACTGCGCATGCCCAGGCTGCTGACACTGGCATCTGCCGCGCTGATGACATGCTGTGCATGATGGTCAATGCAGGGCACGGCCACCATTGTGCCAATGGCACTATAGCGAAGGTCACTACATGGCGCTGTGACAATGGGCCTCCATAGGAGCAATGGCACAACTGCCCGATAGTTTGCTGTGGCACTGGCAAACAGGCAACCAATTGCGCTATATGCATAGTCGTCTGATGGAGCTGTGCATGGCCTTGCGCCAGGGACCCTTGACCCTGTGCCCGACCTTTGCCCCCTTGGCGCCATGCGTCAGGCATGGGTGCACCTCTATTGTGCTGTTCGGTAACAGCGCGATAGGGAATGGCAGCGCTGTACCGCACAGCATTTGCATGTGGGGTACCAAGCTGCAGAGCACCATATTGCTTACTATAGCTGTTGAGATGGCACGCAGAAGAGCCCCATAGTAAACTACCATAGAGTTAGCCAACCTTGTGGCTATTGTGGAGCCACATCATGGGCCTCTGTTTGGGGAGGAGCCACTGGACAGGGCCAGGACCCAGGTCTGGCAGGAGGTGGCCACTGTCCTGGAGGAGGCCACCGAACAGAGGAGGACCACGGAGCAGTGCAGGCACTGCTATGGGGACCTCAGGAGGAGGGAGCCGGACCTACTAGCCCATCTGTGGTTGCATTCCAGGAGAGGCACGGTGCCATGTCCAGGTGGGAGATCCGTCTACACACTTGTATTGTCCATATGGGTAACAGTGTTGTATGTGTCCAGCACATAGGGGAGGGCTAGTCTAGGGTTGGCTGTGGTGGTGTTTACAGGGTGTGGGGTGGGTGGGCCACACATTGGGGCAGGGGACTTTGCTTCAGGATTGTACTGATGTTCTTTCTCCTTGTTTCCACAGGCATGGACGAGCGCCGCTGGATGAGGGAGGGGAGTGGAGGAGGAGGACAGAGCATCCAGGCGGGACGGGACCATCACCGCCGACCTGACCGGCCCGAGGAGGGTGAGTGCCATAACTCCATGATTACTATTGCATGCTGTAACAGGGTGCGCAGCGGGGCACGGCCACCATCCATGGACACCACTGCCATGCACGTGACTTGTGACAGTCAGCACTTTCCAGTGGCACTGCATGTTTGGGAGTGCGTCAGTGGTGGTCCATGCGTGCACTGGGCACATGGCTGTGGCACTGCCTTCACACCGCATAGCCACGTTACTGTACGGCCATGGTGATGCTGTTCAGGACATGGGCAGTGGGTGCATGCATTGGTCCACATGGCTGTGGCTGCCTGGGTGGGCAGGTCTTGTGGACACGGTCACTGTGGGTGGTTGCACACCATCACAGGGGTGTGGCACATAGCTGTATGCCATACACAATGGGTGGGCTGCAGTGGGATGGACAGTCACACCTATTGACTCTGCTCCCTCGTCCTAGGTGACTGGAGGCTCCTGCAAATTCAGCAGTCCATTAATGAGCTGCTCCAGGTGGCCAGGGAGACTCTGCAGCTCCTCCATCAAATAAACCGCCATGGGGTCAGAAGGAGAAGGAGGAGCAGACATCAGCACCAGGAGGAGGAGAACCAGGGCAGCCGTTAATGTCCCCATGCCCCGACTACCACCTTCCCCTCTTTGACCCACCCTCACACCCCTTCTTCCCTCTCCCATATGTTCACCCCTGCCTTACCCACCCCCACCTTCTTATGTCCCTCCCCCCACATTTGTACATAGTTCTGTATATAGTTATTTTTGATATGTTTCAATACAACTATTTTTATATGAATACTGTGGTGGTCTCTGATTTGCAGCAGGCTATAGGTGCTCAGCTGCAGTGGTGTGCATGGCGTCTGGGGTGGTGCAGTCATGAGTATGTGTGTATGTCCGTGGGGAAGTGATTATGGTGTGGGAGTAGCTATCAGTCAGTGTCTGTGGTGTGTGTGTTGTTCCCTGTGCATTGGATTACTGTGTGCAGTGGTTCATGGTGCATGCTCTGTGTCCATGGTGCCCCTGTCAACCCGTCCATGGCCTGTGCAGCTGACACCCTTGCATGTCTGTGACCTGCAAGGTCTGCTGCCATGTCACTGGTGTCTGTCCATGCAGGGCAGCCACTGTACCCGTCACAATGCTGAGTTGCCTCCTGTCACTGGTGTGGTGCATGTTTGCCTGAGGTGACACTGTGGCCTCTGCGGTTGTTATCCCACCTCCATGCTGTGGCTTGTGTGTGTGTTGCAGGGGATGTGCACCACTGTCTGTGACTTGTGCTCCAGGCATAGGATGGTGGCACATGGGTCCACAGTGCCTGTGCAGGGTGGCTGGCACTCCTGTGCCATGGAGGACTGCAGGCTGTGTGTACACAGTTTCCATGGGCCCACACTGGGGCTTGGCTGCCACCTACTGCGCCCTTGTGTTATTGTCCCTGGGTATGGGTGGGTGTTTGTCCCTGCACTGTGTTGCATCTGGTGTGGTGCATGCTTCCACGCACCACTGTGGTGCCTGTGCTGGCTGTTGTGCCAGTGGTGGGTCAGGATGTGTCACTGACCACTGTGCAGGGTGCTGTATCACTGGTGGTGGTGTCAGGGCACACCCTGTCCCGTGTGGGTACCTCTTGTGCCGACGCATGGTCGGTCTCTCAGCTGTGCCTCGGGGACTGTGCATGTTGGCACTGTGTCTGCTGTTGTTGCATTGCTGTGTGCTGCCACCCACTGCTGGGTGCTCATGGTGGGGCTGGCTTGTATGGTTCTGTGGTGCACGAGGTTGCAGTGTCACAGTGGGGGTGGTGGTATGCATGAGGTTTCCTGCAGTGGTAGTCACTGCTCATGGGGGGTGTCTGGGGGTCACGGTGCAGGGTGTGCTGTGCACTGGGGGTATGGTGTGGCATGGAGTGGTCCGCCCTCCTTGTGTGGCAGTCTCAGCTTGCCAGTGGGTGTGATGGAGCACCATGACCCGGCTGTGGGTTGTTTGCTTGTATCCATGGGCCGGTGGTTTTTCCAGCCCTTCCCCAGTTGTGCTGTGCTTGGGTGTGGGGACGATGTCAGTTGCTGTGTGTTCCTGTGCCCATCTGTGGCATGGGTGGTGAGCCCCCTACCTCCCTGGTTGTACAGTTACATTGCTCTGCAGGGAGGCTCCTGCTTGGCTTGTGGCACCTCTGGACTGCTCAGCCGGACATCCCTTGTTGCGCCATAGCGCATCATATCTGCTCAGCTTCCCCTTCCTAGTTGCGCTATGGCACAGGTTGTGCGATATTCAGACGTTGGCTGTAGGCACAATTTGGCTTGCTCCTTTTTTGAATATTGCGTCTGTTGTGCATGGGCGTAATAGACTTGTGCTTGCTCCTGCTATTGCACACTTTTTGGGCGCAGTTTGAATATCCAGGCCTACATATAAAACACAATATCTATGTGGAATAGCTTTTCAAAAATAAAGTTTGGTTTGGTTTATAGCAATACTGCCATCTCACAGTGGGTTTGTGTGAGGTCTCTACCCCACAGGTTCCATCTTGACTTTGTTTTTTTTTTAACTATTTCTTTATACTCCCCCTGCCCGAAGCACCCCACCTTCGAAGACACCAGTGTGGCCTTATCAGTCCCTGTCCTCCTACCTGAGCCTGGGCACAGTCCATCCCATGTAACCTTTTTATACCTCCAGGCGGGTATGAGGTGGGAGCCCTTGCACCCCGAGGTCCCTTCCTGTTGTCGCTCGGATGCTGTCACCAGGCAGGTAGGGGCATTAAATGGGGCCTTGGTGCTCTGTCTACCAGTGGCACTGCAGGGTGTTTTTCCTGTGTTTCTAGGCATGCTGTGTGTCCTGACATCAAGGCGCCAAGCGCCGATGTCCAGAACACCACCCATCTCTCTGACTTGGGCTTGCCATACCTCGGGTCTCCACCGGAGGTCAGACATGCACCGAGTCCTGAATCCCTCTTCCCCTGGAGAAGGCAAGCTGTCCTTGGGATGCTCAAGCCTCCTCCCCAGCCAGCCCTCCAGCTCCCGGCTGCCTCTCTAACCTGTCACATGCCGCAAGCAGAAATCCAACCACTGCTCCGGCTGGCCGGCCACTTGACTTCATTTTTTTTATGGGGTGGTTTAAATCATTAGGTCTGTGCCAGGGACACCTCCCTACTGGTAGAATTTTTCCCCCTTGATTAAGTGCTAACTAGTTTGGTTCATGTCCCCAGTCTCCTATAGGGTTTTCAGATGTACCCTACTACCTTGGAGGATGAGCTGTTGCAAGTGATAATATCCATTTTAGGGTGTGTAAATGACATCATAAGGGTTGAAAAAAAATAAGGGTCTGAACTGCAACCTCGGCTGCCCCTAAATGATGCCCCTGGCAAAGACCCAAAATCAGGACCACATCTTAAAATTTAGTAGCATTCATTCAGAAAGCAGATAGAATAAGTGGACTAGTTATTTTTTACTGCATGTGGGTATCTAAAAGTTAAGACCAGTTGTTCTGTACCAGTGCTCAGATATCCTGAGTCATTCCTGAAGAGTCTCTTTCTTGCCTCATGTGCTTGAGAGGATTTTAATAATTAGGTAATTTTTATTAATTTTTATGATTTTTATTTAATGATATGATTTTAATAATTACTGATATGGTTCCAGAATCAAGGACCTCATTTAAGTGGAGAGTCCTATACTGAAGTAGGAAGTGTGATTCTCTGCACAACTGACTCTCCCAGATCCCAGAAGGGATCACAATACAGGAAACTGAATATCAGGCAGGGAAAAAGCTATAGCAGCATGAAACAATAACAGTGGCATGAAAAATAAAGATTATCCCAAGGTGAACTTACAGAAAACATATTAGGGAGACACCCAGATTTCATATTATAGTAAACACCAGGGAAGTTCATGTTCTCTTTAATCTCAAAGTTTAAAACCTGTATCATTTTTGTCTGTTAAGTCTTCTGAACCTTGAATCAACACTCTCAGCCAATGTATTGAATTACAGTCTGCAGCCTGTGGAACTCCAGAAATCATTTGGCTACTTGATGCAGGGTGCCGTTTTATGGCTAAACACAGAAATGGTTAGCAAAATGCCATTTTGTCAAATGTCAGCCTGTACACTGAGTTGGAAGTGTTGTGTTTTGTTTTGGATCCACTTAGAAGGAATTTAATTTCACCCCATTTGTGCCACAGCTGTTGCCTACTGTATCTGGCATGGAGTGCTGCAGTCATTTGAATCGGTATGCACTACAGTGCTGGGGTTGGAGGTGGGTGGTGGT
This sequence comes from Neoceratodus forsteri, assembly GCA_016271365.2. NCBI lineage: Eukaryota > Metazoa > Chordata > Ceratodontiformes > Ceratodontidae > Neoceratodus > Neoceratodus forsteri. The sequence goes on from CM057449.1 coordinate 147,046,616, forward strand.
TTTGTGTGTGTGTTTGTGTTGTTTACGATATGAAGAAATATACTGCACAGCCCTACTCAAGGTAATTAGTTTCATCTGATTATTCTGTAATAAATTCTTGCCATGACATAAGTTATTTTTATGAAATAAACACTGTGTGACATCACAAAAAGGCACACAAAACACTGCAAAAATTGTAAAATTTTCTGGTGGCCTAGATGGCCCCCAGACCCCAGCTCTTTTATTGAAACTTTTTGGCCCCCCACCCCCCACATTAAAGCTACTTGAATTGCCCCTGACACCAAGAGTCTGGGTAATAAGATTAATGAGCTCCAGGCTTTGGTGTCAGACTGAACTGGATCTAGTAGCCATTACAGAAACATGGGCCGGTGTAAACAATGAATAGGACATAGTGATCCCAGGCTACAGCTTATATTGATAGAGGGTTGGGTAGAAGTGGAGGGGTGGCCATCTACGTCAGGGAAGGGATTGAGGCAGTAGAGAATGCAACCAGGTAGAGAGGTAAAATCTCAGTGGGTTTAGTTTACAGAGTCACCAGATAGGAAGATTCACATAAAGGTCATTTACAGGCCACTGGGGCATGGAGAACAGAGAAATAAGGAACTGATTTCTGAAATAGGGAAGGAGTGGCAAAGGGAGAGGTTGTAATTGTGAGTGATCTCAACCTACCAGACATCAACTGGAACATCCCAGTGGCCAGGCGCACCAGAAGCCAGGCTCTGCTTGAAATTTTTCAGGACTGCATGTTGGTACAGCCGGTTGGGGATCTCACTAAACAGTCAGCCATTCTAGATGTGATACTCACCAACTCAGAAACAAGAGGCTGAGTATGGGTTGGGGAACCACTTGGGTCCAGAGACCACAATACTATATGGTTAGAGAGGGCCGTTGGCATCAGTAAGCCCCTGTCTAAGGTTGAAGTGCTACACTTCAGGAGGGGGGATTTCAACCATATGAGGAAAACAGTGGTGGGCATGTTAGCTGGGGTAGACAGCATGAGGGGAGTGGAAGAAAGATAGGGATTATAAAAGGACCATTCTTGTGGCAACAAAAACATGCACAAAAACAGTTATCAAGAGAAAAAAGTATGAGACCAGTTTGGTTCTCTGAATGGGTCGGGGAGCAGTAAAGCGAAAAAAAGGGCCTTTATAAGGTACAAAGAAAAACAGGGGGATGCAGAATGGGACAAGTACCAGGAAAAAAACTAGAGACATCAAGAAGACAGTCAGAATTGCAAAGGCAAACACAGAGCTGTGTATTACAGAAGGGGTCATTGGATGGAAAAACAGATCTTCCACAGAGATAATCTCTTGCAGCAAGTAATACACTTGGGTCATCGCCAGAGGGTGCTGTGGTGCATGACAGCTCTCTTATAGCAGTCTTTTGCCAGGGGCCGCCCACACATGACATCATCATTCTGCTCCAATATAAGAGTGAGCTGTCCCTGGTATCCTCAGTTCATTTTCCCACCATCTTCAGCTTGCACGCAGTAGCTTGTGCACAGAGCAGCAGTCATCGATGATAACTTGAGCTAGAAATGGAATTTCTTCATTTCTTTCCTTCATTGATGAATGTCCAAAGAATTTATAAGCAAGACAGCGCTTTTTCACTCATGTTGTTGGGGTAGAAAGATCTACCATTATGACAATCATACTGTTTGTGTTACGTGTCTGAGTCCCACACACACGACACCATCTCCTGCCTTCACTGCCAAGAATTCAACCAGGCAACCCATTGACAATGACTTCAGGAAATTCAAGCACACCTCATGGAGCAGAAAGTGTCTCTCTTAGAGAGCCCCCTGCTACTGCTTCACATAAAGAACAAAAACATGATAAGGATAAATCATCCTCATCTTCGTTTGGCAAACTTTCATTGATGGCCACCATCACAGGTGCTCCACCGTCGAGGATGCCCTCCAAGACTGCTTCCTTGTCAATGTGTATTTACATCCTCTCATCTTTCAGCAGTCTCAATGGAACCCTATGTTGGTTCCCTTGACGTCCCGTCGATGATCACTCATTTCCCGTCAACGACATCTCCATTTAAGCATTCCAGTACCTCTTCTTTACCTTCCCCATCAATGATGGGCCATTCCTCTATGGGCAGAACTACTGGCTTTACAGTCCTCTCTGCTCCTCCACCTTTACAACCATTTTCCCATAGAGGCCAGGCCTACAGTGATTAGGACCCTGGACTTTACTATACAGGTGCTAGACCTGTTTATACCTCATGTCCTATTTCCTCAACTATTCCTCTGGTTTCTCAGACACCCCCTACCCCACCTCATTCCTCTACCTCATTGGTGCGTTGCTACAGGTTATCAAGGCATTCACAATCTCCTACTCCCGGGAGGCAAGTTGCCTTTCCCATTCTCCTACCCCCACCTAAATGCTTCAAGGGAGACAGTGAACATTTACTTCCCTGGCCCCCTCCCTCATATGAGGAAGAGTACTTTTCAGATGAGGCTGAATTTCTGGACAGCTTTCCTGAAGATCTGGAGGATGCTGACCTACAGGACTTGGACTCTCGTCCCCTGTCCTCACTTTCTACTATCTCCCCTTTACATGGGGATACCTCCTGCTATGCAGCGGCATCTCCTCCTGATGACCCCTCTCTTCACAAGATGACGGTTCAGATTCAGAAAATCATGGAGTTTTCAACCACCGAACATGATAAGCAAAGAAAGGATATGGCAGACTATCTGGAACTGCCCGAAGAGCCTGTAGTAGTGGTATCCCCACTTATACAAACCTACCAAAATGCCATAATGGTGGCTTAGAACCAACCCTCAGGGGTCCTGGCCATTCCTAGAAAGGCAGATCACCTTTACCAGCTTCCTCTTGACCATCCCTTTCTTTCCACTAACCCTGAGGCTGACTCGGTAGTGATTGCCGCGGCTCATGGTCATACTAAATGACCTAAACACATGAGCTCATTACCCCCTGATAAGGAATCCCACCGACCTGACTACCTAGGAAAGAAGGTTTTCCAGGTGGGTACCATGAATCTTAGAATTCTAAATTATATGGGACACATGGTTAAATATCAATGTACCCTCTGGTCCTCTGCTATAGAACTAGTCAATAAACTCTCTCCATCCTAGGAGAAGGACCAATTATTGGCTACAGTTTCCACTGGCAACTCCATATCTAGACACCTGCTCCACTCAGGTTATGATGCAGTGGATACTTCGGCCCACACAACAGCTACAGGGATTACCCAGAGATGCAACGCTTGGCTACGTGTATCAGGATTCACACCAGATATACAACATAAAGTGGTAAATGCCCTTTTTAATGGATTTAAACTGTTTGGTCCAGGTACCCAAATGCTTCTGGATGATCTCCAGGCTTCAGGGAGACCTTACATACTACACATGGCATGTATCATACCTCACAGCCATCTTCCCAATACTGCTGTCAGTCTTCCTTTCAATCGAAGAGGGGTGGTAAACATAGAGGTACTGTACTTACCGAGGCAGATACCATGGATGTTTTTCAGCCTTCCTCCAGGACCACCACTCCTACCTCCAAAGGCTCCTGCTCCCACCCTCTGGGTGGAGTCAGTCATCCCACTTCCCAGTGACCAACTGGGGCATTGCCCGGGCTTCCTCCACCAAGCCTCAGAAGCCATGTGTGGTCACTTTGCCCTCTATTTAGAGGCCTGGCAGGCAATGATAAGTGGGTACTTCAGATCATAAAGATGGGGCACATGCTAGAACTTGCGTCAGTGCCTCCCCCTATCCCCCCCACTCTGTCTATTACCCACCTGACCATATTCCTATTCTCCAGGAGGAACTTCAGGCACTTCTTCACAAGAATGCTGTCTATCCAGTCTCTCCAGTGGAGTACCACCAGGGATTTTACTCCCACTTCTTTCTGGTACTCAGACTTACTGGAGATCTCAGACCTATACTAGACCTCAGACAACTGAATTTACACATTCAGTACAAAAGGATGGTCATCTTAACATCTATAATGCTGATGTTAAAACAGGGGGATTGGTTATGTGCATTAGACATGAAAGATGCCTATCTACATATCCTCATCCTCCCCACCCACCACCGGTTCCTTCGCTTTCATCTGCTTGGACAATATTACCAATTTCAGCACTCCCGTTCAGTCTCTCATCTGCCCCAAGAGTCTTTACCAAGTGCCTAGCAGTTGTGGCGGTAGCTCTGAGATAGGATGGACATTTCGTCTTCTCGTACCTGGATGACTGGCTTATAAAGACAGACTCAGAAACCTCTCTGCTTTCCTCCCCCAGGAGACCCTCACTCTGTTCCAGTCCCTAGTAATTATGGTCAAGTGGCCCAGGTCTAATCCAACCCCCTACCCAGTCGCTCCAGTATATAGGGGCTGTTCTGGATGCCTCTGCCAGGTCTTACCTCCCTGGCAACAGACAAACCAGAATTCTGTCTCGGGCTTCCTAGATACAAACACAACAATTTATCACAGCCAGACGTCTCTTATGTCTTCTGGGGCATATGGCCATGGCCATCCCCACAGTGGCCTTTGCCCATCTACATATGAGACCAGTCCAATGGACTCTCCAGAACCAATGGTGGCAAAAGACAGAGGATTTTGAAGACAAAATCAGAGTCACTCCTGTTCTACACTCGACCCTGAATTGGTGGATCCAGCATACCAACCTATCTCAAAGTATGCCCTTCCACTCCCCTTCTCACCAGTAGATGTTGACCACAGATGCTTCCCTTGACAGCTGGAGTGCATACCTGGGTCCCAAGAAGACACAGAGCAGGTTCATAGGTTCATAGGTGTGATATAAGTTTGAGGAACATACCCATATTGAACTCATTGCCTAAAGGCGATAGTGACATTTTGTTTCTCCCATATAATTATGTAATTTATACTTAAAATCAGACAAGCTACCTCTTATAGTTGTTCATAGGTTCATAGTTGAGTACAAGCTCAGGAGGCAAAGCCTATTAATGAGCTCGCCACCCTAGGGTGGGATTTTTTTTATATTTATAATCAAATTTTGAATTACCCATGAATAGATCCAACAGATATTTAAATATATCAATGGTCTTACTTTCTGCAACTATGGATGGTGATGTATTCCATAGGTTGACTATTCTTTGAGAAAACCACTGACTTTTCTTTTTAGTTCAGCAATTAACTCCTATAAATATGAGGTTATGAGATCTTGTTTGTGAAATATAAAAACTAGTTTCTATCCCCAAGGTTTCTGTAAGGCCTGGTTCTCGTATGGCTTTATAAGCTAAGTAAAGGTCACCTTTAAGCTGTCTATATTGGACAGAGTACAGGTCCAATCATTTTAACCTTTCTCCTTAGTTAATATCTTCCATTCCTTTGATTCTTTTTGTCATTTTTCTTTGAACCCCTTCTATTTGTTTCTTACTCCGAATTGTAGTAGGTGCACAAAAAGGGGCACAGTAATCCAGATGTGATCTTACTAAACTAATATAAAGTGGTAGGATAACTTGGGATTGTCTGCTTTTAGTATTTTTCCATATTCATCCCATAATTATTTGGCATTTCTTAACTTTCAGTATTGTATTATTCTCAAAGTTAAGCTTATTATCTATAGTTACCCCAAGGTCTTTTTCAAGATCTGTTTCTTGTAATTTTGAGTTATTAAGTAAAAAATTATTTTTCATGTTATTATGACCCAAATGCATTACTCTGCATTTTTGTTCATTAAACATCATTTTGCTTTTTTGTGCCCATACTTCTAGTCCTTCAAGTTCCTTTTGAAAAGCTTTAATTGCCTTACTGGAGTTAACAATACAGCCTATCTTATAATCATCTGCGTATTTTGAAATCCAGACATTATCAGTTGTTTGCATTGATCTAATCAAAACATTAAATAGTAGAGGACCCAACACAGAGCCCTGAGGCACTCCTGTAGTCACATCGGCCCATGTCAACTTGACACCTTTTATCGATGTACATTCACGTCAATTATACAGCCATGATTCAATCCATTTTATTAAAGTATACGGAAACTTTAGCTTAATCAGTTAATCTAATAATATTTTAGGAGAAACTTTGTTGAATGCTTTTGCTAAGTCTAGAAATACTATATGAACTGGAAGACCTGCATCCAGGGCTGCACTAACATTCTCAAAAAAGTGTAATTGATTTGTCAGGCAGGACCTTCCCTTAATGAACCCATACTGAGTTATATCTTGTAAATTATTTTGTTTAATATGATGTTCAAATCTATTTAAGATTATCCTTTCTAGTATCTTTCTGATTACTGATGTTAAACTGACTGGTCGATAATTTGATGGTATAGTTTTGTCACCAGTTTTAAATACGGGGATAACCTCTGCTTCCTTCCAGGCTGAGGCACTTTCTTCTGCTTTCAGTGATAAGTTAAATAATTTGCGCAAGGGACCTACCATATTATTTGCTATTTTCTTTAGAAATCTGAGGTGAATTCCATCTGGTCCAGCTGATGAATTAATTTTAAATTTTTGCAATTCCCGCATGACTTCATCTGTTGTTATAGGCTCAATCTTATCATTGTTGTAATCCATAGTTAAACTATTAAATTGTTCTTTATCAGTGAACGTATATCTTGTGACTATATCAACTGGCAGTGCATTCCATACAGGTGGTAATCTCTGGGTAAAGAAACTATTTCTTTTAGAGGTTTTATTTACAGCAGATTTTAACTTTAAATTGTGTGATCTGGTGTGACAGCCAGGTGCAGTTTTTTCGAGACAAATAACCTCACACAGAGTGGGGTCATGTAATGCTCTATATGCCAGGTACAGATCACCTCTTAGTGATCTGTATTCTAGTGAGTATAACCCTAGAGCTTGAAGTCTACCACTGTACTCAGTGTATTTCAAACCTTTAACCTTCTTGGTAAGTCTTCTTTTCACCTTTTCAATAGAAGCTTTGCCTCCTAAAGAGGTGGGTGAACAGAATGGGGCACAAAAGTCAATATGTAACCTAACCAAGCTTGTACATAGGGGTATTAATACCTCCGGCTCCCTACTCTTGATATGTTTCAGGATACATGATAGTATACCTTGACATTTTTTAATTATATTATTGGTATGAAAGGTAAATTTTAAATCATTAGTAATAGTGATACCCATATCCCTTTCAGATGTGACAATTTGTAAAATATTATTAAGTTTGTAAGTAGCGAACATATTGTTCTTACCCAAGTGCATAACCTTGCATTTAGTAGTGTTAAAGGTCATTTTGTTCGCAACTGACCATTCAGCTAAATAATCCAGACTTGTCTGTAAGGACGTCACTGATTCTGAGTCATTAACTATACAGCCAAGTTTGCTATTGTTTGCGTATTTATGTATCCAGACTCCATTATAGGTTTTCATGCTGGTAATTAGGATATTGAACAATAATGGTCCTAGGACAGAGCCTTGAGGGACACCACTACTAACTGCACCCCATTCTGACATTTGCCCCTTAATGCAAATGCATTGCTTCCTATCAGTGAGCCAGGAACTAATCCATTTAATGATATTAGGATGGAATTTATGTCCTTTCAATTCCTCATTCAATACTCCATGAAAGACATTATCAAAAACCTTCTGCCAGCTGGGAGGCCCTGGTCTAATGCCATACTTACTGGTTCAAAAAAATTAATTAGATTAAACTGACATGATCTTCCCTGTATGAAACCATATTGCGATATATCTATGACATCAATGTTTTTAATGTGAGTAACCATTTTCTGCTGCAAAGTCCTTTCCAATAATTTACCCAGACTAGAAGTAAGGCTAATAGGCCTATATTTTTTTACATGCTATTTGTTACCTCCCTTATGGATTGGTACAACTATTGCCAATTTCCACTCAGAAATGGCAATACCCTCACAAAGTGATGCATTAAATAATAGAGTAAGTACCCCTAGTAATTCAGAGGCCAGTTCTTTAATGCATTTCACCAGAATGCCATCAGGACCCGCAGAAGAGTTAGTTTTGGAGGTCTTAATGGCTGTCATAACTTCTTTGGGTGTAATCAATGGGAGTGGTACATCAGCTGATATATCATCCAGGCATACAGTATCCTTAGATTTACACACACTAAGAAAATAGTGACTAAATTCATTAGCCGTATGTAACCTCATCAGCTAGTGGCACGTTGTCCTTGAGTAAAGAGCCAATAGTTGATTCCTTCCACTTTAATGAACCAATATAGTTGTAAAATCCTTGGTAACTGTAGCAAGATTTAGTTCAAATTTTTTTTTTTGCAGATCTAATTGCATTTTTACACAGTTTTGATTTAACTTTGAACTTTTGCCATTTCTCTAATGTTGGGTTCTTTTTATGCTTATTAAATACCCTTTTTTTGTTTCTAATCAGTCTTTTAATTTTTCTGTTAAACCATAAAGGGACCCTTTTGTTATTATTATATTTTCTACGTTCAGGAATCCAAGTGTCAATACAACAGTCAATCTTATTCTGTACTGCCGTCCAGATCTGCTCACAGTCTAGATTTTTTAATTCAGCCTACCAACTACAATTTGACAAATATTTTTAATTGCCTCATAATCAGCTTTATAGAAATTCCTTAATTTAGTAACACCACAGTTAATGGAAGTATAATATTTAATATTCCAAACAATCATGTTGTGGTCACTATCCCCAAGGGGTTCAATGACTTTAGGTAAGTCCCCGAAATCCTTGATATTAGTGAGGATAAGATCCAAAACATTATCTTTTTTAGTAGGTTCTAATACTAGCTGTGCGAGGTCATGTTGGAGTATGACATCAATAAATCTATTATCTAGATGACTTTCCCAGTAAACGTATGCCAGCAGATGTTAGGTAAATTAAAGTCCCCCATTAGTATCAAATCGTCATAATCTTCCAGATTCTCTATAGCTTCCATGAAAGTGTCATTACTAGTAATGTCCAGGTTTGGAGATCGATAACAGAGACCTATTGCTAGACATCTATCAGTTTTTACTTCAACCCATATGATTTCAGAATCTATATCTGAGTTAATGCTACAGTATATGCAGTTTCAAAACTGACCAGATGCTGGCTTATATATAATGCAACTCCACCTCCTTTAGTTTTCTGGAGATTCTTAGTAACAGTCGTATAACTAGGAATTTCAATTCCCCATTGAGAATTGGTGAACCAAGTTTCCGCAATACCACAGATATCGATTTTGTCTTTATCTAAGATGCATTTTAGTTCATCCATTTTATTATTTAAACTTCTGGCATTGACCAATCAAATTTTCAGATCTGTACTGTGAAACTTAGAAGTGGTATTGCTAAGTGTATCTGGTGGTTTAATATTATGGGCTCTAGGGTCAAAAGTAGACTTATAAGTAGTGGGCAAAAGAAATGCGTTCATTGTCCCATTCCCCCCCCCATTTAATTTAAAGTAGTGTTTAAGAAATCATTAATATGTTGTCCCAATAATCTGACTCCTGGTTTGCTAAGATGCAAACCGTCCCTGCTTATTAATTCCCTATTATTATCAAACTCTTCTCAATGGGTAAGGCAAACTATATTTTGTTTAAGACACCAGAAATGCAACCAACTGTTTAAGGATTCAGTTTTTTTATTAATATGTTGATTAGCCCTTGGAACAGGCAGGATTTCTGAGAACGCAATTTGACAACCCAGGTCCGTCAGAAGGTTATGCATCCCCACAAATTCCTCTTTGATGTTTTGCATATTTTTTAAAGCATTATTTACCCCGGCATGAATTACTAATGGCAACTCCCCAACTACCAAGTTCTGCACTCTCTGCATAGAGAAAATGATGGTTTGGCAGGAAGCAATGCTTTAACACTTATCGTTGATAGCCATCCATCACTGAGATGCCACAATGTCCTGGCTGATGTTCTCAGTCACCAGACCTCCAGGCACAAATGGACACTTCATCATGATGTTCTTCAGAAAATTTTTCAATTGTGGGAGACACTGTATCTTGACCTCTTCGCCTCCCCCAGCAATCACCGACTCCCCAGATACTGTTCCATTATCCTGAACATAAAGGGACAGTCTACAGATTCCCTGTCACAACCGTGGACAGGACTCTTCTTATATGCTTTCCTCCCATCCCTCTCCTGCAATGGACTGTACTGAAACTACTACTTAAACCAGCCACCATGATCCTCATAGCCCCTCTGTGGCCTCGGCAGGTGTGGTTCCCCCTACTTCAACAATTCTCAGTAGCAGACCCTATTCCATTTCCAATCAGGTCCAATCTGTTGATTCAAGATCAAGAAACCCTTCTTCATCCCAACCTTAAGTCACTACACCTTCACGCTTGACTCCTCAGGATGCTTTCATAGCCCGCCTTCAAGTCTCCTCACCCATGGCCAATATTCTGTTGGTTTCACATAAGCCATCTACCAGGGAAACATATAATGCTAAATGGAAATGCTTCTCCATGTGGGCCGCTTCCAGGTCGTTGGACCCTTATTCATGTCCACTAACTAAAGTCTTGGACTACCTACCCTCGCTGGTGGAGGCAGGCTTGAGCTACTCCTCTATTAAAGTTCATTTGGCCTCTATCTTGGCCTTCCATGAGCCCTTGGAAGGGAGACTACTGTATCAACATCATCTTGCCAAAATGTTCTTAAGAGGGATGTTACATATTAATCCTCCCATTAGATGGCCCACCCCTCCATGGGATTTTCATTTTCTTTTGGAAAAATTGACCCTACAGCCTTTCAAACCAGTGGCCACCTGTGACCTCCACTTCATTTCTTGGAAGACAGTATTTTTAGTGGCTGTTACCTCCACTCAGCATATCTACGTGCTTTACACCCTCATGTGCAAAGAGCCTTATTTAATTTTTCACAACGATAGAGTGGTTCTCCGCACTAATCCTTCCTTTTTACCTAAGGTGGTCTCAGAACACACCTTAAAGCAGACCATTGAATTGCTGGTTTACTACTCTGAGCATTCTAATTGAGGAGATTACCTCCTACACACCTTAGATGTCCATCATATATTAAGATGCTATACCAATCGTACCAAATCTGTTAGAAAATTCCTCAGCTTTTTGTTACCTTTGCCTCAACCAGGGAAGGTCTCCCAGTCAAAAAACAGACCATCTCCAATTGGCTGTCACATTGTATATCTTATTGTTATAAGAAATATAACAAGCCATTACCAGGACCTGTCCAAGCCCATTCTACCAGAGCCATGGCCACTACAGTGGCCTGTTTTAAAGGGGCTTCTATCACAAATATCTTCAATGCAGCCACATAGTCAACTATACATACTTTCACAAAGTATTACAACTTAGATATTGCTTTACGCAGTACGACAGCCTTTGGTTGAGCTCCTACAAGGCCTTTTGTCATAATTTCCACCCATCCTGGGTTTACTGCTAGGGAGTCATCCCAAGTGTATTACCTGCTGCAAGAGACTATCCCCACAGAAGAAAGTACAGTTGTATACTTACTGTAATGGTAGATCTTCGAAGGGTATCTCTTGCAGCAGATATGATCCCTCCCTCCATCCCCCTCCTTCTCTAAGAGAACAACTTCTAATCCAAATATAAATGGGAAGGGATACCTATGTTACCACAGATCTCCCTCAGTCCTCGCTCAGTGAGCTGAATCCAGCAGGGAAGTGAGAATACCAGGAACCGCCCACTCATGTATGGGTGCAGAATGATGATGTCATGTGTGGAAGGCCCCTGGCAAAAGACTGCTAGAAGAGAGCTGCCGTGCATCACAGTGCCCTCTGGCAATGACCCAAGTGTATTACCTGCTGAAAGAGATACCCATCGAAGATCTACAGTAATTGTAAGTAAACAACTATACTTTCTTTAGGTATACAAGAGAAAAAGAAGATGGGAGGGGGGATTTTCAGGTATATGGAGGGGAACGGTAATATTGGAGGGCAGGCAGAAAAATAGCCACACTAAATGACTACTTCTGCTCAGTATTCACTAGGGAGAACAGCAGACTCTTGCCAGAGAGCAGCATGAAAGCAGCTGATACAGGTGTCCCAAAAATGAAACTGCAGAAATTTACTGGTAAAAGATTCAAAAAAAGGCTAGCAACCCTGAAGGAACACAAGACCCTGGAGCAGGATGAGATGTTTCTGAGGGTGCTAAGGGAACTGTCATCATGTTAGCCAAACCTCTGCTTGGACTACTCTATATTTCTGTGCAGCAATGGGTGGTTCCTAGGGACTGGAGGATGGCAGATGTGGTTCCACTGTACAAAGGAGGGGACAAGGAGCAGCCGTGAAACTATAGCTCCATTAGCCCCACTTCTGTGATAAAGAAATTGACAGAGACATGAGTCAAAGAGGACCTAGTGGAATACCTGGAGAAGAATGGGTTTCAGGATAGTTAGCAGAATGGGTTCATGACAGAGGTCTTGTCAGACTAACAAACAGTATTCTTCGACTGGATAACCAGGGGTAGTTGATAAGGGGCACACAGTAGATTTACTCTACTTCAACTTCAGCAAGGCATTCAACTTGGTGTTACATCAAAGGCTGCTGAAGAAGATGGGGGATCTTAGAAGAGCTAAGAAAATAGTATGGTGGGTAGGGAGTTGCTTGGAGGGTATGCAGCAACCAGTTGTAGTGAATGGGTCCAGATCAGATGAAAGAGAGGTCACCAGTGGAGTACCACAGGGATCTATTCTGGGCCAACTCATCTTCAATATGTTCATCAGCCATATGAGGGAAGGGCATCCAGTGCAGGTTGTCTCTGTTTGCAGATGACACTATACTCTGTGGTACGACTGACAACAGGGCTTCAGTTAACTCCATTTTGGGAGTATTTGACTCCCAAAAATAAGGCAAAAACTTCCAAAATAAAGGGGGAGGAAGTCATTGACTTTCAAATGTAAAAAACAAAACTGGATGACTTCCAAAGCTGAAGACACAGAAACTCAGAAATTGTTGATGTTTCTAAAAGAAATTGTATTTTACCACTACTGTTTGTATTAACATCCATAAATTGATCCTTCTTAGAACACTGGCTTTCAAATTGTGGAATCTTGGAAATATTATGACTTCCAAAAAAATGGAATGACTTCTGGATTTTGACTCATGGAAGTATTTGACTTCCACAAAAATTAAATTAACCGACCCACTGGTTGACAATGTAAAGAGCATAAGGGAGCTGCAGAGAGACCTGCAAAGGCTGAAAAATTGTTCCAGAATCTGGCAACTGATATTTAGTGCCCAAAAGTGCAAAGTTATATATTAAGGAACACAAAGTGCAGAACAGAGAACTGGATTGGGGTTGTGGGTTAAGCTGGATACAACATCAGAGGAAACGGACCTAGGGGTCATCATTAGGGACTCCGTTAAGCAAACTAGCCAATGTAACAAGACCTTCAGTAAAGCTAAAAGGATGATAGGGTGCATCGGGAGAGAATTCTACAGTAGAAGACAAGAACTACTGTTATTACTGATTATACAATGGCAAGAAAGAATCCTGGATTCTGATTGGTCAGTGTGTGCTTGAGACAGTGATGATATTACAGTGTAACATCACTGTCACTGATTAGCATAAGCTTTGCTGTCTGTATTCATAGAACCTTTTTTTCCTCTTCTCTAAGAAACTCACTAAAAATCTACTAAAAACATTTTTAAATGTTTTTATTTTATTTTGTATAACATTGAGCCATTGTATAATAGCAATAAGGCACTTCAGGGTGTGTTATTGTGTAATAACGGCACTCCTGGGGTGGTGGAAGCACTCGGCTTCGCCTTGTGCTTCAACTCACCCCAGGAGTGATGTTATTACACGATAACACACACCCTGTCATGCCTTATTGCTTAAATAAGTCACTGCTGAGGCCAAACCTGGAGTACTGTACCCAGTTCTGGAGATTCCACATAAAAAAGGACAGTGATAGCCTACAGAAGGAACAACACAGAGTGACAAAGATGATTCAGGGCCAGGAGGGCAGATCCTGTGAGGAATTGACTAAAGGCACTGAATATGGATACACTCAAAACCAGAATAGAGAGGGGGGATATGATACAGACCTTAATGTTCCTGAAAGGAATTAACAAGGTGGACTGTGCAGACATATTTACCAGGAACAGAGAAGCTAGTACACAGGATCATGAGTGAATATTCATGGGGGAAGGTTTAAAAAGGATGTGAGGAAATATTATGTTGCAGAAAGAGTGGTTGAGTCATGGAATGTTCTAGCAAAGATGGTGAATAGCAGAACCATAAATGGCTTCATACACTACTGGGATAGATTCAAGGGTATAGCAGCAGCTCAACAGGATGAGGAAGGTGGAAACACATGGAACAAAAGGAGGACTCATGTAAGTGAAGACCCACAAAGTCAATAGGTCCCAGGGTGTGATAGGGTAACATGGGCAGACTGGATGGGCCATCAGTCTTTTTCTGTCATCATTGTCTATGTTTCTATATAGTAGTGCTCAGGAGGGGGCTAGGGCAGGAGAAGGGCCATATTCTCCTCCATGTGTGCTATTTGTTGGTCTTCCACAATGACCCTTACCTGTTCTTCATAGCCATTGCTTTATTGCCAATGCTCGTTCTGGGTAACCTTTGCCCAAGTGCTTTTGTGCTGATGTTCATTGACTTCTATGTACTGAATATGTCTATAAGTAACTTTCTAAAGCTTTACCATGATGTTAAAGAACTGAACAACAGAAAACAACAGGGCAGCTTCTTGCTACTACTTGTGCCATGAGCAATGTAACAATCAAATGGAAGCACAAGAGATCCAACACCAAGAACCACACGCTATTAGAAAAAAGCTTTATTTAAAACACACACCACAACCGCAGGATCCTCCAATAGTCCACCAATGTTTCACACTGGAACTCGACAGTAGTGAGTTTTCAAGGTGCACCTTGAAAAAACACTGAGTTCTGGCGTGAAACATTGGTGGACTGTTAGAGGATCCTGGGGCTGTGGTATGTGTTTTAAATAAAGCTTTTTTTTGTATTAGCTTACAGTTCTTGGTGCCAGATGTTTTATGCTTCCATTTGATTGCTAAAGAATTACCATCTGCTATTCTCCAATCCCTAAGCACAACTCTAGGGCATAGAGATCTATTCTACAGGTCACCCAGGAGTGCCACCAGAACTTAGAAAATGGGCTTAGAAATGTCTGGGCTGTGATTGGCTGATAGCCCTGGCAAGGTGGGCGTCTATCAGACAACAGAGCCCGGGGCATTAAAAGTGCTGGGAGCTGGATGAAGGGTGGGGTGTAATACATCTGAGGAGTAGAGGCATTTGATAAGGGTGGATTCATTCCATGGAAGAGAATAAAAAAATTGTACAAATGATGGTAAAGCTGTTTTTCCCTGTAGTATAGCCCATCCACTGGTAGATTTGCCAGTAGAAGGTAATGCTGTCTTTTATGATTGCCTCACTGGTAAGAGGGTTCTTTCCTTCAACACAAAGGCACACACATTGTGTCTCAGAGTTGTGTCCCATGTTTACACCCCTACCCCTTTACACAGCCTGTGGTCTTTTTTTTATGCTGAGATGGCTCCCTTATCCCCCCCCGTCTGTTTGTGTGTGATTAAATGCCAATGCCAAGCTTGAATCGGGAAGTGCAGTAGTGCTGCAGTCAGGCATCAGACCTAGAGGGCTGAGATACTGTAAGGGCAATACCTGGTTAAAAAAATGTTGAAGACTTTTTTTTAATGGGTTCTCCTTTCTCATTTCTTGTTTTGTCAGCAGGGAAGAGTGGGAGGCAAAACGGCTATTTCACGCAGGTGCTGTCAGGGAGTGGCGCCATGGTGGTGGTATGAGGTGGACTCAAAAAAGACAATAACAGCACAGTGTATTTGAAAATATTTTTTTCACTGTGGAAGAACTGTGCTTTTTGTTGGCATGCTGAGAAGCAAGTGGTCAGTGATGTAACGGGAATGGCTCTCTGTCAGGCATGATCGGACAAGGAACTCAGAAGTGGTTGATAAAGTCTGCTAAAAACAGAAAAACAAAAACAAAGGTACTTTAATTTTGTTATAAAATGTGATCACTTAGGTCATGGGGGTGGTTTGTTTCTGGCCATTAGCAGGGTGAAGATTTTTGTAGCTAGTCGGTGGCATTTTAAAACTTGAGCCTTCTGTTGCTCCATAGTAAATGCTAACTGGTGTGCAATGGGAAACGAGACTCTGCCACTTGCTAAATGAGACTAAAAATTACAGTGAATTAAACAATTTGCAGGGGGTGCTGTGTCTCTCGCTAAGTGAGATAAAAACATGGTGGGTAGTTTAAACTTAGCATTCTGTAGCACCCTAATATTGGTACTCAGGTTGGTTTGGACTGGCACTTTTTCTAACCCGGGATCTGTTGTCTGATAGACGCCCACCTTGCCAGGGCTATCAGCCAATCACAGCCCAGACATTTCTAAGCCCATTTTCTAATGTCTAATAACGTCACTCCTGGGGTGGGTTGAAACACGAGACGTAGTCGAGTGCTTCCACCACCCCAGGAGTGAAGTTTTTAGACAATAACACACACCCTGGAGTGCCTTATTGCTATTATACAATGGCTCATTTTGTTTTCAGATGACTAAAATGGAAAATATGTTTACTTTCTTTTTTTAATTCTTTTTTGTTAGGGCAGGTATACTATTTTAAAAAAGTCCATGGTTTATGTGTTGCTTTACATGTTGTCCAGTAGATGGGGCTGCCCCTACATGGCTGTCCTGTATTAACTTGTAGGGCTCACTTTGAGGCTGTGTTTCTGTGCAGTGGAATCATTCAAGGTGAGTTGGGACCTGTAGCTAATAGCGGGAAAAAGAGGGGATATCCATTTTTTACTGAATATTGACAGAACTGGGTGTACGAAAAGGTGAGGGTCCTGAGAAGAATCAGGTAGGGAGACTGGTGGTGAGTGACTGTGCAGCGTGGGGCTGCAGCGTGCACGCGTTGTCACAATTTGGATGTCAACCTAGGGAATGGAAAAGCCATGTAGAGCAGAGGCTTTTTCTACTTTTCCAAATTCTCTGAAAGATAATAGATTTTTACATAGAAAATGTAGTTTTTATGCAAGTATTTTGCTCCAGATTGAGTGGTGTCTCTGAAGCATGACAGTTACTTTCTGTGCAGTTTGGTAAAGTCGCTCGCCTCAGAGAAAAAAAAATGGTCATGAAAAGTACATTTCATTTCAATCCTGCACTGCTGTATTTTATTGTGCTTGTGTTATCCATGAAATTCCTGTTTTGCTGCTGGTGACATTGTGTGGTGGGGGGGGAGGGTGCTGAAGTTCGTTACTGTGTGGCTCAGAGCAGCTGTAACTTGGAAAGGACAGACAGTCGTGCGGTCATCTGGGTGCCTGGACTTAATACAGTGATGTTATCATGAAATAACATCACTGTTAAAGGCACCCGCTGACCAATCAGAGGTCATAAAATTATCTTGCCAATGTATAATTGGTATTTGTGCATTACTTGATATCTTCTACCTACTCCTCACCATGCTTCAAAGCATTAAGTATATGGGAGGCTCTTCAATTACTCTTTGCTTTGTGTTCATTATCTTAGTCAATAATGTCATCGCCATATGTAGTGTTTCTCAGGTTTACTATTCAGGCTAGATAATGAGAACAATGCACACATGCAACTGAACTCCAACAGAACCTTTATTCAACAACAAAGTGAAACTAAAAGGTACACTTCCTGACTGATTCTTTACTATAGCAAGTAAAGTGCACTTATATGTATCACATGCCACCTTTCAAGCTGAAAGTCATTTATTAATATAGAAACTTTAAACAAGGAAGCCATTCCACCTGCAACAACATCAAAGCGACGTACTTATTTATTTATTTATTGAAATGTTTCAACAGGAAGGCACACTGAACAAGTTGCTCGTCTCCCAGTGCGACCTGGGGAAGGGAACAAGGGGAAAATACACATCACCATGCAACTTAACAGATCATATACAGAACACTTTTACATAGGGATCAAGTAATACATATGGACCATACATAGAATACAGCAGAAGGCAGGAATACAGAGTTCAGTCATTATACATGGAAGGCTAACAACTTTGATTGATGAGGGAAGTGCTGATTTGCAGTATACAAGTTCTGTTGGGGTGAAAGCTTTAGCTGCAGTCTGGGTAAGAGGTACCGGGGAAGGGGCAAGGATGAGGTTAATGGTAACAAGTGCAGTTAGAGGAGAGGCAGTTTTGTAGGGCAGAGGAGAGGGAATGAGTGGTAGAGAAGTATCTGATTTGATGGGGAAGGGTGTTCCAAATTTTTGGGAAGTGATGTATGAAAGCAGACTGGCCAGCTAGGGTAGAGCATTAGGGAATCAGAAGGGTGCGAGAGTCAGAGGATCTTAAGGAGTGAGCTGAGGGGGGAGGGATAGTGAGTGGGGAGGATAAGTAAGGAGGAAGAAGGCTTAGCCAGTATTTAGAGATGAGTTTGACACAGTGAGAGAGGCACCTATTAGCAAGCAAAGGGGAAGGATAATGAGTGATAGTGATCACAGCGGTGACTACATACTGGAGAGTCCAGGGTGAAATGGCAGAAAGAGTTGAAAAGGGGGTCCAATCTGGGAAAGGTGGATTTGGGAGCTGCACTGTAGACTACATTATGGTAGTCAAAAATAGGGAGAATCATCTTCTGGACAATCTCACGCCTGGCCGTAAGTGGAATGCAATTATGGTTCCTGTATAAAGCACCAAGCTTGGGGTGCAGCTTTTTCAGGATGGTGTTGATGTGACCAGAAAAGGTGAGGTGTTGGTCTAGCCAAACCTCAAGGTTTCTAAAGAAGGAGGTGTTTTCCAGTGGTGTCCCATCCAGGGTGTAGAAGGTGGGCAGAATGGGGGAGACTAGCAAGTCTCTGCCTAGTGCCAAAGGTCATGGAGACTGTTTTCCTGGTATTTAGGAAGAGCTGATGAGATGCAAGCCAGTGCTGGATCTTTTTTTTTGTTTGTTTGTTTTTTTAAGTATACTTTATTATTTTTAAAGATGCAAAAAACAAACATCCAGTACATTGGCTGGACAACAGGACACAGAAGGTAATTGTAAATGGAGTCCACTCTGAAGAAAGGGCAGTTACTAGTGGGGTACCTCAGGGTTCAGTATTGGGTCCAGTCCTTTTTAATGTCTTCATCAGTGACATTGCAGAGGGACTGGAAGGAAAAGTATGCCTTTTTGAAGATGACACAAAGATCTGCAACAGGGTTGATACACAAGGAGGCGTGGAAAGGATGAAAAGGGACTTGGCAAGGTTGGAGGAATGGTCAGATGTATGGCAGCTAGGATTCAATGCAAAAAGTACAAAATAATGCACCTGGGAAACAAGAACCCAGGGAAAGAATACACAATGGGTGGGAGGTAGTAACAACAACAAAACAGGAAAGAGACCTGGGGTAATCATATCAGATGACCTTAAGGTTAGCAAGCAATGTGAGAAGGCAGTAGGGAGGGCCGGGGTATACTGGGATGTATAGGGAGGCATCATCAGCAGAAAACAGGAAGTTGTTATCCCTCTGTACAGACAGTTGGTGAGACCCCATCTGGAATACTGTGTCCAGTTCTGAGACCCCATCTCCGCAAGGACATAGACAGGATAGAGGCAGTCCAGAGGAGGGCAACTGAAATGGTGCAGGGTCTGCAAGAGAAGCCGTATGAGGAGAGACTAAAGGAGCTTAATATGTATACCCTTGAGGAAAGAAGGGAGAGGGGGACATGATAGAAACTTTCAAGTACCTCAAGGAATCAACAAAGTCCAGAGGGTAGCATCTTTCAGAAAAGAGACTTGCAAGAACAAGGGGACACAATTTAAAGATAGAAGGAGGGCGGTTCAGGGGCAATGTGAGGAAGTATTATTTCACAGACAGGGTAGTGGATGCATGGAACAGCCTTCCTGAGGAAGTTGTGGGGTCTAAAACTGTGGGAGAATTCACGAATGCATGGGACAGACATAAGGCAATTCTTGTGGAGGGCAGAAAGATATAGGCTGTTGGTTAACTAGGATCTGCGGCCTATCCTGTAGATAGGGAAATGGGCAGACTAGATGGGCCTAGCGGTCCTTATCTGCCGTCAAAGTCTATGTTTCTATGTTTCTATGTTTCTACATGTCTGCCAACAATATTAGAATGGAAAAATCAACCATGAACATGAAAAATACATAGAAATGGAAATCTAACAGGTTCTGTTCAGACAAAGTAAACCCACAATGTAACCCATACCCTCCACCCCATCTGCGATCCACCCACTATCCACAAGAAAGGTAGGGATAAGTGCAAACAATAAGCAAGTAATGGTGGATGTACTTAATCACCCACGTCAAAGGGGTTATTTGGGACTTGGATACTCAATACAGATAGTAAGGTGTAAAGAGATCCCCTTGTCTTGTGGAAAGTCTGCGACTTCTTGTGCATGGTGGCTATGTGCTTCTCTAGTTTGAGAGCCAACAAAACCTCTGGATGCCATTCCAAGAACGTGGGTGGGGCAGAATCCTTCAAGTGTCACAGCATAAATAATTTGGCAACAGCTGCCATCAAAGAGAGATGGGCTTTCCAATGGAGTACCAGGGGAGAAAATAGCCAGAAGGTAACTCTCAGATGTAAAGAGGTTGTAAAGTCCAAGCAAGGGATCCAGAGACTGCTAGATACTACCCCAAAACTGTTGAATTTTGGAGCAGTCCCACAATAAATAAGCAAGGGCACCCAGGGCATCCTGGCAATGGTTACAGATTGGAGAGGGGAACCTACCTAGTCTATACAGCTTTGCTAGGGTATAATATAGGTTATGCATAATATTAAACTGCACTAGATGTAACTGATCTTGTTTAATATATTTATAGTGGTTAAGCCAGGGTTTTTTCCAAAATGCACTCTCAATAGGCAATTGAAGCATCTGAACCCAATAGAAACAAACCCTGGTTGATAAGTGAGGATCTATGGATTGGAAATGTTTGTAGAGCAAAGATACTGTGTGGTTGCTATGCCATAGCCAGGAGGTGCTTTATGTCTTCAATATTTGGTCCACACAATGGTTTGGGTCCCAAAATGCAGTTACCACTACTCTTAAATTGAAGAACTTTGAAGAAGTCAGAGCTCTTCAGGTGAAATTGAATTTGCAGGAAGGGAAAGGAACAAGTTCCTCATCCTGAAGCAGGTCAGTCAGAATACAGATGCTCAGGTCAGGACAGAAAGAAGGTGAGATAGGGTGACAATCTATTTTAAAATAAGGATTCCCAAACAAGGGCTGGGTTGTCGCATTGGTCCAGGAAAAAGCTAAGTGGGACTACAGCTGATGCCAGGCTTTAAGGGACCACTTGATGGAAGTAGAGCATGGAGTCTAGGGAAGCTGGGATGGCTGCAAGTAAAACAGGCTTCTCAGAGAGCAGCCCTCCCTACTTGCTAGATCCTGCTCAATGTGTAGCCAGAGAGGAGTGTAACCATTAGGAGTAGACGAGCCAGGGCCTGAATCTCCCCAGAGAAATTTGCTGGCATGTTGAGCACCATAGTACAAAAAGACAGACGGTAAGGCTAGACTGCTTCTTTGCTTTGGGGCAGTCAGTTTTATGTATGCTTGGCAAACTGTCAAAGCTTTCCTAAGAAAGGCATTAAAGAAACATTGTAACTGGGAGAACCACATCTTAGGAAGGTAAAAGCCCAGCATCACCAGAGGGTACAAAAGGCAGGGTAAGATACTCATTTTGAGAATGTTCACCCTACCCCACAAGGATAATGGGAGAGTAGACCATCTCTCCAGGTCAAGTTTAATCATGTCTAGCAATTTGGAGAGGTTTTCCCTAAGCATGGAAAAGAAAGTGGGGGTCATTTTTATCCCCAAATAGGTCAAGCTTCGGGGCTCCCAGGAGAGACCCAATCCCTGGATGCCCTTTTGTAAGCCAGACTATTAAGGGGAAACACCTTAGTATTTATGAGGTTTAGTTTATAGAAAGAGACCTTTGAGAACTCCAAAATTTCACAGTGCAAAACTGGGATAGAAGTGCGGGGGTTCTCTAAAGGAAGGAGCAGGTCATCAGCATAGTCCAACAACTTGTAGCATGTCCCTTCTAGTGAGATACCAGTGAGGGTGTGAATCTTACATAACCATCTAATTAATGGTTCTAAGTAGAAATTGAATAACAGGGGAGATAATGGGCATCCCTGTGGGGTACCCCATGGAAGGGGAAAGGGAGGCCAGTGCTGGATCTTATTAAAGTCTAGCTGAAGTCTGGCTTGCATATCAGAGGGTGATTGGCTAGAGGTAAATAAAATGGTGTCATTAGTGTACATATGGATGGAAGAAGAGGAGCAGGCTGATGGTAGGTTGTTTAAAAATATGGAGAAGAGTAGGGGGCCCAACACTGAGACCTGGGGTACCCCAGTGTTGATTTGGCATGGGGGGCAGGACTCAGCTATCTTAACTGATTGTGTCCGACCTATGAGATAGGTACTAAACCAGTTAGTAGAAGAGGGAGGAGTCCAGTGGCAGTGAGGCGTGGAGAAGCAGGAGTGTGGAAACCTTGCTGAAAGCCTTGGCTAGGTCGATGTAGATGGCGGAGGTGATCAGACCCTTATCCATTCCAGTGAGGACTAAATCAGTAAGCCTGTGTAGGGAGGTAGTAGTGGAATGATTTTTCCGAAATCCAGATTGGTGGTGAAGAAATTTCAGTCAGACAGAAATGAGGAGATTTGAGAGAGAACAAGGTGCTGCTGGAGTTTAGTGAGGGTGGGAAGCAAGAAAATAGGTGATAGTTGGCTGTGGAAGTGGGGTCACCACCCTTTGGGAGAGGAAGGATGATTGCATGCTTTTAGTAAACAAAATTCAAACTGGGTAATGGTTACCTTATTTTCACACCCCCTAATAGCCGAAGGTTTTAACTAGATACATAACAAAAATACAATTATACGTAAGGGGATTGTCACTTAAACTTGAGAAAATAATCCAATACTGATACTTCTTTCACTTCTTTGCTTCACTTTTATTTGCCCCTACGTTTCGTTCCTCTGAGCTTGTTCACGGGGTATAATTCATAAAATGCATTCCATCTGTTTAAAACAGGAATCACAATTTTACTTTGTATACACTTTACATTGCTTTAAAGTTTAAATACAAACTTATGTCATAATGGAGTAGTATGCACTCATTACCATTCAATTATAGGTTGTTAAAATTCCTTTACTAATTCCACAATTTCCATGTGTGCATATTCATCACATCCTATAACATGACAAACAACCAAAATTAGCGCTTAATATCTGGCATTTAATGTCTGGCAAAAAAATCATTTAGACCGGCAACAGCCTGTATTCCCCATAACCTTTAATCCGCACCTTTCATTCACTTGTTAGGAACTTAATTTTAATTTCATTTCCCCTTTAAACTGCTTATTTTTCCACATGATTTTTAATGGAATTTAAACTTTCATTTCATATTTCCCTTACCTCAACAAAGCAGGACCCGAAATCAATTTTACCAATCCCCTTCTAAAGAAGTTCCAATCTTCCAAATCTGTCTTATTCAGCGTCTATGTGGTAACGAAATGTTAAACATTACTTTAACCTTTTAATATTCAATCTCATTCTCCCGTATTTATCTGGACTTTATAACTATTCTTTACCGTGTACTATTCTTTGCCGCTTATAATGTAAACTCTCCTTTTTAGACGGAAAAAACTTTCTCCTTTGGCGTCCTGCTTGTTGTTAACTTCCCCTCTCACGCTCTAAGAGGTGAGGTCCTCTTGAGCCCGTTCGTGGTTCCCGCCAAAGTGACGTATCACTTCGTGTATCTTCGGATTACCGAAGTTGTTGCTTAGCAACTATACATTCTCTCCTTACTACGGAGAGAATTGGTCACCATGAACAGGCTCTATTATTTTCTGCCATTCATCACCCAGATTTAAAGCGCTTTATGTTTTATTTATTACTCAAAATGAGAGGCTGCTTATTGGTACAAAATACATTCAAATCCCTATAAATACTAATACCAAATCCATATAGTATTTATTCTAAACCCAACTTCATTATTTCTTTTTATCTTTTTTATAGTTTTTAAATATTTCTTCCCAAATCCATCTAGTAGTCCCTAAATTAACTTATTTATTTATTTGATGGCATGTACTCTTTTCATTTATCTGTTTTATATAAACAAATATTTGTCTTCACTACCGAAGGGGATCACCTCCTCCTCTGCCTTTATATTACCATAAGGTTACTGAACAACTATAAATTCTTTCCTACTTAATAAGGGAATCAAAGTACATTGTTGGACTTACTCCACCTAATGTAACATATTACTGTTCAGATCCACCCAACATTCAATGTATCATAAATTAATTATGTATATATTAATAGAACACTAACTCTATTTTCTTTTATTAATTTACAACTATATCTTATTATGTTTTCTTGGTTGACAGATCATGGTTGCAGGGGCTATTGAAACAAATTATCTTACCAGTGTGCTCATACAGCATCTTTTTAATAATGTTATACTCAATGAACAAGTTACTTATTTTACCAACCACTTGGAGCACTCCAATATATGAAATATTTATATGATTTGTTTAAAAGCATGCCTGCCAATTCATTTCTGTGTTTAAACCTATACTAGGATCTAGTGTCTTTAATAAAAAAATCCATTTCATTTCCATTCTATTTAATAATTCTCTGTAATTTCCTCCTCTGCTAGACAATCTAATCACTTCTAAACCCCAAAATCTTAATGATGCTCCTGTATGTGTTTTCTTATTGAAGTGGATAGCTACAGGGGAGATTTCATTTCTATTTCTAATGTCCCCCTTATGTTCCAATATCCTTTTTTTAAGTGCTCTCTTTGTTTGACCCACATATAATTTGTCACAAGGACATTGTATAACATAAATTACACCTTCTGTGTTACAGTTTATATGATCCTTAATTTTAAATTCTTTATCTAAGAATGGATGTTTGAAACTGCTTTTTTTTGTTGTATTATTACATACCACACTCACATCTTACCATACCTGGTTGTAATGGACCCAAAAGCATTGTTGATTCATCCCTTTTTGGTATTTGAACTGGGAACGAACTAATTTATCTTTTAAATTCCTTTTAGCCACTATGATGGGTTTTGCTGTAATGCTCACGTTTGTAAATTATCCTGTGCTACCATGTGCCAATGTTTATTAATAATTTTCGTATTTCATTAATTTTTCAGTATATTTAATTCTAACACTATTTTACCCAAATCTTTATCCTGGGTTTCATTCTGCAATAATTCAGTTCTTGTTTTTGTCTCAATTTTATAACAAGCTTTTTTTAAAACATTCTTCTTATATCCTCTTTCTTTAAATCTCTGTAGCATATAATTTTGATTCTGATAATAATCATCCCTCTTCTGACAATTCCTTTTTACTCTAACTAATTGTGAATATGGAATACTATTTTTTAATTTTGGTTCAATGTGATATGTCTATGGGGTGGAGATGACATTGAGTTACAAGAATTTCATAATCAACTTAATGGTTGGAATGATAACTTAAAATTTATTATGAATTATAGTCATGAAAAAATTCCCTATTTGGATCTCCTTATTTTTAAGGATGAAAATCAATTGAGTACAACAATTTATAGGAAAGAAACAGATAGAAACACAATTTTACATAGTACCAGCTACCATGAACCAAAATTAAAAAATGGTATTCCATATTCACAATTAGTTAGAGTAAAAAGAAATTGTCAGAAGAGGGATGATTATTATCAGAATCAAAATTATATGCTACAGAGATTTAAAGAAAGAGGATATAGGAAGAATGTTTTAAAAAAAGCTTGTTATAAAATTGAGACAAAAACAAGAACTGAATTATTGCAGAATGAAACCCAGGATAAAGATTTGGGTAAAATAGTGTTAGCAATTAAATATACTGAAAAAATTAATCAAATACGCAAAATTATTAATAAACATTGGCACATGGTAGCACAGGATATTTTACAAAATGTAGCATTACAGCAAAAACCCATCATAGTGGCTAAAAAGGCAGCGAATTTAAAAGATAAATTAGTTTGTTCCCAGTTCACAGTACCAAAAAGGGATGAATCAACAATGCTTTTGGGTCCATTACAACCAGGTATGGTAAGATGTGGAAGGTGTGCAGTATGTAATAATACAACAAAAAAAAGCAGTTTCAAACATCCATTCTTAGATAAAGAATTTAAAATTAAGGATCATATAAACTGTAACACAGAAGGTGTAATTTATGTTATACAATGTCCTTGTGACAAATTATATGTGGGTAAAACAAAGAGAGCACTTAAAAAAAGGATATTGGAACATAAGGGGGACATTAGAAATAGAAATGGAATCTCCCTGTAGCTATCCACTTCAATAAGGAAGCACATACAGGAGCATCATTAAGATTTTAGGGTTTAGAAGTGATTAGATTGTCTAACAGAGGAGGTAATTACAGAGAATTATTAAATAGAATGGAAATGAAATGGATTTTTTATTAAAGACACTAGATCCTAGTATAGGTTTAAACACAGAAACGAATTGGCAGGCATGCTTTTAAACAAATCATATAAATATTTCATATATTGGAGTGCTCCAAGTGGTTGGTAAAATAAGTAACTTGTTCATCGAGTATAACATTATTAAAAAGATGCTGTATGAGCACACTGGTAAGATAATTTGTTTCAATAGCCCCTGCAACCATGATCTGTCAACCAAGAAAACATAATAAGATATAGTTGTAAATTAATAAAAGAAAATTGAGTTAGTGTTCTATTAATATATACATAATTAATTTATGATACATTGAATGTTGGGTGGATCTGAACAGTAATATGTTACATTAGGTGGAGTAAGTCCAACAATGTACTTTGATTCCCTTAAGTAGGAATGAATTTATAGTTGTTCAGTAACCTTATGGTAATATAAAGGCAGAGGAGGAGGTGATCCCCTTCAGTAGTGAAGACAAATATTTGTTTATATAAAAAAGATAAATGAAAAGAGTACATGCCATCAAATAAATAAATAAGTTAATTTAGGGACTATTAGATGGATTGGGAAGAAATATTTAAAAACTATAAAAAAGATAAAAAGAAATAATGAAGTTGGGTTTAGAATAAATACTATATGGATTTGGTATTAGTATTTATAGGGATTTGAATGTATTTTGTACCAATAAGCAGCCTCTCATTTTGAGTAACAAATAAAACATAAAGCGCTTTAAATCTGGGTGATGAATGGCAGAAAATAATAGAGCCTGTTCGTGGTGACCGATTCTCTCCGTAGTAAGGAGAGAATGTATAGTTGCTAAGCAACAACTTCGGTAATCCGAAGATACATGAAGTGATACATCACTTTGGCGGGAACCACGAACAGGCTCAAGAGGACCTCACCTCTTAGAGCGTGAGAGGAAGTTAACAACAAGCAGGACGCCAAAGGAGAAAGTTTTTTCCGTCTAAAAAGGAGAGTTTACATTGTAAGCGGCAAAGAATAGTACACGGTAAAGAATAGTTATAAAGTCCAGATAAATACGGGAGAATGAGATTGAATATTAAAAGGTTAAAGTAATGTTTAACATTTCATTACCACATAGATGCTGAATAAGACAGATTTGGAAGATTGGAACTTCTTTAGAAGGGGATTGGTAAAATTGATTTCGGGTCCTGCTTTGTTGAGGTAAGGGAAATATGAAATGAAAGTTTAAATTCCATTAAAAATCATGTGGAAAATAAGCAGTTTAAAGGGAAATGAAATTAAAATAAGTTCTAACAAGTGAATGAGAGAGTGCGGATTAAAGGTTATGAGAATACAGGCTGTTGCCGGTCTAAATGATTTTTGCCAGACATTAAATGCCAGATATTAAGCGCTAATTTTGGTTGTTTGTCATGTTATAGGATGTGATGAATATGCACACATGGAAATTGTGGAATTAGTAAAGGAATTTTAACAACCTATAATTGAATGGTAATGAGTGCATACTACTCCATTATGACATAAGTTTGTATTTTAACTTTAAAGCAATGTAAAGTGTATACAAAGTAAAATTGTGATTCCTGTTTTAAACAGATGGAATGCATTTTATGAATTATACCCCGTGAACAAGCTCAGAGGAGCGAAACGTAGGGGCGAATAAAAGTGAAGCAAAGAAGTGAAAGAAGTATCAGTATTGGATTATTTTCTCAAGTTTAAGTGACAACCCCCTTACATATAATTGTATTTTTGTTATGATTGCATGCTTCCAAGGTGTGGGAACCATGACTGTCTTAAAGGAGAGGTTCAGGATTTCTGAAAGTGGATTGGCAATAGCTGAGGCAAAGAGATAAAGGAGCTTTGGGTCAAGCTCATCAGGAGAGCTACATACTGTAGGTCAGAGGTTACTAGTACTTGACCTTCCATAGGGGATGAGTCTTTACCACTATCACTTGTTGCTCAAGTCAAAACAAAGTCACCAAACCTTTTCAAAAACTGGATCTCTCTTTGAAGTATCTGTGGAAGTGAATGGGTGTAACTGGAATGGATCCATCTGAATTCTCATTACTGTTCTACAGTTTTGATATGCTGCACATGTCAAAGTCAGGAGTTTCCATCACCCACTGCCTCTTCACTCTTGGATACCTTACTCAGATGTCTTCTTTCCCTGCAAGAGTGGTTCCTTTTGATGTCACAACATCATACAATTGAGGTTCAGGACACTGTGCCACAAAAGCAGCTGGTTCTCTTCCACTGAGGTCTCTACCCATACCATGTTGCCACTGTTTATGGCTGGCAGAGGTTTTGCTCTCCTGTCATAAAAAACATTTCTGTGTGTCTGGCAAGACTTGCATCTGTAAGTCCCCTCAACCTATTTTCCACATATCTGTGTAGGTTGTATGCATGTGCAGTTATTCCCTCTCTTGCACCCCCTAATTTTATCCTAATTAAAATATAAATGAGGTTGCTGCACTCTGTTTTGCCCTGGTGTGAAACCCATTTGTCTTCATTACAAAGTTCATGACCAAACTCATGCAAGGCATCATGGGAGTCGATGATGTGTACCTGCGCAAGCCAGCAGAGGTTATACTCTGATTTGCTTCTGTTATATGTCTTGTGGAGTACCTTTTTCTCTAACTCAGATGCACTTTAAGCCACAGAAAGCAGCACGGCATTTACTGTTCCCTAGTATTCTATGATGTTTGGAACCAGGCAAAAGCTCTCAAGACTTCCAGCACTCACCTCCTTTCACATCCTGGATGAGTACCCCCCCGAAGATGTCTCATCCTTCAAGTACCTTGGAGTGTAGATTGACTGCACCTAGATTTCTCTTTACACGTGGAGTCTACCCACAAAAAGCTCCATCCTAAACTATGTGCCTTGTACTGGAACAGGGGGATACACCCTGTCAGCTCACAAACCATTGTACAGAGTATGATTCTCCCATTTTCAACTATGGAGACACCATCTATGGCAATGCTCCAAGTCCACCCTAATCTGAAGGTAGCGCAACATGTAGAGCCGAGTGCCTTTCTGAGTGTGGTTTTGAATTGTGGTGAACAGCTACTTCTTTTCTCATCAAACTATAACTTCTTCCCTGCTGATCCTCTGTTATTGTCTTTAACCTTTCCTCGAGTTTTACAAGGGAAGCAGGTGATATTAATATGTAATATTATTATGATGTTTTTTGTAGTGAGGTAACCAATGATGTATTTAATCTCTAACTTAGATTAATCTCATTTAATGTTCTAATGATAAGACTGCCTTGTTAGAACTGTTTGCTACTAACTTGTTGAAGAGCAGAGACTAGTCGATAGTGACTTATGATCCTTGTTAAGGCATAGGGAGAGTTGTGTTCAAAATAAGAGTTTCCTGGTACAGCAATTGTATGTAACTGTTCATAATGTACACCCTATTTGTTTGTATTTACCTGTTATGACTTGGTGTTGTTGGAACCAATATAAAATAAAAATTGTTCAATGCTAAAAAACAAGTCCACCTCTAGCCAGGCTGGCCCTCTCTATCATTGCTCCTGCCAGTTTGCTCTTGACTGCCTGCCCCTGACTCTCTATTGCTCTTTCTACACCTCACTATGTCTTCCCTCTCTTGAAGCCAGACACCTTGCACATGGCTCCTGCCTTGTTGCCAACTACTGGCTAAGATCTCTCCCTGCTACCTCACATCACTCCTCTCCTCACTCTCTAACTCCCTTCAAAGCTCTGGCTACTGGACCCTAGCACTACCATCTAGGTTGTCCTCTTCAGCCAAGCTGCTTTCTCCTTTCACCTCCCTAAACTCTGAATGCCCTTCCCATCTCTATCTACTCTGCCACCTCCAACCACTCCCTCTCATGTCTTCTCAAGACTTCACACTCCCTCCTGCAACTATTCCTGAGCTCTCCACCCCTACTCCCTACTCTAACAGCTCTTCCTCCTCTCCCTCCTCCATTACACCCATACTCCTCTACTTTACCTACTCCCCACCTTCTCCTCTCCCTCTCCATTACTTCATCCACTGTCTCCGGTTACCTCCTTGTAAATTTCACCTCACTCCCGGCCTCGGCTCTCTGCTCCTTTACCACTGCATGTCCTTGAAGTGCTTTCAGCCTAGATGGTTGCTCTGCTGGTTATTGTATATACCTAGGCATGCATACTGTAATTTTGCTATTGGTTTGCTTTGTTTATTACACTTTTGTAAATACTGTAAGCCACTTCATGGTACAGTTGTCAGTTGTATTGTAAATACTCTGTATATATCTCCCACTACTCTCCCCAGGGATGCATCTAGAAACAAGCTGATACTCAGTTCAGTATGTCTTTTCCTGGTGAAACATTTGAAATAAATGAATACAAATATTCCTTGAAAAGTTTCATGGCCAGCATAAACCAGCTCTCCCAACGTGGCAGTAAGTGCACTAATCCACATTACTGTTTTGAAATATGGTATCAGATAAAAGGCGTGCATTCTTTTGAACAGGCATTCAAAGCATTTAAAGTAGAGTTTTCTAAGACATGAAAAATGTGATATAAAAACATATGGAGTGAAGCTGACAATTTAATTTAAGCAGTCTGTGTGGGAGAAACTGAGGAGACTCACTATATTAGCAGACAGTGTGATGTTTGTTTTAAGGGATTGGGTAAGGCAGTTTGTCTTTTGGATCCATTGAGCCGATACCAAGCCAGGATTCTAGTGTTTATAGAGGTTTGTCCCTACCTGGAATATTGTATTTCATTATTGTGTAAGAATTATAATTTACTTCTCTATGCGGAGACTAACAGAGACAGCACTGGTAATATGTTTGTTTTAATTAATTTCACAGCCGGCATACTGAGTTACTCTGTAGTCTGATGAAGGGATATGATGGTCTTGAAATGTAATCCTTTTGAGAAAAATTAAGAGAGCTAGAAAATATTTAAAGAGGCTGGTACTGTGCAAACACGTTTTGAGAGAATGAGAAATCTTTATATATATGAACTGAAACAATTCTATTGAAGAAGTGAATACAACATTAAACCATGAATGGAAATTTACTAAAGGAAGTCTGTCTTCTGTTTCTGGGGGTTTAGGGCCACACATTTTCTTAACAATTCAATTCAGCAGTTCCATTGGTGGCATCCCTTCCCCTGACAATCTCCTTCAGTACTAAGTTTGGAGAAGAAATAATAAAGAAAAATAAGGGGACCGAGGGAAACTTTAATTTAATCCAGCATAAGACAAGAACATAAAGACTGCAGATGACAGCAACAGCACTGACTAGTACAGTATAACTACTGCAGGCTTTAGCAATAAAACATTATAAAATTCCAGGATGCCTTACATGGGTTGGGTCATGACCGTTGCAATGCACTCAAGCAGGTTTTCACAACAGACTTGAAGTGCCTTCATTTACATTTAAATCCTGATGAAATTAGGTGGGTGCAATTGAAGCAATCATTGTTCATACCTACAAACTACACAGATAAACAGACTAAAAGGCTAAGAGAACCTTCTCTTTTACTCATGGTGGTATCTTTGGCCTTAGCAGTAGTCTAGCAATTGGCATCTTACTGTGACCAAATCATCTCATAAAGGTGATAGGAAACAGTTTTTATACCTCTTGATGACCTGTTGTTTCCTTTTAGTATACAATATATGCAATATTCTGATGTTTTTGACCTTTTTGTTAAATTACTAACCTAATTGTGTTGCCTTTGTTACTACCCTGACTCCCTTTCTCCTCAGTAGTTGCTGCTCTCTCTTTCATACTCTCTCAACATTCTATAACATCAGTAAAACCATTCCAGGCCATTCAGATGAAAAGCATGGAATGGTGTTATGATGTCACACAGTGTCTTAGAAATATGAAAAGAAAGAACAGCAGCTGGTGAGTAGATTGGAACTCTTTAGATCTGAGGGAACAGCATAGCTAGATTATTTATTTCTCAAAAATTGGTCAAAGCATATTAGAATACATAACTGGCATGGAAAGAAAGACGGAAGGGCAGCTAATTATGTAAAAATAATTTCCTGTCCCCTATAAGAAACTGAGCTGGGAAACATGACAGCAAAGTTACTGGAGTGTTCTTGTACTCCATCAGAGCTAAATGTGCGTCTTTCTCAGTGTCGGTTGCCTTGGGAAGTATTTTTCTTTTATACAGTTTGAATGGCCCACTCTGCCATGCCATTGGATTGAGGATAGGTGGGACTTTATGTAACCAGCCTGATACCCTAATCAGTGGCAATGTCATGCAGATTCATGCCAGCAAATGTCATGCTGCCATTCATGAGATCAATAGGTATTCCTTCCCATGTACATGCCACCTTCATTACACTAACAGATATAGCTGTTTTACCTCATAGATATAGATAGATAGATAGATAGATAGATAGATAGATAGATAGATAGATAGAAAGAAAGAAAGATAGGAAGTGCCCAATTCCTGAGACTCTGGGCGGTGTACAGTAAAAACAACAATACAAAATTAAATTATTTAAAATCAAGCAGAAAACACACATATAATAAAATCACCATAAATACAGACTTCCATCTAGCCATAATTCACAACAAAATCAGTCAATAAAAGCTAGTTGGAACATGTATGTTTTTAATCCCCTTTTAAAGGCTTCTACTGAGGGAGCCCCCCTTAAGTAATCAGGTAGGAGTTCCTCAGAGTAGGTGTGGCCACCACAAATGATGTGTCCCCTGACTGCTGCAGCCTTATACTGGGGATCCCATGAGGCCTCCTCGGCAGAACGGAGTGCCCGAGCTGGTAAGGGACAAGAAGATCTTGCTGATAGACATATCTGCCTCACAACTTCTGGAAACATTGAAAAATACCCTACTAAGATGTGATGATCTTCCCCTGTAGGTTAAATATGTCAGCCACCACATGCACCCACAGGAGAGCTGCACCTAGTGTGGATGTAATGGTTCCTGAACATTGTCATTTCAGAATCGTTCACCCATACTATATCGAGTAAACACAGCCTCATTGTCTGTTGTCATTCCTAGCCAGTACATGAGAACTGTGGCTCTTGATTTGTTTTTTTTTTTGCATCCCCATACAACTTTCCTGTAACAGTCAAAATAAGTGGGATGATTAGTCTTGTACTTATGAACACAAGCCCTTCTGATAATCTGATGTGGTCATAAAAAGGCCTGTGCCACCTAACAGCCTTCGGTGCCTTATTTCAATGAATGGGCTATCCTGTTTCTGTTGTGCCTTGCTAAATAGATAACTCACTATCTGCATTTGTTGCCTCTTTCAAAACTACCATTTCTTTCTCAGATAACATGATGCTGTAGTCTAGTTCATAAATTACTTTCTCCTGGGCCTCTGTGAGGAAGCAGGTCTACTACAGCTCAAGATGAGGTGTCTGCTGTTAGTAAATCTTTGCCTGATGCACACCAGACCCATAGGTCATATCATTACAGTCTCAGCATCACCATCTGTAATCTTGGGATGCTTTATGCAATGTTTTTAAAAGGATGGCATCCAGATATGATCTGTCTGGACACCTACCTTTCTACCATAAACATACTGCTGAAACTTTATTACAGTGAAAACTACTGCAAGGATATCTTTCTTGATCTGTGTGTAACTATGTTCAGCATTACTGAGACCATGAGAGTCATAGATCACATGCCCATACACTGCTCATCCAAACATTTTTATCATGTGCTTTACCAGTCTACTATAGTGTTGGTCAGGTGGCACTGAATAGATGCCCCAGGCACCATGATGCTATGGTACATCATGTGGTTGCACAGGGTGCCCCTATTGATATTGTTCACTGGGTTACAGGATGCATGCACACATGCTGGCATGGCTTCAGTGTTGCTTGGTGTTGGGTGGGTACTGTCTATAGATGGCCTGTCAATGTGACTGTCTGGCAGCCAACAAACTGTACCAGTCTATGACTGTTTAGTACAATTGGGATGCACCATACCACTGCTTGCTTCAAAACAGTGGCCTG
The DNA here is from genome assembly GCA_016271365.2 of Neoceratodus forsteri. NCBI lineage: Eukaryota > Metazoa > Chordata > Ceratodontiformes > Ceratodontidae > Neoceratodus > Neoceratodus forsteri. The sequence goes on from CM057449.1 coordinate 147,080,924, forward strand.
TGTGTTGCTGAAATGTTTCAGTATCATGTTGCGTGTTGCCAGTCATGTGTGTCAATTGACCTTGGTGTGTTACTGCTGATGTACATGGTTGCAGTGCGATGCATTGTGTAAGACACCGTATGACACATCTGCATGGATCCTGTACAGTGCATGGTTTCTATGTTCCAGTAGTGTTCTGATGTCCACTGTGTTTAACTCCACAGCTGCCAGGACAGGACATGGGGTGGACAGGACCATGTCAGCCTGTTGTCAGGTCCAAGAAAGACAGGAGGGAGAAGAGGGATCTAGGCAGAATAGCCATTGCTACCACTATTGGGACTGAGGCCAGCAGGTAGTTGGTGAAGGGAGACAATCCAGTTTCAGACATTGTAAGTACCTTGCAATGTGTGTGGCAGAGTTGGGACAAGACTGTCCCATTTTTTATACAAAGAGCATTAAAAACAAGAATCTATTTTGTCCTCTCCTATTTTGTCGCTTGTCTGACTCTTCTCTATCTGATTGCATGATCATATTTTCCTTGTGGTAGCTGAGAACTGTCCACTTTGATCCCACAATTTACCTCTGTTTTCTCCCTTCCTTCACTTGCTGTTTCTATCCATTCTTTCTTCCCTTGCATCTCTGTGGTTAAAAAAATACATGCAAATTTTTATGAGAAATTGATGTCTCTTGGTTTGCAAATATATACTGTTATATTGTTGAAATGATAACAGACAGCTATTTGGGTTTATCTAGAACACATGGGGTTAACCCTGAGGTGCATTATGACCTTCATAAACTTGTGTACAGAATTGTCAGCAGGAAATCGTCCCTGGAACAGGATGTCTTAATTAGTTGCACCTGTTAAGAATACTAATGTACTCCACGGGCTGGTGACAGGAAAGAAATTGACAATGTCTTAATACATTTTTGTTTAGCACAGGTGGTGTAATTTATAAGAACAAAAGGCAGAATTTAATTGCCAGGGAAAACATCTCATAAAAATGTTTTTGTTTAGAAATAGAGCTGGAGATTTTAAAGACACTCTCAGATGAAGGACTTCTGTTTGTTTGAACTGCCTGTATACAGAGTTACCCTATACAGTTTTATTGTTGTTAATAATAAAATGCTACTTGCAAATGTTATAGATTTTCCTGGTTTGCCTATGTTTCCTGACCTGCTGCATGCCTTGATGACACTGTGGAGTGCATAGAGCTGTGGGGTGTGTTCCACCTGGAAGCCCTGGTGTCACATTCAGGGGTGCATGGCCATGCTATCCAGCATATTCTTTATATTGACCCATCATGTGGCAGGAGTTGTACATAAGGGGTGCTGCTTGCGGCCGTGTGCATGCTGCTTTCAACAGGGGCATATGTATGGCTCCCTGCTGTGCCATTCATTACCTTCATGTGGATTATTCCCAGCATCTCCCATGTCTTCATGCTAGTATGGCCATGTCTTTCACACAGTAATGTTCCATGTGTCACCAGCTCTCTGCTGGTTTGTGGTGTTGACAGGGCTGGCATAGCCATTTGTAACCTACTGCTATATCCTGGCCACCATTTTAGCAGTACACATTTGTGTTATGCCATCTGTAAGGTACAGCACACAAGATACAACACAGCTGATATAATCCCCATTTACAGTGCCATCTGTGTTTGGTTACTAGTACGACAGACTTTCTCACACTGGTTTGATTTGCACTGCAGCATGGTATACAACTGTATCCATGTAAGACACCTGTGCAGACCACCTGTTTCACCCCCCCACTTTCATATATGTGTTCCCCAACCTGCTACTACCAGTACATCATGTCATGCATCCTGTGCTAGTGTCCTGTGTGGATCTGAGCTCACACCTTGCCCCCTCAGGCTCTATTGCTGTTGGCCACCTGTCATTGTGTTGGTCTTTGTCCTGTAGATGCTGTGTATTGTGCATATTCACATATGCTGGTGGTCCTGCACAGTATATCTTACTCATAGAGCTGTTTTGCATAAGTGCACCATTGCTGTGCATGTCTGTGCTCTGCCCCTACTTCAGCCTACAGTGACTCCTGCAGGTACTGTGTCCTGTACATGCACACATGTGCTTCTCTATGTGCAGGCTGAATGGTATGCTGTGTGCTGGTTGTGTGCTCTTTACATCTGATCCTGTGGGACCCGGACATTGTTGATTGCAGTCTGCTGTGGTACTCATACAGTACATGTGCTGTATATTCATCTCTGCCCTTCCTGCCAGGATCATGTGTATCCTGCATGCCTACATCTGGCTGGGTTGTGGCACTGTCCCCTCCATTGCTGTGCCTTGATGACTCTACAGGCACATGCACTTGTCTCTGGTATACTCCACACATGCTGCCTTCGGAGTTAATGGATCTGTCTACCTGTGCCTGGAGTATTTTACATGTCTGGTCTAGGTGTACAGCTATTTGGCACAGCCTGCTGGTTATGTTTCACATGTACTGTGTGCATAGCTTGTTGATGAGTGTTTTGTTCCTTCCATAGACTCCTTCAGTACCACCAGAGCCTCCAGTACCACCAGGGTGGAGGTTGTAAGCCAAAAAGCATAGGGCTGTGACCAGTTCCTTTGCAGGCAGATGCACCTGCTCCATGCCATGCAGGCACAGATGATCACATTGGAGGCAGCCATGGACAGGTTGTTCAGGTAGTAGATGGGTCCGCCACTGCAGTGCAAGGCCTAGCTAGTGGAATGGCAACAGAACAGCAGCCCCAGGGAGGGGCTGTGACTGGACATTGATGCCAGTGATGGCAGGACTGCTCATTGATGCTACTATTTGGTGGGATTAACCTTGTTGTCCTGCTTGTGCTGCTCATTTTGGGGGCTGTTTACACATTCCTGTTGCCCTTTTTGTTTGTTGTTCATTGTTGTTATTAAACCTTTTTCATACTTCTGTGCAGGTGTGTTGTCTGTTTCTCTTTGATGGTCCATTTGCACTGGAACATGCTGTCTGTGCATTAGGGTGGGTTTTGCTGTACACTATTCAATACCATTAGTGCTGCACATGTGTCCACTCTTGCACTGTGCTATATTTAGTGCCTGTAGCACTGTACTCTTCACAACCTTTGCACTGCTCAGTCTCCATCGTGCTGTGGTGCTATGACTCAGTATTCAGATATTGCTGTGCTAACACATCTCACGGTGCACTGTTTGACTATCTGGATTTACATGTCTTTATGCTGTTTTCCATGTGGCACTAGTTTAGCACTGTGCAGTCCAGTATGACAGAATATTGACCCCTTAGAGTCTTCTTATGTCCTTGTTTTATATGTTCCTATGATCTGCCATGAATGCTGGTTTCCTGAAGTCAGATAAAAAATGTGACCAATCCTCATTTAGAGTCATGGTCTCAATGTTTCACCAGGAGCATGGAATAGGAGAAATTCTGGTGAGAGTAGTAGTACTTAACTATAGCTTCCATTCGGCAACAGTTCTAGCAACATGTACAAACTGTGATACTAGTGACTACTGACTGTATGAAGGTAAGCAAAGTGTCAGACTAATTCAATTTCAGACTGAATTCTCATTCTGCAGTGTTAAGTTGTGTATATATTATCTAGTAATCAACTCATTTATGCTTAGCCACTGCATTAAATCTGTTTTATAATTTGTGTCTATGGTACATAGTAAATGAGATGTACAAAACAAAATGTAAGTGTTTTATTTCATAAAACCAATAACTTTAAAATTACTTGCTAACATGCTTTTTACCCATTAAATATTCTTTAGTATTCTTTTCAGGTCTCAACAGAATTATGAAACACTTTGGGGAAAATATGCAGACAAGTAATCCGAAACTGGAAGACAGGATAGCAAATATCTCCACAGCAACCATAAGCTTTCCCCGTGTACTAAGGTATGCTGGAATGAATGAAAGCCAAACAGTGACAAATATAACCATACTAAAAGTTATAAATTTTGCTTTGTTAAAGCTATCAGGTAGATTTCGTGCTAAGAAGGCCACTACAAAGCTCACACTTGCCAGGAGACCCATATATCCCAGCATGCACCAGAATGCAACTGCTGATCCTTCATTACATTCAATTATTATTATACCCATTTTGAATAGCATGTTAAGTTGTGGGTAGGGAGGAAAAGTAGCCAACCAAACAATACAGATAATAACTTGGAGCAGAGAACAGGAACAGATTATACCACTTGGCAGTCTGAAGCCCACCCACTTCCTTAACTTGCTTCCTGCCTGGCTTTGTGGCATTAAAGGCAATTACCACTATGATAGTCTTTGAAAGTATACATGAGGCACAGAGAGCAAAAATGATTCCAAAGGCAGCTTGGAGGATCACACAACTCAGTCTCATGGGACGGCCAATGAACATCAAGGATGAAAGGAAGCAAAGCATGAGGGCCAACAAGAGAAGAAAACTTAGTTCATGATTGTTGGCTTTGATGATTGGTGTGTCAAGGTGCAAAGTAAAGATACAAAGGACTAACGCAGTGATGAAGGTAAAAGAAACAGCAGTGGCAGCCAAAGTTGTACCCAACGGCTCTTCATAGGACAGGAACTCAATGGGTTTTGGGATGCATTTATCTTGTCGATCATTGGACCAGTGATCTTCTGGGCACTTGAGGCATTCAGTTGAATCTGAAAAATCATAAAAGCTGTTACTTATACTTGAAAAGACAAATACATTTTAGAATGACATAGTCAAGTGAGAATATATTCTTACCGGCAGTGCGTAAACAAAAAAATACTGATTACTGAATGGATATTTATGGAACAATACCAAAATACAACACTAGTATTTGCAGGGCTTAAAGTGTGTAGAAAAAATTGCTGGATCAATAGGGGTCACCATGAGATCCCATGGTAATCTTTATCCCTTGGTGGGAATATGCATCTGGCACAGCACTTTGATGATTCCTGACCACCAGGTTTAACAGGTGGTAGTTTGGGGCTCTCACAAAAGTACTGTGATGGGTGTGTCAGTGCTAGCTGGCAATGTACATGCCAAGTCCACCCCCTTCTGTGCACCAGCACACTTTGTTGTACACTGGTGCGTAAGGGCCCAACAACCCCTCTGATAGAGGGCACAAGCAAAGTAGTGCTGGTAATTCACTTTGCAATGATTTACGACCAGTCCCCTGCAACTGATAATTGAGCCCAGAGCAAAATAAGTACAGCATTCTCTGCAATATTTCAAGTTTCAAGTTTCAAGTTTATTGCAGGAAAACTCCATTGAGCAAGCTCATTCACAAGGAGGTCCTGAGACATAAACACTTAAAGTACAAACATAGATAGGTAATAACAGTATATACACGAAATGCATGTTACATGGAGGGGGGAGGGCTAAGCAGGGAGAAGAGGTACTGAAAGTGGAAATCACAGCAGAGAGAGTGAGGGAAGCCCTCAGCTCCCTTAAGACAGAGAAAGCACAGGGGGCCGGATAAATTACATCCCAGAGTGCTGAAGGAACTTGCGGATGCCCTGGCGAAACCCCTGGTGGAGCTTTTCACCATCTCTCTGAGGACAGGGTGGGTGCCCCAGGACTGGAAGGTGGCGCATATGGTGCCTATCCACAAGGGGGGATCAAGGGAGGTGGCAGAGAACTACAGGCCTGTCAGCCTGACATCAGTGGTGGGCAAGGTGATGGAGGGCATTGTCAAGGAGAGGCTGGGGGGGACTGGTGGTAATTCACTTTGCAATGATTTATGACCAGTCCCCTGCAACTGATAATTGAGCCCAGACCAAAATAAGTACAGCATTCTCTGAAATATTTAGAAAAGCAGTAACAAGAGAAGGTGCAAATATAGAAAACATTGAAAAAGAAACATAATTTTTGTAACGATAATACTGTAATAGCAATCATTTCATGTCAGAAGGTACCTATGCTATTATACTGAACATGAGCATCTTATTTTTGGGCTGTGTACATACATTGTATATGAGCTAAAAAGACAAAGAACCTCAGCACAAAAACACTGAGGCAAGGATTACCCAAAAAGGGCAATGGCAACAAAGCCAGGTTTCAAAGAAATGCCAAAAAAATTATACCTACCCCCATAATGCAAAGCAGCATAGAATGTATATGCATATCATTATAAAAGCTTTTGCTGGTTCTGCTTTAAGTAGGAATACTTGGTGCCAAAGGGCCTCTCACATAGTCTACAAAGGCTGAGAACAGAAGACAGACATGTGTTTCGTCCTACTCAAGACTCATCAGTGTACCTCATCTGTATCTCACCCCAGGAAGAAATACAAAACAGGAATGGAACAGTCACATGTATATATTTTAACAAGTTCACAAGGATTGGGAAGAGGAGCAAGAACAAAAAAGATGGAACAAACCCTGAAATGATAAAAAGGTATGTTTGTACATGGTATAATGTGTAACATGTAATCAAGTGAAAAGTTTGATATTTATAATATTAATACAAAGTATTAATATGAATACTAAAGTTTAGTTCCTTATATTGGTACTACTTGTCTGGAGGGTGTAAAGAAATATACTAACATATAATAATGGAGATATCAATAAGGACTTTTAAGTTATAATAGGGTTCATATAAAATAAAGATAAATGAAATTATGCCTACGATACATTGTACTTTCATATACTTTTTAGCTTGCATAGATACCCTGATGAAATGCATTGAGCACAGAACATTGGAAATCAATTATCTAACAGATGAATAAAAAAATCTGAACTACAAAAAAAATTGCAAAGTGAGTGAGTCTCATTTCCAACCTTAGAAGCATCAGAAAAACAAGCCAAACCTTAGGTGGTCTTATGGGTTTGGATCATGGTAGGACCAAATTAAGAAAGCAAGCTAACGACAAAGAACCTTAGCACAAAAGCACTGAGGCAAGAGTTACCCAAAAAGGGTACTGGTAACAAAGTCAAGTTTCAAAGAAATGAAAAAAATCACCCCTGGGTAAATAGTCACTATGACAATTGTACGGAGACCCTCTTCACCTGATCTCATCCTCTGTAGTGTTATCTGGTACATCTTTATGGCAAGGGACTGCATGGCCAAGCCCAGGGCTGGATTTACATTGCCATGGGTAGTATGCACAGCAGTAACCATGAGCCCCCTTGCTGCCCCCTGTACTGCCACCCCCTGCCCCACCACACCCCCAATCTGCCACATCTTGAATGGTCTGAAAGACAACTCCTTCACCCAACTCAGGCAATACCCCCACACAGAGTGGGCCCCACTTTATTCAGTGCCACAGTAATATCCCACTCTGACCAAGACCCACTTTACCCCCAGTACCAGGGTAAACAACTCAGATGAGTTTTCCCTGTACCCCTTTGTTAGGGTCATGCCCCACTCAGACAGTCCCCATTCCCCTTTCCCCTAGTGTCATATTTGTACACCAGTCCCATTCAATTATTGTTCCATACCTCTCAACCTCCAACCTCACAAATAAGGACAAGGCTTAAGAAAACTGGTGGACAAATAACCTAAATCAGGGACATATCTGAAAAAATAGTAATGTGACCTCCAGAAACTGTGTACAATATGCTTTGTAGTATAGCAGTTTTTTCTTTGAAGTCATAATTTAAAGTAAAAGATAACTACCTTACCCTGCATATCATAAGGCTTCTCAGGGATGACAAACTCTGACCAGACCCAGTAGGGCTGCAGCTGAGGGATTTGGGGTAAAAATATTGAAAATTACCGAAGTTATGAGCCTGCATTCGCAAAATGTATTGTAGGATCATAATTTAGTTGTTTTTTAAATATTTTTACACCAAATTTTCAACATGGCATTGTTATGGCCCTGTCTCATGAAGAAAGGCAGAGAAAATTTTCTTCTCCTGGCCTAAAGGTGATTTCATGCAGGGATTGCAAAATCAGTTTTCTGGATACAAAACACAATTTGGGCAGGAGTTGAAAAACGACAGCTGTCACATTCATAAGGTACTCTAAAGACATGGCAATGTTGAAAAGTTGGGGTACAAAAATTGAATATTACCAAACTTACAAGCCTGCCTTTGCTAAATTCAACATAGTCCCATAACTTTGTTTTTTTTTTATATTTTTAAACCAGATGTATAACACAGCCTTCCTATGACCCTACCTCATGAACAAGGGCAGAGAAAAATTTCAACTCCTGTCCAAAAGGTGATTTCATGCAGGGCCCGCAAAATCATCTTTCGGGATGTAAAACAAAACTGACCAGGATTTGAAAAATGACAGCTATCACATTCATGAGGTGCTAAAAGATATGGCTATGTTGTAAATTTGGGGTAAACATATTGAACATTATCAAAGTTACGAGCCTGCATTCGCAAAATTCATCATAGGCTCATAACTTTGTTGTTTTAAAATATTTTTATGCCATATTTTCAACATAGCTCTCTTATGACCCCACCTCATAAACAAGGACAGAGGATATGTTCAGCTCCTGCATGAAAGGTGATTTCACACAGGGACTGCAAAATCACCTTTCAGGACAGCTTTGCCTAATGTAAGTGCAATTGTTCACGAGGCTTAATCCCAAAGAAGATACTGTGTGTTGAAAATTTGGGCCACTAAGTTAAAAACACAATTGAATTACATTGAACCACATTCCTGTTTCTTCAGTTCACAGTCCAGCTTTAAAGAGTGAAGATGTGTCTGAGATCCAGAGAAGATTATGGTGTTGGACCCCCAATGGGTAAGTAAGGGCTTGGGGGGGGGTGCAGGGTGGTGAGTGCTGAGTGGAAGGGTCAGATGGGGGACAGTTATGGCCGCAAAAGACATACATGGATGTTTTTCTTTTTATGTCTTTTTTTTAAAGAAAAGCAGACTGAGGATTGCTCATCGTGACAATGGAGGATTGGGCACCCCCAATGTCACTGTTATATTTCTGGGGGGGCAGGGTGCTGAGAGGGAAGGTTGGATGAGCAGCAGGGAAAAATATTATATATATAAAAATAAAAAAACCCAAAGAACCACATATGCATGGTAGTGGACAGGGTAGCAGGGGTCACTGAGAGAAAAAAAGAACTGGGGAATCCTCCTTGTGACACTGGGGGATTGGGTACCCCATTGTCACTATTATGTTTCTGGGGGGTGCTGAGAGGGAGGGTAGGGTGACCAGGAGAAAAAATATATTGTCAGCACTGTTTTTCTTTAAGGAGATAACAGTGGAACATGGGAGTGATACATAGATACATAGACAGTGTCAGCAGATAAGAGACTATGGCCCACCCAGTCTGCCCATTTGAGCTTGTAAGTTCAGTTTAAGTTTTCCTAGAATTCAGTTGCCCCTTACCCCTGACCTCCAGAATTCCTTTATGTCTATCCCATGCATTCTTAAATCCTGTGATTGTTTCAGCCCCCACCACTTCCTCTAGCAAGGTGTTCCACTTGTCCACCACCCGTGATGCAACAGGATTTTCTGCCTACTATTTGATGTTTTGGCATGAAGCTAGATTTCCCATGGATCACTGCTACAGTCTCCACCAATGGATCTAGACTAGAGACATACCTGCAATATGTTCTGAGGATGAAGGACAAGTTAACTGTTGCCCATAGACTGGCATCAGACATTGCTTACTAAGAGGAATCAGGCTAAAAAGGAGCACTATAAAAAGAAGGTCCATGCTCCAAATGTGTTGCCTGGCAACAGAGACTTCTTATGCAACCTTGTTTTTTTCCAGCAAGCATAAGATTGCCAACCACTGGGGCAACACCCTCTATATGGTACTAGAACAACTTTGGAGGTTGCCTGTGTGCAAAGCACAGCTGGAAGGATGCTCAGAGTGTACCAAGACTATCCACAGAAACCATCTGTTGCCCATGGGGCAGCTGATTCCAAGTACAGACACAGCTGGTGCTGAGTCACCAAGAAAATCTGTAACTAGAGCTGCTACTCACAATGAAAGCACAGAAAGCAATGCAAGTAATGATTCAACCCCATCTCAAGCTCAATGAGTATATCAGGACAGTTCAGATGAACATCCAGAGATGGTGAGATATTCTTCTGTGGATCTCCCCATTTTGCTGGCTGATCTAAATGCAACAACAAAAGAGAGATACCACCAGAGGAGTCAAATCTTATGCAGCATCCGAGTAACAGTGTTACAACTGAGGGCTTTGGAGAAGAGACATCAACCAATGCACTTCTGAGATTTGGCAGTTCTTACCCTGAATCATTGCAGAAATCTATCCCATACTGCCAGTTCCTGTAGAATTGGAGGACTTGTTCTGAACTGAGTGATTTGGATAAGCAGGCTGCGGAACTAAAACAGAGATTCAGTGCAAGGGACTATAATAAGGAGTTACTGGAAAAAAAGCCTACAAGGAGGTCAGATTAAAAAATAGGGAAAATGTACTAATCCCTAAAACATCTGTTCCAAAGAAATGTGAACAAATGGGCCCAATTACCTTCTCAATAGAATTTAATAATTTAGCAGGACAGATTGGCAAAATATTTTGGAAAAACTGGCCAATATTACTCAGTGAAGAAAGACTGAGGGAACTGGTAGGTAGTAACCCCAGAGTGTCCTTTAAGAAAAACCCAAGTATGAGAGAAACACTTGCCCAGAGTCAATTCTCTGGATCTATGGTGGGACAAACTAGTTGTCTACCACAGAGATAAGTGGGACACCATAAGTGCCATAACTGTAATATATGCCAGTTCTCACAGCAGGCAAAAATATTTGCTTGTCCCAGAACTAATAAGGAGATACAGATCAGAGATTTTATTCCTTGTAAAACTAGCTTTGTGATATATATTCTCTCATGCTCTTGCAACCTATGTTATGGCAAGGCAAGGGCAAAATTTATTTAAAAAGATGCCCATTCCTGGAGCTTCTGGGCACCGTACAGATAAATAAATACATGTTCAGAGATACATCAATTAAAACACAAAAATAATTATAAACATGTAAGTAATTCATATAAACATTTGGCAAAATAACAGATTATCAACATCTATACTTAGATCAGAACTTTTAGATGAATAGCTTAATCTAAGAATGCCTGGGTGAATAGGAAGGCATTAAGGTGGGCCTTGAATACCTCCAAAGTGGGAGCCCCATTAACCCCAGAGGGGATCGAGTTCCACAGGACGGAGGCGGCGACACTAAAAGCCCTATCACCAGCCGATTTCAACCTCGACCTGGAAACCACTAAGACTAAGGGGCCTCCATAGGAGGAATGGAGGGGGCGAGCCGAAACAGCAGGTACAAGAAGGTCTAACAGGTAACCAGGACCCTGACCATGTAGGGCCTTATAGGTGAAAAACCCCACCTTAAAGAGGATCCTCCACCTGACCGGCAGCCAGTGCAGCTCATGCAACACCAGTGTAATATGGCAAAACTTCAGCTGCCCAGTAAGCAACGGGGCAGCTGCATTCTGCACTAGCTGCAGTCTGCAGAGAGATCCTCCCATGACCCTGAGGTAGAGCGCATTACAGTAGTCAAGCCTCAATGTAACTAAGGCATGCATCAAAATGGGGAGGTCCAGAGGCGGAACAAGGGGCTTTATCCTGGCAACATTTCTAAGATGGAAAAAACAGGAGCGTACAACAAAGGATATCTGCACCTCCATAGTCAGTCTCCTATCCAGAATGAAGCCAAGATTTCACACCTTAGAGGAGACCTTCAATCAAACAAAACCCAGAACAAGTCCAGTCTCTGAATCAGAGGCCAACCTATCATGCACTCTGTTTGACTCCACCACCAATACCTCCATCTTATCGGGGTTCAGTCGCAACCAGCTAGAGGCCATCCATTCGTTGATCTCAGCAAGGCAGCTGTTTAGCACATCCATGATGTTAGATGTTCCTGGGGCAAAGCATAAGTATAGCTGGGTATCATCAGCATAGCAATGAAAACCCAAGCCATACTTCCTAATGTCCCCCGGGGCAGCATGTACACTGCAAACAACATTGGGGCCAGGACCGATTCCTGAGATACTCCGCAAGAGAGGAGGCTAGAGGAGTAGGAGGAATTCCCCATCATAACTCATTGCCTCTTCTTGGTTAAAAAAGACCCAAACTAGCAGATGACAGCGCTGGTGAGTCCACAGGGTTACCTAAGGTGGTCAAGCAACACACAATGGTTCACAGTGTCAAATCCTAAAGAGAGATAAAGGAGGACAAGAATTGTCCTTTCTCCTCAATCTCTATCCCTGAGGAGATCATTCTGCACCCGAACAAGCATGGTTTCTGTGCTATTCCTTGCCCAAAACCCCGACTGGAACTGTTTATACAACTCATGGGTCACGAGGTGCTCCTCCAACTAAAGCGCCACTACCTTCTCCACAACCTTTGTCAAAATGGGGAGACTGGACATAGGTCAGTAATTTGCCCTGACCCCTGGGTCCAAAGATGGTTTCTTTAGGAGTGGTCTCACCAATGCCTCCTTCAAGGCATCAGGAAAGACCCCCTCAGATAAGGAGCACTGGACAATCAGAGCAAACATCGGGCCAATGGTGTCGATGCATCTCATCAAGGAACGCGTAGGCACCGGATCCAGTTTGCAAAAAGTGTGCTTCAGATTGGTCTCCACCCCGATAACCTCACTTGCCTCCACTGGTCTAAACTCCCCCCAATCAGGTGTAGCACACTTAGAACACTTCTCGTTACCACTGCCACCTATGGCATTGCTGACTGGAGAAACTCCCCGCCAGATACCGGACACTCTGTCCAAGAAGAGCCGAGCAAACTCTTCACATTCAGCATTTGAAAAAACCTTCTTCAGCTGTAGACAGGCAGGGTGAAATAGCCTGTCCACAGTCTGAAAAAGTATAGCTGGTCGGTTCTTCCCAGCAGCAATCTCCCTGGACAGGAACACTTCCTTCTTATGGTTGATTGCCCCCGGTATGTATCATAATGCACAAGCAGGACCAGTTTGTCCGCCTCCAGGCCGGACCTTCTCCAGCAGCACTCTAACCTCTGACCCTCTCTCTTCATCTCCCTGAGGTCCCCATCAAATCATGGGGACCTCAGATAGGAAGATTTGGGTTGTACATGGACAGGTGCAAGGGAGTCAGTGGTGTAAGATGTAGGGAGGACAACATGGATGCTTAAGGAATGGATACAAGAGCACTTACGGTCCATTATTAATAGGAGACATGATACTTCTGTGGGTAGAAACTTCAATGAAGTACATAATGGAGACTCTAGGTACTTGAAATTCATGGGCCTGGAAGCAATAAAAAGCTCCCGAAAAAGAGGAGATAGCAGTTTGAATGTCCTATTAAGGAGAGAAAACTTTTGGGCATGTAGGGTCCAGTTTTAAAAGGGAATTCTTTGACACAAGGTGCCTGCACCAAATGAGTATGACGCAAGTGGCCCCTTGCATCAAAGGCTGTGGCAATCCCAATTTTCAAATGCAGCCTGCATTGAAATTGGGATGCCTTGCACCTAAGTTGCCCTGCACCACCATTGTAGAATAAGCACCGTTGCACCAGGCTGCAAGGGGGCTTGTGCCATGGCAGGCTGCACTATCCCCTTTTTTGGAATTTTGGAAGCTCCACCATGGACACAACAGGGGAATCTGGTTAGACAAGCCAGGAAGTGGTCTAAGGGTCATGTGCCACTGCTGGACAATGTGGCAATTGGGGAGGGCACCTGCCAGGAGGTAGCTGGGGCAGAAGGAGCATAAGGAGTGGTCTAGGGGTTGTAGAGTATATGGTAGAATTGTTGGGTGGTGATGTGGCACCGGGCAGGGGTGCATTTTGCAATGCAAGGCAGCCAATCGGCTCAGACCACTTCAAGGGGCGTTCAAAGGGATGGAGAGTGACTTGACCCCAAGAGGGCATAGCCATGGTGCCTGCCCCATATGTCCAATGATCTCCAGCCCTGTAGGTGGGAAGCAGTGGCTGCAGGGTGAGGGCTACCAGTGGTGGAGAGGAGTGTTCTCTGGGCACCACAATATTTCCCTGGTACCCAGCCACCATGCATTCTGTCAGGCTGCCTCCTGCCTACAGGGTTGGGGATCATCACAACTATGGGGAAGGTGTCAAGGCTATGCCTCCCTGGGGCCAGCTCACTGTCCATCCCTGTCAATCCCCCACAAAGTGATCTGAGCAAATCAGCTGCCAGGCACTGCAACAGGCACCCCGATGGGTGCCACATCACCACCCTGCAATTCTGCCACATCCTTGATGCCCAAAAGGGCACCCCCATGTTCCTTCTACCCTCAGCCACCTCCTGGCAGGCATATTCACCCCCTAACCATTTTGGCCCCCTAGTGTTATGTTGGGTGGGGTGGATCCCTGCTTTTAACCTCAGAGGTGCAACAAATGTTTGGTGCAAGCCTGCAGCTGCTGCATCTCCAGGGTCTGTGGTGCAGGGACCCCCAGATTTATAAAATTTGGTACAGGGTCCCTGAAGCATCCAGAGTTTGCTGCAGCCCTAAAGCAGTTCAACTTGTATCATTTCAACAGCTTTTTTTTTAAATCGAGCCCATAGAGTCCAGACTATCAGCCCAATGTCCTTAATGAATATTGGCACCTGAAGTCATTTTTGGTGGAGAATTAATCAGTAAGGTACTTTGCCCCTTTATGCCCATGCATCTCTTAAAAAAGACCCCCCCCCATGCAATTAAATCCCTTAGAGTGGTTATCTCTGTAGTATGCCTTTGAGAATTCATAATACTCTTCCAAACCATGGCCAAACCACCCCTGAGAAGTAAGTGGTTAGAAATCGAGTGTTTCCTAAACAAGTTGCATGTTTATATGTTTACTTTTGTTTTTTTATGTTTCAGACATTTGTATCCCTAAACAACTCTTGTCTCTCTTTATACCACTTGTTGCTCTACTGGGCCATTCCTGTGGATCCCCAAGGAATTACCTGCAACCAATAGGAAGATGGGCAATCACAGAATGGATTGGAATTATAGCCTGTGACATGAAATGGGACCCTCTGTCCCTCAAGTATCTAGGTATTAGAATTCCAAGAGACTTGACACAGCTTTTTGCCAGTAACTACTTGCCTTTAATTAACAAACTAAAGCAGGATATGAGACGATGGAACATTTTACCAATATCTTTATATTCACGCAATTTATCTCTAAAAACGAATGTTCTCCCTCATCTGTTATACCTGTTTCAATGTGTCCCTTGCCAAATCTCAGCCTAAGAACTCTTAAGCTGTCAGAAGCTGATTAATTCCTTTCTATGGAATAATAAAAAAGGGAGAGTTAGGCTACAATTGCTTCACCTACCTAAAAACCAGGGAGGCATAGCTCTACCTTCATTAACCACATATTGGATTGCATCCCAAATGAGACTGGCACTTCTATGGGGGGCATCAGAGATCTCAAGCTCATTGGAAGGTGATAGATCTGTTCTGGGATCTCCCATTTCCTCTTGAGGCCTCACTCTTTCACCCCCCCTTACCTGAAACAGGCTCTGGGAAAGCTTCCCAATGGAAGTGCAGCTATGTTGGAAGGATGGAGGAGAGGCATTTCAAATAAATCTCTACAGCCCCACTTCTGGAAATACACTTGGTTTTCCTGTAACACCCTTTTCCCTCCTTCACAAGTAGATACCTGACGCTCTGTTCAAGCAGTTCAGGGCTTGAATGCCCCATGGCAACTACTTAATAAAGACTCTGTGCTTTCTTTTGAGGAGGGGACATGGGCAACCACCTCCTCTCCTGTTTGGAAGGAGTTCACATGGAAGGTGAGGGCCAGATTTTTCTTGGTCCCCTCTTTTGCCTCCCAGAGATCGCCTGACACTCCTACATCATGCTGGCGGGAATGTGGGGCCCAGGTGGTGAATCAGGTTCACATCTTCTTTAGCTGCCCGGTTATCCTTCAGTTTTGGTCTAACCTAACCCAGCAGATGTCATACATATTTAATTGACCCCGAAACCCTTACCCCTTCCAATTGCTTTTGGGCACCTTACCTGAGGGAATTCGGGAAGGTGACACCAGATACCTCTGGGCAATATGCCTGGGGGCTGCATATAAAGTAATTACAAGAAAGTGGCTCCAGATAACCCCCCCCACACACACAAACACACACATACACACACACACACACACACACACACTATTCATGAATGGGTTACAACAATAAAATACATACAACAGTTTGAACAAATAACCTTTTCTTTACAGAACAGAACAGAAATGTTTGTTCAGAGATAGTCTAGGTGGGAAATCCAAAATATATTAGATAGCAATGATTGACTTTAAAGAGCTCTGTCTGAGATATAAGTATTTGGAGCAATGTATAGTTTCCCATATATACAGCTGAAGGTGTATGACCTGCTTTCTTTGTGGCCCCCTGGGTCCTTTACCCTACACCTCCTTATTAACTTCACCCCCCATCTGATAACAATCTTTGTGATGATTTTTTAAATTCTATTATGAACTCTCAATGACACCCATATATAAAATGAGTGAACTACAGATACTCCTAATTGATTGGCCCTTGTTTGTAGTTTTAATTTAAGTTTCTTAACTCTTTTTTTAAGAATATTTGAAATGTTCATAAGATTTAGCTAACATGTATTAGTTTATGGATCAATTATATATTCTGTGCAGTACTAGACATGTCAAACGTTTTGTTTCTCTTATGCAGTTCAGTACTATGCTTTGACCAGCTGTACTGAGAATGTTATTATCTACTGCAATGTACAGTAATGCTTAAGTGCTATGCTTGTTATCTGCACTATGTTGGAATTTTTCAATAAACAGAGTATATAAAGAAAGAAAAGGAATTATAGCCTGTGGCATATTAGAAGAACTGAACTAAAGCATATTAATGCTATTAAAAGGACTTGAAATATTATTCTGCACAAGATTAGACATTTAGCTAAAGGAATTGTTAGAAATTAAGTGGTTCTATTTATGCATGGCTCCTTGTGACTACAAATCACTATAGAATTTGTTACTGTTTTTTATGAATGAACACATGTATTGATGGGATTGGTGGGCACCTTGGCAATGTTACTATATAGTAACTATATAAGAGCTGTCAATCCTAGCTGACTCTGCCCCTGATGAAGCCTGATAAGGTGAAGCACTGAGGTTTTAATACTCCTGTGGTGATTGGCAAAACTGTCTGCATCTTATTGTTGCTTTGAAAGTTTGTTATTTTGCATTTGTGCAAGTTTGATTAAAATACTGGCAGCACAATGTCTTGTGTGTGGTCTGTCTTTTGTTTAACACTTGAATGCAGCTGATCTTGTTTTGACCCCAACACAACCCATTCATGCCTTCAAATACATAGCTGGTAGCTGAAGAAATATCCATTGAGAAGGGGTATGGAGATGCAGTGGATACAGAGGAAGAAGTGGAACCCATTTCAACTGAGGATACTCTCTTGCTTGTTGAGAAGATAGGAAGAATCCACCCAGATTCTGAACAAGTGACAGTTCCACTGTATCATTCTTAGAGAGGTTATAAGCCCATCCTGTAACTGACTTATAAGTGTTCTGGTGCCTCCACCAACATGACACTACGTGTAGTTCATAAAATTATTTCTGTCACCCCCAGATCACTGACCCATATCACTCTTGTTAATGCCCCAGGGTGAAAAGGTATTACAAGTTGCCCATCAGTAACTGTTTAGGACAGTATGCATTTGTCTAGATCAGCAAGTCATTTGTCATTGATTGCCTATGCAAACTAGGAAACAATTGTCTACACAGTTGTTGAAATGTGTATATGTTGTTCGAACTCTGTGCTTAACCTTAATATAGACATCAAGTATTCAGCCAGTGGAGAGTGCAATCCCTCCCTCCTGCATTGCATGAGGGCTTACCTCTTGGCACCTGGGATCCACAGCCTCCTGCCACTATTGTTTCTGTTCCCTCCAGCCCCTGAGGACTTGGACTGGGTTGGGGAGCCATGGAGGAGAAAAGAGGGGCCCCTAGATGTTTTCAGTGCCTCCAGCACCCCTAGTGCCACAGCTCTTGCTACACTTCATAAAATGTTCAACTGCCACCAATGGAGGAGCACACTGATGCTCATGATGATTGGGGACACAAACGAATCATTGCCTCAGAATGACTGCACTGCAAAGTGGGATTCCACACACAACATAAGGGGGCACAGGAATGTTTAGAGGGAATGAACCTAAGCAAGATAAGACTTTGGGGCCAGTGCAGTTGAATTAAAACTCTGACAGCATCATAGCCACCTCTGAGCCTGTTACCCTGCCCGTGGGATCAGAGGACATCAGTACAACCAGTAAGGCTCTAGGCCTTGAGGAGAGTGCCACAACCAACTTAGGGCTGGTTCATTTCCCCTGGGGTGTGATACAGATGAGTCACACTGATGAGTTCTGTGTAGGATGAAACATGTGTCTGTGTCTTCTGTTTGCACCCTTTGCAGATTGCATGAATGCCCTTTGGCACCATGCATTCCTGCATAAAGTTAAACCAGTCTAAAATTTCATGGTGATTTGCACATGCATCCCATGATACTTTGCATTATTGGGGTATGTGTGATTTTGTATTTCTTTGAAACTTGGCTTTGTTGCCAATACCTTTTGGAGTAACCCTTGCCTCAGTGCTGTGGTTCTTTTAGCACAGAGAGCTCCTGCTACAGAGGAACATCCAACCAGGACTGCAGACAGAGATGGATGCCAGGCAGACTCAGGATAACCATGAGTAACAAACAGTGCCCCTGGGTCCTGCAACACCAAACCTGTATATTTCACTACCTGGCCCAAAGATAAATTTAAATTGTTAGATGAGGCCACATGGCCAAAATTGCAACTTGGGGGTCTGTTTACTGCTTGCTTTAAGTGCATCAATGCCAGCCAATTATATGCAATTGTGATGGGCTTACACTGATTCAACAACAGGGTGCCCTATCTTCACAGGGAGCCCCTAGGACAGGACTAGAAGTAATTTACTGGTACCAGTTGGGATTGTGGAAAGTACCAGTTTGTCAATGGAATGATCTACTGATTGGGGTAGGTTACATTGTTATGTTGGACTGTGCCTCATAGCATATCAGAAGACCAACCAAACCCCACGTGTGACAACTGCTAAATAATTGCCTACATTATCCATTTCCTTCCCTATGATGATGTTCCTGATACTACAGTAAGCCTCCTTGTTATTTGTTTGCAGTCTGTTGTTACATGCATATTACAGTGCTAATGATTATATTGTAAACTATTACTGCATTGTGCAGGAGCTGGGAGGGATGTGACAGTGGGACCACAATGGATTGATAATGTTGCCAGAGGGTAGTGTGTAAGTAATAAGCCATGATAAGGTGTGCATTATAAGATTCTAATTGGTTTCTATTTTTTCCCATAAGAAAACCGGTTGTAATTTTGTCATAACTGGCTGGTTATAATGACAAACATGTGCCAGCTTTCTCTATGGAGGACTGTGAGCCTCTCTTACCTCAGAAACAAATGCTTGTGACCCACAAGTATGGTCTCTCTTATTGGGGATGGAGGACTTTTTAAAGCTGAAATATGTATTCTTGGTATATACTCCAATGTCAGGGTTAAAGAACATAAATTTTATATGGCCTTAATATCCATTGTTGTCAAGAGGCTTGTGCTCAAGCACTGGATGGACCAACTGGTTATATCATATAATGAATGGCTGAAGGAACTCTCAACAAGTTTTAGAACCAAACATTTAATTGCTAGCTCGCACAACAGGCTGGTGTCCTTTGAGAAAAAGTGGGGTAAACTTTATGCTTTATATTTATATTAATTTTGCAAGTTGACTTTAACTCTCCTCAGTGTTATTTTCAATAGACTGTCTAATACTTCTTTTATTTGAAGGCACACTCCAAGGGAGAATTAAGGGTTGTGTATTGTATTTTGTGTGTACCAATTGTAATACATGAAATTTATATCTCATGTTGTTAATACTTTCATAAAACCAATAAAAATTTTACATTTCAAGTACGGTCTCTCTCATCTTCAGTACCACCATTTGAGGACGTTCACAGAGAAAAAATAAGAATAAAAACACTTCAAAACTTTTAACAGTGTAATAAAATCTTTCAAAAATGAAACAAGCATAGTTGCAAGTAGCAGTAAAATGTTTAGAAATTGTTTTTCTTTCTATAACAGAAGTTTCCAAACTGACACAGTTCATTCAGAAATGTAAGTTTGAAAATTAAGCTTGTAAATCTGAAAGAAAAAGTCTGCAAATATTATACTTTAATCCTGCTTAATTAAATTGTTCTGCATTATCATTCCCAGTGTTCTGAGATATTGTTTATTGTTGGCTGTAGTATAATTCCATCGATGAAACACGTGGAGTACTTGTCTTTCAAAACTGCTCACATTATAAAAATTGACATGGCAGTGGTGAAAAAATGGAAACCAGATGTACAAAAATAAAGGGTGAGTAAGTGGTCAAAAGCCACATTTTGCACACATCCTCAGAGTGGGATGTCTTAATAAACCCCTCAAACTTTGCTCTCGGAGTTTATGCAGCATCCCACACTTCAGGGGTGTGTAAAATCCCCATTATAGCCACCTACCCATCCATCATTCTCTATTTAATGCATGACCCAGGAGTGTAGTAAGGCATGAGGTCATAGGCTGAGTGTCCTTACACCCTTTGGAAGTGCATTAAAATCCTATAATGCACACCCTGGATGAGGTTTACACTTATCAAATGGCTCTAAGTAGGTTTTTAAGGGAAATAAAATGAGATTCAGCATCTATGCATTTATAAAGAATTAATGCACGGTCAGGTGACATCTCTCGGCCAATGAAATTTCTAGATTTTTTCTTGCCATTTTATAATAGTTTACAACCTAGCCCACATAATGAGTTCATTTAAGTACCTTGTCTGAGAAGCCTGTGGTTACTCACTATCTTTTGTATTTTACCACAGAAGCGTATCTTATTGCACTTTTTAGTGCGACTGTGTGTTCTATTCAGACTTGGAGCCCTGCTTCCTGTCGCTAGGAACCAGGAAGAGTGAGTGTAGTTCTTTTGCACATCAGTGCAAACTACAACTCAGGGGGCAGTTCTTATTTTATTCTTTGGCACCACTGCAGCTATGTACATTGAGCCAGGATCTCGCATGAGAGACCTTCACTCGATTTCAGTGCAATATTTTACATTTTGGACATATTTGTACCATGCTTAGCGGGTGATGACCTTTAGCAGTACTTCTGGGGTATCACTCACTGTTTAGCTCAGTTCTGCTGTGAGCAGGGCAAGCGCACAACTATGCATGTGAAGACGTGCGCAAAGACACGTGCATCTTTGTGCGTGTCTCGTGTGACAAGAGGGGAACAAGGACCAGGTATACCAGCTTGTGTAATCCTACAGTGATTGTATGGTAGGCAGGAGATTGCTCCTTTCCTTGTTATCATTGGTGTTTAAATCCCTCTAAACTTTATTAGCTAAGAAGGGTATTGGTTGTTTACTATACCTCAAACAATAAATAGGGACACTTTAATTGGTTTAGTCTGGCAGGTACTCTACTGATTAAAATCTTACCATGCTCTGTTAAGCTCCCACGTGGCCTTACAACTGTCATTCAATAGTGTATCCTGAAACCGATATGAGTATTACACATATTTCTATGTCTAGCAATATGCAGAATGTCATAACCACTCTTACGGGTGAGATGGGGCATAAAACCACGGAGTGCAATATGTACATTTTATCTACTAGTATGGAGCCTAATAATTTATACACATCTTACATGACTCCAGAATGCTGAAATGAGCCAAAAAAATTGCACTATTTAGCAGCAGACTAAGGGATTTAGAACATAGCCAACTTAGTATGGCTGCCAGACTAGATTGCAGGGACCTGTTTTCCACAACATCTCAGTCTCATACTCCCGGAGCTATAGGCACAGTAATTACATCTGGCCTAGTGGTTATGCCTCAAAATTAGCCCAGTAGTCTTTTAAATTATGGACCAATGCCTAATTTAAACAATACTCCCAGATCCTCTCTAGTTAAAAATTGTGCTAATAAAAAATGTGGCAGAGAGGATGAAGCATCTGGAGATAAAAACTCAGCTGAAACATGGTATACAGTACAAATTAATAGGGCAGCCAAAAAGGGGCATAAGGCAATACATTTTGAGATGCCCCTATACAACAGTTTTGACCTTTTGGTATCCTTTTGTAGTGATGAGGCTAGTCACTGTTCAATCACCTCTGTCCCAATTTCCTTCTCTCGAGAACTACTAGTCACCTAATTTAATTACTAACTCCAATCATTCTCAGATTTGTAATAACTTGGTCAATGACCATGCCTCAGGATCATCTTTCAATACTTTATCACCTACTTTGAATACAAACCAACACAGGATCTTGCCTATTACCCCCACCACATGACAAGTAGTGGTTTTGGGGATTGCATGATTAAACATCTGGATAAAGCAATATGTGATCCTGGTAAAGCCACTAGGACCTGTTCATGCTTTAGCGGCACCAATATTTCTGATATCACTTATATGGCAACTGATATTCTAAACAATTGTGGCAATAACCCTCTAGTTATAGTTCACATTGGAGCAAACAACATAATAAAATGACTCCATACTTAATATTCAACAGGACCTGGTGGCTGTCTGTAGCAAACTAATTGATATAGAGTGTTACATTTGCTTCTTGGAGACACTTCCACATTCCTAAATTTTCTGCATATCTCAATCAAAAATAAAATTAATCAACAATTGGTTACGTATTGGGTCTTAGACTAAGGCCAGGCATGTATCACTCATTGGGAAGATTTTGATGAAAGATTTGATCTTTTTTTCAAAGACGGACTGCACCTTAGCAGATGAGGCAATTCACTGCTTGGCAAAAGCTGTGTAGATTTCATCAACCAACATTTGAACTAATTAATGAGGGGGAGGTTGGTTTACCACTCTCTTAAGGTCCCCATAGTAAATCCTCCTTTATACTAGTAACAATCTAAAATTTTTCTCATTTAATGCTAGATGTCTTAACAGTAAATTGGATGAACTAAAACTTAGGCATGCATATGACAATCTTGATATAATTTCTGTGTCAGAAACATGGGATGATAGCAAATCATCCTAGAATGCATATTATCAGGTTATAATGTATATAAACTAAATAGGAAAGATAGAAAAGGTGGAGAGTGTTGCTTTGATTATTAAAATATAATAATATCCATTAACATCTTGAACAAAATTAAAACTCATGGTCTGACAACTTGAAACCATCTAGGTAAAGATTTCTTTGACCAAAACTGACATATTGATTCTTAGGTCTGCTATTTCCCACCTAATTCCACAATTGAAATCTTTAAAGCAATTTTATCTGAAATCAAACAAGCTTGTGAATTTGGTGACTTAATAGTCACAGGGGATTTTAACTGTGGCGATAATTGCTGGAATACTCTAACCGCCCCCTCAAGTAAGGGAAGGAAACTCCTATCAGTTTGCTCTGTATTCCACTCAAAACAACATTTTACATCCCCTACCAGAGGTGACAGGATACTAGACTTAGGGCCAGATATTCAAAGGTTTGCCCCGGGGCTGAATTAGCACTGACCGGCGGGTAAAATTTGCCCGGAGCAAAACCATAGCTATATTCAAAGAGAAATAGCCTGGTGCAAAACCAGCTGAATATAGCAAGCTAAGGAAGCCGGGCAAATAGGCCGAGGAGTGCAGGGCAAAAATTGTCTGAGATTAAGACAGCACTGAAAATAGCAATCAAACAGAGGCAGTGCAAACACCCACAGAAACAAAGTGTTAAGAGGTGTAAGCAGCGAACACAGGAAAGCAAATCAGCCCTTTTAGACATAACTGCAGTACTAGTGAAAGGCATGGAATAACCTGGACCCACAAGTGAAACCAGAATACCACAGAACACTGTCAAATCCCGACTCCCCCCCAAAAAGACACAGTACACAGGAATATCAAGCATAACATAGTATAATTAAAAATAGAGAACAGGTAAGGCACAAAGGCAACAAGAACAAATAAACAGTGAAACAAAGCAAAACACAGCAGAATACAGTATGCAAAAGTGGGTACAAGAAAAACACAATGAAAGGGAAAGGGCAGGCCCAACAAAGGTACTGAAAACAATGGAAATTAGTAACAGTAGAAAAAGGCTATCGCGGAAAAATATGTACAGTGCAATGAGAAGAGGGATGTGGACATAGGAAGGAATGGAGGGAAACAGGATGGCAGACATAGGGCTAGGGACAGTGGTCCTGGGACAGGAAACAGGATAACAATAGGAGGTAGGACTTAGGGGCGGGCAGGTGCTGGCAGACGGTCATCTAGGATGGCTGCCACCCATCTAATTTCTGCTATTAAAACAGCTTGCTGTTCAACTAGTGTTTGTTGTTGGTGCACCTCCCTCCTCAGCAGGTCATCCAGCTCTCATCCTCCTCTGGACGAGTGGCCACAGTGACGCCAACGCCGACCTACAGGAGACAGAGGGACCATATCAGGAACATGATGATGATGACACAAAGGCACCATGTACCACCACATGGTGGACAGCATCCCTAACAACCATATTCATGTGCCAGTACAGAACAAACCTCAGCACACTAACTATGTGCCTGCAGAGACAAGGCAGTATGTAACAGGCAGCATACAACACCCAATGTACATGGATATGCATAGATGGATGCTGAGAAGCCTAACACAGTGGAATCCAGCCAGCACAGCTGTGTACGAACTGTAACAATGCAAACAGACATGCACCCCTGAGAATCGACGAATGACAAGTGGACACCAGACGACATGCACATGGGATGACACATGGTGGGACATGCACCCACAGTCACACAGCTATGATACACAACACAGATTACACCCCTGGAGAAGGTGCCACTGCCCCACTCAGGTGTGTAAACAGACATGCCGTCCATACCCCCAACAAGCCCACCTCACTGGTGCCCCCCACAACAGTGAGACCCAGCCAAAATGCCACCCAATGCTATAACAGCAGCAGTACAAATGATGTCAGGAAGCCCTGAACAGGTGGGTGACTGACATAAGTAATGGAACAGTGGCAAGTGACACAGATAGAGACTCAACATGGACCACAGAGCAACCGCACACCACATAGGACAATGACACTGGCAACAGTACAGTAGGGACTGCAGGACAGGAACCAAGCAGTACATAGACAGGAAAGTGCCAATGCCCACCCACACCCATGGCCACAACAGAGGATGATGAGCCCACAATGGTGAAGAGCATGGCACGAGGGCTGTACCACCACCCAAAGTGGTAGCACCTTGAAGGTGCACATGCAAGAGACACACACATAGTGAAACAGGGACACAGACCATGGTCCACAGTGGCAGGGCAGTGGTAGGCCAATGATATACAAGGACAGTGTCACCCAGTGGCCAAGGCATAGCAGGGCACACACCCACACTTGTGGGGCAGCTTCTGCCATAGGGTCTGACACCCAGCACACCATGCTACAGAACAACCCCTGCAGCACACCTGCATAACCTATACACAAATATCATACCGCAGGGACTGAGGACAGCACCCTGTGAGGACAATGGCTCCCACAACAGACTGGAGCCAGCAAGCAGAGGAGTAGCCAGGGTGGTCACAGCTGCACCGACCGGACACACTGTATCTCACTTGCCATCGTTAGGGTGAGCTACCCACCCTGGAGTGTAGCCAGATACCTACAAACGTACATCAGGACTGTGTATGCCACCAGTGAACAAATACAACTAACAAACACATGACCAATGGGCGCTGCCCTGCATAGAGGTAAACACAAAAGCAATACATAGCACCCCAAACACTCACAGACCAGCCCACAACCTGTACAGTTGTATTTGTCCATGAGGAGACAAAGACAGCCATAGTGACCAGTACCTAAGCGTGAGCCCCAATGAATGAAATCACAGAAAGGTACAACAGTGTCTTTGTTGAGCATCATGGAAAAGGAAGCAGGTCAGAAACCTAGTTGCTACCCCCAGAAATAAAATAGCACCATACAACAGGCACACATGGCATGCACAGCCACACAGGCCTGTGTGGCACCATGGAAACAGGCCCCCCCAGCAACCCCTGTGCATATGCGCCATGGAGGTCGAACAAGGGCACACAATAACAATGTCCACACTACATATTGGCAATACACTGGTTGGGAGATACAGGCACCACATCACACTGGCTACTGCAGCCATAATGTGAAGAATAGCCTGACGAGCACTAACAACATGTCCTGCAGAATGCAACACTACCACGCATGGTACTGTGAGTGAGACATGCCATGAAGTGCAGAACAGTGTTGCCATGGCAGACAGGACAACAGCAGCAGCAGAAACAGCTAACAACAGGCTGACCCCAGTAATCCCCACCTCCAGGCATGATGATTGGCCTGCTGACCATGCACAAACCTGCTGCATCCTGCCACAATGGTGGACATAAGGAGCATGTTGCACATGACAGTACAAGGCAGATAGCAAGTGCATATAGCAGTAATGGCAACAACCATCAGGCCATGAGCCAGTCATATCACAGGCTTAGCAGCAGAAGGCAAGGCACTGAGCCCGAAGACAACAACACAAATGCAGCCAGCATGCAGCCCCACTGATGTAACGGTCATGGGTGCACTGCATGGTACTGGTGTCAAGCATCCAATCCCCCCAACACAAAGTTAAGTGTGAACACACTGCCTCAGGTGGATCTGTACATATTGTAGACAATAGCAAAGGGGTCCCTCTAAGTGAGCACCCTGGAATCCAAATGCAACACAGCTAAATCACATCAGGCCTGGATTAGCCAGCCAACTGTGCCACGACACCAGACACAGCACTCCAATGCCTGCAGTGGCAACTCAGACACATAGTAGAAAAGCACAATGGTACACAGTACTCACGCAACACACTCCCGGTCCCATCACTGCTTTCTGCTGCAAGCTGTGCCATTGGAGACACCCTGCACCTGTCTGTGGATGGCCTCTGGTTGGCCTGCGGCTTGCCCCTCGCATCTCCGGTGTGGTCTCTGTGCTCTGCAGTGGGAATATGGTACAGCAGCACTACTACAATGTCAGCCACCACGGTACGCTAAAGACCACCTTGGACCCTGGTGGCGTAGCACAACACCTGCATAACTGGCACACAGGCCCAGTGCACCACCAAAGCCATGCCAAGCATGACATGGGTCAGTGCAGACTGCACAGTGCATGGCCAACGTGTACAACAATGTCTATCACCATACACAATCTACCTTAGCTCCCCTCCATCACATATTACACAAGTCCTTCTGGATGGTACACCCTCACACCTACCAGTGGACATGGCAGAGGTCACAACCCGTAATGAGTGAACACAAGTATTGAATACACAAAACAGAGATGTGGACACACAGAAACAACTGATGGCATACAACATCCCAAAGGCTACAGATAGAATGACAATGATGACAGGAAGGCATATGGGATGTGACATGCCACAACATTACTGTGCACAACCCGGTACAGTACGTGTGAGTCTACAGCGAGCAGGGCACCAATGCCAGGACCTGTTGCCCCTAACCACTGGCCAGTGTCATGGCACAGACACAGTAGTGATGGTGGGTAGACCACACCCAGACACATACCCTCAACAGTACCACATTCTGGCGGCTCCTCAGTGTATGTCACAGAAGCACCTGTACCACATTGTGCAGGGACTGACCACATACGATGGACACAGAAAGCACAGAGCCATAGAAATCGTGCAAACCTACCCCTATGGTTAACGACCCAGGAACATAAGTGCAAACATGGTGACAGTGTTTGGGCAGCGTAAGTGTGCTATGAGTCAGTGATCACAGTTGTCCCACATGCCGCATAGTGAGAGCCAATATAGCACAAGTGGGTGTGATATGGTTGGGATGTTGGCCCAGACAACACACCCAACCACACACTGAATGTACAAGTAAACCAACTGCGCTGCCCTAACAACATGGCAACACATGGATATGACAGGGGCCAGGTATCATGTGTCACCACCACAATAGGTGGTGAGGGATGTGCCCCACAGTGCAGGACATTGCAGAACCTCCGGATGCTTTGTACCCCTAGCCACACAGTACCTGATTGGGCCCATGGCATAAGACAACATATGAGTAGTATTTAAAGTGTACTCTTGAACAGGTAGCGACTGATAAGCAGCGTGGGTTGAACCCTGTCAAAGTGACCCGAGTCACATATTATACCAAGGTGCACAACAGTAAATACAGTAGATTCTAGCTGGACCACATCAGCAAACTTAGTCCCCTCAATGGTATATTTATAGGGCATGACACACACACACACACACACACACACACACACACACATGCACACAAGCACACCACAACACACATCCTACCACCCATTACAGCACCGGTGAGTCATCACTTACCTGCACCGGCACAGTCCTCGAACCATCGTCACCATTGTTCCAGCAGTGAGCTGCCTGCCACAATATCCACATATCGGTGGCGGCACTTCTCGCCATCAGGGGGTATACCGTGATTGCTGTGGCGACAGGCAGTGACCCGACCTGGCTACGGGATGACACCCTCCCAGACGGTACAAATAGCGCCGATGGTGCCGTTCAGTTAACTGAACTAGGTTGGCCATCTCCACCTCATCCCAACACCTGTCATGGCCCCACTGCCACTGCCTCGTCTCCCAGACATGGCTAATATGAGAGAATATTGCTCCCTGGTAACGACTGGACACACCTGACCTCCCAAACAGTTAATCTAAGCCCGGCGCGAAACTGCCATAGCGCCCGCTAACCCGGTGTTCGCTAAAATGTATTTGCTAGTGATCAAAATTGTTGGCTTTGCAATGCACAGAAGGCAGGACTGATGTACATACTCTGGAACTATCCTCTGTTAGAAGAGATCTGGAAAGAGACTCATAAGGAGGGCCACTGGAAAATTGCAGAAAAGGTTACCCAAAATTGCAGAGTATTTTGCAAAAACTGCGTGAAATTGCAAGGGGTTCTACTATAGACCCTGAGTGCTTCACAAAAAATATTTTAATGTTTCCTGCAGCATACATTAGGCAGTATAAATTGCTAAATTAATACACTGATAACATAAATAAAAGTTTATGTTCCTAGAAAGAATACTAAACTGATAAGCTATTGTAAGCCTTGCCTATCTTCTAAAGTTTTAAAGCATCTGCCTCATACAATGCTAAATAGATTCTATAAAGTGAGCCACAGCAAATCAATATTAAATAAATCCAGAAGAAGTATTTTTTTGTTTCTGGCTGTAGAATAATGAAGCCTAATCAACAGTTGTTT
The DNA here is from genome assembly GCA_016271365.2 of Neoceratodus forsteri. Classification (NCBI taxonomy): domain Eukaryota; kingdom Metazoa; phylum Chordata; order Ceratodontiformes; family Ceratodontidae; genus Neoceratodus; species Neoceratodus forsteri. The sequence goes on from CM057449.1 coordinate 147,110,044, forward strand.
GCAGTGCTCTGCCAGCTGTTCACCCTCTTTGGTACAAGAAAAATAAGCAGAGTGGTGAATAATTGAGTTTAAGTAAAATGTTGTTAAAGTGTTTAATGGTCATAATTTGTGCTGTAGGTACTGTACAGTATTTTTGAAATCACATATTTAAACATTAAATCTGGAGGTTATTGGGGCTGGCAGTATAATCTAGAGGTTAGAGTAACAAACTATGAATGAGCTGATAACATCTAGCAGAGTTGGGTTTGATTCCTACAACCTCCACTTGCATAATGTGTGATTCTGAGTAAGTCACTTAACCTCCTCAGTTCTCCTGGGTTGTATCTGAAAAACAGGTACGTGTGCCTAGTTGGCCTTATGGGGTTACCAAATAATGTAAAAAAATACCAATACATTTGTACTGCATCATACAGTAGTCAGAGTACCCTGTAATTTACCTTTGTTTTACTCTAGCTGCATTGATTTTGTTTAAAGATAAATGTTCAGATACAGTTTGTGTTTTATATGCTTGTTTTTAGACTTCAGTCAGGTTTTTATTGTAGTCTTTGCAAGTGAGCATCTGGGGGTAGTTGCTAAGAGTGAGATCACTGTTAGCAACTAGCTTATTCAAGTTTAAAATCAGCAGGGCCATCCAAAAATCCTCAGCTGTTTGAATCAATACCAGTCTGAATGAAAGTATGCTCACAAGGAAAAACTTGCCCTGCCACTTACAAAAAGGCTTCATAGTTAGCACCCCATTTAAGTGAATGGGATAATTTGCACCCTTCCTCCCATCTTTTATTTGTATGGCAACAAAAAGTTTTCTGATAGATTGCTTCAACACAAAATAAATGTTAAGTGTTTAAGTGTACTTATGCCTGGCCAGTGGATTTAGAAACCAAACAAGACAAGGATTCAAAAGAAATCAGTGTCACATAAAACCTTTGCCTTACCTTGCACTGCAATGTTTCGGCCAAACCCAAGTTTGTATGCAAAATTGTCAGTATATTTGAGAGTATTTTATCAAAAATGTTAATACTTTTTACACAGTTCAATATAAAAACTCAAAAATTGTGGAATATGTTAGTTTTTGCGGAGAATGATGAAAATTGCGGATTCCACAAAAAAAATTGCTGGCGTGATTTTCCAGTGGCCCTGCTCATAAGGCCTGCTACAGAGTCTGTGGTCAGAACTTTCCTTTCTCTCTAATGTTATACTCATTAGGCAACCCTCTATGAGAACACATACTCAGTGCTAGTAAAAGTAGCTGGCTTAGCCTAGCCTCATTATGTCTCAAAAGGATTATTCTGAAAAACTAGAAAACTAAGCACACTCTCTCAATGGAAGAATGGTTTAATCAAATGAGTATATTAGCAAACAATGAAAATATATGTTATCTTGTTATGGATAGGCTAACAATGTTTCATAACATCTGGGACTCCTTTTTCAGTCTTTACCTGAACTAATTTATAAATATGCTGCAGTATACAAAAGTAAGGATAACAGGAATTTTACTAAATTAAATTGTTTATTTAACTTCATTACATGGGATTATGATTTATCTTTGAAATAATAGCAGTAATTGATATGCTGCTATAATTATTGATCTTAAATGTCTCAGTAACTTGCAGTTGTTTTGTTTAAAAGTGATATCATTCAAATGTATATGGCCAATGGCTAATGTTTGATATATGATGCTTAATGTACTTTCTTTCTGAAATCAAATAAAAATGTATGATGGAAAAAGGTACACTGCCTCATACAAACAGGGTGGCAACTAGCACAGACCCTCCTCTCACCACCTCAACCAGTGTTTGCCTAAGTGAAAGGGAGCACACGCTTATCGTAATCAGCTGATTACTATGAGTGCACATTTTCATTCATTCAGACAGCAGACAGCCGATGTGGAGAGAGGATGGTCTGTTCTGGTACTTCTCCTTTCTGCACTGGACAGTATCCTTTACTGTGGGGCCGGGGGGTGTTGGTAGTTGGTGGACTGAGTGCTGAATAATTGAGTGGGAGGGAACCTCTAAAATTTAGCCAGGGTTGGGGAGTTTGGGATTTGGTGTGAATGGGTGGAGGGAAGTTTATTTGGATGATTTGACCAAGGCTTGGGGGCTGCTCAGTGGGTGGGGGTGAAGGGTAGTCTTTTATTGAAGCAGGGTAGGGCTGGGTGGAGGTGGTCAGTATAGGAGATTCAGGAAGGTGGGGAAGGAAACTATTTTTAAAGACCTTTGCACTGTGAATTGCTGCTGAAGTGCCAACTTACATTAGGTAGGTGTAGGGCAAAGTTTGCAATTTACCAACAATTCACTTGGCAAAGTAAAATTTACAGTTCTGCTGTAAATAAATAAATGTTAACTAACTCCTAGGAAACTTTTCAGCAATATTATATTTAAGGAAAGGGAAAGGAGAAATTGTTTAACCAAGAAAAGCACACTGAGCCCAACCTTATATTTAGACAAAATATAGGTTATAATTCAAGTCTTTTCAGTATCATTCCTCCGCTGGTCTTTTATATGAAACTATTTGAATGGAAATGAGGTCCGTGAACCTTAAGAGTCTTATAGTCCTGTTGTTCCTTTCCACTTTGAGTTATATTCTCTCTTTGGATATCCCCTCTTCTGTCCAGGAAATGACTGTGATATTACAAGTATGGAATTGTGACTTAAGGTGGGGACTAAACAGTCAGAACAGATGAACTGTAGGAGACAAATCTCCTGTTTACATGCAAATATCCTTAATCAGAAAGAACAAGGGAAGGAAATACAGACACATCTACTGTAAACTGAGCTGTCAAATGTTTACATTTTAAATGTTTTCCCAGAAGTATTTGTTGATCTTTAAGGATGTGCCCTGGTGTTTCTGCAGCTCATGTCAAATTTCAGATTTTGCCAGTCCTAAAGAACACTGATGCATTCCTCTGTGACATCTAGGCTGGGTTATTCGACTCTTCGGTTCCTCAGGTTATGTGGGTTTGTCGCTTCACAGCTGGTGCAAAATATCACAGCTCAGTTGATTACTGAGTGTCCTGCTCTGAGCATCTCTTCAGTTTTTGCGTCGCTGCACTGGCTACCTATGAGGTGTCGTGTCTCCTGTAAGACAAGTTTGTTGACATACAAAGTCTGACATGATTTGGGCCCTGGCTGCATGAACAAGCTCCTCTGTCCTTATACTCCTGAATACCTTCTCCATTCCTCTGTGGTGGGCTTCCTGAGGGTCTCCAGATTTTGGCTAAACCTTTCTAAGGACTGGGCATTTGCCATGGCAGTGCCCCATTTTCAGATCTGCTACCACATAAACCTAGAGAAGCGCCCTCTGTTGAGGCAATCAATTGGGGGCTGAAGCACCATCTATTTTCTATGGCCTTTTCCAGCTATAATCAGAAATACTGTGCCAACAGGTACTATTGTAATGTTACATATCAAATAGTTATCTGCTGCTATTTATTCTGTATCATTGTTGTGAGGCACTTAGAGTCTGTGAGATTGAGCTTCTTTTTTTCTTTTAAAAATGTTATTGGTTTTGAAGCTACAAGGACAAATATCAATAACAGTAGAATATTTAAAACAGTAAAGACTACTTATTGCAAATACATAACTGATTCCTTAGGCCCCAGAAGAGATATATCAATACATAAATAGGGGGAAAAGGGAAATTGTCTAACCAGGAAAGGCACACTAAGCTGAAGCTTGTTTCCAGGTGCAACCTGGGAGCACAAGGAAGTTAAGTGGCTTGCTCAGGGTTACACAGTATGCAAGTGGGGGCTGTGGGATTCAAACCCAGGTCACCAGACTTGCAGCTCAGAGCCCTAAACCTCTACGCTATACTGCCTCCAAGTTAACTAGAGGGGTGGATTGATCACAGAGATAGGTTCACTAAATTTTAATTTTTACATTTAATAGAGTAAACAATCAGCAGGCTAAAAACCTCTAAGCGTATGATAAAATATCATAACTAAAATGAGGTTTCCTGTTATAGTCAGGGTAATATGGGAAGACAAGTATCTCACGTGATGTCTAAATCATTTAGAAAAGGGGCTCAAGTTTTTCCAAACAGTTCTCTCTTTTCAATAATTTGGAGGGCTAATCTTTCACTATTAATCATCTCCCTCAATGTATTGCTCCACTCTCTAAATCCAAGAGGGGAAGGAGATTTCCAGTGGGAAAGAAAAGGCATTTTAAGAGTTAATGCTGCTGACCATATACTGGAATTTTGATGCTTGCTCATCTGCCCTGATTCTTCATTTACCCTCAAAAGGGGATTTTAGTCCCAAGTGCCGATTCACAGACTTTATGAACCTTATCCCAGATCTCTTTAATGCAGGGGCAGGACTATAGCATGTGAAGGAGGTCTGCATCTTCCTGTTGACATCACCAGCACCTCCCAGCTGTCTGGAAACCCATAGACACCAGTCTTTTGGGAGAATAGCAGTAATAACATAATATTTTTATATTGAATTGTCCTGCCTTGGACTTCCTTACTACTACTGTATGCATTTGCTCATACTGAGGCCCACTCCAAATCCAATATAGTTTCCTTCATTTCTCCCTTCCACTTTGATTTGGCTGAGGCCATCAGAAGGAAAGGGTCTTGCATGTTCATTAGAAGTTTATAAGTTAGACTCACCCTTTTCCTGAGTTTTAGTACTCTAATCATTGGGTTCCATTCATTCTCCTCATTTAATTGTAAGTTTGTGCCTAGAGCAGAGTCTTGAAGTGCTTTACTTAATTGCAGGTACAGTAGTTTACAAAATGGAATTTATATGCTTATAACTAGATCTAAGGAGTTCAAAGGAAAGCAATTCTCCTATGCTCATAGCAAATCTTGCACGTTTTTGATGCCCAACTTACTCCATCCAAAGTCTACTAGAGGAATATTATACAGTAAGTTACCATTATTCCAAATTGCTGTCGAGTAGGTAGTTTTCCAAGTTGCAGTAAATGTTGAGCCCTTTTAATTATCAAAATGGATGTAGTATTACACAAATTGTCAGCAAGATCAAGGGTAGTTGTACACAAAGATAATCTGACAGTTTAAAAGGAAACATTAATTGACTTCCACCCTAAACCATAGGGGTAATTTCTTCTGTTCCAGTTTCCAAATAATGGCTACCTTGTTTGAGTCTAAAGTCAACATATTTCTCCCAGTTTGGCAGGCCAAACCCCCCTTCTCATCAATGAGCTCTTAGTTTTGCCGCTGAAATTCTGGGAGGTGAGGAGCTCCTACAAGAAGTGTCTAGTTATTTTATTAAACATATCAAAAACAGCTTTCCCTACTCCGAGTGTGAGAGTTTGGTAAAGATAAAATATCTTAGGAGCCATTATTATTTTTAAAGAATTTATTTTGCCTCAAATAGATAAATTAAGACCCTGCCACCTTTGCAGATTTGCCTCAGTTTCTTTTATTACTGGCATCAAATTTAAATTCCCTAGTTTGTGAATATCTTTAGCGACTTTAATACCTAGGTGCGTCAGGCATTCTGAACATTTAAGCTCAGACTGTACTACACCCAAACAGTTTCTTGGTCTCAGATAGCAGTTTACAGAAAAAATGTGAGTCTTGTCCCAATTCAGATCGAGTCCAGAGAAAGAAGAAAAGTCGTCAAAGATTTTACCTAGATGTACCTCTGAATCCTTGGATCAGAAAATGTGGCCATTAAGTCATCAGCATATACAAAGACCTTATTAATAATCTTGCCTATTCAAATTCCCTTAACTTCTTGCACTCTGATTTTCCTGATTAGGAGCTCAATAGCTAGCATAAAGAGAGAGGGGGAAAGGGGGCAACCTTGTCAAGAACCTTTATTTAGAGAAAATGGATTTGAAATAAATCCATTAGACATAACCCTGGGGTAGGCTTTTTGTATAAAATGTTAAACTATGCAATAAGAGTGACTCCCAGTTGGAATTTGTTTAGAGCTTGCAAAGATAATTCCATTATAGGGAATGAAAAGCTTTGCAAGAGTCAAAAGCTAACACAGTGACCAGATTCTGCAGCTTGTTTGCCTTCCAAATTATGTTTAGAAGTCTGCACATGTTATCAGCACCACTTCTGCCAGCACAAAACCAACTTGCTCCTCCCCCATTAACTTAGTCAGATAAGATTTAAGCCTAGTGACTAGCAACTGGGCAAGAATTTTTATAATCCACATTAAGCAGGAACCTGGGACTGTAATTCACATTGTAAGGGGTCCTTCCCATGTTTCAAAATCAGGGTTATATAAGCTTGGTACATAGTATCTGGCAAATATCCTGAATTAAGGGAGCTAGATAGAACTTTAAAAAGAATCCTTGACTTTTGAGCTTAAGACCTTATAAAATTCTCCTGGGAGTCCATCTGGGCCTGGTGTTTTATTGAAGTGGAGACCCTTAATCAAATTCTTCTCATGAAATAGGGGGGTTCAAAGCAGTTTTATCTAACTCATTGAGTTCTGGAAAGCTTACCAAGTCCAGGAAAGTCTGTGGATCTAATGAAGCTTACTTATTTGAGTTTGAGTATAGTGTCTTGAAAAAGGTCTCAAATTCTAAGTTGATCTTTTTGTTGGAAAATTCCATGGCGCCCAGACCATTTGAAATACCAGCTACCAAGTTTTGGCCAGTCTTCTTTTTAAGTCTGTGCACTAGTAGTTTCCCCACTTTCTCCCCAGCCTCCCAGAAAGTCTGCCTAGTTCTATATAATGAATATTCAGAAGTAGCAGAGTAGATTTTATTTATTTTGTATTTGAGCTTATAGTAATATTAAGTAGATTTCCTTTCTTATCATGTCCAGAAGCAAATGGTTTGATACCTTTCATTAGAGCATGTATGTGGGGAATGTGGCATGGGGCAATTTTTATGGATGTTGGGGTGTTTTTGTGGGTATAGTGGTGTGGCTATTGTGGTGATATTGAGATAGGTTTTATTCAGCAGATGACATTATGGTGTTACAGTGGCTAGGGCTCTTAGTTCTCATATATAGTGAACATTTACTTCCTTCTACTAGTTGTCAGTGGTTGGATTACATACTGTCACATTTTTAAATTCTGTACATATTAAGATGCATATCCTATTTACTTGGAGGTTAATGAAAGGTTTAATTCCTTTGGGTAAATATTGGAAAGACTGGTGTGAATAATGATGTATTAGGACTCTTGTACATATATCTCATTCCTACTAGATATCTTTCCTAGGGAAGGGCCGGGGGCTGAGGGATTTTATTCCTGTGAGTTTTTATTCAGATTGCTTAGACTGATTCTGCACATGTTTGTTATACACTGACGCTGTATTGAAATCTGTACATATCAAGCTCATGGTCTCAATTTCTTGGGATCCTTGACAAGCAGTTTTTTTTTTGGCACTTGTACTTACAATTGATATTATCACATATTAAATCCTTAAAATTTATGGACTGTATTATCTGGTTGAGTGTATAGTTGGGAAAATGTCTCAAGCTAAATTCTGTACTGCATTTTGTGTGAAACATTTGCTCACTTTGAGTAAAATTAACTTTAAGCCTTCTGTATGCCATATATATATATATATATATATATATATATATATATATATATATATATATATATACAGTATATATATATATATATATCTATATATATTTATATATATATGTATATATATATAAAATTTCAGTTTATTTTAATTTTGGGGCTTATTTTTAAGTTGCAGTTAGGCCTCATTTTAGCATGTATTTCCTTTCCTGTCTTTCCCAGGACTTCTCCGCCCGCTCGGGTGCATCTCGGACCCTTCTCGGCCCCTGGGACAGCCCAAGTCAACACTCCATGGTGATCCTGCATGCAGGAGACCACCTGCCTTTCTTAATTTAAACCAAGGTACTGAATCTCACTGGAAGTTCAAGTTTTGTGGGAGCACTTACCTTACCGCCAGTCCGGCTGTTTGTTGCCACACACAAACCAAGCCAAAACCTCGCCGGCACTTTGTGCCAACTACCCACCCATCCCCCTTCCACCCACCCTATCTGGGCATTTACTTATATAGCCCTGTTTTGTCCGTTTCTTCAGATGACTAACAGGCCATTTGCCATTTGCTCCTTATAAACGCCTACCACTAGGAGTGTCTGCTTATCACTGGTGCTCACTGAATATTCATAGTTAACTGTCTGTATCTGCTTTATGGCTACTTGACTCCTCTCTCACGTTGGCTATTTTGTTGACATTGTATATCATGGCTCAGAAAATTCTGTTCTTTCTCATGACCAGCCTGCTGCTCTTTTCACTTGCAAGGCTCTTCTTGGTTCCGTGCTCCTATAGTAGTTCTTAGCAGCACAACCCAAATGGAAATTTCCACTTTTCAAATGTGCTGGTCAGGTCTATTGTCTGTTTTGATCTCACTCCACAAGTAATCCCAAGGTTCCTCAATTATCTTGTGACTGCCTACTTATATTATAGATTTCACTCTAAAATCACACTTGTTATTCCTTTTATTCATTGTAAGCTTTGGTATCTTATGCTGCTTGCTATGCTGTTGGCAGGTGATGTGGAATTGAACCCTGGTCCTTCACATCATCAGCCCTGCAATGATGTCTCCTGGGCTACTACTTCAGGGCTTCGCATAGCCCATCTAAACATTAGGAGCCTAATGTATAATTTCACAGATCTGGAGGCTTGGGTCTTCACCTATAATCCAGACATATTGTGCCTATCTGAGATGTGGCTTAAGCCTTCTACCCCTGATTCAGTCTGCTTGTTAAGAAACTATAGTCTTATCAGGAATGACAGGATAGCTCCCAAGAAGGGCGGGGGAGTAGCACTGTTTTACAAAGCACATCTCAATATCTTGCTAAATCATATCCTGCAAACCTCCATGTGTGAATCCTTCATGCACTTCTCCACTTATAAAATAATACAAAGTCCTCTTTTCTGTAACTCTTCTTTGACCAAGTCAAGCTCTTTTCTTTTCCCACAACATCAGAAGAAAAGTCTTGAAAAAAAAATCCTTCCTCCATTCCATATAAGCTGTCTCCTTTCTCTGGCCACCCTCATCACCTCTTCTTTCACTGAGAACCTCAAAAGTTTGCTGTTATGGCCCTTGGTTTCCCCTTGCTGAGGTCTGGGAGCTAGTGATTGGTGGGCTATTTCACTCTAAAGCCCAAGGCCACTGATAATTAAGGAGCTCCGATAGAAATTGTTGTAAAATGTGATGGTATTGTTGTCTTCCACGCCCCAGGTAACCCCCACACGCCGAATATTGTTCCTGCAGCCCCTGTTCTCAATATCATCCAGTTTATTTAAAATGTAGTGACTTTGTTCCATATGAGAGCCATTTTTTGTCCTTTAAGGTTTTAATATTTGCTGTCTCTTTATGAAGGGATTCTATGGCAGATTTTAAATCAGCTATGTCTAGCTGTATGCTGGAAAACATTTCTTTAATTTGCACACAAGACTGGATTTGAGGCAGCTGAAGCTGAAGTAGAATTTGTCAGCTGGTTCTTGGCTCCATTGATCTGTTTCATGAAGACTGGTGCCATTCTTCAGAATATAGCTGCAATGTTTGCAGTCAGAAAAAAATGAATTGAAGAGTTGCTTGGCATTTAAAAGTAGATACTTTGATGGAGGACCACTCAAACTAATGAATGAAATAAAAATGGGCTCAAACGTGTAAGCTGGTGACTATTTTAAAATATCATTAAAAGTAAGTGAGGCAGCAGACTTGGGCAGACATGCTCGTTAGTGCTCGGCATGCGCTCCGAGATTGGGCTTCTAAGAAATAAAAAAATAGTTCTGTTATCAATACTACAGTACATGATTGTCATCTAAACTTTTAAAATCCACAAAATAATCCTTTGGTTTCCATGCTTATTTTTGAATTATATGTCGAGAATATATTTTTTGATGGACAAAATCATTAAGGGGTCAGATTATTGTTATTCATAACAATGTAAGTGTTTAAGTGTCCACATAAGTACAAATGAAAATATAAACCATGGACCCAGCATTTGGCAAGATGTTTGCTTATTTTTTCAACTTAAAAATAAAGTGTAAATTATTGATACTATGGGTCAGGTTTTCAAAGCGTGGCACGGGGTTTGTGCCAAGCACTGCAGCATGACACTTAGGCTCTGGCAATGTGCCAAACCCCTTTGCAACAGCTGCACCCTATTTTAGTATATTAGGTGCAGTTATGACTCTTTTCCTACTTTTTGCCAGCCTGCACCAAATGTTTGGTGCAGGTCCCATGAACAGGGTACCTGGAATTGACACAAGTCAGACCAGCAAAAAGCTGATCTAATGTGTGGCAATCAGTATGTGGACTAGAAAGTCCTGATTGCTGGCTGGGTGAATGCTGCAAGCTTCATGTACTGTACCATTTGTACAGTGCACCCACTGGCTTGCGGCATTCACAAGTGTTCGAAAATCCAGCCCTATGTCACTCTTCTTCAACTAACACTTCTAAACAAAAGGGAATTTTTGAATGTTTTTATGCATAAAACCATATAAACCCCATGCCATCTTCATAAAAAACTTTTGGTTGATACAGAATAGGATTTCAAATGTAGTAAAAGAAAGGAGTTTACGGTTTGCTATGATGTTTCTGGATGTAGCTGCTTTCATAATGGCAGGTTCAGAACTACTCGACTCAGAGTAAATTAAACAATCCTAATAAAAAAACAGTTTGCCCAAAAGGCATTCAAACAGTTTAAACATCCACATATAATGACAGAGACTTTTAAGCAATCCAAGACAGGCAGATATACATAGGGCATCTTGAAAGATACCCATGGTTATAACTGTGAGAGTTTATTTTCTTCCTGTCATCCCATTTAGATCCTATACTAGACATGACATAACATAACATAATAACATAACATAACATAACATAACATAACATAACATAACATAACATAACATAACATAACATAACATAACATGAGTAATTCAGTAATCTAATAATAATTCAGTTCATACTGTATATAAATACATTTGTGCCAGTAAACAGCCTTAGAAATGTGTTTTGATGCATCAGAAAAAAATGTAAATCTGGAACATCAGGGGATGTCTTTAAGAGCTCAAAGAATAAGAGTGATGTAATGCATAACAGCCAATAGGAAAAGGGAACCATGTTCAGTGATTTCATTGTCTGAGGGCTGCAGTGAAGGATGAGATTAGGGCGGGGCACAGTTTGCAGATTTCACAGCTGCTTGCCCAGAATATTAGTGAAATACTGTACCACGATTTTCAGGAATTTCATGAAATACCACCTTCCACAGAAAGAATGATGCTGTACAGAATACAGGCATAACCATGGGATTAATCTAAATTGTGTTGAAGAATAGTCTGTGGTTTACATAAATTCCATTGCTTACATTAAACTTCTACTAACTGTGGAGGAAAAAACATTATTCATCCACCCACATCCATGGGAAATAATTCCATGGTTTACATTGAAACATGTAACATTTCAACATGTTCACATAGACTGCGGTTTTAAAAGATCCCACAGTTTTCATATTGGTGATATTAAACCGAATATTATAAACAAATTTGATAATTATAAAAGCAGAATTGGTATGTCCACTGACATTCTGCTGTTGGAATTTAAATGTGTTGCAGCAATGGAGGGGGGTGGGGGGTTGGAGCTCACAGACAAAAGAGCCCCAAATCACTTAATATCTGGAAGTCTTTATTGTTAACACAACTCCTCTTTTGTCTCTGAGCAGCCCACCCCCATCCCCTGAAGTCTTCACATGGGCCAGCTCCACATCAGAAACGATACACAGAAGTGATTAACCACTGGGGGTTATGTTTTTGATGGAATTTAAATGTTGCACAGCCCTTTTCAGATGTTTTATTGGTTAAAGGACACTCAACCCTTTTGCATCATATTATTTCTAGTTGAAAACCCACATTTTATGGTTGCTTACCTTCTCTAAACTTCACTGATGCTGCTGGTTGTTTCATCTGACTTCCTGTATAGCAGAATTGAAATGCATGCTAATGGTATTGTTGTACCCAACCTTTTTTGTTTCAGATCCTTGATATATTCTTATTGTATATTCCTAAACATTCGGAACACTTGCAAACAGCTTCTACTCATGATGCAATAGTCCCCTCTCCTCCCACTGCATAAGGAGTGGCTAGACTGTGTTGGGGGTGTTCACAAATCCAGGAAAGATACATTAAGAATTGATTAAGAAATGTAAACAAACGTTTTTGAGTTGTAACATCAGTACGGTGGGAAATTTTTTCTTGTTTTTTGTACTTTTTTTTTGAGAAAAAAGGAATCAGAATAAAAATCCTAGCCACATCAGCAAACTATACTGAATGTGGGCAATCATAACAGCTAGTTTTTAACCTAGGGACACTCTGAGGCTTAAGGAGGATTACAGTGTCCCTTTAAAAGTAACACAAGTTTTTTGACTACTGTTACCATGTATAATTCTTTCCACTAAATGGAGCTCCTGCCTAAAACAGTGAGAAAGGCTAAAACCCAACACCTTCAGCTCCCTGTCCCCCTTTGTCTCTGATGCACTTGAAACAATTGCTCACACATGACACAATCCATATTTGTTGCTCAAACTGATATTTATTGCAGACTCAAGCAGGCAATCAAAGAACAGAGTGCATATGGTATTGTAAGAATGGGCCTTAAGACAAAGGCTATATCATCAGCCAGAGATCACCGTCTTCCTCAGAGAAGATGAAACTAGATACCAATAGATATAGTATGTCCTGAGAGCCAACAATGCATGCTTGCCAAGAAAGTTGGCACACAGGTTTCAGTAGATGATGCAGACAATAGGCTTATAATTAAGGAACGATACATAAAAGAGTGTGGTTTATCATGAGCTGTCATCACACCTTTGGCATGCTGTGAGGCATGAGGCAATGCTGAGTGCCTTCAACCATCCAAGAAGCAGTAGTCCATGATATACCACACCCTTTTTGAGTATAAAATTGGGACCCCAAAGTGTTAAGCACAAGCTGATCTTGTTAATCTGTTTTGTACCATAATAATGTACTGTGATATCGTCGTGCATCAAAGAACGGTTCAGTCAGTCTGCTTCCAAGATTTCTTCTATATATTTTGTTATTTGGATTATAGATGTATAGAATTTCCCCTTCGAATGAGACACTTATTCTGTAAACAGTGTTGCATGCACAGGTTCCTTGGAAATGGAAACATATGGCAGAGTTTTTTTTTGTTAATTTTCAATGTATTATTGATCGAACTGTATCTAAAATCTATTAATACTGTTGTATGAGTGGTCACACAGTCTTAAAGTACGTAAACGGCTCACCTTTGGTTTGCAGTTCTAGTACCTTAAGAATGCATGAGACCACTCTTACAATTAGAAGGCCAATCTCTCTGGCCATAGTAACATAGAGTATAATGGCCTGTATTCACGGACGTTACCTCCAGCATTAACACTACTTTGCTGAATTAAATGAGCAAAACAGAGCTGCAAATGCCATGCACCTAACTGTTCTTCTGGTAAAAAAACAGTACAAGTGAAGAAAGCTACCAGGCATCTGTGAGAGATGTCACAACAGATCACACACACACACATGATTTATGTTGATCAAACATTCATATGAAGTTTTAAAAGCATACCAGAGACCCCCTACACAATCGTACCGATGTTTTGCTCCTTCTAAAAAATGATTTTTCAATGTGTCATCTTGAAAAAGAACTTGTTTAGAAGGATGCAAAACAGCAAAATGTTTGATCACCATAAACACATGTATGTGATCTTTTGCAGCATTGCGCTCTGGTGCCTAGTCGTGAGTTTCTCTTACTTTGCCAAATTAACTGAACCCGCGTTTAACCTAATTCAACAGTCTCCCATGTTGTTTAATGACACAGTGTGGCAAAGTAATGTGGCATTAATGCTGGAGGCAATGTTCTGGAAAAGGGGGACAATAAATCTATAGTACCACTGCCCCTGGGTGTCTGTGCACCAGTCATTACAACTGAATGTCAATCTCGCAACATGGTGAGAGACTTAAAATTATAAACAAAACAGCAAAACTGGGAGAACCGACTTTGTCAACCTGCCTTGACTGGAAGTCAAAGTTGTTTGTGGCTAGACTTGGAGTTGCTCCATTGCAGTTCATTGACCAGGTTTACATCCGCTAGGGACCCAGTTTTGTCCTGGCCCAAATAATACAACTGGTTTGGTATCTTTATTCATGTTATAAATGAAGAACTAATGAAAAGAAAACATAAAATAACTACTTTAAACATGAAATTACATTGGAAAAGGTTTATCAAGAAAGTATCTGCAACCTGATTCTGTCAATGCGGCCCAATGTGGATCTGTTTCTGGTCTGATTCTAGCCCAGTTTTGAAAATGTCCCTGTTCCGGCAAGCAGCAACAAGTCTCACTACACTGTGGTGCGTGTGCTCCTTTATACCAGAAAAACAAAGGAGCAAATAAACTGGCACCACACTCTACTGAATATCAAAACATACTTGATGTAATAAAGTTAAAAGCATACTGCCAGGCAGAAGTCAGGAGCGGCCAGAACCCTGACTGGTTTTCCAGCTAGCGAGTCATCTGGTCTCCTTGCTGATACACTAGCTGTGAAACCAGTTGGGGTTCTTGCGATTCCCAACTTCCGTCTGGCAGTATGCTTTTCAACTGTGTTAAAGAAAATCATTTTTTGATATTCAGCAGAGTGTAGTGACAGTTTTTGTTGCTACTCTGTCTTGGCAACCAGAGTAAATCAGAGCCTTTTTTAAATGGCCAGAGTCAGAATCAAAACTGGGTCACAGTCAGCCTCTCACCCTTAGAGGAAACTTGACTTGACCAATGTCCGTCCTTCCTTCCTTCCTTTCTTTCTTTCTTTCTTTCTTTCTTTCTTTCTTTCTTTCTTTCTTTCTTTCTTTCTTTCTTTCTTTCTTTCTTTCTTTCTTTCTTTTTTTCTTTCTCTCTGTCTCTCTCTCTCTCTTTCTTTCCTAGAGTATCATGTTCATAATAACTCCTCAGATGTGTGAAGGCAGAAACAGAGACTGGAATCCAAGTAAAGCATCTCCTTCTGGTTGTTCCACTATCTTTCATATGACAGAATCTTATAACTGCAGAAAGCAGGGTAAAGAAAGCATTCTTGAGGCAGGTAATGCAAGCTTCGCTCCTCAGAATTCACAGATGAAAGAACGCTTGTATCCACAGAAGTCATCATTCCACTTGCCTGCACCTGTAGTAAGACATCAATATCGTCACATTTCTTCTGGTTTATTGTCTTCTATTCACATCAATGATGATACACTGAAAACAACATGGTTATGGCATAGAGAACATCCCTTCAATGGTGAGAAGTTTCAATAGGAGAGCACTTAAGTGGCAAGAGGGTGTAATGGGTTGGCCTAGTGGCATGGCAGGCTGAGGTGACCTGGGTTCAGGAATGGACCATGGCTTCTCAGGGACTGGCCTGGGTGAAGGGCAAACATGCATCCATAGATTATGCTACTCCTTCAGCAAGTGGAGGGGACAGGAATCGGAGGCCCTTAAAAATCTAGAAAGGGACACAAGTATAGTTATAAAGGAAGAGGACAAAGGGGGTGGAATAGTGATCATGTCAAGGGATAAACACATCAATATTTGTAATGACTTACTTTCAGTACAAGAAAACTATGAATTATTGCCAGGGGACCCAACACCACAGATTAAGCCTAGCATAAGAGAAATACTGGATGAGGCAGTTGGCCTGAACCAACTTAAGCAATGGCAAAAAGATTTGTTAGAAATGCCACACCCTAAAGTACCAGTATTTTATACAATTCCTAAAATGCACAAGGATGCATAAATTCCCCCAGGAAGGCCTATTGTCTCTGGCAATGATTTAATCCTGGAGCCACTTTCAGGTTTTGTCAACTATTTTGCACAACCGGTGGTCCCTACTATGGAGAGCTACATCAAAGACACAAGTGATGTACTAAGGCTAATTCAACAAATTAATACTGAAGAGAATGACATGAACTTCATTCTGTGTAGCATGGACATGAAGGATCTCTACATGTCAATTCCATACCAGGAGGGACTAGACAGCTTAGGAGTTGGACTACTTAGAAGTACAATAGAGGGTATGCCCCCATTAGTGCACTACAGGAACTGGCAGGAATGGTTCTTTATGAGAACTATTTTAGATTTGATGGCAAATATTTCAGGCAGAAAAAAGGAACAGCGATGGGTAGCATACTAGCACCTACATATACAAATCTATACATGGACCATTTTGAAACACAATATATTCTCAATCCTATGTACAACCCATTTTTCAGATACCTTAAATACTATAAACGTTACATAGATGATATTTTGACTTTCTGGATGGGAACTATAGAGCAACTTGAGGAATCCATAGTTACATGAATACACTAACAGAAAACCTCAAATTCACCATGACTGCTAGCAGGGAGGAAGCTGCCTACTTAGATTTGACGACCTACAAACATAATGGTAAACTGAGCACAAAAATTTATAGAAAAGAAACAGATAGAAATACACTGCTTCATGCTAGTAGTTCTCATCTGGAAAGTCTAATTAAGAGTATTCTCTTCTCACAGATGTTAACAGGTAAAACGCAACTGCAGCCAAAAAGAAATAAAAGAGCATGAATAGAATACCATGGCAAACAGAGTTGTATCCAGAGGGTATAAAAACAAAGTAGTGCAGAAAGCTATAAATAAAGCAAGACAAACAGAAGAGAGACAAGAACAAGCAGCAACATAAGAAATGAATAGGATGGTGTGTTCCCTAGGGTATTCAAATCTTACAAAACCCATTATGAACACCATACAATCACATTGGGATATATTGCAGCCATCAAGAGTACAAGAATTTAAAGAGTTACCTATTATTGCTTCTATAAAGATTCATACTCTTAAAGACAAACTAGTATATTCAAAACTAACATCCACGGCACTACCCAGAGGACACCAGCTTCTGCTGGGGCTCCTAGAACTGGGTATGTTCCAGTGTGGTCATTATGCACACTGTGGAAATACCTCTAAAAAAACAGAAATTACCCACCCTAGTGGTAACAATAAATACCAGATCCGAGCACATATGACTTGTGACACTGGCCATGTTATTTATATGCTAACTTGTCCATACTCCAAAATATATGTAGGCAAAACCACTAGGGCCCTCAAACAGAGGATTAGTGAGCACAAGAGTAGACTACGCAACAAATATGAAAGCAGTCCTGTAGCAATGCATTTTGTCACTGCTAACCACACAGCAGCATCTCTTAAATTGTGGGGCATTGAAAAAGTTGATGAGCCTTTGAGAGGTGGTGACTGGAATAAAATGCTTGAAAGAAGGGAAATGTACTGGAGATCCACATTGAATGCGACTGAAGACAGACTAGGTATAAATAAGGATGAAAACTGGGCAGCCTGTTGGTGAAATCACTAAAACTCAATACCAATAGGCAGCCTATCCACCCCAGCTAACAGTGGTGAATTAAACAAAGAGGAAAGAAATTCCAAATAATGAGTCAAAGTGTTGAAAAGTGAAAATGACCTCCCCTGACCTCCAAGTCACCTTTTACGAACCACCACTATCCAGCTTGCAGGCTCACCTTATGGGCCGTACAAACCCCCCCCTTCCTGTTGAGCTCATTATTATCACAAACAGCAAAAGAGTTGCAGGAAACAGCTAAACACACCTGAGAAACAATTTGTAGCCTTCAAAGGTATCTTTTCTGTGGGGCTTCACAGTGCTTAAATGACAGCCCATATGAGTTTGTCATTGCACTAAAGTGCTGTAAACTGAAGATGACCTCCTTGACCTCCTAGCTAACCTTTACCAGCTGCCAAAAATCCAGCTTGCAGGCTCACCCTATGGGGCTTGCAAACACTCCCCACCACCCCCTTCCCACTGAGCTCATCATTACCACAAACAGAAACAGAGTTGCAGAAAGTAGGTTATACACCTGAGAAACAATTTACTAATCTTTTTTGCAAGTAACTTTATTTTATTATGAATTTCCAAGCAGTTAATACAGAACCATACAAACAGAACAAACAACCGTTATCAAACATGGAAGCCAACACTTATACATGATGCACTCCAAAGAAAAAAAAGAAAAGGAAAAGGAGAAACACACAATCCCCACCCCAACCCACTCCCAACTTGGCAGCAAGCACTTAAGACTAACACATAGCTTACTTTTCTTATAGAGTTTTATATAGTAAAATTTAGATTAATTTTGCAAATAAAACATTAGTTCAGAGTTGGAGATCCACCTTAAAGGAGGGGAGACAACGAAAGAGGCACCATCAAAAGAATACAAAAGGGGCTGAGAGAAGGAAGAGGAAATATGTCTAAAAAGTACAGTGTAGAGATAACCTATCTGTTAACTCCATTTCAAACTCCTGCCTGCCTCCAGGGGGAGCAAAGGACAAAGAAGAGCAACCAGGCCTACTTCGGGGCCCTGGCTTGAAGAGTACAAGGCTGCTCCCCCTAGTAGCCATACTTTATCTTTAAGTGTACAAAATCCACCCCCAACATTTTTGGAATTTCTCGGCAGATTTAAAAAGACTGGAGACACACCTCTCGGTATTTAGAGCATTTAAAAATTCATCCCACCATTCTCTGTACGAAGGTTCCCAACTGCCTTGCCAGTGCCGGAGTATCACCAGCTTGGTAACGAGAGCTACCATTGCCATCTGCCTTTTTTGAGTCCAGGAAGGGATTTGAGCATACATCCCTAATAAGCATACATTTATATTAAAAAAGGTTGAAATATTACAAAAAGGGACCATCCCCTGCTTGACTGAGTCCCAGAATTTAGCAATTTTTGGACAAGCCCAAAGTTTGTGATGCAAAGTGGCAAAAGGGTCTCCACAGTCCACACAGCCAGAAGAAGACTTGTAGATCCGGGATAGTTTGGCAGGAGAAAAATAGAGGTTGTGTAAGATGTTAAATTGGATATTTCTGAGTCTATCTTGTTTAATACAAGAATATGTATCTAACCAAATTCTTTCCCAAATTACGGCTGGCCATCTCTTAGCAAGATTAGTCTCCCAATAATGAGCTGTGGGAGTGTACATGTGCATTACCGCTGACAAAATTAATTTATAAATCTTGGAAATTACTTTCTGGCAACCTGCTAACTCACTTAGTTTTGTTAATATAGTTCCGGCTCCATCTGTCCATGGACCTTTCCCTAAGAAGAGGCATACACTCTGCTGAACCTGGTACAATCGTAATAAATTGTTATGACTTACCTCGAACTTGGTGGCAAGCGCAGGTGCCGGAATCATAGAATTGGCCAAAACAAAGTCTGCCAGTCGAACTTTGGAAGAGTATTTGCCCATGAAGCTAATGATTGGGCGATTACCTAACAATTTACTAATCTTAACAGTATCATTTCTGTGGGATTGATATTGCCTAAGTGACAGCCACTAATGCATCTGAGTCACTGCACTAAAAATAGCTGCGACATGGGGCGCTAAGTGTGCACAGGCTGTCCCATAGGTCCGCCTCAGTATAGGAAGAGAACTGTGCTCACTTTTGTTGCATAGCAACCACTGGTGACTGGATTCAGGGGCGGCACCTTCTGGCCACTTCCTTATGAGGTGGTGGTCAGTGGTTGGATGCTATACTGGTGCAGCCCTCTGTCCCAGCACTATATAAGCAGAAACCTTTCAACGAAGAGTGCATAACATGACAGCAGCTGAGACACAGCCAGAGGGAAGCAGAAAAGGTAACAATTAACTTCTAAACAAGAAAGTGTCTAGATTACTATCTACAGCAGAATGGAGTTAGTTTCAAGCATATATACTGATTACTATTTTCAGCTCCAGTAATCCGCTATGATGATGTAAATGATATTTGAAAGACAACCCCAGGGCCTATACTCCTATCAAGCCAGAACTGGAGCATGTGTCTGTTTACTAAATGCTTTAACTGTCTGTAACAAGTGTAAGGTTTAAGGCCTACACTCTTTTCAAACCTGAGTTGGGGTATGTGTCTGCTTAGAAATGTTGTAACTGTCTGAAGCAAGTGTAAGGTTCTAGGCCTACACTCTTTTCGTGCCTGAACTGGGGTATATATCCGTTTATGAATGTTTTCACTATTTGAAGCAGGTGTAAGGTTCAGGGCCTACAGTCCTTTCAAGCCTAAATTAGGGTATGCTGTATGTCTGTTTACTAAATGTTTTAACTGTCAGAAGCAAGGGAAACATTCAGTTTAAGCAAACATATGAAAGAGTGTGGTAAACTGTCTACAGAGCATTTTGGCTTTTAGAACTGTATAGTTGCAAATGGAACCAAGAGAGCAATATTTGTACAGATAGAACAGGATAGTGTAAAGAACATAAAATAAGTACAATGAACTGAGAAAGAAAACTTAAGAGACATGAATAAGTTAGAACATTGCATTACTTATAGTAGGCAAGTAAATGTATAATCAGAGATGGTTGTCTTAAAAATGTAGGTTACTGTTAAATGAATCCTTAGCAATGAGAAATTCGCTTCTGATTATGTATGAGATGTAATGAGAAGGCAAAATGCGTCTGATGAAAAAGTAATAATGTTAAACACTGAAAATATTATGCTTGCACAGGAAAACTAATTGGAAAAGCTCATTTTGGAAACTGAGAGGATACGTACCACTGGAAAATCAACTCCAGAATTACAGGTAATTAGATGGGTCAGTTACAATTAAGTGCCTAGGGTGAAATTTAGTTGTAGATGGTGGTCCTTTACAGCCTTGTTTTGATGAAAGTTATAAATACTAATAATGAAGTTTTTTTTGCTATCATAAAGAAAAATGCAAGTAGTTCATAGATTGTGATAGGAAGTGCAAAAAATGCAACGCTGGTTTGACTTGGGAAAAAATTTGTTTGAAAAATTAATGGTAAAAATGATTTTTTATTTTAGAAATTAAAACTGTAATTATGTATTTATGATAGATCCTGGCTTCTGAGGAAGCCCGATGTGGGTGAAATGTTGGGCAAGCACAGGGTATTGTTGAGTCTAAGAAATACTTTGAAAATTAAAAAAAGCATCAGCTTTTAAGAAAAGATTGAGTGACTGGCTTTCTTCATTTTCTGAACATTGGATTGACCGTACTCCAGCCCCACAGTGAACTGTATGGCATTTTAACAGGAAGGGGACCCACCAACTCTCCTTTGTTTTCACCTCCTGCTATTGGCCTTATTATTGTCTGGGGACTCCAAAACAATCCCAGGCCCCCAGTCCCCCTTTATTTCTTCAAATATGGACTGGTTGAATGCAAAAGGCCTTTGTATTGCACAGATAAACATTAGAAGCCTCCTCTGCAACTTCACAGAACTTTAGACCTGGACATCTACATACTTGGTAACTTAGTAACTTTGGGGCAAAAGAGGGCCGAAGCCTATCGAGGTTGTTCCCCACTATAAAGTGGGACATTATTTCCAAATGTGATTTTCTGTAAGCCATCTATCTAGGCCCTGCTTGAAAGCTACAAATATACTCAAATCAACCAGTTCTTGTGGAAGCTGATTCCAGTATCTGGGGACCCTTAATGAAAAGTAGTGTAACCTTTTATTAGCTTTAGCGTTGCAAACTTTTAGCTGTTTATTATGGAGTCTAGGAGCTATCTTGCGGGTAATGTAAACTACAGTCAGACCTGGTTTATCCGTGCCTCATTAGTCCGTATGTCTGATTTTCCGAATGAGACACAATGCAAACAGATTTCTTCTCATTTTAATTACCTCTTTTATACGTAAAACTGAGAATCTGAATCCATTTGCATTTGTCTTTTACTAGTCTAATTAATTCCTATTCACTTTGACCTCCTTAATCCGTTTTTTATTGTGCTCTAGCAGAGGTGCTAACAGGTTTGTAACAGACTGTTAATCGCAAGCTCTCTTAATCCCCTCTTAATCTCCTTCAGTGTGTTACCTCATCAGAGACCAACACTTCCAATAACTGCATGAGTGTACTCTCTCGTTCTGATGCAGCCACCGTTTTAGGTTAAGTAAAGACATGTTTTAATTAATTTAATTTGTGAGTACAGTAGATTTTAAACATCCCCCCAAACAGCTGCTCGCACCGCCAATTGATTGACGGCAGTTCTGTTTTCATTTTCAGTCCCCCTATTGTTCTTGTAGAATATGCCCGGCCCCATTGTTTGACTACCCGGATAGCAGCGAAGTGAGCCCCTTGATCTGTTCTGTTTTTCTCCGCTCTCTGCCCCAGTGTGGTCACGGTTCCATTTCTCACATTTTCCCCAAGTCCCGTTCTGACCATGTTCTCTAAGCTCTTTGCATACCTAGAAAAACAAAATGTTTACATTCCCCCAATTGTTCTTGTAGAATATCCCCGACCCCATCGTTCAGCTACATGGCTATATGCAATGTGAGACCCTCAATCTGTTCATGACAAACACTGACATTTTGAGATTCCTCCTCCCATGATCTTTTCTGTTTTTCTCCATTCCCTGCCCCACAAACCATTCTAAAAAAAGATTTAAACACCACCCACCAGCTGCTCGCCCTGCCAGTTGCTCAATGGCAGTTCTGTTTGTCTCAGAATAATGGTAGCAGTGACCTGTTTGTATGAGTTAACCTTTTACTGGGTTTAATGAGAGCACCTGGAAGGGAAAAGGGCAGTTAAGCTTGGGAACGGCAGGCAATCTTGAGAAGGACCGCCACAGCGGCATACCGGCTATCAGACAGCTCATTTTCTCACATTTTCCACACAAATCATTCAATCATTCATTTAAAAAATCCCATTCTGCTCTTTAAACTGCTTTACAAGTCCCATTCTGACCATGTTCTGAAAGCATCTAGCAGTCAGCAAAGTGAGCCCCTCGATCTGTTCTGTTTTTCTCTGCTCCCTGCCCCAGTGTGGTCACAGCTCCATTTCTCACATTTTCCCCAAGTCCCATTCTGACCATGTTCTCTAAGCTCTAAGCATACCTTGAAAAAAAAATTTTGAGATTTCTCCTGTGCTGCAATTGACAAAAGCTTAATTCAGATCAGGCTAATTTTATTATCGCCTGAGTGTTGCTTAACTGAACTGACTGAAGCAGGGTAACATATAGTACCCATATGTTTTGCACTGTATTTAAAAAAGTTATTTTTTTTGAAGTATTGTAATAAATCATTGAAAAAAATCATCATTTGGTCCATGTCTGCTTACTACGTAAACTTTTATTATATAAACATTTGGGCTAACACAAATGCTTACAGATTAACCAGGTCTGACTGTATTCCACATTGCTGTGCTAGGGTAGGTGTTTTTAGTAGTTTAAAAATGAATAATATATCACCTCTACAGCGTTTGTGTTGGAGAGAATGGAGAACAATAGCTTGAAGTCTCTCTGTATAAGTTCTATTAGATAGGTGTTGTACCATCCTAGTGGCGAGCTTCTGTGTGTGATCCTAACATTCCTTGTCTGTTGGAAATGTGGCTAAAGCTTTCTATTCTAGACTCTTCTTGCTCCCTGCCAAGCTACACTCTGATCAGAGGTGACAGTATGTCTGGCAAGAGGGGTGGCGAGGTGGCAATCTATTTAGGAAATCACCTGAATGTGTCCCTAATGAAACACTCGGCTGCCACTGCTTGTGAATCTCTACATGTCCTCCTCCTTCATCGAGCTAAAACACTTCACCTAATATATGCCTATAATCCCCCTAAAGGAAACACAGAAACATAGAATTTGACAGCAGATAAGGACTGCAAGGCCCATTCAGTCTGCCCATTTCTTTTTCTGCCTTATGAATGTGCCATCGGCCTTTGCTCTGTCAATGGCCTATCTATTCATACTCATCTGTATTGCTCCCTTATGCCTATCCCATGCCTGTTTGAAGCCCTGCACTGTATTTATATCCACCACTTCCTGAGATAGACCGTTCCATGCATCCACCACCCTTTCTGTGAAAAAGAACTTCCTCACATTGCCCCTTAATCGGCCTTCCTCTAATCTCATGCTGTGTCCTCTTGTCCTGCTATTTTTCTTATATTGAAACATGTTAAACTCTTTCACCTTGTTAATGCCCTTAAGGTGTTTGAATGTTTCAATCTTATCACCTCTCTCCCTCCTTTGCTGTAGGGTATACATATTGAGCTCCGTTAATCTGTCCTCATATGTTTTCTGATGCAGTCTCTGCACCATTTTGGTTGCCCTTCTCTGGACTGCCTCAATTTGGTTAATGTCCTTGTGAAGGTGTGGCCTCCAGTACTGCATGCAGTACTCCAGATGGGGCCTAACCAGTGACTTGTAAAGAGGGATTATTACCTCCTCTTCTGACTTGTGATACCCTACTAATACACCCCAGCATCCCTCTAGCCTTACCTACTTTTTAGTGGTCTGCTTGGATGATTTCAGGTCATCGGTGATGATGACGCCCAAGTCTCTTTCTTCTCTTGTGACTGCCAGCAACTCCCCTCCCAGCCTATAGGTGGTTTCAGGGTTTCTCTTCCCTATGTGCATGATCTTGCACTTCTTTGCGTTAAACTCCAGTTGCCACTCTTCCGACCATTTTGCTAGTTTATCCAGATCTCTTCTCATTCTGCCCACCTCATCCGGATTATCTACTCTGTTGCAGATCTTGGTGTCATCTGCAAACAGACAAACCTTACCCTCCAGTCCATCTGCAATGTCACTGATGAAGACACTGAAGAGGACTGGCCCCAGGACTGATCCCTGAGGTACACCACTTGTGACCTGCATCTCTTCTGACTGTATACCGTTTACCACCACTCTCTGTTTTCTGCCCGTCAACCAGTTTGGCACCCAGTTGATGAACTTCTGACTCACCCTGAGCCTCCCCTGCTTATTAATCAATCTTCTATGTGGAACAGTATCGAAAGCTTTGCTGAAGTCAAGGTAGGCGACATCAACTGTTCCCCCTTGGTCCACCACTCTGGTTACCCAGTCAAAGAAATCTGTGAGATTAGTTTGACAGGACCATCCTTTTGTAACCCATGCTGTCTTGGATCCTGTTCTCCTATGGATTCCAGGTGTTGCACTATCTTTTCCTTAAGGAGTGCCTCCATAATCTTGCCCACTACTGAGGTAAGACTGACTGGTCTGTAGTTCCCTGCCTCCTCCCTGCTACCACACTTGTGGAGCAGGATCACATGAGCCCTTCTCCAGTCTTCTGGGACCTCTCCTGTGCTCAGAGACTCATTAAACAGTTCTGATAATGGCTCTGCTACTGCCACCCTTAACTCCTTTAGTACCCTGGGATGTATGCCATCAAGTCCCATTGTCTTATCCACCCTGAGCTTATCGAGCTCTTGTAGGACCCTCTCTTTTGTGAAGGGACTAGTGCACACCTCCCTCCCTCCCCCCTGTGTCCATGGTGCTGAGCTGTGGGCCCTGCCCTATCTTCTCTTCATTAAATACTTAGCAGAAGTATCTATTTAGGATAGATGGTTTTACATGGTCCTCCTCCTCCTCACATGCCCCCTTATCCCCTTTGATCTTAGCAATACCCCCTCTGGACTTTCTCCTTTCACTAATGTATCTATAGAAAGTCTTGTCACCTATCATGGGATGTTTATCATGGACTGTTTACCATGGAATACATGGATTCAAAATTCTGCTCAGTTCCATTGGCAGTATGTTCCTCTCCTAACATACTGTACACACACTCAGTAAAGGCCTCTTCTACAGCAAGAGACTCAATTATCTCATTGTTAGGGCAAGCAGGAGATTTCCCTGATGAGCAGTTAAAGATTGAAGGGAGATTCTTCATTGTCAGTTAATAAACAGTTGTAATGAAAACTATAAACAATACTTAATGTTTCTAATTTGTTTGTATGTGTAAGGAAAGTGTGATGAATAGGGAAACAACTTTAAATTAATCCATTTTATTTTTTATTTAAGGTAGTTTTATTTTTAGGGCCCAGCTGACGGTTTTTTACAGTGTAAAGGTAGCAGCCATGTTTGTGATGGAAAATCAATTCTGGTTGTAGGGGGACTGATGGAAAATAGTTCTGGTTATCGTAGGACTGATTTGCTCATTGTGTGATGTGGTTTAGGACCAGGATAAATGTGTATGAAACAGATTTTATGCACGGTCACATGATATCTTTTGACCAGTAAGACTTCTTTATTTGATATGCCCATTTTATAAAGATCTGTCTGTCTGTTGTATACTGGCATAGTAGTGCTAGTATAGTTAGGGTTCAATGGTCACGTCTATTTTAAACCCAAGATTTTGCACTTTAATAACTTTGCCACTGTATGACCAATGTGCAGAAAAGTTTTCATGCACCATTCAGTGTCACAGATCTCTGGATCTGGAAAGTTTCATTCCAGTCAGTGATGCAGTTGCAGAGCTGCAGAGTTCTGATAAATGTGAAATTTACCATTTAGGTGCAAATTACTTGTCATGCCGCATCTCTGAAAGGGCTTGAGGATCTGGTCTGAAATTGTTAGGGTATATGGGGTCTGGGCTGCAGATGTGCCATTTAAGGTTTGGTGAAAACATATTAATCCATTCAAAAGTTTAAAAAGTTTTACATTTCCTATTATAACCTAAGAGAAAAAATATAAGTTCCATGCAAAATCAGTTTCTGCTGGCACAAAAGCACTTTTTGCTGCCTCAAATGGAAAAGTTAGTGCTGTGCTGCTGCCATCTTGTTTTTGGTTAGCGATGGTGAAAAAATGCTGTAATTAAAAAAAAAACTGCCCCTTGGTAAACACCAACAGTTGTGTTTACCTAATCATGGCCCGAGGAACACAATTCTGACCTTAGTTATTAAAAATAGCATCCAGAAATATGTTTTTTTTTATTGTGCCCTTACTGGTGTCACAAATTTTCGGCACTATTTTTGCAAAACTGACACAAATATGCAGCAGGTTTTGTATAAGTAAAGGCACTGTTGCATGCAAACTGCTGCAAATTTGCAGCACTGCTTGAAGTAAAAAAAAAACATATTTCACCTGTGAACACTCTAAATCTTCCCTGACCATTTTTTGCTAAAAATAAGGCCAGCATTGGAATCCTCAGCCCTGTTTAAACCTGTTGGTGTTTATCTAATAAAAGGATCTTTCATCCTTCTACTGCCTCTATGGGGGCCAAGGCATGTTTTAATAAAGAAAAAGGTTTCTGTTGCCATCAGGGTGCCCAATTCCTGTGTCAGCAATGGTAGAGGCCCCTTACCCCCCTCACTAGTGAGGGGCACTGGGCAGCCCACTCTCAGTGTGCAGAAATATTTATTTTCAATTAAACTTTTTTTTGTTGACATCAGGGTGCCCAGTCACCATGTTGGCACTAGAACCCCCCCCACCATTGTGGGACCCTGGGAAGCCTACTACCAGTGTCCCCAGTTATGTCCTTCCACACATACACAACCCCCCAGTACTGTGGGACACTGGGGAGCCCACCCCCAGTGTCTTGAAATGATAATTTAATATTTCTCTGTAAAAAAAAAACAGTCCCCTAATTATTTGTTTTTTGAACAAAAGAAAACAGTCCCTCGTCAATTCCCTCATCCCCTTCCCCCATCCTGACCCTCCCACTGAGCAACTCACCACCTCACACCCACCCTTGCCCTATGCTTATCAATGGAGGATGGTGGCTGTCCTCTTCTGTGGACTGGGAAACGCCTGCGCCTTCAAAGCCGAAACTGCGAACTGAAGAATCAAGGTAAGTGCTGACAATGGCATTTTGAACTTATATTGATATAGCAGCCATTTATTAGTATTTTTGCTCCAAATTTTGAATATGGGTTTTTTTGGGACCCCACCTCATTAACACAGTTATTGTTGTTTCGTTACTTGGACATGCAAGGTGATTTCATGGATGCTGTGTGAAATCTCCTTTCTGAACTGAGAAAGAAAATGACAGTACCAGTGTTCATGAGGTGGGGTCCCAAAAAGCCCATGTTGAAAATTTGATGCAAAATACCCAAAAAACACCTGAGTTATGCACAGTTGTTGAAATTTTCCTACGCACATGCTCAACTTTGCCAATTTTTAATATTTTCACTCCAAATTTAAACATAGCCAGTTGTTCACACCACCTCATGAACAGTACAGCTGTCATTTCTCTCATCCTGCCCAAAATGTGTTTCTGCACCTGTGGCTCAGAATGGTGTTTTGCCACATATTACGCAGTTTCCACCTATGGGGTTTATGAGGTGGGATGATAAGAAGACTATGTTGAAAGTTTGGGGTCAAAATGTGAAAAAATGACAAAATTATGACCACTGATTGCAATTTCACTATGCCTGCCTTCGACTATGGACATTTTCAATATTTTGTCCCTAGATTTACAACACAGCCTTCTTATTACCCCACCTCATGTATTTCACAGCTGTTATTTTTCAAACCCTGCCCACAATATGTTTTTGCATCTGTGGCACAGAATAGCATTGCAGTTGCACATAATTATGTGTTCCCTTGTATTTCACAATTTCTTTGTGCCGGGTACATGAGATGGAATAATAAGATGACTATGCTTACAGTTTGGTCACTGTTGTTCTACACATGGAAGCGCAGGTACACCTACATACATATGTGCATCTATGGTGAGATTGGAGCACAGGGTCCTTCAGACTCTGCACTCCCAAAATATATGGGAATACTATTATACTATCTCAAAAAGTAAGGAAATTCTTTGCAAAAATCTTTGTTATTGCATCAGTTAGGGTTTATATTAAATCAACAGAAGTATGGAAATGTGGTGTTAGGGTTCCAAATCATAACACACCACCTCTCCCACCCCCCACACAACCCTATCACCCCACCCCTACCATCCATACACCAACAGGTGTTGGGTGTACCTTGGGGTTGTTGGCCCTAATGTTCACCCCATTCTTCTGTACTGTACCAACTTACCTTCCTTACAAATAGAATGGGGTGAGCATTAGGGCTGACAACCCCAAGAAACACCCTGACACCAGTTGGTATGTGGACATAGTGGGATGGGGTGGTAGGGTTGTCTGGGGAGTAGGTGAGGGTGGGGGTGTTAGGCTATGAACCCTAATTACATTTCCATACTTTGTCACTTTAATATGAACCCTAACTGATGCATTAACAAAGTTTTTTGCAATAAAGGGCATATATATATATATATATATATAGACATATATAGAGAATATATATAGCAAAACACTTCATTACTGCATCAGTTAGGGTTAAAGTGACAAAAGTCAAGAAACTTCCCTTCCTGCTCTAGTGGTTCCCCCCTCCCCTCCTCACTGGATTCTACCCTCACATCTTGGTATACCCAATGCTGCACTTTTCACCCTCTCCCCACCCTTCCTACATTCCTTCCCCCTCCTTCCCTCTCCCTATGACTCTGGCACTTCTTATCTGTTGTCTGTTTTCTCTGACAAATGCCGCTGGCTGCCTTGTTACAATGCTACACTTGAATTGTATTAATCTGTACTCTGTTTGCAATGTTCACATTGTTGTAATGTCTGTCTTGATGTTCCCCATAATTTGTATTTCTCTGACATGAAACCTTTGTAAAAGAGCCAAGGCTCAAAGGTATTTGTAATCCTCGACTTGATAAATAAATAAAATAAAGTAAATATGGTGGTAGGATTTCTGACCCTAACACCCCACTCTGCACAGACAAAGAGGCTGTGGGGGTGATGGCACTGGGTTCATCTGCCGTAACGCTCAACACATTCCATTAGAAAATAAGCTGGGTGGGTGCAGCATAGGAGACGGGGTGAGTGTTAGGGCCAAAGACCCCAATGCCACCCCTAATGCCTTTTCATCTGTGCAGGGTGGGGGTATTGGAGTAGGAAACCCTAATGCCACATTTCTCGATTTTTTTCACTTTAACCCTAATTGATGCATTGACAAAGTTTTTTGCAACTTATTTTCTTACTTTTTGAGGTAATGTAATAATATCCTAATATCCTAATATTCCTCCAAGGAACATATATGTACGTGAGACCCGGTGCTCCCACAGTATCTCAGGCATCAACACACTGGCCCACAGACTCAATGCTGCATCTTTAGGGGTGGTGGTATCTCAGACACCAGAATTCTAAAAGAACTAAGGGTAGAACTAGTGACACCATTGACTACCATCTTTAACAAATCATGGGAGGATGGGGTGGTACCTGAGGACTGGAGGAGGGCCGATGTGATTCCCCTTCACAAAAGCGGGAGCAGGGCAATAGCGGGAAACTACAGACCAGTTAGTTTAACCTCAGTGATAGGGAAAATGATGGAATCACTTCTGAAGGAAAGAATTGTCGAGTACCTAGAGGCCAGAGGGGCACAGGACCCAAGGCAGCATGGATTCACAGCAGGAAGGTCATGCCAGATGAATCTAATAGATTTCTTTGACTGGGTGACCAAAGTAGTAGATCAGGGAGGGGCTGTGGACATGGCCTACCTAGACTTTAATAAGGCATTTGACTCAGTCCCACACAAAAGATTAATATACAAGTTAGCCAGCCTGGGAGTAGGTCCCAAGATGATAGCCTGGGTAAAAATTGGCTGTAGAATAGGACACAGAGGGTAATAGTAAATGGAGTCCACTCTGAAGAAAGGGGGGTTACTAGTGGGGTGCCGAAGGGTTCAGTATTAGAACCGGTCCTCTTCAATGTCTTTGTAAGCAACATTGCAGAGGGACTGGAAGGAAAAGTATGTCTCTTTGCAGATGACACAAAGATCTGTAACAGAGTTGATGCACAAGGTGGGGTGGAAAGGATGAGAAGGGACTTGGCAAGGTTCTTCTCACCTGATGAGGCTCTGTCCCACCCCCTTCCCTCCACTCTGCTGGAGGGTCACCCTCCTCGTCAAATGTTCCACCTCAGGGCTGTAACAGTTCAGGACTTGCAAAAATGCCTAGCTGGCCTCTCCCAGTACTCCAGTCCTGGCCTAGACAACCTGAAGCCTAAACTCCTTAAGCTTGGTGCTGCACACATTGCCTCACCAGTAGCCTTTATCTTCAACCTATCCCTTGGTCTGGGGACCATCTCAGACATCTGGAAAGAGGTGAGGATTGTCCCTGTACTGAAGCAAGGAAATCCCAAACTACCTGACAATTATTGACCTATTGCCATTCTCCCAACCCTTAGCAAGCTCCTTGAAAAGGTAGTGGCTGAGCAGCTTTCAGAATATATCCACTCTCATGAACTTCTGTCCCCAGCCCAGCACAGCTTTTGTAAGGGACACAGCACCACCACAGCCTTAATCTTGGTTACATCAAGTATCCGGACAGCCATGGACCAGGGCAAACTCTCTGGTGCAATATTTATTGACCTGTCCAAAGCCTTTGACCTCGTTGACCACAAACTGCTTGGTGCACAGTTGTGGTCACTTGGCCTCTCCCCCCATGCCATGAAATGGCTAATGGGTTATCTACATGGCAGAAAGCAGTGTACCTGCTTCAATAAAGTCCTTTCTGAGCCCCTACCGGTGACCTCTGGAGTGTCTCAAGGCTCGGTACTGGGTCCCCTCCTCTTCTCCCTCTTCATCAATCAACTACCCATGGTTACTACCACCTGTAGTGCCACCATGTATGCAGATGATCTGGTAATCCTGGCTCACTCCCAGAATGCCACTACTCTAAACCAGAACCTGACCGATGACTTTAACAGGGTATTGTCATGGGTTACTAGTCACTAGCTGGTCCTGAACCTGAAAAAGACACAGGCTATGCTCTTTGGCTCAATGGCTAAAATCAAAGCCTCATCGACCTGCTTACATGTCACCAGGACAGATGGATCCTCACTACCCATAATGAGCTCCATCAAATATCTGGGGGTAACACTTGACCCCCAGCTTGACATGGGTAATCATATCCTTAACATCTGCAGGGTGGCAAACTGCAAACTAGGTCTGGCCTATAGGGCCAAGTATAACCTTACACTGGCAGCCAGGCTTGCCCTAGCGAAGGGTGTGCTTCTTCCCTCCCTCAGCTATGGGCTGCACCTATTTGCTCACTCTCCAAAGACACATCTCACCCGGTGGTACACTGCTTGCAATAATATTTGTCATTTTGCCTTGGCTGCCCCCCCAACTCACCCACCATTGTGAGCTATATGAGAAACTCTGCTGGCTCTCACCAGCTAGATACCTTGGTTTGGGATGCCTCTCTGAGAAAGTGATCAGAACTAGCACCCCCCAGGGGCTGTCCCAGCTTCTGCCTAAACTGAATCCCACCCCCTACCAACTTAGGTCTCTCACATCAGGGATGCTCAAAGTCCCTCCTACCCAGACCCTCATGGGGGATTGGGACTTTGCCATAAGTGCACCCAGACTCTGGAATTCGCTGCCTGTGAATATCTGAGCTGCCCCCTCCTATCTGAGTTTTCGAAATTCCCTGTGGGGTTTCCTAAAACTAGCATCAGAGTGTGACTGTCCCAAACCTCCCTAGAGTAAAGTGTCAACTTGTTTTGTCTGAACCTCCCCAGGGTGTCTCCATTGAATTCCTGGAGATATTTTCCCCACTGTATCAATGACTTCTGACTACTCCTGCCTAAAAAGCCTTGAGCATTTTTACACCCATTATTGCTCCACGGTCATAGGCTAACCATGACATATTGCACCTTGGTCACTTAGTAGAAACTTGTACTACCAAGTATTTCTGTTTCTGTTTAACATGTGCATATTTAAAAAAACGTGATGAGCTGTATATACCTGTCTGCAATCCAACTAGCCTAGGGGGTGTATATGACAATGTTATAAGTTATATTATGACCAATCCAGTCCTTGAGCTATGCTCCACTCCTATATATGATGACCTGTATATATCTGTCAGTTGAACTAGCTAGTCTAGAGTGTATAATCTGAAATGTGCTTACTACTGTATGTTTCCCCTAGCATCAAATTATGTATTTCCCACATGTTTGTTTACTGTGACAAAAAAACTACTCTGTTTGCCATGTCTCCTTGACTGTTGTTCCTCATGTTGCACTCTCCCAGGTCGTTCCTGAAAATAGGCATAATACTTGTCTAGTGTACTTACCCGGTAAACAAAAGCTAAACAAAATAAATAAATAAAAATAA
This sequence comes from Neoceratodus forsteri, assembly GCA_016271365.2. Lineage (NCBI taxonomy): Eukaryota > Metazoa > Chordata > Ceratodontiformes > Ceratodontidae > Neoceratodus > Neoceratodus forsteri. The sequence goes on from CM057449.1 coordinate 147,142,918, forward strand.
GGTTAGAGGAATGGTCAAATGTATGGCAGCTTAGATTTAATGCTAAGAAGTGCAAGGTAATGCACCTGGGAAACAAAAACCCAAGGGAAGAGTACACAATGGGGGGTGAGATACTAACAACAACAAAAATGGAAAGGGACCTGGGGGTAGTCATTTCAGATGACTTAAAGGTGGGCAAGCAATGTGAGAGGGCAGTAAGGAGGGCTGGGGGATACTGGGATGCATAGGGAGAGGCATCACCAGTAGAAAACAAGAAGTTATTATCCCTCTGTACAGACAGTTGGTGAGACCTCATCTGGAGTACTGTGTGCAGTTCTGGAGACCCAGTCTCCTCAAGGACATAGACAAGATGGAAGCTGTCCAGAGGAGGGCAACTAAAATGGTGCAGGGTCTGCACCAGAAGACATATGAAGAGAGACTAAAGGAGCTTAATATGTATAGCCTTGAGGAAAAGAGGGAGAGGGGGGACATGATAGAAACGTTCAAGTACCTCAAGGGAATCAACAAAGTCCAAGAGGGTGGCATCTTTCAAAAAAAGAGGTGTGCAAGAACAAGGGGGCACAATTTGAAGATGGGGGCAGCTCAGAGGTAATGTAAGGAAGTATTTCTTCACAGAGAGGGTTGTGGATACATGGAACGGCCTTCCAGAGGAGGTTGTGGAGTCAAAAACAGTGATTATATTCAAGCATGCATGGGACAGCCATAAGGCAATTCCAGGGGTTGGGGGTAGAAAGAAGTAGGGTGCTGGTTAACTAGGATCTGCAGCTTATCCATTAGGTAGGGAAATGGGAAGACTGGGTGGCCCAAGCGGTCCTTATCCACCATCAAATTCTATGTTTCTATCTTAGCACAGTGGACCACAAACCCTGTGCCACAATGTCTTTACAAGTGGGAGCGCAGGGTCCGAAAGTAGGCACCAGTACAGTGGCACACAGACTCTGCTCTGCAATATCTTTAGGGGTAGGGGCACAGGGCCCTTGGGACACTGTGCTCCCTCATTATCTCAAACACCCGCACAGTGCCCCAGAGACCCTGGTCAAAATGACCTAATCCTTTTTTGTCATAATGACAAAGGATTTTGTTGTCTGATGAAATAGAAATCCTCTCACAAAAAATGATTAGGGTGTCTCATGAAAGAGGATTTAAAAAATAATCTTTTTTCATGAGCTGTCAAAATTGTGAGATGACTCCTTTTTCATGAGGTGACAAAATCCTTTGTCAACATCACAAAGAGGACTAGAAGGATCTCTAGTTGAGACCTTAATTTTCGATGATGACAAAGGATTTTGTCATCTCACAAAAAGGAATCATCTGACAAAAAGGATTGGCAGCTCACAAAACAAGATTTAAAAAAATAATTTTTTGTGAGCTATCAAAATAATTTTTTGTGAGAAGATTCCTGTTTCATGAAATGACAAAATTCTTTGTCATCATCACAAAAAAGGATTAGGGTTCTCTGACCAGATGGCCCTACCACTAATCCTCTTTCATGATTACGACAAAGGATTTTGTCACCTCACAAAAAAGGAATCGTCTCATGAAAAAGGATTTTGACAGCTTATGAAAAAATATTATTTTTTAAAATCCTTTTTTGTGTACTGTCAAAATTCTTTTTCCTCAGACAATTCCTTTTTTGTGAGATGGCCAAATCCTTTGTCATCATCATGAAAGAGAATTAGGATTCTCTGACCTGATGGCCCTGCTGCTAATCCTCTTTCATCAGATAAATTCTTTTTTCGTGAGCTGTCAAAATAATTTTTCATCATGACGAAAAAGGATCGGAAGCGAGTCACGAAAAAGGATTTTAAAAAATACATATAAGCATTCTCAGGCCACATAAAATTAAAGTAAAGGTACGCAACAATAAAAGACGTCCTGATGAACAAGATACATACTTGGAGGTCTGCAGTAGACATCCCTGGGTAGAGTTATGATAGTTTGTGCTAAAAAAATATATAAAACAAGATGGTGGCTGACAAAAAAGGACTTTTTTTCTCATGAAAATGGATTCTAAGGATCCTTTTTTGTGAGCTGTAAAAATCCTATTGTGTCAGACTAAAATCCTTTTTTGTTCCTTGCAGCTATCCAAAAGACTGAACTGAGCATGCTCAGAACCCGAAATTTCAAAATGTAATAACTTTAGAACTAATTAATATTTTTCCACCAAACCAATGCTGGTGTGTTCTTTGGGGCAAGTTCTTTCCACCCTGAAAGTTTCAGCCCAAACAGTTTGGCCACAGAGCAATGAGGTAAAAAACCATCAAAAAAGGTGAATTTTAGTGTTTTTTCACAATGTGCAGTGTAAAATCAACCACTCCCACTAACACAAAACTTGGTAGTTCTAGAGATCTACCCCATAGAACAGCACATAACAAATTTCATGCAAATCTGTTAAACAGCTGCAAAGTTATTAAAGTACAAAATTTCAGGTTTAACATTAAGTGCCTACTCAACCCTAACTATAGGAGCGTGACTGCGCCCCTATAATATATATGTTATACAGGTCTGGTTGTGCCTGTATATTAGGGTTGCATAAGCACTCCTATGTTAAACCCAAATTTTTATGCCTTAATAACTTTGCCCCCATTTAACCGATTTACATGAAATTAGGAAAGCACAGCCTCTGTGCCAGCTCCCCTGCCTGCCCACTTTCCATACCCTCAATGTTACTTTACAAGAGGACACTTCCTCCTTCAGTTACTTTGGGGTTTGGGTGGACCAACATCTCATCTTCTCTGGACATATTGATGCCATCCAGAAAAAATTGTGCCCCAAGCTTGGTGCCCTGTTCAGGAACCGTAGCTGCATCCCTCTTGCGGCTAGACATGAATTTGTCCAGAAGATGATCCACCCCATTTTTTAACTACTGCAACATAGTCTACAGTGCTGCTCCCAAGTCCTTCCTGATCAGATTGAACACTCTCTTTAACTCCTTCTGCCATTTTGACCTTGATACTCCATCTCGCACCCACCATCACAATCTCTGTCAAGCCCTGTCCTTCCCTTCCCCTCTCTTACAAATAGGTACCTCTCTCACTGTGCTAAATTCACCTCCAAACACTGGCTGGGAGAACTCCCATCCTACCTCTCCTCCTCATTTGTTACCCCCCTCACTCCCTTAGATCTACCGACTCCCATACACTGGTGGTCCCCCATCATTCTACCCACATTGGTCAGTTGGGTTTCTCTCACCGCTTCCCAAAAATACGAAACTCCCTTCCTTATCAAATTCATCACTCCTCCTTCTACTCCATCAGCACTGCTCTCTAAAACTATCTTTCACCTAATGTAGCTGCTTCTTCTGTGACCTTCCTTAAATCCATCTTCTGTATTTTTTGCCCATATTCTTCTCCATTTTGTATTTACTCCTTGCCCCTCCTAGATGTAACTCCTCCTTCATAGATCCTACACCTATTCTCTCATCTCTACTGGCCTTCCCTGTTCCCTTGCAGGGTTCTCAATATCCAGAAGGGATCTATGGGTTTGGTTCTAGCCTCTCATAGGTGTTAACTCACATTTCCTTCCTCTGTCTCCTTTACCCTCTCTTAATTCCTACAGCCATATCTTTCTCCCATCTCTACTAGTCTTCCCTGCCCCCATGCAGGGCTCTCAGAATCCTGAAGGGGTCCTTTTGGATTTGACTTTTCCTGTCCTCCTCCTCACCTTTTCACATTTGCACTTGTTTACTTACTTTTGTCCAATTTCCTTTTCCCTTTCACTTTGAGAACCACCTGTTCCTCCAGCAAATGTTCTACCTTTTACTGTTCCCTGAATTGTTCTAATTGTTGCATTTCCCTGTTCTGTATATTTTCTATCTTATTAGCTCTACTCCTTCGACCATTGCTTATTTTTTGTATTCGGTTCATGCCTATGTTGTCCCCTTGTTCCTCCTCCCCTTGTATTTATTACTGTTCTCGCAGTTTATCTTATTGTACTGTACACTGTATGTAACAACTGCCTTATGCAACTGTACTTTACTGTGCAACTTGAATGTATTACTGTTTCATCCTCATTGTACCCCCTTCCCCAAGGTTGCACTGTGAGATGAGCAATTTGTTGCTCAGTGTGCCTTTCTGGTGAAACCTAACATCACATTTCCATACTTTTGACACTTTAATATGAACCCTAACTGATGCATTAACACAGTTTTTTGCAATGAAAATATATATATATATATATATATATATATATATATATAAGGCAAAAACTCTGTTTAATGCATCAGTTAGGAGCCATTCTAGCGACAAAAGGAAGTCCCGATGTTGAGGTTGAAACCTTGCACCCTCCAGCCCACCCCGCCAACTGGAATCGGGTGCGATTGGGGTCATTGGCCCTGTCACCCCATGACATGTGGAAAGAAGCTGAGGAATAGGAGAATGGGGTGACAGTTAGGACCGATGACCCCAATGTGCACCCCTATTCCAGTTGGGGGAGTGGGCTATAGGGTTGCAAAGGGGTTTCAACCCTAACATCAAATTGCCTCACTTTTGTCGCTGTGGAACAACCCTAACTGATACAATAAACAGAGTTTTTTGCCTCTAATTTCCCTTCTTTTTGAGAATGATAATGAGAAATAGTGAATGTACTGCGGCGTCGGAAGGGCCCCGCGCTCCCGCCACGTAATGTCTTGTCACATACTAACATTGTGCCCGCAAACGCAAATCATAATGCGCATGGTGACACAAAGCGAAGCAGAAAGAGAAACAGTACTGTAGACAGAAATGTTAAAAACGCAAACGCAACTGCAAATGATAACGTAAAGGGTAACGCACATGGTGGCGTAAACATGAACAGTAAGTGAAATGGGTACCGAACCGCAAGCAGAAACGGTAATGGTAACAGTAATGTAAGCGCACAGACTGGTTTTCCCTAAAAGCTGTTTAGAGAAAGACAGTGAGTAAAAAGAATGTATGCAAAATAATGACTCTCGGAACACAAAAATGAGGACTTGGAATAGTAAATTGCTTATATCTCAGTAACCATATGACATAGAAAAAAAATTTAAGTCATAATAATTATCACTTTCCTAGCTAGTTTTGAACTTAGGGATTTCTTGACAAAAAGTCTGTATTTCGCACCGTTTTCGAGATACGGGCCCTGAAAGGCGCGGTGAATGCCGTAATGTTATCCTATGGGAAAAGAACAGAAGTTCGGAGTGCCATAACTTTGCCTCCCTGTAATATTTTTTCACCAAACCACTGAAAGGCACATCTGTGCAATGTTGGCTGTGTTCTCTGCAAATTTCAGCCCAATAGACCAAACCGTTATTTTGCAGCAGAGCGCCAAACGATTGCTACAATGCGTTGTGCGCCATAATGTTATCCTATGGGAAAAAGTATCAACTTTAGAGTACCGTAACTTTGCCACCGTGTAATATTTTTTTTCAACGAAACACTGAAAGGCACATCTGTGAGATGTCGGCTGCGTTCCATCCAAATTTCAGCCCAAAACTATAAACCGTTCTTTTGCAGCGGGGTGCCAAAGAATTACTGTTATTTTGGGCATAGTGTCACAAAGTAGTGTCGTGATTTGCGAAAGCTTTCGCAAAAATTTGCGACACTTTCATGAGTGCGACCCTACTTTGCGAAAGTACTTTTTCCAGAAAACTGAAAAACATATTTCTGGGGTGTTTTACCCCAAAATAAAGACATGGCTAGCATCCTCAGGGCCTGACTAGGTAAATACAAAAAGAATTAGGTTGCTAGAGGGTCTCAATTTTAAATGCCAAGCATTTTTCTGATCACTAACTGAAAACAAAATGGTGGATTTGTGACAGTAAAAGGGCCATTTGCGATAGTAAAAAGTGCACTTGCGACACTGTTGAACTTTTTGTTAACTTTTCCCATCGACTTATAATGGGAAATTGTTTTTTGAATAACTTTTGAACCTTTTTTTTTGACTGGGTGACTAGGGAGGTGGATCAGAGGAGGGCAGTGGACATGGCCTATCTGGACTTCAGCAAGGCCTTTGACACTGTGCCACATAGAAGACTATTGCACAAACTGGGAATATGGGTGTGGGCAGGACAGTAGTGCGTGGGTAGGTAACTGGCTGGGCAGCAGGACACAGAGGGTGGTGGTAAATGGCTGTCACTCCAAAGAGGGAAGAGTGACCAGTGGGTACCACAGGGATCAGTGCTGGGACCGTACTATTCAATATCTTCATCAGTGACATTGCGCAGGGACCTAGAAGGCAGAATTTCACTGTTCGCTGATGACACAAAGCTCTGTAACAGAGTAGACACACCAGAGGGTGTAGACAGAATGAGAAGGGACCTGCAGAAACTTGAAGAATGGTCAGGGTTCTGCAGTTGAAATTCAATGCAAGGAAGTGCAAGATAATGCATATGGGGTGCAAAAACCCTGGCACAATATATCAGTTGGGGGTGAGGATATAGCATGCACCAAGCAGGAAAGGGATCTTGGAGTTATCATCTCTGATGACCTCAAGGCAGGGAAACAGTGTGACAAGGCAGCAGGTAAAGAATAGGATGCTGGGATGCATAGGCAGGGCATCACCAGCAGGAAAAGGGAGGTCATAATTCCATTATACAAGACACTAGTGAGACCGCACCTGGAGTACACTGTGCAGTTCTGGAGACCTTACCTACGTAAGGATATAGACAGGGTAGAGAAGGTTCAGAGGAGGGCAACAAAGATGGTGCATGGATTGCATCACAAGTCCTATGAGGACAGGTTGAAGGCACTGAACATGTACTCCTGGAGGAGAGGAGGGAGAGAGGGATATGATAGAGACATACAAGTATCTTACAGGAGGAACAGGGTGCAGGAATGCACTATTTTAAGCGAAAAGATGTTCCAGGACTAGAGGGCATGGGATGAAGTTGGAGGGAGGACGATTCAGAGGAAACGTGAGGAAGAATTTCTTCACAGAACGGGTGGTGGACAAGTGGAACACCTGCCAGAGGAATGGTGGGAGCTGAAACAATCACGGGATTTAAGAATGCATGGTATAGACATAAAGGAATTCTGGAGGTCAGGGTGAGGCAACAGACTTCCTGGAAAACATAAACTGAACTTACAAACTTAAATGGGCAGACTGGGTGGGCCATAGGCCCTTATCTGCCAACACTGTCTATGTATCTATGTATCTATGTTTAATATTTTTTCACGAAATCTTTGAAAGGCACATCGGAGACCCTGGCTGCATGTTCCCTGAAGATTTTGGGCTGGTCGCACAAACCGTGCTACCTGTAGGCACGACCGTAGAATTCCAGAAAAAGCGTAAACGCACGCGCAGATCACACCTAATAACTCCACAGCTGTGTATCGAAGGGGTAACTTTTGCCTCAGTGCTTGCATGCTGAGGTTCTTTGTCTTTTAGCTTGTTTTTTTGTTTTTATTGAGTTCACCACAACATAACCCAAATAGACCTTCATAGGGTAGCTGGTTCATTCCACTGGGGTGTCACACAGATGAGGCACACTGATGAGTCCTGGTACGACAAAACACGTGTATGTGTCTTCTGTTTGCACCCTTTGCAGACTGTGTTGACCTTTTGGTACCATGCATTTCTGCTTACAGTTGAACCAGCAAAATATTCTGTGGTGATTTGCATATACCGCCCATGGTGCTTTGCATTATGTGGGTATATGTGATTTTGTATTTCTTTGAAACTTGGCTTCCTGGCCACTGCCCTTTGGGGGTAACTTCTGCCTCAGTGCTTGCACGCTGAGGTTCTTTGTCTTTTAGCTTGTTTTTTTGTTTTTATTGAGTTCACCACAACATAACCCAAATAGACCTTCATAGGGTAGCTGGTTCATTCCACTGGGGTGTCACACAGATGAGGCACACTGATGAGTCCTGGTAGTACAAAACACGTGTATGTGTCTTCTGTTTGCACCCTTTGCAGACTGTGTTGACCCTTTGGTACCATGCATTTCTGCTTACAGTTGAACCAGCAAAATATTCTGTGGTGATCTGCATATACCGCCCATGGTGCTTTGCATTATGTGGGTATGTGTGATTTTGTATTTCTCTGAAACTTGGCTTCCCAGCCACTGCTCTTTGGGGATAACTTTTGCCTCAGTGCTTGCACACTAAGGTTCTTTGGTTATCTATCTATCTATCTATCTATCTATCTATCTATCTATCTATCTATCTATCTATCTATCTATCTATCTAACAATGTGCACATTGAATCAGTAAATCAAAAAGAAGGAAGAACCCTCTCTGGTTCACCATGGACATATCAGCAAAAATAAGGGAAAAGAAGAGTGCCCTTAAACAATACAAAAAGTCACAGAAGGAAGCTGACATGGACAATTACAGGAATAAACTCAGGGAGGCAGAAAGGGCCATTTGAAGGACCAAAGAACAAACAGAGGAAAGGATAGCATGGGGAATCAAGAAGGGAGATAAAACCTTCTATAAGTACATGAGGGAAAAGAGAAAGAGTAACGGAAGAATAATCAGATTAGCAGAACAAGATGGCCAGATGGTAGAAGACAAACTCAAAGCAGAGGTGTTGAACAAATTCTTCTCCCCCCGTATTCACAATAGTAGATAGTGATAAAGGACCTCCACTAAAGCAGATGGAGCACAATAACAAAGAGGCTGATACTAGTCCCTTCACAAGGGAAAGGGTCCTAGAAGAACTAAACAAACTTAGGGTTGATAAGACAATGGGACCGGATGGTATTCACCCAAGGATGTAGAAGGAAGTACAGGAAGAAATTGCGGCACCACTAGCAGAACTATTCAATAAATCTCCACTATTCTAGAAACCTGAATGTTATCATTTGAAAGCAAAACCCCCCACCCCGTCACAGGTATCCAGTCCAAGGGACCAATAGGGTGGGCCTAACTTCCAAGCTAGGGAGGCTTGTTTAAGTTCTTTGCGTATTTTAATCCTAGTGTCCACTATACAAACAATGTCACTAGCAGTTTCCTGCAAAGACAGCATTGTGCCAGCCAGTTTCTTGTCCCCCTTAATGCTGTTCACATTTACTGTAGTGAGACTTAAATGGTCAACAGAAGCTTGATGTATAGTGGATCTCATATCTAAATTAAGGAGTTTTTTATTTTCTGCCTCTGTCTTGTACACTTGGCAATTGAATCTGATCCCCCCTCCCACCACCAATATCAGTATTTGAAACGATGGAAGAGATGTCTGTTTCGTGTCTCTCTGAGTCCCCCTCCCCATCCTCAGTATGTCAGGATGCATACTTATTTCCAACTTTTCAAGATTCTGCAGCAAGTGGTATTTCCTTCCTCCTACCTTTTTGACACCACTTACTCATTCTAGTTCATTTCCTTTGTGTGACTGTTGAAAAGGCTACCTCTGCTGGAGATGGTGGTGGGGGTGAGGGTGGAGGCATATCACTTGAAACCTCCTCTCAACAGTAATCAAAGGCTGGCCCTCAGTTACACAGGGTTCATTATGCATAACTATATCTGAAGGGGCACCACACTCATTTCTCAGTCTCAGATTGAATAGCAGAGACTGTTTCCTGCCTTAGTGCATCCTGACCTGTTTTCGCTGCCTGCTCCGCTGTCCTTTTTGCTTGTTGCTGAGCCCAGTTTATCAGTCCCTCATGAGATGGGCAATCATCTCGATTATGGGATGCCCATGGACAATGTCCATATGCATGCCCTGTTCTTTCACATAAGTTACATTTTAAGAGATTGAGGCACTTGCTTGCTATATGCCCAAACTCCAGTCAATGACTGCATTTTACAGAATCACAGGCTGAGCTGAGCTGTGTTCTAGCACCACACTTAAAACATGACCTGGGTTGGCCAACATGAAAAACAGAACCTCTGTCTTTACATAGATAAAGTGTACTTGGCAAGTGTACTGGCCTTGAGTTATTTGTAAGTAATTTAACTGATACCCTCCAACCTCCATCCCAAATTTCTTAGCTGTCTAATGCGGGCAGTGGTTTATTAAGTACTCCACACCACTGATGAAGCCAGAACAAAATATCTTCAACATTGACTCTCTCATTCTTAAACATGATTGTGATATTTTTAACAGCTGGCTTCGTCAAAGGTATGGCAAGAAAGGGGGACCATAGCGGGGTATTCTAAAGTTTCATATACTGAGCCCAGAAATGGTCTAATCCTGAAACATTTTTAAAGCTAATATCAAAATTATCATTCCCTAAACTAATCAAAGCAAAAAAATCTCTGAGGAAAAAAATTTTAATGACCCCTTTAACAAAGTTTTTGCTATAAAATGACAATTTGGAGGATCAATAGGGCCACCCTTATATAACAATCTGAGAGCATTCCTGCATCAAGCAGGCTCCCCTCTAGTCTGAAATAAATCTGCTAACTTAAATTCAGCCTCCACCCCCCTTCTTCTCCTGCATTAATATCCTGTGGGCCCACACTAACAGGGCCCTCTACAACAACATTTTGTGCACCCTGCAGTAGACCAGAATTAATCTCAACATTTTCAGTAATATTAAAGTTCAAATTATTACCCTGAGGCAAGTTGGAGCTTAGTCCCTCTCTCACGCTGGTGGCCACTGTTGCTGCAGATTCAGCTAGCATGTCTTTAAATACTGGGTCATCATTGTCCGGAACCCATTGTCCAGTCTTAGTTTTCTCCCAACCTGCACCTTCTAGTCCTTTTGCAGGGGACCAGTTCGGGCCTCCTACCTCCACATTCACTATCCCTTTTCCCATTTGTGATGTGTCATTGGTTTTACTCCATCCTGGCTGCGAGCGATCTTTCTGAAAGGAGTACACCTCTCTTTGCTTAGTTACTTGCTCTGTAGCTGGTTTTATAGCACTGTCACTACTTGTCGCCGCATGTCCGTGACCTAAACGCTTTCCTCCTTTCTCGACAGACAGTACTGTTTTCTGTGGTGCAGGCTTTGGGCACACAACATTTCCATTGTCAAAACTGTCAGTCTCTGTATTTTGCACACTGCGATTCTGTATGCTGGACTTAACCCCGCTGAGTATAGCTGCGGTTGCCACGTCAGCATTATGCTGACTCACTGAATTCTCCTTCGGTGTGTCACATATCCAAATAGTATCAGACTTACTGCTTTCAAGGAAACTTTGAGTTCCTACTACTTTCTGCTATTGTTTTAAGCCACACTGGTTATTTTCCTTTATTTGTCCCGCTTTATGTCGTGCTGTTCTCTGGTCAACATTTTCAATCATTTCTGATGGATCTGTCCTCGTGGCATGTCAATACTTATTTCTTCATCTGACATTAACTCAAAACAATCCACAGCTACCAATGCTGCATCAATGGCCTCTTGCATCTCCGTGTCAGGGAAGAAGGCCTGCTCCCCTGCACTCTCAGCATCCAGCTCCTCCAACCTCTCGATTGCACTGGCCATCTGAATCAGACAGCCAAGGGGTTCCCCTGCTGATGAGTAGGGGAATTTCCCTGGTTCCCTGGCCAAATTTCCCCCCATTCACTAAAAATACCACCAACAGCTTAATCTGGTTCAAGGTCAGTTGGTATTCATCTGTATCACCTTCCCCTGGGTCGTGCCTGAAAATAGGCAGAATTTGTCTAGTGCACTTACCCGGTCAACAAAAACTAAATAAAATAATAAATAAATAAAATTAGTTGTTCTATCTGTAATACTTTGTTAGGCACCCAGAGCCTCTGGGATTGGGTGCCATCAAAATAAAATTTGCCTTGCCCTTGCCTTGCCTTATCACTCACTAATGGAGATAAATGTGTCATTCCACTGCAGTCTATTATGTATTCCATATCTATCTATCTGTCTGTCTGTCTATCTATCTATCTATCTATCTATCTATGTATCTATCTATTTATCTAGGCGCTCCCATCCATCCATAATTTTTTTAGATAGTGTAATCCTAGCCTTATTCCCTTGTGGGATCACTACATAATTGTATCCTTATTTGTGTTTGAGAGCACAGGGCCCGGTCCATAGTGATATCCTGCACTACCATTCATGCATTGTTTTTCAGATACTGTAGTAGTATTACTATCCTTATTGCCTGTGGATGCACTGGGCCCTCTGGGCCCTGTGTGCTCTTTCCATAGAATACAGTATTACAAACACCACATATTGCAGTCTTATCCAATAGAAAACACAGCAAAATCTGAAAGCTGTGTAACGTAACACAAAATTGCTATATTTTCTCAAAACCACTAAAAGGCACATTGGTAGCACAGGCCCCTTCTAACCTGAAAATTTCAGAGCAAAATTGTAAACATTTCTTAACACCATGGTGACAAAAAACAGCTCCATAAACCTCCCAGTACAGTATTATCTTATGGGAAATCAACCAAAATTCAGATCTGCAGAACATGAAGCTAAAGTAACATATTTTCACTAAACCAGCAAAAGGCACATCTGTGGAGCAAGCCCTTTATACCTGATAATTTCAGTCCAAAATTACAAACTGTTTATTTGGTATGAAGTGACAAAGAAACAGCTATATAAAATGTATTTTTTCGCAAATTGCGAAACACAAATCCTTTTTGCAATTTGCGGTAAAAGAAAATCCTTTTTTACATTGTAAAAAAGGATCCTATTTCATGGTAAAAGTTTTCTGAGATTTGCAAAACAGGATTTCCACAGCTAAAAAACCCTCCACATTTCTCACAAAGTAGTCAAAAAACTAACCATAGAATGAGATTTTATGGGTCTCACATCTAACTTTTTCAATAGGAAATAATGGGAAACTTAAATATTTAATAATTTTAGAACGTATTAATATTTTTTCACCAAACCTTCAAAAGACACCACTGTGACCCAAGCCCTGCATACCCTAAAAATTTCAGACCAAAATTCTGCACCGTTTCTGCATAACACAGTGACAAAAAATGGCAATTTACACATTTTTAAAGGCTCCATGGGCTCAATTCACAAAAAGGGCTTAGATCAGCACAAGCTGCAGTGAACAACAGCTTGCACCAAGGCCCGGTGTACCAGGGGACCCTGCTTCAGATTCTGGTACAGGAGGGGTCCTGGCACCTAAGTCCCCACACTTGCCGCAACCACTAACATGCCACAAACACAAGGCACATGGAAGGGGGTTTGCCACAGGCTCCCTGCAGCAAAGGCTAGTGGCCCCCCTCCCAGATTCCAGATCTTTGTTATAATAAAAAATAATTAGCCCATTTTCCCTGGTAGTCTAGTGGCCCCCTCCCAATTTTCATTCATTGTTATAATAAAAATAAATAGCCTCTTTTCCTTGGTAGTCTAGTGTTCTTCCTTCCCCAGTCCCCGATCTTTGTCATGATAGGAATAAATTAGCCTCTTTTCCCTGGCAGTCTAGTGTCCCCGTTCACTGATCTTTTTCATAATAAAAATGAATTATCCCCTTTCCCTGGTACTCTAGTGTCCCCCCTACCCAATCCCAATGTCCCCAAAATTAATGTATAAATTAACACCTGGTGGCCTAGTGGAACCCCCACCTGGCAGTGCTCTATCACCCTGCCCCACTAATCCCATAACTGAGCCAGCAGCTGGCATAGCCCACCGCTTATCACCATGGCCAGCCTCAAACTGAAGTTTTAATGAGGATGGACTGCATACAGTACACACTCAGTGAACTGTCAATCACGGAGTGTGTAGTATATACAATACACGCTCATTCAGAGCTCAGTCAGTGGCTGGCCATGGTGGTGAGCGATGGCTGTGCCAGTCATTGGCTTGGTTATGGGATTAGAGGGGAGCAGGGTGGTAGGGCATCTCTGGGTGGGGGGTGTCCACTAGGACACCAGGTGTTATTTCATACATTAATGTCAGAGACATCGGGGAGGTGGGCAACTAGACTACTAGGGAAAGGGGCTAATTAATTTTTATTATGACAAGATTCAGGATCAAGGCGGGGACCACTAAACTACCAGGGAAAGGGGGCTAGTTCATTTTTATTATGACAAAGATTGGGGATTGGGGAGGGGGGCACTAGACTATCAGGAAAAGGGGCTATTTCATTTATTCATTGGAAAAGATTGATATTTTTTCACCAGACCTTCAAAAGGCACCACTGTGACCCAATAGCTATGTATCCTAAATATTTCAGACCAAAATTCCACACCATTTTCACACAACGTGGTGACAAAGAATTTGACAGCAATGGAAATGTATACATTTTTGAGACTTCATATCTCCACACTTGCACATCCAACTGAGTTCATTGATCCCTGATCGTGCATGCCAAATTTAATGCAAATCACTTGAACAGTTGCAAAGTTATTAAAGTACAATAGTTTCAGTTTAATATAGAAGCGAAGAAAGAATTTTACAAAAAATTACATTTTGTAAGACTCTATATCTACACACCCACAAGCTAACCAGAACAAAATGTACCACATCAAGAGATCATTGGTCTCTGATGGTGCATGCCAAATGTTACATAAATTGCATTAATGTCTGTGAAGTTATTAAAGCACAAATTGTGATCAAGAACCTTTTTGTGGCCCAGTGACGCTGAGGGTTGAGGCACTGGATGCCACAACTTGCGCCACGCTGGCGACCTGGGTTCAAAAATGAGCCTGGGCCACTGGGGTTCAGTGGGGGGGAGATCAAGCATCTGTAGGACTGCTCTCTCTTTCTGTGGAAGGTTGGGGAGATGCGATCACTCCTGGAGTGGCCTCTGGTGGTGATCAGAGGTGCCAAGCTTGGCAACATAGCAGATTCATGGGACAGAGTTGTGGCATAGCGTTGCTTTGTTAGCCACACTCTGAGGGGAAAGGACTCACACATTAAAGAGAAAAAAAAGTACTCCTGGGGATAGATGAAGACACCTTGGCCTCCTAAGCCCACACTCCCAACTCCGGACTGCCTCCTCACGAACCAGGCTTCTCGTGTGCCCAGCACTTTGCCCTTGAAAAAGAGCACCCTGGGTGGATAGGACAACCCTACCTCAGGAGGGTATAGACCTGGAGGTGGTGCTGGGTTGCACGGGGGGGTAGTAGTAGTCATGGAGGGAGATAGTGGCTGGGAGTCCCCGAGGATGCTCAAAGAAGTTCCCCAGGTAAGTGGTGATAAATAAAGTAAAAAAAAAAAGCCAGCCCACTGGAGCAGAAATTGGAATTCCGCTTGCGGCACCACAACCTGGGTCCGGGAACAGACCCGGGTCATCAAGGGTCGGTGGGGGGGGAGAAGGATAGAGTGCCCCATGGGTGGCTCTCCTTCCCTGGGGGGGGTGGGACAGTGTCCGGCCCAATGAGGACCCCTGGCAGAGGCTGGGAGTCACTCACGCTACTGGCGCTTGGCATCAGGAAGGCAGGGCGGACACTGGCATCATTGCACGTCCCCGCCTCTGAGAAAACCAGGAAAAAGATGGCCAGTGGGTCTGTTGTCTATGTGAAGCCCTCCCTAGGGCTTCAATTAGCTGCCATTGCCGCATCCCTGACCAGGAACCAGTTTCGCAGCATGGATGAAGGGACCGATGCCACGGCCCTGCTCTCCGGGGGGTAAGCTGGTGATAACTGGGGATGGTGGCAGTAGATGGCAGTGGAAGTCCCAGGGGCCATGACTAGGTCTGATGGTGACAGCAGACCAGCCAGGATAAAGAAGAAAAAAAAAAGTAAAAAAAAAAAAAGAACCTTTTTCGCGATCAAGAATCCTATTTCGTGCCTCACATTTAAATTTTCCGTTACAAAATAATAGGAAACTATGAAATTTAATACCTTTTTAACAGATTGATATTTTTTTCACCAAATCTTCCATCTGTGCCCCAAGATCTATATAGCAGGTCAACAGACTGGAACAAATGGGCCAACTCACCCTAACAGATAAATGATTATATGTTTTTATTCTTATGTCAGAGTAAAACTGATTGTGCATAACATTTCTACATTTTGGAGTAAGCACTCCTTCTGGGAATGCACAGTTCAGTTCTGAAATAATCCAGTCGAATTAAGAAAATGTTATGTAATTTCATATCTGTATACAAAATTAAATTCTCTAAACATCAGGTAAATTACAGACAAAACGGTATAGAAAACTGATGGACAAGAACTCCCTTCTGAGAGCAGATAGCTTTCACCTAGAACAGCTCAATAATCCAATACCATATGGACAATACCTTAGGATAAAATTAAACTGTTCACAAAGTCATGAATGAGAGCAAGAAATGGGATAAAAACATATTATCATTTCTCTATTCGGGTGGGTTGGCCCTTTTGTTCCAGTCTGTTGATCTGCTGTTAGTTTTGCCTTGATTGGATGGTGGCTACTCCCTAATTATTATATCTTTATTCTGGGGTGGCTCAGCTGGATGTTCTCCTTTCCAATACCCACATACCCTAAAATTTCAGATCAAACATCCAAGCCATTTCTTAGAAATTCGGTGACAGAATTTCACAAAAAGTGGTAATGTTCACATTTTGTGACACTCTGTATCTCTACACCCACACAACTGATCAGAACAAAATTGGACACATCCAGAGATTACTAATCTTTGATGGCGCATGCAAAATTTCATGCAAATCAGTTGAATGGCTGCAAACTTATTATAGTGCAGTTTATCACAGTTTCTGCCACTGATAATTTAATCCAGCGGTTATTACCCCAACTTGCAATTTGTCATGTAAGAAACTGTGGCATGCTTACACAGAATATTGCATCCTGATTGACTCCTCTGTCTATCCATCCATCCATCCATCCATCCATCCATGTAACCTTATGCTAATGTTTCTCTTTATGGACAATGAAGCCTTACAATATGATCAAACCATTGATTCTAATGTCATTTTTTATTTTCAATGTGCATTTAAACTCATCCTTCAGTTTTAATTTATAACTTATTGTGATTCATCCAAGGATGGTGGGATGAGGAATTAAATGATAACTAGATGAAGGCAATGGAGTTACTTACGGCCATATGTGATATACATTTCTGTACAGGCCTCTGCCCCTAGATGGCTTGTGTTGTCTGGTTGGCCAGGACTCCAGTTTGTGTAAGTCCACTTGGAACCATCAGTCCAGATGAAGTAGTTGGTCTGGAAGCACAAAAAGAGCAACACACACACACACCTCATGTATTAACAAGTTAATGTGAGAGGATTTCCAAAGAGATTGTCCAGAATACATCTGCCCATATTTTCAATAAAAACACATGAATCTACTCCAGCCTGCAAATGTACTTATTTTATCTATTTACTGTATTTATTTATTGGATTTGGGTAACCCAGTGAGCTCACTGAGGCTTGTGTTCATTTTTCTGGAGAGAGCCGGGATTAGTTATATGCAATTAATAGAATTCACATGTTACAACATTAGGTACCACAGGATAGTGCAGGTAGCATGAACAATGGTAGTTACAATGTATGCAACAGTTTTAATACTAGACCATCCTTTATATGCAGTGGTGGAACTAGACCCAGGGTGGGGCTGGGGGGGGCTAAAGTGCCCCCAATCTTTTTATTTTACATAGATAGACAGACAGGTTGGATGGATGGATGGACGGACGGACAGATAAATGATGGATGATGGATGGATAGGTAAACAGATAGACAGTTATTTATACGGTGCCCAATCCATAAGACTCTGAACACCTTACAATAGAACAGTTGAACAATAGCTTACAATGTAAGATAATTAATGGTCATAAAACCATATATTGGAAAAAAAAGCAAGCTAACGGGGATTTTCTAAAAGTGGCCAGTGAAGGAGCCCCTCTCATCTCATGGCGAAGGGTATTCCACAGGATTGGGGCTGGCACACTGAATTCCCTAGAACGTGAAGATTTTAAATGGGATCTTGGAACAGAAAGGACATCTGCCTCCACTGACCATAAGGCACAACCAGGAGCATATGGAATGTCTTTTAGATAGTCTGGACCCAGACCATGTAGAATCTTATATGTTAACAGGCAAATCTTGAAACTAACTGGAAGGTTATGTAGTAGTAGTAGTAGTAGTAGTAGTAATCTTTATTGTGTGACTAAACTAAAAAGTCTTTACAAAATTAAAAGCAGAAGAATTTAAAATTTAGAATAGAATAAAAAAAATAAGTGCAGTCAGCAATTAAAACATACAATTATTGCAATTAATTCCATGTAAAAGATAAAATCTGCTAGTCCCATTTCCCTAAATGCAGGAATGATACTTTATTCTATAACAGATTCCTTAAATAATTTTTCAGATTGTTAACTAGTCATGAGTATTAGCACAATGTGACCCTATACCTGAACAATAATGATTTCTTTCATTTTCTGTTTTATCTTACTGATTTGATTAGTTTGCCACTCCCTGTGGTGTAATTGTCCTCAATATTAAGTAGTATTTCTATCATAAAGCTGTTGTCCAGACCATTCCAGTCCTGTACCATGGGACTTAAACAATGCATTCTTTGTGTCTTGTACCAGGTACAGTCTTATAGCACATGATACAGCTCTTCTTTTTCTCTGATTATGCAGTAGCATTTCTGTGCTATTGGGGATAATTTGTTATGTCTGGCTGTAAGCACATTGCTACTGAAACATTCAAATGTATGTCTGGTATAGACTTTTCTAAATTCTGTGTTAGTGAGACTGTCCAGATAGTATTTAAAACCATGTTTTCCAAGGTGTAGTACAAACCAGGGCACATATCTGGTATAACTGATGATCTCAATATCCTTCTTTATCTAATAATTGCAAATGTTCTTTTTAATATACGTATTCTATTTCCAACTGATCGTGATTTCTTTATTCACGTACTCCATTAATTTCAAAAGATCATATTTCTTTAGTGCATCACTGATTCTATGAAACCAACTTTTTCTATTGTACTTGCCATCACACCATTTTGTTTTTTCCTGGAGACATTTTCTAGGCAGCCTATCTTGAAACATTCTAGTTAGTTTCAGCCAATAATTTATTTTCCTTACATCTAGTGTGGCCTGAATATTATCAAGGCCTAGCTCTGATCGGATATATGATGCTGGACAGGAATGGCTTACCCCAATGTGGTCCTTAGGACCTTATAGATTGGGCTACTAAGAATCTCTGGTTTCTTGCACTCTAAGATTTCGACTTCGTACAGAAGCTACGAAAAGAACTTCACCTTAACAGCTGTAACTAATGCTCTAACAGTGTTTCCTCCATATGCTTGATATAATTTGTTTAGGCCTTTCGCTGTTCGAGAAGTCTACTTTACCAATATTTTCATATGTGTAGACAAAGTTAACGTAGAGGTAAAATTAATACCCAGATCTGTGTAAGTCTTTGCATTTATTAATTTGTGCTCACCTACGTGCCATGATCCTCCTATTTTCTTTTGGCCCAATGCCGTGGTCCGCGCTTTAACTGATTTTGATTTTAACTGATTATTGATTTTAAGTTCCAGTATCTTGGCTTCTTGATTTAGCAGGTCTAATTGTTTTTGTAAGCCCCTGCCTGTCAGTGACATGAGTATAATGTGATCAGTGTACACAAGTGATGGGCATGAGAAATGTGCTCCTTTTGGTGGATCTATGGCAAAAGTCTCAAGTTTTCTCAAATAGCTATCAATATGTCGGAAGCCAGTGGAGAGCGTGGAGAAATCCCAGGATATGCTAGGAGTGAGATATCCCAGCAACCAACTGGACTGCTGCATTCTGAACCAGCTGCAGGCAGCACATCAGCCTAACGGATAGCCCCATGTAAAAAGCATTGCAGTAATCCAGCATAGACGAGATGAAGGCATGCACTAGTGCTATGAGGTCAGTTGCTTGAGATCAGGCTTAATCCAAACAATTTTGCGATGATGATAATAGCCATTGCAGACAACAGCCAACATCTGGTATTCTAGAGTAAATTCGGAGTCCACAATAACACCCAGATTGTTTACCCTATCTGTAGCACGGAGGGTCACCCTTCCTAACAATGGAAGGGTAGTGCCCCCCAGTTGCTTCAGTAGAACTTAACCGACCTGTCTCTACCAGTAACACCTCTATTTTAGATGGATTGAGCATAAGCCAGCTAGCTGCCATCGAAGCTTGAATATCTTTAAGATACTCGCTCAGTTCTGAGATAGCCACCCTATGGGGCACAAGACACATACAGCTGGATGTCATCAGCATAGCAATCAAACATCAAACCACAGCATATGATGATCTCCTCCAGGTATAACATGTACACAGCAAATAACTTGGGAGCTAGGATCACCTCTTGGGGCACCCCAAAACAGAGCCCAACACTACTTCATGTAAAAGAGCCAAGGATCACCTGCTGCATCTGCCTGGTTTTGTAGGCCTCAAACTACCACAAAATAGTGCCTAAGAGTTCCACATTGTGCCTAAGGTGAGTCAGAAGCACCCATGATCCACCATGTAAAAACCTGAAAAGGACAGAAGGACAAGAATAGAACATCATCCACAATCCCTTGTTGAAAGTAAATTATGGAGTACTTGGACTAGGGCAGTTTCCATACTATGGTGAGGCAGAAAGCCAGATTGGAAGGGCTCATAAATGTCATACATCTCGAGGTGCTGTTCTGGCTGCATTGATGTCACCTTCTTGATCAACTTCCTAAAAAAAGAGAGGTTCAAAACAGGTCTGTAGTTGGCAAGACCATCGGGGTCTAAGGAAGCCTTCTTAAGGAGAGTTTCACTGCTGCAATTTTTAGGGCAGATGAAAAGACACCTTCTAGAATAGAGCACCTGACAGTTTCTACCACAATTGAACTGAGTGAGCCCCAGCATTCTAAAATAAGTCTGGTCCACCCAGGGTCCAATGCACAGCAGGTGTCTTGCAAACCAGAAACCACCAGCAAGCTGTCATCCAATGAAACTGGTTTAAACTCAGCCAACAAAGTGTAGTGCCTACATTCCACAAGTAATGGACACTGTCAGCCAGTGGGAGGCTGCTCAGGAAGATCACAGCCTGAATGGAGGATACCTTGTCTAAAAAGAACTGGTTAAATTCCTCACATTTTTTGTGAAAAAAGGCTTTGCAAGACTTCAGATAGATTGGGTTATGTAATCTGTTAACAGTGTTGAAAAGCTG
Organism: Neoceratodus forsteri; assembly: GCA_016271365.2. Taxonomy (NCBI): domain Eukaryota; kingdom Metazoa; phylum Chordata; order Ceratodontiformes; family Ceratodontidae; genus Neoceratodus; species Neoceratodus forsteri. Next base: position 147,163,809 of record CM057449.1, read on the forward strand.
AGCCAGCCGGATACTTCCAGCGGCAATCACCCATGACTTTTGCAGGGTGATTACCCCACTGATACTGACGATAGAGATTTCTCAGTGACAATTTCTTCACCTATGAGTGTGACTTCCACCAGCAATGCTCCAACCTCCGCCCCTTAGTTTTCATCCTCCTCAGTTCTGCATCTTACCAGGGCAGCCTGAGGCATTAATTCAAGTGGCGTACATGGACTGGGGCTAGGGAGTCAAAAGCAGAAGAGAAGGCTAGATTATAACCATCCACAGCTGCCGCAGCACCCATAGTGCAAGCTGTCTGCATGCTTGAGATGTCAAGGACCGCCAGGATGCTCTGAGGCTCCAAGTGTTTATAAGAGCAACACCTGACGATCTCCAAAGCCTAGGTTAATTGGGGAGCCCCACAAAGGAAATGAACAACATGATGATCCAACCAAAAGACCGGCTCAGGTTTGCCATTAATAATTTCAAGTCCAGTTGGAAAACTAGATCTAAGGCATGGCCGTGCTGATGGGTCCCAGTGGCAACTGCCTGCACAAAGCCAAGGGATGACATCACCTGGAGGAACTGCATATCAAAAGGAGATATATCATCATTGACCCAGGCATTGACATCACCAAAAATCATCTGCTTGGGCAACTCCAGCCCCAAGCTGGTCATGACAGTCTCCAGTTCCTACAGGAATTCATGCTCACAACTGGGTGGACAGAAAATGAGCACAATCCTGCAACTTGTGCTCGGTTCACCTTTTATGGCCATGCATTCAAATGATCTAGTCTGTCCTAAGGGATGTGCTGTCAGCTGCAGAGTGGCTCTAAAACAGATGGCTACCCCACCCCTCATTCGTTCCCACCTAGGGTAATGCACCATAGAAAAACCTGGTGGAATAGATGACTCAACCACAGGACCCAAAGCATCCCCCAACCAGGTCTCTGTGAGATATACCAGGTCTGCAGGTGAATCCAAAATAAAGGCCTCAATCACAGCCATTTTATTCCTTGAGATCTAGCATTACAGAGAACTGCCCTAAGGGGGGAAGCCGAGTCGGCTGGTCAGTTGGCCACCTGTTGAGACAAAAGCTCAGGGGGCCCGATTAATAGAGATAAGGCAGGCAGGACCCCTTTCCAAACACCTTCTACTCCCTGGGAGGTTCTTGGATACCACACTCCTGATCCTATCCTCAACATCCACCTGTGGAGCCGGTCTACATTGTGAACAGCACCCCTGGTGGATAATCAGCCTCCTGCCGCAGTTAAGCACAACTGCAGGCAAGGTACAAGGGGAGACCCCCAAAGGGATGACACTGTCATAGCTGCTCCACTGAGTATATAAAAACAGCCCTGCCTAAACACATAACAAAAAATACATAAAAAAATAAATACAATAAAAGAAAGCAATCTACTCCATACCCAATTTAGCAACCCTTAAGCAACAAAGATAACCCAACATTCACACTACATTCAAAATATTAAACAAAATGGTGCCTAAAACATTCACACCCCAATACACTCCAATATAAAACAAATTAAAACCAGAACAATAGTTGAAAAGGAGACAAAATTGCCAATTTACAGTCCTTTAAGTATAAGGAAAAATAAAAGATAGTTGTAAAGAATCTAGCTGCTCTCATCAGAGAGAAACCAGAGTGCGACAGTCTTAAAATTGCCTCATAGACAGCACTCTCGCAGCCGCTATGAGAACATTAAATGGTTTAACTGAATTAAACACCAATAAAAAGTCCAAGCCTGAGAACTGTGTAAAGTTCCACAATTAAACAGAAATTAATAAAGCAGTCACCAACCACAACCAAAGTTTACTGGAGAACTTCTTATTGAAGTAGATACGAATCCACGAACAAAGAAGCTTGTTTAAAGCAGCCTGGTGAATTCCCAAGATAACAGCATTTAACATACGGAAAGGAGGCCACTCTCTCACAGTGGACCCCCAAAGTACTGAAAAAATATTTAGAAACAATCCTAGGGGTTACTCACTGCCACCGAGCAACTTACAAAACACAGATTATCTTCATATATTATGGGGGTGCAGTAGCACCCCTATAGTTAGGGTTGAGTAGGATTTTGATATTAAACCCCAGTTTTTGCACCGTAATAACTTTGGCATCCTTTGATGAACTAGCCCAAAATTTGACATGCACTGTCAAGCTGCCAGTGTCTCAAGACGTGAACATTTTTGTGACAGCATTTTGTACTGTTTTCAGGATACAGAATAACAAAAAAATGGAAAAAAAACATGTTTGCTTTCTCTATACTTAACATTGGGTATTTTTTGCTCTCACTTACACTACACCCTGTGGAATTTTTTTCATGAAATCTTTAGGATTGATGGGGCCCATGCTAAGGGTGCACCTTTAGAATGTTTGGTGAAAAAATGTTGCACCATTTTAAAGTTATAACATTTGTTGAGTTAACGTTCAGGTGCGACTGGTAAAAAAAAGTACTGCGAAAGGTAAAACAAACATATCGCAAGTGGTTATTTCCATGATTTACTTGTCGTGGGGGAAAAAACAGTTGAGATGGCCACCATTTTCATTTTATTGTTTAAACTTTCAAACATTAAAAATACATACAGATTATGTCTTTTAAAAAAACTCCTGAATCTAGCTAAACGGGACATGTTTAGCTAGATTCGGGTATTTATTTTCTTACAAAGTTGCCAAAAATACCTTTTCAGGGCACCCAAAATTCAGGGTGCTCAGCTTGGCAAGATGAGCCATTCACCTGCATTCTCTGTAAAAGAACAATAGGACTTTCTTGACTTCTGCAGCCGCAGCTGGATTCCGTGCTGTGGGCTGCAGTGAGAGCAGCGAGCTGCTGTTTCCCTAGTGTCTAGTGGTACTCCACCATTGCCATCCCTTTTTATATGTCTAGTGGCACCCCCACACTATGAACACTGTCCCTGTAATATTTCTGTCTTTCCCTCTTGCTTAGTGGCACCTGCACCCTCTGATTGCCGTCCCCAGAATATTTTTACATTTTCCCGGTGTCAAGTTGTACCCCTCAACCTTCAATCACTGTTCCCATATTTGTGGCTTTTCCTGGTGTCTAGTGGCACCCCCACCCTCCAGTTGCTGTCCCTGTATTATCGTTGTCTTTCCCTAGTGTCTTGTGGCACCCCACCCTCCAATTACTGTCCCCGTATTATTGTTATCTTTCCCTGGTGTCTAGTGGCACCCCCACCCTCCAATTGCTGTCCCCACATTATCGTTGCCTTTCCCTGGTGTCTAGTGGCACCCCCACCCTTCAGTTGCTGTCCCCTTTTTATCGTTGGCTTTCCCTGGTGTCTAGTGGTACCCCCACCCTCCAATTGCTGTCCCCATTTTATCGTTGTCTTTCCCTGGTGTCTAGTGGCACCTCCACCTTCCAATTGCTGTCCCCATATTATTGTTGTCTTTCCTGGTGTATAGTGGGACTCCCACCCTCTAGTTGCTGTCCCTGTATTATCGTAGTCTTTCCCTGGTGCCTAGTGGAACTCTCACCCTCCAATTGCTGTCCCCATATTATCATTGCCTTTCCCTGGTGTCCAGTGGCACCTCCACCCTCCAATTGCTGTCCCTGTATTATCGTTGTCTTTCCCTGGTGTCTAGTGGCACACCTCCATTGCCATCCCTTTTTATATGTCTAGTGGCACCCCCCACACTATGAACCCTGTCTATGTAATATTTCTGCCTTTCCCTCTTGCCTAGTGGCACACCCACCATCCCATTGCCATCCCCAGAATATTTTTATATTTCCCTGGTGTCAAGTTGTACCCCTCAACCTTCAATTACTGTTCCCATATTTGTGTCTTTCCCTGGTGTCTAGTGGCACCCTCACCCTCCAATTACTGTCCCTGTATTATCGATGTCTGTCCCTGTTGTCTTGTGGCACCCCCACCCTCCAATTGCTGTCCCCGAATTATTGTTGTCTTTCCCTGGTGTCTACTGGCAGCCTCACCATCCAATTGCTGTCCCTGTATTATTATTGTCTTTCTCTGGTGTATAGTGGCACTCCCACCCTCCAATTGCTGTCCTCGTATTATCATTGTCTTTTGCTGGTGTCTTGTGGCACTCTCCATGTTCAGATCACTGTCCCTGTATTAACATTGTCTTTCCATGGTGTCTAGTGGCACAACCCACCCTCCGATCACCATCCCAGTCTGCAGTAAAGAAAAACATCCCTTGATGTGTTTGTTTTTTAACCTCCAAAAAAGAAGCCAGTCCCTCTCTAATCAGATCCCCACCCCCCACCTCCCTCAATCCCCTCCACCCCACCCCCAGTACCCCACACCCTCACTCACTTGAACAGGTCACAATGTGATGATCCACTCTCCGATCAAAGACCGTCTGCTGCTGGAACCACCGACTGCAATATGAAAAACTAGGGTGAGTGCGATTCACTGTATTTTGATGAGGTTTTGAACTTCGATGCATAACTTTGTAATTTCTGTATGTTTTGACCACAGATTTTCAACATGGCCTTTCTGAGACCTCATCCCATGACCAAAGTTGGTGGAATTACACAAATCAAACCCAAAAGGCAATTTTGAGGTTGCTTGGTAAAATCAACTCTTGAGTGGGATTTGAACGTTTTCACCACCCTTGTTCATGAGGTGGGGTCATAAAAAGGCTATGCTGAAATTTGGGGTCATAATATGTAAAAATGGCAATGTTATGTGCATACATTTAAATGTTACTATGTTCGCTCATAACTTTAGTAATTTTAAATATGTTGACCAAAATTTTTAACATAGCTATTTTTTTTACTCCACCTCATGAATGTAAAAGCTGACATTTTTCAAATCCTGGCCACAATGTATTATGGTACCTGTGGCACGGAATGATGTATTGGTGCCATGGAATGACGTTTTGGTGGAGATTTGAAAGCTTTCACTGCCAGGCTTATGAGGTGGGGTAATAAGAAGGCTATGCTGGCAATTTGGTGTACAAATTGGCACCCCAACCTCCTTTTTTTTTTTTTTGGCTCCGCCTCCTGGGTCTGTGTGGGTGGCTGTTCGTATTTATCTGTTTCTGTAGCTTAATTTTTGGGGATTTACAAGATTTTCAGCTTGGGGTAACTACACCATTCTTGCTCACTACATCTGTGAAGGTCTCCTGGACTGGATTTCTGCAAAGCATCACCACAAGGTATTTGCATATTCAGTTTAAAATCAACTTTTTGGAAGCTATCCCAAGCAAAACAAAAGTCAAGCAACTAGATCTGACAAACTCCAGTGACTCTGGGTCCTGCTCAAATCCACATTTTCATCTGGCTTGCTCCTAAGGGATCTATTTGTGGGCTTTTAAACAACCTCTTTAAATAACAAAGGAAGCAGAAGGACAACATGATTTCACTTCCTGCACTTGTACTTGAGTAGGTGTGCCCCAGGCTATCCATGTAATGGGGCTGGGGAGTGCATGCCTGCAAGGTCTTGCAGAGCCAAAGCTCTTGTCAATCCCTGCTTAGCTGTGACCCTGGGTGACCTCTGTCATAAGTTATACCAATAGCCCAGGTGGCACTGAAAGAAACTGGACTGTGCATTCCTGTGTTTGTTAGCTGTGTCAGCAGTGGGGGAGCGGGTCGCTGTCAGGGACCAGAGAAAGGAGAGTGGAGAGCTGTGTGGAGCTGTGGCTGCAGTCGGCAGCGGGGTCGAGGTTGGTGATCACAGGAAGGAGAGCTGATCTCTTTGGAGCTGAACTAGCAAGGGGCACAGGTGGCAGTCTGGCGACTGAAGCAGGGCGGCTGGCCAACCGCAGGCGGCGGTGTAGGATCAGGCCAATCAGGGAGAGAGGTGTCAAGTCGGCAGCCTTTAAAAATAGCCAGCCAGACTGATAGAAGGACTAAAAGTGGGCGCAAAGAGTGTCTTGAGCTAAGGAAATCACTGCGAGGAGCTGGTTTGCAGCAAAGGAACTGGGTCCTGCATTTCTCCACAGGGGACTTGGACTTCAGCCTCGGTGGATATGGGAAATTGAAAAAGACACTAAGAAATCCTTCAGAAAAGAGCTGAAATTGAGGTCAAATTAACTGGGTCGAGATTACTGACACTGGAGGTGCTGGGAACTTGATCTTGGACTGCTGACACTGGAGGTGCTGGGGATTTGAACTTGATTTGAGGTGAAATAAACTGGGTCAGGACTACTGACACTGGAGGTGCTGGGAACTTGATCTTGGACTACTGATGCTGGAGGTGCTGGGGATTTGGACTTGAACATGGTGATTTGGACTTGAACGTGGTGGCAATGGTTATTAATTCTTGATGCCTATGGTTTGCACATGCTTTATTATTTCTAAAAAGTCTTGACTGTGGGTTGGGGCTGAGGAGGATGTGAGGGTTGGGGGCCCATAAAATACATAAGGGTGATTTTAGGCCTGTATCTAAGTATCACGGAAGAAATGGTAGGGCAGCACAGAGGGAGGGGTGACCAATGGAGGGGGATCTTTGGCAGGGTGGTGGGGTGTAGTGACTGTGGAACGGTTATGATCCTAAGTTTGGTTTGGAGGATGGGGGGTTGTATGATGTGTAAGCAGCTCACTCAGCTGAGAGAGGAAGTGGCAGGGCTACGGTGGGGGTTAAATTGGGGGAAGCTAGGGAAAAGGGGTAGAGAGACAGGGACAGTATAAGCTAAGGAAGGAGTGGGAAGGGCTGAGTGGATTCACTGGAGGATCAGATACACTGTTCTGGAAGTCAAGGGCTTGGGAGGGAGAGGATGGAAGGGGATCCAGAGGGGATAGACCAGAGGTGGTAACAGACAACAGCAAGTCCAGATTTGGGACAGGGACACCCAAGACAGGAGGAAAGGGGTCAGTGGGAGCTGGCAGCAGGAAGTCTAGAGGCACAAAAATCATGTCTGTAGCTAGAGAAAAGGGGTCAGTCAGGGATCAGGAGAAATGGAAGACAGTAGGCTCAGGAAAAGGCAGACAGATGCCCTGTATGAAGGACAACACAGGCATAGGTGAAATGGGCCAGAGGGTGGAAGTAACAAATAGTTTTGCCCTCCTAGGTATTCTAGTCAAGGACATAGGAGAGGAAGGGGTCCAGCAGGGGCCATCAGAGAAGGGGGAGTGCAGAGCAGCTGGGGGATATGGGGGGAAAGATCTCAGGTGCAGTGGAAGGGGTGGAGGAGGAGACGGGCCCATGAGGGACACACCAAAAGGTGGCACTAGGGAAACTGTGGCATAAGAAAAGGGGCAGGAAGGAAGCACTGGAAGAGCTGCAGTTGAGCTTCTGGGAGGCTGAAAATGAACTGGAAGAAACCCTGCAGCGTAAGAACTGCAGTAGGAGGCTGGGGCATGCGCAAGCAGGGGGCAGGAGATGGGAAATATGCAGACAGGGCAGGTGGTAAGGAGGAAGACGTCCCCATGTGGGGTACGGTGCTCAAAACCTTATGCAAAGATGGGCAGGACAGGAACAGTTGGAGGAGGATCAAGCACAGTTGGCACAATCTCGTACAGTTATGCAGACGAGGGAAGGCCAGGAACAGTTGGGGGGGTCAGGTGAAACTGGATCATGCTCAAGCATTGAAGCAGGAGGGGTCTGCATGGATGAAGGAAGCCAGGCAGAAGTACAAGGGATGAAGAGGTATGGGGGGGCGGGGGCTGATGAAAGGCTAAAGGGAGAGGGTGAAGAGGTACAGATGCTGGGTGTGGGTAAAAATCAGGATAGGCTAGGTCATGAGAACCAAAAGCTGAGCAGGGGCAGAAACCAGGTCAGGATGGAACATGAGGAGGAGTCCAAAGGGAGCCAAACCCCGCGATACAAAGCTAGAGGCCAAAAGGACACCCAGGAAGCAGGGGGCAGTGCAGTGGCACTCTTGGGGGACTCAATAATTAAGGGACTAAAATGGGGAAGGAAGGGGCCAAAAAACAATGCAATATGGGTACAGTGCATGTCAGGAATGACGGTGCTGGAGGTGAGGCATCATATTCCTTCCTGGGGTAAGCAGCAAGATGAAAGACCACATCTGGTGTTTCACCTGGGCACAAATGACTTGAAAGGGAACAGTCTGATGGAGGTACAGGCAAGGTTCGAGGAACTCGCTAGGTTCTGTAGGAGCAACACTGTTTTTCTTTCCATTTCCTTCTCTGAGGTGTTGCCAGTACCAAGAGTGAGCACACCCAGAAAGGAAAAGATAAGGGCATTCAACAATTGGCTACAAGGTTGGTGCAGTTAGAAGGGGTTTGGCTGGATAGGTGACTGGGGCTGTACATGGGAGGAGGAGGGGCTGTATGCCCAAGACGAGCTGCACCTGCGCACTTCAGTGTTAGCTGCACTAAAGAGTAAACTGGGGGACTTCATGGCAAGGAAGTTCAATTTAAACTGAATGGGGGGGTGGCTAAGGATTGGGCCATCCTTACATGAGGCAGAGCAGAGAGGCTATCAGCCTCCCCCCCAAGTCACAACACTCATCAAGGGAGTAGTTAGCAACAGGGAAGGACAGGATGGGGTTACATGTTGGAGGGCTTTGTTTGCAAATGCTAGGAGCCTGGGGAACAATATGGAGAACTGAAGGCCACCATGATGGAGGAGAACCTAGACATTGTAGCAGTGAGTGAGACTTTGTGGAATGAGCACTACACCTGGGAGATGGTGGTCCCAGGGTATCGATTGCTTAGGAAAGATCGGGAGGGGAAGGGGGGGTGGCATTATATATCAGGGAAGGGATTGGGACCATGGAAGGGCAGGATGAGGAGGGGAAAACAGAGATAATGTGGGTCACCCTAGACAGGTGACAGGGGGATAACCTGCATGTTGGGGTAGTCTGTAGGCCTCCTATGCGGGGGGAGGAAGGGGATAGACACTTCGTAGAATCAGTAGCGAGGATGGCACGGAAAGGGGAAATTGTGCTAGCTGGGGACTTAAACCTTCCGGATATCAGCTGGGAGGCCCAGACAGCAATCTCTATAAGGAGCAGGGGCATCTTAGAGGCTCTTTAGGGCATATTCCTGCAACAAAGGGTCAGTGAGCCCACTAGGGGTGTAAACCTGTAGGATGTGGTCCTCACAAATGGTGACAGTGTGGAGGAGGTGGAGGTGGGGGAAGAGCTTGGCACCAGTGACCACAGGGCTGTCAGGTTTAGGGTGAGTGCGGGCAGGGAGAGGGTTAGGACGAGAACCAAGGTAATGGACTTCAGAAAGGCTGACTTTCATGGAATGAGAAAGGTAGTTGGGGAAGAAATGTTGAGGATAAAAGATGTGCAGGGGTGGAGGAATTATGAGCAGCCATCAAGAGAGGGGTGTTTAAAGCCATGGATGCATGTATAAGAAGGGTAAGAAAGAATAGAAGACAGAAAAGACCTCTACGGTTCACTAGAGAGGTGGCGTTAGGGGTCAAGGAGAAGACTAGAGCATTCAAGAGGTACAGGAGAACACAAAAGGATGAGGACAGGGAAACCTACAGGGAAAAAAGAAAGGAGGCTGGGCAAAAGATAAGGAGGGCTAAGGAAGCCACTGAGGAGAGGATAGCGAAGCAGGCAAAGAGGGGGGACAAAACCTTCTTTAGGTACATTAGAGAAAGGAGGAGGGGACAGCATGGGATTGGAAGGATAAGGGGGGAAGGGGAACAATACTGGAAGGGGATTTCAAAAAAGCAGAGGCATTAAACAGCTATTTTGCCTCGATCTTCACAGAGGAAAGGGAGGGTAGGGGACCAGGATGGGGTGGGGAGGGTGACAGCCACAGGCAGGTGGCTGTGGCAGAATTCACTGCGGAAGGAGTAAGGGAAGAGCTGGGTAGACTTAGGGTAGACAAGGAAATGGGCCCTGATGGAATACACCCAAGGGTTCTCAAGGAGGTGAAGGATGAACTGGCGCCGCATCTAGCGAGGCTATTTAACTTGTCCTTGATCACAGGGGTGGTGCCAATGAACTGGAAGAGGGCAGAGGTAGTTGCACTACATAAGGAGGGGTAGAAGGACAAGGTCAAAAACTATCATCCTATTAGGCTTACCTCAGTGGTGGGGAAGGTAATGGAAACACTACTTAAGATCAGGTTGATAGAATACTTGGAGATGAATGGCATGCAGGATGACAGGCAGCATGGCTTCACCAAGGGAAGGTCCTGTCAGACTAACCTGATAGAGTTTTTCGATGGGGTGACACAGATAGTGGACCAGGGAGGAGCAGTGGACATGGCCTATCTGGATTTCAACCACATGGTGGAATGGTACATAAGCTGGACAGACTAGGAGTGGACAACAGGATCACCAGGTGGGTGGAAAACTTAGTAGAAGGGAAGAAGTCAGACAGTGGTGGTAAATGGGATACATTCCAGGGAATGGGTGGTGACCAGTGGGGTGCCACCAGTGCTAGGACCAATACTCTTTAACACCTATGTTAGTGACCTAGTGGAGGGTCTGGAGGGATGGGTGTGCCTGTTCGCAGATGATACAAAAGTCTGCAATAGGGTGGATTCATCTAGTGGGGTGCAAGCCATGAGGTGAGACCTGGAGAGGCTGGAGAGGTGGTCTGACAGCTGGAAATTGAAGTTTAATACACAAAAGTGCTTGCTGATGCACCTGGGGAGGAAGAATAGGAGGGAAATTTACTCCCTTGGGAGCTTGGTGATTAAGGAGAAGGAAACAGAAAGGGACCTGGGGATTATGGTATCACGTGACCTCAAGGTGGGCAGCCAGTGTAGCAGGGCAGTGGGAAAGGCAAATGGAATGTTGGCTTGCATTGTGAGTGGTTTTAATAGCAGGAAGAGGGAAGTGCTAATGCCATTATACAGAACCATGGTTAGGCCACATCTGGAGTATGGGGTGCAGTTCTGGAGGCCTCACCTACAAAGAGATGTTGAGTTGATGGAGAGGGTGCAGAGAAGGGCAACCAAAATGGTATGAGGGATGCAGAATGTACCCTGTGAGAGAAGATTGAGAGGGCTGAATTTGTACCCTCTGGAGTCTAGGAGGGAGAGGGGGGACATGATTGAGACCTTTAAGTATCTGAAGGGAATAAATAAGGTAGAGGGTAATAGCTTGTTCAAATTGAAGAAGGGAGTGAACACAAGGGGAAGTAGCCTCAAACTGGAAGGTGGGCAATACAGAGGTAATGTCAGGGGGCAGTTTTTCACAGAGAGGGTGGTGGAGGCCTGGAACAAGCTGCTGGAGGAGGTAGTGGCAGCTGAAACAGTAGAGGGGTTCAAGAGGGTTTGGGATAGATTTAAGGGGTTGGAAAAAGAGGGTGGAAGCATAACAGAAGGGGGGGTAGGGAGTTGGGCAGACTATATGGGCCGTGGTGTCTTTCTCTGCCATCACATTTTTGTGTATCTGTGTAAATATGGCAAAATTCCCAGGCTATAATTGAACATTGCAGTATTTCAACGTTCACCCACACCTTCACTAATTTTCACTATTTTAACTCAATCTTTCAAAATAGCCATTTTTCTACAACACCCCATAAATGTGACGTGTCATTTTTTAAATCCTAGATGAGATGTGTTTTTGCACTTCCGGTGTGAAATGACATTTCAGCCAGTAAACTATAAATAGTTCATGTTGTGCTTATAAGACAAATCATAAAACAAGTACCTTGAACATTTGGGGTCAAAATAGAAAAAAACAGCATATAATTGTTAACAAACTTTGTGTGTAGTACCACTCTTGACCCCAATGGGTATGTCTTGTGATCCTATGCTGGTGAGCCGAGTTCAGCGGTGAGCTCAGTGATCCAGCTGGATGAGGTGAGGGTGGAGGAATGGTACTGTTATGCAACCCCCGCACAAGGGAATGAAAGGTGCAGGGTTGTCCGTATGGGCCTGGGAACCATATAGCAAAAATAACTGTCCTTATGGCATAGGGCCCTGCACCTCTCCCTCTTTGGGTGGCAGAGGGCCCTGGCTGCCAGATGTACTCTTTGCCCTGTGCTTCTGAAGCTGTGGCCACATATTAGTACAGGGACCACAGGGCCTTGTACTTCCACAGCCCACCAGACAGCCCCATGAATTCTTCATATTTGTCATTGCACTAAACTGCAGGGCACACATCTTGTGGGCCCTACACTTCTGTAGGTGGGCAGAGTTTTCTCTTTGCACAAGGCTTCTGCAACTGTTCACGCAGGTCCCGAAGGGAGCAGAGTGAATGAGGATACAATTCCACTGTCTCTAAAAGAAAGGAAGTTCTTTGCAAAAAACTTTGTTAATGCACCAGTTAGGGTGACAATGCCACAAAAGTGGGGAAATGTGGTTTTAGGGTTTCCAACCCAAATGCCTCACCCCACCCCCAGGCAGCAAAAGGAAAAAAACATTACAGTTTTGGGCCTCTGGACGCTTGGTGAATCAGCGGTGGGGTCTTCCTTGAGGGTTGTTAACCCTAGTGCTCCTCCTCCCCCAGCCCGTAGCCTCCAATCCGAAGCACAAGGTGCAGCTCCAAGCCGCTGCCTCACAATGATACGCTCTTCAAAGGTAGAGAAGTAAGTCTCGTCACAGGTTGCCAGCACGGTTTGTTGTACCTTTCTTCACACAGAGCCCTGGGAAAGGAGATCATGTGTGAAGTTGTTTGCTCAAGAAATGGGCTGGGCATTAGGAAGACCTCACCACTGATTTGCCAAGACTTTTGAGACCCAAAACCCTAATGTTTTTCCTTTTGCTGCGTGGAGTGTGAGTGTGGGCTGTTAGGATTGGAAACCTTAATGCCACAATTCCCTACTTTTGTGGCATTAAGTTACCTTAACTGGTGCAGTAACGAAGGTTTTCACAAAGTATAGCTAGATAGATAGATGGATAGACAGACTGACAGACAGACAGATAAATAGATAGATAGATAGAGTCTTTGTAAAATCTTCATTAATGCACTAGTTACAGACATACAGTATATGCACCTATGGAAGGATGGCTTGGATCCTGTGCTCCCACAGTAAAATAAGGATACTATTATACTGTCTCAAACAGTAAGGAAATAAGTTGCAAAAATCTTCATTAATGCTCCAGCAGGGTCAAAATGACAAAAGTTGGGAAATGAGGCGTTGGGGTTTCCCTAACACCCCACCCTCCCAAACCAGGCAGAAGAGCAGGTGTGGGTCATGCCTTGGGCTTCTCAAGTCTAACGCTCACCCCATTCTCATGAAGTCTACACATCTGACCTTATTTAAAGATGGAATGGGAAACAAACAATTCTTCAGGTATTTACAAGAGAAAAGAAAGAAAGGGGATGGGTAGTTAGACTTAAAGATGGGCACAGGATCGTGGAAGAAGACAGACAGAAGGCCACCGTTCAGAACAAATACTTCTGTTCAGTGTTCATGAAGGAACACATTGGCCCAATACCTGACAGTGGCATTACAGTGCCTGGCAGGGATGTCCCACAAATGGAAACTATAATCATTACCACAGGCAGGGTTAGGGAGGTGCTCAAGCGTATAAAACAAGACGAATCTCTTGAACCAGATGGACTACATACAAGGATACTAAAAGTTGGCAGGTGATTTAGCGGACCCCTTGGTGCATCTGTTTAATTGTTCACTTCAGATGGTAGTCATGCCAAGGGATTGGAAGAGGGCTGATGTAATACCTCTACATAAGGGTTGAAGCAGGGAGGAAACTGATAACTGCAGACCAGTTAGCCTCATATAATTATTAGGAAAACAAGTGGAGGTCCAGATTAAACAAGACCTAGTGGAATGCTTGAGTAAGAATGGCCTTCAGGATGACAAACAACATGGTTTTGTGGTGGGCAGGTCATGCCAAATGAACCTGATAACATTTTTTGACTGGGTAACTAGGGAAATGGATAGGACCCATCCAGTGGACCTCCTCTTTTTTGAATTCAGCAATGCCTTCGATTCCATGCCACATAACCACTTGCAGACGAAACTAGAGGATTTGGACATAGCAAACTGCATTGTTAAATGGGTGGGTAACTGGCTGGGGGGCAAGACACAGAGAGTAGTTGCCAATGGGAAGAAGTCAGAGGAGGTAGAGGTGATGAGTGAGGCCCTTCAGGGCTCGGTCGTAGGATCAGTCCTGTTTAATGTGTTCATCAGTGACATAGGAGTAGGTGTCCAGGGTAAAATTGCACTGTTTGTGGATGACACTAAGCTAGGTGGTAGGGTAGACAGTGAGGAAGCAGTTGAGAACCTACAGAAAGATCTGAAAAAGTTGGAAAAATGGTCTAGTGTCTGGCAGCTAAAGTTTAATGCCAAGAAGTGTAAAGTGATGCATCTAGGAAGAATAACCTGAGGACAGCCTATTTGGCTCAACGTGGTCAAGCTCAGTGCCTCACAAGAGGAAAGGGTTCTAGGAGTTATCATATGTGACACCCTAAAATAAGCCAGCCAATGCAATGCAGCATATAGTAGGGCAAACAAAATGTTGGGGTATACAGGGAGAAGATTCATCAGTAGGCATCAGGAGGTGATACTGCCATTGTACAGATCCTTGGTGAGACCCCACCTGGAATACTGTGTCTAGTTTTGGAGCCCACATCTTAAAAGGATAGGGACAGGCTACAAACCACACAGAGAAGGGTGGCCAAAATGATATAGGGGTCCAGGGGCTACCATGTGAAGGGTATCTTGAGGCATTAGACATGTACTCATAGCCAGCCCAGTGGTGCAGAGGGTTGAGGCATTTCTGCCTTACCTCGTGCTATGCTGGTGATCCGTGTTCAGGAATGACCCCGGGTCATCGGGGAGCCAGAAAGGGGAAGGGGGAAACATTGGAGCAGGATTGAGATGCCTTGTGGCTGTTCTCTTCTCCTGGGCAGGGGGTGTCACCTTCCTGCAGTACTGTCATCACCAGGTGGAGGTCTGGTGGTGGCACAGGTGGGCATGGGTGACTGGTATGGTGGAGTGTCCCACAGTGCGTGGAGTGCACTTGCCTCAACATGCATGCTCTCGCGCCAAGGATGCGAGGGCGGGCAAAAGCCAGGGAGAAAAAGGTATAAGGTTTGGTCGGACTTATATGTATATGTCAAACAAGATAGATTAAGGGGTCTTCAATTTAATCCTTTGCATAATCTCTATCTCTCCCCGGCTAAACTCTCCCGAATATACAGCCTTAGCTCCCCAGAGTGCAAGGTGTGTGGCTGCCCTGTTGGTACTACTTATCATAAATTGTGGGAATGTCCTAAGGCAGTTAAACTTTGGGAGTTAGTGAAGATGTGGATAGGCCCCTATTCTAACATTTCCGGTTATTTTAATGCCGATGCATGTATTTTTGGCATGTTTTCTCATATTCCTACGATAGTCCAGAAGTACCAAGTGGCCCTGGTGGCCTTGGTGATGAAGCTTCTCCTCCTCTGCTACTGGCATAGTGATAGATCTCCCTCCCATAAAGAATGGTGGGATGAGTTTCTGAGTGCTTTAAATGCGGAGAGGGCTGTATCAAATTTCTTTAATTCAAATAAAAAATTTAACAAGCACTGGGGTAATTTTTTGCGGTGCTTGAAGGCTAAATATGGTTACTAGGGGGGTAGGATTCTCCTCTCCTTTGGGTACATAAGTTATCCCGACATCTGTAATTAATTTTCCTTTCTCCTTTTAACTATATCTGGAATGAATTTGGATAAGACGGTATTCTCTCTTTCCCTCGCATTAGGCATACAGATTGAATGACCTTTCTCGGTCAACTTAATCTAGAATTACCTCGGTCATCTATTGTTCTGGTTGCCAATATACACTGGTTTATACTATTCGGTTTTCCTTTTTTTTTTTTCTCTTTCTGTAAGGAATGCTGCCTGCGGGTTGGGGGTGGGGTTGTGGGTCGGTGGGAGGGTTTGGGAGGTACCTTTTGATGTTGTGACTTATGATAATTTACTGTATGGAAACTTTTAAAGGGTAACTGTTTTTGGGTGGGGGTTATGTATTATTATTGTTGTTTGTTATAAAATAAAGTTATTTGCAAAAAGATTTTCTCCTGGTTTAAAAGCAGTCTGTTTACTAACTGTGGGCTGTATCCAAAACTTCCAGAACTACTATCTACAGGCCCTGAATCATGGCTGCACCAGTTAACCAGACTAGCTCTCTAGACAACATAGAAGCTATGTTTAACACCAACTAACTACAGACATGAATGATCTGAAGATTGCCTCTCAACAAAATACTTCAACTTTGAAAACTATTGGCTGTCGCCTAGCCTCTACAGAAAATAAGATATGTGTAAATGAAGCAACAGTACAGGAAATAAAAGCTACAATAAGACAGCAAGACCATACCATTAAAGATCTGCAAATCAAAATTGACGATAAAGAAAATAGAAGCCGGAGAAATAATCTTTGAATTTTTGGTTTTCCAGAGGAAGTGGAGCTTAAAAATACCTCGGATTTTCTTCTTTATGCTCTGCCACAGATCCTAAAACATCCGATAGACAAAGGCCTAATTATTGAGCGCTCACATCACTTGTTAGGCCCCAAACCAACTCCTGGACAGAGATCCAGACTAATTATTACCAGATTTCTAAATTTCGCCAACACAGACCTAGTACTGCAAAAAGCTAGAGAAATTGGCCAACTTACATGGCGGGATCACAAGATCTACATCTACCATGATTTCTCTAAAGAGCTATCATTAAAAAGGAAAGTCTTAACTCCAGCAAGACAGTTAATGCACCAAAAAGGTCTCTTCTTCTCACTCCAATACCCTGCGATTATGAGGGTCTTCATCAGAAGCTCATACAAAGATTTTAGTACCCCAGAATCTTTAATGAGTTTCTTGCACAGCTATAACTCAGCTCACCTTAATAAGCCTGCTGCCTTTATGGAACACCCAGTGTCATCCTTCCCGATTGCAGTTACTAAAGGGACCGATACACATTATATCACCACTGCCTTGAATGCGACAGCCCCCATTGTTTCTGAGGACCCGACTGGGCTGCTGAGAAGGAAATCTACTCGGATCCAAGAAAGGTCTCCTTCTACTTCGGACAACTTAAAACCCCATTGCTGTAGCCCAGAAAAAAAACAAATAAGTATTCCAAAACACAGCCACATAGTTACAGACTCAGTAATATCTAACATCCCTCTTCACAACAGATATGCTCTGCTTAAAGATCTTCCAGTCTCTCAAGACCAAAGCGGAGGCATTCTAACAGAAGATGCATCGGGGGATCCTGAGTTGGACTGTGCTTCAGCGGACCCCTTGTGGGCTGACATAGCAACAAGCTCACCCTTTAAAGCCTGTGAACCACCGAAGAAGAAGCAACAAAGTAAAGGAAAACATGAAAGGAACAATATGCCTGTTAAACATCTTTGTGTCCTATTAGTATATCCTCTTTTCCAATTTACCAAAAGCTGATCTGCTTATCAGATTGTGGCTGGACTAGCTGAAGTGGAGACACTGATTGCTTTCATGGCCCCGATGTATTTGTTGTTATGCTTTGCGTTTCTTTACAGACTTCTGTGTATGTGATTTCTGGGGTTGTGAATATGTGGGGTCATAGTGAAGTGGGGGCGGTTCTGGGGTGTGGGCAGGGTGGCGGTTTCCTTCTAGATGGCATGGAACGGCCACTGAATTTTAGATTAAGCAATGCATATCTGTTTCACGGTGTCTGTGCAGGCATTTTCTCCTGCTCTGGTGACTTGCAGTATGACATGGGTGTTTGTTGCCCTCTAGTATTGAATGCATTCGCACCTTGTTTCCAGTACTTGTGGGATGCTTGGCAGGCTTGTGATATAGATGCGAGTGCTCACAACAGTACTGACTATGCCATCTCAAACTCCATCTTTGCACCCCTGAAGACTTTACAGGATCTGCCCTCCAGAAATACTTTAGGAGCTACTATTTAAGGTAGGTTTATATGAATGCAATAAAAATAATAAAGGGGCTTAACATTTTCCAATAATGATCCTGTAAGCTAAATCTCTCGGTGATGGAATGCAATTAATCTACTCATGCCCTAGTTAGGTTTAACGTTATTTTGGGTACTTTCAAACACAAGCTAAGCATAAGGCTTCTCCCCATTATATCATGGATTTGTTGTAAGCTGCACCACTATTTCAATACAAAATATCTTGAGGTTTTCTTGGTGTTGTCTGTATGGGCTACTATTAACTGTGGAATAACCTATTGGTACCTTTGTACAGACATATCTATCGCTACTGGCAATGTCTATACTCAGAACACTATTTCATTCCTTTGTCTTCTACTAAGTTCCAGTAATGCGATGAGCCTGGTGGTGTACTTTAATAAGAGCAACTGACTGCGGCAGTGGTTAAAATGTACATTATGCCCATAAATCCATGGAGGTATCTCTGGTGCATGAAAGAGTTGTAGCAGACATACTTATAAAATGGGGTTAATGGACCCACTATACCTTTTAAATTCTACCAACTCAAATAGATAGATTATGTTGTATTATGGTACTCTGATAGATATATTTTATTTTATGTTTAATATTCAGATAATGATAGATTAAGTTTAAATGTTACCAATTAATCCTAGTTTAACAAACATATGAGAACTACGTAATACCTACGTAAGGACATAGACAGGGTAGAGAAGGTTCAGAGGAGGGCAACAAAGATGGTGCATGGATTGCATCACAAGTCCTGTGAAAACAGATTGAAGGAACTGAACATGTACTCCTGGAGGAGAGGAGGTAGAGAGGGATATGATAGAGACATACAAGTATCTTACAGGGAGGAACAGGGCAGGAAACACTATTTTTAAGTTAAAAATATGTTCCAGGACTAGAGGGCATGGGATGAAGTTGGAGGGAGGACTGATCAGAGGAAACATGAGAAAGAATTTCTTCACAGAACAGGTGGTGGACAAGTGGAACACCCTGCCAGAGGAAGTGGTGGGGGCTGAAACAATCACGGGATTTAAGAATGCATGGGTTAGACATAAAAGAATTCTGGAGGTCAGGGGTAAGGTGCAACAGACTTCTAGGAAAACAAACTGAACTTACAAGCTCAAATGGGCAGACTGGGTGGGCCATAGGCCCTTATCTGCTGACACTGTCTATGTATCTATGTAAGTATATTACACCTTTGATATACCCCTCATCGTTTAGAAATTCTTTCCAGTTAAACTGTTCTAATTTTCTCTCTGTAGTTATATAACTTTACAACGATAACTTATTGAGAAGGAATATCGGATTTTACTTATAGTAATAGCCAACCTCCTTAGGTTTCTATTTCACGCTCTAGAAAACAGAGAAGTGGTCTTGGTCCCTTCTATTTTTTCTTTTAGGACTGACCTTTTATTCAGTTTTTTTTTCTCAGATGGCTTTAAATTGATGCTGTTTTATAGTTCTGTTGTTTAAAAATAGTGTAGTTAATATGTTAATGGTGAGCTGTAACATATGGGGTCTGAACTTTCCTACATATTATGTTTTTTCTCAATACTCTTTATAATCCTGCCTACAGACAGTTTATAATTACTAAAGCTGCCTATCTTATCTGCACAGAAATATTTAGGAAATCTGGCAATTGGGGTCCCTTGTCATTCCAATTACTGTTTATAAAACTTAGGCTATATGGCTAATTTAATTCTTTATACATGGAATATCAAAGGACTCAATGCGCCTAGTAAACATAAACAAGTCCTTAACCATCTTAAAAAACACAAGGTGCATATTGCCTTTTTGCAAGAAACTAAATTACTTGATGCAGATAATGACAGATTAAAATGTGACTGGGTCAGTCAAGTATATGCGGCAACTGCTCCCTCCAAAAAAAGAGGTGCTGTTATTTTAATACATAAAAACCAAAAGTGGAAACTTTCCAATATTTCATGAGACCCAAATGGCAGGTGGTTAATCATATCCTTTGATACCAATATGGGTCCGTTAACTTTAGCTAACGTCTATGCCCAAAATACCGATGACCCTCTATATTTTCATAATCTGGCTCAACTTTTAACTTCACAAAATGTGGCTAACTCCCCTATACTGATCGGAGGTGATTGTAACCTTACACTTGATGCTTACTTGGATAGATGCAATTCTTCACAAGATGCCCACCCAAGAAGCATAGCTGCTTTGTCTCTTTTAATGAAATAATTTGGGTTATCAGATATCTGTAGGCTTTTTCACCTCAGAGAGAGGGAGTATACATTCTACTCCTCACATCATCAATCATATAGTAGACTAGATTACTGGTTAGCATCCTCTATGCTCACAGCTAATATAGAGAATTCCTCCATTCTTCCTTTAATTATTTCAGATCACTCCCCAGTTAAACTTCAACTGACCTGGGGCTCCCATCCCTTAAAATCTCCTTATTGGTGCCTAGATCCCTTATTACTAAATGATCTGGAATTCCTTCACTACATTAGAGCACAAATCCAAGATTTTGTCTCCCACAATGATTCTAAAGACACCTCCATGGGCATAAGCCGGGAAGCTCTTAAAGCTACCCATCGCGGTAGAATCATTAGCTTCTCCGCACATAGAAGAAAGATGAGGGAGCAACAACTCCATAATCTTGAAGACTCTGTTAAAACCAAACAGGCATAATATCTAGCCAACCCTCACCATGACCCCCCCCACATCATGAAATCCTTCAGTTATGTGTGCAAATCAGTGAGTTAATTTCTCACAAAATGGAAGTGACTTTGTTAAGAATTAAGTACAAGTATTAGGAGGGTGGGGGAAAGGGAATAAAATATTAGCATTCCAGCTTAGAGCACAACAAATGGAAAGACATATAACTGCCTTAAAAGATAAAAGATACATCAGGGAGACAATTCATACAGACAACCCCTCTATTAACAAAATTATGACACCCTTTTATAGCAATTTATATTCTTCCCCCTTCCTCTTTGCAGTTAAATATGAACACTTTTCTTGAAAACTTAACACTTCCTAGTCTCTACCAGGATGTGACAGAGTCCCTCGATAAGCCATTCACTACTGAAGAGGTCCAACAAGCGCTTTTCTCGCCTAAATCAGAACGTTACCCCGGTGGTGATGGATTTCCAGTTGAATTTTATAAATCTTTAGCTGACATACTCTGTCCTATGTTATGTAAAGTGCTTCATGAATCTTCTGATATAGGTAAACTTCCGCAATCTATGACAGAGGCAGTTATTACTGTACTCCCAAAGAAAGATAAAGATACAACACTTCCCTTTAATTACTGACCTACATCTCTCATCAATACTGATGGAAAAATCTTTGCAAAGCTTTTGGCTGCTCGACTAGAACCACTAATTCCAAAATTAGTTCATCGATCCCAAGTCAGTTTTGTTAAAGGGAGGGTAGGCTCCGACCATCTTCGCTCCTTATTAAACTTAATA
Source organism: Neoceratodus forsteri (assembly GCA_016271365.2). NCBI lineage: Eukaryota > Metazoa > Chordata > Ceratodontiformes > Ceratodontidae > Neoceratodus > Neoceratodus forsteri. The sequence goes on from CM057449.1 coordinate 147,184,975, forward strand.
CATAAAACCAAACACCTTAAATCCCCTGCAGCAGCTATTGCTGAGGACTTTGAAAAAGCTTTTGATTCCTTACATTGGAACTTTCTACATCTGGTGCTTTCCCGCTTTGGTTTTAGTATCGCTTTTTGCTCTTGGATTAAACTTCTTTATACTTCCCCTTCAGCTAGAGTGCTTACAAATGCCACACTATCTCAATCTTTCAACTTATCCAGATGCACTAGACAAGGATGCCCGTTGTCCCCATTTCTTTTCATCCTAGCCCTTGAACCCTTAACCGCTGCTCTACATTTAAACAGTGAGATTAAGGGCATTTCTGTAGGTAACATACAATATACCTCACTTTCCTATGCAGATGATTTGCAGATATTATTAGACAACTTAGAGTCAGCTGCCCAACCAATTACCCATATATTGAATACATTCACAAAGTTTTCTGGATTGGCAGTTAACTACTAAAAAACTGAGGTATTACCATTAAATGAACACTGTAAGCCCACCATGAACAACCTTTTTGGCTTCCGCTGGGCCCTTCAAGGTATCACATATCTAGGAATAAAAATCTCACAAAATTTTGATAAAATCTGGGATGTAAATCTCTTACCTTTATTATTAGACATTAAAACTAACTTAGAAAGGTGGAAAACATTAAACTTGTCTCTATCAGGAAAAATTGCAGCTATTAAAATGAATGTTACTCCAAAGATATTATACCTATTCGCAAACATTCCATTAAAAATCTCTTTCTCTCTTCTCTCTAAAATTGATAAGACTATAGGGGACTTTTTGTGGGAAGGCAACATCCCTAGATTTAATCATATAAAATTATGCTCTCACTGGTCTCAGGTGGTTTTGGCCTACTCTAGTTTCTTGCCTACCTCTGGGTGTTTAGAGTCTCTCAAACTAGTAAATGGTTTTCCAAACCCAGACACAACTCTCCTCTATGGGTCAACATGGAAGCATCTTTGACCCCAGGACAGATTCCAACCAGCTTTATATTTCTAACCCCTACCACAGCCTTAAGGAAACATCCCACCATCTCCACATCAACACATTACTGGTTCAAAATGCATAAATGGCTTAAAATCAATCCCATCCCTATGCCTTATATTCCCATCTGGGGGAACCCAAACATTTCTCTTGAAGGTAAACCAATATTTAGTTCATTTTGGAAACACAGAAACATTTTCTTTTAGGAGATATCCTATCTAAAAGCAATAACGCAATAGACTCCTTCAGTAACCTACAAATTAAATGGGATATACCTAGACAAGAATTCTGGAAATATTTACAAATTCATACTGCTACTTTTTCTGTTATACAGCAATTTAACAGGACACCACCCACCTCCTCCCACATCAAAATATGGATCAATAACTCATCTGGCTTGGTTAGTAAAATTTATAAACTAATTAGAGATTCCCTACCGAATCAGTCCCTCTTTGCCAAAAACAAATGGATTTCAGTGCTAAAAGAGGACATTACTGAGTCTCAATGGGATGAATGTTGGAAACTCTGCCATAACACTTTCAATGATGCATGTAGCATGCTCATTCAATATAAAATTCTTCATTTTTGTTACAGAACTCCATCTATACTTTATAAAATGGGTTTGCTCCTGGATAGTCAATGTTGGCGATGCAGCTCACCTGATGGAGACCCACTTCACATACTTTGGCTATGTGATCCAATTTCCAAATTATGGCACTCTATCCACCAGCTAGCTTCCAACATTATAGGATGTTCCATCCTATTCGAATCTAGATACTTTCTGCTAAGTGTTACAAATGAGGGCATAGAATTATCAAAATACCAGGATAGATGGCTGCAAATATTTTTCATGCAAGCCAAAAGATTGATTTTAATGCTCTGGAAATCCCAAATAACACCTACATCGACAGACATCCTAAATAACCTTACACACACAGCCACTTTGGAGCACCTCTCATATCTGGCACAAGACCAACTGAATGAGTTCATGCTCTATTGGCAGGATTTTTTAAACTACATACAAAACTCTGTACAATAGGTTCTGTCAGACTCATTTATATTTCACAGCCAATTTCATTCTATATTATAGTTTTTTCTCCTTCCTCTGTTGCAGATCTCTCCATGAATATAGAGTTTAATAGATTAGATATAAAATTAGTATTCTATTGTATCAGTTTTTTTTTCTCTTTCCACACAGTACAATGCATATTATGTACTTATTGTATGGAAGAACAGGTCATCACCAAATTTGTAGACCTATACATTATAACATTTTTCCATCCTGTTTTATGTATTATCAATTAATGTATTTTCATCCTCACATTATTTCTCGGCAGTATCTCACTGGATTCTTAATGTATGTATAGTATATGTTTATAAATAATAAATAATCTAACTGCAAAAAAAAAAAATAGTTTTTCTGTGAGGAAAGTTAGATTCAGCACCTGTCCATGCATTTATAGAGATTTAATGCAGGGTCAGGTGACATCTCTCGGCCAATAGCATTTTTAGATTTTTTTCTTGCCATTTTAAAAAGACAGGTAACCCTACATAAAACACTTCTCTTTAGGTTTTTAATTATTGGTTCGATAAAGGGATGAGTGACCAATCTTTTTCAGAGGCACTAATAATTTTAATCTCCAAGTCTGGTAAAGATCCCTTACTTCCCTATAATTACCACCCAATCTCCCTGCTTAATTCAGATCTCAAAATTTTAGCTACAATTTTGGCCACCTGTCTTGCCCCACTCATGGGGGTAGTTATTAGGCATGCCCAGGTTGGTTTCATGTCTTGCTGTTCTTCAGGAGTTCATATGAGGAAACTCCTCCTTCTGATCTTGGCATCGAGGGACTCTGAGGTGCCTTCGGCCTTGGTCTCCCTCAATGCCGAGAAAGCCTTCGATAGAGTCTCCTGGAACTTTTTATTCTCCTCCCCTGACAGCTTTGGGATCCCTGAGGATTTTATTGTGGGTCCGGATCCTGTACCCTGGCCCATCAGTCAGGGTATGGTGTAATGGTCTCCTCTCTCCTCCCTTCCCACTTCAGTGTGGGACCCATCAGGGTTACCAGCTGTCTCCACTTTTGTTTAAATTTTTACTTGGAGCCCCTAATCCATAGATTAACCAGCTCTGCTAGCCTGACTGGCATCCACATTGAAGGTAAATGATACCTCCTTTCTGGCTAGATGCAGTCCATTGAATTTAAAGGACTTTTGCTCCCAAAACTGTTGCCAGTTACCTACAAATTTGTGTCCTTTTTCATGGCACCAGTCCCTAAGCCACATGTCTAGCTTCCCTGTCTCCCCTTCTCTGACCTTAGGTCCATCTGCCCCCCACCCCAGACTGGCAGGATCTTAGAGAAGGAAATGCCAGATGAAATGGATGACAGTTTGTCACCCAACCTGGTCAGGTGTTACTTGGTCTCCACAACTGACTGGCTGGCAAGATAGTCCCTATGTGTACCAGAACATCAATGTTTTCTCCTGCTTCCTGCATGATTTTATCAATGCGGTCAGTGTCTCTCCACGCTGATGTACCTGAGAGACATCTGACCATTACCCCTGGATGGAGGCAGGTATCAACTCCCTGAATCATGGCACCGCCTATGATCAGAAGTATTTTGGATTTCCTTTTTTGCTTTTTTTTTGGCTTTGGTCCCAGTTTTGGGTGAGATTTGTAGCTGTAGTTCCTGTGCAGCAGTATCCTGCTCTGCAGCATCCTCTACTTCTTTATTTGATTTTAGAGATAGAGGCAGATATCTGTTTGTAGTGTTTATATGGTTTGTGGAGGTGATATGTTGGAGAGCACAGAGTGATGGGGCACCTGATTTGCCCCTCCTAACCACCTACCAACCTCCTGGACCAACTGTCCTCTGCGGTCGAGGTGCTTCAGTTGGATGTTGGGGACATGCTAGGCATTTCTTATATTTCCTCCTGAATATTTGATTTGAGGCATGAAGTCTCTGCCCATGCTGCCTGGAGCTGAGTCCTTAGATCTCCAATGGATCAGCATGTAGGACAACGTTCTAAATCCTGTATAACTGCCCTTTTGAAAAGGGTCTCACAGTGCCTACAGTTAATAATATCCATTCCAGTTCAATTGTTGAATTTGTAACCTGATCAGAGTAATTAGAAGGAGGAAAATGAAAGCAAAAGTTTGATTTGTTTTTGTATAACTTGGTATAAGAAGTTAAATTACTTGTGCCCCTGTAAGTGAGGTCACGGTGTGGATACATCTGTGATCCTCCCCTTCCTGCTTTGCTGCAGGAAATGTCACGACTGTGTTACTCTATAAAAGGAGTGTAGCATGGGGTGGTTGGCGATGGGTGTGGGTGGCTGGGCCCCTTTCCCAGCCAAAAAGGAAGAACCACAGACAAAAGAAACAAGGAGGTAAGAACAGAAACAATCAACCAACAACAAATGCAGTAGCCCTGAAAGCTTAGCCTAATGGCAGATAAAACTGTAAACCCTGTAAGCACCACCTGTAACAATTTCACAGAAGATATACCCTGCAAAAAAACCCTACTTTGCTACAGAGAAAAATAAAGCAGTAACAGAAGATATACCTTGCAAAAAAACAACTTGAATCAGAGAAGATTACAGCAGTAATCTGTAAGCACAAAATGTTAACAAATCTGTAGGCATATCTTGTAATAATGCAGCAGAAAGTATACCCTGCAACAACAATTTGAATCAGAGATTACAGCAGTAAAATGTAAGCACAAACAATATTAAACCTTGTGAGAACAAAAGAAAATAGTAACACACAGTAAATCTGCCTAGCAAAAAGAAGCCTTTATCTGTTTCCTTGCTCTTATAATATTGTTCATTGCTTTGTCCTTACAAGCAAACCTAGAAGAAAAGAGCTCAGGTGAAAATGGTGCAGCTGTGCACTGTTTAGAGCTCCTGAAGTTGTTAGAAATAGTTACTCCGAGATCCCTTTCATCAGAAGATTCCATAATCGGAGTATCATTGATGTAATATTGTTTTTTTTTCTCCCCATATGTATAACTCTACATTTGTCATCGTTGAGTAGCATACCGAGTTGTTAGCCCAGCTGACCATCTGACACATATCTTTGTGGAGGGATTCTTTATTGGCTGTACTGTCCACATTAAAGAGCAAATCTTTATTATAATAAAAAGCTTAAAAACACTACATTTATACCAATTATTGCTTTAACTTTACTGTTTCCCAATTATTTGTTGTTTTTTTTTTACTTTCCCCTGCTGTTGGTCTACAAATTATTGTAGATAATGCAGCAATGATTTCACTGACTCTTTCACAATGTATCTGACTCTCTCCTGCTCACCACACAATTGCTGTTGGTGACATCACAGTTTGTTGTCATGATGAGCACTGCATTGTCATAAAACCAAGGCACTGTGAGGTTAACAGGGGAGAAGTAAATATTCTCAAATGTTTTCTATGCAGACTTGTTAGCTGGGCTACCAAGATGTGCTATAAATCTTGGAAAGGAACTCTGAAAATTAAAAATAATATGTTCTCTAGTAAATTGTAACAGCCAAAACATTGTATTTATGAAAGCACTTGCTGCAGTGCAGAGTTACCCTTTAAAGTCTAACTTAGAGCCATCTGTGAGCTTTTGGAACCACTCCTTAACACATACAGCCATGTCACCTATGAAGACATTGAATAATAACGTGCCCAGGACAGACCCCTGGGGGACACCACTTGTGACAGGAGTTTCTGATGATAGTTGACCTTATAACCTAACCTCTTCTGTCCTACATTTTAGGTATTTGTCTACCCATTTGACCAGGTAATTGGCGATAGCTAATTTAGTTAGTGTTTTAGCCAAGCCATCCTGTGGGACAGTGTCAAAAGCTTTAGAAACATTTTGTAGTATGACATCTACGTAGAATGCAGTGACCAGAGTACAACTCACAGATTCTTAAAAGGTAAGTAGATTGGTGACACATGACCTATTCGATCGGAAGCCATGTTGGGTTGAATCACAAAGGTGTGGGTTAATATCATCAGAAATCTCGTCTTTAATTATTGACTCCAAAATCTTCCCAAGATTGAAGTAAGCCTTACAGGTCAACAATTTGAATGAAGTTTCTTACTGCCCTTCTTGTATACTGGAATAACTAAAGTTTTTTCCCCCCAATCCAGAGGTACTTCCCCTTACTCAACTGATTTATTGGATATATCAGTCAGTGAGTCAAACATATCTTCCCTCTCTAGCTTAATTGGTCTAGGTGGAATATTATCTGGATCTGCTGATGTATTTATTTATATATTTTTTTAGTTTAGTATAGACATCATACCTTGTTATTTGGGTGATAGAAGGAAGGGAGCCATGAATAGTATCTGTGTCTATTGGCGATGTTGCGGAGTTAGGGTAAATGCTGGTGAAATATATTTTACGGTTTCCACCATACCTTTTTCCACAGTTGAAGTAGTTTCACCATCCTGCGGTGGACCAACCTAGATGTTATCATTTTTATGGCATCTACTGTCAGATTTATCATTTGCAATTTATATTAAATCTTCCATTTCTCCCTCTTTATTACATTCTGGCAAGACTTCAGTGATTCTCTATATTTTTCCATGTTTTTTGATAATGGATTTATAACCATTGATCTATAAGCTTTTGCATTTCTGTTTTTAAGGTTTTTGTTTGTTTGTTTGTTTTCTTTGTATACCATAGAGGCTTTTTATTCCATATTGTTATATGGTGTTTTCGGGACGTGGGTATTCAGAATGTTTTTTTTTAGTTTCTTCAAAAGCAATAACCATGCTTCCTTATTTATTTTATTTATTTGAAAACTGGTAGTTGGGAGAGGCATACTGAGCCAAGATTCATTTCTGGGTACTAGCAGAAAGAGAGGAACAGTGGGAGAACAGCAGTACAATACATAGGGCTCGATGTTCAAAGGAAAAACTATGATGCAAAGTGCCTGCACCAAATAGGGATGATGCAAGTGACACCTTGTGTCATAGTGTGTGGCAATCATGATTTTCAAATGCTGGCTGTGACAAAATTGGGATGCTGTGTCCCAACCTGCCTTGCACCACCCTTGTGGCAAAAACGCTCCTGTACCAGGTCACAAGGGGGCTTGTGCCACAGCGAGACTGCATCATCCTCTTTTGGGGGAGTTTGCAAGCCCCGCTGTGGCCACACACTGTGGCAAATGGGGGGCAAAAGTGGGGTCCAGGGACAGAAGGTGCTCAGGGTTGCCCTAGGACTGTGGCTGCTCACAGTTTGGGAAGCTGGGTGTTTCATTTTGCTATTTGCGTGTATATACAGCATAGTGGACAGTGCTTTGTACTGTAACATTAGAGGACATGTATGTCTATTGGGTATATTATTTATTTATTTATTTGAACACTAATACATCTTAAAAGCTGATAATATCTGCAATCCATACTGGTAGCCTACAGTTATCAAACCTGATGACAACTATACTTAGGAGGGATCCTGGTGACAGTGGGCACCCCCGCCAGGTGCCACATCACTCCCTATCATGATCACTGTCATCACAACACCTCATAAGCAGCTGTACCTAGGAGGTGTCCTGGTGATGGTATATGGTCATGATGTTGCAAGACATGTGAGGAAGGTCTTTTTCACAGAAAGGGCAGTGGATGAATGAATTGGCCTACCTCAGGAAGTGGTGGATATGACTACAGTGCAGGGCTTCAAACAGGCATGGAATGGGCATAAGGGAGCAATACAGATGAGTATGAATAGATAGGTAATTGACAGAGTACAGGCCTATGGCACATTCATAAGGTAGAAAAAATGGGCAGACTGGATGGGCCTTGAGGTCCTTATCTGCTGTCAACTTTTATGTTTCTATGTTTCTATTATGCCACTGCAATATACCATGGTGCCAATACAGCACAATATATTGCCAGTGGCATAAGTCTTTTTTTTGTGGGGGGTATGCACCCCGCACCCCAACTAAAATATCTAACTCCGTAGGGGAAGTGTTAACAGTAAATATCACACAAAGTGTGAAAAATGTAAGAAAGGAATGCGTCTGGGCCTGGGAATCGAAACCTGATCCCAAACACACTGCTTGCCTCCCTTGCTGCCAGTGGCTCATCCCATTGAGCCATGGCAGCTGCTTGGTGGACCTCTGTCCCAGCAGAGGTCTTATCCTTTGCCTGACAGCGTGCACTACCACAAATACTGCCTTTTGTGGTTTTGCACCCTCTCACTTATCCCTACCATGCTGTTACTGTTGCATGTTTTTTGTCATGCAATGTAGAGCATATGACAAAGGGACTCAGTAGGCCTGGTGACAGGAGCACCCCTGCTGGGTGCCACATCACTCCCTGTCATGCCAGTTGTCACCATGACACCTCGTAGGTATGATTGCCATCAGGTTCGATAGTTGTTTTTTTTTTTTATATTACCCAAAGTTCACCTCAGCCATAGATTGCCCCAAATGTTGATGATCTAAGGGCTCTTTGAAGACTGAGTCCATTGTAACAAAACAGTCAAAACACCATTCGGTAAAGGTTTGTACAAAATCAGAATGAATACAAAATTGTGCATACAGAGAATCAAGTGCAGCATAGCTCAATAAGAAATGCCTAATAAGTGCAAATGCAGAAGTAGCAGCAATACATGGCAAGCAAGAACAAATCATCATGAGGAATTGGAAACCAAGGAAGAAGCAAGGACCCAGCTGACTGCTTTACCAAGACAATTAAGGCCCGGCCAGGGAGATGTCAGGCAGAAGGGAAAAAGGAACAGACGGGGAGGGGCTGGAGTTTCAACAGGTACCTGAGTGAGCCAGGGGATGGGGAGAGGCAGAGGGAGGAGGGTTGTTCAGTCCAGAGTGAGGGAAGTCAATAGGAGAGGGCAGACTGCCCATCAGAAGAGTGGAGGTGAGAAGTGGCAAAAGTGTGATGCTCCCTGGAACAGAAGGAACAAGAAGCAGGGGGGATTTGGGAAAGGTGACAGGGAAGGTAAGAGGGAAGGGAACCAAACCAGTATTTAGACATGAAGGAGGTGCAGTAAGCCTGGTGACATGAATGCAGAGGGAGGATGGATAGGGATGACTACAGAGAACAGTGGTAGATACAAGGAGGGGGAGTTTGTATCAAAGCAGCAGAAGAAGTTGCAGAGGGTGTCCAGTCTAGTGAGGGAAGTAGAAGGGGCGGTGCCATAGATCACATTCTCATAGGTGAAGACAGGGAGCACCTTCATATTCTATCACCTTTTTCCCACTTCCAGTTTTTTAGCAATTTTGTTTTTCATCATAACATGGTCAGCATTAGAGAAATTGTAAAAAGTAGGTACTCCCTTATTTTTTTTATGTTAGCAACATTTATATGGAAGTAACATTCTATCTCTGTTCGAAAAGGGGGTTCCAACAGTGTAACTGCTTATTATTCCTAGATTATTTGTTAATACCAAGTCAAGTTGTTTGTGGGAATATTAAAGGAACTCTGGGTTTGATGTTCCCCATTTGACTCTTCTACTGGATACCAGGGTAGTTAAAGTCCCCAATTTATTTATTTAAAAGTTTTACCAGGAAGGCATACTGAGCGGTGCAATGCTTGATTCCAGATGCGTCCTTGGGGTAGGGGACTGGAGGACAAAAATACAAATACAATGCATGATGTAAGAATAGTAACACTTTGTCAAGAGATACATAGTGTACAAGATACACCGGCCTCTTGGCAGGGGAAGCGATTTAAGTACAATGAAAGAGTTAGAGAGACACTAGTGAGGCCCCACCTGGAGTACAGTGTACAGTTCTGGAGACCATACCTACGTAAGGACATAGACAGGGTAGAGAAGGTTCAGAGGAGGGCAACAAAGATGGTGCATGGGTTGCATCACAAGTCCTATGAAGACAGGTTGAAGGAACTGAACATGTACTCCCTGGAGGAAGGAGGAGAGAGGGATATGATAGAGACATACAAGTATCTTACAGGGAGGAACAGGGTGCAGGAAAACACTATTTTTAAGCGAAAAGATGTTCCAGAACTAGAGGGCATGGGATGAAGTTGGAGGAGGATGATTCAGAGGAAACATGAGAAAGAATTTCTTCACAGAAGCGGGTGGTGGACAAGTGGAACACCCTGCCAGAGGAAGTGGTGGGGCTGAAACAATCACGGGATTTAAGAATGCATGGGATAGACATAAAGGAATTCTAGAGGTCAGGCGTAAGGGAAATAGACTTCTAGGAAAACAAACTGAACTTACAAGCTCAAATGGGCAGACTAGGTGGGCCATAGGCCCTTATCTGCCGACACTGTCTATGTATCTATGTATCTATCTATGTATCTATGTATCTATGTATATCACAGAGGTTAACAACAGTTACATTATTGATTTTTGTAGCTGCATTGATCTCAGAATGTATTCATTGATGGAACTCTGAAGGACCATTCACATATCTATATTGGGGCTAGTGGTGGTTGAGGTACAAGCATTTCATTGCATTTAGAGCCAAACTGATTCCATTTCAGAGATTGGAGATTGTATTTGCTCTGTAACATTTAGTGCTGTTATGGAGTCTTTGATTATAGAGCAACTCCCCACAACCACCTTTGAAACATCTATTGGTCTATACAAGTTATGTCTTGGTACTATTTTACTCCAGTCATCACTGCTTTCCCACCTGGTCTCAGTGTTTTACTGTAAGGTCTGGAGCCACATTGTAAACAAGTAGGTCAAGTTCTTCTCTTTCCATATTTAAACACACTGGGTATTGAAATATATATAACTCAGTACTTCTTTGTTTGGTTTAGGCTCCTTGCTGCTTTATTTCTTGTATGCATGGCCTCTCAGTGTGCAGAGTTACAGAAGGTGGCATGGGAGCAGTACAGCGTTATCCCCAACTGCTCCTTAGAATCTAGTTTGCATGTTAATACCACCACTGAGACCATTATTACAGTGTAACAGTGGGGTCACGTGCATCATTAAGGTATAAGAACCTGCGAAAGGTGAGCAGTCTTGATACCTTAAGGATGTATGTGAGACCACTCTTACGACCATAACAGTGGTCTCAGCAGTGGTATTAACATATTATTGATCACGATCGAGCAGAAATATATATCAACGTTTTAAAAAATCTGTCCCAAATATGCCTGTCTCCAGGGCAACTCCACGTGAGACACTCTTCGCAGAACAAGAGTCTCTCATGTGCAGGGAAAAGAAGCGCTCTGATTGGTTGAGAGCTCTCCCTGGATCTATAATAAAGAGTTGTCAGTTGTAGCCCTAATTCCACTACCCAGGATGCTAGATCCTTTTCTATTCAGGTGCAGCCCATCTCAGGAATAAATCATTTCCCAGTGCCTGAGGAAGGTGAAATTCTCTCCAGCTACCCAATTTGTAACCATGTATTAAAGGATCTTATGGATTGCTGATGACCTAGCAGGGCACAAGGCGTACTGGGAGAATTTCTGAAAAGATGGTTTTTACAATATTGTTTCAATTTGTCTCCTAATTTCACAAAATCAGACCTTATATTTTTCATCAGGTCCTCTGCCTACATCATTTGGTTTGATGTGTACTATTAGGACAGGGTCCACTCCAGCTTTTTGGATGAAATTATTTGTTAACAGTATTGTATTCCATATTATTGTCTGATTGGCTGAGATGCTGCCCTTTGATTCCATTGCCATGTGCCCTGGGGCCAGAGGTTTTAAATATGGCAGCCACTTGTAGTTTTTGGGGTGCATAGCCCGCAAAGTTAATTATAAATAGGGCTCTGGACTGTGACAGTTTTTCCACATCTTGTGTTTGCGTGTGATCATACTTATGTCCAGTTCAGTCAGGGTGGTGAGCGGAGAAACTCCCAGGTATTGTGCCAGTATAGGCATGCTCCTCACTGAAGACAGTGAAGTGTCATGTGATAGTGGAGCCAGAATCCTTCTTTGCAGCAGCAGAGCAACTTACTGTAACTGTCTCTGAGCATAAAAGCAATGGGCACTTCTCTTGTCTTCCCACCTCTGGTCCCTGCTACAGTCAGATAAAAAGCAAAATAAATGACTATATATATATAAGCGAGAGGGATTGAGCAGTGAGAGGAGCTCATTGGAGCTCTGGGACTGGGACTGAACTTTACATTTTTATTTTCAGCACCAAAGCACCGCAGGCTCTGCCCTATTTAGACAGAGCAAGCCTGCAGCAGCAACGCCGAAGAGTGAGAGAGGATCGGGCAGTGAGAGGAACTCATTGGAGTTCTGGGACTGAACTTTAAATTTTTATTTTGGCACCAAAACACTGCAGGCTTGCTGCCCTATTTAAATGGGTGGCCTGCAGCAGCTGGAGACAAGAGAGGATTGAGCAGCGAGAGGGCTCATTGGAGCTCTGGGACTGAACATATATTTTCTCCCTCCCCACCCACCCCAGACTGCCACCCTTTTAAATAGCCTTTAAGGGCTGGTAAGCAGAGGGGTTCACTGGAAGTGGACAAATCAGGATTTCTACTTTAATAAAAACTGTATCATTCTGGGGCGAGTAAGGAAAATCATGGAGATGCAAGTGGGGCTGTGATATTACAGTCAGCTGGGGGGTGAAACAGAGCTAAGATATACTATACAATATAGGTGTTAACTACTTCAAAGTTAGCACTGTTTATTCTGTATATTCAGTTACAGTTTAAGTGTCTTTTTAGAACCTGTTTACCCTGTACCATCAGTTAGAGTTTAATTGTCTCTTTAGAGCAGGGTTGTTTTATGAAGTGAATATGACTGATTTAGTAGTACCCCAGTATAGCCACCTGGAGTGGAGGGAGGGTTAGTATTCCAGGAGGAGGGATTGGGAAAAGGGATGAGCCCAATATGAATAGAGAGGGACAAACAGGGTGGCCTCTTTTTAACATGGCGAGCATCTTTGGAAGGGTTGTAGGCTGCACAGGCTGTGGGGTGGCAATAATTCTCAATGGGTCTGGACAGAGGAGGCTGCCCACTGTAGACAGCTATCTCGGATCAAGTGAAGTATATTGGTTAAGGAGTAAGCTGGGGAGTTGGGGTGTGACCAAGGATAAGGGTTTGGGTATGTGTGGCAGACAGGTGGGGTGGAGGGGCGACTGGGGCAATGCTCAGAAATTAGAGCAGGTCATGTTACAGCAAGCAGGAAGGGGACATTAGGGATAGAGGAACCTTGGACAGGGATGTTGATACAAAGGGGAAAACCTATGGGGTAAATGTTCTGAATATAAGGAGAGTGGAGGGGAAGTGTCAGGAGGGGCTCTTGTGGGGAAGTCTAGAAGAGCAGACAGTGGGAAGGGAGCTCCTAAGGAAGACAGGGCAAGAGGGGAGATAGAGAGGCAGCTTAGAGGGAAGTCGGAGGAAACTCAGGTCACTTGATGGAGGCTGGCATAGAGTGTTACAATAAATCTGAGCTACTAAGCAACCGGGAGGGGAGAGGGGAGGTGTAAATGAGGAATCTGATACAGAGGATGAGGGGAGGGAGTTGGATACCCATAGGGCCTCACAGATCGGCAATGGAAAGGATAGAAATAGTCCCAAGAGGGAAGGGGAAACTTAAATGTTAATCAGATCGGGGAGATGCAACATATTGCAGATGGGAGGGGGGAGAGCATGACTGGAGAGAAAGGAAGACAAGGAGGTGGGGGAGGGACCCCACTTCAGGAGGGGGGCCATACCAAGGATGGGGCCCTAGGTAAAAGGGACCTACAGAGAGCCTCTGAGTAGGTGTCCTATTAAAGAGAGGAGGAAGACAGTGTGGGGAAGGGAAATGATCAGGGCCAGGATAAATGGCTTGGATAAGAGAGGGTTAAAGGGGAAACCCATTCAGGGGATGTCTGAGTTAAGTGGGCAAAATAATAAGGGAGGCAGAAAGGGAAGGGTGACGAGGGGGTCCATCATAATAAGGCAGGAAGACTCCCTTGGAATTGAGGTCATGGATAATCGGGGAAGGGGGGTTAAGAGCGTACAGTGGAGGTAACCTTAAGGATTATGGCCGATTTAAGGTTCTGTTATTGGACGACTCAATGATTAGGGGTATCCATTGGGAGGGACGGGGGGCATGTCATAGCCAAGTGAAGGTAGTGAGTTTCTCTGGGCTGATGGTGCACAGAGCAAAATTCATGGTGTATGAATTAGGGATTGTGGAGGGAAACCAGATTTCCTGGTGCATTTGGGAACTAACAATATAGATGGACATAGCGTTTTGGAAATCCAAGCAAGGTTCAGAGAACTTGCCAGAGTCTGTCAGGATAATGGATGCAACATTTCCTTTTCAGAAATATTGCCCGTACCAAGGGCCTCAGTGGAGAACAAAAAAAAGATCACAGAGGTTAATGACTGGCTCAGAAAGTGGAGTGAAGAAAGTGGGTCGGGGTGTTAGGGAACTGGGGAGGAATTTGGGAGGATAAGAGACTGTATGCCAAGGACAGGCTTCATCTTACTCCGTTAGGGAAGGAAGTCCTTAAACAGGGGGTGGCAGACTACATTCATGAAAGGTGGGGTTTAAACTTGTGAGGGAGGAGGAATAATGGAGGGTCTGGCCCGAAGCTCTCTCCTCTAGATGAGGAAGTAGCCTTCAAACCCGAAGGGGAAACAGACTCGGAGGAGGGTTTCAGGAGGAGCAGGGAGGATGGAAGCATAAGGAACCGGGTGGGGTTTGACAAGGGATCAGGGATAAGGGGTGGGGATGGTGTTAGTAAATGCCAGGAGCTTGGAAACAAGTTGCCAGAGTTCCAGGCCATGCTGTTCAGGGGTGTGTGTGTGTGTGTGTGTGTGTGTGTGTGTGTGTGTCTGGATGTGACGGCAGTCATGGAAATATGGGCCAACAAGAACCATGATTGGGACCTAAATGTGAAGGGGTACACTATGCTTAGGAAGGATAGAAAGGAGGGCAGAGGGGGTGGAGTGGCTATGTTCATTAGAGATGGCATAGAAATTGTTAGGGTAGAAGAGGCAGAGGGAAACATGGAGGCCTTATGGGTCACCTTACGAACCCTGGCCGGAGGTAAGGTCAAGCTGGATGTTTTATATAGGCCCTCAGGGTTGGGTGATGTTCTAGAGGATGGCTTGCTGGACAACATTATTGCAGTCAGCGGACCTAAAGGGGAGGGAGTGGTGCTGATGAGGGACATTGATATGCCAGGTACAAAGTGGGGAACCATGTCCTCTAAGGTGGCCAAGGAGAAGAGATGCTGGACGGCTTCCAGGATAGAAACATAGACTTTGACAGCAGATAAGGACCGCTAGGCCCATCTAGTCTGCCCATTTCCCTACCTACAGGATAGGCCGCAGATCCTATTTAACCAACAGCCTATATCTCCCTGCCCCCACAAGAATTGCCTTATGTCTGTCCCATGCATTCTTGAATTCTCCCACAGTTTTAGACTCCACAACTTCCTCAGGAAGGCTGTTCCATGCATCCACTACCCTCTCTGTGAAATAATACTTCCTCACATTGCCCTGAACTGCCCTCCTTCTATCTTTAAATTGTCCCCTTGTTCTTGCAAGTCTCTTTTCGGAAAGATGCTACCTTCTTGGACTTTGTTGATTCCTTGAGGTACTTGAAAGTTTCTATCATGTCCCCCTCTCCTTCTTTCCTCAAGGGTATACATATTAAGCTCCTTTAGTCTCTCCTCATACGGCTTCTCTTGCAGACCCTGCACCATTTTAGTTGCTCTCCTCTGAACTGCCTCTATCCTGTCTATGTCCTTGCGGAGATGGGGTCTCCAGAACTGGACACAGTATTCCAGATGGGGTCTCACCAACTGTCTGTACAAGGGATAACAACTTCCTGTTTTCTGCTGCTGATGCCTCTCCTATACATCCCAGTATACCACCCTCCCTACTGCCTTCTCACATTGCTTGCTAACCTAAGGTCATCTGATATGATTACCCCAGGTCCCTTTCCTGTTTTGTTGTTGTTACTACCTCCCCACCCATTGTGTATTCTTCCCTGGGTTCTTGTTTCCCAGGTGCATTATTTGCA
This sequence comes from Neoceratodus forsteri, assembly GCA_016271365.2. Lineage (NCBI taxonomy): Eukaryota > Metazoa > Chordata > Ceratodontiformes > Ceratodontidae > Neoceratodus > Neoceratodus forsteri. The sequence continues at coordinate 147,200,876 of CM057449.1, forward strand.
CTTTTTGCATTGAATCCTAGCTGCCATACATCTGACCATTCCTCCAACCTTGCCAAGTCCCTTTTCATCCTTTCCACGCCTCCTTGTGTATCAACCCTGTTGCAGATCTTTGTGTCATCTGCAAAGGCATACTTTCCTTCAGTCCTCTGCAATGCCACTGATGAAGACATTAAAAGGACTGGACCCAATACTGAACCCTGCGGTACCCCACTAGTAACCGCCCTTTCTTCAGAGTGGACTCCATTTACAATTACCTTCTGTGTCCTGTTGTCCAGCCAATGTTTTACCCAGGCTACCACCCTGGGACCCACTCCCAGGCTGGTTAATTTGACTAATAATCTTTGTGTGGGACTGTGTGAATGATGTGTTCTAAACACAGCACGTGATGGAGCCCATGAGGGAGGGCATATCCTGGATGTGGTTCTGGCAGATGGAGATCTGGTAGAGACCTGGTTGTAGAGGATCCCCTGACTGGGAGCGACCACAATACTGTCTGGTTTCAAATAAGCATAGGGGGAGGAGGGAGAGAACTAGGACACTGGCTGTGGACTTCAGGGGGGCAGATTTTATGGGCATGGAAAATATTCTCAAGGATCACTTCAAGAGGATTACAGCAATGACAGATGTGGAAAAGAGATGAGAGGTTATAAAAGGGGGACTTCATGAGACAGTCAGGACCTACGCTAAGGTGAAGCGTAAGGGAGCAAGGTCACATGAACCGTGCTGGTGGTCCAGAGAAGTTCTGGTAGCAGTCAGAGAAAAGAAGGCTGCCTACAAAAGATACAAAACAATGAGAGGGAATAGAGAAATGGAAACGTACCATCTTGCATCTAGAAAAATCACACTGATGGTGAGGGGGCAAAGTCTAGTAAAGAGCAGCGGCTGGCACAGGGGATACCGGGAGGGGGGAAAGGGATTCTTCCCATACATTGGGGAGTGGAGAAAAACTAAGGGTCAGCTCAGCAGATTGAAATCAGAAGGTTGGTGGGTGGGTGGAAGAGGTGAGGTGAGGGACCAGGTGGCGGTATTAACTCATTCAGGCCTAGGGACGTCTGAAGGTGGTGTCTGAGCATAGCCACTCAGGACAATAACACCTGTAGATGTACTCAACTGACTTTACTCAGGCCTAGAAACGTCTGAGAAGTCAGCAGTTTTACCTAACTATTAAACAAACCGAATTTCTTAGAATTGAATGCATAGCACCGTTAGAAAGGTAACTTTGCTCTGAACAATTTTGCTGCTGATACTTTGTGTCAATCATGTATACTTCGGGAGTTATTCATATTTGTTTAAGGTATGGTGTGCATGGCTAACATTTGTCTCTCAAGCCTCACCTAAGCACCTTGAATAAATCTGAAAAAAAAACAGTTGTTTGGTATTTTAGCTACTATAAAATAAAAACTAAATGGATTACAATTGATTGCATAGCACCATTAGAAAGGCTATTTTGTACTGAATAATTTTGTCACGGATACTTTGTGTCTACCACATATACTTTAGGAGTTATTTGCATTTGTTTAAGGGATGGTGTGCATGGCTGACATTTGTCTCTCATGCGTCACCTTACCACCTTGAAAAAATCAGAAAAAAACAGTTGCTTGGTATTTCAGCTAGTATAAAATAAAAAAGAAATTGATTACAACTGATTGCATAGCTTTCACTCAAAAGTAACGTTGTGCTGAACAACTTTGCCACTCATACTTTGTGTAGCACTTACGGTTCAAAGTATTCACATTTGTTTATGGCATGCTGATTATGACTTGATTTTGCTTAGAAAGGCCCAGGATGCAGTGCTAAGAGTTTACAGGGCACAAGTGGCAGAAGTCTCAAAGAGCTCTTGTGGTGTGAATGAGTTAAATAAGTACTTTGCCTCAGTGTTCACTAGGCAGGGGGATGGGATATTTACAAAGCAAGGCACGATGGGGATAGAAGTGGTAGTGTGTGGGATCAGGGGAGCAACAGAAATGGAGCATAAGGGAGGAAGAGGAACCCCAGGGGTGTCACATCAGGATCAGGATAAAAAGGCCAGTAAGGTTGGGGGGGGACGGATGATGCTACCTCCACCGAACAGGTGTGTGAAGCCCTTAAGTCCCTAAAGAAAATACATTTCCTGGGCCAGATGGCATTCATCCAGAAGCACTATGGGAATTGGCGGATACTTTGTAGCTCTCCGATGGAGCTCTTCAACATGTAAGCTTGAATAGGTAGGGTACCTAAAGTTGGTAGAGAGGGACATGTAGTGCCATTCCATAAAGGGGTCAAGGAAGTACCTGTAACTATAGACCAATCAGTTTGACCTCGGTGGTGGAAAAATTAATGGGGAGTATACTGAAGGAATGATTGGGGTGTTCTTGGAGGATGTGGGAGGTCTGGATAGTTGGCAACATGGGTTTGTGCCAGGTACAGTAGATTGTGTCAAACCAACCTTGTGGAGTTCTACAAATGGGTAACATCGGAACTGGACAGAGGAAAGCCTGTGGATGTACTATTCTTAGACTTCAGCAAGGCATTAGACTCAGTCCCCCACAATGGTCTGGTTGAGAAACTGACTGGGATGGGTGTGGGCCCATTGATGGTCAGATGGATAGGAAACTGGCTAGCTGGATGCACACAGTGAGTAATGGTTAGTGGGGAACTCCCGAACCCTAGAGGGGTCAGTAAATACAGGTTACTCACCTGTAACAGGAGTTCTAGGAATGGTATATGTTGTTCATCCACACTCATTGGCAGGTATCCTTGCAGCTTTAAATCTTGCGGAAGGTCTTCAAGCTTGCTCCTCCACCCACCGGGTGGTATAACTCACTCCGCCCATGGCCGCCAGATCTGGCCCGCTGGAGCTCAGGTTGTCGTCGAAGCCGGGGGAGGTCGGGTGGGTGTGTGGATGAACAACATATACCATTCCTAGAACTCCTGTTACAGATGAGTAACCTGTATTTCTAGGGACATGGATATGTTGTTCATCCGCCTCGTCGCGAACTCCTAGGAGTTCTCGGAGGAGGAGGCGAAGGCACACCCCCAATACTTACTTAGGAGAGACTGGAGAACGAGGCCCCAAAACCAGCATCCCGGCGTGACTCAAGGTCGATGTGGTAGTGGGTAATGAAGGTGTTTGCTGACTTCCAGGTAGCAGCCCTGCAGATTTCCTGGATAAGGACGTCCTGAGCAGCCACCGTTGCAGCAGTATAGCGGGTAGAATGAGCTCTTATCCCTCTGGGAGGCTCCATGCCCGCCAACTTATAGCAGATCTATGCAGGAGGTTACCCACCTGCTTATCGTCCAGCTTGGCTGCAGGTCTGCCAGATCCAGCTTCAGCGTGGGACAAACAGCTGGCGAACCTCTCCCAATTTCAGCCGTGCGCTCCTTATAATAAGCGGCGCCCTTCAGGGTCCAGAGTATGGAGCCTATATTACGCCTCCAGGTGTGATTGGGGTAGAACACCAGCAGAGTCAACACCTGGTTAGGTGAAACTCCGACACCACCTTCGGAAGGAATTTCGGGTGGGGCGGGACAACCTTGTCCCTGTGGAAGACCAGGTAAGGAGACTCGATGAAAGCGCCTGGAGCTCTCCCATCCTTCTGGCTGGCGTGATAGCCACCAAGAAGTGGTCTTCCACCGACAGGTGAGGAGAGCACACCTGTGCATAGGTTGAATGGCTTGCCCATGAGCTTTGCCAGTACCAGCAGTAGATCCCACGGAGGTGGGGGTTCCCGCACTGGAGGGGAAATGTGATCAAGGCCTTTGAAAAAGCGCCAGACCACCTTCTCCTGTGCCACCGACTGCTTCCCGGCCCGCGCCCGGTAAGCAGAGATGGCTGCCAGGTGCACCCTTAGGGTCGTCGACCTAAGCCCTTGACTAGAAAGGGACCATAAATAGTCCAAGATGCTTGCCAAGGAATGGGAGGAAGGGTCCAAGCCTTGCCCTGACACCAAATGGAAAACCTTTTCCATTTGAAGGCATAACATTTTCTGGTGGACTCCTACAGGACGCCTCAACTACATTGAGGACCTCGTCGGAAAGACCCAAGGCCTGGAACTCTGGCGCTCAGGAACCAGGCCGTCAGGTGCAGGGATTGAAGTCCGGATGGAACACCTTCCCTGATTGACTGAGAGCAGGTCAGGCGAGCTGGAAGCTGCAGCGGAGTCCTGGAGCTGAGACTGAGGAGATCTGGGTACCAGAACTGGCGAGGCCAGTCTGGGGCTATCAGAATCACCTGCGCCTTGTCCCTCCTCGCCTTGAGAAGCACCTTGTGGATCAAGGGAAATGGGAAAAGGCGTAAAGAGGCCGGGGTCCATTGCCTCGAGGCATCCCCTGCAGCGAGCCCTGCTGAAGGGCGGGGCATGGAACAGACTCAACCAGCGTTCTCCCTGGAGGCAAACAGGTCCACCTGAGGTGTGCCCCAAAGGGAGAACAGATGCTGTACTACCTCCGGCAGGAGGGACCACTCGTGGGATGCAGCCCCTATCCGGCTCAGGGCATCGGCCAGGGTGTTGGAGGCTCCTGCCACGTGAATGGCTAGGAGATCCGCCTCCAGGCTGCGCCACGCAGTGACCCAAATGAGGAGAGCTTCCTTGCATAGAAGCATGGGCCGCGTCCCGCCCTAGCGGTTTAGATAATACATAGGTCGTGGTATTGTCCGTCTGGACTCGGACCACTTGACCCCGGAGGAGCAGAGAAAGGCGGTGAGAGCTAGGTGGACCGCTCGGGCTCCAGCAGGTTGATGTGGCATCCGGGACTCCCAGCGGGGACCAGGGCCATGAGCTGATGTCCCCCCAGATGGGCACCCCAACCCATCAGAGGCATCGGTCGATAGAGACTGCGTCGGCTCAGGGCGGATGAGACAGGATGCCCTCCTGCAAATGATCTGGAACGTGTCCACCACTGGAGAGCGCTCCACATCCCTATGTCACCGGCACTAAGCTGGTCAAGGATCGCAGCATTGTGACCACTGGCTGGCCAGTCCCCACTGAAGGGACGCATGTTCCAGCAGACCCAACGGACCACGCTGGTGCAGGCCGCCATGAGACCCAGGAGGCGCAGGAAGTCCCGGGCAGGGCGCAATTGCCCAACCAGAAATGATCGGGCAAAGGAGGAAAGAACCTCGGCCCTGTCCGCTGGGAGCCGCGCTCTGGCTCGAAGAGAGTCGAGCTGCGCCCCGATGAATAGAATCACCTGCTTCGGCTCGAGTTCTGACTTGGCCTCGTTGATAAGGAGGCCCAGTTGAGAGCAGACCTGGAGGGCCAGATCTCTGGACCACTCCGCCTCCTTCCTGGAGGGAGCTGCTATCAGCCAGTCGTCCAGGTAAAGTGCACCCGGACCCTCGGCCACTGAATGCTGTCACCACTGCCATGCATTTGATGAAGACCCTGGGAGCTGGAGACAAGCCGAAGGGCATGGCTTGGAACTCGAAGAGGGATCCTTCCGCTCAGAGCGAAGGAATCTCTGGTGAGACAGACGGATAGGGACGTGAAAAATGCGTCCTACAAGTCAGAGAGCAGAACCACACGGCGTTCAAGGATGGTATTATCTGAGCCAAGTGACCATCCTGAAGGTTCGAGACCTTAGGAACTTGTTTGAGTCGTGTAGGGTCGAGAATGGGGCGCCAGCCCCTCCGTTCGGAACCAGGAAGTACCTGGAAACAAACCCTGGGTCTGAAGGAAGGTCCACCACCTCTCTTACCACCTCCTTCTGGAGGAGGAGGCGATAATCGGCTCGACGAGCCGCCAGTGAACTGGGGATCCCGAAGCCCCGAGGCGACGGCTCTGAAGGGTGGTGCCTGCTCAATTCCAGAGCAGGCCTCTTCCCACCACCTCCAAGACCACCTGTCCCGTGGTAACAGCGGACCAGGCGGGCAAGGAAGTGCAGGCCGTCCCCAGAGGACAGGGTAGGTAGCGAGGAATGAGGCGACACCCTCAGCCCGTCACTGGGCAGGCTTGGAGGAGGGACCGGCGAGGACCTCCTGGGTACTTCCTCCCTGCCTCCTGTTAGAGGAAGCCGGCGGCTTGGTTTGGGATGCCAAGGCCAAGGCCTGCTGGCCCCCTGGCGTTAGCACTGGGCCGAGCGCGCGAGGGCACAGAGGACGAAGGCTTAGGCTGTGGTTGCGGCCTTTGTCCTTCTGAGCGGAAGAGACCGAGTCAAGGTGGCATTGGACTTCTCGATCCTCTGCAGGTGACTTCCACCCCAGGGCCGAAGAGGTCAGTCCCCAAAGGGAACATCCGCCCAACTTGTGCTGGGTATCCAGTAAGGTGGATATCCTCAGCAGCCAAGCCAGCCGGCCTTATAGACACTAAGCACCACCGATCTGGCACATGAGTCCCCTATCCAAAGCAGTCTGGAGCTGCGGTTTGGCCACTGCCCTGCCCTGGTCCCGCACCTGCTTAACCGTAGTCTGCAGATCAGCGGGAAGATGAGGATGACCTCATCCAGGGAGCCCAACAGGGCATGAGAAAAATGTGCCATGAGGGGCGGCCGAACTGGCCTGACTGAAGGCGAGAGGAGACCATGGCCGTAGACTTTAAGCCCGGCATGGTCAATTTCTTGGACTCCTTGTCAGGAGGTTTGTCCACATCCCTGGCGTTGCCCGGCCGAGCGCTGTAGGTAACTAACCCCTCAGCAGAGGGTGTTCAAAACCGGACAAGGAACCGGTGAGGGACACGCATACTTCCTGGCCATCCTGGCCGGCGCAGGGCAGAGGAAGCAGGGCTGCCAAAGCTCCAGTGCCGGACCCACTATGGCCTCGGCCACGGAAAGGCCTCCGTCGAGAATCCCTCAGTCAGAATCTCCGTGAGGATACTGCCCGTTTGGAAGCAGGGTTGAGCTCCATCGGTGGACTCCGAGATGAGCAGAAGCAGTCCTAGGAAGGACGACGGGCTATCGTCCATTGACTGACCTCCTGAAGACTCCAAGTCCAGTAGCTTGGAGAAAGGAGGAATCATCTTGAGACTCGGAAGAGTCCTCGGCTGCCTCTGGCCTGAGCCACCTTCACCTGCGAGGTCGGTGGGAGTGAGGGTAACTGACAGCGATGGGGTGAACCCTTAGCAGACCAGAATCCTTGGTGAGCCCCAGTGGTGGCTGTGGAGGCGGAGGTTCCACGGAATCGGTGGAGCAGCTGGTTTGGCCGAACAACCGGCCTGGGTATGGAAGCTCCTCGGATAAGTCGAGGTTGTGCAAGCCGTTCGGTGACAGCCATAATGGCGGGAGAAGCGTGAGTCAGGCTTATTCCCGGCCAGGCCTGTTGCAACATAAGGTCCTCGTACCGTCCCGACGTAATTTACGCTGAAGCCTCCCTCATCCGAGGAGGAGGGCCGAGGCCAAGCGGCGCCCGGCTTCAGCGATGCGAGACCGAGACCGCCTATGACGGTGGGATCGGCTGGACCCGTGAAGATCGAGACCGAGACCGAGAGTCCCGAATTTCTGAGAATCGGTGCGGGGAGGTGTCGGCGAACCGGCACTCCTTCAGCTCGGATGGTCCATCCGAGGGCTCGAACCGGAGGCACACAGGCGAGCCACGGATCCTCAATCCTCCGGGGAACCGGGGAGGGGAATCTCAGCTGCTAAAGGCGACAGCCCATCCAATGGGTCGAGAAAATCTCGACTTCATCGGTGGAGTCTCGGTCAACTGACCTGGCAGGGGACACCGTGAGGCCAGTGGCTGAAGCCGGCGGTGGCCGAAGCCGGCGGTCGCGGCCGAGAGAGGACCTTTCCCGCTCCCCAGGCGTCGGCGGAGGGACTTACCCTGTCCTCTTTTGGACCGAGAATAAGGTCCATGAGCGTAGGTCCTTCTCCGCTAGTGGAGGGACAGACAAAGCTCCTTAAAAGAAGCCCAATAAGAAGGCCCAGGAGGCGGGATAAATGCGCGGCCGAGAAGATCGGCCCGTGCACGCCTCCTCTTCGAAGCGACCATCCGCTCGGCTGATCCGCCGAGCCACTTGCGCCCTTGAGACACCGCCAGCAGGGCCTCCTTGGACTTCACCGGAGGCAGCCTCGGGGCGCAGTTGCAATCAGACGCCACGGTCTGAGGGGCGTAGGCCGAGAAAGATGAGCACAGGATCGAAGCCTGCGGTCGTGCTCAAGGCCTAAGCATGAACACACGTGGAGTGTGGATCCGTCCGAGACATCTTCTGCCTGCATGGGCATCTCCAAAATCCGGAGTCGATTTGTCCATCGCGGCCGAGAGGATGAAGACAGTCTTTTTGCAAATTTATTTTAAAACGCAAGCGGAGGAATAGGAACCAGTCTCAAGCAGAGCATTAAGGAGGGAACCTGAGCTTCCAAGCGGTAAGGAAGATCTAGCGTCATGGGGCGGAGCCGAGAGTTGTACCACCCGGGTGGGTGGGAGGAGCAAGCTTGAAGACCTTCCGGCAAGATTTAAAGCGGCAAGGATACCTGCCAATGAGTGTGGATGAACAACATATCCATGTCCCTAGAATGAGGTCTCGCAGGGTTCGGTCCTGGGTCTGATCCTGTTTAATGCATACCTATCTCACATCAGGGTGGGTATAGGGTGTGTAATGAGTCTCTTCGCTGATGACTCCAAGTTGGGAGCAGCAGCAGAGGGAGAAGAGGGGAGGTTGGTACTGCAAGGGGACCAGGACACCCTGGAAAGGCGAGCTCATGGCTGGAAATTAAATTTCAATACCACTAAGTGCAAGGTGTTACATCTTCGGCGGGGGAACCCTAAACATGGGTACTCCTTGCGAGGGGAGGTGCTGTAGGCCTCAACAGGGGGAAAAAGACCTATGGGTCATGGTGGATGCATGTATGACTAACTCTGAGCAGTGCAGGAGAGCAACTAGGAAAGCAAACAGAATGTTGGGATGCATCGTGAGGGGATCACCTCTAGGAGCAGGGGCGTGATACTGTCACTGTACAATGGACTGATTAGACCATACCTTGAGTCCTGTGTACAGTACTGGAGAGGCTTGAAGAGGGACATACAACTCCTGGAGAGGGTACAGAGGAGGCTACCAAGATGATATGAGGACAGACTTGAGGAGCTCTGCCTGTTTTCATTGGATGAGGAGGAGGCAGGGGGACATGATTGACGTCTTCAAGTACCTCAAGGGAATAAATAGGATAAACACAAAGGGAATCTTTAGACTAAAGGAGGGAGGTATCACCAGAGGACATGGTTTGAAGCTGGAAGGTGGAAGGATGAGGGGTGAAAAGAGGGGGAGGTTTTTCACTGAGAGGGTGGTGGATCCTTGGAACGTGCTGCCTGGAGAGCTGGTTCAGATTTCCATGGTGGAGGGCTTCAAAAGAGGGTGGGGCAGATACAGAAAGGAGATGTTAGGGAACTGGAATGGAGTTTGGGAGGATAAGGGACTATATGCCAAGGACAGGTTTCATCTTGCCCCATTAGGGAAGGAAGTCCTTAAACAGGGATGGCTGACTACATACAAGAAAGATGGGGTTTAAACTTGTAAGGGAAGGGATGAGGAGGGGCTGACCAGAAGCCCTCTCCTCCAGATGAGGAGTAGCCGTCAAGCCCAAGAGGGAGGGAAACAGACTGGAGGTGGAGGTTTCAGGAGGAGCAGGGGAGGATGGAAGTAAAGGAATCTGGGTGGGGTTCAACAAAGAGGATCAGGGATAAAGGGTGGAGGTTGGTGTTAGTAAATGCCAGGAGCTTGGGAAACAAGTTGCGGAGTTCCAGGCCATGCTGTTCGAGGGGGTGGATGTGGCGGGCGGAGACGATAGGCACAAAAAACCATGACTGGGACCTAAATGTACAGGGTACACTATGCTTAGGAAGGATAGAAAGGAGGTCAGAGGAGGTGGAGTGGCTATGTTCATTAGAGATGATATAGAAATTGCTATGGTAGAAGAGGCAGAGGGAAACGTGGAGGCCTTATGGATCATCTTACGATCCCCAGCAGGAGATAAGGTCAAGCTGGGAGTAGCATATAGGCCCCCCTGGATGAGTGATGTTCTAGAGGATGGTTTGCTGGACAACATCAGGAAGGAGTGGTGTTGATGGGGGACCTTAATATGCCAGGTACAAACTGGGGAACCATGTCCTCTAGGGTGGCCAAGGAGCAGAGGCTGCTGGATGGCTTCCAGGATGTGTTCTTAACACAGCATGTGATGGAGCCCACAAGGGAGGGGCATGTCCTGGATGTGGTTCTGGCAGATGGGGATCTGGTAAGGGATATAGTTGTACAGGACCCCCGACTGGGAGTGACCACAATACTGTCTGGTTTCAAATAAGCATGGGGGGTGGGGGTGAGATCTAGGACACTGGCAGTGGACTTCAGGGGAGCAGACTTTATGGGCATGGGAAATATTCTCAGGGATCACTTGAAGGGGATTACCTCAACGACAAGTGTGGAAAGGAGATGGGAGGTCATAAAACGGGGACTTCATGAGGCAGTCAGGATCTGCGCTAAGTTGAAACGTAAGGGAGCAAGGTCACGTAAACCATGCTGGTGGTCCAGTGAGGTACAGGTAGCAGTCAGAGAAAGAAGGCAGCCTACAAAAATATAAACCAACAAGAGGGATAGGGATAAGAAATGTACCAGTTTGCATCTAGAAAAGTCACCCATATGGTGAGGGAGCAAAGTCCAGCAAAGAGCAGCGGCTGGCACAGGGATACATGGAGGGGAAAAGGGTTCTTCCGTACATTGGGGAGCGGAGAAAACTAAGGCCATCTCAGCAGATTGAGATCAGAAGGAGGGTGGGTGGAAGAGGCGGGACCAGGCAGAGGTATTTAATAGTACTTTGCCTCTGTGTTCACTAGGGAGGGGATGGGATATCTACAAAACAAGGCATGAAGGGATAGAAGCGGCGGGGAGTGGGATCAGGGAGCAACAGAAATGGAGCAAGAGGGAGGGAAAAGGTACCCCAGGGTGTCACATCTGGATAAGGATAAAAAGACCAGTAAGGGGAGGGATGATGATGCTATCTCCACCAAAAGGGTGTGGTTTGCCCTCAAGGCCCTAAAGAAAACAAATCTCCTGGGCGGATGGCATTCATCCGAGAGTACTATGGGGAATTGGCAGACATACTGGCTGCACCTGGCGAACTTCCAGCAGGTCACTTGAGACAGGGAGGGTACCTAGTGATTGGCGAGAGGCACATGTGGTACCAATCCATAAGGGGTCGAGGGAAGTACCAGGTAACTATAGACCCATCAGTTTGACCTCAGTGGTGGGAAAATTAATGGAGAGTATACTAAAGGAACGATTGGGGGTGTACTTGGAGGAGGTAGGAGGTCTGGATAGTCAGCAACATGGGTTTGTGCCAGGTAGATCATGTCAAACCAACCTTGTGGAGTTCTATGAATGGGTAACATCAGAACTGGACAGGGGTAAGCCTGTGGATGTATTATTCTTGGACTTCAGCAAGGTGTTTGACTCTGTCCCCCACAATGGTCTGGTGGAGAAACTGATGGGGTTAGGAGTAGGCCCTTTGATGGTCAGATGGATTGAAAACTGGCTAGCTGGACGCACTCAGAGAGTAGTGGTCTGTGGGGAGCTCTCGAACCCTAGAGAGGTTGGTAGTGGGGTACCACAGGGCTCGGTCCTGGGTCCGATCCTGTTTAATGCATACATATCGGACATCAGGGAGGGTATGGGGTGTGAAATGAGTCTCTTCGCGGATGACTCCAAGATGGGAGCAGTAGTTGAGGGAGAAGAGGGGAGGTGGCCCTGCAAGGGGACCTGGACACCCTGAAAGCTGGGCTCACACATGAAATTAAATTTCAATATCACCAAGTGCAAGGTGTTGCATCTTGGTCGGAAACCCTAAACACAGGTACACCCTGGGAGGGAGGTGCTGGAGGCCTCAATAGGGAAAAGACCTAGGGTCATGATGGATACATGTATGAATAACTCTGAGCAGTGCAGGAGAGCAGCTAGCAAGGCAAACAGGATGTTGGGATGCATCGTAAGGGGGATCACCTCTAGGAGCAAGGAAGTGATTCTGCCGCTGTACAATGGACTGATTAGACCACACCTTGAGTACTGTGTACAGTACTGGAGACCACATTTGAAGAGGGACATACAGCTCCTGGAGAGGGTACAGAGGAGGGCAACAAAGATGATACGAGGGCTGGGGATTTGACTTATGAGGACAGACTTGAGGAGCTCTGCCTGTTTTCATTGGAGGAGGGAGACAGGGGGACATGATTGAGGTCTTCAAGTACCTCAAGGGAATAAATAGAGGTAAACATGGAGGGGATCTTTAGACTAAAGCAGGGAGGTATCACCAGAGGGCATGGTTTGAAGTTGGAAGGTGGAAGGGTGAGGGGAAAGAGGAGGAGGTTTTTTCACGAGAGGGTAGTGGACCTTGGAATGCACTGCCTGGTGAGCTGGTTCAGAGATCCACAGTGGAGGGCTTCAAGAGAGGGTGGGACAGACACAGAAAGTGGATGCATCAGATGATGGCCTGTCCTGGGGGTGGGGATGGATGATAGGGGTTTCTAGAGAACAAGGGATGGGAGGGTCTCGGCACCAACTAAGGATCTAGGTTCGAGCAGACTCAATAGACCGTAAGGCCTAATCTGCTGGCAAATAGTATGTTAGTATGAGATGTATCAGATGAAAGCCTGGCCCAGAGGGAAAGGAATGATAGGGGTTTCTGGTGCCCAAGGGGGGCGTAGGGCCCCGGTTCCCAACAAGGGATCTGAGGTTCAAGCAGACTCAATAGACCATAAGGCATAATTTGCTGGCAAATAGTGTGTTAGTATATCTATCTATCTTTCTATCTATTTATCTATCTATAGATATATATCATTGCAAAAAACTTCATTTAATGCATCAGTTATGGTTAAAGTGACAAAAGTGGTGAAATGAGACATTAGAGTTGAGCCCCTAACACCCACTACCCATCCTCCATGGACTGATAGACGCTGAGATGTGCCATGGGTTCACAAGGCCCAACTCTCATCCCATTCCATGTGTAAACAGGTTGACATTCTACAGTAAAGGAGAATAGGTTGAGAGTTAGGCCTCATGACCCCATGGCACACCCCGGCATCTGTCGGTCTGTGGAGGATGGGGTAGATGGTGGGGGTTAGGGACTCAACCCCAATGTCTCATTTCCCCACTTTTGTCATTTTAACCCTAACTGATGCATTAAATGAATTTTTTTGCAATTAATTTCCTTACTTTTTGAAAAAGTGTAATAGAACTAGTAAACAGCATATGTTGGTAGGGGCCCCATGCTTCCACCAAGCTGCCCCTGTGAGCATAACAATATATGTCTGTGGGAGTGTGGACCCTCTGAACCCTGCACTTCCACATACACATGCAGAGCCATACAGCAGCCCTATAGGGCAAGGAACCCTTGTAATATTAATTTGCCAATATCTCAGCAACCGTAGCAGCTATGAAAAAAATTCAAGTGGCATTGTAATCATGACAGTGAGACCTCCATGAAAGATAAATTGACCAAATCCATATTTTCCATCATTTACATGATATGGGCATCAAAAGTGCTGAAAAGGCACCTTAGAAACCTTGTGACACTAATTTGCCAATATTTCAGTAACCGTACAACCTAGGAAAAAAATTCCACTGCAGATATAATCTATGGTTTCCAGTCTTGTTTCTGCAGCTTAGATCACCTTAGCTGTGAGTAATGAAATTTCAGTATCTCACTTCGTTTTCAAGATGCAGGTGCCAAAAGTTGCTATGGGCATCACAATGTTATCCTATGGGAAAAATCTCAACATCATGATAGCATGTTTATGGCACCGCTTAACTTTCTAACACCTAAATAGCATAATGCACATCTCTAGGGCATCCCTTAATACCCTGCATATTTCAAGTCAAAAGACCAAACTGTTAATTTACAATGCAGTGGGAAAGTTTTTAAAATGTAATGATTCCTAGTTCATGAAGAGCAAAATCCTCAACCGTTAGACCAAGCCCCTTGTGAGCTGTCAAAATTGTCATCTACGAGAAATCCTTGACTGTCAGATTTTGGATATCTGTTCCCTAAGTGACGGTCATGGATTTTGCTGCCTCGCGAAAGGGATCGGTTGGCAGACTGGGATTTTGTCAGCTTGTGGATGGGGATTTTGTCAACTCATGAAAGGGCATTCAAAATACAAATCCCTTTTCCTGAGCTGACAAAATCCTAGTCTGCCATCTGATCCTCTTTCATGAGGCAGCAAAATCCTTGACCGTCACTCAATCCTCATCCACGAGCAGGACCATTTGGTCACATAGTGATGGTCAAGGATTTTGCTTCCTGATGAAAGGGGATTGGTGGTGGACTAGGATTTTGTCAGCTCACAGACTGCAATTTTGTCAGCTCATAAAGAGTTCAAAACCCCAATCCCCTTTGTGAGCTGACATAATCCCAGTCCGCCACCTGCCCCTTTCACGAGGAAAAAATCCTTGACCATCAAGTCAATTCTCACCTGCAAGAAGGCCATCTGGTCACAACGTGATGGTTTCATGATTCTGCAGCCTTGTGAAAAGGGGATCGGCTAAGGGACTGGGATTTTGTCAGCTTGGAGAAAGGGGATCGTAAGTGAGTCATGGACAAAGGATTTAAAATTTGAAACAGCTGTTTTTGGACAAAATGAAGCAAACCAAAGGTATAGTTTTGTAGAGGGCATCACCCTGAACAAAACATATGCCTTATTACAAAACAAGTCACCCATGGAGGAAGCAACGACATTTTGTTTGGGGGAAAAAATGAAAACAAGATGGTTCACGGAAAGAATTTTTTTAAATCCTCATTTGCAAGCTAACAACATCCTTGATTAGGAACCCAATCCTCTTTCACTAAACATACATATAAATCTTGGCATGAACTGAGCACACTCAGAACCCAAAATGTAAAAATTAAATAACTTATTAATTTTTAACCAAACCAATGCTGTATTGTTCCTGACCCCAGATCTCTTACTACATTCCAAATTTCAGACCAAAACAGCAAACAATGTGGTCGCAGTGTGATGGGCAAAAATGTGTCAAAAGTAATGAAATTCAGTGCTTTGCTGTGCACAAACTATAAGACTGACTGAAATGCAATTTAGTAAACCAAGAGACCTACTTTGCAAGATCACGCATTCCAAATGTTGTCCAAATCGATTGAGCAGTTTGCAAAGTTATTAATGTGCAAAAATTGGGGTTTACCATTAAAGTGCTTACTCCACTCTAATTATAGCAGTGCTACTGCACCACTATTTATACATATATATATATATATATATAGATATATGATATGCAACCCCCCGTACTGGAAATAGTGTTGATATTTTTTGTTCGAATGTCAACTGACCCGATAACATTACAAGTGGTGAAGCCATGGTGATGTCATTGGGTCAATCAGCACAAGAACAACAAATATCGACAATCTTTCCTGTGGGGTGCATATTCTATCTATACCGCACCTCCAAAAAGTAAAAAAAAAAACTTCTTGCCATTTTTTGCCAATTGTAAAAAATCTAAGATATCTATAAATGAAACACCACTCATTTTGTATATATTTTTGCACTGAAACAAAATTGTGCTTGCAGTACCATGCTATCACTTTTCATATTAAAGTTATACATAGATACATAGACAGTGTCGGCAGATAAGGGCCTATGGCCCGCCCAGTCTGCCCATTTGAGCTTGTAAGTTCAGTTTGTTTTCCTAGAAGTCTGTTGCACCTTACCCCTGACCTCCAGAATTCCTTTATGTCTATCCCATGCATTCTTAAATCCCGTGATTGTTTCAGCCCCCACCACTTCCTCTGGCAGGGTGTTCCACTTGTCCACCACCCGTTCTGTGAAGAAATTCTTTCTTATGTTTCTTCTGAATCATCCTCCCTCCAACTTCATCCCATGCCCTCTAGTCCTGGAACATCTTTTTCGCTTAAAAATAGTGTTTTCCTGCACCCTGTTCCTCCCTGTAAGATACTTGTATGTCTCTATCATATCCCCCCTCTCCCTCCTCTCCTCCAGGGAGTACATGTTCAGTTCCTTCAACCTGTCTTCATAGGACTTGTGATGCAATCCATGCACCATCTTTGTTGCCCTCCTCTGAACCTTCTCTACCCTGTCTATGTCCTTACGTAGGTATGGTCTCCAGAACTGTACACTAAACTCCAGGTGGGGCCTCACTAGTGTCTTGTATAGCAGAATTATGACCTCCCTTTTCCTGCTGGTAATTCCCCTGCCTATATATCCAGCATCCTATTTGCTTTACCTGCTGCCTTGTCACTGTTTCCCTACCTTGAGGTCATCAGAGATGATAACCCCAAGATCCTTTCCTGCTTGGTGCATGCTATATCCTCACCCCAACTGATATATTGTGCCAGGGTTTTGTGCCCCATATGCATTATCTTGCACTTCTTTGCATTGAATTTCAACTGCCAAACCCCTGACCATTCTTCAAGTTTCTGCAGGTAGCTTCTCATTCTGTCTACACCCCTCTGGTGTGTCTACTCTGTTACAGAGCTTTGTGTCATCAGCGAACAGTGAAATTCTGCCTTCTAGGTCCTGCACCATGTCACTGATGAAGATGTTGAATAGGACCAGTCCAGCACTGATCCCTGTGGTACCCACTAGTCACTCTTCCCTCTGAGGAGTGACAGCCATTACCACCACCCTCTGTGTCCTGCCACCCAGCCAGTTACCTACCCACCACACTACTGTCCTGCCCACACCCATATTCCCCAGTTTGTGTAATAGTCTTCTATGTGGCACAGTGTCAAGGCCTTGCTGAAGTCCAGATAGGCCATGTCCACTGCCCTCCCTGATCCACCTCCCTAGTCACCCAGTCAAAAAATTCAATGAGGTTGGTCTGACATGACCTCCCCCTGGTGAAACCATGCTGCCTTGGGTCCTGTAGTCCATTGACAACCAGATGTTCCACCAATCTCTCCTTCAGTAGTGCTTCCATGATCTTCCCCACTACCGAGGTGAGGCTGACTGGTTTGTAGTTCCCTGCTTCCTCTTTGTTCCCACTTTTGTATAAGCATTTGTTTGTTGCAAAAAGTAAAAAAAAAAGAATTTTCTGCTGTTTTTTTTGCTAACTATAAAAATGAAATGGTAAGTATAAATGAAACACCAATCATTTTGTAGATATTTTGAGTCGAACAAATGTTGTGCTCACAGTATAATGCTATCATTTTGTTTTAAAGTTATTCACATTTGTTTGTTACAAAAGTGAAAAAATTTGAATTTTCTGCTTTTTTAAAAAAAATTAAAACGCATCTATAAATAAAACACCACTCATTTTGTAGATATTTTGTGCTGAACAACATTTGTGCTCACAATATCATGCTATCCTTCTTTGTTTTAAAGTTATTTGCATTTAAAAATGGTTACTACTGCTACTGAGGCCAAATATGCAAATGACTTCTGAATGAACCAGTCACTACCTACTGTGTGGATAATTTTACCTACAGTAAGGATAAATTCAATATTCTCACCCCCTCTCTGTTCAGAAACT
This sequence comes from Neoceratodus forsteri, assembly GCA_016271365.2. Classification (NCBI taxonomy): domain Eukaryota; kingdom Metazoa; phylum Chordata; order Ceratodontiformes; family Ceratodontidae; genus Neoceratodus; species Neoceratodus forsteri. The sequence continues at coordinate 147,218,266 of CM057449.1, forward strand.
AAGAAAAATGTGTCCCTCTTGTTAGCTTTGCTTAATTTTCAGTAACAAAAGCTGCAAACTGTATAGAGGTGAGCAAGGACAGACTGAGCGAGTCGCCAGGTTTAGAAAGGTAGACACAAGCCCTTCAGACCCTTCCGCTCCAATCCCTTCACTGAGATAGTACAACAGTATCCGTATGTTATGGTGGGAGCCAGGGTTCTTTGGACCCTGTGCTCCCATCCCTCTCTCCAAATAGTACTACAGTGTGAAAAATAGGAAACACTGGCAAAGTTACAAGCATGCATAGAAACTGCACAATGCACACTCACAACACACTCATTGTTTGGAATCTTTTCACCAAATTTTCAATATCGGCATTATGGGACATCCCCTCATGAACTGTGCAACTGTAATTTTGTTATTCCATCCCAAAAGTTGATTTTGCACAGTGATCATGCCATTCTGTGCCACAGGTGATAAATCACATTCTGGACAGGATGTGCATAATGATAGCTGTTCTTTTCATTAGGTGGTGTAAAAAATGGCAGTGTTAAAAATCTGGAGTGAAAATATGAAAAATTGGAAAAATTACGAGCGTGAATAGAAAGTACGTAATGCACACCCTTAATGCAGTCATTTTTTGAATTGTTTCACCAAATTTTCAACATGGGCTTTATAGGTCCTCCCCTCATAAACAGTTGAACTGTCATGTTGTTAATCCATGCCAAGAGTTGATTTTGAGCAGTGACAATGCCACTCTGTGCCACAGGTGCGAAAACACATTTTGGGCAGGATATGATAAATGGCAGCTACAGTATACTGTTCTTTAGGAGGTGTTAAAAAATGGCAATGCTGAAAATCTGGAGTGAAAATATTAAAAATTAGCAAAGTTATGAGTGTGCATAGAAACTGCGTAATGCACACTTGTAATGCAGTCATTTTGGGGAATTTTTTCACCAAAATTGCAACATGGGCTTTTTGGGACCCCCACCTCATGAACAGTGGCACTGTCATTTTGTGAATCAGTTCCAAAAGGTGATTCCACCATTGACTGAGAAATCACCTTTTTGGGGCGAGAAACAAAATAAAAGTGACAGTGTTCAGGAGGAGGGTCCAAAGAACCCCACGTTGAAAATGTGGGGCCAAAATCCTAAAATTGGCCGAGATATCAACCTAAATTGAAATCCCCACTGAGTCCCATTATACAGCGCTTACCCAATTCCTCATTTCGCAGTTCGGCTTTGAAGAGTGCAGACATGTCCCAGTCCAGAGAAGATCGCGGCTCCTGGCCTCCGGATGGTAAGTGTGGATTGGGGGTGCGGAGAGGTGGGTGCACAGAGGGAGGGTGGGGATGGGGAGGGAGAGGGGGATGGGTGAGTCGACGATGGACCGTTTTCTTCATTACAGTTAAAAAATAAAAATAAAACGAGGGGCGCTAGAGAGCACACCTACGAAGTGGACGCATTTTTCTACTGCTCCCTGAATACACCAAACTCAGAGTCTTAAAATAACTACTTAACATCAAAAATTATATATGATTTTGGTATCATCAGCCAGAAGAATATCTGAGGAACGCATAGTAGTAATTCTAGAAGATGGGCCACACTAATAAAGGAGCTCCAAGTAGATCGAGACTACCACCATCGACGGACCAACAGGCCCTAACGGCAGTGACCACGAGTACAGTTCCTGATCCCCCCTGGAAAGCGCTACAATTATCGATGCAGGCCATCGATGAAAAAGTTGGTGCCATTCTGCAGTGTATGGGGGAACAAGATGTCAAGATTGAGCTGGCAACTAAAACAGCTGCATCGGCTGAGACCCAGGCAAATAAAGCCCTTACTGTCACCACTAAACTGACGCAGGAAATTGCACAACTTAGATATCAACTAGAGGCATTAGAAAATGCTCAGCGCGCCTCCAACCTTTGGATAGTGGGCATACCGGAGGGCAAAGATGACCCCGATCCCCTTGCCTTTCTGAAAACCTGGCTCCCTGAGACTCTTCAGTTAGAACAAGACTGGGGACAGCATTTTCATTTGGGCCTACAGAATTTCACCATGAGTGGCAGAAGCACAGAGGGACTTACCTCGAACCATACCTTTGGTAACTGATGGGGTGTCAACTACAGACAGTGTCCTGCAGGCAGCTCGATCAGCGAACAATTGAATTATGATGGCCAAACAGTTCATATCTTCCCAGACTTATCGTATGCCACTAGAGCCAGGCGTAAGCAGTTTGATGGGGTCGTGCGAGGTTGAGGAGCCTGGGAGTGTGCATTCATTGTTGATGCCAGCCTTGGCTGAGGATTCTTCACGGGCTGTACTTATCAATTCTGGACCGGTGGAGGCAGGAAAGAGGGCGGAGCTGATACAAAGAGTTTGAGGCTGCACAGGGTCCAGAATAGATGACCATAGTTCCGATGAGTCAGAAGAGGCTACTTGAATCATATCGGTCTGATTATTGACTGGTATAAGGAAAGCAATCCAGCTTTGATAAATAGCAACAGTGTAAACTAACTTGGCCATAGAAAAGTAGTTAGCTAAGTTCATATTTGTCCTGAGGAGTCTGTGTAAATGCTAGAAATGTTTGGATAAATATTTTAGGGAAGGGGTCATATCAACTTTTATGTTGAGTCATTGTATGATGGAGGGTCTTGATAATACTAAGCTGACCATCTAAATTCTGTAGGTGCAGCCATCCGTATTATTTATTTTGTTAAAAAGTACAACTTCTGTTTGAATTCCCCATATATGCTAACCATTATTTGCTTAGATTACTGGTGACCACTCCATAGGATGGATCCTGAGTGTTATGATGATGTCTGGAAAACGGTTTTACTTTGTGTTGTATTTACTAAATGCAATAAATATAAAGTTTAAAAAAATAAATAAATAAAATAAAACAGACTTTGAGTACAGTTTTCTTCATTTACAGGAAGAAAACATATAAAAATAATGTGGGCACACTGGGGTGGGCTCCCAGTGTGCCACTTGGAGTTGGGGGGCATACATGATGCCGACAGAGGAATTGGGCACTCCTGTTGGCATTGAAAGATGGCGGTGGGGGAGAAATCTGACACCAGGAGTGGGCATCCTGGAGTTGGAAATTAAAAGTTATCTGGCACACTGGGGTGAGCTCCAAGTGTGCCAGAATAATAAGTGAGGGATATAGTAGTAATGTGCACACAATGCCAACATGAGGATTGGGCATCCAATGTCGGAAAGCACAAAGGCACATTAGCATTTCAATGTGATCCTGCATCAAATTATTGAACATTTCAATTCAGGATTCTGCATCAAGAAAAGACCTCGGGGATGGTTTTCTTCTTTACAGATTTTATAAATAAATAATGCATTTGGGCACACAGGGTGGGCTCCCAGCATGCCAGTACATACTATGTATCGTGCATACAAAGTGGGTCTTCCTTGACTCTGCAGCTGGCTTCACAGATTCTAGCTCGGCTGCAAAGTCAGGAAAATACCACTCTTCCCTTTGGAATTCTCTACCCTGTCAGTTATGGAAGTGCATGACCGTAGAAGGATTTAAGCAGGCTCTTAAAACATATTTATGGAACCAGGCCTACTCTATACGATTTTGTGTTGTTTCAAGATTTTATAAGTACTTGTGAGCTACGTGTTTATTGTGTTATTTGTTGTTTTAATCTATTGTTAGGCACCTTGGTTGTGGAAAGCGCATTATAAATAAAACTATTATTATTATATAGAGAATGACTCCAAGCGTTCTCTTTATAAGCTGGCAGCTGAGAAAAAACGTCTTTGGGTCCAGCTTAAAACACAAAAGCTCATCAGGAAACACCTAAAGATGTTATCTTTAGCTGTTTTCTGATTATTTTGTGTTTAAAACCTTTGGGACTTCAACATCCTTGCTAAGAGGCAAAATAAGATGGCAGACACAACACAGCTCAGTCGATCATAGGACTGAGAACTGTGTGAAAAATACCAACATTCTTTGCAAAAATAAGCTGGTATTTTTCACCATACTCTCTATGGTTTGAAAATAAGCTGATATTTTTTACACAATACTCCTATTGGGGCCTATTTATGAAGGAAAAGAGCTATGCATGGATTGAACATAAATCTGGGTGCACAGCTACACACTGCACAGTGGTAATGTACAGCATGGCATGCACAACACAGCCTGACACCCCCAGAGGCCAGGAGGAGACAGAAGAGGCCGCAGCTATGCGCTCAGGGCAAGTCAGAGCCAGCACGAGATGAAGGGAACCCCTTGACCCCACCATAAAAAGAGATGCAGAAGGACCACACAAACAGCGATACACACTGTGTGGAAGAGGCGTTTCCATGGATGGTGCAAGCAGCACACGTGGATGAGAGGAAAGTGCGGGGATGGCCACAACACACACAACCGACAATGATGGTGCATGCAGAACAGGTGGAAGTGGTGGTGGGAGGCAGCAGCAGTCTCCGAACTTCATGTGGTCACAGGTGATCAGTCAGCATGATGATGTGCTCTTTGGGCAGTGGTCACTGAACACCCCAGTAGAGACCAATGCCAGAATATGGCTGGACCTGCAGGCAGCAATCAACGCCGCAGAACCGGAGACATGCACACTCACGGCAATCAAGCACAAGTGACGTGACCACCAGTCCCAGGTGAAGCGGCAGCTGAGACAGAGCACACCAGGCGGAGAATGCCACAGGAGGAGGACACCACAGGCAGTGGACTGCCATCCCCAGATCCCTCCCGATGCCCATAGAGCAGCAGGTCACAGACACCAACAGCGACGTCCTCACTCACGGGGAGCCCAACGGGCTGAATAGCATGCTAGGTAAGTGCAACTCGTGGGTACAGGGCACAGACACAGACACTGTACCAGGTAACAGCAACAGTCAACAACCAACTGTCCTTCTTAACCCCACAGTGCACGATGATGACAGTGCTGGTGAGGGACCTTCCAGCATGAGAGGAGACCGAGGTGGCATAGGACTGCAGAGGGCAAGCAGTGAAGGTGGATACTGACAGGACAATGGAGCACACAGGTGCAGATGCTGCACACACATGTGCAGTAACCAGTGTCACCCCCTTCACACACACAGGGTCACAGCTGCACAGAACACCATCACGCAGACGGGCAACAGACCCAGGAGCTGCTGCAATGCAAGGAGGAGAGTGGACCAGGCATGGGTGGAGGCATGGAGGCCTCCAGCAATGCAAAGGGGCAGGTGCAGCACACCAGCAGAACAGACAGTGCCAGGACAGGGGTGCAGCACACCTGCAGAACAGTGAGCACCAGGGCATGGGTGCAGCACACCTGCAGAACAGTCAGCACCAGGGCTTGGGCGCAGCACACCTGCAAAACTGTCAGCACCAGGTCAGGGTGCAGCACACCTGCAGAACAACTAGCAGCAGGGTGTAGGGGCTGCAGTGAGGTCAATACAGGTCCCCCGATGGACAGTCACAGCCATTGCAACAGCAGCGTCGACCATACCATCAACACACAGGACTAGGACACCAGGGCCACTGAAGGCCCACTGCCAAGGTGTCACAGACTGGGTGCCAGCAGCTCACTCCTAACCAACTACTACCCTGACCTCCGTGGCCTGGAGCATGACCACCTGCAGGTGACAAGGTAGTGTAAGGAGGCAGTACACCAGCTCACAGAGGTCATGGTGACATCTGTGCATGCACAGGAGAGGCTTGCAGAAGGCATCTCCATGGGCGAGAGGGCACAAGAACGCATGACCGAAGCAGAGGTCATAGGTGCACGTGCCCAGGAACACCTGGCCGATGAGGTGGCCATGGGTGCCAGGGCACAGAAGCGGACAGCCAATGCCCTCATAGCCATTGCTGTCCACCTTGCCACCCAACAAGGATGGCCCACCGTGGCCACTGGGGCTGCACCCGTGGCACCAGTCAGTGTGTTGGACACCACACCTGTGGGACCACATGAGCAGCGAAGGTGCTGCACACAGTGCCATGCCCCACGGTGGCCGATGCCAACCTGGAGGTGGGGCTGAGCATTGCTACTCTACTGTTCGCACTGTGTGCAAGCAGCACAGGGTGATGCACACAATACGGACCCTGTATGCCACACGGATCTGGGTGGACAGTGCATGGACAAGGTGGAATATAGCAGAGGCCTGCAACCCAGTGAAATGCCATTCCTGGCAGCATGCACGTGCTGCACAGATGATACTATCTCACACACCCCATGTGCACCACCACACACACACCTAGCATACACCATGGTCTGTAATGACACCTTATGGATTGGCACCATCTGAGAAGGTGCCAGGCTGGACTGCACCATGTCCAAAGCACGCAATGCACTGGCACACACCCACACAACACCACCATGCACGCACATGACAGTGTGTGATGCCAGTGGCAGTGTGGCCACAGCATGGCCCACACAATGGATATGGGATGTGTCACACATGGCAGACTGCTGCTGTGGCATGCACACCTGTGGCACACCATGGCGCAGAAGTATCATGGTACTCTCCCAATGCACATGCTGGCTCAGTCATGTACTGTCATCATTGCCAGACTGTGAAGGGCTTGTGGGATAACAGATGGACCAGACACCAGACTTCAGGTTCAACACACAATCTCTGTGAGATGTTTATTCAGCATACAGGAAATAAGCTTCTGCAATGCCATATTCCTTCTTCAGTACATCAGTTTGCAGCAACAGACTATGTATGTCCTTTCTCTGTACTTAGCCAGCAACTACTGACACTGATTTCTGATCTAACCACTTTTCAGTGAAAATCCTTCATCCCTATGTGGGTCCCGTTTGCTTAGGTAGCGGGGGCTCAAAAAGAAAAAAAAAAGCTAAAAACAAACAACCTCAGTGCAGAAACACTGAAACATGGGTTACCCCAAAGGGAATTGGCAATGTCAAGTTTCAAAGAACTGCAACATCATACATACTCCCATAATGCAAAGCATCATGGGGATATATGCAAATCACCATGACATTTCAGACTTGTTCAGTTTACAGCAATTAACATGACTTTTAAATAGCACAACTAACTTAATTTCTATCATACTCACCTGGTACTTTTACCATTATCAAAAACTCCTAGTGCCATGGTATTTTCCACATTTGCAGGTTTCATAAACATAGGGTATAATATGACATAGTGCAATTTCATACTAAATCCAACAGTGATAAACACAACCTGTTTTAGATATGCTTGACGGTCACAACAATAACCTCCTTGTATGAAGAGACCTGAGAGGGAAAAGGAAAATTAAAGATCACACTATAGCATAGTCAAGATAGGAAGGGATGCCCACAGGTGGCCAACCTTATGGACTAGAAATTGTGAAAGATAGATTAGGCTAAGAAATAGAAGAAATGCTACAAAAGAAAAGGTCAGTTCTCAAGAGTGGCAGGAGCTCCCTGTCACATATCTCCCACCTTAAGGGGGAAGCAGTTATTGCAGACGGCTTACCACCTTCCTGTCCCAGTAAGGGATGGAGCTTCCACCCATCCATCTTCAGAAGTCCTGTCTTAGGGTCCCTATTAACGATAAGTATTCCATCATAAACATGGTGGATATCATCATTCTTTACCCTGAGGCAGTAACACATTCCTCAGCAGAGACTAACGCTACCTTTCTATCTCCTTTTAGGGAACGTCCATCATATTTCTTCACCAAAAATCTGGATGGCTGTAAAGTCCAGTACCATAGAAAGACTTTCTCTGGGGTGAGTAATTACCTGCTCCAACCACACCAGACATGTCAGTTTTAAGCAGCAGCCTAGTTCTAGGTTCAACCCCTCTATATAAATCCACTATGTCTCTTGATTCATTCATTTGCTACAGATACAGACACGAGGGTAACGCTCTTTTGGTGTTACCCCAACCTCCTCCTTGGTAGGCTTTCTCTCAGAAAAATAAAACACATGTACCACCGCCTTGATCTTAACATATTGCAACATTTTGGCAATATTAGCATCTTTAAGCTTGCAGTATACCCCAGTCAATACTGCTAATAGATTTAGCTGCATCAATACAAGAAAAAGTCCTTTCAGCCTCATAGGCTTCTTCTTGCTGGGGAGTCTTCAACCCCAGCACAATATCACTAGGCACAGTCTTACCTGGGGTCTCACATTCAAGTTCCATACTTGCATCTCTGACCTTCAGCAGGTAATATCCTGGAAACCTGAGCCCATGAACAATCCTCCTCCAACTCTTTATCCTGACTCTCCGGCAGGAACCTCTCGAGCACCTGGCACCAGTTTTCCACCTCTCTGCAGTCGGTCTGCCTCCAGCCGTTGCCCACTCATCCAGTGGATCTTCCTCATCAGGGTCTCCACCTCTGATACATAGATACATAGATACATAGACAGTGTTGGCAGATAAGGGCCTATGGCCCACCCAGTCTGCCCATTTGAGCTTGTAAGTTCAGTTTGTTTTCCTAGAAGTCTGTTTCCCCTTACCCCTGACCTCTAGAATTCCTTTATGTCTATCCCATGCATTCTTAAATCCCGTGATTGTTTCAGCCCCCACCACTTCCTCTGGCAGGGTGTTCCACTTGTCCACCACCCGTTCTGTGAAGAAATTCTTTCTCATGTTTCCTCTGAATCGTCCTCCCTCCAACTTCATCCCATGCCCTCTAGTCCTGGAACATCTTTTTCGCTTAAAAATAGTGTTTTCCTGCACTCTGTTTCTCCCTGTAAGATACTTGTATGTCTCTATCATATCCCCTCTCTCCCTCCTCTCCTCCAGGGAGTACATGTTCAGTTCCTTCAACCTGTCTTCATAGGACTTGTGATGCAATCCATGCACCATCTTTGTTGCCCTCCTCTGAACCTTCTCACCCTGTCTATGTCCTTACGTAGGTATGGTCTCCAGAACTGTACACTGCACTCCAGGTGGGGCCTCACTCAGTGTCTTGTATAGCGGAATTATGACCTCCCTTTCCTGCTGGTGATGCCCTGCCTATACATCCCAGCATCCTATTTGCTTTACCTGATGCCTTGTCACACTGTTTCCCTATCTTGAGGTCATCAGAGATGACCAACCCCAAGATCCCTTTCCTGCTTAGTTGCATGCTACATCCTCACCCCCAACTGATATATTGTGCCAGGGTTTTGTGTCCCATATGCATTATCTTGCACTTCTTTGCATTGAATTTCAACTGCCAAACCCCTGACCATTCTTCAAGTTTCTGCAGGTCCCTTCTCATTCTGTCTACACCCTCTGGTGTGTCTACTCTGTTACAGAGCTTTGTGTCATCAGCGAACAGTGAAATTCTGCCTTCTAGATCCTGCGCAATGTCACTGATGAAGATGTTGACTAGGACCGGTCCCAGCACTGATCTCTGTGGTACCCCACTGGTCACTCTATAAGAACAACATAATTATGCATTAAGCAGGTTAGCAAGAGGAAAAGGAAGAGGAGACCATTATGGTTTTCCAAAGAGGTAGCAAAGAAAGTGAAAGCCAAAAAGATAGCATTCAGGCAACACAAAAAGACACAGGCAGAAGGGGATAGGGAGAAATACCAGGAGAAAGAAAGGGAGGCAGGGAAGTCCACTGGTCACTCTTCCCTCTGTGGAGTGACAGCCATTTACCACCACCCTCTGTGATCTGCCACCCAGCCAGTTACCTACCCACCACTACTGTCCTGCCCACACCCATATTCCCCAGTTTGTGTAATAGACTTCTATGTGGCACAGTGTCAAAGGCCTTGCTAAGTCCAGATAGGCCATGTCCACTGCCCTCCCTGATCCATCTCCCTAGTCACCCAGTCAAAAATTCAATGAGATTGGTCTGACATGACCTCCCCTGGTGAAACCATGCTGCCTTGGGTCCTGTAGTCCATTGACAACCAGATGTTCCACCAATCTCTCCTTCAGAAGTGCTTCCATGATCTTTCCCACTACCGAGGTGAGCTGACTGGTCTGGTTCCCTGCTTCCTCTTTTCCAGCTTTTTGTATAAAGGGACTACATCTAGCTGTCCTCCAGTCTTTGGTACCTCCTGTTTCCAGTGATTGGCTAAACAGGATAGCCAGAGGTTCAGCCACCACCTCTCTTAGTTCTTTAAGGACCCTGGAGTGCACCCCATCTGGCCCCATTGCTTTGTCAACTCTTATTACTTCCAGTTCCTTCGGGACCCTTTCTGAAGTAAGGGACTTGTGTCCATTTCTGCACCATTCTCACCCTTGTACTCCTTCAGACCCATTACCCCCTCTTCCTCCAGTAAAGACTGAGCAGAAATACCTGTTCAATATGTCAGCTTTACTGTTGTCATCCTCCACGACTCCCATCCTCCCTTCAGTCTCACTATCCCTCCCTTTGTCTTTCTTTTTCATATGTACCTGTAAGAGGTTTCCCCTTTAACCACTGATTTTGCAATGTGTTCTTCTGTCTGAGCTTTGGCTTCCCTTACTGACTTCCCTGCCTCCTTTCTTTCTCCTGGTATTTCTCCTATCCCCTTCTGCCTGTGTCTTTTGTGTTGCCTGAATGCTATCTTTTGGCTTTCACTTTCTTTGCTACCTCTTTGGAAAACCATAATGGTCTCCTCTTCCTTTTCCTCTTGCTAACCTGCTTAATGCATAATTCTGTTGTTCTTATAATCCCCATTTTAAATACTGCCCACTGTTCCTCAACCCTGATTCCTGTCCCATTCCCTTAATGCCTCTTTCAAGTATTTCCCCATTTTCCCAAAGTCTGCCCCTAAAATCCAGGATACGTGTTTTGTGTGGTTTGGTTCTGCTCTTTCTGTGATTTCAAACCACAATGACTGGTGGCCACTGTTACCCAGGTGCTCCCCACTGTTACCCCCATCACACTGTCCCTGTTTGTGAGCACAAGGTCCAGTATTGCCTTCTGCCGAGTTGGTTCCATGACCAGTTGCTTGAGAGGCACCTGAAGGAGTCAGGATAAATCTGCTCCTAGTTGATGCTGCTGTGGATGCTCAGTCCACGTCTGGAATATTGAAGTCTCAACCAGTACTACCTCACCCTTGTCTGCCATCCTTTGGATGGCTAGCATCAACTCCCTATCTGTTTCTTCCTCCTGGGCTGGTGGTCTATAGACCATACCTGTCGCGGATGGCTGGCCCATTTTCCTTTCTAGCTAACCCACAGTATCTCTCCCCATTTTGTTCCTCCTGGATCTCTGTGGCCCTTATGTCATTTTCACATACAGTGCCACTCCTCCTCCCTTCCTGCCTGCTCTGTCTCTTCTGAATATGTTGTAGCCAGGTATGGCCATCTCCCAGTCATGGTTATCATTACACCAGGTTTCAGTCAAGTGTTGTCTTTTACACCTCCAGTCTGCCTCGACCTGCATCTCTTCATTGTCTTCAGGCTTGGCTGTCCTCCAAGCTCCCAGGTCCAGTCCAGGCAGCAGCTTCTCTCTGTCTGTCAGCCATGGTTCTGAGCAGAACTCCATGAACTTTCTTCTCCAGGTTCTCCTCTGGCAACTCCTGGTGCAACGGTCCACCTGGTGATATCCACCAAGCGTCCCTCTTCAGCCAGTCAGATGCTTCCAGCAAGTTATCCCACTTCCAACACCAAGTCTGTGGAGGTTATGGGATAACAGATGGACTAGTACCGAACTTCAGGTTCAACACACAATCTCTGTGAGATGTTTATTCAATATACAGGAAATAAGCATCTGCAATGCCATATTTCTTCTTCAGTACATCAGTTTGCAGCAACATACTGTATATGTCCTTTCTCTGAACTTAGCCAGCAACTACTGACACTGATCTCTGATCTAACCACTTTTCAGTGAAAACCCTTCATCCCTATGCAGGCCCCATTTGCTTGGGGAGTGGGGGCTAAAAAAGAAAAAAAATGAAACAAGCTAAAAATAAAGTACCTCAGAGCAGAAAGGGGGTGCTCATAGGTGGCCAACCTTTTGGACTCCCTTGACTGCCCTGACACATGTGGCATCTATGGGAAACAAGATGTGCTTCTCCCGCTGCCTCAAAAGGGCATTGGTTAACGTGTACAGCGCCCTCGACATGGATGCCTGACTCACCACTGTCATGTTGCCTGTCACCTGCTGGAATGTGCCCTTGGCATAATATTGCAGGGCACCCAGCACCTTGGTCTCCATTGACATGGCCCTGGAACACTGTGTGGCTGGCCTAATCACATCTTTCAGCAGTCCACAGATGTATTGTAGAGTGCCATGGTCGATCCCGGTAGCACTGTAGGATCTCTGTGTGGTGCAGTGTCCGGGTGATGAGGCATGACCTGAACACCTGTGACCAATGCCATGCTCTGGCACACTGCTCTGCCTCAGCTTCCTCGAGGAGGACCACATGTTGCAATGTCCCTGGGCACATGCGCACACCTCCAGCGTGTTCCGCTTGTTGTGTTCACTCTGTGGCATTGCATGTCTACACATGTGAGCCATGCATGGCATGTGGCATGTTGCACACACCCTTATGGGCATTGCATGCACATGTGGTGTGGGCGTGCACTCCATGGAATGTCATTTATGCCATGGTGATGATGGTGTCAGCAGAACCACCCATGGTAGAGGGGGATGGCTGTGGCACAACAGCTGTACCAGATGGTGGAGGCCACCTATCAGGATAGAATTCCGACCAGTGAGATGTAGGAGATCAAGCGATGTCAAGTGGGTGCTTCCAGCAGTGGCTGGGTGGCCTGTGTGGATGGCGAGAGGGTTGGGCTCTGTGCCATGGGCACATCTGCTACTCGCAGTCCATGTTTTGTTGTGCAGGGGACCTGGGGTCAGAAGACAGTGTTGGTCCTGGAACACTGGGAGGTGGGTGGACCAGGCCCGGCCCATGTCGTGACCCCATGGTGATGGATGGTGCAGGACTTGCCGTGGAGTCTGGATCTGTGGAGTAGCATGAAGGACTACATGCATAAGGATGACAAAGGGACCTGTGGGTCCTCTGTCCCCCCTCTAAGATAGGTGGCCTATGGCTATGTGTGTGTGTGTGTGTGTGTGTGTGTGTGTGTGTGTTTGTATGTGTGTAGTGCGGGTGGGTGACTGGCTGTGCCATAGCAGGTTTATTGCATGCTGCCGTGGCACTCATATCAGTTCCCTCTGTCTGCTCTTCATGTTTCAGTGTTATTGTGGCCCTATCAGGTGGCTGGTGCTGGAGGAGGGGGTGTTCACAGACACAACCTTCCCCCTGGAGCTGACACCTTCCACCAGCCTGGACCTGTCCTCGGAAGAGGACTCAGACTGAGGGGAGCACCCATCCCCCCCCAGGACTGTTGACCCTGTGCAGTTGTTGCTCCCATTTGTTCTGTGTTGTGTGTAGTAAAGAACATTTGCTTCAACCTCCATCTCAGTGTCTGGTTCCTTGCCCTGGCATAGTGTACACAGGTGGCTGTGTGTGTGTGTTTGTGTGTAACTTTGTGCACAGCATTTCCATTTCAGGGCCTTCTGCAGTGCCCATATATGTGCTGCCTGCATGATGGAATGACATTGTGCTGCTGGTGACCGTTTGGGCCCTAGTTGTCGGTGATGCTGTAACGTGGATTGCGCCCGCCATGTGGGCCAGCATAGTTGCTGTGCATTGGCGCTGGTGCATGCGTGGCTGGCATGTGTGGTCACAGTGCCTTGCACCCTGTGAGCTACTTTGCTGGGCACTCATGACTGTGTGAGCACCGCTTAGGCTGCTTATGGCTGCTTTCAGGACACTGAAGCAGAAGTGTGCGTGAAGTGTACCTTTCGAACATATCCTGCATTGTGCATGCGCGTCCATTGTCCATACATCCTGTTTCTGCAGGCCTACCCTCCGCTGTCAGACATCCACCTTTGGTGCATTAGGAATCACGTGGTTGCACTGCACACAGCGCAACATGTGTGTTAATGTATACCACACGGTGGTGGCTTTGCACATTTTGTGCATCTCCACCTGTGTGTGGGGCTTACATGGTATGTAGCACTGTGTAGCCTTCATGAATATGCCCCATTGTGTGGAAAAATATAGTTTTCGTGTCTTACATATAAAGTTTCCCATAGGAAACAATGGGAAAATTTAAAATGCCATAACTTTTGAACAGATTAATATTTTTTTTAAACCTTCAAAAGGCACATCTGTGACCCAAAGGCTTTCTATGCTGAAAATTTCAGACCACAATGTAAAGGTATTCCTGAGATACAGGTGAGCAAAGAAATGTCAAAAAAAATGTTTCTGTTTCTACAACAGTTTATATCTCAGAAACCACTTGTCAGAATTCCATGAAATTTGGCAGGCAAAGAGACCTACTACTAGAGATTATGCATGCCAATTGTCATGCAAATACATTGGAGAGCTCTGAAGTTATTAAGGCTTAAAGTTTGGACTTTATCATAGAAGTGTTTCACCCTATCTATACTGGCACAATCATGCCAGGATAATATATATATATATATATATATATATTTCTTGCAAAAAAACTCCATTAATGCATCAGTTAGGGTTGATTTCCATACCAACAAAAGTGTGGAAATTTGACGTTAGGGTTTCCAACCCTGCTAGCCCAAGCCCCACCCTCCACGCACCAAAAGATGTTGGAGTGTGTTGGGATTGTTGGGCCTAACTCTCACCCCATTCCATCTGTAAACAAGCTGAGCTGGCACAAAATAGGAGAATGGTGTGGGAGTTATGCCTGAAGACCCCAGCACAAACCCTGATGTCTCTTGGTGTGTGGAGGGTGGGGCGTGGGGTAGTAGGGTTGCAAACCCTAACGTCAAATTTCCATACTTTTTGTTGGTGTGGAAATCAGCCTCTAATTGATGCATTAATGGAGTTCTTTGCAATGAATTTCCTTATTTTTCAGGAATGTGAAATGTTAGTCATATGGAATGATATGTGGAGCTGGGCCTCCAGGCCCTGCACTCCCACCCTTTCATAACTATCTCCTCAGGTTTGCAAATGGAATCCATAGGTTGGCTGCAGGCCTTAAGCTCCCACCCACCCATTACTATGACCTCATATATGTAACAGGGGGTCCCTATTATGAAGCATGAAAGTAGAATAAATCCTTAGAGATGCAACTCCCCCCATATTGGTTTTCTGTTTCACTCTTTCCTATCTTCTTCTAATTTCCTTATCTATCCTGTTTTCTTGTTTGGGTGGCCAACCTGTGCATTAAAGATGGAAGAATAAGTTTTTCTTTTTAAGGAAAGCACTTAGCGCTATATTCACTAAGCCAGCAATCCCGAGTGAGCCCTTATGATGTGTGTGCATGTTCATGTAGTATGTGTGCACACACTGCAGAGGACCCGCACACCTTTATGTAGGTAAAGGTCCAAGAAGCAGAGTTGCTGTGCTGTTGAAATTACAACCGCTTGAGTGGCTGTACTGCTGAAAGTAAAAGCTGGAGATGTGCAACTGTTTTCAGTTATTAAGGAAACCAGCATACTGAGCCCTGAAGCAAAGTAGGTGCTGAACTGTTGAAAGTTACACTAGGACACTAAGGGCATACAGAAATAGAGCCCTGCAGTGCCCAAATAAAGGTCAAAGGAACTGTTTTCACTAAATATGAAGCCCTCTGCAAGTAGAAGGGTAAGTGGCACAGAAAGCTGAAATTGCAGCCATCGGGTTAACTCATTTATGAACGAAAACCTGTTGGAATGCAGAAAAAAAAGCTTTATGCAGCTCAAATAAAGTATAACATTGCAGGAGATTACTCTATTCATTTACTAAAGTTCTGTATGAAATAAACACGTTTTTCTTCTCCCTCTGTGACATCTGGACACTTACATAATTGCATGTTTTTCCATTAAAAAAATATGGAAATTAAATGCAAAAAACTGTGTTACTGCACCAGCTGGGGTTCCTGTCATGCCCTTGATAGTTTGGAAATATGAAGTTAGGGTGTAACATAGAAACACAGAAACATAGACTTTGACGGCCGATAAGCACTGCTTGGTCCAACCTAGTCTGCCCACTTCCCTACCTAGAGGATAAGCAGCAGATCCTATTTAACCAACAACCTATTTCTTCCTACCCCCCACACAAATTGTCTTATGTCTATCCCATGCTTTCTTGAATTCTCCCACAGTTTTAGACACCACAACCTCTTCAGGAAGGCTGTTCCATGCATCCACCACCCTCTCTGTGAAAAAATACTTCCTCACATTGCCCCTGAGCTGTCCCCCCTCTATCTTGAAATTGTGTCCCCTTGTTCTTGCGCATCTCTATTTCTGACAGGTGCTTTCCTCTTGGACTTTGTTGATTCCACTGAGGTACTTAAATGTTTCTGTCATGTCCCCCCCTCTCCCTCCTTTCCTCAAGGGTATACATATTAAGCTCCTTTAGTCTCTCCTCATATTGCTTCTGTTGCAGACACTGCACCATTTTAGTTGCCCGCCTCTGAACTGCCTCCATCCTGTCTATGTCCTTGTAGAGATGGGGTCTCCAGAACTGGATGCAGCACTCCAGATGGGGTCTCACCAACTGTCTGTACAGGAGGATAACAACTTTCTGTTTTCTGCTCATGATACCTCTCCCTATACATCCCAGTATACCCCAGCCCTCCCTACTGCCTTCTGCATTGCTTGCCAACCTTAAGGCCATCTGATATGATTACCCCAAGGTCTCTTTCCATTTTATTGTTGTTACTACCTCCCCCATTGTGTAATCTTCCCCTGGGTTTTTGTTTCCCAGGTGCATTACTTTACACTTATTTGCATTGAATCCAAGCTGCCATACTTCTGACCATTCCTCCAACCTTGCCAAGTCCCTTCTCATCCTTTCCACACCTCCTTGTGTATCAACCCTGTTACAGAACTCTGTCATCTGCAAAGAGGCATAGAGCATCACTCTCCATCTTCCCAAAGTCAGCCCTCCTGAAGTCCAGAACCCTCACTTTTGTATGGCTTGACTCTGTAGCAGAGTTTATCTTGAACCACGCTGTTTGGTGGTCACTTGTTCCCAAATAGCTACCCACTTTTAGATCTGAGATTCTCTCACTGTCCCCATTTGAGAGTATGAGGTCTAAGATTGATCCCTCACGAGTGGGTTCCAAAACTAGCTGTTTGAGGCATGCCACCTGAAGGGCATCAAGAATGGCCCTGCTTTTGGATGTGGCTGCCATAAAGGTGCTCCAGTTAATATCTGGCATGTTAAGGTTCCCCATCAACAGTATCTCCCCTTTCTCTGCCATCCTAAGTATGCCTTCCATCGTATCCTTGTCCATTCCCTCCCCCTGACATGGGGGTCTATATACAACCCCTGTGTGGACTGTGGTGCCATTTCCAGTCTCTAAGGTGACCCACAGTGCCTCCTCTTCTCCCTGTTTACTCTTTTGTTCAGTTGCTTTTATCCCTTCCCTTACATAGAGAGCTACTCCCCCTTCTGCCCTCCCTGTCTCTCCTGTAGGTTGTGTACCCTGGTATGATAACATCCCAGTCATGGTTCTCTGTGTACCATGTTTCTGTGACTGCTACAATATCCAGGCATCCCTCTTCCATCAAGGCCACCAGTTCAGGGAGTTTGTTGCCCAGACTATGGGCATTGGTACTCATTACCCTCCATTTCTTGATGGCCTTACCCCTTTTTGCCCCATCCCTGTCCTTATTGCATTTGTCACTTTCTCCATTTACCTGTGCTTCTCCCTATTGACATCTCTATGTTGGTGTCTACCTCCCTTAGTACCCTGATATTTTGGGAGGCCAGAATTTCCCTGCTCCTTTCAGTGCCTCCCCCTTGGCTAGTTTCAATACTTGTTAATTAAGTATTTAAAACTATCACCTAGGAATCCTGGTTCCCCTCCTGGACAGATGTGGACCACCATGCCAGTATAGGCCTGAGCTCTGCATGAGTTTTTCAACCACTGATTGAATCCCATGGTGTGAAGCGCCCTAACCTTACCCGTGCCATAGACAGGCAGCACCTCCGAGAAGGTTACCGTGTGTGTTATTTGTCTAAGGCCCCTCCCCATCTCTACAAATGCTTCTTGCACTGCTGTGATCCCTTTCTGAGCCAGGTCATTTGTTCCTAGGTGGACAATGACATCCAGCTCACTCCCCTGTGCAGCTGCTCCTGCAATCCTGAGGATTCGCTCCCTGTCTCTCCAAGCCATGACGCCAGGCAGGCACCTTACCACCCTCTCCCCTTCCTCCCCCAGTTCTACTTTCCTAACAATGGAGTTCCCCACCAGGAGTTGTTTCTTTCCCCTGTGGGGTCCCATGCAGCCCTCCTTTGGGTCTCCTTTGTGGAGGTTCCCAGCATCCTCCTTGGTCTCCACTGTGGGTGCCTCCATAGAGGAAACACGCTTTTCCAGAACGGCATAGAAATTGTGGAGATGTAGAACTGGAGGGATGAGCCTCTGTTCCACCACCCTCACCCTCCCTGAGCTCACTGTGGTCCAACCACTCCACTTTCTTGGCAACCTCTGAGGCAACGTCAGTGACCCTGGTGGTCCCTGGGTGGGACAGGAGGTCCCACAAATCCTGGCCAACTCAGCCTGCAGATGAGCAACCTCCTCCCTCAGCCCAGAGAGGTGTCTGCAGATGGGACAACACTGCATCCTCCAAAACATCTCCTGGAAGACTGCTGTTCCACAGCCACTACACTGCACCACTCCCATCATGTCTTTTTTCTGGCCCCCTAACTGTTATTTGGAATATTTACTATTTCCTCTGTTTGTTTATTTTTTTTCTTCTCCCTACTTCACTGCCTCTGCCCTTTTATCTCCTGATCTTCCTGTACAATCATAATAGCACACCCAGACTACAACACAGTTTCACACATTGCAAACCTTCAGAACTTTCACTGCAACAAGTACAATAGCTTATGTTACACACTCTCTCATAATGATCAGCACTTTTAAGTCAACTTACATCCCTAATACTCAGTAGAACACATTAGTGAGTTATATGAAATCACAACAGTACAACAGACTTCCTGTTCTTACCTACAGTATTATATTGCGCATTAGGGACATGGGTTGACTTAAAGGTGCTGATCGTGAAGATGTGTGTATTTATAAGCTATTATACTGTTAGTAACAATATGTAACTGTGCATGTGCTATGTCTGTGTGTGCTGTTATGACTGTACTCCCAACTTCATATTTCCATACTATCAAGGCGTGACAGGAACCCTAACTGGTGCAGTAATGAAGTTTTTTGCATTTAATTTCCAAACTTTTTTAATGGAAAAACATGCAACGATATAAGTGTCCAGATGTCACAGAGGGAGCTGTGTTCCCATCCCTCCACAGATGCACATATGAATCTAGCTGTGGAAACACAGGGGGTCTCTGTACCCTGTGCTTACACACATAAAGTTATGAGCAGGCATAGCAAAATCACAACAAATAGTTAATAACTGCCATTTTAAAAAATTTTCACCCCAAATGTTCAACATAACCTGCTTTTTTCTGTTTATTCCTCTGATTCACCGAGGTATCTCTTGGAGGTGCCCACATGACACTAGTCCTACTACTACCCACCGTGGCAGACAACTCCGGCTCTCCCTCCCCTTGAGGGACTTCCCAGCACCCCAGCTCACCCCCCAGGGCAGGCCCTTCCCTCCCAGATCACCTTCCAGAGCAGGGCCCGCCCCTCCCACCTTTGGCAGCATCTTTCTGGAATTAGAGGATCCATCCCTCTTATGAAGTTGGCCGCAGATCCCCAGTGTGGTCTTACCAGTATTGGGGATGAGAGGGAGGAGGTCCCTGAGGTCCTTGTTGCCTCCTCAGCAAGCCGGGGTATTTTTCTTAGTCATACCTCCAGATGTGGGATGTGCAATGCTGCCCTGCATGTGACACAGAAGCTCCCACCCACGTCCGGAAGGCAGCCACCCAACATCTTCCCTTTAGATGCTGGCACTGAGCATTG
The DNA here is from genome assembly GCA_016271365.2 of Neoceratodus forsteri. NCBI lineage: Eukaryota > Metazoa > Chordata > Ceratodontiformes > Ceratodontidae > Neoceratodus > Neoceratodus forsteri. The sequence continues at coordinate 147,238,020 of CM057449.1, forward strand.
CAGTGCCTTTGGTCTCCACCAGGGGCTGCAGCAGTGCCCAGCTGTCCCTGGATCCCTCCCCAAGACAGGAGAGCAGTTCTCCGGAAGCTCGATCCTCTCTCTCCCTTGCCGACCCCCAGCAGCCCGGGCTCGTTGCCAAACTTGGGTCGCCGGCATGTCGCGAGGTGCGGCATCCAGCGCCTCAACCCTCAGCACCACTGGGCCAGCCCAACATAACCTTCTTATCATCACTTCACCAAATGTACCCAATACAGAAAACTTACAAATCCCTGTTGAAATATAATTCTGTGCAACAATAACACTGTTGTGCATTATAAGTGCAGAAAAACATTTGTGGCAGGATTTGAAACATTGCAGCTGTAATATTCATGAAGTTGTGTGAAAAATGGTAATGTTGAAAATGTGGAGTGAAAACATAAAAAATTTGCTAAGTTATCAGTGTGCGTAGAAACTGCGCGAACTCATGCTCATAAGTCAGTCATTTTGGGAATTTTTCACCAGATTATCAACATGGCTTTCTTGGGACCTCCCTCATGAACAGTTGCACTGTGATTTTGTTAATCCATCCCAAATTTTTTCCTTACTATTCCTTTATTCTTCTTCTAGTAGCCAACCTTCTTCAGACACCCTTTGCTGCCTCAGTTGAGCCTGAGTCACCCCGCACACAGTGCCCCCTTGATTATCTCCCAGGGTGGAGCCATCGGGCCTCCCCACAACTCCGATGGTGCTCTGTCGTGGATGCTGCAAGGACACCCTCGCATCTGCTGCAGCCTGGAAGGCATCATGCTGCACAGCAGAGGCATTTTTCTTGCTTTGGAAGGTGGGAGAGTCACATTGACCACTGTGATGTAGCTATGTCATGCATTATAACCCCCAAGGAGCAGCGCTCAGGTGTTCCAATGCTTGGTGCATACCGTAATCACCCGGGAGCCTGGACCAGAGACATATACCCTCCCCTGCGGAGATGAAGTGTATGCAATGGCGGTTAAATTCACACCTGCCACCTGCTGGCCCCTCAGGTGTCCTGAGTCCTTTTCCAAACCTGGCCGGCATAACAGCAGTAAATCTTTCCACTGCACCAGCTGGCCAGTGCATCCATCTTGAATGTTGATTTTGTACTGCAACAATGCCATTCTGTGCCACAGGTCTGGAAACACATTTATGTCAGGATGTGAGAAATGACAGCTGTACTGTTCATGAAGAGATGTGAAAAACTGTCAATGCTGAAAATCTGGGGTTAAAATATGAAAAACTGATGATGAAGTTACAAGTATGCATAGAAACTGTGCAATGTACGATTGTAACACAGTCATGTTTGGAATTTTTTCACCAAATTTCAAACCGTTTTCGAACTATGGGTGTTGAAAGGCGGTGATGCCACAATGTTATCCTATGAGAAATTTCACAAGAAATGGCACAACGGAAGCTCAAAGTACTGTGATTTTTTTTAATGTTTTTGCTAAATTTTCAACATAGGCCTTTTGGGACCTCCTCTCATGATCAGTGGCTTTGTGATTTTGTTACTCTGTTCCAAAAGTTGATTTGGCTTAGCGACCATGCCAATCTGCAGCACAGGTACAAAAACACATTTCAGGCAGGTTGTGAAAAATGACAGCTGTGTTGTTCATGAGGAGGTGTGAAAAATGGCAATGCTGAAAATCAGAACTGAAAATATAAAACATTGGTGAAGTTATGAGCATGCGTAGAAACTGCATGCAAGCTTAAAACTTGGTAATGTTTTGGAATTTGTTCAACTATTTTCAACATGGGCTTTTTGGGACATCCCTTCATGAACAGTGGCACTATGATTTTGTTAATCCATCTTCAAAGATGATTTAGCACAGTGACTGTGCCATTCTGTGCCACAGATGCGAAAACATGTTTCGGGCAGGATGTGAAAAATGACAGCTATACTGTTCATAAGGAGGTGCGAAAAAAATGGCAATGCTGAAAATCTGGGGTGAAATATGAAAAATGGTGAAGTTACGAGTGTGCATAGAACTACGCAGTGCACACTCATAACAAAGTCATTCTTTGGAATTTTAACACCAGATTTTCAACATGAACTTTTGGGACCTGACCTCATGAACAGTGGCACTGTCATTTCATTAATCAGTCCTGAAAGGTGATTCCATGCAGCGACCGCAAAATCAATTTTCAGGGCCAATTAAAGAGATGACATTGACAGTGTTCACGAGGTGGGGTCCCAAGAACCCCATGTTGAAAATCTGGTAAAAACATTCCTAGAAATGGCTTAGACATCAACCTAAGTTGAAACTCCCATTAAGTGCCATTATACAAAACTTACCTTGATTCCTCAGTTTGCAGTTTGACTTTGAAGAGTGCAGATATGTCCGGTCCAAGAAGATCGCTGCTTCCGATCTCCAGAGGTAAGTATGGGTAAGGGGGTGCGGTGAGGTGGGGAGGTGAGTGCTCAGTGGGAGGGTGGGGATGGGAGAGGGAAGACTGGGGAGACGAAGAGGAACCATTTTATTTTTTCAGTTAAAAAAGTAAAAAGATGTCTGGCGACAGTTGTTTTCATTTAACAGGGAACAAATATATATATATATATATATATATATATATATATATATATATATATACATGTACTTTTGTGCATACTGGGGTGGGCTCCCAGTGTGCCAGTTGAGTTTGGAGGGATATGCTGCCAACAGGGGGATTGGGCACCCCCATCAGCAAAGAAGGTGAGCTTGAGGGGGGCATCTGACACAGAGAGTGGGCATCCTGGTGTCAGAAAGATAAAAATAATTAAAAAATATCTGGGCACACTGGGGTGGGCTCCCAGTGTGCCCAATAACTGTGTTTGTGTAGGGTGGGAGGTATACCAACACGGGGCACCCTGATGTCAGTGAGGAATTTGAGTGTGGGGGCAGACCACAGTATTTTGATACATAGATACATAGACACTGTCAGCAGATAAGGGTCTGTGGCCCCCCACCCAGTTTGCCCATTTATGAAAAATTTTGATGCAGGATTCTGCATCGAAGGTAAAAGATATCAGGGGACAATTTTCTGTATTTAACAGGTAATGAACAAAAAAAAAACATTTGGGCACACTAGGGTTGGCTCCCAGTGTGCTACATAACTGTGTGTGTGAGCGGTGGAAGGTATACCGACACGGGGATTGTGCACCCTGCTGTCGGTGAGGAATTTGGGTGAGGGGGCAGACCACAGTACTTCGATGCAGGATTTTGCATCAAAAGTTTTGATGCAGAATTCTGATTTGAAGATAAAAGACATTATGGGACAGTTTTCTTTAACAGACAATGAAAAAAAAACATTTGGGCACACCGGGGTGGGCTCCCAGTGTGCCACATTGGTGGTGGTGGTGGGGGTTCCTGCTGTCAACACAGGAATTGGGCCCCCCCAGTGTTGGCCATGCAATAAATAGGGCACAGTGCCTTAAATAGCACTTTGATGCAGAATTCTTGATCTAACATAACAGCTTGATGCGGGATTCTGCCTTGAAAATTTCTGCAATCCTGCATCGTGCCTGACATCTAATTGTTTCCTATAAGAAACATTAGGAAATATGTAATTCAATAACTTTGGAGCAAATTATTATTTGTACATCAATCTTTAAAGTGTACATCTATGAGGCCAAGGCTTTCTACACTGAAAAGTTCAGCCACTAATGTTAACCCATTTTTGAGATACAGGTGAGCAAATAAACAGTCAAAATAACAAAACCCTCTGTTTTTTCAACAGTCTGTATCTCAAAAGCAAAAGAGAGTGACATGAAATTCGGCACATCAAAAAATCTTCCCATATCTGCAAAGCATGCCAAATTTTGTACAAATTCATTGAATGGTTCCATAGCTATTGAACTGAAATTTTGAGGTTTAACATTAAACTGTACTATATTAAAAACAGAGATGTATATAGAATATGGCTCTAGGAATTCATAAGTTAGGAAAACATTTTGACATATGGATTTAAGTGCATTACATTATTTTCTAATGTTGCATGTAATCTAACTTACATAGAAAAATATTTTTCATGTAAAAAATGCTGAAATACTTTTAAGAATTAGCAAAATCATGTTAGTCATGAAAATGTTTTGTAGTATGTATTTTTGAATGAGAACATGGGTGTAATTGTTCCACAGGTGTTGTTTTTTAACTTATGGTAACTGGGACACTTAATATGCACTATAAAAGAAATGCTGTTCACTACCTTTTAGATCCCCCCCCCCAGAAAGGTCTTGTGTTGGGCCAAAGCTCTGGGGGAGTAGGGTGTTTGTTTGTCCTGGGCACCTTGCTGCTAAAATTCAATTTCTTACATTTTTGAATTAATCTCTGGTGTTATTGTGGTTAATGTGCAGAGCTTTTTTTGGTTGTTTGGGATAATGACCCATGCTCTGCACCAGAAATCACTCTGAGTGCATTAAAAACTTTCCTTTAAAACGTATTAAACATTAAACTGCCCTGCAAGCTTAACTATATTGGTGCTACCACACCAGTATAATATATATAGAGAGAGAGAGCACATTGTTGTGCCCTATAGTTAGGGTTGAGTATGCAATTCAATGTTAAACTAAAAATGTTGCACTGTAATAACTTTACAACCATTCAATGGATGTGCATAACATTTGGTATGTCCTTTCCTGTGGGATAGATCTCTTGAAGTGGCAAGTTATGTTCCAGTTGGATGTATGGTTTCTGAGTTATAGAGAGGTGGAAAAACCATGTTCTAGCTCATTGACTTTGCTGGAATATTTCCTTTGAACTTCCCTACAGCTCAAATGGTTTGGTTTTTTGGTCTGAAAGTTTCAGGGCACAGAAGGACTACTTTACAGATGTGCCTTTTGCTAGTTTGGTGAAGAAATAAGCTGTGTTTAGGTTATTGCAATTTAAAAATTTTAAAAAATAGTTTCTGATCATGCTTAGTAAGCACAAAAATATAACTGTATGAAACAAAAGAGAAATCCTGCTTTGTATGAGAAAATTCCTCTTTCATATGGCCACCACCTCATTTTCAGTTTACCTGAAATATTCAGATTTGGAGACCCCCCCCCCAGAGAATGATAGCCTGGGGAGGAACCAGCACATCTAGCTTGCTTACTGAGACCCCTTAGGTGCGTTTTGCACTTGACTGCTTGAAAAATGCCCTTAAAATGAGCTTTTATTTAATCTTGAAATTCTTCTTTTTATCCATGTCCCTAGGAATAGGATCTACCTTTGTAGCAAGCGTCTGGCTTAAGATCCTATAAATGTAAGCCAAAAGTAGGAATATTAATTTTAAAAAATGTTCTGTTAACATTGGGGTGCCCATTCCCTGTGTCAGCACTAGACAATCTCCCACTAGTGTGGGAAACTGGGGAGCCCACTACCAATGTCCCAAACAGAAGAAAACTGTACACTTACAACAATGGGTTGCCCAGTCCCCATTTTAGCAATATCTCCCCCAAGGCAGGACACTGGGGATCCAACTCCCAGTGTCCCCAGTTGTAGTATATCCCCCCATGGCGTGGCTCAGTTGGTAGCACATCCATCTCTGAACCAGAAGGTTGTGGCTTCTTGTCCCGCACCGGGATTGGACTTGCACCTAAAAAATTGCTGCATCCGAGTGCAGTATTAGGGGGGTGCTGTACTGCTAGGGTATGCCATCCTTTGGATGAGACATTAAACCAAGTTCCTTTCTACCCATCCTGGTGTTGTCCTGATGGGTGTCCAGGTGGAAGTAAAAGAACTCAGGGCACTCTTCCTAAAGAGTAGGGGACATTCCTGGTGTCCTGTCTAATATTCCCCTTCCCATAAACCAGTTTATGCAATTATCCAGGCTGTGTGTGGGTGATGATATGCGATATTGCTGCCACTACCATTCAGTCACTTCACTACCAGTCTTGCATTGCTTGTAAAGTGCTTTGGAATACACTGTGTATGAAAAATGCTATATAAATGCTGATTCTTCTTCTTCTATGACCACCAGTACTGTGTGACACTTGGGAGCCCATCCCCAGTGTCCCAAAATGTTTATTTATAAAAAGTACACCTGAAAAAAGAAAACATCACACAACGTCTTTTAAAAAAAAATCCTGTAAAAAAGAAAATGGTCCCTCATCGTCTCCCCATCCCCCTTCCCATTCCGACCCTCCCACTGAGCAACCCACCTCCCCACCCTTGTCCAGTACTTAGCATGGGAGGTCAGGGACTCTCATCTTCTGTGGACTGGGACATGTCTGCACTCTTCACAGCCAAACCACAAACTGAAGAATCCAAGTAAGCACTGTATATAGCTGTCAGTGCTGTTTTGAACTTATGTTGATATCTTTGCCATTTCTAGGTATATTTGCACCAGATTTAAAACATGGGCTTTTTGGGACCCCACCTCAGGAACACTGGACTCTCATTTCGTTACTCGGTCACACCCAAATGGTGATTTCACAGTCATTGCATGTAATCACCTTTTGGGATCAGTTAATGAAACAATAGTGCCAGTGTTCATGAGGTGGGGATCCCAAAAAGCCCATGTTGAAAATTTGGTGCAAAAATACTAAAAAATGCCTGGGGTACATGTGGTCATTGAAATTCATCTATGCACACTCATAATTTCAGCAATTTTAATATTTTCACTCCAAATTTTCAACATTGCCATTTTTCCACACCACCTCACAAACAGTACAGCTGTCATTTTTCACATCCTGGACTGGATATTCAGACTGCGCTGGGCAGGGGCTCAAGCCTGGGTGCAGTGCAACTGGGCTGCACCAGGGCATGGACCAGGCGATATTCAACAGTACTGTGCCATGGCTCAGCCCCATTGAATATGGCACTGAGGGAGCGCGCACTGCACATGGTGCAGTGGCACTGTGCCAGTGCAAGTGGCAGAACGGGAGCAGGGGGATGCGCCAGCACAAGTGCAGTTGCGCTAAGTGCATTACTAGCGATATTCAGCACTGGGCATGCAAATGAGGCCATTATGCATGCAAGGCACAAATGGGGCCATTTGCATGTCATTATGACCCCATTTACATGTGGTGCGCCAATCCCCAGTGACTTGCACCTGGTGCCCTGCCAGGGTGCAACCATCAGGGACTGACGCCATGCAGTCCCATGGCAGTCCCCACTCCCGTTTGCCCTATCATGGGTATACACCGAAAAAAACTCCCTGGTGGTCCAATGGACCACCCTCCATCACCCGATCATGGGCATCTGTAAAATAAACTCACTGGTGGTCCACTGGAACCCCCCCAAGTGCCTGATCATGGGCAAAAGTAAAGTAATGTTCCTGGAGGTCCAGTGGAACCCCCCAGCACCTGATCATGGACATATGTAAAATAAATTCCTTGGTGGTCCAGTGGAACTCCCTCAGTGCCTAATCTTGGGCATAAGCAAAGTAATGTCCCTGGTGATCCAGTGGAACCCTCCCCAGTGCCCGACCACGGGCATAAATAAAGTAATGAAAGAAAGCTGAGAATACAGGAATTTAATGGATGGCTAAAAACCTGGTGTTGTGCTAAAGGGTATGGGCTGTTGGGGGGATGGGGAGGGACCTGGGAGGACAGTAGTCTCTATGCCAAGGACAGACTATACTTGAATGAGGAGGGAAAGAAAGTGTTGAAACAGAGGATGGAAGAATATATAGAGGAAGTTGGGAATTTAAACTAGGAGTGGGGGGTGGCAGTTGGGGAAGAGATATGCAGAGACCACAGGTTGGGAAACCATATGAGCTTACCCCCCATAACAGTGACAAAGGACAAATGGCAAGTACTATTGGTGATGCTAGGAAAGGAGGGCAGGATGGGAGGGGTGGAAAAGGGTGGAATGTGGTTACCCTTAATGCTAGGAGCCTTGGCAGGAAAACTGCAAAGTTACAGGTGCTCATGGCAGAGGGAGAGGTGGACATTGCAGCCATCACAGAAACATAGGCCACCCAATACAATGACTGGGACCCGTCTGTACCAGGGTACAGGTTATTTCATAGGGACAGGGTGATTGGGAAAGGGGGGGGGGTGGCACTATATGTGAAGGAAGGACTGAAGTCTGTAAGGGAGGAAGGGAAGGAGGGTAGTGCGGAGTCACTTTGCATGCAAATCCAGGATTCCAAGAATAGGATTCTTAGAATGGGAGTGGTGTACAGGCCACCATCTCAGACAGAGGAGTTAGACAGGGAACTAGCAGGACAGATCAGGAGGACCTGTGAGAAGGGTAGTGTGGTGATTGTGGGGGACTTCAACATGCCAGGAGTGGACTGGAGTACTCCAACAACCAGGAACAGAAGGGAGCAGGTACTGCTGGATGCCTTCAGGACAGCTTCCTGCTGCAAATGGTCAGTGAACCAACTAGGTTAGGAATACCCTTGACCTTGTGCTGGCAAATGGGGACTTTGTGAGAGAACTTACAGTGGAGGAACCGCTGTCAGGGAGTGACCACAACTCAGTATGGCTCACATTGGATATGGGCAAGGAAGGAGTGGAATCTGGCACAAGAGTGCTGGACTTCAGGAGGCTGACTTGGGAGGATGGGGAAGTGGTAAAAGGGTACCTGGCCAGAATTCAATCTAGTATGGATATTAACCAGAGGTGGGAGCTCATAAAGTTGGGGATTGTGGAGGCAACCAAAACCTGCTGCAGAGCCCACCAGAGAAGAAGACTAGGGCTAAGAAACCGAGCTGGTTGAGCAAGGAGGTCATGGAAAAGGCAAGGAAGAAAAGAGCTGCCTTTAGGAAGTACAAGAAAACAGGGAGGGGGAGGACAGGGAGGACTACTGACGGAATCAAGGAGGTGACAAGGGCAGTAAGGGAGCCAAAGCATCTATGGAACTCAGGCTGGCACAAGGCATTAAGAAGGAGGGAGAAGGACTTCTTTAAGTATATTAGGGAGAAAAGGAGCTGTAGGGTTAGGGAAGGAGGGGGTTGTGTGGAAGCAGCAGCGATAAGGCAGAAGCACTAAATGAGTACTCTGCTCAGTATTTACTAAAGAGAAGAGGGGGATGACACCCAAGGGGAAGAAATGGCAGAAACGAGGGGGAAGCCTGATTGTGGACATATGTAAAATAAATTCCTGGTGGTCCAGTGGAAGCCCCCGCCCGATCGTGGGCATAAGCAAAGTAATGTCCCTGTGAGCCAGCTGAACCTCCCAGTGCCTAACCATGGCATAAGTAAAGTAATGAAAGAAAGCTGAGAATACAGGAATTTAATGGATGGCTAAGAACCTGGTATTGTGCTAAAGGGTATGGGCTGTTGGGGGGATGGGGAGGGACCTGGGAGGACAGTAGTCTCTATGACAAGGACAGACTACACTTGAGTGAGGAGGGAAAAAAAGTGTTGAAACAGAGGATGGAGAAGTGCATAGAGGAAGTTGGGAATTTAAACTAGGAGTGGGGGGTGGCAATTGGGGAAGAGATATGCAGAGACCACAGGTTGGGAAACCATATGAGCTTATCCCCCATAACAGTGACAAAGAACAAATGGCAAGTACTATTGGTGATGCTAGGACAGGGGGGCAGGATGGGGAGGAAGGGTGGAATGTGGTTACCCTTAATGCTAGGAGCCTTGGGAGGAAAACTGCAGAGTTACAGGTTCTCATGGCAGAGGGAGAGGTGGACATTGCAGCCATCACAGAAACATAGGCCACCCAATACAATGACTGGGACCCGTCTGTACCAGGGTACAGGTTATTTCATAGGGACAGGGTGATTGGGAAAGGAGGGGGGGTGGCACTATATGTGAAGGAAGGACTGAAGTCTGTAAGGGAGGAAGGGAAGGAGGGTAGTACGGAGTCACTTTGGATGCAAATCCAGGATTCCAAGAATAGGATTCTTACAATGGGAGTGGTGTACAGGCCACCATCTCAGACGGAGGAGTTAGGGAACTAGCAGGACAGATCAGGAGGACCTGCGAGAAGGGTAGTGTGGTGATTGTGGGGGACTTCAACATGCCAGGAGTGGACTGGTGTCCCAACAACCTGGAAGTACAAGAAACAGGGAGGGGGAGGACAGGAGGGACTACTTGACAGAATCGAAGGAGGTGACAAGGGGCAGTAAGGGGCAAAAGCATCTATGGAACTCAGGTTGGCACAAGGCATTAAGGGGAGGAGGAAAGGACTTCTTTAAGTATATTAGGGAGAAAAGGAGCTGTAAGGGTTAGGAAGGAGGGGGGTTGTGTGGAAGCAAGCTGCGATAAGGCAGAAGCACTAAATGAGTACTTCTGCTCAGTATTTACTAAAGAGAAGAGGGGGATGACACCCAAGGTGGAAGAAATGGCAGAAACGAGGGGGAGGGGTGACAGATGGGGAAATCATGGAGGGCAGAGTTAGAGAGGGCTTGAAGGCACTGAGAGTGGACAAGGCACCAGACCCAGATGATATCCACCCCAGGGTACTGAAGGAGCTGGCAAAGGTCCTTGCAGGACCTTTGGCAGACCTATTTAATGCCTCACTACATTCGGGGTGTATACCTCAGGACTGGAGGATGGCTCATGTGGTGCCCCTCCACAAGCGTGGCCCCAAGGATGAACCGGGAAACTACAGACCAGTGAGCCTCACATCCATCATGGGTAAGCTAATGGAGACTATCCTGAAGGAGGCTGGTGGCCCTCCTAGAGGCCAAGGACTACAGGACAGCAGACAGCATGGCTTCATACATGGCAGATCCTGCCAAACCAACCTGGTCGAGTTCTATGACTGGGTAACTAGGCAACTGGACAGGGGCCATGCAGTGGATGTCCTGTATCTGGACTTCAGTAAGGCATTCGACTCTGTGCCGCATGGAAGGCTGGGAAGGAAGTTAGCAGGCACAGGGGCGGGTGCAAAGCTGGTGAGATGGGTAGGAAACTGGCTTCAGGGAAGGCAACAGAGGGTGGTGGTGGTTGGGGAGCTCTCACACCCATGGGCAGTGACGAGCGGTATTCCACAGGGCTCGGTGTTGGAACCAGTGTTGTTTGGGATATTCATTTCAGACATATCATGTGACATCAAGAGCAAGATCAGTCTGTTTGCTGATGATACCAAGGTAGGTGCGGTGGTGGATGACCTAGGGGATGGCAAGGGTTGCAGGATGATCTGGCAAAGCTTGCAACCTGGTCAGACACCTGGCAACTGGGCTTTAATGCCAAAAAGTGCAAGGTGCTGCATTTTGGGATGAAGAACCCAAGGAGGAGTTACCAGCTAGGGGGAGTGCAGCTAGCCCAGACAGAAGAGGAGAAGGATCTGGCTGCGCTCATTACAGGGTCAATGAACAACTCAGCACAATGTAGGAAGGCAGCTGCAAGGACAACAAAATGCTGGGTTGTATTCAAGGGTATATCTCACGAGGAGGGTGGAGGTGATTTTGCCACTGTATAGGTCATTAGTTAGACCACACCTGGAGTACTGCATGCAGTACTGGTGCCCGTATCTGAAGAGGGACATTAAGTTACTGGAGGGGGTGCATCGCAGAGCGACAAAGATGGTCAAGGGGCTGTGGGACTTATACGAGAGGAAGTTGAAGGAGTTGAACTTGTACTCACTGGAGGAGAGGAGGGACAGGGGTGACTTGATTGAAACCTTTAAATACATGAAAAGAATAAACAAGACAGGTACAGAGGGGCTGTTCAAAGTAAGGGAGGGGAGGGACACCAGGGGCCATGATGTGAGACTGGAGGGAGGAAGGTTCAGAAGGGGATGAGGAGACACTTTTTATATAGAGGATCGTGGCTGGGTGGAATCGTTACCTGCAGAAGTGGTATCTAGTAGAACAGTGGACTGCTTCAAAGGGAAGGACAGGACAAGGGGAGGGTTAATGAAGGGAAGGGGTGGAAGGAGAGGCAGCTGCAGAATAAGAGGTGCTAGCTGCACATTTGAGCAGACTTGATTGACCTCTAGGCCTTTATCTGCTGGCAAATTTCATATGTTACGTATGTTCAGTATGGTCATCCAGTGGAACCCCATACCCAATCAATGGTATATGTAAAATAAATTCCCTGGTGGTCCAGTGGAACCCCCCCCAGTGCCCGATTATGGGCATAAGTAAAGCAATGACCCTGGTGGTCCAGTGGAACCCCCCCCAGCGCCTGATTGTGGACATATGTAAAATAAATTCCCTGGTGGTCCAGTGGAAGCCTTCCCCCGTGCCTGATCGTGGGCATAACTAAAGTAATGTACCTGGTGGTCCAGTGGACCCCCCCGTGCCCGATCACGGGCGGAAATAGCAAAAGAAACCCTGGTGGTTCAGTGGTACCCACCTCCCTACCCACCCACCAAGGTCCCCTGCCACCAGCACCCCCCAGTCAGTGGCAGACAGCAGCACACCCCACCGCATGCCATCACCAGCCACCCACCCGAGCTGACTGCATGCAATGCGGTCTGTATGCCTATTGGTCCCCGCATGGACCAATGAGACATACAGACCATACTATTACACACAAGTCTGATATCAGTGAATGAACATGTTCATCACATATCGAACCATGTAGTACAGTATGAGTCACGCAGTGGGCTAATAGGCGTACAGACTGTACTGTACACAGTCAGTCGGTGGGCGGCCGTGGCTAGTGCTGCCACCCGACTCTGACTGGGGGTGCTGGTGATGGGGAATCAATGGGTGGGTGGGAGGGTGGTCCACTGCATGACCAGAGTTTCATTCGCTATTTCTGCCTGTGATTGGGCAATGGGGGTTTCCACTTGACCACCAGGGAATTTATTTTATATATGCCCATGATCAGGGCGATGGAGGGCGGTCCACTTGACCACCAGGGAATTTATTTTATATATGCCCATGATCAGGGCGATGGAGGGCGGTCCACTGGACCACCAGGGAATTTATTTTATATATGCCCATGATCAGGGCGATGGAGGGCGGTCCACTGGACCACTAGGGAATTTATGTAACTTATGCCCATGATTGGGCAATTGGGGGGGGAGGCACAACGCTCTGAGGGCAGGGAGCTTGTGGACAGTGTTCTGGTTGGGCAAGTGGCCACCCACGGCTGGCGGCTGATGTGTTCTGCCCTGTAATATGGCAGCTTGCCTGTGGGTGGCCAGGACTTGTTCCTGGTTTTACCAGGCACATCTTTGTGCCCCTCTGAGTGGTGCAAGGCAGAGTTGTGCCAGCATATGTGCCCACATCCCGGGCTGAATATCAGGACGTGCTGCATATGCATGGGCACGCCCCCTGCACTTGTGCCGCGTACATTACCGATGTACCCTGGTGCATCGAGAGTTGCGCATCGCAACTTGCCCCTCTGAATATCGTGCTGGTGTGCACTGGTGGTTTGTGCATGGTGCATCCCTGTTGCACCATGCGCAACCCTTTTGAATATCTGGGCCTCTGTCTCAAATGTGTTTTCGCTCCTGTTGTGCAGAATGGAGCGCACGTTGTGTGGAATCACCTTTCAGGACCGATTAATGAAATGACAGTGCCAGTGTTCAGTAGGTGGGGTCCACAAAAGGCCATGCTGAAAACTTGGTGAAAAATTCCTAATAATGCCTGAGTTACATCTCGTTGTTGAATTTATTCAACACACTTGCATAACTTTGGTACTTTTTAATATTTTAACGCCAAATTTTCAACATAACCATTTTTCCACACCACCTCATGAACAGTACAGCTATCATTTTTCACATATTGTCTAAAATATGTTTTCGACCTGTGGCGCAGCATGGTGTTGCAGCTGCATATTATTGTTTTGCCTTGTATATTTTCAATTTCTCTGTAGCGGGTACATGAGCTGGGGTAATAAGTTAGCTATGCTGACAATTTATTCACTGTTGTTTAACACATGGAAGCACAGTGCCCAGAGGGCCCTGCACTTCCACACCTACATACATATGTACATCCAAAGGATCCTGTGCTCCCACAGTTCAATAATGACACTATGATACTACTTCAAAAAGTAAGGAAATTCATTGCAGAAAACTGCATTAATGTATCAGTTAGGGTTCCTATTTCAGTGACAAAAGTATGAAAATTCACTGTTGTCTACCCCATTCCCCTCATCTCGACCCTCCCACTGAGCAACCCACCACCCCACACAAGCACACACACACACACATACATACACACACACACACACACACTTGCCATATAGTCACCACCAGAGGTCTCCTTCAGTCTTCTTCTGTGGACTGCAACACAAGGAAAAGTATGTCTCTTTGCAGATGACACAAAGATGTACAACAGAGTTGATGCACAAGGTGGGGTGGAAAGGATAAGGGACTTGTCAAGGTTAGAGGAATGGTCAAATGTATGGCAGCTTAGATTTAATGCTAAGAAGTGCAAGGTAATGCACCTGGGAAACAAAAACCCAGGGGAAGAGTACACAATGGGGGGTGAGATACTAACAACAACAAAAATGGAAAGGGACCTGGGGGTAGTCATGTCAGATGACCTAAAGGTGGGCAAGCAATGTGAAAGGGCAGCAAGGAGGGCTGGGGGGATACTGGGATGCATAGGGAGAGGCATCACCGGTAGAAAACAGGAAGTTGTTATCCTTCTGTACAGACAGCTGGTGATACCCCATCTGGAGTACTGTGTGCAGTTCTGGAGACCCAGTCTCCACAAAGACATAGACAAGATGGAAGCTGTCCAGAGGAGGGCAACTAAAATTGTGCAGGGTCTGCACTGGAAGACATATGAAGAGAGACTAAAGGAGCTTAATATGTATAGCCTCGAGGAAAGGCGGGAGAGGGGGGACATAATAGAAACTTTCAAGTACCTCAAGGGAATCAACAAAGTCCAAGAGGGTAGCATCTTTCAAAAAAAGAGGTGTTCTTGGCAGTGTATATGGATGGTACAACACTCAATCCTTCAATGTTGTTGCACTGGGATATGCCTAATAAAACATGTTGAATTTAAAAAAATCTTTCAAAAAAAGAAGGGTGCAAGAACAAGGAGGCACAATTTGAAGATAGAGGGGAAGCGGCTCAGAGGTAATGTCCGGAAGTATTTTTTCACAGAGAGGGTTGTGGATGCATGGAGCAGCCTTCTGGAGGAGGTTGTGGAGTCAAAAACAGTGGCTGAATTCAAGCATGCATGGGACAGTCATAAGGCAATTCTATGGGTAGAAAGAAGTAGGCTGCTGGTTAACTAGGATCTGCAGCTTATCCAGTAGGAAGGGAAATGGGTAGACTGGGTGGGCCAAGTGGTCCTTATCTGCTGTCAAATTCTATGTTTCTATGTTTCTATTTCTGCACTCTTCAAAGCCAAATCACAAACTGAAGAATCAAGGTAAGTGCTGCATAATGGCTGCCAATGGTGTTTTGAACTTATGTTGATATCACAGCCATTTTTATGTTGATTGCGCGAATGCGCAAGAAACATGTTGCTTCAGGTTTCTCCACAAGCAGGTTGTGGAGGTGCGGCAGTGTTGGGACCAATGCCCCCACAGCCTGTAAAGGCTTGTCCCACTTCCCCCAGTGCCGTGGCACACTGCTGTTGACACTAGTTCAGCCAGCGTGCCACTAACTTGTAAAAAATTTGCCACTACAATCAGGGGCTGCCTTGCCATTGCAGCGTCAGCCATTCGCTGCAGTGAGGGAGTGACCTGTCATTGCAGGTCGGGATCTTGAAACCATGATATTGTTTGTGAACATGGCGGCGACTTGCCACCGTGTTCACAAACAATATTAACCTTCCCTGCCAAGAGAGTGCCCAATCCCCCTTGGCAGTATGTGCCCCCCAACCATGTTTATTTGCCGATGGGGGCCCCAATCTCCATCGGCTGCAGTGCCCCAATATTTATGTTGCCGATGGGGATACCCACTCCCCATTGGCAATATATACCCCCCTGCTTTTGTTGTGTGCCGATGGGGTGTCCTATTCTCGTTGGCATACTATAATAACCCCCCCTTTTGTTATGCACTGATGGGGTGCCTAATCCCCATCAGCTACAGCTGCCCCCAAAAAGAAAGATTCTGTTGACATGCTGGGAGCCCAAACCAGCATGCCATATGCCTCTGCAAAAAAAAAAAAGTTCCATGATGGCTTTTTTTTTGTAATCTGTAAAAAGGAAACAGTCCTCAGTGGTCTCCCTGCCCCCCACACAACCTGCACCCACCCACTGTGCACCCTGCCTCCCACCCCCCACCAAATACTTACCCCCAGAGTCCAGCGACGATCTTCAGAGGACGGAACACATCTGTAATCTTCAAAGCCGACCACCTAAATGAGGAAATGCTGGTAAGCTGTATAATGGAAGAAATACGGGTTTTCAACTTTGATGCACATCTAAGGCATTTTTGCAATTTTGGTGCCAAATTTTTAACATGAAGCTTTTTGGGACCCCTCCTCATGAATTTCTATCCACTGTCATGGCGTTATTTGGCCCCAAAGTTGATTCCATACAGTGACCATGAAATCACCTTTGAGAGCCGATTAACGAAATGACAAGTGCCAATGTTCATGAAGTGGGCTCTCAAAGGCTGTGTTGCAAGTCAGTGGGAAAAATCCCAAAAATGACTGTTTTACAGTGCGTTGCACTGTTGCTACATGCTACGTAACTCTTAATTGCAATATTTTCTCCCAGATTTTCAACACTGGCATATTTTCAGACCTCCTTATGAACAGTACAGCTGTCATTTTCACACCCTGGCCAAAATGTGTTTCGCGCCAGTGCAGAATATGCAGTCGGTGTGAAATCAGTATTCCACACAGATAAAAACTGACAGTGGCACTGTTCATGAGCAGAGGCCCTGAAATGCTTATGTTGAAAATTTGGTGATGATACTCCATAAAATTACTGTTATGAGCATGCATTGCACGGTTTGCACGCACGCTCATAAGTTCACAAATTTATAATATTTTCACTCCAGATTTTCAACTTTGCCATTCTTCTGCACCTCCTTATGAACAGTACAACTGTAATTTTTCACATCCTGACAGAAATGTGTTTTCACAGTTCCAGTGCAGAATAGCGTGGTCACTGTAGGAAATCCATGTTCGGGACACATTATGAAAAATGACAGTGACACTGTTCATTAGCAGAGGTCCTTAAATGCCTACGTTGAAAATTTGGTGATGAAAGTCCATAAAATGAATGTGTTACGAATGCGCATTGCACAGTTTCCACACACGGTCATACCTTCACAACTTTACAATATTTTCACTCCAAATTTTCAGCATTGCCATTTTGCCACACTTCCTTATGAACAGTGCAGCTGTCATTTTTCACATCCTGGCTGAAATGTGTTTCTGCTCTTCCAGTGCACAATAGCGCAGTTGCTGTGAGAAATCAGTGTGCAGAACGTATTAAGAAAAATCACACTGACACTGTTCATGAGCAGAGGTCCTAAAATGCCTATGTTAAAAATGTTGTGATGAAACTCAATAAAATGACTGTGTATTATGAGCGTGTGTTGTGCAGGTGCCACGCACCCTTGCAAGTTTGCAAATTAGTAATATTTTCATGCCAGATTTTCAACACTGGCATTTGTTCACACCTCCTTATGAACAGTACAGCTGTCATTTTTCACATCCTGGCCGACATGTATTTCCACGCTCCGGTGCAGAATACTGCAGTCGCTGTGTCGGAAATCAGTGTTTGGGACAGATTAGGATCAAGTGACTGGGGGGGGGGTGACTGAGCTCAACTGAGCTCTGTCGGGACTGCTGCAGATCTCTTTGTGGACAGGAGAAGGCGACAACGCAGGCAGGAGCCCAGTACAAAAGGGCAGCCTGCAGTGCCGGGAGACAGAATGAGAGAGTGAGGGGGGGGGAGTGAGTAAGCTCAACAGAGCTCTGTTGGGACTGCTGAGGAGTTGTTTGTGGGCAGAAAAAGGCAGCAATGCACGCAGGGCCTGCGTACAAAAGGGCAGCCTGCAGCGGTGGGACAAACAGAACGAGCAAGCGAGAGGGAGGACTGAGTGAGCTCAATAGAGCTCTCATACCGTCACTGCTGCAGATTTCTTGTGGACAGATAAAGGTGGCTATGCTGCCAGGAGCCCAGTACAGAAGAGGCAGCCTACAGGCGCTGGCAGAAATGGAATGAGCAAGTGAGACACAGGGGAGTGAGTGAGGTCAACAGAGATGTGTCAGGACTGCTGCAGATTTCCTGTGGGCAGACAAAAAATGCCGACAGATGCAGGAGCTCAGTAGAAAAGGGCAGCCTGCAGCCCAGGTGAAACAGAATGAGCGAGTGAGACAGGGGAAGTGAGCGAGCAACCTCAACGGAGCTCTGTCGAGACAGCTGCAGATTTCTTTGTGGGCAGGAAAAGGTGGTAATGCAGGCAGGAGCTCAGCACAAAAGGGCAGCCTGCAGCACTGGGACAAACAGAATGAGCAAGTGAGAGAGGGGAAGTGAGCAAGCTCAATGGAGGTGTATCATGACTGCTGTGGATTTCTTTGTGGCAAGAAAAAGGCGGCAATGCAGGCAGGAGCCCAGTACAAAAGGCCAGCCTGCAGCACCGGCAGAAATGGAACAAGCGACAGAGAGGGGGAATGAGCGAGCTCAACGGAGCTTTCTCGGGACTGCTGCAGATGTGTCTGTGGGCAGAAAAAGCCGCCAACTCAGGCAGGAACCCAGTAGAAAAGGGCAACCTGCAGCAGTGGGAGACACAGAATGAGTGAGTGAAGGGGGGAATGAGTGAGCTCAATGGAGCTCAGTTGGGACTACTGCGGATTTCTTTGTGGGCAGAAAAAGGCAGCAATGCATGCAGGGGCCAGTACAAAAGGGCAACCTGCAGCGGTGGGAGAAACAGAATGAACAAGTGAGAGACAGAGAGAGAGAGAGAGAGAGAGAGTGAGTGAGCAAGCTCAATGGAGCACTATTGTGACTGCTGCAGATTTCTGAGGCAGAAAAGGGTGGCAATGCAGGGGAGCCCAGTACAAAAGGGCAGCCTGCACTGCTGGCAGAAACAGAATGAGCAAGTGAGACAGAGGGAGTGAGTGAGGCCAACGGAGCTCTGTCGAAACTGTTGCAGATTTCTTTGTGGGCAAAAAATAATGCCAACAGAGGCAGAAGCCCAGTACAAAAGAGTAGCCTGCAGCACGACAAGAAACAGAATGAGCGAGTGAGACCGGGAGAGTGAGTGACCTCAATGGAGCTCTGTTGGGGCATCTGCAGATTTCCTTGTGGGCAGGAAAAGGTGCCAACTCAGCCAGGAGGCCAGTACAAAAGGGCAGCCTGCAGCGCTGGGAGAAACAGAATGAGCGAGTGACAGAGGGGGACTGAGTGAGCTCAATGGAGGTATATCATAATTGCTGCAGATTTCTTTGTGGGCAAGAAAAGGTGGCAATGCAGGCAGGAGTACAGTACAAAAGGCCAGCTTGCAGCTCCCACAGAAACGGAACAAGCGAGTGACAGAGGGTGAGTGAGCGACCTCACCGGAGCTGTGTCAGGACTGCTGCACATCTCTTTGTGGGCAAACAAAGCCGCCAATGCAGGCAGGCACCCAGTACAAAAGGGCAGCCTGCAGCAGCAGGAGACACAGAATGAGCGAGTGAGGGAGAGGGAGGGAGTGAGCTCAACAGAGCTCTGTCGGAACTGCTGCGGATTTCTTTGTGGGCAGAAATAGGCAGCAATGCGTGCAGAGGCCCAGTTCAAAATGGCAGCCTGCAGCACTGGGAGAAACAAAATGAACAAGTGAGAGAGGGGAAGTGAGTGAGCAAGCTCAACAGAGCTCTATCATGACTGCTGCAGATTTTTTTGTGCCCAGAAGAAGGCGGCAATGCAGGCAGGAGCCCAGTAGAAAAGGGTAGCCTGCAACACCGACAAGCAGCATGGCCAGTGAGGGGACAGAGAGCTCAGCGAGACTCTGTTGGGACTGCTGCATTTATTTGTGGGCAGAAAAAGGTGCCAACAGAGGCAGGAGACCACTACAAAATGGCATCCTGCAGTGCCAGGAGAAACAGAATGAGCGAGTGAGAGAGGGACTGAGAGAGCTCAACGGAGCTCTGTTGGGACTGCTGCAGATTTCTTTGTTGGCAGAAAAAGGTGCCAATGCAGGCAGAAGCCCAGTACAAAAGGGCAGCCTGCAGTGCCGGGAGAAATACAATGAGTGATTGAGAGAGGGGCAGTAAGCAAGTTCAATGGAGCTCTATCATGAATGCTATGGATTTCTTTGTGGGCAGAAAAAGGCGGCAACACTAGCAGAAGCCCAGTACAAAAGGCCAGCCTGCAGTGCCGGCAGGAACGGAATGAGCGAGTGAGAGAGGGGGAGTGAGCTTCCTCAATGGACCTGTGTCAGGATTGCTGCATATTTCTTTGTGGGCAGAAAAGCCACCAACAGAGGCAGGAGCCCAGTACAAAGGGCAGCCTACAGCACCAGCAGAAACAGAATGAAGCCAGTGACAGAGGGAGTGACCCCCAACGGAGCTGTGTCAGGACAGCTGCAGATTTCTATGTGCAGCAAAACCTGCCAATGCAGGCAGGAAGCCCAGTACAAAGAGCAGCCTTCAACACCAGGAGAAACAGAATGAGAGAGTGGAGACAGGCAGAGAGAGCGACCTCAACGGAGAAGTGTCGGGACAGCTGCTGATTTCTTTGTGGCCAGAAAAAGGTTCCAACACAGGCAAATGTCCAGTACAAAAGGGCAGCCAGCAGCACCAGGACAAACACAATGAGTGAGTGAGAGGGGGGAGTGAGCGAGTTCAGTAGACCTCTAACGTGACTGCTGCAGATTGCTTTGTGTGCAGAAAAAGGTGGCAACACAGGCGGGAGCCCTGTACAAAAGGCCAGCCTGCAGCGCCAGCAGAGACGGAACGAACGAGAGAGGGGGAATGAGGTAGCTCAATGGACCTGTGTCAGGACTGCTGCACATTTCTTTGTGGGCAGAAAAAGTCACCAACAGAGGCAGGAGCCCAGTACAAAAGGGCAGCCTGCAGTGCCAGCAGAAACAGAATGAGTGACTGATAGAGGCCGAGTGACCCACCTCAACACAGCTCTGTCAGGACAGCTGCAGCTTTCTTTGTTGGCAGAAAAAAAGTGCCAATGCAGCCAGAAGCCTAGTACAAAGATGCAGCCTGCAGCACTGGGAGAAACAGAATGAGCGAGTGACACAAGGCCACTGAGCGAGCTCAACAGACCAACGCAATCAACATTCGGCTTTGACAAATGCTTGTTCATCATGGTTTCACCAAATTTTCAACATGGGACTTTTGGGAACTCACCTCATGAACACAGGCACTGCCATCTCGTTACTCAGTCACAAAAGGTGATTATGCAATCAGTGGGCAGAATCACCTTTCAGAACCAGTTAACAAAATGGCAGTGCTAGTGTTCATGAGGTGGGGACTCAAAAAGCCCCTACTGAAAATATGGTGAAAAAATTCCCCGAAATGGCTGCATTACAAGCATGTGTTGTGCAGTTTCTATGCAGGTGCATAACTTTGGAAATTTACAATATTTTGACTACAAATTTTCAGCACTGCCATTTTTATATTCCACCTCCTGGACAGTACAGCTGTCATTTTTCACATCCTGCCTAAAACATGTTTTCGCTTCAGTGGCACAGAATGGCATGTGCGCTATGTGGAATCACCTTTTGATGCTGATTAATAAAATGACAGTGCCACTGTTCATGAGGTGAGGTCCCCAAAAGGCCATGTTGACAATTCGATGCAAAAATTCCTCAAAATGCCCATGTTATACGTGTCCGTTGAATTAATTCAACTCACGTGCATAACTCTGGTACTTTTACGTTTTGCCACCAGCTTCTCACCATAGCCATTTTTCACACTACCTCATGAATAGTACAGCTGTCATTTTACCCATAGTGCCCAAAATGTGTTTTTGAACCTGTGCTGCAGAATGGCGTTGCAGTTGCTCATAATTACGTTTTGCCTTGCAGTTCACAATTAATCTGTACTGGGGCACATGAGGTGGGGTAATAAGATGTCTATGGTGACAATTTGGTCTCTGGGCCCTGCACGTCCACACCTACATTTATATGTGCATCTATGGCTATGACACTGTCTTAAAAAGTAGGGAAATTCATTGCAAAAAAACCCTGTTAATGCATCAGTTAGGGTTTCTATTATAGTGACAAAAGCATGGAAATTCAATATTAGAGTTACAGACCCTACCACCCTGCCCTCATCCTTCCATCCTCCACACACCAAAAGGCATCGGGGTGTGCCTTGGGTTCATCGTGCCTAACCCTCATCCTGTTCTCTTATACTGTACCATATCAGCTTGTTTTCACATGAAATGGTGTGAGAGTTAAGCCTGATGACCCCAAGGCACACCCCAATGCCTGTCGATGTGTGGAGGGTGGAGGCGAGGTGGGAGGGATGGTAACCCTAACAACGAATTTCCATACTTTTGTCACTGTAATAGAAGTCCTAACTGATTCATTAATGGAGTTTTTGCTATGAATATGTATGTGTTATATATATATATATATATATATATATATATATATATATATATATATATACTGTGTATGTATATATATATATATATATATAGATATCTCACAACAAAGCATAGTGCAGTACAGGTCTGCCCACAGGTGGAGTAAGATATAATAGGGGCACATGATACCAGGGCATTTTACAAGTTGCTGACTTCATTTTGAAAACTATGAAGTTCATAACTTCTGGCACAAAATTCCACAAAAGGTTAACTTGGAACAAAATGCCTTAAGTGACCGGATGCATTGTCTTCTTTCCCCACAAATCATTGTGTTAAATTCCTCATCTTACCTTACTGTGATTTTCTTAAGACCATTTTTCATCTGGTACTTTTACTTACTCAAGTTTTAATACAAACCTAATGCAAAAATTACCCCAAAGCCATATTATGTCTGCAAGTGTTTACACGTGGGATTGTAACATTGCTGACCCCTACACAAAAGGTTGACTTTACCTCCAGAAATCTTATGCCACCAATCCAGGCATATGGTACGTTTCTTCCGATCCTCTTTACCCAGTTGAGTAGGAATGTGTTCTCTCTATTACTGTGGATAGACACCAGGTGGCCTTTGTAGGAGAGTCTTCGGCAGAAAAACTGGAAAGGAAAATTTTCAGTTATTTCATAAATAAAACAATATGGCTCACATTTTCTCATTCACTTTTTTATCCGCTCCTAACATTTATAGCACTCACAGCCAACACCTGTCTCCTTCTCAACATAGACTTCCAGATGTTGACAAAAGCAACTGGTGGTGGGAAACAGCCTACATGAAACATTCCATCCCATCATGCAATCACCATTTCCATGCTTTTAATTTCTTCATCACATCAGGAGGAACAGGGAATGGATTAATAATACTAACATAATTACTGACATCATGAGTTGTACATAGCCAGTGTGCACACATTAATTTCCAATGGCATCTGGCCAAATAAGTATACAGGTATTACAATTGTTACTGTGAATGAATGAATGAATAGATGAATGAATGGATGGATGGATAGCTAGATGAACGAATGAATGAATGAAGGAATACATAAATAAATAAAAGAAATAAATAAAATCAGCTGCTCCATGGTAGTGCTGAGTGGAAAATAAAATTCCAACAAAAGAATTACTGCAAAACTTGTAATTTCACTTCTGCAAAATTTCAAAATGCACTTGTTTTGAAAAAGGATTAGAATCTGATGATTCTGACTCCAAATCTGCAGTTCTGAGCATCCCTACCCTGTTCAAAAGCAAACTGAAGTACCGCCTGGTTCTGAATCATATCTGGTTCAATAAGCCTTCCTACCTAGAGCTGGGTGGAAGTTGAGAAATCTGCTTTCATTGAACTTTCACAAAATTTCTAAAGTTTTGCAAAATTTTCCAAACTTCTGCCATTAGGCGAGATCGGAATCTTCAAAATGTGTTTGGTCAATTTCAGCCCTGTTCTGGAGAATTTTTGGCTGAACTGTGAAATAATACACATGAACTGTGGAATGACAGTTCTGAGGGTGTATTCCACAGTATAATGGATCATTCCACAATACATGTAATTATTCTGCAATTCAGTGATCAGGTCAATGGCATTTCTGTCTGCAGTATAATCCATAATTCAATTCATACATTCATTCCACAGTTCAGTGATTCACTGAACTGCAGAATGAATGTATGAACTGTGAATAATGTATTAAACTGTGGAAAAAATTCAGCAGAACTGACCACTGACAGTGACCAGTTCTGCAGCATTTCTTTCCACAGTTTAATAAAATAGTTCACAATTCATATATTTCTTCCGCTGTTGTAAGTCAGAATTTCTGCAAAAGTTGCCAAAGTGCATTGCAAAACTTTGCCAAAGAGGAATTCAGACTTTCACCAAAATTCTGCTGACAGAAGTTTAATTTTGCACAGTCTATTCCAACCTTAAAACAGCAATATTTACTAACCAGCATAAAATGTTATCATATAGTGTCTTTAGTAATAGTGAATTTCTGACAAAAAACATTGAGATACATTTTTCATTTTATTTAATAAGTTTTTTGAGATATTTTTAGTTTATTTATTTAAAAAGTTTCACCAGGAAAGACATACTGAGCTAACAACAGCTTGTTTCCAGATGTATCCGGGGAAGAGTAAAACAACAGAACATAACATACATGTTACTAATGTAATAAAACTAAATATTTACAGTATAAAATTGTGCAAGAAAATTATGAGAGGGCCTGCCCAATTGGATTTAAAGGAGGCAGGTTGCTGTAAGGTGGAGAGGAAACAAATAAGAGAGAAAACAAGAATAAATCAGTAGGGAGGGAGGAGGAAAGGAAGAAGGGTATAGAGCAGAGGAAAAAGGTAAAATATTAGGGGCAGTTACAGGAGTGAGATGTGAAGTCATGGAGGAGAAAGGAGAGAAGAGAGAGTATTAGGTCAAGGAGAAAAGAATGAATAGTGGGAGAGAATTTTAAAGTTTGGAAAAGTAGTAGGAGAAAGCAGCCTGACCATCAAGGGATTTCCTTGAATGGAGAGTGAATGAACGAAAGCTACAGCTGTGAAGGGAGTATAAGGAAGGATGGTGGGGCATTGAGAAAAGAGAGCGGTAAGGTAAGAGGGAAGGGAGGCAATCCAGAATTTGAAGATAAATGAGGCGCAATGAACAAGGCATCTAGCTTCAATGGAGGGAAGGGAGAGGGAGAAGTGCAAACAGCAATGGTGAGTGTGAGGTAGACAGTCCCGAGCAAAGCGGCAGAAGAAGTGAAAGAGAGGGTTCAGTCTGGCAAGAGTGGTCTTTCATACAGCACTGTAGACTATGTTATCATAGTTAAAAATGGGAAGAATCATTTTAAGGTTATCTCGGTGAGCAGGAAAAGGGATGCAGCCTTTATTCCTGTATAGCGCACCAAGTACAGGGTGGATTATTTTTGTGAATGGCATCTACATACCCAGAAAAGTCAAGGCACCAGTCTAACCAGACACCAAGATGTTTAGTTTCTTTAGTTAACTAGGCAGAATTACTGGAACAATGTTTCTTTTTCAGGAGCAACCAGGACAAAAAGCACATTATAGCAGATAAACAGCGACAAATCAAAGAACGGATAGAAATGTTACATTTGTCATAACATTAAACTGGAACCTTCAATCACGAAATCATGTTTGATTGATAATGAATTAAAAACAAATGCTTAAACTTATGTTATTGTTATGGCTCCTTTATGTTAACTCACAATCTAAAGTAAAATGTTCTTTATTTCTTTGTTGTCTTAGAGGTACAGCTGGTTAATGCTATCAGAATTGTATTTCGGGTGGCCTGGGTTCAAGTCCTAGCTGAGGCATTTACCTCTTTCCTTCCTCTGTTTGTATGTGTTCTTTATTTATTTACCCTGTTAATTCCCAATTTATTTTTTGCCTTTAATTTGGAGATTAGGGTTTTCAGACTTCAATTATGGAAAATAATTGTTACTTTATTACTTAATGCATTTATTATTATTGCTGGGATATATCTCATAACCTTGGCATCTAATTGCATTTTGTACAGTTACTTCTGTAATTATTGGCTGGTGACTTGCTTATACTCCTTGTCTAGTTTAATCAATTACAGTTTAATGCTAATAATTCTTGTTCTGAATCCACTTTTTACTGTTCACTATGATGTGCCATTTGGTGGCCAGGTCATGCCTGAAAATGATCCCTGGGACCAGATCACCCATCTGGTTAACAAATAAATAAACACATAGATAGATGAACAGACAGATAGATGAATAAATAAGATTCATAGAACCACAGAATCCTGCCAGCAGAAAAGACCACCTGGCCCATCTAGTCACATAAAATAGCCCCCCTCCCCTCTTACCTTCCACCTCTCTGCCTTCCCTCTCCTCTTCTATTTAGCCCCATGTAGTTGTCCCATGCTGTTTTGAATTTATCCTTTTATATCCACCTAACCCATTCCAGCAACCTGTTCCACTGTACTACAACCCTCTCTGAGAGTTACACCCCTTATGCCCCTATGAAATCTAACCCCTTCCAGCTTGAATGCATGCCCTCTGGTGGTTTTGTAACTTTATTCCTTCAGGTATTTGAAGATTTCCCTTCTCACCTTCAGTGTAACAGTCCAAGCTCCTCTAGTCTCTTCCCATATGGCCTCCCTTGCATTCCCTGGAACATCTTGGTTGCCCTTCTCTGGACCCTCCAGCCTATCTTTGTCACCCTGCAAGTGTGGCCTCCAGAATTACGCTCCATACTCCAGTTGTGGTCTGACCAGTGTTTTGTAGAGTGGCATGATCACCTTCCTCTTTCTACTTGTGAAGCCCCTCCCTATACATGCCAACAATCTTATTTCTTTGCTTGCCACTCAATCACATTGATTCCTAACTTTCAAGGTGTCAAAAGTCCAAATTTCCAGGTCCTTTTCTTGCTCCATGAGCTGCGGTGCCTCACTCCCACTAAGTGAGGTTTATCATGGCCTATGTGCATTATTTTATATATTTCTGCATTGAATTGAAGTTGCCACCTTTCTGCCCACTCCTCCATACATACATAGACACATAGACAGTGTCGGCAGATAAGGGCCTATGGCCCACCTAGTCTGCCCATTTGAGCTTGTAAGTTCAGTTTGTTTTCCTAGAAGTCTGTTGCCCCTTACCCCTGACCTCCAGAATTCCTTTATGTCTATACCATGCATTCTTAAATCCTGTGATTGTTTCAGCCCCCACCACTTCCTCTGGCAGGGTGTTCCACTTGTCCATCACCCGTTCTGTGAAGAAATTCTTTCTCATGTTTCCTCTGAATCGTCCTCCCTCCAACTTCATCCCATGCTCTCTAGTCCTGGAACATCTCTTTTGCTTAAAATAGTGTTTTCCTGCACCATGTTCCTCCCTGTAAGATACTTGTATGTCTCTATCATATCCCTCTCTCCCTCCTCTCCTCCAGGAGTACATGTTCAGTTCCTTCAACCTGTCTTCATAGGACTTGTGATGCAATCCATGCACCATCTTTGTTGCCCTCCTCTGAACCTTCTCTACCCTGTCTATGTCCCTACATAGGTATGGTCTCCAGAACTGTACACTGTACTCCAGGTGGGGCCTCACTAGTGTCTTGTATAGTGGAATTATGACCTCCCTTTTCCTGCTGGTGATGCCCCTGCCTATACTTCCCAGCATCCTATTTGCTTTACCTGCTGCCTTGTCACACTGTTTCCCTACCTTGAGGTCATCAGAGATGATAACCCCAAGATCCCTTTCCTGCTTGGTGCATGCTATATCCTCACCCCCCAACTGATATATTGTGCCAGGGTTTTTGTGCCCCATATGCATTATCTTGCACTTCTTTGCATTGAATTTCAACTGCCAAACCCCTGACCATTCTTCAAGTTTCTGCAGGTCGCTTCTCATTCTGTCACATCCTCTGGGTGTGTCTACTCTGTTACAGAGCTTTGTGTCATCAGCGAACAGTGAAATTCTGCCTTCTAGGTCCTGCGTAATGTCACTGATGAAGATGTTGAAAGGACGGTCCAGCACTGATCCCTGTGGTAACCCACTGGTCACTCTTCCCTCTGTGGAGTGAGCCATTTACCACCACCTCTGTGTCCTGCCACCCAGCCAGTTACCTACCCACCACACTACTGTCCTGCCCACACCCATATTCCCCAGTTTGTGTAATAGTCTTCTATGTGGCACAGTGTCAAAGGCCTTGCTGAAGTCCAGATAGGCCATGTCCACTGCCCTCCCTGATCCACCTCCTAGTCACCCAGTCAAAAATTCAACAAGGTTGGTCTGACATGACCTCCCCTGGTGAAACCATGCTGCCTTGGGTCCTGTAGTCCATTGACAGCAGATGTTCCACCAATCTCTCCTTCAGTAGTGCTTCCATGATCTTCCCCACTACCAAGGTGAGGCTGACTGGTCTGTAGTTCCCTGCTTCCTCTTTGTTCCCACTTTTGTATAAGGGACCACATCTGCTGTCCTCCAGTCTTTGGGTACCTCCCCTGTTTCCAGTGATTGGCTAAACAGGATAGCCAGAGTTCAGCCACCACCTCTCTTAGTTCTTTAAGGACCCTGGGGTGCACCCCATCTGGCCCCATTGCTTTATCAGCTCTTATTACTTCCAGTTCCTTCAGGACCCTTTCTCGTGTAAAGGGACTTGTGTCCATTTCTGCACCATTCTCACCCTTGTACTCCTCCCATTCCCCCCATCTTCCTTCATCCTCCATCCCTCCCTTTGTCTTTCTTTTTCACTTATGTACCTGTAAAGGTTTTGTCCCCTCTACCACTGATTTTGCAATGTGTTCTTCTGTCTGAGCTTTGGCTTCCCTTACTGACCTCCCTGCCTCCCTTTGCTTCTCCTGGTACTTCTCCCTATCCCCTTCTGCCTGTGTCTTTTTGTATTGCCTGAATGCAATCTTTTTGGCTTTCACTTTCTTTGCTACCTCTTTGGAAAACCATAATGGTCTCCTCTTCCTTTTCCTCTTGCTAACCTGCTTAATGCATAATTCTGTTGTTCTTGTAATCCCCATTTTAAATACTGCCCACTGTTCCTCAACCCCTGATTCCTGTCCCATTCCCTTAATGCCTCTTTCAAGTATCTCCCATTTTCCCAAAGTCTGCCCCCTAAAATCCAGGATACGTGTTTTGTGTGGTTTGGTTCTGCTCTTTCTGTGATTTCAAACCACAATGACTGGTGGTCACTGTTTCCCAGGTGCTCCCCAACAGTTACCCCCATCTATGTGCAATATACATGCATACTTATCTGTATATCAGTAATTATTTATGTTAGTATTTCCATGATGTACTGGATTCTGATGTACTGTACATAGTTTTAGATGGACCATTTGACTGATTTGTATGTTGTATGTATACATGTTGTGTTTTGAAAATTTTCAATAAAAATATGCAAAAAAAAAATGTCAGGCACTTGGCCCACTCACCACCATGGCCTGGGACTTCAATGCTGCTGAGGGGAGGCAGAAGACTTGGCTAGGGAGCCGCGCTCCCACCCAGCTCCTATCTAATGCTGCATGGCTGCTGGGATGGAACTGCCAGGTCTGGGGTGCAGTTTCTGCCCAGGCTGAATTTTTATGGCACCACTCGGTCCATCTGCAAATTTCATCCCAACTAACACCACAAAGAGGAGGACCTGGCATGTTGGGGAGCTGTGCTCCACCCGATCTAGGGAGTTTACTACTACTGCCACTACTCTGAGGGGAGCAACGCCAGAGGAGCCATGGACACCTCTCGGTAGGCTTCTTCCTGTCTGTGCCTCGCATACTCCACCCTCCTAGCTCTGCTGCTGACTGCCCAGTTAGCCAGTCCCTTAGCCCTTTATGGGGTAGGGAGGTCTTGCTGCCCTGGGGATTGGTGCACTGTCACTGGGGAGGGAGGGTCTCTGACCCATGACCCTCCCTCCTCGGCACCAAAAGGCATGAAAAGACAAAGGGAACTGGGAGGCATCTGGAGGAATGGAGGAAGTGGGGTTCTATGGAGCCATTTTCTTAAGAAAAAACTAACTTTTCAGCTCAGGAAGGGTTCCCGTTTGTTGTTGTTCCCTAACTTTGGGACACTACAGAAGTATAATATACGCCTATTGGAAATAGAGATGCAGTGAGTTTAAAATTCACCAGTTATGAACGCTGGCGGCCACTTCGCACTGGCACTTCGCTATGCAGAGTGCCCCATAGGAAAGGCTTACTTCACCTTGTTATTATTACTTTGAGTTGTCATTCCACCTTAAATGCGAAGCAAGGCAGAGTGACAACCATATTGGCAGCACCCCACCCACACAGTCACCAGAATTAATGTGAATCCCTAAAGTGCTACTGTCTTGTGTCCAGAAAACTCCCCAGTGCTGATGAAGTGAAATGAGAGCATAAGAAGAAATGCAAAGTCTCCCAGAATTAATGGCACACTCAGTCATGCGCGCAGTGGTCACACACAGAGTCACCAGAATTAATGTGCATCCCCAAAATGCTACTGTCTTGTGTCCAGAAAATTCCCCAGTGCTGACGAAATGCTACTGTCTTGTGTCCAGAAAATTCCCAGTGCTGATGAAGTGAAATGACAATGTAACAACTAATGCAGTCTCACAGAATTAATGGTGCACTGCAAACGCACAGACAGATTAAGATTGTGCGCGACTCAACGGATGCATACAAAAAGGCACAACAAAACCTAACCAGTGCTCACAAGTCACAAATCCAAATCTGGAAAGAAATACATTTTGCCAGTTGGGGATTAGTGCACAGTAGTAACAATCCACTACCAGTAAAGATACCACAAAGCAGTATAAAAATTCATGCAGGTGCGGTGGATAGCAGGTTCACACTGCTGCAGTTACTCTGTGGCACAATAAAAGATGTCTGATTTAATGGCACGCATCGCACACCCACTCACACTCACACACACACTACAAGTAATGCGAGCAAATTGAAAACCTTTAGTAATATAACCAAATGTTTTAAACAGACAAATTATACACTGCTGCACCACAACAATCAGCAAAAAAAGTCAAGAATTACTGAAAATATTACTGTGTACATTAACACAGTTATATAAGAAAAATATAACCAAAACAGAAAGACTGCCTTTTTCTCCCAGTTAATGTAAATCTCAGATGGCTGAAGGGGATTGTTATCTGTGTAATTTAATTACATGTAGAAAGATCTATTAAGTGTGTGGGGGGGTGGCTTAGCTAGAAGGAAGCTAGATTTAAACACTGCCCTAGATAGATTCTGCCAGAGGCTTGGCAGAGAACACCAGGAGGAAGGAGTGCTGTGTGACTGGACTGCTCTACTGGGTCTATATTGCCCTCCTTCCCTCCCTCCACCCTCACACCCAAAGCTAGTTCTATTTTCATAGGCACAGGATTTGACTGACAACAGGAACTTCCTGTTTGGGAGCAGGAAGTGAGTGATCACAGAGCCACCAAAGACTCACCATCCTAGAAGGGCAAGAGAAGCCCTCCCCCAGCTGCTGGAGGTCTGCATCTGAGCAAGTAAGGGGTCTACTGAGAAATATAGGATCTTCTTGTCTCAGAACAGGATGATCAGGAGCTTAAAGGGCACAGAGGCAGTAAGTAAGTAGGAAGAGAAGAAAGAAAAAACAAACAAATAGAGGAAAGAGTAAGGATTCCAAACAACAGTGAAGGGGCCAGAAATAAGACATGATGGGAGCGGTCCAGTGCAGTGGATGTGGAGCAGCAGTCTTCCGGGAGACGTTCTGGAGGATGTGGTGTTGTCCCATCTGCAGGCACCTCTCTGGGCTAAGGGAGGAGGTTGCTCATCTCCATGCTGAGTTGGCCAGGATTTGTGGGACCTCCTCTTCCATCCAGGGACCACCAGGGCCACTACCATTGCCTCAGAGGTTGCCAAGAAAGAGGAGCAGTTGGACCACAGTGGGCTCAGGGAGGGTGAGGGAGGTGGAACAGTGGTGCATCCCTCCAGTTGTACCTCTCCACAGTACCTATGATGTTCTGGCAAAGTGTGGTTCCTCTATGGAGGCACCCGCAGTGGAGACCAAGGAGGATGCTGGGAACCTCCACAAGGGAGACCCACAGGAGGGTGGCATGGGACCCCCCAAGGGAAGGAAACAACTCCTGGTGGGGGACTCCATTGTTAGGTGGTAGAACTGGGGAGGAAGGGAGAGGAAGGTAAGGTGCCTGCCTGGCACCATGGCTTGAGGGACAGGGAGCAACTCAGGATCGCCGAGCAGCTGCACAGGGAGGGAGCTGAATGTCATTGTCCACCTAAGGACAAATTAACTGGCTAAGAAAGGGATCAGAGCAGTGCAGGAAGAGTTTGTGGAATTGGGGAGGGGCCTTAGACAAGTAGCATGCACAGTAACCTTCTCGGAGGTGCTGCCTTTCTATGGCGTAGGTGAGGCTAGGGTGCTCCACAAGATGGGATTCAATCAGTGGTTGAAAAACTGGTGCAGAGCTCAGGGATTTGGCTTCACGGAGGACTGGGGGTCCACCAGGAGTGATGCAGGCATATACTGGCATGATGGGCTGCATCTGTCCAGGAGGTGAACCAGGATCCTAGGTGATAGGTTTAAATGCTTCATTGGCAAGCATTTAAACTAGCCAAGGGGGGAGGCACTGGAAAGGAGCAGAGAAATCCTAGGACTCCCCCCAAAAAGTCAGGGTAGTAAGTGACGTAAACACCAAGATAGAGATGTCGATAGGAAGAAGGGCTGGGGTAAATGGAGAAAGTGACAAAGGCAATAAGGACAGTGATTGGGCAAAAAAGAGTAAGGCCATCAGGAAATGGAGGGTAATGAGTACCAATGCCCATAGTCTGGGCAACAAGCTCCCTGAACTGGTGGCCTTGATGAAGAGGGATGCCTGGATATCGTAGCACTCACAGAAACATGGTACACAGAGAACCATGACTGGAATGTTAACATACCAGGGTACATAACCTACAGGAAAGACAGGGAGGGGAGAAGAGGGGGAGGAGTAGCTCTCTATGTAAAGGAAGGGATAAAAGCAACTGAACAAAAGAGTAAACAAGGAGGAGAGGAGGCACTGTGGGTTACCTTAGAGACTGTAAATGGCACCACAATCTGCACAAGGGTTGTATACAGACCCCCATGTCAGGAGAGGGAATGGACAAGGATATAATAGAATGCATTCTTAGGATGGCAGAGAAAGAGGAGATACTGTTGATGGGAGACCTGAATATGCCAGATGTTAACTGAAGCACATTTACTGCAGCCACATCCAAGAGCAGGGCCATTCTCGATGCCCCACAGGTGGCATGCCTCAGACAGCTAGTTCAGAACCCACTCATGAGGGAGCAATCTAGACCTTGTACTCTCAAATGGGGACAGTGAGAGGATCTCAGATCTAGAAGTGGGTTGCCATCTGGGAACAAGTGACCATCAAACAGTGTGGTTCACGTATAAACTCAGCTGCAGAGTCAAGCCATACAAAAATGAGGGTACTGGACTACAGGAGGGCTGACTTTGGCAAGATGGGAGAGTGTCTTAGAAAAGCACTAGCAAACAGGCTAGAAGGAGGGTGGAGCAACAATGGGGAAACATCAAAACTGCCATCACAGAGGCAACAAGCCTTTGTGTGAAGCAAATAAACAAATTAAAATGAAAGAAAAAGCCACTATGGTTCTCAAAAGAGGTGGAAAGTCAGGGAGAAAAAGATAGCATTCAGGAAGTATAAGGAAACACAGAAGGAGCAGGACAGAGAGCTGTACCAGTTAAGGCAGAAGGAAGCAGGGAGGGAAGTCAGAATAGCAAAGGCTCAAATTGAGGAAAAGATAGCCAACTCGATTAAGAAGGGGGATAAAACATTTTATAGGTACATCAAGGAGCATAGAAAGACAAAGGGAGGGATAGTGAGGCTGGATAGAATGGACAGTGGGTGGGCAGAGAGAGACAGTGAAAAAGCAGGGATACTGAATAAATATTTCTGCTCAGTATTCACAAAAGAGGAGGAGGGGGAGATGCCTAATCCAATTAACAGAAACACTCTTGATAGGGGGGTCGATCCCAGTCCGTTCACAGAAGAAAAGGTTCTGAAAGAACTCCTGAAACTGAAGGTGGACAAAGCAATGGGGCCTGATGGAATTCAGCCCTGAATTCTAAAAGAATTAAGGGAGAACTAGTGAAACCACTGACTACCCTTTTAACAAATCATGGGAGGATGGTGGTACCTGAGGACTGGAGGAAGGCGGATGATTCCCTTCACAAAAGTGGGACCAAGACAGGAAATTACAGACCTGTCAGTTTTACCTCTGTGGTAGGGAAAGTGATGGAATCACTTCTGAAGGAAAGAACTGTTGAGTACCTAGAGGGCAGTGGGGCACAGGACCCAAGGCAGCATGGGTTCACAGCGGGAAGGTCATGTCAGACAAATCTAATTGATTTCTTTGACTGGGTGATCAAAGTAGTAGACCAGGGAGGGGCTGTGGACATGGTCTACCTAGACTTTAGCCTTTAGCAAGGCATTTGACACAGCCCCACACAAAAGATTAATAGTCAATTTAACCAGCCTGGGAGTGGGTCCCAGGGTGGTAGCCTGGGTAAAACATTGGCTGGACAACAGGGCACAGAAGGTAATTGTAAATGGAGTCCACTCTGAAGAAAGAGGGGTTACTAGTGGGGTACTGCAGGGTTCAGTACTGGGTCCAGTCCTTTTTAATGTCTTTTTAAGTGACATTGCAGAGGGACTGGAAGGAAAAGTATGCCTCTTGGCAGATGACACAAAGTTCTGCAACAGGGTTGATACACAAGGAGGCGTGGAAAGGATAAGAAGGGACTTGGCAAGGTTGGAGGAATGGTCAGAAGTATGGCAGCTTTGATTTACTTGGTTACTTGGTATTAGAGACAAAAGAAGGCCTAGGCCCATCGGGATTGTCCCCCCACATTGTGGGATATTGTTTCCCAAGATAGTTTTAGTCCAAAACCAGTTATCCAATTGATTTTTAAAGATGGTGATATTTGGGCATTCCACTAAATGTTGTGGTAATTTATTCCACAGTTTAGATGCCCTAATAGAGAAAAAATATTGCCTTTTATTTGTTCTTGCCTTTACAATATTTAACTGTTTATTATGTAGTCTTTGTACTATCTTCCTTTCTGCGTAAGAGATGCCACATGAGTCCATTAAGGCTGGGGACTGCATAATCCTAAATAATTGAAGGTCACCTCTTGCCCTTCTTTGTTTAAGTGAATATAGGCCCGTTTTTTTTAATCTTGTTTCATAAGTTAGGTGAGATAAGTAAGGAACCATTTTTATTGCTCTGTGTTGTATTTGTTCAATCCTATTAATATCAGTAATTAAATAAGGGCTCCAAAATGGTGACCTATAATCCATATATGGCCGAATATGAGATCTATATAAAGAAATTATGCACTGCTCTGTTTTAGAAATAAAAGTATGATTTATTCATCTAAGCAAGGAATTTGTAATATTAGCAACTTTGTTACAGTGATCTTTAGATGACAGTTTGCAATTTACCAGAATTCCCAAGTCTTTTTCACTAGTAACTGACTTAATGTTTATATTATTGAGCGTATACATCTGTCTAGGATTATTATTTCCATATGTAATACCGAATATTTATTTTCGTTAAAGTACATTTTGTTTGTTATTGCCCAATGCTCAATGGTGGTTAAATCTTGCTTGAGTATTTCTTGGTTTATTTGGTTATCCACCCTTCCTCCTAGTTTTGTGTCATCGGCAAATTTGGTAACAATGTTTGTTGATTTTATATTTATGTCGCTGATGAATAAATTAAACAATGTGGGTCCCAGGATAGAGCCCTGTGGGACACCACTGGTCACTTCTTCACTGTCAGACAACACACCCCCACTCTGACTTTCTGTGTCCTACCAGTCAGCCAGCTGTGGACCCAGCTAACAATTACTGGAGAAAACCCAAGTGAGAGAGTTTGTTTACCAGAATAGCATGAGATACCTTATCAAATGCCTTACTGAAATCCAGTAGAATAACATCCATGGGAATATTATTGTCCATATGTTTGCTTACATATTCATAGAAAGTGAGTAAATTAGTAGTACAGGAGTAACCCTGTTTAAATCCATGCTGAGTTGTATCTATAATATTTAAGGAGACCATTTCATGTTCAATGATAGTTTTAATAATTTTCTCCATCACCTTGCAAGGGATGGATGTAAGACTTATAGGTCTATATTTTTCGATTTTGAACGCGCCCTTGTTTAAAGATAGGGTGACAATAGCTGAAAGCCAATCTGTTGGATTTTTGTTTTGTAGGGATTTGTTAAATATTATAGTAAGTGGTAAGGTAATGGTATCAAGTGTACCTAACAAAATTTGGCATTAATATTGTCAGGGCCAGGACTGGTAGTTTTGTTTATTGTTTTAAGTACAGTCATTAAGTTATGCGGGGAAATAGTGTAGTCATGTGGACAAGTAGTAAAGTTTGAAGATTGAATACAATTATCCAGTTGGGAAAAAACAGAACAAAAATAATCATTAAATACTGTTGCCATTTCAAATTCAGAAACAATTGTTGAATCTTTAATAACTATTGGGCCTACTGATCTATTATTCCTTTTTTGTTAAGGTAAGAATACAATGATTTATGAGAGTCCTTTGTATGTACTATTCTAAATTTGAGATTTCGTTTTGCTGTAATTATAGAATTTTTTAAATCCTTAACTGATTTTCTGTATTTGTGTAATGCTTCCTCTCTAGCATTGATAGCACAGTTTTTTAAGATTTTAAAAAGTGATTGTTTAAGTTTAATTTGTATCTTTCCCTTTTATTATATTTATTTTTTATTGGAACATACTGATGTTCAAGATCATAAATTTTTGTTTTGAGGTATGTCCATGCTTCTTCGGTGTTTAATGATGAAAGCGTTTTTGCCCAATCAGTGTTGCTAAGATTTTCATTAATTTTAGAAAAATTTGCCTTATCATATTGTTTGATCATAAGTTTATTGTTTAGAGTGTGAGAATCATAAGTTATAGAGAACTGTACAGCCATATGATCGCTATTGCCGCAGAGGGTCTGTAACAGTGAGATTATTTATTTTATTTTCATCATTAGTGATGAGTAAGTCTAAGATGTTATTCCTCGAGTTGGTTCCATAACTAATTGAACCAGACCCAGATCTATAACTGTTGATAGAAAAGTTTATCATGTTGAGAGCTACCAGTCAGGGTTTCCCAATCAATTGATGGTAGATTAAAATCTAAAATGAGGACTGTACCATTTGTAGCCAGAGAGGATATTTCTTTTGTTAGGATAAAGTATAATCTATATCAGAAGTTGGAGGTCTATAGCAAGTACCTACTACCATCTTTGGTTGACCATGTGGTTGAAGAGTAACCCATATACTTTCATTTTGGGCATTAGAGGCTATCTCAAATGATGGAATATCATTCTTTATGTAGAGACATACCCCACCCCCTTCCTGTTACCTAATCTATTTTTAGTATAGAGTTTAAATCCTGGAATTTCTACTGACCATAATCTATCTGAATTCCCCCATGTTTCAGATATAGATATTACACTGAGATTATGGAGTTGAATTTTAACTTCTATTTCAGCCAGTTTGGAAGTATTTAGCGAACGAGCATTAAGAGACAGAATATTGAGTTGTTGTTTCTTATAGACGGAGCTAGATGTATTAAGAGATTTAGGTTTAGATCCAATCTCCCCCATAGGTGTTAGTTTAAATGGCTTTGGATAAAGGTGCTGATCTTACGTCCAAGCAGTGTATCCCCTCTTCTACTGAGATGCAAACCGTCCCAGCAGAAGAGGGATGGGTAGCCATTAAATTCTTCCCAATGTGTTAAACATGGAAGATCCTGTCTGAGACACCATTTTCGTAACCATTCATTGATTACTTTGATTTTACTTAAAGTATGGGGGGATGCCCTAGGTACTGGTAAAATCTCAGAAAAACATATATCACACCCTCTTTCTTCAAGAATGTTGTGAAGGGCAACGTAGTCTTGTTTCAATTGTTCAATTGATGTTTTATTGATATCATTTGTCCCAAGATGAATGACTACAAGAGGATTATTTCCTGCTTGGGATAGAATGGATTTTACCATTGGTGTTATGTCAGATACTCTAGCCCCTCTATAGCTAGAACAAGTTCTATTGTTTTATCTGGGTTACAGATAGCTCTATCAGTAAATTTGATAATAGAATTGCCCAATACAAAAATTTGTTTGTTTTTAGTTTGAGGGGAGCATTCTCTTGATGATCGATTGAGATAGTAGGGGTGTTGTGCAAACTGACTGTTCATCACTTTTAAAGATAGTAGGGGTGGGTGAAATTGGTGTTTGTTATATCTACTGTACCAGTTCCCAATGTAGTAGGACACTCGTTCAGGATTTGAGAGTTATGTGCTCCGTCATCATTTACAAAAGACAAAGGATGGAAGGTGCAAAGAAGTGTAAAATAATGCACCTGTGAAACAAAACCCAGGGGAAGATTACACAATGGGGGGGGAGTAGTAACAACAAGAAAAATGCAAAGGGACCTGGGGTAATCATATCAGATGCCCTTAAGGTTAGCAAGCAATGTGAGAAGGCAGTAAGGAGGGCTGGGGGGATACTGGGATGTATAGGGAGAGACATCACCAGCAGAGAACAGGATGTTGTTATCCCTCTGTACAGACAGTTAGTGAGACCCCATCTGGAGTACTGCATCCAGTTCTGGAGACCCAATCTCTGCAAGGACATAGACAGGATAGAGGCAGTCCTGAGGAGGGCAACTAAAATGGTGAGGGGTCTGCAAGAGAAGACATACGAGGAGAGACTAAAGGAGCTTAATATGCATACCCTTGAGGAAAGGGGGGACATGATAGAAACATTTAAGTACCTCAGTGGAATCAACAAAGTCCAAGAAGGTAGCATCTTTCAGAAAAGAGATGTGCAAGAACAAGGGGACACAATTTAAAGATAGACGGGCGGTTCAGGGGCAATGTGAGAAGTATTATTTCACAGAGAGGGTGGTGGACACATGGAACAGCCTTCCTGAGGAGGTTGTGGGTCTAAAACTGTGGGAGAATTCAACAATACAAGGGACAGGCATAAGGCAATTCTTGTGGGGGGTAAGAAGAAATAGGCTGTTGGTTAACTTGGATCTGCAGCTTATCCTGTAGGTAGGGAAATCAATGGGCAGACTTGGTGGGCCAAGTGGTCCTTTTCTGCCGTCAAACTTCATGTTTCTATGTTTCTACACCACAAATATGCCCCTCCCCCAAAGCACACTTCACAGTACACAGACTGACTGTTCTAAATTAACATTCAAAATCCACACACAATAAACACTTGATGATATGAGCACAGAAGGGTTTCCTACAATCGATGTACTAAATTTTGAGCAAATAAAATGACTCAAAAGGCATTTTAAACAGCTTTTAGAGGTTTTGAATCGCAGAGCTCTGAGAGCAAACTGTCTCCAGCTACCACTACACACACACTACCCTGGCCAGAACTGAGGCTGTGCAGAACAATCTAGAGCCCATGTGACCTGCAATCCCATGAATCACTGCAGAATTTCATTTGTAGCTCAATTACAAGAAAGTGAGGTGAATTACATTGATTTCAATGTACTTCACCTTAAAATTTTGGAGAAGTGGTTTGGGGAAGGCGGAATAATGCAAAGTCATTGGTTTCACAGTTGTGGGGTCTAAAACAGTGGGGAATTCAAACATGCATGGGACAGACATAAGGCAATTATAGTGGGGTGTAGGAAGTAGGCTGTTGGTTAACTAGAATCTGCAGCTTATCCAATAGGTAGGGAATGGGCAGACTGGGTGGGCCAAGTGGTCCTTATCTGCCATCAAAGTCTGTGTTCTATGTTTCAATGGACTTGCGTTCCTCATTATGAGCAAGTGCTCCACTTCACGTTGTGAGTACCGTGATTCCGTAGTTACTCCGTAAATCACTTCATGGAGTGAATTAGCCACTTCCCACCACTACTTACAGTACTGTAACTCACATGCTGTACAGGAAGGAACATGAATGCCTATGGCTGTACTTCCTGATGAGCTGAGCCTGTATCATAAAACTCCCAATTTAAAAACTCTTATTAATGAGTACAGTGGTGGGGTGGTGAGCCTAGAGAGATACTACAAAACAGGCTTACAATACATCCAAGTAACTAGTAAAAACATTTATGTTGTGATTCGTGATGTGATCGTGAATCATGATTTGTGACTGCATTTGTGACCGTGATGATGAAGAACATGATTCGATGTTGACGGTGTGAGATAACCAATATGGAACTGTATTGGGAATGCGAATGCCTACGGCAGTATTTCCCCGATGAGCTGTATCACAAAACCCCTGACTTAAAACACGTACATGAGTACAATGGTGGGTGGTGAAGCCTGGAGAAATACTACAAAACAGGCTTACAATACATCCAAGTAACTAGTAAAAACAATAATGTTGTGATTGGTGACGGATCGTGATTCATGATTTATGACTGCATTTGTAACCGTGATGATAAAGAATGTGATTTTTATCACGAGTGACTTGTGATGATGGTCCTGACTTAAAAATGCATATTAATGAGTACAATGTTCATGCAGAATTATGCACCACACCAGTCCAGTACTCTGAAGGGAGCCAAAGAAACAACTATGATTTAAGTTACAGATGGAGATTGGGCCTCAAAGAGATGCAAATGCACAGACAGATTAAGATTACGCTGTGCACTGAAGAGATGCAGATGCAAAGGCACAACACCTAACCAGTGCTCACCATCAGAAATTCAAATCTGAAAATACCTTGCTCTGCTGGGGCGGGCCATGGGGGGGCACTGCTGCAGTAACAGTCACTAGTACTAGTAAAGATACCAAAAGAAGTACAAATATCACACAGCTTCAGTGGATAGCAGGTTCACATTGCTGAAATTACTATGTGCACAATATAAGGTGTCTGATTTGATGACACGCATCACACACATATTCACACACACACCAAGTAATGCATAGCAAATTGAAAACTTTAGTAATATAACCACATATTTTAAACAAACTAAAATTATGTACTGCTGCACCACAACAATCAGCAAAAAAATGGCAAGAATTATTGAAAATATTACTATGTGTACATTAACAGTTATACAAGAAAAATATCACCAAGACAGAAAGAACTTTTTCTCCAAGCTAATCTACCTACACCACAGATACTCCCCTCCCCCAAAGCACACTTCCACTGTCTCTCAGTACACAGACAGAATGTTGTACATTAACATTCAAAATCCACACACAAACAATAAACGCTCGATGATATGAGCACAGGATGGTTTCCTACAATCGATGAACTAAAGTTTCAGCAAAAAAAATGAGTCAAAAAGGCTTTTTTAACAGCTTTTAGAAGGCTTGAATTGCAGAGAGCTCTCAGAGCAGACTGTCTACTACAGCTTCCTACACACACTACCCCGAACTGAGGCTGTGCAGAACAATCTAGAGCCCATGTGACCTGAAATCCCATGAATCACTGCAAAATTTGCCTTTGGAGCTTAAAAACAAGGAGAAGTGAGGCGAAGTACATTGTTTTCAATGTACTTCACCTTAAGAATTGGTGGAGTAGTGGTTTGGGAAGGTAGAGTAATGCAAAGTCATTGTTTTCAATGGACTTCGCGTTACCCATTATAACACAAAGTACTCCGCTTCGCATTGCGGAGCACTCCGTGAATTTGCTTTCGCTTCGCAATTCACTTAGTGGAGCGAATTGGCGCCACTTCACCCATCTCTAATTGGAATAGAAACCTATGTTAATTTATTAGTTACCTTTGTTACTCCTACAATAGCCTAATGTGAAAGCATGGCAATGTGTTGTAAGGGCTGGCAGCCATGATTTCTGCATATATTGCTATCAAAGATAAATTACATACAGTTTTCCCCTTCTCATTTCCACCCCCTATTGTTTCCTTTTCTGTGTAGCCTGATCTGTTAGCCATCCCCTCTCCAAAACTGCTTTATGCAATAGTTCTTAGTTTAGTCCATATATATCCTCTGGTAACTCCCAGTGTGCAGCATCTGGCAATTGCTCCTTTCACATGTCTCTGCATAGTGGAGCTAGCCATCTACCTCTTCTTCCCTTGTTTCCTATCACTCCCTTGCTCTGTGCTACCACTAGTGGATCCTGCTGCCTTCTGCTGAGTTCTAATTTAGGATACACCAGATGCAAGGACATAGATAGGTTAGGAGACAGATGCTCCTCTGATAAGTTCAGTCTTCATTGTTTCATTCAACAAGATAGAAAGATAGAAACATAGAATTTGATGGCAGATAAGGACCGCTTGGCCCACCTAGTCTGCCTATTTTCCTACCTAATGGATAAGCTGCAGATCCTAGTTAACCAACAGCCTACTTCCTCCTACCCCCACTAGAATTGCCTTATGTCTGTCCCATGCATTCTTGAATTCCCCTACAGTTTTTGATTCTACAAACTCCTCAGGAAGACTGTTCCATGCATCTACAACCCTCTCTGTGACAAAATACTTCCTCACGCTACCTCTGAGCCATCCTCTTCTATCTTCAAATTGTGCCCCCTTGTTCGCACATCTCTTTTCCTGAAAGATGCTACCCTCTTGGACTTTATTGATTCCCTTGAGGTATTTGAAAGTTTCTATCATGTCCCCCCCTCCCTCCTTTCCTCAAGGCTATTAAGATATTAAATGCAAACTATCATACTAACCAAATTAGTAATTTTTACAGCAAGCACTAGCAAAACTTTTTCACTGGTGAAGTTTAATACAAATTACATTTGATACCATTCTGTGTTTTTTTTTTCCAAAAATAAGAGCTGCCCTGGGGCACAGGTCTTTTTTTTTCTTTTGAGCAGCTTAGTAAATAAATAAAGTACCCTCTGCTATTTTTAAATTGAAGTCTTTTAACTCTTTAAATATCACAATGTTTCTATTTTACAACACTGTTTGTGACTTTTTCTTGACAGAATATACTGAAATAGCTTTGGGTACAAACTGCATGCAGTGTGTACAACTTGCCCCTCAGTGACATCATGTTCTGTTTCATGATTCTGTGAAATGGCTGACCCTCCTTATTGACTATTGCAATTGAGTTGTACTGTATATTTATATAGCTGGATTCCTGACACCTACAGGTAAGTCAGATATGTCATTTGAAAGATCTTTTCATGGGCTGTCAGAAGTCTAAGTGATCTTGCATGTACAAGTTCCCCTTCAAAGGAGAACTACAGGCAAAAATTGAAAAAGCATGTTTTAAAACATGTTCTGAGCTTCGGAAGACTACTTATGTGCCTGTAGTGGTATAAATCATTTAAATTCAATTTTAAGTGATTCTACCCCTGATTGTTGGGGTGGGGGCAGCCAACTTCAGGTGTTTTTTTTCAGTCCTTCCTTACCTATCCCACAATGCACCTTGAGTCCCCATAACATGATGTCAACTCACCCTATCCTTTCATTCAGTCTGTTTTCAGTATTGAGAGAGAACTGTTTTGCTTTGAGTTCAGCCAATCTTTCACTAGCCCTTGAGCCACAGTAAGTGTTTTTTTTCTTTTTCAGTGCTGCATTTGTTTTTACAGCTCCAGTGGGTGGAGCCTGCAGACATTTGCATGTACAAAAGGGCTGATGTCATGTTTTCTGTCTGTGGAACTGACTGAAGGTATAAATAGTCTCCTCCGCCTTACCCTCTTCCAAGAAATGTTTTCCACTCTCAAATAAATACGCTTTCATGTTTGTCAATGGTTGCAGGACACTATTTTTGTTCTTAAATGGTAGGTACAAGAACTGGAACCTGAGTAGTGGAGGCAGCATTAGGTTTTTTGGGGAGTAAGATCCACCCCACCTCCACCTGAGAAGCTCCTAAAGATCCACCCCACCTTTTTGGTTCATGTGGGAGGGGCATGAGGTGGCTATATCATGTTGGAACAAATGACTATCAGAACTGCCTGGGGAAGTAATTAAGGAGTGCCTGAAACTACATCTAGGCATACCCCTCCCCCACACACACATAGACATCATTATTTTTTTTTTAACTCTAAGCATGTCAATATTTGGCTCTAACAGTATGGGCAAGTTGGGCATAAGAAAAAAGAATCAAGCAGGTGCCTTTTCCTTTGTCAGATACATGCAGACAGAAGGTCACAAATCCTGTATGACAAGTTAATTATATGGATGTGTTCCACGTAAAACAGAAATGTTGTTATTGTCATGTCTGTAGCATCGTTTGTAGCCAGTAAACTATTATTTACGTAGGTACTGTAAATGACAGGTTTTAATTCAGAAATCCAGTCTTGATAAATTTGTTTTTTAGCAGTTCTTAAGATTTATGTCTCTGATGTAAGAGTGCATAGCACAGAAACGAAAGAGTTTGCCTAATTGATTGATGTTTGCATGAGAGGTGAGCATGACAGTGGCATGCAAGAGTGAAGTCTAACAATTGTTTCTTGGTCATTCTGGGACCTGAAGTTTAACAGTAATGTGTGAAGAGAATAAAGTCTTGTGTTTTGTGCATTTGAATATGTTTAGTACTTTGAAGTTAAAAGATATAAATATATATACATAGTGTCATGGGCACCTGGAAAGGAAGTGCTGAAATAAATGCTATCCCATTGATTGATTTATTTATGTGTAAGATTTTAAGTGTAGTTCTGCCTTGGCCACAGACAC
The DNA here is from genome assembly GCA_016271365.2 of Neoceratodus forsteri. Taxonomy (NCBI): domain Eukaryota; kingdom Metazoa; phylum Chordata; order Ceratodontiformes; family Ceratodontidae; genus Neoceratodus; species Neoceratodus forsteri. The sequence continues at coordinate 147,282,408 of CM057449.1, forward strand.
GTAAGCTATAAAAAGTATGTTTAAGGATGGATGTATTAATCAAAGCTTGTAGTAGCAAAATAAAGCAAGAAACATAATATATTGTGTTTATATTTCTTTCAATTATTTAACCAGGAGTGGCACACTAAGCTGAAAGCTTGTTTACAGGGCAACCTGGGAGCACATGGACGTTAAGTTACTTGCTCAGGGTCACCCAGTATGCAAGTGGGGGGCTGTGGTATTCAAACCCAGATCTCCAGGTTTGCAGCTCAGAGCCTTAAACCACTGTGCTATACTGCCTCCCTAGTTATGGCAGTGATCTGTTTTATGGTTCATGATTAGGGTTTCCAGTTTTAGGTGTTTATTTTTCAGCAAAAAGGTGTTTATTTTTGGCATGATTTGACCATTTGCTCATCAACAAAAAAAAAATCAGTGTTTACCAGTGTAATAAAATTCATGACCATAGTTAATCAGTATAAATCATGATTTATTTTAGTGATTAAAAATTGACATTTTTAGACATGGTTTTAGACATACACACAGATATTGCACATGTTTAAAATTCATATTGGCTGTAAGAACACAGCAGCAGTAGTAGTACAGAATCATGAATATAGAAGCAGCAGTAGCACAGAATCATGAATACAGCAGCAGCAGTAGTACAGAATCATGAATATAGCAGCAGCAGTAGTGCAGAATCATGAATATAGCAGCAGCAGTAGCACAGAATCATGAATATTGCAGCAGTAGTAGTACAGACTCATGAATATAGCAGCAGCAGTAGTAGTAGCATAGAATCATGAATATAGCAGAAGTAGTAGTACAGAATCATGAATATAGCAGCAGCAGTAGTAGTAGCATAGAATCATGAATATAGCAGAAGTAGTAGAACAGAATCATGAATATAGCAGCAGTAGTAGTACAGAATCATGAATATAGCAGCAGTAGTAGTACAGAATCATGACTATAGCAGCAGTAGTAGTACAGAATCATGAATATAGCAGCGGCAGCAGCAGTAATAACATACAAACATCATGAAAGTGCTCAGTGTGCTCAAAGTGCACACTTATTACAGTAAATCATGCAGTGCAGCTTTAAGGCTTACTTTGACAGTCTACCTCTTTCTTTGCATGCAGTAAATGCTCTAATTTCAGAAAATGATCTTTCAACATGTGCATTCAATGCAGGCAATGCTAGCATGCATAGTGTGCATTCTAATAACTCTGGCCACTGCCTAAGCTTTCCTGTCCAGTACTGATGCACGTCAATGTCATGATTCGTGGGTGTTGGCTCTGCAAAATATTCTGCAAATTGTGCACTAACAATATCTGACTCTGACTTATTAAAAGTGTCAAACATGAAATCACACTGTTCAAATTTCATTGTGACCTCTCTCTTTCTAAATGGATCTATAACTTGGGCTGAGTACCACAGTGATGATTCGTTAACCTCAAACCCCACAGTAGCATTAGGAATATTTCTAGCCAAAACTGCCTCCCAATTCTCAAACATAGCAATTTGCTCTCAAATTAAATATTAATGTCCACACCTACAACATTAAAAACTTGATGTATCAGTGTGCTTTCTGATTTGAGTTTCTTCATTATGTCTATCACACGTCTTAGGTTCTCACTTAGAAAATTCAAAACGCAGTACACTGTATTTTGTTTTTCACATCAGAGTCAATATGCTGTTTTGCTCATCACATTTTTTTTCCAGCAGCATCTTAAGCTAATATAAAGACTGTGAATGTCACCACATGGCTAATAATATGTCATTTACTTCAAGTACTAACAACCAACAGCTGTGAGTCACAGCAAAATATTTTCCTTTTAACTCCCTTGTATACTTAAAAAGGGCACCAGAGTGAATTATAAAATCCAACACCTTCTTAAACAAGCTTGATGAAACAAGTGCAAACTTCAGGACACCGTCTAGCAGATGACATGGATCTCTTACTGGGAATGCTTTAAACTGAGGCTGTGCCTTCCTGAGATCTTCACATACTGTAGCTTCCTCATGTAGCTCGCAGAATCACTGCAAATGCACACCACATCCTCCCAGCTTTTACTGTACATGTCCAGTACCTTCTGTAGCAGTGCAGCTATGGACACCGCATTATAAGATGCACTTAAATCTAAGTCTTCCATAATAGTCCTTCGTGACCACATGTTGTTATGATCAGTGAAGGTCAAAAAGTATTGCCACACCTGGGTCCCCATGCATTTCCAGCATCTCGTCGACAGTTACAGAAATAGACACATCAGATAGTAGCTTGTGTATGTGCTCGATGTTGGAGCTAAACACCTCTGGTAGTTACTTTTCATACATTTGCATGGACTTCGGCATTGTCCTAGCAGCTGGTGGCCTCTTTCTAAACAATTCACCCAGTGGTCCATCAGTCTGATTTAAACTGACCGTGGACTGAATCATGGCGCATGTGAACTCGTGGGTCACATCTCTCTCTTCCTCCCTTTTTCTTTTAAATCATGTGATTGTTGCTGATATTGATATTTGACTGATCACTAACTCATCCTTAGGTGAAGGCTTTAGCTTACCGTACATCTTAAACTGGATGTGCTCTTCAATATGAGTTACAGTTTTACCCGGGAGCACCGGTACGGTGACACAGCAAAACTTGCACATGAGCAGTCACTTGCCTTGTATCTCCTCGACAAGGAAGTCTTTATTCTCAACTGCATACTGATCAGCCATTTTGGACCTGTGGGGCATGTTGCTAGGGATTTACTGTCTGTTAACATTTAAGTGGTTGTGGGACCACTCCATTTATAGCAAGAGTAGGCATCTACCAAAACGTGCTGATGCAACCAATCACATGCACACTTGTGGCTCCAGAAACATCACTGCACATGTACAATTTCAGTATATTTAAGTTAGAACCAATTTGCTGAAAAACACAAAAGTGGTGTTTTATTGGTGAGAGTCGGTTATAACCGAAAACCGGGAAGGCTATTCATGATGTTGGTGTAGTAAGCAGCAGTACACTGCATAGCAGGTGTAAAATGTCAATAAGTAGGTCATGCAATAGATGTACTGAGCAGTTACTGAAGCAAGAAATCTATTTAGGATAGTAAAATATTCGTGTTAGAAAACTGATAAATGTGTTGCATTTGCATCTCAATTTCAAGGAGGTCCTTAGGGGGTGTCAATGTACAATATAAAGTAGTTATAGTTAACAAGTTGTCTGAGTAATTGCTTTGTACTACCACTGTTACTAAATTTAAATTATTCTATGAAGGAAATTAAGTTTATGTAACTGTGTGAAAATTTATTAAAAACATTTACTAGTCCTTATAATGTAATGCATTAAATGACGGTGCTAGATTAAGAAGTCACATAACAGCAATAGAGATGAAAACAATGGGATGCATAGGAATTTGAAAAAAAAGTATACATTAGCAGGAGCAGTGTCATGACTTCACCAATTTTTTTATAGTTTCACTCCAGATTTTCAACATTACCATTTTTTTACACCTCCTCATCAACAGTACAGCTGTCATTTTTTACATCCTGTTCAAAATGTGTTTTTGCACCTGTGGTACCAAATGGCACAGTTGCTGTGCAAAATTATCTTTCGGCTAATGAACTGACAGTGTCACGGTTCATGCGGTGGGATCACAAAAAGCCCATACTGAAAATTTGGAGTGAAAATACCAAGAAATGCCCAGGGCATTAGGGTTTCTGATCATAACTCCCTGCCCTGTAGGGACTGACAGGCATCAGGGGTGTGACTTGAGATTGTCAACAGTAATGCTCATGCCATTGCACCGCCATCCCCACCCTACAGCCAGTGACAGGCAGTACGGTGTTCCTTTGACTCTTCAGCCCCAAAGTTCACTCCATTCTCTTATACTGTACCCATTTCAGTGTATTTCTGTATGGATTGGAGTGAATGTAAAGTTTGAACATCCCAAGACACACCTCAACACTTGTCTGTATCTGCAGGGTAGGGTGAGGTGAAATGGCGTGAGTGTTATGGGCAATGACCCAAAGGCACACCCTAATGCCTGTCCATCTCTGCGGGGTGGTGGTGGGGTTGGCATCACTTCAGTACTTCACTGCCATTCCTATTCAGCCTATCTGTCTGTCTGTGTGTGAGTCTCTCTCTCTCTGTGTCTATGTAATTATCTATCATTCTATCAATTGCATGTATCACTATTTTTACCTATTTCTAAAACAAACCTACATATCACATTTGCCTGCACTCTGAGCACATACTTATGAAACTGTGCATATTTGTACTCCATTTCTGCATAGACCTCATACTTTCCTAATATTCCCATTATCACAAGCATAACTATCTTGCCCTTATCAAAAGTGACCCCCTCTGAAAGGTACTATCACATTTTCTCTGCTAACAGTCCATCATTACACTGACTTCCTGACATCAACACATTACCTAACTATAACTTATATTACCTCATAGACAAAAACCCTGTTTCTCTAAAAAAAAATAACTGTGTAAGTAATCCCAAGGCTGAACATATGCCAGCCATTACTTTTTCATGTACTGCCACCTTCTGTACCATCATGGAGATTTGCATATGTTTCCCATGATGCTTTACATTATTGGGGTATGTGCAATTGTATTTTCTTTAAAATTTGGCTGTCCGGCCAATATCATCCGCGATAACACATACCTCAGTGGCATTTGCTCAGGGGTTCTTTTGTAAATCTATATTGCTTCCTAGTACTTCCATTAAAATGTACACCTTCATATATTTTCCTAATAATGTGTATGCCTTCCTTAGAACAGAAACTAAAACAAATCTTACTACTTACAAATCATTGTGTTTTTCTCCATACCTCCTTAACAATTCCACACAATTTCACTAACTTCATTATGCAGCCGTGGTGGATCTGACCAGAATTTGTTTTGCAAGTTGAAACCTCCTTCATAGTATTTTATGGGCCTTTTCCTTTGTGAAGTTTCAACACTTACTACCTTTTGCAAACTGTGAATCTTTGTTTTGCTAGTACCCCTCCCCCTTTCATCCAGCGGTGTGAATTCCTTTGTTTCCTTACCATGCTGATTGATGTCTGCAGTGGCTGAATTGACATTTACAGATTTGACTTGCTTGGTTCTCCTACATATGATAGCTTCTACAGGGCACTAATTAATCTATACTTCATTGATTGAAAAAACTGACATTGGGAACCTCGTATAAAAAGTATGTACTGTGAAATTGCCCTTTGCTTTAGGGAAATGTTACACTGCACTTTGTTTTCTCAGCCTTCAGGGAACTTCATGTAAACATTATGCACTGTGAAATTGACTTTAGCTTTAGTACAATGCTACACTGAACTGATTGTTTTTCAAGACTTTAAAGGCTTGTAAACCTCTGTTTTGCCTCCAAGCTGTTAAAAGGGCAAGCAACTGTGCATGCTGTATGCCCTGGATCAGTATCAGCCTCCACAGCCATCAGTGCCTTACTCTGGTTTCGAAAGATAGTATTCTTTTTTTTGGTGGGTCCACCTATTGCATTTTAAGTGGGAGGTTTTTATTTTTGTCACCCCACAAGTCTGAAGTCTTTTATTTATTCCTTTTCCACATTCATAATGAAAGACTCTCTTTTCTCCCCTAAAGAGAGAGAGAGTGGTTTACAGAGGTGAAATCCAGTGTTTTTGTATAGGTCTACATTAGTGGTGGGTGAAGTGGCCAAAATCCACTACGTGAAGCAGTTTGCGACTTAAGGCAGAATCTGCAGAGTATTCTGCAATGCGAAACAGAGTACTTCACATCATAATGAGGAACGTGAAGTCAATTGGAAACAGTGACTTCACGTTACTCCGCCTTCCCCAACCACTTCTGCACCAATTTTAATGTGAAGTACATTGAAATCAATGTGCTTTGCATCACTTCACTTTGTTGGTGAGCTCAAAGGCAAAATTTTGCAGTGATTCATGGGATTGCAGGTCACATGGGCTTTAGATTGTTCTGCACAACCTCAGTTTTGTGTAGTGTGTGTGTAGTGGAAGCTGGAGACAGTTTGCTCTCAGAGCTCTGAGATTCAAACCCTCTAAAAGCAGTTAAAAATACCATTTTGAGCCTTTTGTTTTGCTCAAAATTTAGTACATTGATTGTAGGAAATCTCCTGTGCTCCTATCATCGAGTGTTTATTGTTTGTCTGTGGATTTTGAATGTTAATTTAGAACATTCAGTCTATGTATTGACAGCCACTTGAAGTGTGCTTGGAGGAGGGGCCATCTGCGGTGGAGGGAGGTAGATAAACTGGTAGAAAGGCAGTCTTTCTTTTTGGTAATATTTTTCTTGTATAACTATGTTAATGAACACACAGTAATATTTTCAGTAATTTTTGACATCTCTGTGCTGATTGTTGTGGTGCAGCAGTGCATAATTTCAGTTTATTTAAAAGATTTGGTTATATTACCGAAGTTTTCAATTTGCTGCACATTACCTGTAGTGTGTGTGTGAGTGTGTGTGTGACGTGTGCCATCAAATCAGACACATTTTACTGTGCCACACGGTAATTGCAGCACTGTGAACCTGATATCCACCCCACCTGCATTATTTTGTAATCATGGGTGATATCTTGGTAGTGGACTGTTACTGCAGTTCACTGCCCCCAACCAGCAAAAGGTATCATTTTCCAGATTTGAATTTGAGACTGTGAGCACTGGTTAAGGTGTTGTTGTGCCTTTGCATCTGCATCTCTTAATCTGTCTGTGCGTTTGCATCTCTTTAGGGCCTAATCTCCATCTGTAACTTAATTGTTTGTTTGTTCTCTTCAAAGTAAAGTGTGGTGCATGTCTAGGCTTGAACATTGTACTCATTAATGTATGTTTTTAAGTCAGGGCGATCATCACAAGTCACTCACAACACAAATCACGTTCTTCATCTTCATGGTCAGGATGATTCACGAATCACAAAACTTTAAGTTTTTGGGTTGTAAGTTGCATGCAGCCCTGTTTTGTAGTATCTCGGCTTGATCATTGCACTCATTAATATGTGTTTTCAAGTCAGGGTGTTTGGGGTGGTACAGGTCAGGGAAGTACTGACGTAGGTGTTTGCGTACAGTTCATTAGTCATGTCACACCAGTCAATCATCACTAGACAAATCACGTTCTTCACTAATCACAGCAGTTACATTTTTTCAGTTCTGATGAGATGTTGATTGGGAACCAGAGAAAAGAAAGTCAAGGTGGCTGTGTCTGGGTCTGTTGCTGTTAGATCCTCCCCTCCTCAAAATGTTCTGATGTAGTGAGTCCTGTTGATGATGATGATGATGATGACTGGGAGGGGGCATGATAGAAAATGTCAAGTACCAAAGGGAATCAACAATGTACATGAGGGTAGCATCATCCAGAAAAAGAGAAGTGTAAGAGGAAGGGCCAAAAATGTGAGGATAGAGGGGGCGGATCAGGGGCAACATCAGGAACTATTTTTTAACACAGAGGGTGGTGGGTGCAAGGACAAAATAAAACTAATGATCAGTGTTATGATGGGACAGCAGCAGTTGAAGCATCCCCATAATTTGTAGCTGGTACCCCTCGATTCGCTCCAACTGTTGATCAGCGTTGTCAAGACAGTAGCTAACAGCCTCCAAATCACTTCACATCAGGCCCAAATTGGCCTGTGTAGCAGGTAGTTGGACACGGTTGCCGCCGTCACCTGCTGCAGGTTGTGGTGGTGGAGCAGCTGCTTGATCCATGGCCCTCCCCTGCTTCACACCACCACGTGCAGGTGAATGCCATGCTGCCCCCATCTTTCCAAGCAGGGCCAGCAGGTGCATTACTGCCCTGTTCTGCAACCTTGACCTGCCACTGTACACAGTGGTGCTTGTACAGGTGGGTGTGCTGACCACCTGTGCCAAGGTGAGTTCTTCTAGGGCCATGGCGCACCTCCACACTACACAGATTACATGTCACTACACTGCTGTCCCCAGGCAGTGTAGTAAAGAACTCTCACACTAATGAGGTGCAGGGAGGACCAGGCACAGGCAGGGTCAGGTCAGATGTTGTTGGAGCCAGGGGCTGCTGCTGCAGTGAAACTCTCTTTCAAGCATGATTCACTGCCTGCCTGAAGCATGTGACCTAGACTGTGTAAGCCATGTGATGTGTGTGGGCTGCTTGTAAATTCTCACTCTGGTCTTAAAGGTGGAGTGAGCAATGCAAAGTCATTATCACCATCGTCACAAGGCAAAATGGTGAAGTAGCGTTTTCAATGGGCACTGCATAGCCACAAAGTAGCATAAAGTGGTCTAGTTCGTGGCCTACCTTGCTGGCTGAATTTAACTTTGCTGCATCTCATACTGCAACCTCCTCCTGCTACAAGGCTAAAGTGAAACTCTCTTTAAGCATGAGTCACTGCCTGCCTGCCTGAAGCACGTGACCTACACTGTGTAAGCTATGTGATGTGTGTGGGCTACCTGTGAATTCTCACTCTGCCTTAAAATAAAGTACGGTGGAGTGAGTAATGCAAAGTCATAATTACATCGTGAAATGGTGAATAGAGGGGTTTAAATGAGCACTTCTCATAGTGGAATGGTAACGTGAAGTGGGTCACTGCATTCACTTCACTGGGGAATTTAACTTCGCTACATCTCTAGTCTACATAGAAAGATTGGTCACCCAAAGCAGAACAAAGCTCCACAGAAAATACCATGAACATGGCTTTTGACTGTGCGCGTGGCACAAATCTGCCACATGTTTAGTTCACGTGGGGTTTCCTAAGCGTAACTATGCACTGGCATGACAGGCCAGAGCATGCCATGGGGGGCTCAATATGGTGATGCACGGAGTATGCATGAGTGTCTCCTCTTTGGCATTTAACCCACACCGTATTATTTGCAGTCGAGGGATGTGCAGTGCATTGCTGTCCTTTGACTAGGATTACAACCCCGATGGACCACTCAAGTCCAGTAATGTGCCACTCATCTCCTCCCTTGATATGACCAATTGGACAGTGTCTGTACATTCTCACTACATCTATGTTTTCACAACATGTTTTTATGAGTAGCACTTGTGTAACTGGGACAGTATTTAGCAACAGCTGTGATCACCATCAGTTGATGATGTGGAAGCACCAAGTTTTGTCGGCAGCGACAATGCCGACCTCCCACGATGGCACAATACCAGCGGGTATTGTGCCACCTATTCCATGGGTGTTTTCTGTGGGGCTGGGCCCCCACACTATGCAGGGGGCTCTGCCCCCACCCAGACTTTAGGGTGAGGGAGGCGGGAAACTGGGGAAGGCAAAACACAGAAAAAGGACCATTACCGTGAATGTCACCGTAATGGTCTTTTTTCCTGTTTCGCCATCGGGTGTTGCCGTAAAGGGGTGCACCAGATGATGTACACCATAGTTGGGATTTGCAAATTCTGATCTCTCCTACTGCAGCTGTTGTACCCTTATTGTGTTCAATAAACATTTGGTATTTGTTTAGTTTTGTTGTTTGTTCCTAATTTGATGCATTCATAGAAACATAGAAACATAGAATTTGACGGCAGATAAGGACCGCTTGGCCCACCAGTCTGCCCATTTCCTACCTACTGGATAAACTGCAGATCCTAGTTAACCAACAGCCTACTTCTTCCTACCCCCACCCCCAGAGTTGCCTTATGACTATCCCATGCATGCTTGAATTTCCACTGATTTTTGACTCCACAATCTTCCTCCGGAAGGCTGCTCCATGCATCCACAACCCTCCTGTGAAAAATACTTAAATTACCTCTGAGCGCCTCTATCTTCAAATTGTGCCTCTTGTTCTTGCACACCTCTTTTTGAAAGATGCTACCCTCTTGGACTTTGTTGATTCCTTGAGGTACTTGAAAGTTTCTATCATGTCCCCCCTCTCCCTCCTTTCCTCGAGGCTATACATATTAAGCTCCTTAAGTCTCTCTTCATACGACTTCTGGTGCAGACCCTGCACCATTTTAGTTGCCCTCCTCTGGACAGCTTCCATCCTGTCTGTGTCTTTGCAGAGATTGGGTCTCCAGAACTGCACACAGTACTCCAGATGGGGTCTCACCAGCTGTCTGTACAGAGGGATAATAACTTCCTGTTTTCTACTGGTGATGCCTCTCCCTACGCATCCCAGTATCCCCCCCAGCCCTCCTTGCTGCCCTCTCACATTGCTTGCCCATCTTTAGGTCATCTGATATGACTACCCCCAGGTCCCTTTCCATTCTTGTTGTTGTTAGTATCTCACCCCCCATTGTGTACTCTTCCCCCTGGGTTTTTGTTTCCCAGGTGCATTACCTTGCATTTCTTAGCATTGAATTTAAGCTGCCATACATTTGACCATTCCTCTAACCTTGCCAAGTCCCTTCTCATCCTTTCCACCCCACCCTGTGCATCAACTCTGTTGCAGATCTTAGTGTCATCTGCAAAGAGACATACTTTTCCTTCCAGTCCTTCTGCAATGTCGCATATAAAGACATTGAAGAGGACCGGTCCTAATACTGAACCCTGCGGTACCCCACTAGTAACCCTCCTTTCTTCTGAGTGGACTCCATTTACTATAACTCTCTGTGTCCTATTCTCCAGCCAGTTCTTTACCCAGGCTGTCATCTTGGGACCCACTCCTAGGCTGGCTAACTTGTATATTAATCTTTTGTGTGGGACTGTGTCAAATGCCTTGCTAAAGTCTAGGTAGGCAATGTCCACAGCCCCTCCCTGATCTACTACTTTGGTCACCCAGTCAAAGAAATCTATCAGATTCGTCTGGCATGACCTTCCCACTGTGAATCCATGCTGCCTAGGGTCCTGTGCCCCTCTGGCCTCTAGATACTCGACAATTCTTTCCTTTAGAAGTGATTCCATCATTTTCCCTATCACTGAGGTTAAACTAACAGGTCTATAGTTTCCTGCTTCTGCCTTGCTCCCACTTTTGTGAAGGGGAATCACATCTGCCCTCCTCCAGTCCTCGGGTACCACCCCATCCTCCCACGATTTGTTAAAAGGGTAGTCAGTGGTGTCACTAGTTCTACCCTTAGTTCTTTTAGAATTTTGGGATGAATCCCATCAGGCCCCATTGCTTTGTCCACCTTCAGTTTTAAGAGTTCTTTCAGAACCCTTTCTTCTGTAAATGGGCTGGTATCAACTTCTGTATCCAGAGTGTTACTACTGTTTGTTTTATGTATCTCTCCCTCTTCCTTCGTAAATACTGAGCAAAAATATTTGTTTAGTATCTCTGCCTTTCACAGTCTCCCTCTGCCCACCCTCCTCCCCTTTATTAAGCCTCACTATCCCTCCCTTGGTCTTCCTTCGCTCCTGATGTACCTATAAAAGGTTTTATCCCCTTCTTAACTGAGTTGGTTATCTTTTCCTCGGTTTGGGCCTTTGCTGTTCGACTGCCTTCCCAGCCTCCTTTGCTTTAACTGATACAGTTCTCTGTCCTGCTCCTTCTGCAATTCCTTGTACTTCCTGAATGCTTTCTTTTCTCTTGAACCTTCACTGCCACTTCCTTTGAGAACCATAGTGGTTTCTTACATCATCTTGTTTTGTTTATTTGCTTCACACAAAGGCTTGTTACCTCTGTGATGGCAGTTTTATTATTCCCATTGTTCTTCCACCCTCCTTCCTGCCCATTTGCTAGTGCATTCCTTAGGCACTCATCCATTATGGCAAAGTCAGCCCTCCTAAAGTCCAGTACTTTTGTCTTTTGTATGGCTTGACTCTATTACTGTGTTTATTGTGAACCATACTGTTCGATGGTCGCTAGTTCCCAGATGGCTACCCACTTCTACATCTGTGATCCTCTATCCATCTCCATTTGAGAGTATCAAGTCTAATATTGCTCCCTCTCGAGTGGGCTCCCAGTACTAGTTGTTCATACGCATGCCTTGCGGCATCTAGAATAACTGCACTCTCAAGTGGCAGCTGCAACTGCACTCCAGTTAACATCTGGCATATTCAGATCACCCATCAGCAGTATCTCCTTTTCTGCCATTCTAAGTATACTTTCTATCATTCCTAAACATTCATTCAATAACAAACTCATGTAAAGAATATTTTATTTCACAGTTATTCAACACATTTGTGTTTCAGAAACAGATATTGTGACTTTCAGCAGACCAAAATACACATGAAACAGACAAGATGAGCAATGCAAAAGGAACTTGGTCAAAGACAATTGAACAATCTTGCCCAAGTCTGTGGTTTAGGCTGGGAAATTTCTTAAGACCGCCTGCATACACTGTTGCCTCTACCCCTAAATTACCCTCTTTGTTGTGTTAGCCTGAAAGGGTCTTGTCCTGAAAAATAGATCTTGTGTAGTAGGCTTTACCACTGGCCTCCCTTTCCCAGAGATGTATACAAGGTAGAAGACTTCTCCCTGCTGTAACTGCTCTTGTAATTTTTTATTTATTTATTTTCCCACATTCATGTTGTAAGACTCTTTTCTCCCCTCAAGAAAGAGTGTTTTTTTTTTTATATGCAGTTTATGCTCCTTGTCTGCCCCCAGCCACCCCCTTCTAACAGCCCCCTCCAGTCCCATCACCCTGGTATCACTGGGACTCACCCCTGCCTGGTCGCAGATTTTGGAGCCTGCTAGGGGTCGGTCTTTATCCAGAGCCAGAGGAGTTTTTCCTCCATCTTTCTCCCTTCCCATTGCTGGGGCACACACACATGCGTGCTACGTGGAGGCATGTCCTGGCGTCTGCAGAAGTCCCACAGAACCCTCCTTCTTCTGGCCCTCAGATCCAGACTACCCTCCGGCCTTCAGCTGGGGGCAGTCGTTCGGCAGGAGTGCCAGTCCTCCCTCCCAGGAGAGGAGAGAGAGCTGTCCTCCAGATGCTAAATCCTCTCCTCTCTCTCTCCCTCCTCCCTGCTGGTCTTTGAAAGAGTGGTTTTCAAAGGTGAAATCCTGTGTTTTTGTATGGGTCTACATTGAAAGATTTGCCAACAGAAGCAAAGGAAAGCTCCACTGGGGAAGGGGGGTGTACTCTCTCCTACTGCTGCTGCTGTACCATTATAGTATTCAATAAACATTTGGTGTTTGTTTAGTCATTTGTGTGTTTCCTAATTTGATGCATTCCCAAACTTTGACTCAATAACAAACTCATGTTACGAATATTTTATTGCATAGTCATGCAACATATTTGTGTTTCTGCAACAGCTAATGAGACTTTCAGCAGAAAGAAAATAGACACACTATGCAGACTAGATGAACAATGCACAAAGAAAGTCAGTCAAAGAAAATCAAATTGGAGACACTTTGTCATTCTGGAAACACTCCTCCCCTTCAAATGGTTGAAATCTGACATACTCTTCTTGACGATGGAAATGCCACTCGGTGCATTGACTCGCATGCCAGAATAACCACTCTTGACCATAACCCAGTTTTCTGTTTTAGTAAATCCAAAGTACGTAGGAACAGTAGGCCAACAATCTGTATAACCTGCAATATAACATTTATGCTTGTTTTGACAAATGTACTGAGTGCACATATTACAAATCACATGATGTTATCTCGTAGGTTATGAAGCACACATCAACACCCCCATGAACAGTGGCTGGTATATGCTCATTTCATTTACAGTGCCATTCTATGCCTGGCTGGCTTCCACACCTTTCCTCCATGGAAGAGTTATTTTAATAGATAAATAAATTTTAAAGAACAACATGGATCGGCTATTGCAAAAGCTAAAAGGACAAGTCTCGCAATTAAAAGAAACATCAAAAGTAGAGAGGTGCTGTTACCATTATATCTTTCAGACATGAGACCTTCTTTGGATTATGGTAGTCAAGCACGGTCACCTTATCTTAAAACAGAAATAAGCAAACTGGAAAAGGTCCAGTGAAGGTATACTAAATCAATATGTGAAAACTGATTTTTATACAGGTAGATTTTACAATACACATCATTAATCTCTCTTAATAATTTCTCTTACAAAGAAAGGTTAGCCAAATTCGGACTTCATAGCCTGGAAGTCAGAGGACAGGGAGGATTTTACTTTGACATCCTACATGACCCACTACTAATGGTAGTTTTAAATATCGAATATAAATATGACATGTTAAATACCAGGGGACACCCATTGCAGATTAAACTTGAAAGGTTTATGTAACCCCCTTGTTACCCGAGGTTACTAGAATCCCAGTAAGACATAGTGGTAGGCAGGGAAGGCAGCTTGTGAAACGCCAGTTAAATAGGTTTCACACTGTCTCACTCTGTTCTCAGTCTCAGCTGAGACTGAGGGATGACATCACCATAGAACTGTCGCAGCTGCATGAGCCACAATGGAATCTGCAGCAGAGAGTTGGAATAGAACGTTGGGAGGTTTGAACAGTAGTCTGTAGGTCAGTTGGTGTTTGGAGCTTGCTGAGGGAGCAGCAACAGCAGCTCTGTGTAGGCTCTTGGAGCCTCAGCCCTGATATAGGGCTACAGTTAGAAAAAAGGTGTGTGTTTCCACCTTAAGAGAGACACAAAAGCAGTCTGTAAGTGGTGGAGACCGCTGATTCGGATCTCAGTGCCCCCTCCCTCTGGGGATGGGGGCAGGAAAGGGTTTCCTGCATATTCCTGGGGCAACCCCCTGGTTCTGCTACTAGTGGAGAAGCTGTCTATTTGTTCAAGAGTTTTTTGGGACACAAGAAGTTTTGTGAATCGCCTGTGGAGCACCTGCAACCGGAGGGTGAGTTTCTGCTCTTTCTAAAGGGCCCATGTTTTTCACCCTGGGACTTGTGTGACAGTGGGGATTGGACTACTGAAATAGAGGAGGCCTAGAGTAATAGGCTTAGCCAAAAGTAAAAGTATGTTCAAGTCCAGCACTTATGGGAAGTCAAGACATGTAGAGGAGATGTGACATACATCTACCCAGTAATCTACATTGCCAAGCTTTCAGTAAAAGAGTTGTTTAGCATCCAGAGAAATGGCAGGGTATGGATTGTGGGAGCTGGAGGTGGGAGACCCCCCCATCTTTAGTGACCAGGTCCACCTCTACGGAATTGCTCTGTGGATTTCTACTTTGCCTCACGCACTTGGCCAGTGATGAGGGAAGTACTCAGACGTGGGATTGGAAGGAAAATTCCCTCTAGGAGTTGAAGGCTCTAAGGTGGTTTGGGGAGCCACAACAGGAAAACTGGTTCATTCCCAAAATGGACAGCGGATCAAGTGGCCAGCGGGGGAGCTGGGCCAGTGGGGAAAACCCAAGTAGTGTACAAGTTGGGCTGTGTACCCAAAGCTGCGTGCAAGTATGGGCTGTGTGCCTGGTGGATTCAGAGCCTGAGGGCTAGAAATAGTGAAGAAGTGTCCTGTTGTCTCTAATCTGCATTACCAGGAATGTAGCCCAGTGGGGGTCCATCTATGCTTTGTTTGTTCAGCTTGGATGTGAATAAAAGCCACACTGTAGAATCCCATTCCTGGTTCTGGACATTACATTTATTGCTTCCTGTGTTCGGATTTACTTGGGTGCCCCTGTGCAGAGTAGCCAAACCTAGGCCCCCTGTGCCGAGTAACCTCATCATCCCCGAACCCAGTCCCCACCTGGTACTGCTGTCAGCTTCAACAGCATGCCACCTGTCATTTTGCAAAAAAGGCAGGGGTCCGGGTTATATTTAAAACCAATAACAGAAGGGCCGGCTCATCGGCGCAGCGGTTGGATTGTGATGCCAGCGACCTGAGTTCAGGAATAGACCCGGGTCATCAGAGGGCCAGCCTGGGGGAGGAGAATGGAGCATCCCGAGGACTGCTGTCCTTCTCTGGGGGAGGGATGGGAGCATGACCAGTGCTTGATGGACCCCTGATGGAGGCCGGGGTTACCGCACCAACTGGCATCAGAACCTTCAGGGGGGGGGACGGACGCTGGAAGTCATTGCAAATCCCTGCCCTCAGGAAAAAACTAAGAAAAAAAATGCCAACCGCTTGAGATGATGCCGCCCTGTCGCCTGGCCTCCGTGGCTCTCCACCGACTAAACTATGGCTCCTTGGCACCATTGCAAGCCCCAAACCCGCCCTGGTGGGGGGAAGCCAGGGAGGCAATGTTGGCTCTGCCAGCACCTTTCCCCATTGTGAGCCGGGCAGGTTGTGATGCCCTAGCCCCATGTAGAGGGTAAGCCAGGAAGTATCGGTGGAAGGCGGCCATAGGGGAGTGGGACCGGTGATTGGAGTGGGGCTGAAAGGCAGAGACCAACAGGGAAAAAGTACACTAAAAAAACCACAATAACAGAAAATATTTTTATACACTGAGAACAGTTAACCTCTGGAACAGACTCCCTTTTGATGTAATCTCTGGTATCAGAAAAGAAAACTCTAACACTAATCAGGATATATTGCATCAAACGGGAATACGAGCTACTACGTGCTGTCCTAAGGAGCTGTCATGGGCTATGCCTTTTCAGCTCCTGAAATAACTTAGAGAACTTAGTGAATTTAGCTCCAAGGCTTATGAACAGACTACATTGATTACAGATTCAAAACCAAATATTGACACTGTCACTGAGGAGTTTGGTGCCACTGTCCATGTGTATGCTCCACTTGTTTCAGCAACAGGGTGATATATGGAATAGTGCCAAGTACGGACATTGGCTGAGCATCCATACTAAGGATCAACAGGAGGATGTGGTGCACCAACAACTTGAGAAACTGGTTAGCTGTGGGCACATAACCACAGTGTGACCATTCTCATTCAGTTATTGTAAAACACCTCGTACATGATGCATACCGCACGCAACACCACAACCATCTATTCTGTCTCCCACCTCTGCATACTGACAGGGACCTGGTCATAACTCCGTGAATCACATTGTCCCTCGGTCACAAAGAGGTTGTAAACAGTCTGCCGATACTAGGCTGTGGTGTGACCAACAAGCCACCCACTCTATCGAGACTAGGATGTGGAGGAACCAAACACCCAGCCACACATTTGTTTGTTTAAAGAGCTAGTGTGGTGCTTAATAGTAATATTAGTTATATCTGAGGTATTTTTTCTTTTACCTTTGTTTAATTTTAAAAAAATTATTACATGATGCTACTAGGTGTGCTGTGTGGATCAACACTATGCCTGGCAGCTGACATATCTATATCTACAGCACCCGACTACATCATCAGCATTGTGATGAAAATGAATGTGAGACCATGGCTGCCTAGGAACAGCAATTCTTTGACTGCCAGGTCATTCACCTGTGATGTCACGGTAAGTGATATCACAATGCTGATGTGATAGAGGCCAACGAGGATGATGAGTGGTCTGAAGGGGTTGTCCTATGAGGACAGACTCAGAGAGCTACACATGCACTTCATGGAAGACAGGGGAGGTAGGGGGAATATGATAGAGACCTTCAAATACTTGAAAGGGTTCAACAGAGGAAAAGGGAGTGTTTGCTCAAGCAGATGGATGGGGGTCTACAAGTGGCCATAGTCTAAAGTTAATGGGATGTGGGAGTTCAGGGGGGAAGACAGTCACTATTTCACAGAGAGAGTGGTGGTGCCCTGGAATGCTCTGCCAGATGAACTGCTAAAAATGGGAACTGTGGGGTGGTTTCAAGAAGGGATGGGACAGGCACAAGGGACCCATTTTGGGGAGGGGGCAAGGATACCACCAGAGTAGCAGAGGAGGGGAAAAGGGGTGGGTGGACGCAATGGAGGGGGTAGAGCCAAGGTGCATTACCAGTGAGCTAAGTCGGGAAGACAAGATAGACCAATAGGCCTAATCTACTGGCAAGTAGGTATGTATATATATATATATATATATATATATGTATGTATGTATGTTTGCATGCATGCATGTCTGTATAAATTCAGTGTGTTGCATCAAATGACTATCACTTCATATAAGGTGAACACCAGCTCATAACACTTTGGTACCTTATGTTGAAATAAGGAATAATCCTCTGTAAATATCTGGTAAATGCTGAAGTAATTTCATGGTGACCTTTGAGGTACAAAAACACGTTGCAGCATCACCATGTGATCTACAACCAAAATGCAATGGTACTATTCAATGCATGCTGACTATACAAAATAACGGTGAAAATTTACCTTTCGACCGTGGTCTTGGAAATAAATAAAAGAAAAGATAAACTTTGCATTTCTGTCTTTTAGATACTTCTTGAAGACTGAAATTTGAAACACTTGAACTTTACTTGTTTTGTCTGTGTTTATGCATACTTAACACAGAAGGAAGCCCAAAAAAGAAATACATTTTTCAATAAAAGATAATGATTGGTGGCCCAGTGGCATAGAGGGTAGAGGCGCTGGATGCCTTACCTCTCGCCCTGTTGGTGACTCTCATTCAGGAATGAACATGGGTCTGGTGGAGGCTGGTACAGGGTCGCAAGTTTGATTCAGAACTGAACGGTTGTCTGGCAGCTTTCCTCTCCATAGAGAGATCTGAGCTTCCCTTGGCTCTTGCCTGCCTCATGGTAAAGGCCTGTGGGGCAGTGCAAGCAGAGGGAGCCAGGTCAATCAGCCAATGGGTTGGGATGAAGGAGATGTCACCGAGCTTGAGGGCGCATGTGCGCCTCCACGCATATCTGCCCCTTCTGTGGGGCACCGGGTACAGGGAGAAAATGAGGAAATGTCGGGGGCTGCAGCCAGATGAAGAATCCAGGCTGGCTCTGCCTTTGATGGCACTTTTAGCTACTCTCAATGCCTCCTTTAAATCCTCCAACATGCCTGGTGGTCACTTTTCTTAGCCCTTGCATGTTTCCTTTTTCTTTTTATGCATCTCTTGATCCTAGGTGTCAGCCATGCTGATGAATTTCTAGCAACGTTATTGTATTTCCTTCTGGATGGTATATGCTTATGTACCGACACAACAATTCTTTTATCTAACAGATCCCACATTTGTTGTAAGGACTGGTTTTCAAAGGCGTGAGGCATGAGGAGATGATGCACAACAGTATCACTCATGTGCTGTGTTCATGAGCACACACTTGCCGCATGAACACTAGCTCATGTCATGCAAATTTCCCAGTGTCATCTTCTCACTGTCATCACTGCTGCTGTTGCCGGAGATGTTGTCTTTATTTACTGGTACTTCCCCCTCTGCAAAGACTGGCTCAAAGCTGTATGTTACAATGTTCCCAGAATAGCTGCCAAATGCCATTGTCTCACCATCCTCCACTACTGGACTAGAAGCAAACAAACCCACCATGAAAAAAAGGAAAAAAAATACTTCAGAAGTAACATCAACAGTACATACTGTTTCACATTGCTGTGGTGACAGATTTTTATGTTTGCAGACCATGCGGTGCTCGAATACTTCTGTGAAGGTATTTGAATGGGGTACCTTGTGCCGTCATGTACAGAATAAGAAATAATCATATCAATAACGAAAGACAAATGTTAAAATAGTCCAAGAAGAGCCATACATTGGAATTAATGTCACAACATGTTGCATGTATAATGGAGGAATTAATGTCATAGCCTGAGCATTTATAATGGAGCCTAAGCCAAAGCACAGGTCAGGAAGCATAGCCCCACCCTCGCCATCACTGGTAAAATAAAGGCAGTACAGAGGTGGACATCTAAGATGGTAATGAGTTAGCACCACAAGCCTTATGAGGAAAAAGTTAGGGACCTTAATATAAGCTGGCACAATGGAGGGACTGGGGTGATATGATAGAAACATTCAAGTGCCTCAAAGGCATAAACAAGGTAAAAGAGTAGAATGTCTTCCACTTTAAAGTTAATGCCAGGACAAGAGGGCACTACATGAGAAATAATGGGAAATGTGAGGGACTTCTTTTTTACTGAGAGAGTGGAGGATGCATGGAATGGCCTGCCCCAGGAGGTGGTGGCTGCCCATACAGTGAAGGGAATAAAACATACATGGGACAGGAATAAGGGAATAATAGAGATGGAATAAAAAAATGTAGACCCATTGACCAGGTTGAGTCTAAGGCTGCTCATACAGGTAGCATAAATGTGCAGACTGGATGGACCAGGTGGTCCTTATCAGCTGACAATATCTATGTATCTATATAAACTGACGCCAGATGAGCACTGCCATGGCTCTCCAGCATCCCCATTTTCCTTGACTACTGTTAAAGTCACTAACCCAACAATGTCTCCAGCTTTATCTACTCATTATGACTGCTAGGGTTCTGCTATGAAACTCCCATGCATGCTTTAAGTTCCCCTACGGTGTTTGCCCCACCACAGTGGTCTATTCCATGCATCCACCACTCTTTCAGTGAAGGAATAGTGACTCAGGTTGCCCTTAGTATACCCACTTCCAATCACATGACATGCTGCCTTGTCATCTCCTTTTTGTAAATATTCAACCCTCTTGTGGTGTATTTATGACTTGTGGATCTTTGTCAGTTTCTGTCATATTTCCCCTCATCTCTGCTGTTCTACCAGGTGTACATCGTGGAGTCTCACAGGGTGGGGTGGAAAGGATGAGAAGGGACTTGGCAAGATTAGAGGAATGGTCAAATGTACGGCAGCTTAGATTCAATGCTAAGAAGTGCAAGGTAATGCACCTGGGAAACAAAAACCCAGGGGAAGAGTACACAATGGGGGGTGAGATACTAACAACAACAAAAATGGAAAGGGACCTGGGGTGGTCATATCAGATGACCTAAAGGTGGGCAAGCAATGTGAGAGGGCAGCAAGGAGGGCTGGGGGGATACTGGGATGCATAGGGAGAGGCATCACCAGTAGAAAACAGGAAGTTATTATCCCTCTGTACAGACAGCTGGTGAGACCCCATCTGGAGTACTGTGTGCAGTTCTGGAGACCCAATCTCCACAAAGACATAGACAGGATGGAAGCTGTCCAGGAGGGCAACTAAAATGGTGCAGGGTCTGCACCAGAAGACATATGAAGAGAGACTAAAGGAGCTTAATATGTATAGCCTCGAGGAAAGGAGGAGAGGGGGCACATGATAGAAACGTTCAAGTACCTCAAGGGAATCAACAAAGTCCAAGAGGGTAGCATCTTTCAAAAAAAGAGGTGTGCAAGAACAAGGGGGCACAATTTGAAGATGGGGGGGCAGCTCAGAGGTAATTTTAGGAAGGTGGTGGGAAAATTAATGGAGAGTATACTAAAGGAACGATTGGGGGTGTACTTGGAGGAGGTGGGAGGTCTGGATAGTCGGCAGCATGGGTTTGTGCCAGGTAGATCATGTCAAACCAACCTTGTGGAGTTCTATGAATGGGTAACATCAGAACTGGACAGGGGTAAGCCTGTGGATGTATTATTCTTGGACTTCAGCAAGGCGTTTGACTCTGTCCCCATAATGGTCTGGTGGAGAAACTGATGGGTTAGGAGTAGGCCCTTTGATGGTCAGATGGATTGAAAACTGGCTAGCTGGACGCAATCAGAGAGTAGTGGTCTGTGGGGAGCTCTCGAACCCTAGAGAGGTTGGTAGTGGGGTACCACAGGGCTCAGTCCTGGGTCTGATCCTGTTTAATGCATACATATCGGACATCAGGGAGGGTATAGGGTGTGAAATGAGTCTCTTCACAGATGACTCCAAGATGGGAGCAGTAGTTGAGGGAGAAGAGGGGAGGTTGGCCCTGCAAGGGGACCTGGACACCCTGGAAAGCTGGGCTCACACATGGAAATTAAATTTCAATATCACCAAGTGCAAGGTGTTGCATCTTGGTCAGGAAACCCTAAACACAGGTACACCCTGGGAGGGGAGGCGCTGGAGGCCTCAATAGGGAAAAAGACCTAGGGGTCATGGTGGATGCATGTATGAATAACTCTGAGCAGTGCAGGAGAGCGGCTAGCAAGGCAAACAGGATGTTGGGATGCATCATAAGGGGATCACCTCTAGGAGCAAGGAAGTGATTCTGCCGCTGTACAATGGACTGGTTAGACCACACCTTGAGTACTGTGTACAGTACTGGAGACCACACTGAAGAGGGACATACAGCTCCTGGAGAGGGTACAGAGGAGGGCAACAAAGATGATATGAGGGCTAGGGATTTGACGTATGAGGACAGACTTAAGGAGCTCTGCCTGTTTTCATTGGAGGAGAGGAGAGACAGGGGACATGATTGAGGTCTTCAAGTACCTCAAGGAATAAATAGGGTAAACATGGAGGATCTTTAGACTAAAGCAGGGAGGTATCACCAGAGGGCATGGTTTGAAGTTGGAAGGTGGAAGGGTGAGGGGGGAAAAGAGGAGGAGGTTTTTCACTGAGAGGGTGGTGGACCCTTGGAATGCACTGCCTGGTGGGCTGGTTCAGAGATCCACAGTGGAGGGCTTCAAGAGAGGGTGGAACAGACACAGAAAGTGGATGTATCAGATGATGGCCTGTCCCAGGGGGGTGGGGATGGATGATAGGGTTTCTGGAGCACAAGGGATGGGAGGGTCTCGGCACCCAACTAAGGATCTAAGGTTCGAGCAGACTCGATGAGACCGTAAGGCCTAATCTGCTGGCAAATAGTATGTTAGTATGTTAAGTATTTTTCAGAGAGGGTTGTGGATGCATGGAACGGCCTTCCAGAGGAGGTTGTGGAGTCAAAAACAGTGGTGGAATTCAAGCATGCATGGGACAGTCATAAGGCCATTCTAGGGGGTGGGGGTAGAAAGAGGTAGGCTGCTGGTTAACTAGGATCTGCAGCTTATTCAGTAGGTAGGGAAATGGGCAGACTGGGTGGGCCAAGCGGTCCTTATCTGCCGTCAAATTCTATGTTTCTATGTTTCTCTTAGTCACTCCTCATATGACTTTGTGGAGACCCCACACCATCTTTGTTGCACTGCTTTGCACCAACTCCATCCTGTCTATGTAAAAAGTATCAGCCCTTCCAGGAATCATTGTTGGTGGGCAAATATTACAGCAGTGGAGGATACTGTTTTTTTTTTTTTATTTTAGTCTTTGGTAACCGGGTAAGGCCCACTAGACACAAGTGCCTGTTTTCAGGGGTGATCTGGTAGCACTGGCTGGTTAAGTAACTTGCTCAGAGTCACACAGTATGCAAGTGGAGGTTGTAAGAATCAAACTCAAGTCTGGTCTGCTGGATGTATCAAGCTCGTTCATACCTCGTTCCTGTAACCTCTAGTCTCTAGGCTATACTGTAACTGTCAATGTCACACCAGTGGTAGAAACTTAGTTTTTGGAATGCATGTGATAGCAAAAAGTGCTACACCAGTACTGAGTACTAGTACCAGACAGGCTGTGGGGAAAAAAGGTGCCTGTGATTGTGCTTTTAAAGGAAGTGGAAGGGAAAGCAATTGTAGGCACTGTCCTGGTCTCCAAAACTATGAAAATTAGTAAAGGTCATGATAATGGGAATCAATGTGAGTGCACTAGGACAGTAAAAACGATGGTCAGTGAGGCATTGGCATAGATGAAGCATTATCATAAAACCCCAGCCCCCCCACTCACACACCCCAATCTATGGGCTGCATGAGGCTGGCCATGGATTTGGGTACATCATAATTATAGCATGGAGACTCCAGGCAAGGACTACCCTCCATCCACCCTTACAGTCAAAGAAGCTAATACTCAATTTCTGGTGGGGGGCCCATGGTTGGGGGAAAGCCCACAGCAGGGGTATATGGGAGAAGGGCCCCTTAGAGTCTTGTTCAACCTCTACAGCCCCCTCCCAAAATCAGAACCAAAATCTGATTTAACCACTCCCCACAAGCCCTATGTCGGGCCCACACCACACACACACACACACACCTCTCCCCCCCATACACACCCACACCCACCTCCCGCCCCTCACACACACACACACACACACACACACACACACACCAACAGTGGCATCATGACAGTACTCATCCAGTGCTATGTACCAAAGCTTGTCTGTCAGAGCCGAGATGTGAATTAAGCTGAAGAACCAGATGCCAAGGTGGACCCCATCGGTTCAGTCCCTATCTAGCATTTAGCAGCGTGAATTGATTTATTTGTAAACAAAATCCATCCAATTAAAAAAACACAAGTAATTAATGAGGATGCTAATGGAGAGATACACAAACTCTCCCAAGTAATACACCAATCTGGAATCGCACGCACAGTAAATTGGGCACTTTCTGACTTGGTCTTCATGAAAATGGAGTCTCTTAGTTTTCATGTCGGAGCTCAAACTCATGACAGGAGTCCGACCAGCAGAGGTAAAGCCCTGACCGCTGTACCGATCGGGGCTTCATCTCTCCTATCCCTCCTGCAATCAATATAAATAAATTAATCTTTGTGCCTGATCACTAGTACGAACTAGTACATCCTCTGGTGCACCCAGCATTTTAATTATGGCACTAGTGAACATGACGTGCTCTTGCTCATAACACACTGCAAGCTGATGACGATGCCTTTCCCCTTCCTCAATAGGGAGGGTAATAGTGCTCTAGGCACACCCATGAAATTTATAAAAAGGGCAATGGAGATAGAAACTTCAATCTCCATGCATAAAGGCACTACTGAGGAAGGGGCAAGGTAGCGTCAGTAGTTCATGAGTGAGAGCGTGGGATGTTCATGAGTGTTGAAATTAAAATGCCATGTACACTGGAGTATTTATTAGTTTGAGTGATCAGGTACAAAGATTATTTATTTAATATAGTGCCTGTAGGGGGACCAGAGAATTTAAGCCCCAATCTGTACAGCAGTTGGGGCTTCACCTCTGCAGGAAGTTCTCCTTTAAGAACTCATCATCTCTGTAGTTCCCCAACCCCATCTAAGCAAACAAGGACTGCCCTGGCACCAAGGTGGTCATACCACACCATCTAAGAGGACAGACAACACAGGAAGTTTGTGGGAATGACACCTCCAGATACCCATGCACAGCCACGCAGGACCCACCCTGAAAGATAAGTACTTGGTTGGTGGTTTTTTATTAGCATCACCTATGACTGTGGGTGGTGGACCTGGTTATGGTAGCCCCGATTGCTGCTAACGCTGCTCCCTCTCCTACCAACTACTTCAAAATTGTCTCATCCAACAGTTTTGAAGGGCACAGATGAAACATGGTTCATTCACGATGCTTAACAGGAGGCATGCCTCAGTCAGCTAGTGGTTGAAACCCACTCAGGAGGGAGCAATCTTAGACCTGGTACTCTCAAATGGGGATGGAGAGGATCTCAGATCTAGAAGTGGGTAGCCATCTGGGAACAATTGACCATAAAACAGTGTGGTTCACAATAAACACAGCCACAGAGTCAAGCCATACAAAAGTGAGGGTACTGGACTTTAGGAGGGCTGATTTTGTCAAAATGGGAGGAGAGTGCCTCAGAAAAGCATTGGGGAAACATCAAAACTGCCATCACAGAGGCAACAAGCCTATATGTGAAGCAAATAAATCAAACGAAAGAAAAAAAATTATGGTTCTCAAAAGAGGTGGTGGGAAGGTTAAGGAGAAAAGATAGCATTCAGGAAGAATAAGGAAACACAAAAGGAGCAGGACAGAGAACTCTACTAGACAAAGCAGAAGGAAGTGGGAAGGCAGTCAGAATAGAAAGGCCCAAACAGAAGAAAAGATAGACAACTCAGTAAAGAAGGGGATAAAACCTTTCACAGGTACATTAGGGAGCAAGAAAGACCAAAGGAGGGATAGTGAGGCTTAATGAAGGGAGGATTGGTGGGCAAAGAGGACAGTGAAAAGCAGGATACTGAATGAATACTTCCTCAGTATTCACAAAAGAAGAGGAGGGGAGGTACATCCAATCAATAGAAACACTCTTTATGGGGGGTCGATACCAGTCCTTTCACAGAAGAAAGGGTTCTGAAAGAACTCCTAAAACTGAGGGTGGACAAAGCAATAGGGCATGATGGGATTCACCCCAGAATTCTAAAAGAACTAAGGAGAGAGCTAGTGACATCACTGACTACCCTTTTTAACAAATCATGGGAGGATGTGTAGTACCTAAGGACTGGAGAAGGGCGGATGTGATTCCCTTCACAAAAGTTGGAGCAAAGCAGAGACAGGAAACTACAGACCTGTTAGCTTGACCTCAGTGGTAGGGAAAATGATGGAATCACTTCTGAAAGAAAGAATTGTTGAGTACCTAGAGGCCAGCGGGCACAGGACCCAAGGCAACATGGATTCACAGCAGGAAGGTCATGTCAGATTAATCTAATACATTTTTGACTGGGTGACCAAAGTAGTAGACCAGGGAGGCTGTGGACATGGCCTACCTAGACTTTAGCAAGGTATTTGACACAGTCCCACACAAAAGATTAATAAGCAATTAGCCAGCCTGGAAGTGGGTCCCAGGGTGGTAGCTGAAGTAAAATTGGCTGGACAACAGGACACAAGGGTATAGTATCAGGTCAGTCCTTTTAATGTCTTTATAAGTGACATTGCAGATGGACTGGGAGGAAATGTATGCCTCTTTGCAGACAACTCAATGATCTGCAACAGGGTTGATACACGGAGGGGTGGAAAGGATGAGAAGGGACTTGGCAAGGTTAGAGGAATGGTCAAAGTATGGCAGCTTAGATTCAATGCAAAGAAGTGCAAGTAATGCACCTGGGAAACAAAACCCAGGGAAGAGTACACAATGAGGGGAGGTAATAACAACAACAAACATGGAAAGGGACCTGGGGTAATCAAATCAAATGACCTAAAGGTGAGCAAGCAATGTGAGAAGGCAATAGGAATGGCTAGGAGGATACTGGGATGCATAGGGAGAGGTGTCACCAGTAAAAAAACAGGAAGTTGTTATGTGAGATCCCATCTGGAGTACTGTGTGCTGTTCTGGAGACCCCATCTCTGCAAGGACATAGACAGGATGGAGGCAGTCCAGAGGAGGGCAATTAAAATGGTGCAGGGTCTGTAACAGAAGCCATACAAAGAGAGACTAAAGGAGCTTAATATGTATATCCTTGAGGAAAGAAGGGAGAGGGGGACAAGATAGAAACTTTTAAGTACCTTAGATGAAGCAACAAAGTCCAAGGGGGTAGCATCTTTCAGAAAAAGAGATGTGCAAGAAAAAGGGGACACAATTTGAAGATAGAGAAGGGACGGCTCAGGGGCAATGTGAGGAAGTATTTTTCACAGAGAGGGTGGTGGACCATGGAATGACCTTTCTGAGGCGTCATGGGGTCAAAGACAGTGGGGGAATTCAAGAATGCATGGAACAGACATCAGGCAATTCTTGTTGGGGGTAGGAAGAAGTAGGCTGTTGGTTAACTAAGATCTGCAGCATATCCAATAGGTAGGGAGATGGGCAGACTAGGTTGGCCAAGCGGTCCTTATCTGCCATCAAAATCTATGTTTCTATTCAGTTTGATGTGGTTTAATAAAGTTTTTTTTTGTCTGAGTTTGCGTCGCTATTCTTCTACACACAGGCACAGACACAGAGACACACAGACACACACACACCACCCAAAAATGAAGTTTTTTGAAAAGTTTTTATTGTTTTCAATTTTGTTATGCTGTAACATTTCGAGTAACATACAGGCCAAACCATGCTAAACAGGTAGTATGGTGAGATATCATAAAGGAACATTCCCTACTAACATAGTTATAATAGCATCAAAAGTAAGAAAAGTTAGGCAGCTGCAGTTTTATACATTATCTGAGTTTTTGAAATAGAACTTTCCTGCTCAACCTGCCATTCCAACTAAAGAAAAACAAAAAATAAAAAATAGTTCAGGATAAACAGTTCAACAATTCCTAGTTTGACTAACACAATAACTATAACTATCATTATCAAACCACTTAGGTTCCCCATGGGGGTAAAATGTCATGCAAGTAGAAAGGTACTAGAAAGGAGAAGAGAAGTATAATAGAGCCTCAGTACAGCAGAGATTCCGGGGAATGGGGAGGTGTCATATTACCCTGCATAGGTCTAGTTTGGTGCCTATTTCTAGGCAGGACTTGGGGGCAGAAGACCTTTAGTCATTACCAGTGTGAGAGGAGTCTTGAGAGGGAGCTCTACATAATGCTGAGTTGAGATAAGCTCCCCATCTGTTGTTGAAGATATTAAGTTGTCCTCTACTCGCATTGGTAAGTCTCTCAAAGGTGCCAATCTGGATACAGCCGAGTGTCAGAGAGAAGGGAGGGAGGTTGGGATGTCTCCAATGCATTAAGAGGAGCCATTTAGCCTCCATCAGAACCACTAGCACCCAGTTCTGCTGTTGCCGATTTAGGTGTGTCAAGGGACCAGGGTCTAACAGTAGCAGCATAGGATGGGAAATATCTATAGGTTGTGATAACACTCCAGAGCAGTCCGTTTGCACAGTAGACCAGAAGGGGACTAAGTCCAGACATTGCCACAAGAGATGTAGAATGTTAGCAGGGGCTTGCTTACATCTCCAGCATTGTGCATGTGGGAGAATCCTCCACTTGTGCAATATAGCCAGGGTTAGATACCAAAGCAGGAGGATCTTGAGTTGGATTAACTGGCTCTTGGAGTCTTTGTAAGTGGAGTGTGCCAGGCGAAGACAGCGAGACCAGGAATCAGGCATTATGGGGAACCCCAGGTCCTTGCTTCATGCCTCCTTTCTGGAAGCAGTGTAGTCAGGTTGTGCCTCCCAAAGGTGGTGTAAATGTGACCGCCATGCCCCGGGAGGAGGTTTGGAGGTATAGAGGATAGCCAGTTCCATCTGAGTCCGCCAAGGTTGTCCAGTCCAGGGATCGAACAGCGTTGTGGATCTGCAGATACTTCCAGAAATCATGGGGATGCAAGGAGTAACTGGCTTTAAGTTGTTCAAATGACATAATCGTGGCAGTGCCTGGCAAGTACAGATCTTGCACTAGACGTATCCCATTATTCTTCCACGTAGGCCAGTGTAGGGGTTTATTGTCCACCATTAGGAGTAGGCTGTGCCACAAGCCAAGGTACCAGAAAGGTAGGTTTGTGCTGTTGTTTTGGGTCTTAGCCACCTTCATGATATGGAACCACACTCTCCTGGTTTCGGCCATGATCGGAGTAAGCTTGGGAGAGGGGACAGGGACATTGGTTAGAAGTAGGCTAAGAGGGGCGTGCTGCAGTACTGGCCCCTCTAGTCGTACCCATGGTGCGGGGGGGGTAGTGATAGGTGAGAACCATTTGGTAGCCTGAGCTGTGAGGAAGGACCAGTGGTAGCCCCTTAACCATGGTAGTCCCAGGCCCCTCGAGACCAGTGGGCTCGTGATTGTGGTCCCCACCTTGATCTTTTGCCTTCCCACAGAAAGCCTGAGATCAGCTTATCTAAAGAACGAAGACTTTGTCCAATAAGGCTATTGGTAAATTATTCAGGAGATAGATTACCCTGGGAAGCAGGAGCATTTTGATTGCCACAACCTTCCCTGGGAGGGAAAGGTTAAGGCGTTGCCATCGCGACATTTCAATGTCAAGCTAGCTGAATAGTGGTGTGAAGTGCCGAGCCTCAAGCTGTCCCCATTCAACGGGTATTTGGATTCCCAGGTATGACAGTGTATGGGGAGCCCAAAATAACCCTAGACCCTGCTGGCAATCCTTGATATAGGCTGCATTCAGTGGAGTGACTTTGGTTTTCTTATGATTCACTTGGAGGCCGGAAATATATGCAAAGGTCTGTAGGGTGTCCAGGACCAGGGGGAGAGAGTCCCATGGGTGGGTGAGTGTAAGGAGTAGGTTGTCTGCATATGCGTTTGTTAAGTATATGTGTTCCCCCACCTGAACACCTTTGATAGCTTTATTGGCCTGAAGCACTCTAATAAGGGGGTCCAATGCCAACAGGAATAATAGTGGCGAGAGTGGGCATCCTTGTCTAGTGCCACGCTGCAGGGTAAAGGATGAGGAGATGTCTTTATTAGTAAGTGTTTTAGCTGTGGGCATATTATAGAGAACCTGGATCCATTGTCTGAAACACGGGCCAAAGCTGTACAAATTAAGGATTTCATATAGGTAGGGCCATTCCACTGAATCAAAGGCTTTGGAGAAATCTACTGCAATTGCAGCAATGGAAGTGGAAGAGCGGAGAGCTAGCCATTTCAGATTCAGTATGAGACAAATGTTGTCTATTACTGATCTGCCTTTGGTAAACCCGTCTGGGATGGATGTACTAGTAAAGGTATTACCTCTAGCATTCGGTTGCTAATATTTTGGCCACTATCTTGGTGTCCACTGAGATTAATGATATGGGCAGAAATTTGCAATTCAGGTGGTCATCTGATTTCTTGCAATGAGGGTGATAAGGGCCTCCCACATAGTTGGTGGAAGAATGCTGGCGAATGTGCCTCTTGGAGGGTGGCTAAAATTGGGGCGCTGATTTCTGGACTAACTAACTGGTACAATTCAGTAGTCATACTTGCCTGGCCTCTGGGATTTACCTTTAGCCAGCTGAGAGAGCGCCAGGAAAGCTCGGCCTCAGCGAGGGCTTGTCCAATGCCTCCATTATTGTCCCTGGGAGTTGGGGATGTGAGCCTCAGAGCAGAATCCCTTAATCGGGGCCATTTGCTTTGTTCTGGGGATAGATGGACCTATACAACTGCTGGCAGAATTGCTTCATGCAGTCGATCTGCTTGAGCCCGTGACCACCTGTTCCTTATCGTTTCTAAGGGGTGAATGCGGAAGCCACTTGTTGTTTCTTTAGCTGATAGGCCAACAGCCTCCACCCTTGTCCCCTCCCAGTATAGGTGTTTAGCCCTGATCATAGTCCATTCTGCTTGTTGATGAAGCATTGTATTCATGCGGTATTTTAGGCCTACTATCACTCGGAGTTGGGCCGTGTCTGGACATCCAGTCATGAACGCCTTGAAATCATCCTCAAGCTTCGACAGATCAGATTGGAGTTTGGCGAGCTCCTCTTTCCTCTCCTTGTTCCTATGGGCCAAAAAGGAGATGATATGCCCTCTGAGCACACTTTGTAGCTTCCCAAATCATGGCTGCGGAGGTGTCCCTGGGCTTATTGTTCCTGAAGTAGTCCTGAGACACCTTTTTGACCATACATTGGAAGAAGGGATCTGTAAGGAGTAGGGGGTTGCAGCACCATCTGGTGCCTGTGCCTGTTTGCCCTGTAGGTGAGTATGCACAAGAGACCGGGGCATGATCTGAGACAAGAATATTATGTAGTTGGAGGATACTATGCCCTGTGCTGCCAACATATTTGCAGCCAGAAATCAATGTGACTATTGGTTGCATGGACTGACAAAAAAAAGGAGTAGTCCCTTGCAGTGGGGTGGTCACATCGCCAAATATCCACCATTACCCATTCTTTGGCAATTTCTTGTAGTATATCCACTGCCTTAGGGTGGGTTTGCGGGGTGGGTTTAGACTTGTCAACAAAGATGTCCAGAGTTAAGTTAAAATCTCCCCTACCATTATAGGGATGTTGTGATATCCTCTGTTAGGACTCTAGAGCATGATTAAAATCCTGAAAGAGCTTGGGAGAGTCCATGTTGGGCCGTAGACATTGTCAGAACTGCATTCCTTCCTGGATAAGAGAACCTGGCTACTATCCATCGGCCCTGGGTGTCCGTGGCAGCCTTATCTATTGTCCAGGGACATGTTTTCTTAATCAGGATGGCTACACCCTTGGACTTGTTGGCTGCCGAGTTGGCAATTACTTCTCCCACCCACATTTTTTTGAGCCATCTTACATTATTTGCAATCAGGTGTGTCTCTTGAAGAAGCGCTATGTCTGCCTGCAGAGAGTGAAGATGTTTAAGGATCATGGTCTGTTTGGTGGGGTGATTTAGACCTTTCACATTAAATGATATGAGTTTTAACCCTATTTTGAGAAAAAAAAAAAAAAACTCCGCTGTACTAAAGAGTGAAGAAAAGATAAGGTACTCACCCACTGGGTCCCTAGACAATAAGGTAAGGTATACAGACAATGTGCCTACGATATCTATTCAACAGTATAGGTCAGGAAGGCTTCACTAGAGAGTAATACAGTAGGAGTGACCTGATAGCAAGAGAAGGAAAAAGAGAACACAAGTGTGAATGTCAACAATCAAACTTGAACAAGTTAACACCCATGCCTTCTAGGCTGTAGGAGCAGTAAACTGATTAATAAAGCTCTAAAACCTAAATTGAACCAGGATATTATACAACCAGTGTAAGCAATAAGCTAGTGGAGTTTTGGTATAAGCACAATGTCACAGCCCCTTCGCTGATGACGAGGGGGAGTGCTAGCTATGCTAGCCAAGAGCCCACACAGGGGGAAAAGAAGTCTAGCCAATCAGTGACCTCTGACTCTCTTCCCAGCTGCGCATGTGCAATTATAAGCTGTTGTGCCACCTAACACTGTCAGGTGGGGCATCTAGGAACTAAAGCAAGTGAAGGAGTTGGGGGGTCTGAGAGCCGTGGGGAGGGTTACCCATCTAAGATAGCACCTATTAGAGGGATTATTGGATGGGAGAGAGGGGGAGGGGCAGGGAGGCACGAGGAAAAGGGGGGGAGGGAGATAAAATGCAACACATCAACTGAGTGCAGCAGTTGTTCCCATACGCTTCTAAACATTGGTGCAGGCTGAGTAATAAGAGCTAAAGCCACAAAGATAAGCATACGGCCATATCAGTCGAGGATTTGCATGAGGGTTTCCATGGACTCCGCACTCACCGACATGGTAGATATTATTACTTCTAAATTAGAGGCGCCCTGTCGTGGGCGTGGTGTTCGTGGATTTATCTAAGGCCTTTGACACAGTGGCCCATGACCTGTTGGGGGAACATTTAGAAGAAATAGGTATGGGGGAAAATCCATTAAATTGGTTTAAGTCCTACTTGGGAAATAGAACTCAACAAGTGTATATTGATGGTATACTTTCAGATAAAGCCCTGGTAAAGCGAGGAATGCCCCAGGGCTCAATTTTAGGGCCAACCCTTTTTCTTATATACATAAACCAGTTAGTTGATAATGTAAAAAACTCTAGTGTTCGTTTATATGCAGATGACACTATCCTGATCTCTGGTGGTAAGACTCCAGAGCTTATGGAAGTGTACCTGCAGGAAGATTTCACTAGGCTTTGCACATGGCTATCTGACTCGGGGTTAATAGTAAATAGCAAAAAAACAAAACTTATGATATTTCAAAAAGAGGGAAAAGATTTGAACAAAAGAAATAAACAAATACAAATTAAAACATTACAAAATGAAATTTTGACCCAAGTTTTGGAATATAAATACCTTGGGGTATGGTTTGATAATCAGCTAAAATTTGATTCTCATATAACTAATACATTATCAAAGATAAATAAAAAACTCGGGGCATTCAGGCGGTCTAGTTTTTGTATAAACAGAGTAATGAGGGAGACTATAATAAACCAACTTACTCTCCCTGTGTTAGAGTACGGTAGCCATGTGTATGGCCTAGCTACAAATAGTTTGCTGTCAAAATAGATGTAATGTATAATCGTTTGGCTCGATTTGTATTAAGAAAGGATTACGAGAACACCATTGTAAATTACAAGAGGAATTAGGTTGGTTGACTCAGGAAAGTAAAGGAAATTATTTTGGGCAAAAGAGATATACAAAGTTGTAAATACAAAACAAACATATATCTTTATGAAAATTAGAAAAAAATCATATGTTTATAACATGAGAAGTTCGAGCACTAGAACTTTTGAGTTCCCTAAAATGAAAAATAAGTACAGTTACATGCGATTCCTATAATTATGAATAGTTTATGGAGCTCTTTAAAATTAATTATAGGAAAACAGTATGAAAGCATTTAAGTGTTTTCATCTATCCTAAAAACTGAATTAAAGACAAAATGTGAGTGTTATGGATAAAAATTTTTGTCTGATTAGAGTGTTTTTCATATTACTGGACCGTAGGATTTAACTTAATATTTGCTATTTGTGTGTCGAGGTATAAGATGTTATGTGACTTTGCAATGATGCTATTTATATTGTATATTATGTTATTTTGTTGAATGTTGTCATTGTAAATTTTATGTTTAAGAAACAATATTTTAAATAACAGGACCATCTTGAAAATAGGACTTTGTCCTAATGATGTGAAAATTGACCATCTACTATCCTGTATAAAAATAAAGGTTTTACTACTACTACTACT
Organism: Neoceratodus forsteri; assembly: GCA_016271365.2. NCBI lineage: Eukaryota > Metazoa > Chordata > Ceratodontiformes > Ceratodontidae > Neoceratodus > Neoceratodus forsteri. Next base: position 147,316,201 of record CM057449.1, read on the forward strand.
ATTCCCATGAGCCCATCATTATCCTCACATGAGCAGATAAAAGGCCTGCATATTGTGAGGGGGGGGGGTTGTCACCATTCTTAAGAAGGACGAGCTGGAGGGAAGGCACTAAGGTTGCTCAATCTGGAAGAGTAGCTTCCTCCTGCAAGGTGAATTCAGGCACATTGCTCTGTGCACCCTGTCTGTCACTGGAGAGGGCTTCTGCAAAAGTCATTAGTCCTAGTCTGGTTGGCAGCATCATGGTTGCCAAAGAGTCAACCACTTAAGGGGATAGGTGTGCCTAAGAGTCTATAACCGCTGCCTCCATTAGTAATTCATTGGGGATTTCGGTGGAATCCATTCGCTCTGTTATGACTTCATCTTTAGTTAGCTTAGCTGGAGGCTCTATCTCGAGCCCTCCAGGGCATGGATCCAAGTCACTATTAGATCTGTGTCTTATTCTGGTGGTGGGAAAGGGTCCCCGCTGAGGTCTAGGAGCGGAGGGGACTTGGGATGCTCCTCAGTGTCTGTTAGGATCGCTCGCTTGCATAGCTGTCTCTCGAGGGAGCTGAAGTGGCCTGGGGGAACCATTTTTCTGTGGGACCGCCCGGCTGTTATTCTGGTCTCTCCGTGTACTGCTACTGAGAAATTGGTTCCCTCTGTAATTCTCCCCGCATCCTGGGTGCCAGAGCTTTCTGGGGGATATAGTTTGCGGGGGTAGCCTCGGCCAATACTTAGCTAGCCACATCTCCACCTCTCGAGGGGACTCAGCCACAATGTCTTTCCCTTCTTTGGATACAGACAGGTAGGCTAGTTGGCGAAAGCTATATTTAAAGTTGTGTTGTGCCAGGTGTTTTTTAATTGGGATAAAGGCCTTCCTGCGGGCTGCGACCTCTGCTGAGAAGTCTCTGAAGAACGAGATCTTTACCCCCCTCCATATAACTTCCCCCAGGTCTCTAGCTGCTTGAAGCACCCTTTCTTTCGTGGAGTACTTTTTTTTTTTTTTTTTTTAACCAGGTATAGCACACTAAGCTGAAAGCTTTTTTACAGGAGCGACCTGGGAGCACAAGGAGGTTAAGTGACTTGCTCAGGGTCACACAGTATGCAAGTGGAAGCTGTGGGATTCAAACCCAGGTCTGGTCTGCTGGATGTCACCAGATTTGCAGCTCAGAGCCTTAGACCACTGCACTATACTGCCTCCTATTTACTTGAGTAAGTAAGCGATGATTGGTTGTGGTGGTGAGTCCCTGGGACGTGTCCCCTGGTATCCTATGCGCCTTCCACCTCGATTAGTCCGTGCCAACTCTCCCCAACATTACTGGGATTTCTTCATTCAGGAATCTTTCAGTATTGGTTCCTTCTAGTCCCTCTGGTATGCCAAGAATTCTAATATTATTCGCCTCCACGATTTTCTTGATCCTCAGCCCTGCATGAGAGAATAGCAAGCTTTTCTTCATGATCTTGGATCCATTGTAGTATTCTGGCCTGACTTTCCTCCAGGCTTTCAGACCTCTGTTCAATCACATTCACTTTGTCATTTAATATATGCACCTCAGCAACAGTCCCAGCCAAGGCAGAAGAAATAGTGTCGACTCTACTGAGCAACGCTTCGAGCAGGGTTGTTATGTGCTGCAATGAGCTACTAACATCAGGTGGCTGGGTAACAGGTTGCAGGGGCGCGCAGCTGGGGCCTCTATCTGTAGCACGGAGGAGGCCAAGTAGGAGCAGGGTTTATCTGATGCCAGTGCAGATATTGTAGCTGCTCAAATAGCAGTCGATTTATGAGCAGGGGGTATCCAGTTTAGGAGTGAGCGTCTTCTATATGTTTCACTGCCCTGATGTGCACTAACAGGTTGAGAATACCCGCCTGTGCACCACTGGTTCTCGATCAGTCGGCGTATGGGACCGGCACTATGCCGCAATGTTCTGCATCCTGATCGCTCAATTTCCTCATTGGTTAGTCCAGTTTCGACTCCGGATGCTTGTGTGATGCGTTGAAGAAGATTTTCCCCTGGATGCCTGCATATTGCGCCGAATTCGCTTAGCTGAGGATCGAGCTATGGTTCTAGGTGGCCATCTTCGTCAGCGTCCTGTTTTTTTTTTTTAAACCAAGTTTACATTCAGGATAGAGATAGGGTGAAGCAGGTCCTGGCAGTACAACACAGTAAATGAAATAATGCATTTTACAATTAAGACACATGCCCAGCAAACCGCCCCAAGACCACCAAACAACAGACCATCCCCCCTACCCCAGGGGGGACTGGCTGGGTCACAGGTCAGGGTGCTAAATGAGGAGGACAGGCCACAGAACATCTCGTTGAACCACACAGTAATGTGAAATAAACTACATAAACACACATTGAGATTTTTTGAAATATTTTCCACTGCACGATTTCATACCTCCCAACAGTCCCTAATTTTGACATAGAAACTTATCTGCAGTGCTCAGCAGTCCCATATATGTGGGGGACGATGGCACGGACCAGAGGATTGGCATACATGTTGGAAAAATGGTTTTATGCCACTCTGCCTGTTCACCCCTCCCTCATCCATGACCAGAGGCCAGAACCATTTTTCCAGCATGTGTACCAGTCTGCCCAGCCCGCCCCTCCACTGACCATCAATGACCAACCACTGGAGCATGGCATGGACCGGATCTACGGTGCCAGTTTGACAACACTTTTGTCGACTGGCATCACAGCAATGGAATTTATGTCGACCGCAAGTTGTAGTCGACATAAATCCTGAATGTCTTCCGGTCCTTTTTTTTTTATCGGAGGACTTTGCTCCCCAAACCCCTGTACTAAGGATTCTCAACTCTGAGTTGGAGTTGATTCGGGGAGGGGGTACAGGACCGGGAGACAGTATGCCCCTGTCTCAGGCACACCAACACAGCAGCCTGTTGGTAAACTGTCGATTTTGTCGACAGCAACATAGGTCGCTGTGTTGGTGTCACTGTCAGGGAAGGGGGCATACTGCATCGACCCAGTGGACTGGCATACATGTTGGAAAAAATGGTTCTGTGCCACTCTGCCTTTCCACACCCCCTTCTCCATGACCAGAGGCCAGAACCATTTTTTCCAGCATGTATACTGGTCCTTCTGGCCCACCCCTCCACCGACCATCAACAACCAACCACTGGAGCATGGCATGGACCCAGAAGACTGGCATACATGTTGTTGAAAAAATGGTTCTGTGCATGTCCCTCCCTCCCTCCAACATCACCTGAGGCCAGAACCATTTTGTCAGCATGTGTACTGGTCTGCCCAGCCCATCCCTTGCCGCCCTTGAATGACTAATCACTGGAGCATGGCATGGACCCAGCAGACTGGCATACATGTTGGAAAAAATGGTCTCTGACACTCTGCCCATCCACCCTCCTCCTCCATGACCAGAGGGCCAGAACCATTTTTCCAGCATGTGTACCAGTCCGTCCCAACCCGTCCCTCTGCCGACCATTAAAGACCAACCACTGGAGCATGGCACGGACACAGCGGACTGGCATACATGTTGAAAAAAATGGTTTTGTGGCACTCTGCTCTGCGACAGGCTGAATCCACCCATCAGTCTCATTCACGAGCAATTCTAGCTTTTTCTGACCCATCTGTGAGCCAGTTATTCTTCATTGCCTGCTATTGTGATGTCATGAACATGCATGTGACAGGCACAGGGGAACCATAGAGGTAACTCAGAAGGAGGGTTAGAAGCCATTATCAAGTATGGGGCTAATTGGGCAGACTGGATGGGCCGAGCGGTCTTTTTATGCCATCAATTTCTATGTTTCTATGTGTAGCATGCAGGAGAATCTCTTTAGTGTTGCTACCTTGCATTTAGGCTTAGTACAGCTTACCCCCTGGTCAGAATAAAATACTACTCCAGGTACCTGTGACAAGTGTGTTGTAATGTACAGACAGTAGATACTGGAGATACTAGTTGTTTGGTCCACAAATCCATACTGAAAAGTAGATATGTGGGTGCTGCATGCAGCAGAAGATAGATTACCATGTGAGGCATGGTCCCCACAAAGGTAAGGTATGGCATGGGTGCAAAAGTACTTTGTGAGGGAATCTGCTATTTGGGACAGACATGCACCATAAACCTTCTAAATCCCATGTTCTCCACAAAAGAGAGTGGCAGTCGATCAATTGGCATCATTTCAGCAGCTGATGCATTCTATTCTGGTAAACAAGTGTCTCAAGGTCAGCATTCCTCAGAGCAGGCAGAAGTACTCATTGAGTACTTCTGCTCAGTATTTACCAAAGAGAAGGATGGGCCCATACCTAAGTAGTAGGGTGGGGTGTGTGGTGGGGGAGGTCACGGATGGGGAAATCACTGAGGGAAGGGTGCTGGAGGGCCTGAAGGCTCTGAAGGTTGATATGACATCTGGCTGGGTGGAATTCATCCTAGAGTACTGAGATAGTCGGCAGTAGTCCTGACGGGGCTGTTGGTGGACCTGTTCAACACCTCTGGAAACAAGATGCATATCCAGGTAATAGGAGGGTGGTGCATATGTTGGCCCTCCATAAGGGTTGGCCCAAGGACTAACCATGGAACTATAGCCCAGCCAGCTTAACTTCAATTGTGGGAAAGCTAATGGAGACAATTCTCAAGGAAAGGCTGGAAAATCTCAGGAGGATAATGAACTCTGTGACGGCAGACCGCAGGTTTGGGGTTTGTGCTCTGGCAGATCCTGCCAGACAAACCTAGTGGACTTTTTTGATTGGGTAACATGGGCAATGGCCCAAGGGTCATGTGGTGGATTCAGCAAGGCCTTTGATTTGGTGCTGCATGGTAGTCTGACGAACAAACTTATCAACCTGCAAATGAGGAGGAAACTGGTTAGAAGAGTCAGGAGCTTGTTGCAGAACAGACAGCAGATGGTAGGGTGGGGCATGAGGTATCTGGAGCCCTGGGCAGTAACAAGTGGTGTCGCACAGGGCTTGGAGCTGGGACCAGTGCTGTTTAACATTTTCATTGCCAACACTGCAGAAGGGATAAAGAGTAAGATCAGTCTCTTTGCCGATGACATCAAGATCTGTGTGGAGGTACACGGAGGTTAATGCATTACAGTACTCCAGTAGGATTTGAAAAACTGGAGAAATGGCCTAACACATGACAACTTGGGTTCAATGTCAAGAAGTGCAAATTCATGCATTTGGGAGCCAGGAACCCCGTAAATAGTTACTGGTTAAAGGGAGTTCAGTTATCCAAGTCAAAGGAGGAAAAGGATCTGGGTGTACTGGTGACAGGGGAAATGAACAGCTCAGCCGAGTGCAGGGAGGCAGCGGAAAATGTCAACAGAATGCTGGGGTATATTGCAAGGTGAATTTCCGCTAGGAGAGGGGAAGTCATCCTGCTCCTGCATAGGTCCCTAGTGAAGCCGCACTTTGAGTACTGCGTGTAATGCTGGCAACCCCACTTGAAAAAGTACATCAAGCAACTGGAGGGGGTACAGCATCGGGTAACAAAAATCATCCAGGAATTGGGAGATAAACATTATGAAGAGAGAGAGAGAGAGAGAGAGAGATCAATATGAATTCCCTGGAGGATGGAAGGGAGAGAGGGTATATGAATAAGACCATCAAGTACCTAAAGGATAAGAACAGAGTAAGCACCACAAGTATTTTTAAATTAAAAAGTGGAAGGAAACCAGGAGGCACAGTCTGAAGTTGGAAGCAGACAGATTCAGGAGGGAAAAGAGGAGGCACTATTTCCCAAAAGGATGGTGGCAGTGTGGAATGTGTTGCTTCAGGAGGTAATATCACTGCGGACAGTGGGCAACTTCAGAAGGGTGTGAGACAGGCTCAGAGGAGCGTTAAACCATGGAGGGCAGGGGTGTGAGTGAAGGACACATGGGCAAAACCCATGATGGTGCTGGAGGCAAGGAGGGGCAGCTGCAGTCTGAAAGATTAAAGTGCGCACACTCGATCAGACTAGATAGACCGATATGCCTGTACCTGCTGGCAATTTCTTATGTTCATATGTTCTTTGCAACAGTATGATTGGATGACTCTTTGACATGATCTTAAAACATGCTATGCAGTTTAGCTAGACTTTTCTGGGTGCTCATCCACCAAACAGCAGGACTAGCTATGGCGGAATGGCTGGTGGTGTGTACATCACATCTACTATGATCCTTACTAGGCAATGCCACGGATTCTTACTCATCTCTGTAGTAGTCCTCCTTTGTAAACCCTGCCTCCACCAGCATAATTTCCCTTCCTCTTCATCTGTAAAGGTGAACAAATCACCAGGTTAGGATGGCATGCACCCGAGGTAATAACCATTCCCAGGTCCCTCTCCTGCTTAGTGATTTCAATTCATACTCCTTCCAGTTCTTTTGCCACTGGGGTTTCTGCTTCCTAGATGCATAATCTAGAAATGTTTTCACACTGAAACCAAATTGAAGAGCTTTAGACTATTATTCTAACCTTTTAGGTTACGCTCGTCCTACCCCCTTCACTTGTCCAGTCTATTGCATATCTTGAATCATCTGCAAACAAGCATTCCTTTCCCCTCCAGTCACTCCATAATGTCTCCTATAAAGACATTGAAAAGGACAGGTCCGCAATGAGCCCAGTGTCACTCTATTCTTACTCCTCCTACGTCTGAATGTACCCAATATACCAGAACCCTTTGGCTAACTATGACCCATCCCTAGGTTGCTTAGTTTGTTTACAAAATACCAACATAGCTTTGGCAATGGGGCCCCCAGCTATCCCTTTTATTTCCTGGTAGTATTTTACAAAAAGGAAAATGTGGTTTGGTAGAGGACTCTTTCAACTATCAGGACAACAAATACTATCAAGGCTGTTGGGTATTCAGATCTACTACATAAGCCCTCCCTCATGGATTTGAGCCCCCACCCCTGCTGGCGGATGTTTGTATAAAAAAGTGCTTGAATATTGATTTTAACCAACAGCCACTAATGTTTCATTTCAACATCCCTTAAAATGCTCAGTACATAAGTACTGTTCTAACAAAACTTGGATCATAGGAGTAGTTCACCTTCATAATGTATGCACACTTGTGACAGTAGTTCACCCTGTTGGATCCAACAGATTTTTATGCATCTTGAGTAGACAAAAATAACTAGTCTAACAGTGAAATAGATCATGAGGAGGTTCTACAGGTGATTTATTGAAACATGGCATCAGACAGTATTAGATCAATATCATGTTTGAAGGACATAGTAGGATCCATGCCTCCAGTTCATATTTAGTGCAGTCCATTACAACAACAACAAAAAATGACTGTATTGGCAGGCTTTGTCACAGTGCTCACATTTTTTTGTAATTCTCTCTGTAAGGATATTGGGATGTTCCTGATACTAGCCACTCAACAGCATTACATGTTTGATAGTTTATATTTTCTTAATGTTTAACTGGAACAAATCCATACGATAAAATGAGTAACACATAAACATAGACATAGAAACTAGCATCAGAAAAGGGTCTCCTAGTCAGCCTCCAAGCCAAATTTGTCTGCCCAAAAGTCCCTACCTACAGTGCTACCACTCTAATTGATCTAAGGCCTTACCCCTTCCCCCCAGCCCTGTTACAAAGGTCCACCTATGTATATCCCATGCATGTTTGAAGCCTGCTGCCATTTCAGTACCCACTACTTCTTCTGGGAGGTTGTTCAAAGCATGGGTCAAAATTAAAATATGTATGCCAATTGTCCCACTCCCCCACACAAAAATGGACCCTGCCTCTCTTCTTCCCCCACTTGAGTCAGATTATATACTTTGTATTCATCTATTGTCTCACCACCTCCCAAAATGTGGAATTCCTCCCTCAAATCTGTCACTCAACCTCTGACTACTCCATAAGCTCTGCCTTAAAACTTCCTTGCACCTAGCTGTTCCTGCTACTACCCTCCTAACTCCCCTCTAAGCCTGACAAACCCTTCCCCTCTCAGTACCCTATGCAATGCCCCTGCTGTAGCTCCACCCCACCCACCTAAAACCAGCATTCCTTTCCTTCCTCCAATTCCTTCCCTTCAGACATTCCATTGTTCTCTTATTGTGATTTCTCTATCATCCAGATTTGTATCAAGGGCCAGTCCCTATCCTATCCTTACAACAAGCCTTTGTGTGAAGCAAATAAACAAATCAAATGAAAAAAAGCCACTTTGGTTCTCAAAAGAGGTGGTGGGGAAAGTCAGGAGAAAAAGATAGCATTCAGGAAGTATAAGGAAACACAGAAGGAGCAGGACGAGAGAGCTGTACCAGTTAAGGCAAAAGGAAGCAGGAGGGAAGTCAGAATAGCAAAGGTCCAAACTGAGGAAAGGATAGCCAACTCAGTTAAGAAGGGGATAAAACCTTTATAGGTACATCAGGGAGTGTAGAAAGACAAAGGAGGGATAGTGAGGCTGAATAGAATGAGCGGTGGGTGGGCAGAGGGGATAGTGAAAAGCAGGGATACTGAATGAATATTTTGCTCAGTATTCAGAAAAGAGGAGGAGGTGCCTAATCCAATTAACAGAAGCACTTTGGATAGGGGGTCGATCCCAGTCCTTTCACAGAAAAAGGGTTCTGAAAGAACTCCTAAAACTGAAGGTGGACAAAGCAATGGGGCCTGATGGAATCACTCCAGAATTTTAAAGAATTAAGGGAGAACTAGTGAAACCACTGACTACCCTTTTAACAAATCATGGGAGCATGGTGTGGTATCCAAGGAATGGAGGAAGGCGGATGTGATTCCCCTTCACAAAAGTGGGACCAAGACAGAGGCAGGAAACTAGAGACCTGTCAGTTTTACCTCTGTGGTAGAGAAAGTGATGGAATCACTTCTGAAGGAAAGAATTGTTGAGTACCTAGAGGCCAGTGGGGCACAGGACCCAAGGCAGCATGGGTTCACAGCGGAAAGGTCATGTCAGACGAATCTAATTGATTTCTTTGACTGGGTGACCAAAGTAGTAGACCAAGGAGGGGCTGTGGACATGGTCTACCTAGACTTTAGCAAGGCATTTGACACAGTCCCACACAAAAGATTAATAGTCAAATTAACCAGCCTGGGAGTGGGTCCCATGGTGGTAGCCTGGGTAAAACATTGGCTGGACAACAGGACACAGAAGGTAATTGTAAATGGAGTCCACTCTGAAGAAAGAGGGGTTACTAGTGGGGTACCGCAGGGTTCAGTACTGGGTCCAGTCCTTTTTATTGACTTTATAGGTGACATTGCAGAGGGACTGGAAGGAAAAGTATGTCTCTTTGCAGATGACACAAAGATCTGCAACAGGGTTGATACACAAGGATGCGTGAAAAGGATGAGAAGGGACTTGGCAAGGTTGGAGGAATGATCAGAAGTATGGCAGCTAGGATTCAATGCAAAGAAGTGCAAAATAATGCACCTGGGAAACAAAAACCCAGGGGAAGATTACACAATGGGGGAGGGAGGTAGTAACAAAAACAAAGAAGGAAAGGGACCTGGGGGTAATCATATCAAATGACCTTAAGGTTAGCAAGCAATGTGAGAAGGCAGTAGGAGACCTGGGGTATACTGGAATGCATAGGCATCACCAGCAGAAAACAGGAAGTTGTTATCCCTCTGTACAGACAGTTGGTGAGACCCCATCTGGAGTACTGTGTCCAGTTCTGGAGACCCCATCTCTGCAAGGACATAGACAGGATAGAGGCAGTCTAGAGGAAGGCAACTAGAATGGTGCAGGGTCTGCAAGAGAAGCCACACGAGGGAGACTAAAAGAGCTTAATATGTATACCCTTGAGGAAAGGAGGAAGTGGGGGCATGATAGAACGTTTAAGTACCTCAGTGGAATCAACAAAGTCCAAGAGGGTAACATCTGTCAGAAAAAGAGACATGCAAGAACAAGAGGACACAATTTAAAGATGGTGGGGGGGGGTTCAGGGGCAATGTGAGGAAGTATTTTTTCAGAGAGGGTAGTGGATGCATGGAACAGCCTTCCTGAGGAGGTTGTGGGATCTAAAACTGTGGGAGAATTCAAGAATACATGGGACGGACATAAGGCAATTCTTGTGGGGGGTAGGAAGAAATAGGCTGTTGGTTAACTAGGATCTGCAGCATATCCTGTAGGTAGGGAAATGGGCAGACTAGATGGACCAAGCGGTCCTTATCTGCCATCAAAGTCTATGTTTTTATGTTTCTATGTTTCACCATTAATCCAACTCTTCCCTCCACTTCTCCACATCCTGAAGGTCTGAGATCCCAGCCTCTCTTCTCTCTCTTACCTTCACCCTCTCGTCTGTCCTACTGAAGCCTGTTCCTCCTTGTTGCCCACAACCTGCTTCCCTCCTATTGTATTCTACCTTTCACTGCCACAAATGGCTCCCTTCCTGTTGTGCTTGACCACTGCCTTGTGTAGGCAGGGTCCTCAGCATACTGGGGGGGGGGCAGACTCCAGCAGACCTTTCTATTCCTACCTCTTCCTTTGCCTCCTTGTTCAATCCCTGTCCACCACCACCTTGCTTCTCTGCCTACTGACATACCTACCTCTCTCTAACCTTTCCTTCTCCCCCCTTACATAGCCCTAGCTGTGGCTGACCCCTTAATCTCTAATGCACTTGTAGTTAACTTGCACTTCTGTTATGGCTGACCCCTAATCTCTTCTGCACTTGTAGTTAACTTGCACTTCTGTTGTACCTTAGCCAACCTGTTCGGCCTGTGTTTACTCCTCACTAACTTCCCTAGATCAAACTACAACAATTCTGTTCAGCCATTTTTAGCTACACAGTACTGTGTCATTTAGTGTACAGTATGCCTAAATGTTACTTTGTGTTGTTGTACCTATCTGGTCCAAAACCATTGGCGTACTTATCTAGCTAGTTCAAAACTGTTAGCATCCTGCTATTTCATTACTACTGTACAGTCTGCTCAAATTATTTGAATGTAATGTACTGTAAATTTATATTCTGTACCAAAGCTCTGTAAACTATCCTCTTGTTCCCCACCACCCAGGTCGCTACCAGGAGATGAGCAACTTGTTGCTCAGCGTGCCTTCCGTGAAACATTTCAATAAATAAAAACTTAGCAGCCATTTCATCCTACTAAGTTTCTCAAACTCACTCAAATATGCCATCAACACCATATTGTTACCTTCAGTATGCAAATTTAACAATTATCACCTTATCAGCCAGATACCAAGGCACACTGTAAAAGCCAACACATACCCATATGCATTAATAAGCTTTTGCCCCACCTTAGTTTGAAAAAGATTATCTCTATGTCCACTTTTCACCAATGGTCTCTGATACCATATCTGACCCACTCCATCCCACCCTATTTCCTACTAGGGCAACACTTTACTCCCAACACATTCTCTCTGGTTCACAATATTTTGAATATGGCATTTTAGTTCTTGGTCCCTTATTTTTGTAAAGCTGCACTTTATTTTGCCCCTAGAAAATAATGCGATATAAATGTATGGCATGGCAATAATTTTTGTACCAAGCTGTTACATTTGTGTGTTTTAACCAGAAGAAAACAGTGCAAAGACCAAACTGACTTTATGCAGTTGCATATGCAGTCCTGTCATTCAGAAAGATAAGAGAACAGACAGCAGTGGCTAAAACACAGTTTAGTGCTACACTTCCACAATACAGTATGTGTTATGATTATCTGTTTAGAGGTGCATTAGTCTGTTTCTTACGTGTATTTAGTCTATTATATATATTGCATATACATATATAATAATTGGTTAACTCCATTATCAACTTGTTTTGATAACTGTAAAAAGTCAGATAATGTGTGGGTTGATACGAAAACTCGTATCAACCCACGGGTTCATATGACTTTCACAGTCTCCGCCGAGAAGCCAACAGCACACCAAACCAATGAAACAGACAGAGGCAGCATGAGATGGTTCTCCAACCGTATACTCTCACTTTCAGGATGAACCCCATTTTAAAGAAATGAACAGAGCATCAATGCCTAATTGTGCCACTAGTTATAATAAAAAATAAACATGTGTAAGTTGGTATGCATGTTTAACACACCGTGTGTGATAACAGTGAAAGCTCTCGAGCTTTACTCTTGAGGTTTCTCATTATCACACACCTTGGTGTGTGAAAACTGCATATCAACCCTACTATATGATTATTCTCCATATAGCATATAGAAACATCATGCCACATGTTTGGGAATACAAAACATCTCAGCTTTGCTTGGCTGCCCATCCTGTTGATGCAACTGTAACACCAGAAAAGAAATACTATGCATCCCAGTGCCACTGTCCACTTTTATGACTGATTACATTAACATTTGAGATTAACCAAATTCTCAAACTGAATGTTTATGGTCATACTCCAAAGACGTTGAACATTAGGTCAGTATACCTGATTCAAAATTAATCGGGCATTGGCAGTAAAGTTACCATCACTCATAAGAACTGTATGTATAAACCAACAATAGTATGTATGCACCTTGACAAAACTGACTGCTAAAAAGATTAGATTAGCAACTTTTTTCCAGAAATAATGTGCACTGATCAGCTATTCCTTCCACCCTGCGGGCCATATTAAGCACTCTCCCCCACCATGTGCCACCATCTTATCTGGCTATAGCTGGCACCAGTCCACTCTTGAGGAGTATGCCCACGTGATGACCAGACCAACACACTTAACTTCAGTGCTGCATCCTCACAGCCATTGCGGTCACTGGTCATTCTTTCCTATTGCTGGCCATGTCGGCCCTTGAGTGCACAACAATTAAAGCCTACCTCTGTTGCACCTTGTGCATATGAAAGGACTCGAGGATAAGATCCAGGCAGAGGGGGTGCATCAATTCATAGATAGTGGGCCCACTCCCAGGACATGAGTGCCCAAATGGCACCAATTCCAAATGACTACCAAACTGGTTTGACATTGACTCTCCTCTAACACCAGCTATGTCTCAAAATATGCACCGATCACTTTGCTTTGCTAGTCACAAGCTCATTTGATGAGGTTCCTGCACCCACAATGCGTAGCCATCTCCTTCAATGACTCCATGCACGGATTGGCACAAGGGGCAGCAGCACCAGATTACTCACCTTTCACCCAACCTTCTGACCAAACACTTTGCTATGTTTGTAGTCGCATATGCTATGGTTCTTGCTTCTATGCCACATCAAGACGGACAGTGCACATATGAAGGACTCTGGTAGGGATCTCTTGGGGGAGGCTCAAAAAGTCAGACTGAACACCCATGGCTAGGTTTGCATGCCAAAATGTGCCTCATTCAAAAACTGATAGCAAACAGTGGATTTCCCTTTGGCTCCTGCTGCTTAAGTAAATATCAGCAAACACTTTGCTTGGCTAGCCACCACCTCATGTGCTAAGGATCTTGTAACTATACAATACCTACCTGTATCCTCCAGAGACTGCAAGCAAGGCTGTTAACAAGGGGTGGCAGCACCAGATCATATACGTTTTGCCTCCATGGACTGCTCACATTCCCAGCAGAGCTTGTCAAAGAAGGGCAAAAAACACACATGGAGACACACAATCATAGGACACACATATCACACCAACAGTACATAAACACACACACACCACCATGTCTCTCACAAACACCAACTCACCACCAAGTGTCACAGCTCCAATTGGATTTCCGTGATCCCAAATGGTGAGGACTGAGTCTGGCAAGGGGAATAGCTCCAGTTCTGTTCAGCTACTGTGCTGCAGGCTGGCTTCTTTCATGAAGGCAGGATCTTGGGGAAAAAATACTCAACAAACCTCTGTACAACTACTGTGCTGCCGACAGTCTTCCTCAGTGCAGGCTTCTTCTGGTGCAACACACTAGCCACTCCACCATTCCATGCTTTTGAAGCAGTCTGGCAAAAATGTAGCTGAATCTATGGTTCCTCCTTGGCTCAACTAGTTGCTTTATAGTATGGCAGTGGACCTGAGGGGGAGCCAGGCAGCAAAATTAGTCAATTAGTCAGAGAACCTACTAGGAACAACACTCTAAATACTGCCAACAGTTCCATTCTAGATGTGGTACTAACCACCCATCCACACAAAATATCTCATTTGGCAGTGTTTCACAATGACATGAGCGATCATGGAATTGTTGCTTACATAAGATCTCAAATTAAGGCCTGGCCGCAACCCATCTTTATAAACAAAAGATCCTTTCGCCAAATTCAGTGCAGTAAACTTCCTATCTGACCTGAGCATGATCAGATGGCAAGATCTTTACCTAGCCAAAGATGTCAACAAGGCAGCTTGCATCCTTAATGACAAAACTCACTACAATAATAAATAAGCATGCCCCTTTCATCAAAGTAAGAGTACGGAACAATTCCAATCCCTGGTTCACCTCGGATCTCAAGGCAGCCCTTTATAGCTCGAGATAAGCTCTGGGCTAAAGCTAGACATTCCAAAGAATCTTCGGATTGGCAGGCCTTTAGAACAGCCAGAATAACTGTGTGAAAAACTTTGCTCTGCTAAAGCTAACTATTATATTTCTACTCTCGAACAAGCTAAAGGTAACCCTCATAAAATATGGAAGACTATCAAAGCTATAGAAGGACAGCCCATGGCCCCTCTGTCCCAACAAAGATAGTCGTAAGTGGCAAGATTGTGGAAAACAAGTCCCTAATCCTGGAGGAACTTAACTCCCACTTTGCCACAGCTGGATTAGCTTTTGACTCGTCACCTTATGCTGGTGCTGCGGTGAGCCAGCATACCCTCCCCGCCACATCTAGTCCTGGACCCAGTCCTTCCAAATGCATGAGATAACTTATAAAGAAGTAGAAGATTCTCTTCTTAACTTAGACACCAAAAAGTGCAGGGGACGATGGCTTGAACCCTTTTTCCTAAGGTCAGGCTATGCCCATCTCACTGCCCCAATTATCCACATCTTCAATCTTTCCATTGCATCTGCTGCTGTGCCGTCCTGCTGGAAATCAGCACATATCCTCCTCTATTTAAATCTGGTGACCCATGTGATGTAAACAACTATAGGCCTATCTCCATATTGCCTATCCTTTCTAAAGTTCTCAAAAACTGATCCATATTCAGTTAAAATCTCACTTGGAAACCTTCTCTCTCATTAACCCAGCTCAATCTGGCTTCCGGGCTAATCATAGCACAATCACTGCACTAGCAAAACTAACCAATGATTGGATCTCTGCTATAGATGCTAAGAAGGTAACTGTGCAGTCTTTTGGACCTCAGCAAAAGCTTTTGATACTGTTGATCACAAACTATTAGTCAATTGCCTTGCAAAGTTGGGTGCCACATACCATACCACCCAGTGGTTCTCTAGCTACCTAACTGGAAGATTCCAAAAAGTAAAGGCGGAAGGCTTTTTTCTGCTGCCTTGCCAGTTGCAAGAGGAGTCCCCAAGGATCCATCTTAGGCCCTATCTTGTTTCTCTGTACATCAGTGACTTAGATGCTAACATATTATGCCCAATCTGCACTTTTTGCAGATGATACTGTGTTGTATACTTCTGGCTCATCGTTATCTGAAGTCAAGGGAGTGCTAAGCGGACTTCGCACAACTTGAGCATAATTTAATAAAGGCAAAGCTTCTGCTCAATGCCAAGAAGACTAAAGCGATGATATTCCCCGAGTGCTGTCTCAGGCCCCCCAATACTCTTGCCCAAGACTTCATTGTCACCACGCTAAACGAGCCTCTGGAAGTTGTAACCAAATTTAAATATCTAGGTATCTGGATCGACAATAAATTATCTTTCAGTGACCACATCGAAGATGTCTCTAGAAGGTTAAAAGCAAGGTTAGGTTTCTTCTACAGAAATAGGCCCTTTTCCCTTTGAAACTCAGAAACAAGCTTGTACAGGCCACTTTTCTCCCTACTTGACTATGGCGATGTAATCTATTCCTCCACCACTCTTGCAAATCTAAGTAAACTGGATATCTTTTATCACCGTGCGTTATGGTTCATTACCAACTCCTTACTGTCGCACCACTGTGACTTATATGCAGCTGTTGGTTGACATCCTTACCACTAGACGCCTGCTCCATGCTGGGCTATGGACTCTTAAACTGCTTCTGCAGAAATTGCCAAGCTATCTCTCTTCCCTTATTAGTATCTCACATAGTGCATACTCGTTAAGAAAATCTGACTTTATTATGCTTGACATACCAAGGACGCGGACTTCCTTTGGTAAACGTGCTATTGCATATGCCCTTCCCTCCATTTGGAACCAATTACAAACCATACTGAAACTAACTAGCACAGTTTCAATAAACTTCTACAAATCGCTAAGTTCAGCCAAAATAAAAGACACCTGTAACTGTCATTAAGTCTCTTCCTTCCCCATGTGTGCCATATTTATCCACTGGTAAGGTATAATTGATTTGTCATATTAACTGCTTTCCTTCCCTTCTACTCCTGGCTTTATCTTTGCTTACGCTCCACTGCTACTCTATCAAATCTCTCTCCCTCCCATATCAGTTGTAGACTGTTGTTTGTTCTAGCTGCCAAAATACTGTATATTTGATTTGATTTGATTTGATTAATCAAATCACACCAGTCATCATGTTTCATTTATCAGTATGCACGAATAAGTCGCTTCCCTGTCTCATATCAATGTTTACCACCTGCGGTCACCCTATGTGGTACCCTTGTATGTATATCCAGCCTGCATCATGTAACGTGTATTTCATGTATATACTGTTATTACCTATCTGTGTTTGTACTTTAAGTGTTTATGTCACAGGACCTCCTAGTGAATGAGCTTGCTCAATGGAGTTTTCCTGCAATAAACTTGAACTTGAACTTGAACTTGAAAAGGTTAAGTGGTTTATGGGGTGCTCAGGTTAAGAGGCATGGAGGCGATACTATGCCGATGGGTTTCCATAGAAACAGACCAATGAAATGGTTTTGGAATGGGTGGCATGAGGTCATCTTCCACTGACTAGGGAGTTACCATAAGGTTTCAGCATCCACTGACCAGGAAAACATGGCGTGCTATTTTCCTTGCAATCACAGAATGGGGAGGAAACAAAGGGAAAAATAAGAAAGTGGTAGCTTATTTGTATATAGACAAGAGTATTCAAAGTGGGGAAAAGAAATACACTCATTGGACAGAATAAAATGTGTTTTGTCCCTGGGGAGGACACTACTAAGGTCCTAGAATGATATGTTAAGGAAGTTGGCGATGGCGTAGGGTCCTGGGTGATGCTCCCATTTATGTTGAGTTGGGACGTAGGGACACCGTTTTGCCATTCAGTTCTTTGATCTTGTTCTAGAACTTGTGACCATTTCCCCAGGAGGAGGATAGTGTTTCATGGTAGTAGGTATCCTTAGCCTACGGACTTCTTTTAGTACTATATTGCTAATCACAAATACAGTTAAGAAAACAGACACATGGATTTGCTTTATCTGCTGCCATTTCTAGTCATCATTGCTTTATATACCCCCACGCCCAACACACACAACGATAAACAATCAAAAATACTGTTTGGTAGTTTTGCATAGAAAAAAATGTGACCAGTTAAGAAATGACGGAATCAGTTCCACGAGATGAAAATAAATTACTACTTTATTGGAATTACACAAGTTGTTTACATTATTGCTGTACAAGAGGAATATAAAGGATGAAATGGTTACTATATGCCTATTTCTAAATATCTTGGAAAACCCAAGTATAGTTTAGTAGAGACAACAAACTGCACCTCTTAGATGAATCACATGCTACAGAAGATGCCATTCTTGCTATTAAGTTGAGAAGCCACAAGGACAAACATGAAATTCAGAAACTCTGTCTTCACTAATGGAATCTAGGTAATGAAGAATTCATCTGTGGCTATTTATGTTTGATCTGACCTGTGTCAGGATTGCCATACAGATTTAGTCTTTGCCGTATTTGTCCTTGTAAGAATAGATCCAGAAGCAAATGATACATAGAGACATAGAAGTTGACAGCAGATAAGGACTCAAGGCCCATCCAGACTGACCATGTTTTTCTACCTTATGAGTGCGCCATAGGCCTGTACTCTGTCAACGTCCTGTCTATTCATACTCATCTGTATTGCTCCTTATGCATATCCCATGCCTGTTTGAAGCTCTGCACTTTATTCCTATCCACCACTTCCTGAGGTAGTCTGTTCCATGCATCCACCACCCTTTCTGTGAAAAAGAACTTCCTCACATTACCCCTTAATTGGCCTCCTCTCATGCTGTGTCCTCTTGTCCTGCTATTTTTCTTATATTGAAACATGTTATGGTCTTTCACCTTGTTAATGCCCTTAAGATGTTTGAATGTTTCGATCATATCACCTCTCTCCCTCCTTTGCTCTAGGGTATACAAATTGAGCTCCTTGATCTGTCCTCATATGTTTTCTGATGCAGTCCCTGCACCATTTTGGTTGCCCTTCTCTGGACTGCCTCCATTTTGTTAATGTCCTCATGAAGGTCGGCCTCCAGTACTGCATGCAGTACTCAGAAGGAGCCTAACTAGTGTCTTGTAAAGAGGGATTATTACCTCCCTCTTATGACTTGTGATACCCCTACTAATACACCCCAACATCCCTCTAGCCTTACCTACTGATTTAGTGGTCTGCTTGGATGATTTCAAGTCATCTGTGATGACAATGCCCAAGTCTACTTCTTCCCTTGTGATTGCCAGCAACTCCCCTCCCAACCTATAGCTGGATTCAGGGTTTCTCTTCCTTATGTGTGTGATCTTGCACTTCTTTGCGTTAAACCCCAGTTACCACTCTTCTGACCCTTTTGCCGGTTTATCTAGATCTCTTCTCATTCTGCCCACCCCATCTGGGTCATCTACTCTGTTGCAGATCTTGGGGTCATCTGCAAACAGACAAACCTTACCCTCTAGTCCATCTGCAATGCCACTGATGAAGATATTGAAGAGGACTGGCCCCAGGACTGATCCCTGAGGTACCCCACTTGTGTTTTGCTTCTCTTTTGACTGCATACCATTTACCACCACTCTCTGTTTTCTGCCCACCAACCAGTTTGCCAGCCAGTTGACCAACTTCTGACCCACCCCGAGCCTACCCAGCTTATTAATCAATCTTCTATGTGGAACAGTATCAAAAGCTTTTCTGAAGTTAAGGTAGGCGACATCAACTGCCCCCCCTTAGTCCACCACTTTGGTTATACAGTCAAAGAAATCTATGAGATTAGTTTGACAGGACCTTCCTTTGTAAAACCATTCTGTCTTGGATTTTGTGCTCCTATGGATTCCAGGTGTTGCACTGTCCTTTCCTCAAAGGTGCCTCCATCATCTTGCCCACTACTGAGGTAAGACTGACTGGTCTGTAGTTCCCTGCCTCCTCCTGCTACCACTCATGTGGAGCAGGATCACATGAGCCCTTCTCCAGTCTTCTTGGACCTCTCCTGTGCTCAGAGACTCACTGAACAGTTCTGATAATGGCTCTGCTAGTTCCACCCTTAGTTCCTTTAGTACCCTGGGTTGTATGCCATCTGGTCCCATTGCCTTGTCCCACCCTGAGCTTAGCGAGCTCTTGTAGGACCCTTTCTTTTGTGAAGGGACTTGTGCACACTCCCTCCCCTGTGTCCATGGTGCTGGGCTGGCAGGTCCTGCCCTGCCTTCTCCTCAGTAAATGCTCAGAGGACCACCCCTGGAACCCACTCTCAAGGCTAGAATAACCTGAGTTATTAATCTTTTTGGCAGGACTGTGTCAAAATGCCTTGCTAAAGTCTAGGTAGGCCATATCCACAGCCCTTCCTGGTCTATTACTTTGGTCACCAGTCAAAGAAATCATTAGGTTTGTCTGACATGACCTTCCTGCTGTAAATCCATGCTGATTTGGGTCCTGTCCCTGCTGACCTCTTAGGTACTCAACAATTCTTTCTTTCAGAGTAATTCCATCATTTTCCCACCACTGAGGTCAAACTTACAGGTCTGTAATTTCTTGCTTCTGCCTTGCTCCCACTTTTGTGAAGGGGAATCATATCTGCCCTCCTCCAGTCCTCAGGTACCACCGCATCCTCCCATGATTTGTTAAAAAGTGTGGTCAGTGGGGTCACTAGCTCCTCCCTTAGTTATTTTAGGATTCTGGGGTGAATCCCATCAGGCCCCATTGCTTTGTCCACCTTGAGTTTTAGGAGTTCTTTCAAGACTCTTTCTTTTGTAAATGGACTGGTGTCAACCCCCCTACCCAGAGTGCTTCTATTGTCTGGTTTAGGTAACTCCCCCTCATCTTCTTTTGTGAATACTGAGCTAAAGTATTCATTCAGTATCTCTGCCTTTTCACTGTCTCCCTCTGCCCACCTCCCTCTCCCTTTATTAATCTTCACTATTCATCCCTTAACCTTTCTATGCTCCTAATGTACCTATAAAGGTTTTATCCCCTTCTAACTGAGAGTTGTCTATTTTTTCCTCGGTTTGGGCCTTTGCTATTCTGACTGCCTTCCCACTTCTTTCTGCTTTAATTGATACAGTTCCTGTCATGTTCCTTCTGTAGTTCCTTATACTTTTTGAATGCAGCCTTTTCTCCTTAACCTTCCCTGCCACCTCTTTTGAGAACCATAGTGGTTTTTATCCACTTTGCTTTTTTTTGTTTTTCACACAAAGGCTTGTTGCCTCTATGATGGTAGTTTTGATTTTTCTCCATTGTTCTTCCACCCCTCCTTTTTGGCCATTTGCTAGTGCATTCCTCAGGTATTCACCCATTTTGCCAAAATCAGCCCTTCTAAAGTCCAGGATCCTTGTTTCGGTGTGGCTTGTCTCCATGGTTGTGCTTATCATGAAGCACACTGTGCAGTGGTCACTTGTCCCAGATGTCTACTGACTTCTAAATTTGTGATCCTCTCTCATTTGGAGTACCAGGTCTAGTATTGCTCCTCCTGAGTGGGTTCCAACACTAGCTGTCTAAGGCCTGCCCCTGCAGGGCATCGAGAATGACCCTGCTCTTGGATGTGGCTGCAATACATGTCATCCAAGTTAACATATGGTATATAGGGTCCCCATCAACAGTATCTCCCCTTTTTCAGCCATTTTGAGAATGTCCTCTATCATTTTCTTGTCCATTTCCTCCCCTTGAGACGGGGTCTGTATACAACCCCTGTACAGATTGTGATGCCATTCCCTGTCTCCAAGGTGACCCAGAGTGCCTCTTGTCCTCCCCCTTTACTTTTTAGTTCTGTAGCTTTGATCCCTTCCCTTGTGTATAGAGCTACTCCACCTCCTCTTTTACCCTCCCTGTCCCTTCTGTAGACTGTGTACCCCGGTATGTTGACATCCCAGTCATGGTTCTCCATGTACCATGTTTCCATGACTGCCACAATATCCAATTGTTCATCTTCCATCAGGCTACTTAGCTCAGTAAGCTTGTTTCCAGACTACTGGCATTGGCATCATTGCCCTCCATTTAATGTTAGCTTTTCCTTTTCCCCATCCTGATCTTGTTGCCCTTTCTAGTTTTCCATTTACTCCTGTCCTGCCCTCTGTTGAGCTTTGTACCTCAATGTTGCCTTACTACATGCCATGTTTTGTGGGGGAGGCTTGAAATGTCCTGCCTCTTATCAGCACCTCCCCTTGGCTAGTTTAAAAGCTTGCAATGAAGCATTTAAATCTGTCACTTAGGAGCTTGGTTCCTTCAGTGGACAGATGCAGAACATCATGCCAGTATAGACCTTCATCTCTCCAGGTGTACCCCAGTCCTCAATGAATCCAAAGCCCTGTGCTCTGCACCAGTTTTGCAACTATTCATTAAACTGCATGGTGTGTAGTACCCTAGCCTCACTCCTGCCATGGACTGGCAGCACCTCTGAGAAGGTAACCATGCTTGCTACCTGTCTGAGGCCCTCCCAACTCCACAAATTCATCCTGTACTGCACTGATTCCATGCCTAGCTAGGTCATTTTGGACCCAAGGTGGACAATGATATGTAGTTCCCTCTCCTGTGATGCTTCTGCAATCCTGAGGATTTGCTTCTTGTCCCTCCAAGCCATGGCACCAGGCAGGCATGCCCTTCTCTCTCCTCTCCCTTCCCCAGTTCCACCCCTAACAACTGAGTCCCCTATCAGAAGCTGTTTCTTCCCTGTGTTGTCCCTTGCCACCCTTTTGTGGGTCTACCTTGTGGATGTCCCCAGCATTCTTCTTGGTCTCCACTGAGGGTGCCATCATAGAGGAACCTTGCTGTCAGACTGGCTGTATGATTTGTGTAGAAGCTACAACAAGGGGCCGTCTCTGTTCCACCACCGCCTCCCAGAACCCACTGTGGTCCAACTGCTCTTCATACTTGGCAACCTCTGAGGCAGTGGTTGTGGCAGTGGTGCTCTTTGGGTTGTGGAGGCCTCCTTAGTCCTTGCCAGTTCAGCCTGGAAGTGGGCAACCTCCTCCCTCAGAACTGTCAGTTGCCTACAAATAGGACAGCAACTCAGTTTCCAGAATGTCTCCTGGAAAACTGCTGCCCCACAGCCAGTGCATTGGACCACTCCCCACATGTCCCTCTCCTTTATAATATACATATGTAATATATCTAAACTTTTTTTTTGTGGTGTGTACTTACCCTTTATGCACTGTGCTGGGTTATTAAGAATATGATAGTTCTGCCCCAAGACCTGTTGAGAAGTGATGTCAGAACTTTGGCTATAAAGGAAATGCCTCACCTGGGGGTGGGGGTGCGTGAAGGTGGGTGGTAGTTCACAACCACAGGTGACTGTTAGAAACAATCAAATACACCACTGCTCCACCACTGGTGAGTACAGCCCTTATAATAATTCAACTAACCTCAGTAACTTATTTAAAAATAGTTTAACTATCACAAAATCCCACGCACCAGTAAATTATTTAAAAATAGTTTCTGTCCCAAAATCATAGTAGTCAATCCAGCTACCCCCAAGGACAACCAAAATGCAGTATTCAAACCCTTGTGAAGTTACTCCCAAGATAAGCAGAGCTACAAGCTCCTTATTCAACTCCTCAGCCACCAGTAGTTTATTTAAAAAATAGTTTAACTGTCAGAAAATCCTAGTAGACAATCTAGCTACCTCAAGGGTCTACCTAAATGCAGTATTTAAACCAACTGAAGTTACTCACAAGATAAACAGAGTTTGAAGCCCTCTTGGTTGAACACTAAATAAATATATAAATAAAAAGCAATTACCAAGGGTAGTTAGTTTCACCTCCCACAGAATTGAGCAAAAGTGCACATTGTTGCAGATATCATGTAATATAAAATTTTCCACACAGCTCACAGCTGAATAAAGAAGTAGTGTCCTTCCAGGTCAAGAAGATGTGCTTTGTGACAACAACATCTCAAGCATAGAGCTGTGTAGCCCAATTATGAGTTAAACCCACTCAGATTACAGGCATTAAAATGTGACAAAATTGTAAATTGAAACCAAGCTCTTCATAATAGAACTACAAAGTAAATATGCATGGCAGACAAAGGGTTTAAAGTAAAGTTTACCTAAAGTGAGAAATAGTTTCATACAATATGGTGGAGTGGGCATCCTTCAGTCTGCAAGGATGAATGTCCATTAGACCACCTCCATGCTGATCTAAGTCCACAGTGCCATAGCGGGTCTTGCAATGGTGTTAGTGGGTTCTAGAAGCCACCTTTCTGGAATAGGGTGCAGTTGCTGCCATAACCCACCCTTGTCCCATGCTGCAGTGGGTTGCAGGTGTAGTGGGTGGTGTAGCCCACCTTTGGTGCAACCCGCATGTTTCATGGTGCAAGCCACAGCCTTGAAGAGCAACTTGCTTATCTTGTGGTGCAAGGTGCGATTTACACTAAGGGATTTGGTGTAAATCACCGTGTGCCATGTGCAAGTAATTTTGGAATTGGACCCATTGTCTGTTGATTCTAGTAAACATGACTCTCTCAGTCAACCTTCTTGTATGGCCAAACTGTCATTTGTTAGAGGCTGTGACATTGAAAGTTAAGAATCACAGATCTTCAGGTAGAAGATCACCTGGGGCCAGTGACCATCACAAGGTATGATTCAATTTGGCCACTAGAACTAAATCATCCCATTTCAAGGCAAAAATATGGGACTTCAGAGCAGCTGACTTTGATAAGATGGCCAACAGAGTTAAGCTAGCCCTGGCAAGAAGAAATACAGGTGAGGGGGTACAGGCAAAATGGGCAAGCATTAAGGATGCACTACTTGAAGCAACATCCCACTGTGTTAGAGAGAAAAGCAAGAGCAAAATAAGAAGGAAACCACTTTGGTTCTCAAAAATAGTAGTAGAAAAGGTCACAGCCAAAAGGATAGCCTTCAGGAAATATAAGAAAACACAGTGGGACAAAGATAAGGAGGCATACCAAACTTCCCTAAGGGAAGCAGGAAAGGCAGTAAGGCAAGCAAAGGCCCAATCCCACTAGCATGAACAATAAAAGAAGGTAACAAGACTTTCTATAGATACATCAGTGAAAGGAGAAAGTCCAGAGGGGGTATTGCTAAGATCAAATAGGAAGTGTGAGGAGGGGAGGACCAAGGAAAAGCATATATCCTAAATAGATACTTCTGCTCAGTATTTACTGGGGAAAAGGTAAGACAGGGCCCATAGCTCAGCACCATGGACACAGGGGAGGGAGGTGTGTAGAAGTCCATTCGCAAAAGAAAGGATCCTATAAGAGCTCATTAAGCTCAGGGTGGACAAGGCATTGGGACCGGATGGCATGCATCTCATGGTACTAAAGGAGCTAAGGGTGGAACTAGCAGCAGCCATTATCAGAACTGTTTAGTGAGTCTCTGAGCACAGGAGAGGTCCCAGAAGATGAAGAAGGGCTCATGTGAACCCACTCCACAAGAGTGGTAGCAGGAAAGAGGTAAGAAAGTACAGAACAGTCAATCTTACTTCAGTAGTGAGCAAGATTATGGAGGCACTCCTTAAGGAAAAGATAGTGCAACACCTGGAATCCATAGGTGCACAGGATCCAAGACAGGAAGGTTGTGTCAAACTAATCTCATAGATTTCTTTGACTGGGTAACAAGAGTGATGAACCAAGGAGGAGCAGTTGATGTTGCCTACCTTGACTTCAGCAAAGCTTTCGATAGTGTTCCACATAGAAGATTGATTTATAAGCTGAGTAGGCTCAGGGTGGGTCAGAAGTTGATCAACTGGATGCCAAACTGGTTGGCAGGCAAAAAACAGAGAGTGGTGGTAAATGGTATACAGTCAGAAGAGATGCAAGTCACAAGTGGGGTACCTCTAGGATCAATCTGAGGCCTGACCTCTTCAATATCTTCATCAGTGACATTGCAGATGGACTGGAGGATAAGGTTTGTCTGTTTGCAGATGACACCAAGATCTGCAACAGAGTAGATAATCCAGATGGCGTGGGCAGAATGAGAAGAGTCTGGATAAACTGGCAAAATGGTCGGAAGAGTGGCAACTGCGGGTTTAATGCAAAGAAGTGCAAGATCATGCACATAGAGAAAAGAAACCCTGAAGCCACCTACAGGTTGGGAGGAGAGTTGCTGGCAATCACAAGAGAAGAAAGACAGTTAGGCATCATCATCACAGATGACCTGAAATCATCCAAGCAGACCACTAAAGCAATAGGTAAGGCTATAGGGATGTTAGGTTGTATTAGTAGGGGTATCACAAGTCATAAAGAGGGAGGTAATAATCCCTCTTTACAAGACACTGGTTAGGCCCCATCTGTAGTACTGCGTGCAGTACTCAAGGCTGCACCTGCACAAGGACATTAACAAAATGGTGGCAGTCCAGAGAAGGGCAACCAAAATGGTGCAGAGTCTGCATCAGAAAACATATGAGGACAGATTAACAGAGTTCAATATGCATACCCTAGAGCAAAGGAGGGAGAGAGGTGATATGATTGAAACATTCAAACATCTTAAGGGCATTACAAAGGTGAAAGAGTATAAAATGTTTCAATATAAGAAAAATAGCAGGACAAGAGGACACAGCATGAGATTAGAGGGAGGCCGATTAAGGGGGAATGTGAGGAAGTTCGTTTTCACAGAAAGGGTGGTAGATGCATGGAACAGTCTACCTCAGGAAGCAGTGGATATGAATACAGTGCAGGGCTTCTAACAGGCATGGGACAGGCATAATGTAGCAATAAAGATGAGTATGAATAGATAGACCATTGATAGAGTACAGGCCTATGACACATTCATAAGGTAGGAAAAAAAATGGGCAAGCTAGATGGGCTGTGTGGTCTTTATCTGTCTTCAACTTCTACGTTTCTATGTTAATGGACTGAACTTTCCTTTCTGATGACTATTTGCACTGTGCATTTCATCAACCTTAGTTCTATAGGCAATTGAGGATGAAGGGTAATGGTTAGATTCTACTGAGACTTTGTGTAGTCCAAGTGCATCCAGTAGGCCTGCATTATCCAATATCTTCTTACAGAGACTCCAAAAACCTACTTTAATATAAACTAGATCACAATTTGGATCAGAGCCATGTCTAGAAACTGATTAAGTGTTCTCATTTTCTATAAGTACATGAAGAAGTTGTTCCAGAAGGTCAAGTACAGTATTTTTAAGTTTAAGACGGCTCTAATTTTTAATTCGACCTAGTCCATAAAGAGACAGGGTGTTTGCGATCCAGTCTTCTTGATATAAAGATCTCTTTGACTTTTTCCCCTTGCCCCAAACCAGCAAGAAATTCACTGTCCAGAATATGAACACCAGCTCTGTCTAATATAGGGGCTTTGTTCAGTAGAATATCTGCCACTTCCTGGCTCTGTATCAAGACATCTACATGCCCTGTATTAAAATCATTCTTCCAGCTAAACACATTTAAGATTCCAAAGTCTCTGACTTGGATTTTTAAGCCATGAGTAAAAGATTGTTCAGAACGGTTTTTAGTTTGTCTGGGGTCTCATTAAAAGAGGCTTTCAAACCATGAATACATAGAGAATTAAGGATGGGGTGGTGTGTTAAAGTTTTATACACCTCTAGGCGTGGGATGGCTTCATAAATGCCGAGGGTTTATGAGGAAAGCACCCAAGTTGAAGATATGTATAAATCGAGTTTTACACACCACCCAATCTTTTATTTTATATAATTGCTGGGCAGCATTTTCTAGCCACAGCAACTATGTAAAATAATAATATTTCTATGGAGCTGTGGACCAGTCAGGTTTCAGGTGGTGTGCGGCTTGTGGTAAAAACAGTTGCTCATTTTTTTTAATTTTGTTTATTTCCCTGTCTTACTCTACGGATGTAAAAAAATAGCTGGCATGTGTTTTAAAAAATGTGTTGCTGCTGACTCTGAGTGTGGTGTACTGTGTAGAGCTGGGGAATGGCAGCCAGCACAGAGGAATGAAGGTGCGATGGCTGCACATGCTCAGTGCGAGAGAAACCCAACGTGTTCTGTGTTATAACCTACAGGTTATAACAGTGAATTATAACCATGTTTCTCTATGAGTTGAAACGATACCCAATTATTATTTAGTTCTATTGGTTGTTCTCTATTTACTGTGTTATAGCCATTAATTAATTTTCTATTAACATACTCTAAAGCACAGCCACATTTTTTAAGGCCTTATCACTTGAGTCATATATGGTTTGCAATACATGGGGCAGAACAGAAGAGGAATAAACAATCTGCCCATCCACATCCCTGTCCTTTCAGATTTGCAGCACATTAATAATTACATTGTCAGCCCCATAGCTGCCCTTAGTAGGTGCACAATTTTATCGCTCAGTGAGATAAATGACAGATCTTGTGTAAAAATATAACTATATCGACAAAGAATGGCACATTCTGAGATGTCTGTTGAGTTTCTCATAGTTGGATATTCTGCAGGATCTTGGATCTCCAGAACCCTCTCTTTCTGAACCATAGTTATCTGCTCTGATATTATTGCTCCAGTTATTCCACTCATTTCTAAAAGAGTTTAGGTCAGATTCAAATTTGTTCACTTGGGCTACTATACTGTTTATAAGAGGTACCCCTAGTTGGTACAGTGGATCTGCAGGTTCTGCAGTTTGGTTTGAGACAATTAAAGTTGCAGGGGTAGAAACTGAATGACAGTTATCATACTCTGAATGACAAATGTCATACTCTGAGTCTAGCGTTTGATTATCAGAATGTTTTAAAGCAGCATGGTCTGAGGCATGCTGCTGTGAACTACAAGTGGCTGCTATGTTACAGCCCTCCATTTTTTTGCAACTGGCTTTCTTTTTTTTTTTTTTTTTGTATTATATATTTATTGATTTTGCAAGCAAATCTTACAAAGCAAATACACATAGGAGGATAGCAGTACATAGTATAGTACAAATCTGTTCTCTTACAAAGTACTAATGAAGGACACCCCCTCTTGAAGTACAACATAGGGGGAAATAACTGAGATATATCATCAATAAAACAGGTTAAAGTAATGCATGCAGCCAGGAAGGCTCAAGGGGATACATATCAAGGATGAATTATATACCAAAGTCCTTTAAAATTGTGACTATAATAGTCTACTTGAATCCCCCAGTACTGTAGCCGGTAATAAAATTCTAAAGAAATTTTAGATTTCCAGGGAAAAAAAATGTGAAGTTATCAACATCATAAAAGGAAATAGCTAGGCATCTTTATACAAACTAGATCCTCAACTAAGCTCATCATTACAGCTCTTATAAAGCAACTGGCTTTCTTAATCTTCTTTTTCCCATTTTTACCATGATTTTTGTTTTGATTTCTTGAGATGACCTTTTGCATGGGAAAATCAGGAATGATAGTTGGGAAATTAGGACGAATTTGTGAAGTGTTCTCCTTAATGATCAAGGGGGATCCCTCCTGTGGAATTGGCTTGCTTATTTCTGAAGTATATCATAAAGTCTAAAGTCGTTAACTGCTATGTTCTCCTTTAATGTATCTAACTCAAATTTTAAATTGACCAAATGGTCGAGATGCATAGGGATTGCAAACAAACTTTTTTAGGTTCCTCACTGAGGCCAAGCAGGTAAGTAGCATCGGAGTTGGAAAATAATTGTTTTGGAGAAATATAATGTTTTAATTGTATTTCATCAATAGCCAGGACCTTTCCTGGAGTGTTAAATTGCTTTAATCCATTTATAGCTTCTTGAAGCTCTCCAGCTATATTTTTGAAATCATTTTGCCAGGTTGGTTTTGGATTGGATTCTCTAAAATAATCAGGAGAGAATTCAAGTAAGTCAGACATTTCAGAAAAAGTGTAATATACCAGGCTTCCAGATGCTTCTATAGTAATGGGTTCACCTACCATATCACAGGTAGGATCTGAATCTAGTTCAGTTCTCTCCCTCAAATTAGTTAAAGGAGGGGTGTTCTTATTCTTAGTAGTGATGTGGTCTTTTTCAATAACTGCTTTTGGAGAGACTAAAAGTCTAATACTGTTCTGACTAGAATTTAAAATACTATTACCACAACCAGAATTGCTTAGTGTATTGGGGGGAGGGGGGCAATAATGAGTGGATCAAAATGATCCATAATTTTGGATTATCTTATTTTACTTAACTGCTTGGTAGATTTTATTTTTCTTGTAATAGGAGTCTCAGATTAGATGCTTTTGTTGTGTTGTTTTGTTTTGTTTTTTGCTTAGTTTTTTCAGCAGGATTTCTTTCCCCTATAATTATCACCATGTTCCCCCAGGATTATTGATGGTGGAATGGGCATTGAGTGCAGCCCAACTGATTCTAGAACAACTTTACTGTGCCTGCATTCAGCCTTTTCATTATCATTATTTTTATTTTTGATGGCTACCCTGTGTTGTGGGGACAAAGAGTAAGTTGTTTCATTAAATGAATTAATTGCCTCCTCCCCTAGCTCTTGAGCTTGCCTTCTGGTAAAAACCATATTCAACCTTGTAGATACTCAAACTTTGTGAACGGTGATATAATAATTCTATAATGATATTTAAAAATAAGCAAAAAATAAAAAAATAAGGACAGATATAGTAATAGTTTTTAGCAGTTTGTGGCAGTCAATCCTTATAAAAAGATCTGGACACAGTAAGTCTTCTTTTAAAATACAGTCCTTGATGCCAGTAAAGTACAACACAAAATTTCCACAATAAAACCCTTGAGTAAAACAATAGGTAAATCACTTGGTGAAATAATTTAACCAAGCACAGAGTCGAAAAAGACCAAATGATTTCCTATTTTAATATATGTGACAGGTAGTCCCAGTTTCCTGAGGGCAGAGATGCTTGTAGATTACTGTACCAGCAGGTAGTAAAAAGAAATGCTACAACTGTTATATTCCACAGCTGACAAAGCAGCACCAACAACAGTAAATGATTATCTGCTGCCTGAATTGTTGCTATGCATACAGACTTCTAGAAGCAAAATGTAAAATAATAATAATATTAGCTTTAGTTGCTTTAGATGAAGTAGGAAATGCAAAATGCTATTTTGTAATAGTGAAGCAATCCAAGTCCTTCTATTTATGCAGCATGCTAGGACAAAACAGAAAAAAAAAGAATTTTGTGATATCTATAAAACTAAGATGAAGGTTGGAATAGATTAAGTATTCAGATGATAACAGAAATAATTCCCTTTTAATAAGGTAGCACTACTTTATTTTTTTTTTAAATCAGATAAAAAATAAACCGATATATGACTTACTTTCTGCAGGTAACCTGTAAAAAAAAAAAAAATAAAATAAAAAAACCTGCTCCAATATTGCTCAACTCTTTGACCAGGTCTTTATACCTGATGCATGTAGAAGAACATACACCTAAAGCCACACTCGCCGAGTTAGGTCGTCAGTAACAAATTGCAGCCAATAACTGATATTTAGCAATTGTTTACAGACCATTTACAGAGTATGTTTTACTCAATGCTCTGACTGACTCTGGAGCAAGAAGAAAAGTTTTGGAAGGTATCAAACAAGCCTCTAAGGCTTGACCAGGCACTGTGCAGGCTACACGAAGATGACATCCATTGTAAACTGAACACCACACTTGGGCATGTGCATTTATTGCAAATGTACAAAGGGAAACCGAAGGAAGCTAAAAGTTTTAAACGTGTACATGTGTTTTAAATACAATTGTAGATTCAATTACAAGCAATAAGAACAAACACAGGAAGATACATAAGATATAATACATTATAAAATAACTCTCCTGATAAAAAACTCTCAGTATTGTGTCAGAAGAATAAAATAAAAATATTCTAGATTAATACTGTTCTATAGTTTGCTTCGACATAAAAATAATATAAACTAAGGTTGGATTACATTCATTAAAATGGGTCAGTTTGTTCAGCAAAGATACTAGGCAGTTTTCATGCCATATTCTTCCTCTAACCACCTGACTGGTTTCTCTGTTTGACTCTGT
This sequence comes from Neoceratodus forsteri, assembly GCA_016271365.2. NCBI lineage: Eukaryota > Metazoa > Chordata > Ceratodontiformes > Ceratodontidae > Neoceratodus > Neoceratodus forsteri. Next base: position 147,347,340 of record CM057449.1, read on the forward strand.
TAGGCTCCAAACTCCAGCACACAGACCACCACCGCGGCTTTCCTCCTAGTGGCAAACAGAGACTTGGAGGGCAGACAAACCAATCAGGTCATGTGTGCAAAAAGATTAACTGGTAAGGTTACACTCTACTAAGCAACAGTATCATACCATTTACAAAGTTAAAACAAACAGTGTAACCCTGCTTTCTGAGCCTACTCTGCAGACACTGGAGTACGTAGCAATAGATGGACAACCTTCCTCGCCAACCTCCAATCCTAAATAATGATTGCTTCTCAGGGGTGATTTTTTTATTTCTTTGAAACTTGGCTTTGTTGACAGTACTCTGTTTGGGTAACTCTTGCCTCAATGCTTTTGTGCTAAGGATCTTTATCATTAGCTTGCTTTCTTAATTTGACCCTACTGTGATACAAACCCATAAGATCACATAAGGGTTGGTTTGTTTTTCTGATGCTTCTAAGTTTGGAAATGAGACTCACACACCTCGCAATGTTTTTGTAGTTCAGATTTATTTTATTCAACTGTCAGATAACTGATTTCCAAAGTTTCATGCTCAATACACTTCATTGGGGTATCTATGCAAGCTAAAAAGTATACAAAGTACAATGTATCATAGGCATAATTTAATTTATCATTATTTGATATGAACCCTACTATAACTTCAAAGTCATTATTAATATCTTCATTAGTATATGTTACTGTATCTCCTTACAACCTCCAGACAGGTAGTACCAATATAAAAGGAATTAAACTTCTTGGTAATCATATTAATAATTTGTATTAATACGACAATAAATGTAGCAAACTTTTTCGCTCGCTAGATTACATATTTTACACATTGTACCATGTACAAAGTACCTTTTTATCATTTCAAGGTTTGTTCCATCTTTTTGTTTTAGCTCCCTTTACTTAGAAACATAGAAACATAAAAGTTGACAGCAGATAAGGACCGCAAGGCCCATCCAGTCTGCCCATTTCTTTTTCTACCTTATGAATGTGCCATAGGCCTTTGCTCTGTCAATGGCCTATCTATTCATACTCATCTGTATTGCATCCTTATGGCTATCCCATACCTGTTTGAAGCCCTGCACTGTATTCATATCCACCACTTCCTGAGGTAGGCCGTTCCATGCATCCACCACCCTTTCTGTGAAAAAGAACTTCCTCACATTACCCCTTAATCAGCTTCCCTCTAATCTCATGCTGTGCCTCTTGTCCTACTATTTTTCTTATATTGAAACATGTTAGACTCTTTCACCTTGTTAATGCCCTTAAGGTGTTTGAATGTTTCAATCATATCACCTCTCTCCCTCCTTTGCTCCAGGGTATACATATTGAGTTTAGTTAATCTGTCCTCATATGTTTTCTGATGCAGTCCCTGCACCATTTTGGTTGACCTTCTCTGGACTGCCTCAGTTTAGTTAATGTCCTTGCAAAGATGTGGCCTCCAGTGCTGCACGCAGTACTCCAGATGGGACCTAATCAGTGTCTTGTAAAGAGGGATTATTACCTCCCTCTTCCGACTTGTGATACCCCTACTAATACACCCCAATATCCCTCTAGCCTTACCTACTGCTTTAGAGGTCTGCTTGGATGAATTCAGGTCATTGGTGATAATGATGCCCAAGTCTCTTTCTTCCTTTGTGACTGCCGGAAACTCCACTCCCAGCCTATAGGTGGCTTCAGGGTTTCTCTTCCTTATGTGCATGATCTTGCACTTCTTTGTGTTAAACCCCAGTTGTCACTCTTCCAACCATTTTGCTAGTTTATCCAGATCTCTTCTCATTTTGCCCACCCCATCTGGATCATCTACTCTGTTGCAGATCTTGGTGTCATCTGTAAACAGACAAACCTTACCCTCAGTCCATCTGCAATGTCACTGATGAAGATATTGAAGAGACTGACCCCAGGACTGATCCCTAGGTACCCACTTGTGACTTGCATCTCTTCTGACTGTATACCTTTGCCACCACTCTCTGTTTTCTGCCCATCAACCAGTTTTCCACCCAGTTGACCAACGCCTGACCCACCCTGAGCCTACTCAGCTTATTAATCAATCTTCTATGTGGAACAGTATCGAAAGCTTGCTGAAGACAAGGTAGGCAACATCAACTGCTCCCCCTTGGTCCACCACTCTGGTTACCCAGTCAAAGAAATCTATGTGATTAGTTTGACAGGACCTTCCTTTTGTAAACCCATACTGTCTTGGATCCTGTGCTCCTAAGGATTCCAGGTGTTGCACTATCCTTTCCTTAAGGAGTGCCTCCATAATCTTGCCCACTACTGAGGTAAGACTGACTGGTCTATAGTTCCCTGCCTCCTCCCTACTACCATTCTTCTGGAGTGGGATCACATGAGTCCTTCTTCAGTCTTCTGGGACCTCTCCTGTGCTCAGAGACTCACTAAACAGTTCTGATAATGGCTCTGCTAGTTCCACCCTTAGCTCCTTTAGTACTCTGGGATGTATGCCATCAGGTCCCATTGCCTTGTCCACCCTGAGCTTATTGAGTTCTTGTAAGACCCTTTCTTTTGTGAAGGGACTAGTGCACACACCCCTCCCCTGTGTCCATGGTGCAGAGCTGTGGGCCCTGCCCTACAATTTCTTCAGTAAATACTGAGCAGAAGTATCTATTTAGGATAGATGCTTTTACATGGTCCTCCTCTCACACACCCTTATCTCCTTTTATCTTAGCAATACCCCTCTGGACTTTCTCCTTTCATTAATGTATCTATAGAAAGTCTTGTCACCTTATTTTACTGTTTGTGCTAGTGTTTCCTCAGTTTGGGCCTTTGTCTGCCTTACTGCTTTCCCTGCTTCCCTTAGGGAAGTTTGGTATGCCTCCCTATCTTCATCCTGCTGCATTCCCTTATATTTCCTGAAGGGCAGCCTTTTCGCTCTGACCTTTTCTACTACTGTGTTTGAGAACCAAAGTGGTTTCCTTCTTCTTTTGCACTTCCTTTTCTCACTAACACAATGGGATGTTGCTTCAAGTATTGCATCTTTAATGCTTGCCCACTTTGCCTGTCCCCCTCACCTGTTTTTCTTTTTGCCAGGGCTAGCTTAACTCTGTTGGCCATCTTATCAAAGTCAGCTCCTCTGAAGTCCCATATTTTTGCCTTGGAATGGGATGATTTTGTTCTAGTGGCCAAATTGAACCATTCCATTTGATGGTCACTGGCACCCAGGTGACCTTCTACCTGGAGATCTGTGATCCTTTCCCTGTTAGTCAGTACTAGATCTAGGATAGCCCTGTCTCTTGTGGGTTGTTGTACCAGTTGTTTGAGGCCCTCCCCCTGCAGGGAATCCAACATGTGTCTAGTTCTGGCAGATGTCCCTGCTGGTATTGACCAATCTGTATCTGGCACGTTGAAGTCTCCCATTATCAGAACCTCCCCTTTAGCTGTTGTGTTTTGTATATCTTCTAACAGTAACTTGTCTATGTCCTCAGCCTGGTCTGGAGGCCTGTACACAACCCCAGTTCATATGGCTTTCCCATTTCCTGTTTCCAGGGTGACCCACAGTTCTTCTGGCTCATTATGTGTATTCTGAATTTCTGTAGCTTTGATATTTTCATTGACATAAAGGGCCACTCCACCCCCCCCCCCATTACGGACTAGTTAAAATATATACATGTGTTTGTTCTTTTCTGTTTCCTTTTTCTCCCTGGAGTGAGAAACTGATGAGTCCTGAGTAGGATGAAACACATGTGTGTTTTCTGTTCTCAGCCTTTGCAGACTGTGTGAGAGGCCCTTTGGCACCATGCATTCCTGCTTAAAGCAGAACCAGGCAATGTTTCTGTGATGATTTACATATACATTCAATGATGCTTTGCATTAAGAGGGTAGGTAGGATTTTCTTTGTATTTCTTTGAAACCTGGCTTTGTTGTCAATGCCCTTTTGGGTAATTCTTGCTTCAGTGTTTGTGTGCTGAGGTTCTCTGTCTTTTCAGCTCATATACAGTGCATGTGCACAGCACCAAAATAAGATGCTCATGTTCAGTATAAAAGCATATGTACCGTCTAAAATGAAATAATTGCTATTACTGTATTATATTTTCAGCATTTGCTATATTTGTACATTGTCTTGTTACTGCTCTTCTAAATATTTCAGAGAATGCTTTATTGTTTTGCTCAGGGCTCAATTATCAGTTGCAGGAGACTGGTTTGTAAATCATTACAAAGTGAATTACCACCACTCCTTTGATTGTGCCCCCCGTATCAGATGGGGTTGGTGGGCCCTTACACATCAGTGTACATCAAAGCGTGCTGATGCACAGAAGGGGGTGGACTTGATATGTACTTTACCAGCTACTGCTGGCACACCAGTCACGGTACTTTTGTGATAACCCCAAACTACCACCTGGAAAACCTGGTGGTAAGGAATCATCAAAGTGCTGTGCCAGATGCATATTCCCACCAAGGGACAAAGATTACCATGGCATCACATGGTGAACCCTATCGACCCAACAGTTTGTTCTACAGACTTTAAGCCCTGCACATACTAGTGTTGTATTTTAGTATTCTCCCATCAATATCCATTCAGTAATCAGTATTTCATGTTTACACACTGCTGGTAAGAATATATTATCACTTAAATATGACATTCTAAAATGTAGTTGCCTTTTCAAGTATAAATAAAAGCTTTGATTTTTAAAAGAAAATATGATTTTTTCAGATTCAACTGAATGCCTCAAGTGCCCAGAAGATCACTGGTCCAATGATCGACAAGATAAATGCATCCCAAAACCCACTGAGTTCCTGTCCTATGAAGAGCCATTGGGTACAACTTTGGCTGCCATTGCTGTTTTCTTTACATTCATCACGACTTTAGTCATTTATATCTTCACTTTGCACCATGACACGCCAATCGTCAAAGCCAACAATCATGAACTAAGTTTTCTTCTCTTGTTGGCCCTCATGCTTTGCTTCCTTTCAACCTTGATATTCATTGGCCGGCCCATGAGACTGAGTTGCATGATCCGCCAAGCTGCCTTTGGAATCATTTTTGCTCTCTGTGCCTCCTGTATACTTTCAAAAACTATCATTGTTGTAATTGCCTTTAATGCCACAAAGCCAGGAAGCAAGTTAAGGAAGTGGGTGGGCTCTCAGCTGCCTAGTGGTATAGTCTGTTCCTGTACTCTGCTCCAAGTTATTATCTGTATTGTTTGGTTGGCTACTTCTCCTCCCTACCCAGTACTCAACATGCAATCCAAAACAGGTGTAATAATAATTGAATGTAATGAGGGGTCAGCAATTGCATTCTGGTGCATGCTGGGATATATGGGCCTTCTGGCAAGTGTGAGCTTCATAGTGGCCTTTCTAGCAAGGAATTTACCTGATAGCTTTAATGAAGCAAAATTTATCACTTTTAGTATGGTTGTATTTGTCAGTGTTTGGCTTTCATTCATCCCAGCATACCTTAGTACACGGGGAAAGCTTATGGTTGCCGTGGAGATATTTGCTATCTTGTCTTCCAGTTTAGGATTACTTATCTGCATATTTTCCAAAGTGTTTCATAATTCTGTTCAGACCTGAAAAGAATACTAAAGAATATTTAATGGGTAAAAAGCATGTTAGCAAGTCGTTTTAAAGTTATTGGTTTTATTACATAAAGCATTTACATTTTGCTTTGTAAATTTCATTTACTTCGTATCATAGACACAAATTATAAAATATATTTAATCCAGTGGCTAAGCATAAATGAGTTGATGATTAGATAATATACAGTATATACAACTTAACACTGCAGAATGAGAATTCAGTCTGAAATTTAATTAGTCTGACACTTTTAGCTTACCTTCATACAGTCAGTAGTCACTAGTATCACAGTTTGTACATGTTGCTAGAACTGTTGCTGAATGGAAGACATAGTTTAAGACTACTACTCTGACTAGAATTTCTAATATTTTATGCTCCTGGCACAACATCAGTCTAAATGAGAATTGGTCACATTTTTATCTGACTACAGGAAACCAGCATTCACTGCAGATCATAGGAACATATAAAACAAGGAGATAAGAAGACTAATGGTCTCTTGTTCAGTCATACTGGACTGCACAGTGCTAAACTAGTGCCACAGGAAAAATAACATAAAGGCATGTGAAGCCAGATATTCAAACAGTGCACCATGAGATGTGTTAGCACAGTGATATCTGAATACTGAGCCACAGCACCGCAGCACAATGGAGACTAAGCAGTGCAAAGGCTGTTCAGAGCACAGTGCTGCAGGCACAGGATATGGCACAATGCAAGAGTGGACGAATGTGCAGCATTACTGACATTGAATACGGTACAGCAAAGCCCACCCTAATGCACAGACAGCATGTTTCAGCACAAATGGACCAGCAAAGAGAAACAGACAACACACCTGCACAAATGTATTACGAAGGTTTAACAACAACAATAAGCAACTAACAAAATGGGCAACAGGAACATGTAAATAGTCCAAAAAATGAGCAACACAAACAGGACAAGGTCAGCCCCAACAAAATAGAGGCATCAGTGAGCAGTCCTGCCATCACTGGCATCAATGTCCAGCCAAAGCCCCTCCCTAAAGCTGCTGTTCAGTGGCTATGCCACTAGACAGGCTTTGCACTGTGGTGGTGGATGTGTCCACTGTCTGAACCACTTGTCCATTGCTGCATCCAATGTGATCAGCAGTGCCTACATGGCATGGAGCAGGTGCATCTGCCTGCAAAGGAGCTGGTCATAGCCCTAAGCTTTTTAGGCCTGCAAGCTCCACCCTGGTGAAACTGGAGTCTCTGGTGGTACTGGAAGAGCCTATGGAAGGAAGGAAAGAAGCACACATCACATAGCTATGCATACAGTACATGTGAAACATAACCAGTGGGCTGTGCCAAATAGCTGCACACCTGGACCAGACATGGAAAACACACCAGGCACTGGTAGACAGATCCATCAACTGTGACTGTAACATGTATTGAGCATTCCAGAGACAGGTGTGTGTGCCTGTAGGGTCAACAAGACACAGCAATAGAGGGGGCATTGCCACAACATAGAGGATAATGGCTGGGGATCGGGTGATAACCACACTGTAATCACCTCGAGTGGTTGCTAGGGCAATGTGGTAAACCTTGAGAGCGCAGCTCGAGAGGTTTACTGTAGCCCTAGCAACCACAAGAGGTGATTTCAGCGTGGATGTCACCCAATCCCCAGCCATCATCTTTTATAGTGTATGGTCAAAAAAACACTGTTTGCATTCTATGTGTGAGAATTATGGAACTCTGGTACATTCTTTTTTGTTATGTCACTGTTTGGTAGTTCTGAAGTGTGGTTAACAACTTTTAAAATTCTAACCAGTGCATAACAAAGCTGTGTGACTGCTGATTATGGTGGTTAATAAGCACTTACCATACATTATACATCCAGATGCAGGCATGCAAGATACACATGACCCTGGCAGGAAGAGCAAAGATGAATACACAGCACATATACTATAGCAGTACCACAGCAGATTGCAACCAGTGACAAGGACAAGAGGTAAAGGGCACATAACCAGCACACAGCATACCTTGCATCCTGTACATTAAGCATCACACGTGTGCATGTACAGGACACCATACCTGCTGAAGTCACTGTAGGCTTGAAGTAGGGGCAGGGCACAGACATGATCATCAATGGTGCACCTAGACAACACAACTGTATCAGTAAGATATACTGTGTAGGACCACCTGCATGTCTAAATATGCAACATACACTGACTTCATCTACACAGCAAACATCAACACAACTATGATTGTTTGCCAACAACTGCAGAGCCTGAGAGAGCAGGGTGTGAGTACAAGTCCACACAGGACACTAGCACAGGATGTGTGACATGAAACACAGTTAGGAGCAGGATGGGCAACACATGTATGCAATTGGAGGGGGTGAAGTAGGCAGCCTGCACAGGTGTCATACATAAATACAGATGTATATCATGCTGTAGTGCAAATCAAACCAATGTGAGAAAGTCTGTGTAGTACCCAAACACTGATGGCACTATAAATGGAGATGACACCAGCTGTGTTGTAGAATGTGTGCTGTACCTTACATGTGGTACAACACAAAGATGTCCCGGTAACATTGTGGTCAGGATATAGCACGAACAGTAGGTGATGAATGAATATGCCAGCCCTGTCAGCACCACAAACCAGCAGAGAGCTAGTTTATTTATTTATTTTAATTATTTATGTTTTTGATAACCGGGTAAGTGAATTGATACAGTGGACCATTATCAGCCACAACCCGTACCACAAAGTGGCAACAAGAGACAAACAACAAAGTACATATCATTACTAGGATTGCTAGGATTATTAGGATGTAAAGGACAAAAGGGAGCAATTAATGCCCATAAATATTGTCCCCGCATCATGCGGGCAATTTAAACTATAATACCATCCTTATAGTAAAATCTATCTACAGAGTTTGGGTAAAGATACAATACAGAGCAGATAAGACAGTGTTAAAATTACACAAAATTTCATGAAAGAGCAGCACTACAACATGTGGTCAGGAACACAATACAAAAGTTTTCCATGATCAAATACAGACAGTACAGTCGGTAACTATTACAGGAGCACATATTACCTGACATGCAGTAATCAGTCTAACACAAAGGCAGCTAACTAACATACAATACAGAAATCATGTGGGATGGACAGACTTCCATTATCTTGGGAACTAGGGTGGTTGCAATGCACGGGGGTTGTCAAGGGAGTAGTTACTTAGTCTCCATGAGGAGCCAGTCTTTTAAGTTTATTTTGAAAGATGAGGGAAGGGTGAGGAGCAACTGGATGATGGGAGATGGTTCTAGAGGGAAGGGGCTGAGACAGAGAGAAGGCCTTACTCCCCATACTTGTTGAGCTACATGTGACTTCCAGAGGGGTGACAGAGGCTACTCTGAGATTCCTAGAGGCTGCTCTCTCAGTCAGGAGTGAAGCATAGGGAGACTGCTGGTAATTTCCGAGAATGCTGTTGACCAGGCAGCCCACAGCATAGTCAAACTGGCCTTGAAGAGGGAGCCAGCCTAGAGGCTGATAGAGTGCACAGTGGTGGGAGGTATACAAAACTTGAAGGACAAAGCATCATACGAAATTATATGTGGTGTTAAGGTAGGAGCAAAGAGAAATGGACATGGCAGAGTTAATAGGGGAACAGTAGTTCAGTAGGGGTAGGACATTACCTTACACAGTTGCCAGGTGAGCCTCGGAGGACAGGAGATGCTTAAGGTGGTAGGCAGCACCTAGTTTCTGGTGAACTTTCCTCACTGTGAGGTTTATATGCTTATTGAAGATAAGAGAAGAATCTAGCATCACCCCAAGATATTTAAATGTGGAGACAATTTCAAGGGGAAAGCCTGCTGGTGTGAGCACAGTGAGGGATGTGTTGGATCTGGCAACCTTGGCAACATATGGTTTGGAACCGAAGAGCATGGCTTTCATTTTTTTTCATTTACAAGTAGTTTGCTTGAGAAGAACCAATTGTGCGCAGCACTGTAGTTGAGTGAGAGGGTGGAAGAGATGGATTGCAGGGACTTGTCACTGTGGTATAGACCTCCCTCGCATCAGCAATCGCAAGAACACTGTTCCCCTGCCTGGTGCAGGAGCTGATTTCCGACCTCAAAAGAACTTTTGCTGCTGTGATACTACAATTTTCCTTACCTGGGACAAAGGGCTCCAGTGAAGAGCGGATGCTGCACATTGGGTAAATTATTTCCACCCATGCACCCCATTCCCTGCTCCTGTTAAAAGCACTGAGGTCACACCCACTAGCTTCTTGAGCCTATCTTGGAGCGAGTTATCCCTCAGCACACTCCAAAGAAGATGACCCTCTGATTGCTACAAAGCACCCGAGTGCAAGCCGGCTCACTGATCTCTACAGTCGCCTGCATAGGCATCTCATCGGCAGTACCTGAGACATTACTGACTTGGAAACTGGGACTTGGCTAGCAACCCATTCCCTTCAAGGTTGTCTAAACCCTAAGGAACTCAAAATCATAGCACTGTTTGTATATGCCTACATCTAATCCTTGTATGTGTAAAAGTGTGATGACCTGTTAATGGGGCTAACCTAGCTCCCCTTTCTTCCTTCCTTTGAAAGATTTTGATCTAGCTGCCAGAACCAAAGTGCTATTACTTTGGCAATGGTGTAGGGGCTACCCCCTTCCTGGTTTGGGCTGGATAGCTGCTAATCCATGAGTGTTTGACTTGCTACTGTTACTAACTTTGCTCCCCTTCCTTCCACCCTTTGTAAGATTGTTGTCAGACCCAGAGTGTTACTACCTTGGCAATGGTTTAGGAGTGACCCCTCCCCTGGACTAGGCTGTGTAACTGAGTATCCCTGTGGGACTGCTACCCACTGTTATTAATACCCATCCTCTGTAAGTAATTACAGCCTGCAAACATCCGAGACAGGAGTCTGCCTAAAACTAGGCCAGTCTTCCTGGACTTAATTGAAGTGTCCAACAAATAGATTTGTATAGCACACCCCGCTGATGGATCTCACTTTAGGCCTAGATCTAGCCACTAGCCCATACAGACTAAGCTGAAGCACTCCACTCTCTGGATTAACCCTGTTACAATCCCCAGCTACCAGAAACTGGTCTAAGTGAGTGCAATGTCCTAGAGATGGTAGAATCCACTTCACTATTACACAGGGTGCCTCTGCCCATCAAACAGGTCAATCATGAGGCGGACATGGGCCCCCCACCTACACGATCTTGGGTTGTGTTGTGGAAAAAAACAAGTTCTTACTCCCAAACAATGGAATACTCCTCGCAACTCTCTACATTTTGTCCTTACTATGGGTGGACTTAATGGTAGGCCAAGGGGACCCATACACCTGGGGACTACATGACAGTATCATGCTGCCCTGGGATCTGCTCTATACCGAGTCCTACTCAAGAGCACAAACCTTACTAATTGCCCATGAGCTTGTGAGATGGGGAGTATACTATGAGTCACTCCAATTCTCCAGTAGGAGACTCAGAAGCAACCTACTTTTATCGGCCAGCCCCAAGCTACTTGGTCTGCTGGAGGTGCTACTTCTCCTGGTAGGTGACATCCAGCCCAACCCAAGCCCGCCTATCTCCAATATCTTAATATCCTGTCCACTGGACTCACAGTGGGCACTCTCCAAGGGTTTGAAGATTGCACACATGAACGTCTGCAGTATCAGACCTAAAATGCAAGAGGTTCAAGCCTGGCTAGACCTCTACAAGCCAGATATCCTGGTTATTTCTGAGACCTGGCTTAAGCCCAGTATCTGCGACCATGAGATCATGGCTCAGGGATACAACTCCTTCTGCAAAGATAGGGAGACTAAAAGAGGCAGAGGCATGTTAATCAACACTAAAGACAACCTAACTGTGTCAAACCTAACCCTGAAGACAGATACAGCCCCAGACAGTGAATCAATATTCATTCATATCACCCTGGGCCAATCCAAGCAGCTCATGATAGGATGCATCTACAATCCACCTAAGATGGCTTTCCAATCCCTGGAGGCCATCACTAGTTCCACGACCAAAGACGTTGCCACGGAGCTTATCATAATGGGAGACTTCAACCTAAACTGGGCCTAGGACCCCAACAAAGGCCTCATGTCCCTGACATAGGAGGCTAACCTGACTCAGGTTATTTCAGAACCCACCAAGCTGAATCATAAGTCAGGGAACTACACCATCCTGGACTGGGCTCTGGTGACAAACCCCACCAATATCCAAGAGGCCGGGCTCATGGCAGATGCTTTGAGTGACCACTCCCCAATATTCTGCATTTGGGGGAATAATGTGCCCAAAGTCCAACCCAGAATATTGACCACCCTCGATTATTCTAATTTCTCGGTGGCCCAATTCAATGACTACCTCAAGAACCTGGACTGGAATGCCATCAGGCTCCTCCTGTCCTTGGATGTGGCACTAGAATACTTTCAAAACTCCTTGACTACTGCAGCCAATCTCTTTGCCCCATCAAAGAAGCTAATAGTACAGGGCAGCTGCTACAAATGGATCTCCCCAACTCTTAAAGCTCTGATGATCAGCCGGGACAAGGCCTGGTACAAGAAGTCTTCTCTCCCATCCGACCTTGCGGCATATTAAGCCCTGTGGAATAGATGTAAGAGCTCAATAAAATGGTCTAAAAGGGAGTATGTCACCAACCTTCAAAAAAATAGCCTAGGAACCCCTAAATTTTCTGGTCCCATATCAATGAGCTGATCAGAGCGAACTCCAAGGCTGAACCGGGCCATATGGAAGACAACGGTAAGCTAGTGCATGACGGCTCACAAATTGCCGCACCCCTCAACCGTCACTTCACCAATCTTGAAGCATATAAGGCTGGACTACTCCCTCACCCCATGGCACCCAACGGCTCTGAACCCCCAATACTACAATGTCCACTATTCCACTTCAGGTTGGACAGGTCTAAAGAGATGCTAACCCTACTGTGGGCCTTGAAAATCAAAGGCACAGGTGGACCTGAAGGAATTAACCTCAGACTGCTCAAGGATGGTGCCCAATCACTCGCCAGACCTCTGACCTGGCTCATAAACAGATCTCTGCTGGAAGGCACCATTCCATCCCAGTGGAAACAGGCTAACATGGTTCCCATCCACAAGGGTGGCTCCAGGGAGCACATGAGTAACTACAGGCCAATTTCCCTGCTCTGTCTGCTTGCCAAACTGCAGGAAAGACTAATATATAGTCAACTCTGTAACTACCTGGTGACTCACCAGTTTCTGGCCTTCTCTCAACACGGTATTCGAACGAACCATGGCACGGACACTGCCCTCACGAACCTCACGACTGAAGTACTCAGAGCCATGGACAAAGGGACCCCACTGGTGCAGTATTCATTGATCTATCCAAGGCCTTTGACCTGGTTAACCACAATCTCCTGCTAGTAAAACTTAAAAAGATAGGCCTAGACCCCCTAGCTCTTAAGTGGTTCGAGAGCAATTTATCCAGCCGCACCCAGAGAGTTAGCTGGAAGGGGGCACTATCTGACCCATTATCCCTAAAGGAGGGAGTACCACAAGGCTCAATCCTTGTTCCCCTACTTTTCTTGTTGTTTTCCAATGATCTGCACCTACACTGCAGGGGTAGCACAGTAGTACAATACGCAGATGATGCTGTTATTTACCGCTCTTCTGATAAACTGGAGGTGCTCAGCCCCTTACTCCAATCTGACCTTATGTCACAGGAGAACTGGCTAAAAACTAATAGAATGGTCTTGAACACAGGCAAAACAAAAGCCATGCTGTTCAGTGCCAGATCCCTAGGGCAAGATAGGACCAGCTCCCTACAGCTTAAGTCACTGGCTAGAACCAGCATTGAAGATGTGTCCTCCTTAAAATACCTATGGCTAACGCTTGACCAAGGTCTCACCTTCAAGAACCATGTTGATCAAGTGACCAAGATCATCCATGGGAAACTTGGCATTTTGTATCGGATTAAGGATCAGCTAATACCTGAAGCCAGGCTCTCCATTGCTGCTAGCATCCTGCTCCCCACTCTCACTTATGCACCCCCTGTAATACAGGGAATGGCCAAGCTGGAGGCCCACCGGATGCAGATATTATACAACAAGGTAGCGCGGTTCGCTGCCCAGGATCACTCCAGAAGCCACCATTGTGACACGCTTGCCAAACTACAGTGGCCTTCCTTTGAAGCACGTCTCCAATTCCATCTCCTCTGCTTAGCATTTAAATTACTCAGCCCTACAGCTCCACCAAGCCTCTCATGAACCTTAGCCTCCAAAAATAACCCCCGGACCCTGAGGTCCACAGGGAGGGCTCTACTAGAAACCCTTGGGTCAGGTCCAGCTCTGTCCAGAAATCTTTCTCCTCTACAGCCCCCCCAACTGTGGAACAAACTTCCACCAGAGATATGGGAACCTCACTCATGAACTTCCGCACCAGGCTCAAGGCATATCTACTTGAGGCAAGCACTTGCTTATGTCATGGCACCTGACAGCCCCCCCACCACAGACCCATCCCTATCACCTTACCTACAAGAGTTGTGCCAATCCCTTTATGATAGTTTGCCTCTACTGTTATGAATCAGGCTGAAATTTTTAAGCACCCATACCACCAATAATGGAACAACTTAGCTTTGCTAAGCCATTTTTTATGTTTGCATGACTATATTTATATTAAATTAAGTGTTTTTCAACTTTTGAGTTGTTCCATTATTGGTAGTATGGGTGCTTAAAAGTTTCAGCCTGATTCACCACAGTTTTACTAGCACCATACGCTTTCCTGGTGCTCCGTCCGCTTTTCTTGCATGTAAGCCTCTACTGTTATGAATCAATGTCTAAAACTGTAACTATTGAACCTGTATGTCAGTTAATTACCTGTTTACTGTCTGCTTTCACCACGTATGCCATGTAATTTCATGTAATGCCACGTAATGTATCTCAGGTCGCCCCTGAAAAAGGGACCTTTGGGGCCCAGCAGGCCTACCCGGTCATCAAAATTCAATAAATAAATAAATAAAGCAAGTCTGTGGAGGTCAAAATGCACCTGATGGTTAACCTCCTGTGTTACAGATAAACCCAAATAGCTGTCTGTTATCATTTCAACAATATAACTGTATATATTTGCTAGTGTATACAGTTGGCTTCCAATATAACTGTATGCATTTTCTGTTATATTAATTGTATATAATTTGTATAGTTATTTAACCTTGTGTAATGCAGGTCCACCTTGCAAATGAGCTTGCTCAATGGTGTCTACCTGGATAAATAAAAATTTTGATTGATTTGCAAACCAAGTGAAATCAATTTCTCACAAAAATAATATGTACAGTATTTGTTTAACCACAGAGATGCAAGATAAAATAGAATGAATAGAAACAGCAAGTGGAGGAAGGGAGAATGCAGAGGGAAATTGTGGGATCAAAGTGGCCAATTCCTAGGTGCCACAAGGAAAATTTGATTGTGCAATCAGATAGGCAAGAGATAGACAAGTGACAAAATAGGAGAGGACAAAACAGATCCTTGCTTTTAACTCTCTCTGTATAACAAATGGGACAGAGTCTTATCCCAACTCTGTCACACACAGTACAAGGTCCTTACAGTGCCTGGAATTGGATTGTCTCCCTATACCAGCTACCTGCTGGTCCCAGTCCTGATGGTGGTGGCAGTGGTATTTCTGCCAGGATCCCTCTTCTCCTTCCTGTCTATCCTGGCACCCACAACAGTCCAACAGGTTCCTATCCACTCCTGTACAGTCCTGGCAGCTGTGGAGTTAAACACAGCAGACTTCAGAACATTACTGGAACATAGAAGCCATGACACTGTACAGGATCCAGTGACGGTGTGTTATGTGGTGTCCTACACAATGCATCACACTGCAACCATGTACATCAGCAGTAACACACCAAGATCCAGTGACACACATGACTAGCAACATAATACCGGAACACCTCAGCCACACACAGGCCACTGTTTTGAAGCAAGCAGTGGTATGGTGCATCCCAACTGTACCAAGCAGACATAGACTAGTTCAGTTTGTTGGCTGCCAGACAGTCACATTGCCAGGCCATCTATGGACAGTGCCCACCTAATACCAAGCAACACTGAAGCCATGCCAGCATGTAAGCATGCATCCCGTAACCCAGTGAACAATATCAATAGTGGAACCCCCACAATCACATAATGTACCATAGCATCATGATGCCAGGGGCATCTTTTCAGTGCCACCTGATCAACACTATAGTAGCTAGGTTAAACACATGATAAAAGTATTTGGGAGAGCAGTGTGTGGGCACATGATCTATGCCTCATAAACTCTCAGTAATGCTGAACAAAGTTACACACAGATCAATAGAGAAATGCTTACAGTAGTTTTCACTGTAATAAAATTCCAGCAGTATGTTTATGGTTGAGAGTTAGGTGTCCAGACAGATCATAAGCCTCCAGAAGTCATCCTGTTAAAAACATTGCTTGAAACACACCAAGATTACAGACAATGATGCTGAGACTGCAATGATATGACCTATGCATTTGGTGTGTATCACGCAAAGATTTACTGAGAGAAGACACTTCATCTTGCACTGTAGTAGACCCACCTCCTGAGGAAGGCCCAGGAGAAAGTGAGGAAAGAGTGATTTATGAAGTACACTACACCACCATGTTATCTAAAAAGGAAATGAAGGGTATGAAAGTGGCAACAAGTGCAGATAGTGTGTTAACTGTTTTACAAAACACAATACAAACTGGATAGCCCATTAATTGAAGTAAGGCTTCACAGACTGTTGGGTGGAAGAGAGCTTTTCATGACCACACCAGATTATCATAGGGGCTTGTGTTCATAAGTACAAGACTGATAATTCCACATATTGAAACAGGAAAGTCACATGGGGATGCAGAAAAAAAAATCAAAGGCCAGAGTTATCATGTACTGACCAGGAACAACGACAGAGATTGTGGGTGTGTTTACCTAATATTTTACGGGTGCACGATTCTGAAATGGCAATGCTCAGGAACCATTATTTCCAAACCAGGTGCAGCTCTACTGTAGGTG
Organism: Neoceratodus forsteri; assembly: GCA_016271365.2. Lineage (NCBI taxonomy): Eukaryota > Metazoa > Chordata > Ceratodontiformes > Ceratodontidae > Neoceratodus > Neoceratodus forsteri. The sequence continues at coordinate 147,363,864 of CM057449.1, forward strand.
CATGTGGCAGCTGACATATATAACCTATAGGGAAAAGATAATTTCATCTTAGTAAGGTATTCTTAAAAGTCTCCAAAGGTGTGAGGCTGTGAAGTAAAACAGCCACATCTGTCATCAGTGCTATGAAGGTGGCATGTGCATGGCAAGGAATACCTATTGATTTCATGAGTGGCAACATACCATTTGCTAGCAAGAAATTGCATGACATTGCCACTGATTGGGGTATCAGGTTGGTTAAATAAAGTCCCCCCATCCTCAGTCCAATAACATGACAGAGTGGGCCATTCAAATTGGGAAAAAAACTACTGCCCAAGGCAATTAGCAATGAGAAAGACCCACATATAGCTTTGCTGTAGTGCAGGAATACTCCAGCAACTTTGCTGTCAGGCTTCCCAGCTCAAGTCCTTATAGGAGACAAGATATTATTTTTACATAGTTAGCTGCCCTTTCATCTTCCTTGCCATGCTAGTTGTGTATTCTGATATGCTTTGACCAAATTTTGAGAAATAATCTAGGTTTGGTGTTCCCTCAGATCTACACAGAGCTCTGATCTCCTCACCAGCTGATGTTAATTTTTTCACATTTCTAAGACATTCTTTGACATCAATAACACCATTCCTTCTTTGATATCAATAGCACCATTCCATGCTATTCATCTGAATGGTCTGGAATGGTGTTACTGATGTCATAGAAAGTTGAGACAGTATGAAAAGAGAGAGCAGCAACTGCTGATGAAAATGGGATCCAGAGTGGTAACAAAGGCAACACAAGCAGATTAATAAATTTAACAAAAAATGTCAAAAACATATCAGAATATTGCATATACACTAAAAAGAAAACAACAGGTCATCTAGAGGTGCTAAAACTGTTTCCTTTCACCTTTATGGGATGAGTTGTTCACAGTTAGATGTGAATTGCTAGAATACTGCTAATGCCAAAGATACCACTATGAGTTCAAGTTCAAGTTTTAACTTTAATTTGCCAGGGAGGAACTGTAGCTGGGAGATATTTGCAGTCAGTTGTGAGTAGACCTGTTACTTAACCTTTGTGAAATAGGTGTCTGAAAGGAAGGACGGCACTCCCCGGGGTGGAGGGTAAGAGTTGTAGGTGATTGTTTCTGGACAGCATAGGTTTACTCCCACCCACCCTTTCTGGACAGCATAGGTTTACTCCCACCCACCCTTCTCCTCATCCCACCTGCCCCAAGCGCATAACTTCCTTTATAACAGGGGCTCTGACATCACTGCCCCAAAACTGCTAACAACATACACCTGTTCATATCCTTAAAGGCACAGCACACTGAATAGGGGGTAGAGACACTCACAAGCTTGCACACATTAAAACAAGAACAAAAAATTAAAAAGCATCTGTAACTGGAAGGGACACAGACATGTGGGGGAGCGATGCAATGCACTGGCTATGGAGCAGCAGTCTTCCAGGAGACATTCTGGAGACTGCATTGCTGCCCTATTTGCAGGCACCTCTCTGGTCTGAGGGAGGAGGTTGTTCGTCTCCATGCTGACCTGGCAAGGATTCAGGAAACCTGCTCCCCCACTCAGGGACCACCCAGGCCACTGCCACTACCTCAGAGGTTGCCAAGAAAGAGGAGTTATTGGACCATGGTGGGCTCAGGGAGTGTGAGGGTGGTGGAACAGAGGTGCATCCCTCCAGTTGTGCCTCTCCACAATTCATTCACAAATCTGGTGAAGCATGGTTCCTCTATGGAGGCACCTGCAGTGGAGACCAAGGTGGATGCTGGGAACCTCCACAATGGAGACCCACAGGAGGGTGGCCCAGGACCCCACAGGGGAAGGAAACAACTCCTGGTGGGGGACTCAATTGTTAGGGGGTAGAACTGGGGGAGGGAGGGGAAAGGGAGGTAAGGTGCCTGCCTGGCACCAAGGCTTGGAGGGATAGGAAATGAATCCTCAGGATCGTGGGAGCAGTGGCAAGGGGAGGGAGCTGGATGTCATTATCCACATAGGGACAAATGTCCTGGCTGAGAATGGGATCAGAGCAGTGCAGCAGGAGTTTGTGGAGTTGGGAAGGGGGCCTTAGACAAGTAGCACACATGGTAACCTTCTCAGAAGTGCTACCTGTCTATGGCATGGATGAGGCTAGGGGACTCTGCACCATGGTATTCAATGACTGGTTGAAAAGCTGGTGCAAAGCTCAGGCATTTGGCTTCATTGGGGACTGGGGCTCCACCTGGAAGGATGCAGGCCTATACAGGTGCGATGGTCTGCATCTATACTGGAGGGGAACCAGGATCCTAGGTGATAGGCTTAAATGCTTTAATGCAAGCATTTAAATTAGCCATGGGGGGAAGCACTGAAGAGGAGAAGGAAAATCCTAGCCCCCCCCAAAACCCAAAAATCAGGGTAATTAGTGAGGTAAACACCAAGATAGAGCAGTCAATAGGGAGAAGGGCAGAGGTAAATGGAGAAAAAGCCAAAGGCAGTAGGGACAGGGATGGGGCAAAAAGAAATAAAGCCATTAAAAAATGGAAGGTAATGAGTACCAATGCCCATAGTCTAGGTAAAAAGCTCCCTGAAATGGTGGCTTTGATGGAAGAGGGATGCCTGGATATTGTGGCAGTCAAAGAAACATGGTACACAGAGAACCATGACTGAGATGTCGATATACCAGGGTACACAATCTACAAGAGGGACAGGGAGGGAAGAAGAGGAGGAGGAGTAGCTATCTATGTAAGTGAAGGGATCAAAGCAACAGAGCTAAAGGGTAAACAGGGAGGAGAGGAGGCACTGTGGGTCACCCTGGAGACTGGAAATGGCTCCACAATCCACACAGGGGTTGTATACAGACCCCCATCTCAGGGGGAGGAAATTGACAAGGAAATGATAGAAGGCATCTTTGGGATGGCAGAGAAAGGGGAGATATTACTGATGGGGGACCTGAATATGCCAGATGTTGACTGGAGCACCTTTGCTGCAGCCACATCCAAGAGCAGGGCCATTCTCAATGCCCTACAGGGTGACATGCCTCAGACAGCTAGTTTTGGAACCCACTCAGGACAGAGCAATCTTAGACCTGGTACTCTCAAATGGGGATGGAGAGACGATCCCTGATCTTGAAGTGGGTAGACATCTGGGAACAAGCGACCACCAAACAGTGTGGTTCACGATAAACTTAGCTGTAGAGTCCAGCCACACAAAAGTGAAGGTACTGGACTTCAGGGGGCTGATTTTGTCAAAATGGGAGAGTGCCTCAGAAAAGCACAAGCAAACAGGCAAGAAGTTGGGGTGGAGCAACAATGGGGAAACATCAAAACCACCATCACAGAGGCAACAAGCCTTTGTGTGAAGCAACTAAACAAATCAAAACAAAAAAAAAACACTATGGTTCTCAAAAGAAGTGGCAGGGAAGGTAAGGGAGAAAAAGATAGCATTCAGGAAGTATAAGGAAACACAGAAGGAGCAGGACAGAGAACTGTACCAGTTAAAACGAAGGAAGCGGGTAAGGCAGTCAGAATAGCAAAGGCCCAAGCCGAGGAAAGGATAGCTATCTCAGTTAAGAAGGGAGATAAAACCTTTTATAGGTACATTAGGGAGCAAAGAAAGACTAAGGCAGGGATACTGAGGCTGAACAAAGAGGAAGGTGGTTGGGCAGAGAGCGACAGTGAAAAAGCAGGGATACTGAACGAATACTTCTGCTTAGTATTCACAATGGAAAAGCAGGGGGAAATACCTAATCCAGTCAATAGAAGCACTCTGGATAGGGGGGTTGATATTAGTCCTTTCACAGAAGAAAAGATTCTGAAAGAACTCTTAAAACTGAAGGTGGATAAAGCTGTGGGGCTTGATGGAATTCACCCCAGAATTCTAAAAGAACTAAGGGAAGAACTAGTAACACCACTGACTACCCTTTTTAATAAATCATGGGAGGATGATGTGGTACCTGAGGACTGGAGGAGGGTAGATGTGATTCCCCTTCACAAAAGTGGGAGCAAGACAGAGGCAGGAAACTACAGACCTGTCAGTTTGACCTCAGTGGTAGGGAAAAATTATGGAATCACTTCTGAAGGAAAGAATTGTTGAGTACCTAGAGGCCAGAGGGGCACAGGACCCAAGACAGCATGGATTCACAGTGGGAAGGTCATGTCAGACAAATCTAATTGATTTCTTTGACTGGTGACCAAAGCAGTAGACCAGGGAAGGGCTGTGGACATGGCCTACCTAGACTTTAGCAAGACATTTGACACAGTCCCACACAAAAGATTAATAAACAAATTAGCCAGCCTGGGCGTGGGTCCCATGGTGGTAGCCTGGGTAAAACACTGATTGGACAACAGGACACAGCGGGTAATAGTAAATGGAGTCCACAGTGAAGAAAGGAGGGTTACTAGTGGGGTACCGCAGAGTTCAGTACTGTGGCCAATCCTTTTTAATGTCTTTATAAGTGACATTGCAGAGGGACTGGAAGGGAAAGTATGTCTCTTTGCAGATGACACAAAGATCTGCAACAGGGTTGATACACAAGGTGGGGTGGAAAGGATGAAAAGGACTTGGCAAGGTTGGAGGAATGGTCAAATGTATGGCAGCTTAGATTCAATGCAAAGAAGTGCAAAGTAATGCATCTGGGAAACAAAAACCCAGGGGAAGAGTACACAATGGGGGGTGAGATACTAACAACAAAAATGGAAAGGGACCTGAGGGTAGTCATATCAAATGACCTAAAGGTGGGCCAGCAATGTGAAAAGGCAGTAAGGAGGGCTGGGGGGATACTGGGATGCGTAGAAAACAGGAAGTTGTTGGCCCTCTGTACAGACAGTTGGTAAGACCACATCTGGAGTATTGTGTACAGTTCTGGAGACCCCATCTCCACAAAGACATAGACAGGGCTGTCCAGAGGAGGGCAACCAAAAATGATTCAGGGTCTGCATCAAAAGACATATGAAGAAAGACTAAAGAAACTAAAGCTGTATAGCCTCAAGGAAAGGAGGGAGAGGGGGGACATAAAAAAGACAGTAGATGGAAAATTAATGATTTTAATTTTATCGGATGTACAAGTTATTAAGGAAATTAAATCACAACTAAAGCATTTCTTACAGATTAATGATCCTAGAGACACATCCTGGGGTAACCTGTGGGACACACTTAAATGTTGGCTAAGAGGTATTTTAATAGGCATGGAGCAAGAAATAAAAAACAAAGAATTAAAACCCAGGTTGATTTATTAGCAAAAATAGGGATAGCAGAACAGAGTTTAAAAGACTCTGACTCAATTGATATTTGGAATGAATGGTTGAAACTTAAAATGGAATACAATGAGAATATTAGATCTGAAGCTGAATTTGCTATTCGTAAGGCCAAACTGAACTATGTAGATTCGGGCCCAAGGGCCTCTCAGCTTTTAGTTATAAGATTAAAACAGAATGATGCATCTAATAATATTCCCTCTATTCGTGAACAAGAGAGTAACCAGATCATCACAAATCTAAGAAAGATAAATGAGGTCTTTTATAATTTCTATCAAAAAATATACAACAGTGATATTGTTAACATGGGTGGCAATCTTTGGGAATTTTGTGAGTGTCTGGATATTCCATGTGTGGCACAGCAAGATAAACAAAAATTGAGCTCTTTAATAACTACAGGTGAAGTCTCACAGGCAATTAACTCTCTTACAATCTTTAAGGCACCTGGTCCTGATGGTTATTCGGTGAACCTTTACCGAGTTTTTGTTGCTGAAATATCTCCAATTTTAAAGGAAGTTTTTAATGAAGCTGTTGTGAAAGGTAGCTTATCTAGTGATCAAACCAGAGGTCTAATAACATTACTTAATAAACTAGGAAAAGACCCACAGGAGTGTAATAGTTTCAGGCCAATTTCATTAATAAACACCAACATCAAAATACTTGCTAAAATACTATCAAGTAGACTGGGACCAGTATCTTCCTATTTAATTTCAGTACAACAGACGGGGTTTATGAAAGGAAGGTTATCTTCTGATAACACAAGGAAGCTTTTCTCATTATGGAACAAGCGGGCAACTATGCAAAACCATGTGGTCTGTTGTCTTTGGATGCTGAGAAAGCATTTGATCGAATTAGTTGGCCTCATATAACTAATGTCTTAAGACTTTTTCAATTTACATATATGTTTATTAATTGGGTTAAGATATTATACACTAATTCTACATCTGCTGTAATTATGAATGGTATGATTTGTCCCTGTTTTCAGGTTAGAAGAGGTACTAGACAGGGTTGTCCACTTTCACCTTTATTATTCAATCTAACAATAGAACCATTAATAAGGAAACTTAATACTGATGTTACATTTAAGGGCCTGATCATAGGTTCTCATGAGTTATGCACTTCTGTGTATGCTGATGATTTACTCATTACTGTTGTGGATCCCAGCACTTCTATCCCCTCAGATATTAAAAATATTAAAGCAATTTGGAAACTTTTCAGGATACAAGTTAAATATTGGGAAAACTTGCTTTTTGCCTTTGAAGAGACTTTGTGTCAAAGATGATATAACCAAACATGGGCTTTTGTGGGCGCAGGAACATATAGACTACTTAGGTATCAAAATATACAAAACAGTTTATAAAACAGTATCAAAAAAATTTGGCTCTACTGAAAACCAAAATATTAGATTCTTTAACAAAATGGGATAAACTACCATTGGGTTTGTGGGGAAGGCTTGATTCGGTCAAAATGAATATATTACCCAGGGTTCTTTACATCTTTAACATGATACTGTGCTACATTACTAAAAAGTAGATTGAAGGTTTAAACTCTCAATTATCTAAATATATATGGGGTTATAAGAAAGTCAGAATGGGTTATTTTAAGCTTTCTAGAAACATAGAAAATGGAGGTCTAAAAGCTCCTGACTTGTTCTTGTATTATTTAGCAATAAGTCTTTCTCAAATATCTCATTGGGTGAAATCCTTTGAAGTGGCTATTTACTGTATACTTCAGAATGGGTTACAATTGAAAAGCACCTACTAGTGCTTCAAGGGGTAAACATACACTCAATGATATATGCTAAGAAAATAAGAATTACAAATTTTAAGATTCTACAGGACTCTGTTAGGGTACTAAGATATGTTAATTCTCTTATTCCATTGTACAGCTGGAACTCTAAAAAACAGCCAATCTGGGGAAATCCCAATTTTTCAAAAGATGGGGTTTCTTTCTTTAACCATGTTTGGGTACAAAAAGGGGTGGTAAAAGTTCAAGATATTGTTAGGGCAGATACTTTCTTTTCTTTTTCTTGGTTAAGGGATAAATATGGATTAAACGAAGAAGACTACAGGCTTTATGAAGATTTAAAAATAGCTATTAACTCCTCTATTCAATTAAATACTGAGTCAGACATGAATACCAATAGCTTTTTGGGAATTATGCTTACAGCGCCATCAATCTCAAACTTGTATGGCCTTCTTTTAGATCTTACCAGAGGTCGAGCATCAGAACAGATAAGATGGTGGAACCAGGACTTGGGGGTAAGTACTGATAATTGGGATTGGAAGAAAATATGGAAGTTCTCTACTAAGGCCTTTAATGCAGTTAACCTCAAATTGATTCGATTTAAAACTCTGAACAATTTGTATTTTACACTTTATCTTAGATATAAAATGGGCCTACAAGCTTCTGCTTACTGTCCTAAGTGTGGAGTTGATGCTGGGACTTTAGGACATACGGTCTGGGATTGTGCCCTAGTTAAACCTTTATGGGATCAGACTAGAACTTCTTTAAGAATTCTAGCATGATCTCGGATAACATTAATATGGAAACATGTATACTAGGGCATTTTGATGAAAATATGGACTGGACGAGCGAACAGAAATATTCTTTATTATTAATTGGGGTTTCAGTCAGGAATATATTACTTAAATATTGGGTGGGTGATAATTTACCTTCTTTTCAAGAAATAAAGGCCCAGATAGTAGAAAATATTAAAATTGAGAAGATAGCTCTGGGAATTAAAACTTAGGAGACACATTTTATTCTAGATGGAGTACGTTATACACAAACATTTCTCAGAAGAACAATCATAACAGGCATATAACATCACAACACAGTGTAAACTAAGCTGGTGGTATTTATTTGCTTTTATTATCAGATTTGCATAGAAGCAAATACTCTGCTTTTGTGTTATTGTATAAGTATGACTGAGGCACTTTAACACCAATATATTTTTTAGTTCTGATCTTCTTTCTCTTTCTCTTCTTCTCTCTTTGCCCTTTCTTCTGATGTGTGTCTTCTTCTCTGTGTTCTTTTTATGTTTACTTTCTGAAGAAGCAAACAATATGTGAATACATTAATGGTTTTACCTTACTTATGATGAGCTTTAAAATTACCTAGGTGGATGTTTTCTTTCAGGATATATTTGTTCTTTTACATATGTAGCAGTTCCTATTGATTTGTTTTATGGTTTGAAGGTTGTTATTATATTATATATTGTATGCACTTAATATCTTAATAAAAAATGTTATTGAAAAAAAAAAAGAAACTTCCAAATACCTCAAGGGAATCAACAAAGTCCAAGAGGGTAGCATCTTTCAGAAAAAGAGATGTGCAAAAACAAGGGGGCACAATTTAAAGATAGAGGGGGGATGGCTCAGAGGTAATGTGAGGAGGTATTTCTTCACAGAGAGGGTTGTGGATGCATTGAACGGCCTTCCTGAGGAGGTCGTGGAGTCAAGAACAGTGGAGGAATTCAAGAATGCATGGGACAGACATAAGGCAATTCTAGTGGGGGGTAGGAGGAAGTAGGCTGTTGGTTAACTAGGATCTGTAGCTTATCAGCTAGGTAGAGAAATGGGCAGACTGGGTGGGCCAAGCGGTCCTTATCTGCCGTCGGATTCTATGTTTCTATATTTCTAAGTTTACTGTAGGAAAACTCCATTGAGCAAGCTCATTCACAAGGAGGTCCTTTGACACAGACAGGTAGTTACAAATTGTATAATCGAAAAAACAGTACACATTCAAGTACAGAATTATGGGTAAGCATTAACATGTTGCATAAAAATTACAATGACATAGAAAAATACAAGTGCAGAAAAAAGGTATGAAGTGCTTGTTTCGGAGTATCAAGGCAGCTAATTTTTGGGTAAGTAAGAGGAAGCAATGGGATAGGGTTAGAGTAGTGAGCTAGGATTTAGAAGCAGCTGCATGTATCTTTTATTTCTGCTGCAGCCAACCTTTTAAATAGGCTGACAGGGACAGTACTGGAAAGCTTCAGTACGCCTTGGAGCTGGTTCTAGATAGTTGGGAGTATGCTCAATATGGCCTGCTTGCCGAGTGAGGTGCGAGTTCTCAGTACATCAAGGAGGAGGAAGAGGTCATTTTTCCTAAGAGAGTAGGTGCTATGGGAAATACGGAAAAGGGTTGTGAGATAGTTTGGGAGCTTGTTCAGGAGTAGCTTAAGAGTCCAGATGCCAGCATGAAGCATGCATCTAGTTGAGAGTGATGTCCAGCAAGTGGCTAGGTACAAATTGCAATGGTGGGTTCAGTAGGGTAGGTTTGTCATGAACCATATGGCACAGTGGTAGAGGACGTCTAGTTTGTTGAGTCCTGAGGCCGCTGTGGAGGAATAGATTAGATCTCCATAGTCGAGCAGTGGCAAGAAAGTGGCCTGGACCAGCCTAGTTCTGGTATCCAATGGAAAGAGGGACTTGTTATGGAAGAAGAAACCTAGCCTACTTTTTAGCCTCTTTGCCAAGTCATCGAGGTGATCATGAAAGGAAAGCTTGTTGCCTAGCAACATACCAAGATATTTGAATTTGGAGGTGATTTCAAGGGGTTCACCTAGGGAGGTAGTGATAAATTCTTTGTGCATGTTTGAAAGGGAAGTGGAGGTGGTGTTTGGGGCAAAGATCATGGCCTTAGTTTTCTTGGCATTGAGGAGTAGTTTGGCATTGATTAGGTCGATTTCTAGTTGTGCAAAGTTGGCTTGGAGTACATCCCTCACTTCAGCCAGTGTAGGGCCTGATGTATACAGTACAGTATCATCAGCAAAGAAATGCAGATGGGACTGGGATATATGTGCTCACAGTTATTGATGTACAGGAGAAGAGGATGGGACCTAATATGGAGCCTTGCGGGACTTCCTGACAACTGGGAGGGATGCAGAAAAGAGTCCACCAGCTTTTACTTTCTGGGTCCTTCCAGACAGATAGCTGGCAAACCACTGGGCAGCAAGGGGGGTGGTGCCTACTTTTATTAGGCTTGAGACTAACAGATTGTGGTTGACAGTGTCGAATGCTTCGATGAGATCTAAGAATACTGCACCAGTAACTTTCTTGGAGTCCATGGCCGTGATTCATTGATTAGTAACTTTGGCTAGAGCAGTGACTGTACTATGGTTGGGCCAGAAGCCAGATTGTGCAGAGTTGAGGATTGAAGATGATTCAATATGGAGTTTCATTTGGGAGTAAACTAGCTTTTTCAAGGACTTTGGAGAGGACAGATAAGATTGAGATGGGCCCATAGTTGTTTAGGTCCCATGGGTCCCCTGACTTGAATAATGGGAGGACGTGGGCAGATTTCCAGCAGGAGGGAACAGTGGCAGTGGAAATGGAAAGACTGAATATGTGGAGGATAGGGGCAGTGAGGTCGAGATAGCCTAGTTTAAGAAAAAAGGTTCTAGACCATTGTCCCTGCACTTTTCAAATGTCTATGTTCGAAGTGAATCTCTGACTTCTTTATAACTAAGCAGGAACAACTGGAGTAGGTGGGTCAAAGTTTGCGAGTCAATGTTATTACAGTCTTGGTTGCTACCACAGGCTGCATAAGGCGAAGAGTCGAAAGCTAGGCCAGCAGTTACAAAGTGATTGTTGATTTTCTCGAGGATTAGGCAGCTGTTTTCCACAGTCCTACCATTGCTTAGGATCTTCAGAAGGATGGAGGAGGGCTACAGGCCAACCTTCGATGGACTTGAGTGTCTTCCAGATTTTTGGGGAATTCCCTTTTGCCTGTTCAAGGGTGGAGACATAATAGTTGGCTTTGCTTGTGCAGATTTGTTTAACACAGGAGTTTCTAGCTGTTCTGAATGCTTGCCAGTCAGCTGGGCTTTTGGATTTTCTAGCCTTAGCCCAGAGTTTATTACGGCATAGGAGTGTAGCCTTGAGATCTGATGTAAACCATGGGTTGGATGTTTTACGCACCCTGACTTTGATCAAAGGGGCATGCCTGTTGGCCAATGCAGTGAGGCTGTCATTAAGGACAGTGACTGCCTCATCGATTGTTTTGGCAAGGCAGAGGTCTTGCCATCTAATTTTGTTCAAGTCAGATAAGTAGTCCGATGCATTAAATTTGCGAAAGAACCGCTTAGTTATGAGTGTTGGTTGCTGCCAGGCTATAATTTGTGATCTTGTACAAGCAACCACCCCATGATCACTCATGTCATTGTGGAAGACTGCAGAGTGAAGAACATTGTGGGGATGCGTAGAAAGTATGACATCAAGGAGAGAACTGTTGTTGGGATTGGATGTTTTGTTTCTAGTGGGTTCACCGACTAACTGGGCTAAGCCAACTTCGTCACAGAAGTATTTCAGGCTGTGCGACTTGGGGGTAAGCCTGTCCATATTAAAATCCCCAAGTATTAAAAGTTTCAGTGCTGGCTGAGGCAATTAAGGACTTAAGTATGGTGAGGATGTCAGTGTCGCCAGATGGGGGGCGATAACCACCAATAATAGTGAGACATTCAGTGGACGGAAGGTGTAATTTGAGAGATACGATTTTGTACTCCTTAGGTTTAGATGTACAGTGAATATCACTGACTGTAAACTTAGATTTGGTGTAGATGGCCACACGCCCCTCTGGCTTCCCTATCTGCCCTGTGCAGATTGTAGCCAGGAAGGAGACTGTTGATCACTGTTTGACTTTTGAGCCAGATTCGGTTATAATAATGAGGTCTGGCTCAGTATGGGCAGTCCATACTTGGAGCTTATCAAACTTTTTTGCGAGGCTCAATATGTTGACTAACATTAACTTAAGTTCGGCTGCGGATGCAAATTCTGCAGGAGATACAAGTGGTAATGGGGGTCCAGGGTTTAGCTCCACGTTACCTGAACAGAGAAGGAGCAAGAGAAGCAGTTTCTTGATCCAGTTTTTTCAGGATAGGAGTGCTTTTTTTCTTTGTGACCTTCCGCAAGGTGATGATGGGTGCAACGTAATGCTAGGGCAGCAGTGAAGGGAAGCTAAGGAGAGTGCTCTGATCGACATATATGAAGGGAGCAAAAAGTGTAAGGGTGAAGGATATGGGCCAAGGATAAAGGGAGGTGGACATATTAAATAAGGGGAGGTGCAGTGGAATGAGGTTCTGGTTACAGGATTGGAAATTTCCAGAGGTGGACCTGATCCTTGTCCTTTGTTGTGATGAGCCACTATGAATAAGGTGGTTAGGAATAAGAAAAAGCTTGAGTATAAGGAGCGTGCCATGGCACCGCCAATTCTCGGGCTAGGAGAGTTATGGACACAGTCGGTTAAGTGGATAGGAGAAGACAGAATTAGGAAGTGTCATGCCTGCCAGAGACAGCAAGCCTGGTGTGCAGATCAATAGCTCTAAGGAGGAGTAGAAGTGCACAGAAGGATTGGGTTGGAACTAGGCTGGGTGTGGCCAATCAATCAGTATCAATCAGTAGAAGAGGAGGAGGCAAAGACTGATGAATAGTGATAGACTGACCACACAATAAGTGAAATGACACAGGAATTGTAGTGTATTGTATTGGGTTGGGTTGGTTAAGCGTGCTTATAACTGGGCCCTCTAGTGGCTGAAAGATATAATCTGCTAATGGAAAAGACAGCACTAAAAAATAAAAAAAAATTTAGGCAGCAGAGAGATGAGCTCCAGAGAACAATGCCAGGCAGTTCAAATCTCCAGGAGCTGAAGCCAGTCAGGGAGAGACGGAGTGCTGAATCTGCTTATAGTAGACCCAATTTCAGGCACCATCCACCAACTGAGTTTATGGGTAGCAAGCTGGACTGGAGCTGCTTTCTTGAAGGGTACCTGGAATCTTGCTCTTGAGGGCAGGCTGGGGAGCAGCCTGCAGCCAGCTGCATTCAGCACCAGACCACTAGTGCAGAAGATGGAATCTCCCCTCAGGGAATCCTGAAAAGAGAAGAAGAGAAGGGAGAAATCAACTTATATGTACCAACAGAACAAAGGCTTCAGAGTTTGGGAGGCAGGGTAATTAGGAGACAAAAGAATTCTGTAACAAGGTGAGAAATTAAGGGTGCTAAGTTAGCCAGAGAGGGAGAGAATGGCTGTGGGTGTGGCTGGTATTAAGCACCAGCAGCATCACCAGTATACAAAGGAAAAGGCAAGTGGGGTATGGGGGGGCAGATGGGAGAAACAGCAGTTCAGCAGTTAGACAGAGCAGTTTTTAACTTCAGACTTTGTTAATGCTTAAATAGCTTAAGGCAGTTGAAACACTCCAAAAATGCTATAGTTTCCTACTCTTAACAATTCAAAAATGGTTGTAGTTCCTGACACTGACAATTCAAATTCAGCAGTAGGCACAAAGGCACATCATAGATTTAGTTGCAGAGGCTAGGAAAAGAAGAAATTTAGGCAGCAGAGATATGAGCTCCAAGGAACGGTGCCACGCAGTTCAAATCTCCAGGAGCTGCAGCCAGTCAGGGAGAGACAGAGTGCTGAATCTGCCTATAGTAGACCCAATTTCAGGCACCATCCACCAACTGAGTTCATGGCTAGCAAGCTGGACTGGAGCTGCTTTCCTGAAGCGTACCTGGAATCTTGCTCTTGAGGGCAGGCTGGGGAGCACCCTGTGGCCAGCTGCGTTCAGCACCAGACTGCCAGTGCAGAAGATGGAATCTCCCCTCAGGGAATCCTGGAATCTTGCTCTTGAGGGCAGGCTGGGAAGCACCCTGCAGCCAGCTGCATTCAGCACCAGACCGCTAGTGCAGAAGATGGAATCTCCCCTGAGGGAATCCTGGAATCTTGCTCTTGAGGGCAGGCTGGGAAGCACCCTGCAGCCGGCTGTGTTCAGCACCAGACCGCTAGTGCAGAAGATGGAATCTCCCCTGAGGGAATCCTGGAATCTTTCTCTTGAGGGCAGGCTGGGAAGCACCCAGTGGTCAGCTGTGTTCAGCACCAAACCGCTGGAATCTTGCTCTTGAGGACAGGCTGGTAAGCACCCTGTGGCCGGCTGCATTCAGCACCAGACCACTAGTGCAGAAGATGGAATCTCCTCTCAGGGAATCCTGGAATCTTGCTCTTGAGGGCAGACTGGGGAGTACCCTGTGGCCAGCTGTGTTCAGCACCAAACCACTGGAATCTTGCTCTTGAGGGCAGGCTGGGAAGCACCCTGCAGCCGGCTGCATTCAGCACCAAACCACTAGTGCAAATGATGGAATCTCCCCTGAGGGAATCCTGGTATCTTGCTCTTGAGGGCAGGCTGGGAAGCACCCTGTGGCCCGGCTGCGTTCAGCACCAGACCGCTAGTGCAGAAGATGGAAGCCCCCTCAGGGAATCCTGGAATCTTGCTCTTGAGGGCAGGCTGGTGAAAGGGATGGTACCCTCAGCCCTTTATTCTGTTTACCTGTGTAGTATGTAGGCATGAACAATGATTGCCTCTATTGCATCCTCCTAATTTCATCAGGATTTAAATGTAAATGAAGGCCCTTAAATCTGATGTGAAAATCTGCTTGAGTCCATTGCAAAGGCCATGACCTGACTCATGAAAGGCATCCTGGAATTTTATGATGTTTTACTGCTAAAACCTGCAGCAATTATATTGTATTAGTCAGTGCTGCTGCTGTCCGCTGCAGTCCTTATGTTCTTGTGTTAACGCTGGCCATGAAACTTTTCAAGAAATAGTAAATTCCTGCTGCTTTCTGTGGTTTAAAGTGTATCTGAGTTAGGGAAAAATGCTTCTATAGAATACAGGTACTTCGCAAGACATATAACAGAACTGAATGAGAGAATAGCTTCTGTTGGCATGTGCAGGAACACATCATCAGTTCCTATGATGACTTGCATGAGTGGGGTCATGATCTTTGCAATGAAGACAAACAGGTTTTCACACCAGGGCAAAACAGAGTGAAGTAACCTCATTTATATGTAAATTAGGATGATACTAGGGGGATGCAAGAGAGGGAATCATTGTCCATGCCTACAATCTACACAAGTATACTGAACAGAAAATAGGTTGAAGGGACTCAGAGAGCCCCGACACCATTAGAAAAACTTGAAAAAAATGTGAGATTTAGACAGTTCAGTTTATATTTCATGTATTTTTTATAATTATTTACCTTTTTTCTTTATTGCTGAGGACAGCTGTATGAAAGAGGACTACTATACCTTAGACTTTAGCTGCTCTCTGCTATCCTACATATGACACCATAATCCAGGTTGCACCTGGAAATGAGTTTCTATTCATGGTGCTTTTTCTGGTTACCAACTTTTAAATATATAAATAAATTAAATGATCCTCCATTTATGGCACTGTAATTATCCCCAAAGCAACAGATTGTGATATCATAAACAGAACTGTGATGTCAGATGTAGGCAAGCAGCCAGAACAGATAGGGCAGTAATCCTGTTTACATGCAAATGTCCATAGTAATAAAGAATAATGAGAAATATAGAAACAGTATTAAAATATAAGCTCACTTGTGCTAAACATTACATTTTCTCAAAGTTGTCACAACGGTGTCAGAGGCTCTTTAAAGCTACAAGCCTTGCAGGATACACAGAAATGTTTTCTATAGCAGGACAGCAAAACCCCTGCCTGCACTAAACAGTGGCAACATGGTGCAGGTAGAGGCCCCAGTGGACGGGAACCAGCTACTTCTGTGGTACAGTGTCCTGAACCTCAATTGTATGATGTGACATCAAAAAAGGCAACCACTTTTGCAGGAAAAGAAGATATCTGGGTCAGGTACCCAACAAAGAAGAAGCAATGGAACTGGTGGTGGAAACTCCTGACTTTGACAAGTCTAGTGTATCAGAACTGCAGAGCAGTAGTAAGATTTCAGATTGACCCATTCCAGTTACACCCATTTCACTTTCACAAATACCTCAAAGAGAAATCCAGCTTTTGAAAAAAGTTTGGCAACTTCATTTTTGACTTGAGCAACAAGGGATAGTGGTAAAGACTAATCCCCAATGGTAGGTCAAGTGCTGGTAACCTCTGACCTACAGTATGTCACTTTGATGGTGTTGCAAATGCAATGGTTTCCTTGGTTTAAAGTTTCTATGTTATTAAATGACTTTCAACTTGAATGGCGGCATGCAATATATAAAAGTGCACTTTACTTGCAGTGGTAAAGAATCAATCAGGAAGTGTGCCTTTTAGTGTCACTTTGTTGTTGAATAAAGGTTCTGTTGGAGTTCAGCTGCATGTGTGCATTGTTCTCAGTATCCAGCCTGAACAGTAAACCTGAGAAACACACTATACATTGACATGAGATTATTGACTAAGATAATGAACACAAAGCAAAGGGTACTTTAAGAGCCTCCCATGTACTTAATGCTTTGGTGATTGAAGAGTAGTAGACCCCTGATATCAAGTAATGCACAACTACCAAACAACTACCTCTGTTCAATATTTATGCACTTTGTAGTGCTCTTGTACTGAATTTTGTATTGCACCTGCGCACTTGTATTTCTGAACTGTATTTTCCTATGTGCCATCTTCATGGCCCAGCCTGCATCTCAAAATGGTCAATTGGATCAGTGTGCTAACCTGGCAAATAAACAAACAAACCAATAAATAAATAAATAATAAAGTAGAAAAGGAACAACTTCCATAGCTGTGAATAGACCTGGACCATGGAGGAGATGTGGACTGTATGCAGAACCCATTGCCACACACTGGGTCCTAAAAGGGCTCTTAGATCTGAAGGTAGACAAGTCCCCATGGCCAGATGGGGTAGACTCTAGGGAGCTGAGGGAAGTGGTGCAAGTACTGGTGGTACCCCCTGGGTGACCTATACAATAGATCTCTAGAGCCCAGAGTTGTGCCTAGAGACTAGAGAACAGCAGATGGTAATTCTTTAACAATGAAATGGAAGCACAAAAAATCTGGAACCAAGAACCACAAGCTATTAGAAAAAAGCTTTGTTTAAAACACATGCCACAGCCCCAGGATCCTCCCACAGTCCACCAACATCACACTTTTTCAAGGTGATCCTTGGGCTGTGGTATGTGTTTTAATTAAGCTTTTTTTCTAACAGCTTGTGATTCTTGGTGCGGGATTTTTGTGTGTCCATTTGATTGTTACATTGTCCAAGGCACACGTAATAGCAAGGAGCTGCCCTTTTTGTTTCTTGTTGATTAATTCTTTAATATCATGGTAAATTTTTAAAAAGATACTTATAGGCATATACAGTACAAAGAAGTCAAAGAACATGAGCACAAAAGCATTCAGGTAAAGGTTACCCAGAAAGAGCATTGGCAATGAAGCAATGGGTATGAAGAGCAGGTAAGGGTCATTGTGGAAGACCAACAAATAGCACACATGGAGGAGAATATGGCCCTTCTCCTGCCCTAGCACCCTCCTGAACACAACTATATAGAAATACAGACGATGATGACAGAAAAAGACTGATGGTCCATCCAGTCTGCCCATATTACTCTATCATACTCCAGGACCTATTGGCTCTGTGGGGTCTTCACTTACACTATTTCACTTATTGTTCTCCGTGTTTCCTCCTCCATCTTCCTGCTAAGTTGCTACTATACCCTTGATTCTATCTGAGCTGTTTATGGTTTTGCCACCCACCACCTCTGTTAGGACAACATTCCATGGCTCAGCCACTCTTACTGTAACATATTTCCTCACATCCTTTTTAAACCTCCCCCCATGAACATCCACTCATGACCCTTTGTACTGGCATCTCTGTTTCTGGTAAATATGTCCTCACAGTCCACTTTGTTAATTATTTTCAGGAACTTGAAAGTCTATCATATCTCCCATCTCTTTTCTGGTATGCATGTTCAGCAATTTTAGTCAGTTCCTCATAGAATCTGCCCTCTTGGCCCAAAATCATCTTTGGCATTTTGTGTTGTCCTCTAGCCTTTCACTGTCCTTTTGTAGGCAGAGTCTCCAGAACAGGGTACTGTACTCCAGATGTGGCCTCAGTATTGACTTATACAGTAGTAACAGGCCTTGTTACATTTGCTTAAGGGAGTCCCAAATGATGATACTTAGGTACCTTTCCTCTGATGTTGTGTCCAGCTTAGCTCCCCCCCATGCATAACTTTACACACTTTGGCACTGAATTTCAGTTGCCAGATTTTGGACCAATTTTTCACCCATTGCAGGTCTCTCTGCAGCTCCCTATCCCCTCCACATTATCTACCCTACCACAGAATATAGTGTCTTCTGTGAATGATAGATAAAAAAAATATATTTTTTTGACAGGAGTTAATCATTAGGACTATTTATGCCCTATTTACAAGATTGTCCTGTGCCGATTATGGTTACAAGGTACAGAACTTAACATAATTCCATAATAACAATACAATGACATAACTCAACACAGTACATAATTACAGCAACAGGTAAAACAATTTCAATAACCAACAAACATCACAATAAATCACAATTCAGAGACAACCTGCACTGGATTCCCCTTCCCCATATGGCAGATGAACATATTGAAGCTGACTTGGCCCAGACTAGATCCCTGTGGTAGTCCACTGGTGACATCTCTTTCCTTGATCTGGACCCATTCACTACAACTCTTTGCTGCATACCCTCAAAACAACTCCCTACCCGCCATACTATTTCCTTAGCTGTTTCCAGATCCCCCATCTCCTTCAGCAACCTTTGATATGGCACCAAATTGAATGCCTTACTGAAGCAGAAGTAGAGTAAATCTACTGTGTGCCCTGTCACAGCATGTGGGGATACACTTCAGACGAGGCAAATTTACAGGTTTAAAACACACCTTGGTGCGATGTTTATTTCTCAAAAGTAAGAAAAATAATAAATGGAAACAAAAAAATTGCAAAGAAAATCACTACTTAACATCAGTAGTTTCTCACATTAAACAGTCCTGGACCTTAAAGCTCCTAAGACCCTTCTCATCTGCATTCAACAGCTTGTCTACAGGGCTGAGCCCCACTGGGCTGAACGCTACTTGACTGAACTCAGTGAAGAGGTTTTTATATCTTTTGGTGGACGTGACTGAGCCCTTTTCTATTTACAAGTCTGGACATGTTGTTTCATGTTTGAACATACTGTTTCAAACCCGAGGGGGGGGGCAGGGGATTTCTTGATTCAGTTAAAGGTACAGTGTATATCTCCACAGATCACTCTATATCTCTGATCCACAGAGACTAAGCACTTTTATAAAGTATACCACATTCTCATACATAGAACCTTATACAGTAACAGGTTTATAGAGTGAATTTATGAAAATACCTTAAGGATTTCTTATAACTGTACTAACCATGAAATTATTATTCTTTTACATGACTTCTGAATAGAGATGCAGCAAATTTAAATTCAGGCGGTGGAAGTGAAGCTTAAGTGGAAGTACTGCTATCACCTCACACGGGAGGGTAATGCAAAAGTGCTTCTACCTCCCGCCTCTCTTGTCATTACTTTACTCTGTTTAAGGCAGAATGGCAATGTGAAGTAAGGCGAAGTCATTGTTTTTAATGGACTTCGCATTCCTCATTATGATTCTAAGTGAACCACTTGGTGTTTCAGATTTGGCAGCCCCCCCACACATCACATGGCTTACAGTACTGTAAGTCATATGCTCTTTAGCTAGGCAGGAAGAAAGTGAATCATACAAGCAGACACTTTTACTTTCTCCTGTGCAGATTGAGAGAGAGAGAGGAATGTGTGTTGTGACTGCTGATACTTTGAGATCAGAACGAGGAGGAGATTTAAACTTTGCTTTGGACCCAACAGCTTTTTTAAAAGCTACGTTTTTTTGTCTTTTCTGTCTGTACTCTTTTTTACTTAATTTGTTCTTTCTGTAAATTTTATTTTTCTTACATAGAGGGACATCAGTTGCAAATTATGTCCATGCTGGAACTGCTGTTGGATCACCATGGGATCCCACATTAGTTTTTTTTTCCTCACACCATGTGCCCCCCCCACACCTTCTACGCTGTGTTATAAAATGTATTCCTCCACCATCCCCGACCCTTGTATGTAATTATGCCCTTTTTTTTGTTGTCTTCCATATGTATTCTGAGCAGTGAAGTATACTGTGCCAAACTGCATGGATGCAGTTTTCTTTCCAGTCTGTGTATGTACTGCAGACACAGTCCAACTCCTTGACTTAAAAACACTTATTAATGAGTACAATGGTGGGGTGGTGAAGCCTGGAGAGATACTACAAAACAGGCTTACAATATATCCAAGTAACTAGTAAAAATATTAATGTTGTGATTCGTGACATAATCGTAAATCGTAAATCGTGATTTGTGACTGCATCTGTGACCGTGATGATAAAGAAATGCAAATGTCTACGGCTATACTTCCCCGGGCCCCGATGAGGTGTGGCACAAAACTTCGTGACTTAAAAACATTCATTAATGAGTACAATGGTGGGGTGGTGAAGCATGGAGAGATACTACAAAACAGGCTCACAATACATCCAAGTAACTAGTAAAAAAAAATACTGTTGTGATTCGTGACGTGATCGTAAATTGTAATTTGTGACTGCATTTGTGACC
The DNA here is from genome assembly GCA_016271365.2 of Neoceratodus forsteri. NCBI lineage: Eukaryota > Metazoa > Chordata > Ceratodontiformes > Ceratodontidae > Neoceratodus > Neoceratodus forsteri. The sequence continues at coordinate 147,384,512 of CM057449.1, forward strand.
GTGATGATGAAGAACGTGATTTGTATCATGAGTGACTCCTGATGATGGTCCTGACTTAAAAACACATATTAATGAGTACAATGTTCATGCTGAATTATGCACCACACCTGTCCAGTACTCTGAAGGGAAGCCAAAGAAACAACCGTGACTTAAGTTAGAGATAGAGATTGGTCCCTAAAGAGATGCAAATGTACAGACAGATTAAGATTGTGCTGCGCACTGAAGAGATGCAGATGCAAAGGCACAACACCTAACCAGTGCTCACAATCAGAAATTCAAATCTGGAAAAGAATATCGTTGCTGGTTGGGGAAGGCCATGGCGGAGGGGGCAGTGTACTGCACTGCTGCAGTAAGAGTCACTAATACGAGTACCAGTAAAGATACCACAAACAAGTACAAAAAATTACACAGCTGCAGTGGATAGCAGGTTCACATTGCTGAAATTATGTGGCACAATAAAAGGTGTCTGATTTGATGACATGCATCACACACATACTCACACACACACTAAGTAATGCGTAGCAGATTTAAAACTTCAGTAATATAACCACATATTTTAAACAAACTAAAATTATGCACTACTGCACCATAACAATCAGCAAAAAAATGGCAAGCATTATTGAAAATATTACTGTGTGTACATTAACACAGTTATACAAAAAAAATCACCAAAACAGAAAGCACTGTCTTTTTCTCCAAGTTAATCTACCTACACCACAGATACGCCCCTTCCCCAAAGCATACTTCCACTGTCTCTCAGTACACAGACTGAATGTTGCACATTAACATTCAAAATACACACACAAACAATAAACGCTTGATGATATGAGCACAGGAGGGTTTCCTATAATCGATGAACTAAAGTTTCACCAAAAAAATGACTCAAAAAGGCTTTTTTAACAGCTATTACAAGGTTTGAATCACAGAGAGCTCTCATAGTAGATTGTCTCTTACAGCTTAATACACACACTACCCCAAACTGAGGCTGTGCAGAACAATCTAGAGCCCATGTGACCTGAAATCCCATGATTCACTGCAAAATTCGCCTTTGGAGCATAAAAACAAGGTGAAGTAAGGTGAAGTACATTGTTTTCAATGTACTTCGCCTTAAGAATTAGTGAAGTAGTGGTTTGGGAAGGCACAGTGTCTGAAGTCATTGTTTTCAATGGACTTGCGTTATCCATTAATAACGAAGTACCCTGCTTGCGTTGAAACACTCCATGGTCGCTTTCACTCCAGCGTTCCCTACCTGAAGCGGGTGGGAGCCACTACCATCTCTACTTCTGAATCCTTTTTCTTAAAAAGGCTTTACTAACTGTTTTCATTCCTATTTAAAATAGCCTTCATGCTTTTTGTACACAAAATGCACTTATGTACTTTATACACCTCTCTGGATGTTTGGCATCATTCCAGGGACTGGATGGATGGAAATGGAAAATAAATTAAAAGAGAGAACTAGTAGTAAGTTTAGTAGGGATAGTAAAGTGCTACGGTAGGTGGCCAACCTAGGGTAGGGGGGAAAGGAAGAAAAGCAAAGAGAAAAGTGTTAACTGTTGCTAGGAAATAAGGAGATAGAAAAGTGATCCATCAGTCACAGCCAAGGGTGTATCCTAACTCCACCACATGCCCCCTATCAACTACCCTTGGTTATCCAGTCAAAGAATACTATTAGTTGGTCTGACAAGACCTCCCTGTCATGAACTTATTCTGCTAACTATCCTGAAGCCCATTCTTCTCCAGGTATTCCACTAGGTCCTCCTTGACTAGTGTCTCCATCAATGTCCCTACCACAGAAGTCAGGCTGATGGGTCTGTTGTTTCCTGGCTGCTCTTTGTTCCCTCCCTTGTGCAATGGAGCCACATCTGCCATCCTCCAGTACCTAGGACCACTGTTTACTGCATAGAGCTATTGAATAGCTTCCAGCAGGGGTTTGTAAACACCAATGACAGTTCCTTAGCACCCTCAGATACATCTTATCAGGCTCCAGGGTCTTGGTTACCTTCAGGGCTGTTAGCCTGTCTTTATTCTTTTGCCAGTAAATTTCTGAAGTTTCATTTTTGGGACCCCTGTATCAACTGCTTTCATGCTGCTCCCTGGCAGGGACCCGTTGTTCTGCCTAGTGAATACCGAGCAGAAGTAGTCATTTAGTATGGATACTTTTCTGCAGTCCTCCAATATTACTTTGCCTCTTCCATTTGCCTGACAATTCCCCCACCCATCTTTCTTTTATCCTTTATATATCTAAAGAATTGTTTTCCCATCCCTTGACCTCCTTCTGCAATACACACCCATGTATCCTCCCTAGTTTTTTCCTGGTACTAGTCCCATTCTTTATCCTTCTGCTTTTCTTTGTACCTTATAAAGGCTGTCTTTTTGGCCCTCACTGCACCCTGGCCATTTCAGAGACCCATACTTTTTTCTCTTGATGACTGTTCTTGTGCATGTTTTTGTTTCCTCAAGAATGGCCCTTTTTATAATCCCCATATTTGTTCCACGCACCTCATGCTACCCAGCTAACATGCCCAGCACTATTTCCCTCACATGATTGAAATCCACCCTCCAGAAGTTTAGCACTGCAGCCTTAGACAAGGGCTTACTGATGCCAAGGGCCACCTCTAACCATATACTGTAGTATTGTGGTCACTGGACCCCAGTGGTTCCCCAACCCATACTCAGCCTACTGTTTCTGAGTTGGTGAGTACCACATCTAGAATGGCTGATTGTCTAGTGGGATTCCTGCCCGGCTGTACCAACAAGCAGTCCTGAAAAATATCAAGCAGAACCTGGTTCTGGTGCTCCTGGCCACTGGGATGTCCCAGCTGATTTCTGGCAGGTTGAGATCACTCACTAATACAGCCTCTGCTTTGCCACTCCCTCCCTATTTCAACACTCAGTTCCTTATGTATCTCTTCCCCCCTGCACCAGTGGCCTGTAAATGACCCTTATGTGAGTCTTCCTGCCTGATGACTCTGGAAACTTAACCACTGTGATTCTACCTCCACTTTCCCCAATAGTTGCATCCTACTGCCTCAATCCCTTCTGTAATGTAGATGGCCACCCCGCCACTGCTACCCATCCCTTTATCATGCCAGTAGAAAGTGTAGCCTGGAATTGCTATGTCCTATCCATCATTTACACTGGCCCACATTTGTGTATCAGCCACTAGATTCAGCTCAAAGTCTGCTACCAAAGCCTGGAGCTCAATCATTTTATTACATGGACTCCAGGTTTTGAGACATACCACTCTCCAACATGCACCTGCACCAATACTAGTTATCACTTGCCCTCCCCATCACCCCTCCCTAGTAACCTTGATGTTTTCCATTTCCCATTCTTTTCATATCTATTATGTATATGCTGACCTGTCCTCTGGGCTCGTTCCTTCCTTCTATTATTCCCTGAACATTTTGCCCCATTCCTGGAGAAGTCATTTCTAAATTTCCCACTGAACCTTCCTCGACAGTGGAATCCCTAGCCCCAGTCTCCTCCTCAGCTTGTTTAACTGGCTGCCAATGTAGATGTCAGTCTTCTATCCTAATGTATTAGTCCCCTCTCTTGTTAGGTGAAGGCTATCACCTTTGAAGACCCTTCTGTCCTAATATACTAGTCCTCTATCTTGTTATGTGAAGGCCATCACTTTTGAAGAGCTTTCTACCCCAGAAGCCCTCCCAATGTCCTATAAAGTAGTGTCCCTGTTCCTGATGCCATGTCTTAAACCACTAGTCACAATCTTCAATCTCTACATTCTTTACACTGTATTTCCCATTCTCCCCACCTCAGATAGGGAGGACCTCAGAAAGGGCTAAGGAAGCTGAGGATGCTTCTTCAGTCTGCCCCCCAGCATCTGGAAATCCCTTCTCACCATCTCCATAGAGTAGTTCACCATATCATTGGCATCAAGATGTATCAGTACTCCCTGCTTCCTGCTCACCTGTCCTCCATTACCCCTCTATCCTCTCCCAATTTCAGGTGGCTAATACCCCAGTCATGTCTCCTCTCTCTCCTCTCCTCCAAATAATTAATGTTAAGGTCCTCTAGCCTTTTTGCATAGGGTTTTCCCTGTTGCTTCTCCACCAATTTGGTTGCCTTACTCTGCACAACCTCCACCCTCTCTATATCATTGCAGAAGTGCAACCTCCAGAATTGCATACAGTATTCAGGGAAAGGGCAGACCACTGACTTGTACAGGGGCAGAGTGACCTCTGTTCTTCTGCCTGCTATGCCTCTGCCTATGCATCCTATTATTCCACTAGCTCTACCCCCTGCTCTAATGCACTTCACCACCACCTTCAGGTCATTCATAATGATGGTTCCAAGATATTTCTCCTGCTTCTTGGATGGTATCTGCTCCCCTGATTCTGTTCTTGAATTTGGGAGGGTGTGCCATATATGTATGACCTTAAACTTCTAGGAATTAACCACCCTGCTGCCAAGTCTCAGACCACTGCTTCAACCTCTTGAATCCTCTTACTGTAGATCGATTGTGAGGCCCCACCTGGAGTACTGTCCAGTACTGGAGGCCCGATCTCTGAACAGACATAGATCAGGTGGAGGCAATACAGAGGAGGGCAGCCAAAAAGGTGCATGGCCTACATCAGAAGCCCTGCGAGGAAAGAATCAAGGAATTAAATATGTACTCTAGAGGAAGGGAGGGAAAGGGAGACATGATAGAAATGTTCAAATGCCTAAAAGGTATTAATAAGGTACAGGAGAGGAGCATTTTGCATAGAAAGAGATGCTCAAGGACAGGGGGTATGATATGAAGCTGGAAGGGGGAGGCTCATAGGTGATGTGAGAAAATACTTCTTTATGGAAAGGATGATGGATGTCTGGAACAGCCTCTGGCAGAGGTACTGGGTACTAAAATGGTAGCAGGCATGGGGCAGACACAAGGATACCTTAATAATAGGTCTGGGAGGGTAAGACTAGAGACTGAGTAGGGTTTGCAGTAGCACAGAATTGGGGAATTTAGGGCAGACTAGGTGGGCCAAGAGGTCCATTTCTGCTGACAACTTCTATGTTTCTATGTTAAACCTTTGAAAAACAGGTAAACTGAAGGGAGGATTCTCCAGGATTGCACGTAATGTGTGGGAGGGGTTTTGATGTCATTGGATCCATTGAAAACAGGTAAGATGAAGGAAAGAGTCTTCAGAATTGGCTGTTTACATGTGGGAGGGGTTACAATGTCATGAATTACAATCCTGACACAGATCTAGAAGCAAATTATTTGATTCCTTTTATTGGACTAACATGGAACTGGAGAGTGACCCCACTACAACCTATAAAGAACTACATGACTTAATTAGAACTTTTCCAAATCATGTCCAAAAAATACTAAGTGATCTTATTCCTACTGAATCCAAGCCAGGACATTCTACATGCTGCCTAAAATACATAAACCTGGCAATCCGGGGAGACCCATAGTCTCTGATAATGGTATCCTGACTGAAGATATCCCAGGGTTTGTAGAAACCATTTTGAAACCACTGGTTATGGAAAGAGATAGTTACATCCAGGACACTACAACTTCCTGCATAAACTTTCTGGTTATAAGAATTTACTACCAGATACCATTTTAGTCACATGGATGTAACATCTCTACACTAATATTCCAACACAGATGGCTTTTCAGCCTGCCATAAACACATACAGGAGAAAGGACTGTACCAAAACATCAAACCTCAAGTGGTGGGGAAACTTACTGAATTCATTCTGACATTGTAATAACTTCAACTTTAATGGTAAACATTATGTTCAAACCATGGGAACAGCAATGGGCACCAGGATGGCTCCACAGTATGCTAATCTTTTTATGGTGAATTTGGAGAAGGACATTTTAAGGCACTGTCCTCTCAAACCACTCGCTTATTTCTGTTACATTGCTGATTTGTTTATAATTTGGATGGAGGGTACTGACACACTTAAGGATTTTCATTGGGAACTTAATAACTTCCACCCAACCATAAAGTTTTCCCTGGAATATTCTGCCACAAGTGTTAATTTTCTGGACACCACTGTCACTAACAAGGATGGAATCTTACATACATGTATTTACAGGAAACCAACAGACAGACAGAGATTCACAGGAACAGTAATCACCCAAACCACACTAAGAAATCTGTCATGTAACAGTCAAGCACTTCGGTATCAGCATATCTGTTCAAATGAGGAAGACAGAGGTACATATTTGGCTATGTTGAAAACACCTTTATTGAGCAGGGACACTCTTCAAAGAATTCTCAGGACAATAGAACGTGCAACACAAGTGCCAAGACAACAGCTACCTCAATATAAGGAAAGGACAGCTACCAACAGAATACCCTTAGTCGTCACATATCATCCTGACCTTGAACTTCTGAGAAAGATTATTAAGGACCTCCACCCAATATTTAGTGAGAAGGAGACCCTAAATTGTATTTTTAATGAACTACCACTGCTATCTTTTAAACAGCCATCAAACTTAGCCAACGGAATTATTAGGAGTAAACTTTCACCAGAACAGAATGCCAACACACTAAATGGTACATAGAAACATAGACTTTGATGGCAGATAAGGACCACTTGGCCCACCTAGTCTGCCCATTCCCTGCGTATTGGATAAGCTGCAGATTCTAGTTAACTAATAGCCTACTTTCTCCTACCCTTCTCTATAATCGCCTTATGTCTGTCCCATGCAATCTTGAATTCCACCACTGTATGACCCCTGACCTCCTCAGGAAGGTGGTTCCATGTGTCCACCACCCTCTCTGTAAAAATACTTTCTGACATTGCCCGTGAGCTGTCCCCTCTATCTTCAAACTGTGTCCCCTTGTTCTTGCACATCTTTCTCTCAAAGTCTTGGACTTTGTTGATTAACTGAGATACTTGAGGTACTTGAACGTTTCTATCATGTCCCCCTCCTCCTTTCCTCAGGGTGTACATATTAAGCTCTTTAAGTTTCTCCTCATATGGCTTCTGGTGCAGACCCTGCACCATTTTAGTTGCCCTGTTCTGGATCGCCTCCATCCTGACTATGTCCTTGTGGAGACGGGGTCTCCAGAACTGTATGCAGTACTCCAAATATGGTCTCACCAACTGCCTGTGCAGAGGGATAACAACTTCCTGTTTTCTACTGGTGATGCTTCTTCCTATGCATCCCGGTATCCCTCTAGCCCTCCTTACAGCCTTCTCACATTGCCTGCCTACCTTAAGGTAATCTGATATGACTACCCCGAGGTCCCTTTCCATTTTAGTTTTTGTTAGTACCTACCCCTCATTGTGTACTCTTCCCCTGGGTTTTTGTTTCCCAGATGCATTACTTTGCACTTTTTAGCATTGAATCTAGGCTGCCATATTTTTGACCATTCCTTCAACCTTGTCAAGTCCCATTTCATCCTTTCCACACCCCCTTGTGTATCAACCCTGGTGCAGATTTTTGTATCGTCTGCAAAGAGACACACTTTTCCTTCCAGCCACTCTGCAATGTCTCCTATAAAGACATTAAGGAGGACCGGTACCAGTATTGAACCCTGCGGTACCCCACTAGTAACTACCCTTTCTTCAGAGTGTACTCCATTTATTATTACCCCCTGCGTCCTCTTGGTCAGCCAATTTGTTACCCAGGCTATCACACTGGGACCCCTCCCAGGGTGGCTATCTTGTTTATTAATCTTTTTGTGCAGGACTGTGTTAAATGCTTTGCTAAAGTTTAGGTAGGCCATATCTACAGCCCCTCCCTTGTCTACTACTTTAGCTACCCAGTCAAAGAAATGTATTAGATTCATCTGACGTGACCTTGCCACTGTGAATACATGATGCCTCAAGTCCTGTGCCCCACTGGCCTCTAGGTACTCAACAGTTCTTTCTTTCAGTAGTGATTCCATCATTTTCCTGACTACTAAGGTTAAACTAACAGGTCTATAGTTTCCTGCCTCTGCCTTTCTCCCACTTTTGTGAAGAGGAATCACATCTGCCCTCCTTCAGTCCTCATGTACTACATCATCCTCCCATGATTTGTTAAAATGGGTAGTCAGTGGGGTCACTAGGTCTCTCCTTAGTTCTTTTAGAATTCTGGGGTGAATCCCATCAGGCCCCATTGCTTTGTCCACCCTGAGTTTTAGGAGTTCTCTCAGGACTCTTTCTTCTGTGAATGGACAGTTATCAACCCCCCTGTCCAGACTGCTTCTATTGCTTGGTTTAGGTACCTCCTCCTCTTCTTCTTTTGTGAATACTGAGCAAAAGTATTTATTCAGTATCTCTGCTTTTCCACTGTCATCCTCTGCCCACCTCCCGTCCCCTTTATTAAGCCTCATTATCCCTCCCTTGATCTTCCTTTCCTCCCTGATGTACCTATAAAAGGTTTTATCCCCCTTCTTAACAGGGTTGGCTATTTTTTCCTCAGTTTGGGCCTTCACAATTCTGACTGCCTTCCCTGCTTCCTTCTGCTTTAATTGATACAGTTTTTCTGCCATTCTAAAGATGCCTTCTATCATTGCTTTGTCCATTTCCTCCCCCTGAGATAGGGGTCTGTATACAACCCCTGTGTAGATTGAGGTGCCATTACCTGTCTCAGAGGTGACCCACAGTGCCTCCTCTCTTCCCAGTTTGCCCTTTAGTTCTTTGCTTTGATCCCTTCCCTTATACAGAGAGCTACTTCTCCTCTCCTTTCACCCTCCCTGTCCCACCTGTAGATTGCATAGCCTGGTATGTTTATATCCCAGTCATGGTTCTCTGTGTACCATGATTTCTGTGACTGCCACTATATCCAGGTGTCCCTCTTCCATCAAGGCCACTAAATCAGGAAGCTTGTTACCTAGACTATGGGCATGGGTTCTCATCACCCTCAATTTCTTTATGGTCTTTCCACTTTTAGCCTCATCCCAGCCCTTACTGTCTTTGACTTTTGCTCCATTTACCCCTGTCCTGCTCCCTATTGACCTCTCTGCCTTGGTGTTTACTTCACTGATGACTCTGTTTTGTTGGGAGAGGCTGGGAATTCCCTGCTTCTCATCAGCGCCTCCCCCCCCCCCGGGCAAGTTTAAAACTTGCCAATGAAGCATTTAAACCTATCATCTAGAAGCCTGCTTCCCCTCCTGGACAGATGCAGCCCATCTTGCCAGTACAGGCATGTATCCCTCCAGGTGAGCCCTAGTGCCCAATGAAGCCCAAACCCCATGCTCTGTACCAGTTTTTAACCATTGATTGAATTAAATGAAGTGTTGTACCCTAGGCTCACCCATGCCATGGACAGGCAGCACCTTCGAGAAGGTTACCATGTGTGCTACTTAGCTAAGGCCCTCCCCAACTCCACAAACTTCTCCTGCACTGCTCTGATTCTATGCCCAGCTAAGACATCTGTCCCTAGGTGGACAATGATGTCTAGCCCCCTTTCTCGTGCAGATGCTCTAACCTTGTAATCAACTCAGATATAAGACTTGTTAGCTCAATTCCACTTCAAACTGTGTGGTTACATCACAAAACAGACAATTCAGGGTACATGGGAAATATACATGTGCATCATGGCATGTTGTTTATTTCATTTAATGCAAGAGATGTCCGCAAACAGGTTATGTTGGAGAGACAAGCCAACAGTTCTGCACTAGAATGAACTCACACAGACATAATCTGAAGATGACTGAAAAACCAGTGGGGTAACACTTCTCTCAGTTGGAACACTCCATCTCAGATATGTCAGTAATGGTCTTAAAAGGAAATCTCAAAAGTACACAAAAGAGATGGGCTTTTGGGATCAAATTTATATTACTTCTCAATATGGTAGAAGATGGGATGAACTCAGATTTGGGGTTTATAGCACATTTAAAGACCTTTTCTTCAAAGGATATACATATTATAGGACTTCAGCATCCCCTTGTGTCTGGGTGACTGTGTGTCTGTGTGTCTGTGTGGTGTGGGTGTGTAGGGGGGAGTGTATGTGTGGGGGTTATGTGAGTGTGGTGGGTGGGGCTGCTGTTACATTGAAGTGGGCTTATATTCAGGTACAGAACATAATGGTGTTACAGGGTGTAATGATGCTTAGTTCACACACATAATGAATATTATTTCCTTTTTACTATTTATCTTTCTGTGGGTAGGGGTGGGGTCAATTCCATTGGGTCTTATTCAGATTCCATAGCCTGTTATTGTACATACAATAGTTTTATTATATATACTGTCACATTTGTGAACTCTGCACATATTGAGGTGCAGTATCTCATTTCCATGGAGGTTCTTGACAGAGTAATTACACTAGGCTAATATTGTATTGATCTGTGGAAATGAGGATATGTTAGGACTCTTGTCTAACATACATAGTGTACTTTCACTTCTAACTAATCATCCTGCCCTGGGGAGGGTGGAGGATATATTTCATTGTGGTTCTATTCTGAATCCTTTAACTGTTACTGCACATAAAGTAATTTGATTATAAAGTGTCTCATTTTTGAACTCTGTACATATTAGGATTCAAGATCTCTTTTACTTGGAGGTCCAAGACAAGTTTATTTCCTTTGGGTAACAATTGAAGTGATCGACTTGAATGATGGTGCTTAAGACGCGTGTGTGTGTGTGTGTGTGTATGTTATCTTCCGGGGATTTATTTCCTATGATTTCTCATTCAGATTCCTGAGACATTTTTAGTACATCACGTTGAAATCTGTACATATCAGATTGCATGGTCTTAGTTTCTTGGTGGTCCTTAACAAGCAGCTTTTTTGTTTGGCTCTTATACTGCCATTTTATATTATCATGTATAAACTCCTGTTACAACTCCAAAGGCTTCAAGACTTATGGAGCATAATAACCAGTTTGAAAGTATAGTTGAGTAATTTTCAACTTATTTTTACATTCAATATAGTATGAAACTATTTCTCACTTTAGGTAAACTTTACTTTAAACCCTTTGTCTGCCATGCATATTTACTTTGTAGTTCTATTATGAAGAGCTTGGTTTCAATTTACAATTTTGTCACATTTTAATGCCTGTAATCTGAGTGGGTTTTAACTCACAATTGGGCTACACAGCTCTATGCTCGAGATGTTGTTGTCACAAAGCACATCTTCTTGACCTGGAAGGACACTACTTCTTTATTCAGCTGTGAGCTGTGTGGAAAATTTTATATTGCACTTGATATCTGCAACAATGTGCACTTTTGCTCAATTCTGAGGGAGGTGAAACTAACTACCCTTGGTAATTGCTTTTTATTTATATATTTATTTAGTGTTCAACCAAGAAGGGGCTTGCAAACTCTGTTTATCTTGTGAGTAACTTCAGTTGGATTTAAATACTGCATTTGGGTAGACCCTTGGAGGTAGCTAGATTGTCTACTAGGATTTTCTGACAGTTAAACTATTTTAAATAAACTACTGGTGGCTGAGGAGTTGAATAAGGAGCTTGTAAACTCTGCTTATCTTGGGAGTAACTTCACAAGGGTTTGAATACTGCATTTTGTTGTCCCTTGGGGGTAGCTGGATTGACCACTATGATTTTGGGACAGAAACTATTTTTAAATAATTTACTGGTGCGTGGGATTTTGTGATAGTTAAACTATTTTTAAATAAGTTACTGGAGGTTAGTTGAATTATTATAAAGGCTGTACTCACCAGAGTGGTGGAGCAGTGGTGTATTTGATTGTTTCTAACAGTCACCTGTGGTTGTGAACTACCCACCCACCCTTCCGCACCACCCACCCCCAGGTGAGGCATTTCCTTTATAGCCAAAGTTCTGACATCACTTCTCAACAGGTCTTGGGGCAGAACTATCATATTCTTAATAACCCAGCACAGTGCATAAAGGGTAAGTACACACCACAAAAAAAAAAAAAGTTTAGATATATTACATATTGTATATTATAAGGAGAGGGACATGTGGGGAGTGGTCCAATGCACTGGCTGTGGGGCAGCAGTTTTCCAGGAGACATTCTGGAAACTGAGTTGCTGTCCTATTTGTAGGCAACTGACAGCTCTGAGGGAGGAGGTTGCCCACTTCCAGGCTGAACTGGCAAGGACTAAGGAGGCCTCCACAACCCAAAGAGCACCACTGCCACAACCACTGCCTCAGAGGTTGCCAAGTATGAAGAGCAGTTGGACCACAGTGGGTTCTGGGAGGGTGCGGGTGGTGGAACAGAGACGAAGCCCCCTAGTTGTACCTCTACACAAATCATACACCAGTCTGACAGAGCAAGGTTCCTCTATGATGGCACCCTCAGTGGAGACCAAGAAGAATGCTGAGGACATCCACAAGGTAGACCCACAAAAGGGTGGCAAGGGACACCACAGGGGAAGGAAACAGCTTCTGATAGGGGACTCAGTTGTTAGGGGGTAGAACTGGGGAAGGGAGAGGAGAGGGAAGTAAGGTGCCTGCCTGGTGCCATGGCTTGGAGGGACAAGAAGCAAATCCTCAGGATTGCAGAAGCAGCATCACAGGAGAGGGAACTAGATATCATTGTCCACCTTGGGTCAAATGACCTAGCTAGGCATGGAATCAGTGCAGTACAGGATGAATATGTGGAGTTGGGGAGGGGCCTCAGACAGGTAGCAAGCATGGTTACCTTCTCAGAGGTGCTGCCAGTCCATGGCAGGAGTGAGGCTAGGGTACTACACACCATGCAGTTTAATGAATAGTTGCAAAACTGGTGCAGAGCACAGGGCTTTGGATTCATTGAGGACTGGGGGTACACCTGGAGAGATGAAGGTCTATACTGGCATGATGGTCTGCATCTGTCCACGAAGGGAACCAAGCTCCTAAGTGACAGATTTAAATGCTTCATTGGCAAGCTTTTAAACTAGCCAAGGGGGGAGGTGCTGATAAGAGGCAGGACATTTCAAGCCTCCCCCCACAAAACATGGCATGTAGTAAGGTAAACATTGAGGTACAAAGCTCAACAGAGGGCAGGACAGGAGTAAATGGAAAACTAGAAAGGGCAATAAGAGCAGGGATGGGAAAAGGATAAAGTCAACATTAAATGGAGGCAATGAGTACCAATGCCAGTAGTCTGGAAACAAGCTTACTGAGCTAGTAGCCCTGATGGAAGATGAACAATTGGATATTGTGGCAGTCATGGAAACATGGCTATGGAGAACCATGACTGGGATGTCAACATACCGGGGTACACAGTCTACAGAAGGACAGGGAGGTAAAGAGAGGTGGAGTAGCTCTCCATACATAAGGGAAGGGATCAAAGCTACAGAACTAAAAAGTAAGGGGGTACAAGAGGCACTCTGGGTCACCTTGGAGACAGGGAATGGCATCACAATCTGCACAGGGTTATACAGACCCCCGTCTCAAGAGGAGGAAATGGACAAGAAAATGATAGAGGACATTCTCAAAATGGCTGAAAAGGGGAGATACTGTTGATGGGGACCCGATATGCTATATGTTAACTGGATGACATGTACTGCAGCCACATCCAAGAGCAGGGTCTATTCTCGATGCCCTGCAGGAGGCCTTAGACAGCTAGTGTTGGAACCCACTCAGGAGGAGCAATACTAGACCTGGTACTCTCAATGGAGAGAGGATCACAAATTTAGAAGTCAGTAGACATCTGGGAACAAGTGACTACTGCACAGTGTGTCTTCATGATAAGCACAACCATGGAGACAAGCCATACCGAAACAAGGATCCTGGACTTTAGAAGGGCTGATTTTGGCAAAATGGGTGAATACCTGAGGAATGCAGTAGCAAATGGCCAAAAAGGAGGGGTGGAAGAACAATGGAGAAAAATCAAAACTACCATCATAGAGGCAACAAGCCTTTGTGTGAAACAAATAAAGAAAACAAAGCGGAGTAAAAAACCACTATGGTTCTCAAAAGAGGTGGCAGGGAAGGTTAAGGAGAAAAAGGCTGCATTCAAAAAGTATAAGGAATCACAGAAGGAACATGACAGGGAACTGTATCAATTAAAGCAGAAAGAAGTGGGAAGGCAGTCAGAATAGCAAAGGCCCAAACCGAGGAAAAATAGCCAACTCAGTTAAGAAGGGGATAAAACCTTTATCGGTACATTAGGAGCATAGAAAGGTTAAGGGAGGAATAGTGAAGATTAATAAAGGAGAGGGAGGTGGGCAGAGGAGACAGTAGAAAAGGCAGAGATACTGAATGAATACTTTAGCTCAGTATTCACAAAAGAAGATGAGGGGAGTTACCTAAACCAGACAATAGAAGCACTCTGGTAGGGGTTGACACCAGTCCATTTACAAAAGAAAGAGTCTTGAAAGAACTCCTAAAACTCAAGGTGGACAAAGCAATGGGGCCTGATGGGATTCACCCCAGAATCCTAAAATAACTAAGGGAGGAGCTAGTGACCCCACTGACCACACTTTTTAACAAATCATGGGAGGATGTGGTGGTACCTGAGGACTGGAGGAGGGCAGATCTGATTCCCCTTCACAAAAGTGGGAGCAAGGCAGAAGCAAGAAATTACAGACCTGTAAGTTTGACCTCAGTGGTAGGGAAAATGATGGAATTACTTGCAAAAGAAAGAATTGTTGAGTACCTAGAGGTCAGCAGGGAACAGGACCCAAATCAGCATGGATTTACAGCAGGAAGGTCATGTCAGACAAACCTAAGTGATTTCTTTGACTGGGTGACCAAAGTAATAGACCAGGAAGGGGCTGTGGATATGGCTCACCTAGACTTTAGCAAGGCATTTGACACAGTCCCTCACAAAAGATTAATAATCAAGTTAGCCAGCCTGAGTGGGTTCCAGGGTGGTAGCCTGGATAGCAAACTGGCTTCACAACAGGAGACAGAAAGTAATAGTGAATGGGAACACATTCTGAAGAATGGGGTTACTAGTGGAGTACCTCAGGGCTCAGTACTGGTCCAGTCCTTCTTTAACATCTTTATAGGTGACATTGCAGAGGGTCTGGAGGGAAAGGTATGCCTCTTTGCAGATGACACAAAGATCTGTAACAGAGTTGATACATGGGGGGTAGAGAAGGGACTTGGCAAGGTTGGAGGAATGGTCAGACATATGGCAACTTAGATTCAAAGCAAAGAAGTGCAAAGTAATGCACCTGGGAGAAAAAAAACAGGAGAAGAGTACACAATAAGGAGTGAGATACTAACAGTCAACAAAATAGAAAGGGACTTGGGGGTAATAATATCAGATGACCAAAAGGTAGGAAAGCAATGAGAAGTCAGTAAGGAGACCAGGGGGATACTGGGATGCATAGAAGGGGCATCACAAGTAGAAAAAGGAAGTGGTTATCCTCTGTACAGACAGTTGGTGAGAACCCATCTGGAATACTGTGTGCAGTTTGGAGACCCCATCTACGCAAGGACATAGACAGGATGGAAGCAGTCCAGAGGAGGGCTAACATGGTGCAGGGTCTGCATCAGAAACCATATGAAGAGAGACTGAGAGAGCTTAATATGTATACCCTTGATGAAAGGAGGGACGAGGGAACATGATAGAAACTTTCAAGTACCTCAAGGGAATCAACAAAGTCCATGAGGGTAGCATCTTTGAGAAAAACAGATGTGTAAGAACAAGGGGGCACAATTTAAAGATAGAGGGGGGATGGCTCAGGGGTAATGTGAGGACATTTTTTTTCATGGAGAGAGTGGTGGATACATGGAACCGCCTTCCTGGGGAGGTTGTTGTGTCTAAAACAGTGAGGGAATTCAAACATGCATGGGACAGACATAAGGCAATTGTAGTGGGGGGTGGCAGGAAGTAGGCTGTTGGTTAACTAGAATCTGCAGCTTATCCAATAGGTAGGGAAATGGGCAGACTGGGTGGGCCAAGTGGTCCTTATCTGCCGTCAAAGTCTATGTTTCTATGTTTCTATCTTACTCTGAAGGTGTCTCTAACTCATTTTAATTTACAGTATGTGCAGTGTATCTCTGCATGTTTATATGCTCTAAGCACATCTGACCTTTAAACCCTTTCAGCTGAAGCTGAACTGGTATTTTCACCTTCTCTGATGTGCCTTGTTAGTTTTTTTTAAATGAGTATTTTAATCCAATGGGAATTTTTCAGTTTTTTTCTGCATGATCTAGATGTTAAAAGTATGGGATTTTCTAAATAACTGTCATTATGCTTCTGGGAAAAGACTGGGTGGATCCAAAAGCTAAAGCGTTTTGTTCTTTTGTTACATCTACATTGCTCCAAAGGTATCAAATCATTGCCCACAGTCTGGGAAACAAGACCCAGACCTGCAGGCAACAATGACAGAGGCTAATCTGGACACAGTAGCCATTAACGAGACATGGTTCACCAGTAACAACTCTTGGGAAACTTTAGTACCCAGCTATGTACTGTTTAGAAGAGACCGAGGTGCAAAAAGGGGGTGGGGATTGACCTTTATGTCAATGAAAATATCAAAGCTACAGAATTTCAGAATGCACATAAGGAGCCAGGAGAATCTGGGCCACCCTGGAAACAGGAAATGGGACAGCCATACTAACTGGAGTTGTCTACAGGCCTCCAGACCAGGGGAAGACATAGACACATTACTGTTAGAAGATATACAAAACATGACAGCAAAAGGAGAGGTTCTGATAATGGGAGATTTCAATATGCCAGATACATATTGATCAATACCAGCAGGAACATCGGCCAGAACTAGACACATAGTGATTCCCTGCTGGGGGGGCCTCAAACAACTGGTACAACAATCCACAAGAGACAGGGCTATACTAAATCTAGTAATGACTAATGGGGAAAGGATCACAGAACTCCAGGGAGAAAGTCACCTGGGGTCTAGTGACCATCACATGGTATGGTTCAATTTGGCCACTAGAACTAAGTCATCCCATTCCAGTGCAAAAATATGGGACTTCAGAGGAGCTGGCTTTAATAAGATGGCCAGTTAAGCTAGCCCTGGCAAGAAGAAATACACATGAGGGAGTACAGGAAAAGTGGCCAAGCATTAAGGATGCAATACTTGAAGCAACATCCCATTGTGTTAAGGAGAAAAGCAAGAGCAAAGGAAGAAGGAAACCACTTTGGTTCTCAAAAACAGTAGCAGAAAAGGTCAGAGCAAAAGGCTGGCATTCAGGAAATATAAGGGAACACAGTGGGACAAAGAGAGGGAGGTATACCAAACTTCCCTAAGGGAAGCGGAAGGCAGTAAGGCAGGCAAAGACTCAAACCGAGGAAACAGTAGCATGAACAGTAAAAGAAGGGGACACGACTTTCTATGGATACATTAGTGAAAGAAGAAAGTCCAGAGGGAGTATTGTTAAGATCAAAGGGGATAAGGGGGAGTGCATGTAGGAGGACCAAGTTAAAGCATCTATCCTAAATAGATACTTCTCAGTATTTACTGAGGAGAAGGTAGGGCAGGACCCACAGCTCAGCACCATGGACACAGCGGGGAGGGAGGTGTGCACAAGTCCCTTCACAAAAGAAAGGGTCCTACAAGAGCTCGCTAAGCTCAGGGTGGGACAAGGCAATGGGACCAGATGGCGTCCACACCCAGGGTACTAAAGGAACTAGTGTGGAACTAGCAGAGCCATTATCAGAACTGTTCAGTGGAGTCTCTGAGCACAGGAGAGGTCCAAGAAGACTGGAGAAGGGTTCATGTGATCCTGCTCCACATGAGTGGTAGCAGGAGGAGGAGGGAATCCAGACCAGTCAGTCTTACCTCAGTAGTGGGCAAGATGATGGAGGCACTCCTTAAGGAAAGGACAGTGCAACACCTGGAATCCATAGGAGCACAAAATCCAAGACAGAATGGTTTTACAAAAGGAAGGTCCTGTCAAACTAATCTCATAGATTTCTTTGACTGTATAACCAAAGTGGTGGACTAAGGGGGGGCAGCTGATGTCGCCTACCTTAACTTCAGAAAAGCTTTTGATACTGTTCCACATAGAAGATTGATTAATAAGCTGGGTAGGCTCTGGTGGTCAGAAGTTGGTCAACTGGCTGGCAAACTGGTTGGTGGGCAGAAAACAGAGAGTGGTGGTAAATGGTATGCAGTCAGAAGAGAAGCAAAACACAAGTGGGGTACCTCAGGGATCAGTCCTGGGGCCAGTCCTCTTCAATATCTTCATCAGTGGCATTGCAGATGGACTAGAGGGTAAGGTTTGTCTGTTTGCAGATGACACCAAGATCTGCAACAGAGTAGATGATCCAGATGGGGTGGGCAGAATGAGAAGAGATCTAGATAAACCGCAAAAGGGTCAGAAGAGTGGTAACTGGGGTTTAACGCAAAGAAGTGCAAGATCATACACATAAGGAAGAGAAACCCTGAATCCAGCTATAGGTTGGGAGGAGTTGCTGGCAATCACAAGGAAGAAGTAGACTTGGGCATTGTCATCACAGATGACTTGAAATCATCCAAGCAGACCACTAAATCAGTAGGTAAGGCTAGAGGGATGTTGGGGTGTATTAGTAGGGGTATCACAAGTCATAAGAGGGAGGTAATAATCCCTCTTTACAAGACACTGGTTAGGCCCCTCATCTGGAGTACTGCATGCAGTACTGGAGGCCGCACCTTCATGAGGACATTAACAAAATGGAGGCAGTCCAGAGAAGGGCAACCAAAATGGTGCAGGGACTGCATCAGAAAACATATGAGGACAGATCAAGGGAGCTCAATTTGTATACCCTAGAGCAAAGGAGGGAGAGAGGTGATATGATCGAAACATTCAAACATCTTAAGGGCATTAACAAGGTGAAAGACCATAACATGTTTCAATATAAGAAAAATAGCAGGACAAGAGGACACAGCATGAGAGGAGGCCAATTAAGGGGGTAATGTGAGGAAGTTCTTTTTCACAGAAAGGGTGGTGGATGCATGGAACAGACTACCTCAGGAAGTGGTGGATAGGAATAAAGTGCAGAGCTTCAAACAGGCATGGGATATGCATAAGGGGAGCAATACAGATGAGTATGAATAGACAGGACGTTGACAGAGTACAGGCCTATGGCGCACTCATAAGGTAGAAAAACATGGTCAGTCTGGATGGGCCTTGCGGTCCTTATCTGCTGTCAACTTCTATGTCTCTATGTATCATTTGCTTCTGGATCTATTCTTACAAGGACAAATACGGCAAAGACTAAATCTGTATGGCAATCCTGACACAGGTCAGATCAAACATAAATAGCCACAGATGAATTCTTCATTACCCTAGATTCCATTAGTGAAGACAGAGTTTCTGAATTTCATGTTTGTCCTTGTGGCTTCTCAACTTAATAGCAAGAATGGCATCTTCTGTAGCATGTGATTCATCTAAGAGGTGCAGTTTGTTGTCTCTACTAAAACTATACTTGGGTTTTCAAGATATTTAGAAATAGGCATATAGTAACCATTTCATCCTTTATATTCCTCTTGTACAGCAATAATGTAAACAACTTGTGTAATTCCAATAAAGTAGTAATTTATTTTCATCTCGTGGAACTGATTCTGTCATTTCTTAACTGGTCACATTTTTTCTATGCAAAACTACCAAACAGTATTTTGATTGTTTATCGTTGTGTGTTGGCGTGGGGGTATATAAAGCAATGATGACTAGAAATGGCAGCAGATAAAGCAAATCCATGTGTCTGTTTTCTTAACTGTATTTGTGATTAGCAATATAGTACTAAAAGAAGTCCGTAAGGAAGGATACCTACTACCATGAAACACTATCCTCCTCCTGGGGAAATGGTCACAAGTTCTAGAACAAGATCAAAGAACTGAATGGCAAACGGTGTCCCTACGTCCCAACTCAACATAAATGGGAGCATCACCCAGGACCCTACGCTCATCGCCAACTTCCTTAACATATCATTCTAGGACCTTAGTAGTGTCCTCCCCCCAGGGACAAAACACATTTTATTCTGTCCAATGAGTGTATTTCCTTTTCCCCACTTTGAATACTCTTTGTCTATATACAAATAAGCTACCACTTTCTTATTTTTCCCTTTGTTTCCTCCCCATTCTGTGATTGCAAGGAAAATAGCACGCCATGTTTTCCTGGTCAGTGGATGCTGAAACCTTATGGTAACTCCCTAGTCAGTGGAAGATGACCTCATGCCACCCATTCCAAAACCATTTCATTGGTCTGTTTCTATGGAAACCCATCGGCATAGTATCGCCCTCCATGCCTCTTAACCTGAGCACGCCCATAAACCACTTAACCTTTTCAAGTTCAAGTTCAAGTTCAAGTTTATTGCAGGAAAACTCCATTGAGCAAGCTCATTCACTAGGAGGTCCTGTGACATAAACACTTAAAGTACAAACACAGATAGGTAATAACAGTATATACATGAAATACACGTTACATGATGCAGGCTGGATATACATACAAGGGTACCACATAGGGTGACCGCAGGTGGTAAACATTGATATGAGACAGGGAAGCGACTTATTCGCATACTGATAAATGAAACATGATGACTGGTGTGATTTGATTTAATCAAATCAAATCAAATCAAATATACAGTATTTTGGCAGCTAGAACAAACAACAGTCTACAACTGATATGGGAGGAGGAGAGATTTGATAGAGTAGCAGTGGAGCGTAAGCAAAGATAAAGCCAGGAGTAGAAGGGAAGGAAAGCAGTTAATATGACAAATCAATTATACCTTACCAGTGGATAAATATGGCACACATGGGGGAAGGAAGAGACTTAATGACAGTTACAGGTGTCTTTTATTTTGGCTGAACTTAGCGATTTGTAGAAGTTTATTGAAACTGTGCTAGTTAGTTTCAGTATGGTTTGTAATTGGTTCCAAATGGAGGGAAGGGCATATGCAATAGCACGTTTACCAAAGGAAGTCCGCGTCCTTGGTATGTCAAGCATAATAAAGTCAGATTTTCTTAACGAGTATGCACTATGTGAGATACTAATAAGGGAAGAGAGATAGCTTGGCAATTTCTGCAGAAGCAGTTTAAGAGTCCATAGCCCAGCATGGAGCAGGCGTCTAGTGGTAAAGGATGTCAACCAACAGCTGCATATAAGTCACAGTGGTGCGAGCAGTAAGGAGTTGGTAATGAACCATAACGCACGGTGAATAAAAGATATCCAGTTTACTTAGATTTGCAAGAGTGGTGGAGGAATAGATTACATCGCCATAGTCAAGTAGGGGGAAAAGTGGCCTGTACAAGCTTTGTTTCTGAGTTTCAAAGGGAAAAGGGGCCTATTTCTGTAGAAGAAACCTAACCTTGCTTTTAACCTTCTAGAGACATCTTCATGTGGTCACTGAAAGATAATTATTGTCGATCCAGATACCTAGATATTTAAATTTGGTTACAACTTCCAGAGGCTCGTTTAGGCGTGGTGACAATGAAGTCTTGGGCAAGAGTATTGGGGGGCCTGAGACAGCACTGGGGGAATATCATCGCTTTAGTCTTCTTGGCATTGAGCAGAAGCTTTGCCTTTATTAAATTATGCTCAAGTTGTGCGAAGTCCGCTTAGCACTCCCTTGACTTCAGATAACGATGAGCCAGAAGTATACAACACAGTATCATCTGCAAAAAGTGCAGATTGGGCATAGATATGTTAGCATCTAGTCACTGATGTACAGAGAAACAAGATAGGGCCTAAGATGGATCCTTGGGGACTCCTCTTGCAACTGGCAAGGCAGCAGAAAAAAGCCTTCCGCCTTTACTTTTTGGAATCTTCCAGTTAGGTAGCTGAGAGAACCACTGGGTGGTATGGTATGTGGCACCCAACTTTGCAAGGCAATTGACTAATAGTTTGTGATCAACAGTATCAAAAGCTTTGCTGAGGTCCAAAAAGGCTGCACCAGTTACCTTCTTAGCATCTATAGCAGAGATCCAATCATTGGTTAGTTTTGCTAGTGCAGTGATTGTGCTATGATTAGCCCGGAAGCCAGATTGAGCTGGGTTAATGAGAGAGAAGGTTTCCAAGTGAGATTTTAACTGAATATGGATCAGTTTTTTGAGAACTTTAGAAAGGATAGGCAATATGGAGATAGGCCTATAGTTGTTTACATCACATGGGTCACCAGATTTAAATAGAGGGAGGATATGTGCTGATTTCCAGCAGGACGGCACAGCAGCAGATGCAATGGAAAGATTGAAGATGTGGATAATTGGGGCAGTGAGATGGGCATAGCCTGACCTTAGGAAAAAGGGTTCCAAGCCATCGTCCCCTGCACTTTTTTTGGTGTCTAAGTTAAGAAGAGAATCTTCTACTTCTTTATAAGTTATCTCATGCATTTGGAAGGGACTGGGTCCAGGACTAGATGTGGCGGGGAGGGTATGCTGGCTCACCGCAGCACCAGCATAAGGTGACGAGTCAAAAGCTAATCCAGCTGTGGCAAAGTGGGAGTTAAGTTCCTCCAGGATTAGGGACTTGTTTTCCACAATCTTGCCACTTAGCGACTATCTTTGTTGGGACAGAGGGGCCATGGGCGTCCTTCTATAGCTTTGATAGTCTTCCATATTTTATGAGGGTTACCTTTAGCTTGTTCGAGAGTAGAAATATAATAGTTAGCTTTAGCAGAGCAAAGTTTTTTCACACAGTTATTCCTGGCTGTTCTAAAGGCCTGCCAATCCGAAGATTCTTTGGAATGTCTAGCTTTATGAGCTTATCTCGAGCTATAAGGGCTGCCTTGAGATCCGAGGTGAACCAGGGATTGGAATTGTTCCGTACTCTTACTTTGATGAAAGGGGCATGCTTATTTATTATTGTAGTGAGTTTGTCATTAAGGATGCAAGCTGCCTTGTTGACATCTTTGGCTAGGTAAAGATCTTGCCATCTGATCATGCTCAGGTCAGATAGGAAGTTTACTGCACTGAATTTGCGAAAGGATCTTTTTGTTATAAAGATGGGTTGCGGCCAGGCCTTAATTTGAGATCTTATGCAAGCAACAATTCCATGATCGCTCATGTCATTGTGAAACACTGCCAAATGAGATATTTTGTGTGGATGGGTGGTTAGTACCACATCTAGAATGGAACTGTTGGCAGTATTTAGAGTGTTGTTCCTAGTAGGTTCTCTGACTAATTGACTAATTTTGCTGCCTGGCTCCCCCTCAGGTCCACTGCCATACTATAAAGCAACTAGTTGAGCCAAGGAGGAACCATAGATTCAGCTACATTTTGCCAGACTGCTTCAAAAGCATGGAATGGTGGAGTGGCTAGTGTGTTGCACCAGAAGAAGCCTGCACTGAGGAAGACTGTCGGCAGCACAGTAGTTGTACAGAGGTTTGTTGAGTATTTTTTCCCCAAGATCCTGCCTTCATGAAAGAAGCCAGCCTGCAGCACAGTAGCTGAACAGAACTGGAGCTATTCCCCTTGCCAGACTCAGTCCTCACCATTTGGGATCACGGAAATCCAATTGGAGCTGTGACACTTGGTGGTGAGTTGGTGTTTGTGAGAGACATGGTGGTGTGTGTGTGTTTATGTACTGTTGGTGTGATATGTGTGTCCTATGATTGTGTGTCTCCATGTGTGTTTTTGCCCTTCTTTGACAAGCTCTGCTGGGAATGTGGAGCAGTCCATGGAGGCAAAACGTATATGATCTGGTGCTGCCACCCCTTGTTAACAGCCTTGCTTGCAGTCTCTGGAGGATACAGGTAGGTATTGTATAGTTACAAGATCCTTAGCACATGAGGTGGTGGCTAGCCAAGCAAAGTGTTTGCTGATATTTACTTAAGCAGCAGGAGCCAAAGGGAAATCCACTGTTTGCTATCAGTTTTTGAATGAGGCACATTTTGGCATGCAAACCTAGCCATGGGTGTTCAGTCTGACTTTTTGAGCCTCCCCCAAGAGATCCCTACCAGAGTCCTTCATATGTGCACTGTCCGTCTTGATGTGGCATAGAAGCAAGAACCATAGCATGTCGACTACAAACATAGCAAAGTGTTTGGTCAGAAGGTTGGGTGAAAGGT
Source organism: Neoceratodus forsteri (assembly GCA_016271365.2). NCBI lineage: Eukaryota > Metazoa > Chordata > Ceratodontiformes > Ceratodontidae > Neoceratodus > Neoceratodus forsteri. The sequence goes on from CM057449.1 coordinate 147,408,279, forward strand.
GGGTAATCTGGTGCTGCTGCCTTGTGCCAATCCGTGCATGGATTAAGGAGATGGCTACGCATTGTGGTGCAGGAACCTCATCAAATGAGCTTGTGACTAGCAAAGCAAAGTGATCGGTGCATATTTTGAGACATAGCTGGTGTTAGAGGAGAGTCAATGTCAAACCAGTTTGGTAGTCATTTGAATTGGTGCCATTTGGGCACTCATGTCCTGGGAGGGCCCACTATCTATGAATTGATGCACCCCTCTGCCTGGATCTTATCCTCGAGTCCTTTCATATGCACAAGGTGCAACAGAGGTAGGGCTTTAATTGTTGTGCACTCAAGGGCCGACATGGCCAGCAATAGGAAAGAATGACCAGTGACCGCAATGGCTGTGAGGATGCAGCACAAGTTAAGTGTGTTGGTCTGGTCATCACGTGGGCATACTCCTCAAGAGTGGACTGGTGCCAGCTATAGCCAGATAAGATGGTGGCACATGGTGGGGGAGAGTGCTTAATATGGCCCGCAGGGTGGAAGGAATAGCTGATCAGTGCACATTATTTCTGGAAAAAAGTTGCTAATCTAATCTTTTTAGCAGTCAGTTTTGTCAAGGTGCATACATACTATTGTTGGTTTATACATACAGTTCTTATGAGTGATGGTAACTTTACTGCCAATGCCCGATTAATTTTGAATCAGGTATACTGACCTAATGTTCAACGTCTTTGGAGTATGACCATAAACATTCAGTTTGAGAATTTGGTTAATCTCAAATGTTAATGTAATCAGTCATAAAAGTGGACAGTGGCACTGGGATGCATAGTATTTCTTTTCTGGTGTTACAGTTGCATCAACAGGATGGGCAGCCAAGCAAAGCTGAGATGTTTTGTATTCCCAAACATGTGGCATGATGTTTCTTATGCTATATGGAGAATATGTATATGGGAGGTTGATATGCAGTTTTTCACACACCCAAGGTGTGTGATAATAGAAACCTCAAGAGTAAAGCTTTGAGAGCTTTCACTGTTATCACACACCGAGGGTGTGTTAAAAAACTGCATACCAACCCCTTACACATGTTTTATTTTTTATTATAACTAGTGGCACAATTAGGCATTGATGCTCTGTTCATTTCTTTTAAAATGGGGTTCATCCTGAAAGTGAGAGTATACGGTTGGAGAACCATCTCATGCTGCCTCTGTCTGTTTCATTGGTTTGGTGTGCTGTTGGCTTCTCAGGCGAGACTGTGAAAGTCATATGAACCCGTGTTGATACGAGTTTTTCGTATCAACCCACACATTGATACGACTTTTTACAGTTATCAAAACAAGTTGATAATGGTTAACCAATTATTATATATGTATATGCAATATATATAATAGACTAAATACACGTAAGAAACAGACTAATGCACCTCTAAACAGATAATCATAACACATACTGTATTGTGGAAGTGTAGCACTAAACTGTGTTTTAGCCACTGCTGTCTGTTCTCTTATCTTTCTGAATGACAGGACTGCATATGCAACTGCATAAAGTCAGTTTGGTCTTTTGCACTGTTTTCTTCTGGTTAAAAACACACAAATGTAACAGCTTGGTACAAAAATTTTGCCATCGCCATACATTTATATGCTTTATTTTCTAGGGGCAAAATAAAGTGCAGCTTTACAAAAATAAGGGACCAAGAACTAAAATGCCATATTCAAAATATTGTGAACCAGAGAGAATGTGTTGGGAGTAAAGTGTTGCCCCTAGTAGGAAATAGGGTGGGATGGGAATGAGTCAGATATGGTATCAGAGACCATTGGTGAAAAGTGGACATAGAGATAATCTTTTTTCAAACTAAGGTGGGGCAAAAGCTTATTAATGCATATGGGGTATGTGTTGGCTTTTACAGTGTGCCTTGGTATCTGGCTGATAAGGTGATAATTGTTAAATTTTGCATACTGTAAGGTAACAATATGGTGTTGATGGCATATTTGAGTGAGTTTGAGAAACTTAGTAGGATGAAATGGCTGCTAAGTTTTTATTTATTGAAATGTTTCACCAGGAAGGCACGCTGAGCAACAAGTTGCTCGTCTCCTGGTGCGACTTGGGTGGTGGGGAACAAGAGGATAGTTTACAGAGCTTTGGTACAGAATATAAATTTACAGTACATTACATTCAAATAATTTGAGCAGACTGTACAGTAGTAATGAAATAGCAGGATGCTAACAGTTGTGAACTAGCTAGATAGTACGCCAATGGTTTTGGACCAGATAGGTACAACAACACAAAGTAACATTTAGGCATACTGTACACTAAATGACACAGTACTGTGTAGCTAAAAATGGCTGAACAGAATTGTTGTAGTTTGATCTAGGGAAGTTAGTGAGGAGTAAACACAGGCCGAACAGGTTGGCTAAGGTACAACAGAAGTGCAAGTTAACTACAAGTGCAGAAGAGATTAGGGGTCAGCCATAACAGAAGTGCAAGTTAACTACAAGTGCATTAGAGATTAAGGGTCAGCCACAGCTAGGGCTATGTAAGGGGGGAGAAGGGAAGGGAAGGTTAGAGAGTGGTAGGTACGTCAGTAGGCAGAGAAGCAAGGTGGTGGTGGACAGGGATTGAACAAGGAGGCAAAGGAAGAGGTAGAAATAGAAAGGTCTGCTGGAGTCTGACCCCCACCCCAGTATGCTGAGGACCCTGCCTACACAAGGCAGGGGTCAAGCACAACAGGAAGGGAGCCATCTGTGGCAGTGAAAGGTAGAATACAATAGGAGGGAAGCAGGTTGTGGGCAACAAGGAGGAATAGGCTTCAGTAGGACAGACAAGAGGGTGAAGGTAAGACAGAGAAGAGAGGCTGGGATCCCAGACCTTCTGGATGTGGAGAAGTGGAGGGAAGAGTTGGATTAATGGTGAAACATAGAAACATAAAAACATAGACTTTGATGGCAGATAAGGACCGCTTGGTCCATCTAGTCTGCCCATTTCCCTACCTACAGGATAAGCTGCAGATCCTAGTTAACCAACAGCCTATTTCTTCCTACCCCCCACAAGAATTGCCTTATGTCCGTCCCATGTATTCTTGAATTCTCCCACAGTTTTAGACCCCACAACCTCCTCAGGAAGGCTGTTCCATGCATCCACTACCCTCTCTGTGAAAAAATACTTCCTCACATTGCCCCTGAACCCCCCCACCATCTTTAAATTGTGTCCTCTTGTTCTTGCATGTCTCTTTTTCTGACAGATGTTACCCTCTTGGACTTTGTTGATTCCACTGAGGTACTTAAACGTTTCTATCATGCCCCCCCACTTCCTCCTTTCCTCAAGGGTATACATATTAAGCTCTTTTAGTCTCCCCTCGTATGGCTTCTCTTGCAGACCCTGCACCATTCTAGTTGCCTTCCTCTAGACTGCCTCTATCCTGTCTATGTCCTTGCAGAGATGGGGTCTCCAGAACTGGACACAGTACTCCAGATGGGGTCTCACCAACTGTCTGTACAGAGGGATAACAACTTCCTGTTTTCTGCTGGTGATGCCTATGCATTCCAGTATACCCCCAGGTCTCCCTACTGCCTTCTCACATTGCTTGCTAACCTTAAGGTCATTTGATATGATTACCCCAGGTCCCTTTCCTTCTTTGTTTTTGTTACTACCTCCCTCCCCATTGTGTAATCTTCCCCTGGGTTTTGTTTCCAGGTGCATTATTTTGCACTTCTTTGCATTGAATCTTAGCTGCCATACTTCTGATCATTCCTCCAACCTTGCCAAGTCCCTTCTCATCCTTTTCACGCATCCTTGTGTATCAACCCTGTTGCAGATCTTTGTGTCATCTGCAAAGAGACATACTTTCCTTCCAGTCCCTCTGCAATGTCACCTATAAAGTCAATAAAAAGGACTGGACCAGTACTGAACCTCCTGTACCCCACTAGTAACCCCTCTTCTTCAGAGTGGACTCCATTTACAATTACCTTCTGTGTCCTGTTGTCCAGCCAATGTTTTACCCAGGCTACCACCATGGGACCCACTCCCAGGCTGGTTAATTTGACTATTAATCTTTTGTGTGGGACTGTGTCAAATGCCTTGCTAAAGTCTAGGTAGACCATGTCCACAGCCCTCCTTGGTCTACTACTTTGGTCACCCAGTCAAAAAATCAATTAGATTCGTCTGACATGACCTTTCCGCTAGAACCCATGCTGCCTTGGGTCCCAGCCCCACTGGCCTCTAGGTACTCAACAATTCTTTCCTTCAGAAGTGATTCCATCACTTTCTCTACCACAGAGGTAAAACTGACAGGTCTCTAGTTTCTGCCTCTGTCTTGGTCCCACTTTGTGAAGGGAATCACATCCGCCTTCCTCCATTCCTTGGATACCACACCATGCTCCCATGATTTGTTAAAAGGGTAGTCAGTGGTTTCACTAGTTCTCCCTTAATTCTTTAAAATTCTGGAGTGAATTCCATCAGGCCCCATTGCTTTGTCCACCTTCAGTTTTAGGAGTTCTTTCAGAACCCTTTTTCTGTGAAAGGACTGGGATCGACCCCTATCCAAAGTGCTTCTGTTAATTGGATTAGGCACCCTCCTCTTTTCTGAATACTGAGCAAAATATTCATTCAGTATCCCTGCTTTTCACTATCCCCTCTGCCCACCCACCGCTCATTCTATTCAGCCTCACTATCCCTCCCTTGTCTTTCTACACTCCCTGATGTACCTATAAAGGTTTTATCCCCTTCTTAACTGAGTTGGCTATCCTTTCCTCAGTTTGGACCTTTACTATTCTGACTTCCCTCCCTGCTTCCTTTTGCCTTAACTGGTACAGCTCTCTGTCCTGCTCCTTCTGTGTTTCCTTATACTTCCTGAATGCTATCTTTTTCTCCCTGACTTTCCCCACCACCTCTTTTGAGAACCAAAGTGGCTTTTTCTTTCATTTTGATTTGTTTATTTGCTTCACACAAAGGCTTGTTGTAAGGATAGGATAGGGACTGGCCCTTGATACAAATCTGGATGATAGAGAAATCACAATAAGAGAACAATGGAATGTCTGAAGGGAAGGAATTGGAGGAAGGAAAGGAATGCTGGTTTTAGGTGGGTGGGGGTGAGCTACAGCAGGGGCATTGCATAGGTACTGAGAGGGGAAGGGTTTGTCAGGCTTAGAGGGGAGTTAGGGAGGGTAGTAGCAGGAACAGCTAGGTGCAAGGAAGTTTTTAAGGGCAGAGCTTATGGAGTAGTCAGAGGTTGAGTGACGATTTGAGGGGAGGAATTCCACATTTTGGGAGGTGGTGAGACAATAGATGAATACAAAGTATATAATCTGACTCAAGTGGGGAAGAAGAGAGGCAGGGTCCATTTTGTGTGGGGTGGGACAATTGCATACATATTTTAATTTTGACCCTTGCTTTGAACAACCTCCCAGAAGAAGTAGTGGGTACTGAAATGGCAGCAGGCTTCAAACATGCATGGGATATACATAGGTGGACCTTTGTAACAGGGCTGGGGGAGGGTAAGGCCTTAGATCAATTAGAGTGGTAGCACTGTAGGTAGGACTTTGGGCAGACAAATTTGGCTTGGAGGCTGACTAGGAGACCCTTTTCTGATGCTAGTTTCTATGTCTATGTTTATGTGTTACTCATTTTATCGTATGGATTTGTTCCAGTTAAACATTAAGAAAATATAAACTATCAAACATGTAATGCTGTTGAGTGGCTAGTATCAGGAACATCCCAATATCCTTACAGAGAGAATTACAAAAAAATGTGAGCACTGTGACAAAGCCTGCCAATACAGTCATTTTTTGTTGTTGTAATGGACTGCACTAAATATGAACTGGAGGCATGGATCCTACTATGTCCTTCAAACATGATATTGATCTAATACTGTCTGATGCCATGTTTCAATAAATCACCTGTAGAACCTCCTCATGATCTATTTCACTGTTAGACTAGTTATTTTTGTCTACTCAAGATGCATAAAAATCTGTTGGATCCAACAGGGTGAACTACTGTCACAAGTGTGCATACATTATGAAGGTGAACTACTCCTATGATCCAAGTTTTGTTAGAACAGTACTGATGTACTGAGCATTTTAAGGGATGTTGAAATGAAACATTAGTGGCTGTTGGTTAAAATCAATATTCAAGCACTTTGTTATACAAACATCCGCCAGCAGGGGTGGGGGCTCAAATCCATGAGGGAGGGATTATGTAGTAGATCTGAATACCCAACAGCCTTGATAGTATTTGTTGTCCTGATAGTTGAAAGAGTCCTCTACCAAACCACATTTTTTATTGTAAAATACTACCAGGAAATAAAAGGGATAGCTGGGGGCCCTATTACCCAAAGCTATGTTGGTATTTTGTAAACAAACTAAGCAACCTAGGGATGGGTCATAGTTAGCCAAAGGGTTCTGGTATATTGGGTACATTCAGACGTAGGAGGAGTAAAGAATAGAGTGACACTGGGCTCATTGCCGGGACCTGTCCTTTTCAATGTCTTTATAGGAGACATTATGGAGTGACTGGAGGGGAGAGGAATGCTTGTTTGCAGATGATTCCAAGATATGCAATAGACTGGACAAGTGAAGGGGGGGTAGGACGAGACGTAACCTAAAAAGGTTAGAATAATAGTCTAAAGCTCTTCAATTTGGTTTCAGTGTGAAAAACATTTCTAGATTATGCATCTAGGAAGCAGAAACCCCACAGTGGCAAAAGAACTGGAAGGAGTATGAATTGAAATCACTAAGCAGGAGAGGGACCTGGGAATGGTTATTACTCTCGGGGTGCATGCCATCCTAACCTGGTGATTTGTTCACCTTTTACAGATGAAGAGGAAGGGAAATTATGCTGGTGGAGGCAGGGTTTACAAAGGAGGACTACTACAGAGATGAGTAAGAATCCGTGGCATTGCCTAGTAAGGATCATAGTAGATGTGATGTACACCACCAGCCATTCCGCCATAGCTAGTCCTGCTGTTTGGTGGATGAGCACCCAGAAAAGTCTAGCTAAACTGCATAGCATGTTTTAAGATCATGTCAAAGAGTCATCCAATCATACTGTTGCAAAAGAACATATGAACATAAGAAATTGCCAGCAGGTACAGGCATATCGGTCTATCTAGTCTGATCGAGTGTGCGGCACTTTAATCTTTCAGACTGCAGCTGCCCCCTCCCTTGCCTCCAGCACCATCATGGGTTTTTGCCCATGTGTCCTTCACTCACACCCCTGCCCCTCCATGGTTTTAACGCTCCCTCTGAGCCTGTCTCACACCCTTCTGAAGTTGCCCACTGTCCGCAGTGATATTACCTCCTGAAGCAACACATTCCACACTGCCACCATCCTTTTTGGGAAATAGTGCCTCCTCTTTTCCCTCCTGAATCTGTCTGCTTCCAACTTCAGACTGTGCCTCCTGGTTTCCCTTCCACTTTTTAATTTAAAAATACTTGTGGTGCTTACTCTGTTCTTATCCTTTAGGTACTTGATGGTCTTATTCATATACCCTCTCCTTCCATCCTCCAGGGAATCATATTGCTCTCTCTCTCTCTCTCTCTTCATAATGTTTATCTCCCAATTCCTGGATGATTTTGTTACCCGATGCTGTACCCTCCAGTTGCTTGATGTACTTTTTCAAGTGGGGTTGCCAGCATTACACGCAGTACTCAAAGTGCGGCTTCACTAGGACCTATGCAGGAGCAGGATGACTTCCTCTCCCAGCGGAAATTCACCTTGCAATATACCCCAGCATTCTGTTGACATGCTTCGCTGCCTCCCTGCACTCGGCTGAGCTGTTCATTTCCCCTGTCACCAGTACACCCAGATCCTTTTCCTCCTTTGACTTGGATAACTGAACTCCCTTTAACCAGTAACTATTTACGGGGTTCCTGGCTCCCAAATGCATTAATTTGCACTTCTTGACATTGAACCCAAGTTGTCATGTGTTAGGCCATTTCTCCAGTTTTTTCAAATCCTACTGGAGTACTGTAATGCATTAACCTCTGTCTACCTCCACACAGATCTTGATGTCATCGGCAAAGAGACTGATCTTACTCTTTATCCCTTCTGCAGTGTTGGCAATGAAAATGTTAAACAGCACTGGTCCCAGCTCCAAGCCCTGTGCGACACCACTTGTTACTGCCCAGGGCTCAGATACCTCATGCCCCACCACTACCATCTGCTGTCTGTTCTGCAACAAGCTCCTGACTCTTCTAACCAGTTTCCTCCTCATTCGCAGGTTGATAAGTTTGTTCGTCAGACTACCATGCAGCACCAAATCAAAGGCCTTGCTGATTCCACCACATGACCCTTGGGCCATTGCCCATGTTACCCAATCAAAAAAGTCCACTAGGTTTGTCTGGCAGGATCTGCCAGAGCACAAACCCCAAACCTGTGCGGTCTGCCGTCACAGAGTTCATTATCCTCCTGAGATTTTTCCAGCCTTTCCTTGAGAATTGTCTCCATTAGCTTTCCCACAATTGAAGTTAAGCTGGCTGGGCTATAGTTCCATGGTTAGTCCTTGGGCCAACCTTATGGAGGGCCACATATGCACCACCCTCCTATTACCTGGATATGCATCTTGTTTCCAGAGGTGTTGAACAGGTCCACCAACAGCCCCGCCAGGACTACTGCCGACTATCTCAGTACTCTAGGATGAATTCCACCCAGCCAGATGTCATATCAACCTTCAGAGCCTTCAGGCCCTCCAGCACCCTTCCCTCAGTGATTTCCCCATCCGTGACCTCCCCCACCCACACCCCACCCTACTACTTAGGTATGGGCCCATCCTTCTCTTTGGTAATATGAGCAGAAGTACTCAATGAGTACTTCTGCCTGCTCTGAGGAATGCTGACCTTGAGACACTTGTTTACCAGAATAGAATGCATCAGCTGCTGAAATGATGCCAATTGATCGACTGCCACTCTTTTGTGGAGAACATGGGATTTAGAAGGTTTATGGTGCATGTCTGTCCCAAATAGCAGATTCCCTCACAAAGTACTTTTGCACCCATGCCATACCTTACCTTGTGGGGACCATGCCTCACATGGTAATCTATCTGCTGCTGCATGCAGCACCCACATATCTACTTTTCAGTATGGATTTGTGGACCAGTGACAAACAACTAGTATCTCCAGTATCTACTGTCTGTACATTACAACACACTTGTCACAGGTACCTGGAGTAGTATTTTATTCTGACCAGGGGTAAGCTGTACTAAGCCTAAAGGTAGCAACACTAAAGAGATTCTCCTGCATGCTACACATAGAAACATAGAAATTGATGGCATAAAAAGACCGCTCGGCCCATCCAGTCTGCCCATTAGCCCCATACTTGATAATGGCTTCTAACCCTCCTTCTGAGTTACCTCTATGGTTCCCCTGTGCCTGTCACATGCATGTTCATGACATCACAATAGCAGGCAATGAAGAATAACTGGCTCGCAGATGGGTCAGAAAAAGCTAGAATTGCTCGTGAATGAGACTGATGGGTGGATTCAGCCTGTCGCGGAGCAGAGTGCCACAAAACCATTTTTTTCAACATGTATGCCAGTCCGCTGTGTCCGTGCCATGCTCCAGTGGTTGGTCTTTAATGGTCGGCAGAGGGACGGGTTGGGCGGACTGGTACACATGCTGGAAAAAATGGTTCTGGCCTCTGGTCATGGAGGAGGGAGGGGTGGATGGGCAGAGTGTCACAGAACCATTTTTTCCAACATGTATGCCAGTCTGCTGGGTCCATGCCATGCTCCAGTGATTAGTCATTCAAGGGCGGCAAAGGATGGGCTGGGCAGACCAGTACACATGCTGACAAAATGGTTCTGGCCTCAGGTGATGTTGGAGGGAGGGAGGGAATGCACAGAACCATTTTTTCAACATGTATGCCAGTCTTCTGGGTCCATGCCATGCTCCAGTGGTTGGTTGTTGATGGTCGGTGGAGGGTGGGCCAGAAGGACCAGTATACATGCTGGAAAAAATGGTTCTGGCCTCTGGTCATGGAGAAGGGGTGTGGAAAGGCAGAGTGGCACAGAACCATTTTTTCCAACATGTATGCCAGTCCACTGGATCGATGCAGTATGCCCTCTGATAGTGACACCAACACAGCGATTTGTTGCTGTCGACAAAATCGACAGTTTACCAACAGGCTGCTGTGTTGGTGTGCCTGAGACAGGGGCATACTGTCTCCGTCCTGTACCCTCCCCGAATCAACTCCAACTCAGAGTTGAGAATCCTTAGTACAGGGGTTTGGGGAGCAAAGTCCTCCGATAAAAAAAAGGACGGATATTCAGGATTTATGTCCTGACAACTTATGGCCATATAATCCATTGCTGTGATGCCAGTCGACAAAAGTGTTGTCAAACTGGCACAGAGATCCGTCCATGCCATGCTCCAGTGGTTGGTCATTGATGGTCAGTGGAGGGGCGGCTGGGCAGACTGGTACACATGCTGGAAAAATGGTTCTGGCCTCTGGTCATGGATGAGGGAGGGTGAACAGGCAGAGTGGCATAAAACCATTTTTCCAACATGTATGCCAATCCTCTGGTCCGTGCCATGCGTCCCCACATATATGGGACTGCTGAGCACTGCAGATAAGTTTCTATGTCAAAATTAGGGACTGTTGGGAGGTATGAAATCGTGCAGTGGAAAATATTTCAAAAATCTCAATGTGTGTTTATGTAGTTTATTTCACATTACTGTGGGTTCAACGAGATGTTCTGTGGCCTGTCCTCCTCATTTAGCACCCTGACCTGTGACTCCAGCCAGTCCCCCTGGGGTAGGGGATGGTCTGTTGTTTGGTGGTCTTGGGGCGGTTTGCTGGGCATGTGTCTTAATTGTAAAATGCATTATTTCATTTACTGTGTTGTACTGCCAGGACCTGCTTCACCCTATCTCTATCCTGAATGTAAACTTGGTTTAAAAAACAGGACGCTGACGAAGATGGCCACCTAGAACCATAGCTCGATCCTCAGCTGCGTAATTCGCGCAATATGCAGGCATCCAGGGAAAATCTTCTTCAACGCATCACACAAGCATCCGGAGTCGAAACTGACTAACCAATGAGGAAATTGAGGATCAGGATGCAGAACATTGCGGCATAGTGCCGGTCCCATACGCGACTCGACTCGAGAACCAGTGGTGCACAGGCCGGGTATTCTCAACCTGTTAGTGCACATCAGGGCAGTGAGAAACATATAGAAGACGCTCACTCACAAACTGGATACCCCCCTGCTCATAAATCGACTGCTATTTGAGCAGCTACAACATGCGCACTGGCATCAGATAAACCCTGCTCCTACTTGGCCTCCTCCGTGCTACAGATAGAGGCCCAGCTGCGCGCGCCCTGCAACCTGTTACCCAGCCACCTGATGTTAGTAGCTCATTGCAGCACATAACAACCCTGCTCGAAACGTTGCTCAGTAGAGTCGACACTATTTCTTCTGCCTTGGCTGGGACTGTTGCTGAGGTGCATATATTAAATGACAAAGTGAATGTGATTGAACAGAGGTCTGAAAGCCTGGAGGAAAGTCAGGCCAGAATACTACAATGGATCCAAGATCATGAAGAAAAGCTTATTCTTCTGCGAGGGCTGAGGATCAAGAAAAATCGTGGAGGCGAATAATATTAGAATTCTTGGCATACCAGAGGGACTAGAAGGAACCAATACTGAAAGATTCCTGAATGAAGAAATCCCAGTAATGTTGGGGGAGAGTTGGCACGGACTAATCGAGGTGGAGAGGGCGCATAGGATACCAGGGGGACCACGTCCCAGGGACTCACCACCACAACCAATCATCGCTTACTTACTCAAGTAAATAGGAGGCAGTATAGTGCAGTGGTCTAAGGCTCTGAGCTGCAAATCTGGTGACATCCAGCAGACCAGACCTGGGTTTGAATCCCACAGCTTCCACTTGCATACTGTGTGACCCTGAGCAAGTCACTTAACCTCCTTGTGCTCCAGGTCGCTCCTGTAAAAAGCTTTCAGCTTAGTGTGCTATACCTGGTTAAAAAGTACTCCACGAAAGAAAGGGTGCTTCAAGCAGCTAGAGACCTGGGGAAGTTATATGGAGGGGGGTAAAGATCTCGTTCTTCAGAGACTTCTCAGCAGAGGTCGCAGCCCGCAGGAAGGCCTTTATCCCAATTAAAAACACCTGGCACAACACAACTTTAAATATAGCTTTGCCAACTAGCCTACCTGTCTGTATCCAAAGAAGGAAAGACATTGTGGCTGAGTCCCCGAGAGGTGGAGATGTGGCTAGCTAAGTATTGGCGAGGCTACCCCGCAAACTATATCCCCAGAAAGCTCTGGCACCCAGGATGCGGGAGAATTACAGAGGGAACCATCTCTCAGTAGCAGTACACGGAGAGACTAGAATAACAGCCGGGCGGTCCCACAGAAAAATGGTTCCCCAGGCCACTTCAGCTCCCTCGAGAGACAGCTATGCAAGCGAGCGATCCTAACAGACACTGAGGAGCATCCCAAGTCCCCTCCGCTCCTAGACCTCAGCGGGGACCCTTTCCCACCACCAGAATAAGACACAGATCTAATAGTGACTTGGATCCATGCCCTGGAGGGCTCGAGATAGAGCCTCCAGCTAAGCTAACTAAAGATGAAGTCATAACAGAGCGAATGGATTCCACCGAAATCCCCAATGAATTACTAATGGAGGCAGCGGTTATAGACTCTTAGGCACACCTATCCCCTTAAGTGGTTGACTCTTTGGCAACCATGATGCTGCCAACCAGACTAGGACTAATGACTTTGCAGAAGCCCTCCAGTGACAGACAGGGTGCACAGAGCAATGTGCCTGAATTCACCTTGCAGGAGGAAGCTACTCTTCAGATTGAGCAACCTTAGTGCCTTCCCTCCAGCTCATCCTTCTTAAGAATGGTGGCAACCCCCCCCTCACAATATGCAGGCCTTTTATCTGCTCATGTGAGGGTAATGATGGGCTCATGGGAATAGTAGTAGTAAAACCTTTATTTTTATACAGGATAGTAGATGATCAATTTTCACATCATTAGGACAAAGTCCTATTTTCAAGATGGTCCTGTTATTTAAAATATTGTTTCTTAAACATAAAATTTACAATGACAACATTCAACAAAATAACATAATATACAATATAAATAGCATCATTGCAAAGTCACATAACATCTTATACCTCGACACACAAATAGCAAATATTAAGTTAAATCCTACGGTCCAGTAATATGAAAAACACTCTAATCAGACAAGAATTTTTATCCATAACACTCACATTTTGTCTTTAATTCAGTTTTTAGGATAGATGAAAACACTTAAATGCTTTCATACTGTTTTCCTATAATTAATTTTAAAGAGCTCCATAAACTATTCATAATTATAGGGAATCGCATGTAACTGTACTTATTTTTCATTTTAGGGAACTCAAAAGTTCTAGTGCTCGAACTTCTCATGTTATAAACATATGATTTTTTTTCTAATTTTTCATAAAGATATGTTGGCTGTTTTGTATTTACAACTTTGTATATCTCTTTTGCCCAAAATAATTCTTTACTTTCCTGAGTCAACCAACCCAATTCCTCTTGTAATTTACAATGGTGTTCTCGGTAATCCTTTTCTTAATACAAATCGAGCCAAACGATTATACATTACATCTATTTTGACAGCAAACTATTTGTAGCTAGGCCTATACATGGCTACTGCATTTAACACAGGGAGAGTAAGTTGGTTTATTATAGTCTCCTCATTACTCTGTTTATACAAAACTAGACCGCTTGAATGCCCGAGTTTTTTATTTATCTTTGATAATGTATTAGTTATATGAGAATCAAATTTTAGCTGATTATCAAACCATACCCCAAGGTATTTATATTCCAAAACTTGGGTCAAAATTTATTTTGTAATGTTTTAATTTGTATTTGTTTATTTCTTTTGTTCAAATCTTTTCCCTCTTTTTGAAATATCATAAGTTTTGTTTTTTTGCTATTTACTATTAACCCCGAGTCAGATAGCCATGTGCAAAGCCTAGTGAAATCTTCCTGCAGGTACATTTCCATAAGCTCTGGAGTCTTACCACCAGAGATCAGGATAGTGTCATCTGCATATAAACGAACACTAGAGTTTTTTACATTATCAACTAACTGGTTTATGTATATAAGAAAAAGGTTGGCCCTAAAATTGAGCCCTGGGGCATTCCTCGCTTTACCAGGGCTTTATCTGAAAGTATACCATCAATATACACTTGTTGAGTTCTATTTCCCAAGTAGGACTTAAACCAATTTAATGGATTTTCCCCATACCTATTTCTTCTAAATGTTCCCCCAACAGGTCATGGGCCACTGTGTCAAAGGCCTTAGATAAATCCACGAACACCACGCCCACCGACAGGGCGTCCTCTAATTTAGAAGTAATAATATCTACCATGTCGGTGAGTGCGGAGTCCATGGAAAATCCCCTGCGAAATCCCGACTGATATGGCCGTATGCTTATCTTTGTGGCTTTAGCTCTTATTACTCAGCCTGCACCAATGTTTAGAAGCGATGGGGAACAACTGCTGCACTCAGTTGATGTGTTGCATTTTATCTCCCTCCCCCCCTTTTCCTCGTGCCTCCCTGCCCCTCCCCCTCTCTCCCATCCAATAATCCCTCTAATAGGTGCTATCTTAGATGGGTAACCCTCCCCACGGCTCTCAGACCCCCCCAACTCCTTCACTTGCTTTAGTTCCTAGATGCCCCACCTGACAGTGTTAGGTGGCACAACAGCTTATAATTGCACATGCGCAGCTGGGAAGAGAGTCAGAGGTCACTGATTGGCTAGACTTCTTTTCCCCTGTGTGGGTCTTGGCTAGCATGGCTAGCACCCTGTCATCAGCTTAAGGGCTGTGACATTGTGCTTATACCAAAACTCCACTAGCTTATTGCTTACACTGGTTGTATAATATCCTGGTTCAATTTAGGTTTTAGAGCTTTATTAATCAGTTTACTGCTCCTACAGCCTAGAAGGCATGGGTGTTAACTTGTTCAAGTTTGATTGTTGACATTCACACTTGTGTTCTCTTTCCTTCTCTTGCTATCAGGTCACTCCTACTGTATTACTCTCTAGTGAAGCCTTCCTGACCTATACTGTTGAATAGATATCGTAGGCACATTGTCTGTATACCTTACCTTATTGTCTAGGACCCAGTGGGTGAGTACCTTATCTTTTCTTCACTCTTTAGTACAGCGGAGTTTTTTTTTTTTTTTCTCAAAATAGGGTTAAAACTCATATCATTTAATGTGAAAGGTCTAAATCACCCCACCAAACAGACCATGATCCTTAAACATCTTCACTCTCTGCGGGCAGACATAGCGCTTCTTCAAGAGACACACCTGATTGCAAATAATGTAAGATGGCTCAAAAAATGTGGGTGGGAGAAGTAATTGCCAACTCGGCAGCCAACAAGTCCAAGGGTGTAGCCATCCTGATTAAGAAAACATGTCCCTGGACAATAGATAAGGCTGCCACGGACACCCAGGGCCGATGGATAGTAGCCAGGTTCTCTTATCCAGGAAGGAATGCAGTTCTGGACAATGTCTACGGCCCCAACATGGACTCTCCCAAGCTCTTTCAGGATTTTAATCATGCTCTAGAGTCCCTAACAGAGGGATATCACAACATCCCTATAATGGTAGGGGGAGATTTTAACTTAACTCTGGACATCTTTGTTGACAAGTCTAAACCCACCCCGCAAACCCACCCTAAGGCAGTGGATATACTACAAGAAATTGCCAAAGAATGGGTATGGTGGATATTTCGATGTGACCACCCCACTGCAAGGGACTACTCCTTTTTTTTGTCAGTCCATGCAACCAATAGTCACATTGATTTCTGGCTCGCAAATATGTTGGCTGCACAGGGCATAGTATCCTCCAACTACATAATATTCTTGTCTCAGATCATGCCCCGGTCTCTTGTGCATACTCACCTACAGGGCAAACAGGCACAGGCACCAGATGGTGCTGCAACCCCCTACTCCTTACAGATCCCTTCTTCCAATGTATGGTCAAAAAGGTGTCTCAGGACTACTTCAGGAACAATAAGCCCAGGGACACCTCCGCAGCCATGATTTGGGAAGCTACAAAGTGTGCTCAGAGGGCATATCATCTCCTTTTTGGCCCATAGGAACAAGGAGAGGAAAGAGGAGCTCGCCAAACTCCAATCTGATCTGTCGAAGCTTGAGGATGATTTCAAGGCGTTCATGACTGGATGTCCAGACACGGCCCAACTCCGAGTGATAGTAGGCCTAAAATACCGCATGAATACAATGCTTCATCAACAAGCAGAATGGACTATGATCAGGGCTAAACACCTATACTGGGAGGGGGGAGACAAGGGTGGGAGGCTGTTGGCCTATCAGCTAAAGAAACAACAAGTGGCTTCCCGCATTCACGCCCTTAGAAACGATAAGGAACAGGTGGTCACGGGCCCCAAGCAGATCGACTGCATGAAGCAATTCTGCCAGCAGTTGTATAGGTCGCATCTATCCCCAGAACAAAGCCAAATAGGCCCCGATTAAGGGATTCTGCTCTGAGGCTCACATCCCAACTCCAGGGACAATAATGGAGGCATTGGACAAGCCCTCGCTGAGGCCGAGCTTCCTGGCGCTCTCTCAGCTGGCTAAAGGTAAATCCCCAGGCCAGCAGTTATGACTACTGAATTGTACCAGTTAGTTAGTCCAGAAATCAGCGCCCCAATTTTAGCCACCCTCCAAGAGGCACATTCGGCCAGCATTCTTCCACCAACTATGTGGGAGGCCCTTATCACCCTCATTCGCAAGAAATCAGATGACCACCTGAATTATCAAATTTCTGCCCATATCATTAATCTCAGTGGACACTAAGATAGTGGCCAAAATATTGGCCAACCGAATGCTAGAGGTAATACCTTTACTAGTACATCCATCCCAGACGGGGTTTACCAAAGGCAGATCAGTAATAGACAACATTTGTCTCATACTGAATCTGAAATGGCTAGCTCTCCGCTCTTCCACTTCCATTGCTGCAATTGCAGTAGATTTCTCCAAAGCCTTTGATTCAGTGGAATGGCCCTACCTATATGAAATCCTTAATTTGTACAGCTTTGGCCCGTGTTTCAGACAATGGATCCAGGTTCTCTATAATATGCCCACAGCTAAAACACTTACTAATAAAGACATCTCCTCATCCTTTACCTGCAGCGTGGCACTAGACAAGGATGCCCACTCGCCACTTTATTCCTGTTGGCATTGGACCCCTTATTAGAGTGCTTCAGGCCAATAAAGCTATCAAAGGTGTTCAGGTGGGGAACACATATACTTAACAAACGATATGCAGACAACCTACTCCTTACACTCACCCACCCATGGGACTCTCCCCTGGTCCTGGACACCCTACAGACCTTTGCATATATTTCCGGCCTCCAAGTGAATCATAGAAAACCAAAGTCACTCCACTGAATGCAGCCTATATCAAGTGATTGCCAGCAGGGTCTAGGGTTATTTTGGGCTCCCCATACACTGTCATACCTGGGAATCCAAATACCTTGAATGGGGACAGCTTGAGGCTCGGCACTTCACACCACTATTCAGCTAGCTTGACATTGAAATGTCGCGATGGCAACGCCTTAACCTTTCCCTCCCAGGGAAGGTTGTGGCAATCAAAATGCTCCTGCTTCCCAGGGTAATCTATCTCCTGAATAATTTACCAATAGCCTTATTGGACAAAGTCTTCGTTCTTTAGATAAGCTGATCTCAGGCTTTCTGTGGGAAGGCAAAAGATCAAGGTGGGGGACTGACAAATCACGAGCCCACTGGTCTCGGGAGGGGCCTGGGACTACCATGGTTAAGGGCTACCACTGGTCCTTCCTCGCAGCTCAGGCTACCAAATGGTTCTCACCATCACTACCCCCCCGCACCATGGGCAATGACCAGAGGCACCGCAGCACGCCCTCTTAGCCTACTTCTAACCAATGTCCCTGTCCCTCTCCCAAGCTTATCCGATCATGGCGAAACCAGGAGAGGTGGTTCCATCTCATGAAGGTGGCTAAGACCCAAAACAACAGCACAAACCTACCTTTCTGGTACCTTGCTTGTGGCACAGCCTACCCTAATGGTGGACAATAAACCCCACACTGGCCTACGTGGAAGAATAATGGATACGTCTAGTGCAAGATCTGTACTTGCCAGGCACTGCCACGATTATGTCATTTGAACAACTTAAGCCAGTTACTCCTTGCATCCCCATGATTTCTGGAAGTATCTGCAGATCCACAACGCTGTTCGATCCCTGGACTGGACAACCTTGGCGGACTCCAGATGGAACTGGCTATCCTCTCTATACCTCCAAACCTCCTCCCGGGGCATGGCGGGTCACATTTACACCACCTTGCGGGAGGCACAACCTGACTACACTGCTTCCAGAAAGGAGGCATGAAGCAAGGACCTGGGGTTCCCCATAATGCCTGATTCCTGGTCTCGCTGTCTTCGCCTGGCACACTCCACTTACAAAGACTCCAAGAGCCAGTTAATCCAACTCAAGATCCTCCTGCTTTGGTATCTAACCCTGGCTATATTGCACAAGTGGAGGATTCTCCCACATGCACAATGCTGGAGATGTAAGCAAGCCCCTGCTAACATTCTACATCTCTTGTGGCAATGTCTGGACTTAGTCCCCTTCTGGTCTACTGTGCAAACGGACTGCTCTGGAGTGTTATCACAACCTATAGATATTTCCCATCCTATGCTGCTACTGTTAGACCCTGGTCCCTTGACACACCTAAATCGGCAACAGCAGAACTGGGTGCTAGTGGTTCTGATGGAGGCTAAATGGCTCCTCTTAATGCATTGGAGACATCCCCAACCTCCCTCTCCTTCTCTCTGACACTGGCTGTATCCAGATTGGCAACCTTGAGAGACTTACCAATGTGAGTAGAGGACAACTTAATATCTTCAACAACAGATGGGGAGCTTATCTCAACTCAGCATTATGTAGAGCCCTCTCAAGACCTCTCTCACACTGGTAATGACTAAAGGTCTTCTGCCTCCAGTCCTGCCTGAGAAATGAAGCACCAAACTAGACCTATGTAGGGTAATATGACACCTCCCCATTCCCCGAATCTCTGCTGTACTGAGGCTCTATTATACTTCTCTTCTCCCTTTCTAGTACCTTTCTACTTGCATGACATTGGTACCCCCCCCCCCATGGGGAACCTAAGTGGTTTGATAATGATAGTTATAGTTATTGTGTTAGTCAAACTAGGAATTGTTGAACTGTTTATCCTGAACTATTTTTTTTATTTTTTTGTTTTTTCTTTAGTTGGAATGGCAGGTTGAGCAGGAAAGTTCTATTTCAAAAACTCAGATAATGTATAAAACTGCAGCTGCCTAACTTTTCTTACGTTTTGATGCTATTATAACTATGTTAGTAGGGAATGTTCCTTATGATATCTCACCATACTACCTGTTTAGCATGGTTTGGCCTGTATGTTACTGAAATGTTACAGCATAACAAAATTGAAAACAATAAAAACTTTTCAATGATAAAAAAAAAACTTCATTTTTGGGTGGTGTGTGTGTGTCTGTGTGTCTCTGTGTCTGTGCCTGTGTGTAGAAGAATAGCGACGCAAACTCAGACAAAAAAAATTTATTAAACCACATCAAACTGAATAGAAACATAGATTTTGATGGCAGATAAGGACCGCTTGGACAACCTAGTCTGCCCATCTCCCTACCTATTGGATATGCTGCAGATCCTAGTTAACCAACAGCCTACTTCTTCCTACCCCCAACAAGAATTGCCTGATGTCTGTTCCATGCATTCTTGAATTCCCCCACTGTCTTTGACCCCATGACCTCCTCAGAAAGGTCATTCCATGTGTCCACCACCCTCTCTGTGAAAAAATACTTCCTCACATTGCCCCTGAGCCGTCCCTTCTCTATCTTCAAATTGTGTCCCTTTTCTTGCACATCTCTTTTCTGAAAGATGCTACCTCTTGGACTTTGTTGCTTCATCTAAGGTACTTAAAGTTTCTATCTTGTCCCCTCTCCCTTCTTTCCTCAAGGATATACATATTAAGCTCCTTTAGTCTCTCTTTGTATGGCTTCTGTTACAGACCCTGCACCATTTTAATTGCCCTCCTCTGGACTGCCTCCATCCTGTCTATGTCCTTGCAGAGATGGGGTCTCCAGAACAGCACACAGTACTCCAGATGGGATCTCACATAACAACTTCCTGTTTTTTTACTGGTGACACCTCTCCCTATGCATCCCAGTATCCTCCTAGCCATTCCTATTGCCTTCTCACATTGCTTGCTCACCTTTAGGTCATTTGATTTGATTACCCCCAGGTCCCTTTCCATGTTTGTTGTTGTTATTACCTCCCCCTCATTGTGTACTCTTTCCCTGGGTTTTTGTTTCCAGGTGCATTACTTGCACTTCTTTGCATTGAATCTAAGCTGCCATACTTTTGACTATTCCTCTAACCTTGCCAAGTCCCTTCTCATCCTTTCCACCCCTCCGTGTATCAACCCTGTTGCAGATCATTGAGTTGTCTGCAAAGAGGCATACATTTCCTCCCAGTCCATCTGCAATGTCACTTATAAAGACATTAAAAGGACTGGACCTAATACTGAACCCTGTGGTACCCCACTAGTAACCCCCCTTTTTTCAGAGTGTACTCCATTTACTATTACCCTCTGTGTCTTGTTGCCCAGCCAATGTTTTACCTAGGCTACCACCCTGGGACCCACTCTCAGGCTGGCTAATTTGCTTATTAATCTTTTGTGTGGGACTGTGTCAAATACCTTGCTAAAGTCTAGGTAGGCCATGTCCACAGCCCTCCCTGGTCTACTACTTTGGTCACCCAGTCAAAAATGTATTAGATTAATCTGACATGACCTTCCTGCTGTGAATCCATGTTGCCTTGGGTCCTGTGCCCCGCTGGCCTCTAGGTACTCAACAATTCTTTCTTTCAGAAGTGATTCCATCATTTTCCCTACCACTGAGGTCAAGCTAACAGGTCTGTAGTTTCCTGTCTCTGCTTTGCTCCAACTTTTGTGAAGGGGAATCACATCCGCCCTTCTCCAGTCCTTAGGTACTACACCATCCTCCCATGATTTGTTAAAAAGGGTAGTCAGTGATGTCACTAGCTCTCTCCTTAGTTCTTTTAGAATTCTGGGGTGAATCCCATCATGCCCTATTGCTTTGTCCACCCTCAGTTTTAGGAGTTCTTTCAGAACCCTTTCTTCTGTGAAAGGACTGGTATTGACCCCCCCCCCCATAAAGAGTGTTTCTATTGATTGGATTAGGTACCTCCCCCTCCTCTTCTTTTGTGAATACTGAGCAGAAGTATTCATTCAGTATCCCTGCTTTTTCACTGTCCCTCTTTGCCCACCAATCCTCCCCTTCATTAAGCCTCACTATCCCTCCTTTGGTCTTTCTTTGCTCCCTAATGTACCTGTGAAAGGTTTTATCCCCCTTCTTTACTGAGTTGTCTATCTTTTCTTCTGTTCGGGCCTTTGCTATTCTGACTGCCTTCCCCACTTCCTTCTGCTTTGTCTAGTAGAGTTCTCTGTCCTGCTCCTTTTGTGTTTCCTTATTCTTCCTGAATGCTATCTTTTCTCCTAACCTTCCCACCACCTCTTTTGAGAACCATAATTTTTTTTTCTTTCGTTTGATTTATTTGCTTCACATATAGGCTTGTTGCCTCTGTGATGGCAGTTTTGATGTTTCCCCAATGCTTTTCTGAGGCACTCTCCTCCCATTTTGACAAAATCAGCCTCCTAAAGTCCAGTACCCTCACTTTTGTATGGCTTGACTCTGTGGCTGTGTTTATTGTGAACCACACTGTTTTATGGTCAATTGTTCCCAGATGGCTACCCACTTCTAGATCTGAGATCCTCTCCATCCCCATTTGAGAGTACCAGGTCTAAGATTGCTCCCTCCTGAGTGGGTTTCAACACTAGCTGACTGAGGCATGCCTCCTGTTAGCATCGTGAATGAACCATGTTTCATCTGTGCCCTTCAAAACTGTTGGATGAGACAATTTTGAAGTAGTTGGTAGGAGGGGAGCAGCGTTAGCAGCAATCGGCTACCATAACCAGGTCCACCACCCACAGTCATAGGTGATGCTAATAAAACCACCAACCAAGTACTTATCTTTCAGGGTGGGTCCTGCGTGGCTGTGCATGGGTATCTGGAGTGTCATTCCCACAAACTTCCTGTGTTGTCTGTCCTCTTAGATGGTGTGGTATGACCACCTTGGTGCCAGGGCAGTCCTTATTTGTTTAGATGGGGTTGGGGAACTACAGAGATGATGAGTTCTTAGAGGAGAACTTCCTGCAGAGGTGAAGCCCCAACTGCTGTACAGATTGGGGCTTAAATTCTCTGTCCCCTACAGGCACTATATTAAATAAATAATTTGTACCTGATCACCAAACTAATAAATACTCCAGTGTGCATGGCATTTTAATTTCAACACTCGTGAACATGCCGCTCTTACTCATGAACTATTGACGCTACCTTGCCCCTTCCTCAGTAGTGCCTTTATGCATGGAGATTGAGTTTCTATCTCCATTGCCCTTTTATAAATTTCATGGGTGTGCCTAGAGCACTATTACCCTCCCTATTGAGGAAGGGGAAAGGCATCGTCATCAGCTTGCAGTGTGTTATGAGCAAGAGCACGTCATGTTCACTAGTGCCATAATTAAAATGCTGGGTGCACCAGAGGATGTACTAGTTCGTACTAGTGATCAGGCACAAAGATTAATTTATTTATATTGATTGCAGGAGGGATAGGAGAGATGAAGCCCCGATCGGTACAGCGGTCAGGGCTTTACCTCTGCTGGTCGGACTCCTGTCATGAGTTTGAGCTCCGACATGAAAACTAAGAGACTCCATTTTCATGAAGACCAAGTCAGAAAGTGCCCAATTTACTGTAGGTGCAATTACACCAATCTGGATTACTTGGGAGAGTTTGTGTATCTCTCCATTAGCATCATCATTAATCACTTGTGTTTTTTTAATTGGATGCATTTTGTTTACAAATAAATCAATTCACGCTGCTAAATGCTAGATAGGGACTGAACCGATGGGGTCCACCTTGGCATCTGGTTCTTCAGCTTAATTCACATCTCAGCTCTGACAGACAAGCTTTGGTACATAGCACTGGATGAGTACTGTCATGATGCCACTGTTGTGTGTGTGTGTGTGTGTGTGTGTGTGTGTGTGTGTGTGGAGGGCGGGAGGTGGGTGTGTGTATGGGGGAGAGGTGTGTGTGTGTGTGGTGTGGGCCCGACATAGGGCTTGTGGGGAGTGGTTAAATCAGATTTTGGTTCTGATTTTGGGAGGGCTGTAGAGGTTGAACAAGACTCTAAGGGGCCCTTCTCCCATATACCCCTGCTGTGGGCTTTCCCCCAACCATGGGCCCCCCACCAGAAATTGAGTATTAGCTTCTTTGACTGTAAGGGTGGATGGAGGGTAGTCCTTGCCTGGAGTCTCCATGCTATAATTATGATGTACCCAAATCCATGGCCAGCCTCATGCAGCCCATAGATTGGGGTGTGTGATGGGGGGGGGGCTGGGGTTTATGATAATGCTTCATCTATGCCAATGCCTCACTGACCATCGTTTTACTGTCCTAGTGCACTCACATTGATTCCCATTATCATGACCTTTACTAATTTTCATAGTTTTTGAGACCAGGACAGTGCCTACAATTGCTTTCCCTCTTCCACTTCTCCTTTAAAAGCACAATCACAGGCACCTTTTTTCCCCACAGCCTGTCTGGTACTAGTACTCAGTACTGGTGTAGCACTTTTGCTATCACATGCATTCCAAAAACTAAGTTTCTACCACTGGTGTGACATTGACAGTTACAGTATAGCCTAGAGACTAGAGGTTACAGGAACGAGGTATGAAACGAGCTTGATACATCCAGCAGACCAGACTTGAGTTTGATTCTTACAACCTCCACTTGCATACTGTGTGACTCTGAGCAAGTTACTTAACCAGCCAGTGCTACCAGATCACCCCTGAAAACAGGCACTTGTGTCTAGTGGGCCTTACCCGGTTACCAAAGACTAAAATAAAAAAAAAAAAACAGTATCCTCCACTGCTGTAATATTTGCCCACCAACAATGATTCCTGGAAGGGCTGATACTTTTTACATAGACAGGATGGAGTTGGTGCAAAGCAGTGCAACAAAGATGGTGTGGGGTCTCCACAAAGTCATATGAGGAGAGTGACTAAGAGAAACATAGAAACATAGAATTTGACGGCAGATAAGGACCGCTTGGCCCACCCAGTCTGCCCATTTCCCTACCTACTGAATAAGCTGCAGATCCTAGTTAACCAGCAGCCTACCTCTTTCTACCCCCACCCCTAGAATGGCCTTATGATCGTCCCATGCATGCTTGAATTCCACCACTGTTTTTGACTCCACAACCTCCTCTGGAAGGCCGTTCCATGCATCCACAACCCTCTCTGTGAAAAAATACTTAACATACTAACATACTATTTGCCAGCAGATTAGGCCTTACGGTCTATCGAGTCTGCTCGAACCTTAGATCCTTAGTTGGGTGCCGAGACCCTCCCATCCCTTGTGCTCCAGAAACCCCTATCATCCATCCCCACCCCCCTGGGACAGGCCATCATCTGATACATCCACTTTCTGTGTCTGTCCCACCCTCTCTTGAAGCCCTCCACTGTGGATCTCTGAACCAGCCCACCAGGCAGTGCATTCCAAGGGTCCACCACCCTCAGTGAAAAACCTCCTCTTTTCCCCCCTCACCTTTCCACCTTCCAACTTCAAACCATGCCCTCTGGTGATACCTCCCTGCTTTAGTCTAAAGATCCCCTCCATGTTTACCCTATTTATTCCCTTGAGGTACTTGAAGACCTCAATCATGTCCCCCTGTCTCTCTCTCTCCAATGAAAACAGGCAGAGCTCCTTAAGTCTGTCCTCATCGTCAAATCCTAGCCTCATATCATCTTTGTTGCCCTCCTCTGTACCCTCTCCAGGAGCTGTATGTCCTCTTCAAGTGTGGTCTCCAGTACTGTACACAGTACTCAAGGTGTGGTCTAACCAGTCCATTGTACAGCGGCAGAATCACTTCCTTGCTCCTAGAGGTGATCCCCTTATGATGCATCCCAACATCCTGTTTGCCTTGCTAGCCGCTCCTGCACTGCTCAGAGTTATTCATACATGCATCCACCATGACCCCTAGGTCTTTTTCCCTATTGAGGCCTCCAGCGCCTCCCTCCCAGGGTGTACCTGTGTTTAGGGTTTTCCGACCAAGATGCAACACCTTGCACTTGGTGATATTGAAATTTATATTTCCATGTGTGAGCCCAGCTTTCCAGGGTGTCCAGGTCCCCTTGCAGGGCCAACCTCCCCTCTTCTCCCTCAACTACTGCTCCCATCTTGGAGTCATCTGTGAAGAGACTCATTTCACACCCTATACCCTCCCTGATGTCCGATATGTATGCATTAAACAGGATCAGACCCAGGACCGAGCCCTGTGGTACCCCACTACCAACCTCTCTAGGGTTCGAGAGCTCCCCACAGACCACTACTCTCTGATTGCGTCCAGCTAGCCAGTTTTCAATCCATCTGACCATCAAAGGGCCTACTCCCTAACCCATCAGTTTCTCCACCAGACCATTGTGGGGACAAGAGTCAAGCCTTGCTGAAGTCCAAGAATAATACATCCACAGGCTTACCCTGTCCAGTTCTGATGTTACCCATTCATAGAACTCCACAAGGTTGGTTTGACATGATCTACCTGCACAAACCCATGTTGCCGACTATCCAGACCTCCCACCTCCTCCAAGTACACCCCAATCGTTCCTTTAGTATACTCTCCATTAATTTTCCCACCACCTTCCTAAATTACCTCTGAGCTGCCCCCATCTTCAAATTGTGCCCCTTGTTCTTGCACACCTCTTTTTGAAAGATGCTACCCTCTTGGACTTTGTTGATTCCTTGAGGTACTTGAACGCTTTCATCATGTCCCCTCCCTCCTTTCCTCGAGGCTATACATATTAAGCTCCTTTAGTCTCTCTTCATATGTCTTCTGGTGCAGACCCTGCACCATTTTAGTTGCCCTCCTCTGGACAGCTTCCATCCTGTCTATGTCTTTGTGGAGATTGGGTCTCCAGAACTGCATGCAGTACTCCAGATGGGGTCTCACCAGCTGTCTGTACAGAGGGATAATAACTTCCTGTTTTCTACTGGTGATGCCTCTCCCTATGCATCCCAGTATCCCCCCAGCCCTCCTTGCTGCCCTCTCACATTGCTTGCCCACCTTTAGGTCATCTGATATGACTACCCCCAGGTCCCTTTCCATTTTTGTTGTTGTTAGTATCTCACCCCCCATTGTGTACTCTTCCTCTGGGTTTTTGTTTCCCAGGTGCATTACCTTGCACTTCTTAGCATTGAATCTAAGCTGCCGTACATTTGACCATTCCTCTAATCTTGCCAAGTCCCTTCTCATCCTTTCCACCCCACCCTGTGAGACTCCACGATGTACACCTGGTAGAACAGCAGAGATGAGGGGAAATATGACAGAAA
The DNA here is from genome assembly GCA_016271365.2 of Neoceratodus forsteri. Taxonomy (NCBI): domain Eukaryota; kingdom Metazoa; phylum Chordata; order Ceratodontiformes; family Ceratodontidae; genus Neoceratodus; species Neoceratodus forsteri. The sequence goes on from CM057449.1 coordinate 147,434,788, forward strand.
CTGACAAAGATCCACAAGTCATAAATACACCACAAGAGGGTTGAATATTTACAAAAAGGAGATGACAAGGCAGCATGTCATGTGATTGGAAGTGGGTATACTAAGGGGCAACCTGAGTCACTATTCCTTCACTGAAAGAGTGGTGGATGCATGGAATAGAGCACCGGTGGTGGGGGCAAACACCGTAGGGGAACTTAAAGCATGCATGGGAGTTTCATAGCAGAACCCTAGCAGTCATAATGAGTAGATAAAGCTGGAGACATTGTTGGGTTAGTGACTTTAACAGTAGTCAAGGAAAATGGGGATGCTGGAGAGCCATGGCAGTGCTCATCTGGCATCAGTTTATATAGATACATAGATATTGTCAGCTGATAAGGACCACCTGGTCCATCCAGTCTGCACATTTATGCTACCTGTATGAGCAGCCTTAGACTCAACCTGGTCAATGGGTCTACATTTTTTATTCCATCTCTATTATTCCCTTATTCCTGTCCCATGTATGTTTTATTCCCTTCACTGTATGGGCAGCCACCACCTCCTGGGGCAGGCCATTCCATGCATCCTCACTCTCTCAGTAAAAAGAAGTCCCTCACATTTCCCATTATTTCTCATGTAGTGCCCTCTTGTCCTGGCATTAACTTTAAAGTGGAAGACATTCTACTTTACCTTGTTTATGCCTTTGAGGCACTTGAATGTTTCTATCATATCACCCCAGTCCCTCCATTGTGCCAGCTTATATTAAGGTCCTCACTTTTCCTCATAAGGCTTTGTGGTGCTAACTCATTACTATCTTAGATGTCCACCTCTGTACTGCCTTTATTTTACCAGTGATGGCGAGGGTGGGGCTATGCTTCCTGACCTGTGCTTTGGCTACAGCTCCATTATAAATGCTCAGGCTATGACATTAATTCTCCATTATACATGCACATGTTGTGACATTAATTCCAATGTATGGCTCTCTTGGACTATTTTTAACATTTGTCTTTCGTTATTGATATGATTATTTCTTATTCTGTACATGACGGCACAAGGTACCCCATTCAAATACCTTCACAGAAGTATTCGGAGCACCGCATGGTCTGCAAACATAAAAACTCTGTCACCACAGCAATGCGTAAAACAGTATGTACTGTTGATGTTACTTCTGAAGTATTTTTTTCCTTTTTTTTTCATGGTGGGTTTGTTTGCTTCTAGTCCAGTAGTGGAGGATGGTGAGACAATGGCATTTGGCAGCTATTCTGGGAACATTGTAACATACAGCTTTGAGCCAGTCTTTGCAGAGGGGGAAGTACCAGTAAATAAAGACAACATCTCCGGCAACAGCAGCAGTGATGACAGTGAGAAGATGACACTGGGAAATTTGCATGACATGAGCTAGTGTTCATGCGGCAAGTGTGTGCTCATGAACACAGCACATGAGTGATACTGTTGTGCATCATCTCCTCATGCCTCACGCCTTTGAAAACCGGTCCTTACAACAAATGTGGGATCTGTTAGATAAAAGAATTGTTGTGTCGGTACATAAGCATATACCATCCAGAAGGAAATACAATAACGTTGCTAGAAATTCATCAGCATGGCTGACACCTAGGATCAAGAGATGCATAAAAAGAAAAAACAAGGCTTATGCAAGGGCTAAGAAAAGTGACCACCAGGCATGTTGGAGGATTTAAAGGAGGCATTGAGAGTAGCTAAAAGTGCCATCAAAGCCAGAGCCAGCCTGGATTCTTCATCTGGCTGCAGCCCCCGACATTTCCTTATTTTCTCCCTGTTACCCAGTGCCCCACACAGAGGGGCAGATATGCGTGAAGGCGCACATGCGCCCTCAAGCTCTGGTGACATCTCCTTCATCCCAACCCATTGGCCGATTGACCTGGCTCCCTCTGCTTGCACTGCCCCACAGGCCTTCACCATGAGGCAGGCAAGAGCCAAGGAAGCTCAGATCTCTCTATGAGAGGAAAGCTGCCAGACAACCGTTCAGTTCTGAATCAAACTTGCGACCCTGTACCAGCCTCCACCAGACCCATGTTCATTCCTGAATGAGAGTCACCAACAGGGCAAGAGGTAAGGCATCCAGCGCCTCTACCCTCTATGCCACTGGGCCACCAATCATTATCTTTTATTGAAAAATGTATTTCTTTTTTGGGCTTCCTTCTGTGTTAAGTATGCATAAACACAGACAAAACAAGTAAAGTTCAAAGTGTTTCAAATTTCAGTCTTCAAGAAGTATCTAAAAGACAGAAATGCAAAGTTTTCTTTTTTCTTTTTTATTTATTTCCAAAGACCCACGGTCGAAAGGTAAATTTTCACCGTTATTTTGTATAGTCAGCATGCATTGAATAGTACCATTGCATTTTGGTTGTAGATCACATGGTGATGCTGCAACGTGTTTTTGTACTCTCAAAGGTCACCATGAAATTACTTCAGCATTTACCAGATATTTACAGAGGATTATTCCTTATTTCAACATAAGGTACCAAAGTGTTATGAGCTGGTGTTCACCTTATATGAAGTGATAGTCATTTGATGCAACACACTGAATTTATACAGACATGCATGCTGCAAACATACATACATACATATATATATATATATATATATATATACATACCTACTTGCCAGTAGATTAGGCCTATTGGTCTATCTTGTCTTCCCACTTAGCTCACTGGTAATGCACCTTGGCTCTACCCCTCCATTGCGTCCACCCACCCCTTTTCCCCTCTCTGTGCTACTCTGGTGGTATCCTTGCTCCCTCCCCAAAATGGAGCCCTTGTGCCTGTCCCATCCCTTCTTGAAACCACCCCACAGTTCCCATTTTTAGCAGTTCATCTGGCAGAGCATTCCAGGGCACCACCACTCTCTCTGTGAAATAGTGACTCTCTTCCCCTGAACTCCCACATCCCATTAACTTTAGACTATGGCCACTTGTAGACCCTCATCCATCTGCTTGAGCAAACACTCCCTTTTCCTCTGTTGAACCCTTTCAAGTATTTGAAGGTCTCTATCATATTCCCTACCTCCCTGTCTTCCATGAAGTGCATGTGTAGCTCTCTGAGTCTGTCCTCATAGGACAAACCCCTTCAGACCACTCATCATCCTCATTGGCCTCTATCACATCAGCATTGTGATATCACTTACCGTGACATCACAGGTGAATGACCTGGCAGTCAAAGAATTGCTGTTCCTAGGCAGCCATGGTCTCACATTCATTTTCATCACAATGCTGATGATGTAGCGGTGCTGTAGATATAGATATGTCAGCTGCCAGGCATAGTGTTGATCCACACAGCACACCTAGTAGCATCATGTAATAATTTTTTAAAATTAAACAAAGGTAAAAGAAAAAATACCTCAGATATAACTAATATTACTATTAAGCACCACACTAGCTCTTTAAACAAACAAATGTGTGGCTGGGTGTTTGGTTCCTCCACATCCTAGTCTCGATAGAGTGGGTGGCTTGTTGGTCACACCACAGCCTAGTATCGGCAGACTGTTTACAACCTCTTTTGTGACCGAGGGACAATGTGTGATTCACGGAGTTATGACCAGGTCCCTGTCAGTATGCAGAGGTGGGGCGACAGAATAGATGGTTGTGGTGTTGCGTCCGGTATGCATCATGTACGAGGTGTTTTACAATAACTGAATGAGAATGGTCACACTGTGGTTATGTGCCCACAGCTAACCAGTTTCTCAAGTTGTTGGTGCACCACATCCTCCTGTTGATCCTTAGTATGGATGCTCAGCCAATGTCCGTACTTGGCACTATTCCATATATCACCCTGTTGCTGAAACAAGTGGAGCATACACATGGACAGTGGCACCAAACTCCTCAGTGACAGTGTCAATATTTGGTTTTGAATCTGTAATCAATGTAGTCTGTTCATAAGCCTTGGAGCTAAATTCACTAAGTTCTCTAAGTTATTTCAGGAGCTGAAAAGGCATAGCCCATGACAGCTCCTTAGGACAGCACGTAGTAGCTCGTATTCCCGTTTGATGCAATATATCCTGATTAGTCTTAGAGTTTTCTTTTCTGATACCAGAGATTACATCAAAAGGGAGTCTGTTCCAGAGGTTAACTGTTCTCAGTGTATAAAAATATTTTCTGTTATTGTGGTTTTTTTAGTGTACTTTTTCCCTGTTGGTCTCTGCCTTTCAGCCCCACTCCAATCACCGGTCCCACTCCCCTATGGCCGCCTTCCACCGATACTTCCTGGCTTACCCCCCAAGGCGGGACCAGGGCATCACAACCTGCCCGTCTACAATGGGGAAAGGTGCTGGCAGAGCCAACATTGCCTCCCTGGCTTCCCCCCACCAGGGCGGGGTTTGGGGCTTGCAATGGTGCCAAGGAGCAATAGTTTAGTGGTGGAGAGCCACGTGAGCTAGGCTGCATAGGCGGCATCATCTCAGCGGTTGGCATTTTTTCTTAGTTTTTTCCTGAGGGCAGGGATTTGCAATGACTTCCAGCGTCCGTCCGCCCCTGAAGGTTCTGATGCCAGTTGGTGCGGTAACCCCGGCCTCCATCAGGGGTCCATCAAGCACTGGTCATGCTCCCATCCCCTCCCAGAGAAGGACAGCAGTCCTCGGATGCTCCATTCTCCTCCCCAGCTGGCCCTCTGATGACCCGGTCTATTCCTGAACTCAGGTCGCTGGCATCACAATCCAACCGCGCACCGATGAGCCGGCCCTTCTGTTATTGGTTTTAAATATAACCCCTGACCCCTGCCTTTTTGCAAAATGACAGGTGGCATGCTGTTGAAGCTGACAGCAGTACCAGGTGGGACTGTCTGGGATGATGAGGTTACTCGGCACACGGGGCCTAGGTTTGGCTACTCTGCACAGGGGCACCCAAGTAAATCCGAACACAGGAAGCAATAAATGTAATGTCCAGAACCAGGAATGGGATTCTACAGTGTGGCTTTTATTCACATCCAAGCTGAACAAACAAAGCATAGATGGACCCCCACTGGGCTACATTCCTGGTAATGCAGATTAGAGACAACAGGACACTTCTTCACTATTTCTAGCCCTCAGGCTCTGAATCCACCAGGCACACAGCCCACTTTTGCACGCAGCTTTGGGTACACAGCCCAACTTGTACACTACTTGGTTTTCCCCACTGGCCCAGCTCCCCGCTGGCCACTTGATCCGTGTCCATTTTGGGAATGAACCAGTTTTCCTGTTGTGGCTCCCAAACCACCTTAGAGCCTTCGACTCCTAGAGGGAATTTTTCCTTCCAATCCCCGTCTGAGTACTTCCCTCATCACTGGCCAAGTGCGTGAGGCAAAGTAGAAACCACAGAGCAATTCCGAGAGGTGGACCTGGTCACTAAAGATGGGGGTCTCCACTCCAGCTCCCACAATCCATACCCGGCCATTTCTCTGGATGCTAAACAACTCTTTTACTGAAAGCTTGGCAATGTAGATTACTGGGTAGATGTATGTCACATCTCCTCTACATGTCTTGACTTCCCATAAGTGCTGGACTTGAACATACTTTTACTTTTGGCTAAGCCTATTACTCTAGGCCTCCCTCTATTTCAGTAGTCCAATCCCCACTGTCACACAAGTCCCAGGGTGAAAAACATGGGCCCTTTAGAAAGAGCAGAAACTCACCCTCCGGTTGCAGGTGCTCCACAGGCGATTCACAAAACTTCTTGTGTCCCAAAAAACTCTTGAACAAATAGACAGCTTCTCCACTAGTAGCAGAACCAGGGGTTGCCCCAGGAATATGCAGGAAACCCTTTCCTGCCCTATCCCCAGAGGAGGGGGCACTGAGATCCGAATCAGCGGTCTCCACCACTTACAGACTGCTTTTGTGTCTCTCTAAGGTGGAAACACACACCTTTTTCTAACTGTAGCCCTATATCAGGGCTGAGGCTCCAAGAGCCTACACAGAGCTGCTGTTGCTGCTCCTCAGCAAGCTCCAAACACCAACTGACCTACAGACTACTGTTCAAACTTCCCAACGTTCTATTCCAACTCTGCTGCAGATTCCATTGTGGCTCATGCAGCTGCGACAGTTCTATGGTGATGTCATCCCTCAGTCTCAGCTGAGACTGAGAACAGAGTGAGACAGTGTGAAACCTATTTAACTGGCGTTTCACAAGCTGCCTTCCTGCCTACCACTATGTCTTACTGGGATTCTAGTAACCTCGTAACAAGGGGTTATATAAACCTTTCAAGTTTAATCTGCAATGGTGTCCCTGGTATTTAACATGTCATATTTATATTCGATATTTAAAACTACCATTAGTAGTGGGTCATGTAGGATGTCAAAGTAAAAATTCCCTCCCTGTCCTCTGACTTCCAGGCTATGAAGTCCGAATTTGGCTAACCTTTCTTTGTAAGAGAAATTATTAAGAGAGATTAATGATGTGTATTGTAAAATCTACCTGTATAAAAATCAGTTTTCTACATATTGATTTAGTATACCTTCACTGGACCTTTTCCAGTTTGCTTATTTCTGTTTTAAGATAAGGTGACCGTACTTGACTACCATAATCCAAAGAAGGTCTCATGTCTGAAAGATATAATGGTAACAGCACCTCTCTACTTTTGATGTTTCTTTTAATTGCGAGACTTGTCCTTTTAGCTTTGCAATAGCCGATCCATGTTGTTCTTTAAAATTTATTTATCTATTAAAATAACTCTTCCATGGAGGAAAGGTGTGGAAGCCAGCCAGGCATAGAATGGCGCTGTAAATGAAATGAGCATATACCAGCCACTGTTCATGGGGGTGTTGATGTGCTTCATAACCCACGAGATAACATCATGTGATTTGTAATATGTGCACTCAGTACATTTGTCAAAACAAGCATAAATGTTATATTGCAGGTTATACAGATTGTTGGCCTACTGTTCCTACGTACTTTGGATTTACTAAAACAGAAACTGGGTTATGGTCAAGAGTGGTTATTCTGGATGCGAGTCAATGCACCGAGTGGCATTTCCATCGTCAAGAAGAGTATGTCAGATTTCAACCATTTGAAGGGGGAGGAGTGTTTCCAGAATGACAAAGTGTCCTCCAATTTGATTTTCTTTGACTGACTTTCTTTGTGCATTGTTCATCTAGTCTGCATAGTGTGTCTATTTTCTTTCTGCTGAAAGTCTCATTAGCTGTTGCAGAAACACAAATATGTTGCATGACTATGCAATAAAATATTAGTAACATGAGTTTGTTATTGAGTCAAAGTTTGGGAATGCATCAAATTAGGAAACACACAAATGACTAAACAAACACCAAATGTTTATTGAATACTATAATGGTACAGCAGCAGCAGTAGGAGAGAGTACACCCCCCTTCCCCAGTGGAGCTTTCCTTTGCTTCTGTTGGCAAATCTTTCAATGTAGACCCATACAAAAACACAGGATTTCACCTTTGAAAACCACTCTTTCAAAGACCAGCAGGGGAGGGAGAGGGAGAGAGAGAGAGGGAGAGGATTTAGCATCTGGAGGACAGCTCTCCTCTCCTCTCCTGGGGAGGGAGGACTGGCACTCCCGCCGAACGACTGCCCCCAGCTGAAGGCCGGAGGGTAGTCTGGATCTGAGGGCCAGAAGAAGGGAGGGTTCTGTGGGACTTCTGCAGACGCGCACATGCCTCCACGTAAGCACGTACTGTGTGTGTGCCCCAGCAATGGGAAGGGAGAAAGATGGAGGAAAAACTCCTCTGGCTCTGGATAAAGACCGACCCTAGCAGGCTCCAAAATCTGCGACCAGGCAGGGGTGAGTCCCAGTGATACCAGGGTGATGGGACTGGAGGGGGCTGTTAGAAGGGGGTGGCTGGGGGCAGACAAGGAGCATAAACTGCATATAAAAAAAAAACCACTCTTTCTTGAGGGGAGAAAAGAGTCTTACAACATGAATGTGGGAAAATAAATAAATAAAAAAATTACAAGAGCAGTTACAGCAGGGAGAAGTCTTCTACCTTGTATACATCTCGTGGAAAGGGAGGCCAGTGGTAAAGCCTACTACACAAGATCTATTTTTCAGGACAAGACCCTTTCAGGCTAACAACAACAAAGAGGGTAATTTAGGGGTAGAGGCAACAGTGTATGCAGGCGGTCTTAAGAAATTTCCCAGCCTAAACCACAGACTTGGGCAAGATTGTTCAATTGTCTTTGACCAAGTTCCTTTGCATTGCTCATCTTGTCTGTTTCATGTGTATTTTTGTCTGCTGAAAGTCACAATATCTGTTTCTGAAACACAAATGTGTTGAATAACTGTGAAATAAAATATTCTTTACATGAGTTTGTTATTGAATGAATGTTTAGGAATGATAGAAAGTATACTTAGAATGGCAGAAAAAGGGGAGATACTGCTGATGGGTGATCTGAATATGCCAGATGTTAACTGGAGTGCAGTTGCAGCTGCCACTTCGAAGAGTGCAGTTATTCTAGATGCCCCGCAAGGGGCATGCCTTAGACAACTAGTACTGGAGCCCACTCGAGAGGGAGCAATATTAGACTTGATACTCTCAAATGGAGATGGATAGAGGATCACAGATGTAGAAGTGGGTAGCCATCTGGGAACTAGCGACCATCGAACAGTATGGTTCACAATAAACACAGTAATAGAGTCAAGCCATACAAAGACAAAAGTACTGGACTTTAGAGGGCTGACTTTCCATAATGGATGAGTGCCTAAGGAATGCACTAGCAAATGGGCAGGAAGGAGGGGTGGAAGAACAATGGGGAATAATAAAAACTGCCATCACAGAGGTAACAAGCCTTTGTGTGAAGCAAATAAACAAAACAAGATGATGTAAGAAACCACTATGGTTCTCAAAGGAAGTGGCAGTGAAGGTTCAAGAGAAAAGAAAGCATTCAGGAAGTACAAGGAATTGCAGAAGGAGCAGGACAGAGAACTGTATCAGTTAAAGCAAAGGAGGCTGGGAAGGCAGTCGAACAGCAAAGGCCCAAACCGAGGAAAAGATAACCAACTCAGTTAAGAAGGGGATAAAACCTTTTTATAGGTACATCAGGAGCGAAGGAAGACCAAGGGAGGGATAGTGAGGCTTAATAAAGGGGAGGGAGGGTGGGCAGAGGAGACTGTGAAAAGGCAGAGATACTAAACAAATATTTTTGCTCAGTATTTACTGAAGGAAGAGGGGAGATACATAAAACAAACAGTAGTAACACTCTGGATACAGAAGTTGATACCAGCCCATTTACAGAAGAAAGGGTTCTGAAAGAACTCTTAAAACTGAAGGTGGACAAAGCAATGGGGCCTGATGAGATTCATCCCAAAATTCTAAAGAACTAAGGGTAGAACTAGTGACACCACTGACTACCCTTTTAACAAATCGTGGGAGGATGGGGTGGTACCCGAGGACTGGAGGAGGGCAGATGTGATTCCCTTCACAAAAGTGGGAGCAAGGCAGAAGCAGGAAACTATAGACCTGTTAGTTTAACCTCAGTGATAGGGAAAATGATGGAATCACTTCTAAAGGAAAGAATTGTCCAGTATCTAGAGGCCAGAGGGCACAGGACCCTAGGCAGCATGGATTCACAGTGGGAAGGTCATGCCAGACAGAATCTGATAGATTTCTTTGACTGGGTGACCAAAGTAGTAGATCAGGGAGGGGCTGTGGACATTGCCTACCTAGACTTTAGCAAGGCATTTGACACAGTCCCACACAAAGATTAATATACAAGTTAGCCAGCCTAGGAGTGGGTCCCAAGATGACAGCCTGGGTAAAGAACTGGCTGGAGAATAGGACACAGAGAGTTATAGTAAATGGAGTCCACTCAGAAGAAAGGAGGGTTACTAGTGGGGTACCGCGGAGTTCAGTATTAGGACGGTCCTCTTCAATGTCTTATAAGCGACATTGCAGAAGGACTGGAAGGAAAAGTATGTCTCTTTGCAGATGACACTAAGATCTGCAACAGAGTTGATGCACAGGGTGGGGTGGAAAGGATGAGAAGGGACTTGGCAAGGTTAGAGGAATGGTCAAATGTATGGCAGCTTAAATTCAATGCTAAGAAATGCAAGGTAATGCACCTGGGAAACAAAAACCCAGGGGAAGAGTACACAATGGGGGGTGAGATACTAACAACAACAAGAATGGAAAGGGACCTGGGGGTAGTCATATCAGATGACCTAAAGATGGGCAAGCAATGTGAGGGGCAGCAAGGAGGGTTGGGGGATACTGGGATGCATGGGAGAGGCATCACCAGTAGAAAACAGGAAGTTATTATCCCTCTGTACAGACAGCTGGTGAGACCCCATCTGGAGTACTGCGTGCAGTTCTGGAGACCCAATCTCTGCAAAGACACAGACAGGATGGAAGCTGTCCAGAGGAGGGGCAACTAAAATGGTGCAGGGTCTGCACCAGAAGTCGTATGAAGAGAGACTTAAGGAGCTTAATATGTATAGCCTCGAGGAAAGAGAGGAGGGGACATGATAGAAACTTTCAAGTACCTCAAGGAATCAACAAAGTCCAAGAGGGTAGCATCTTTCAAAAAGAGGTGTGCAAGAACAAGAGGCACAATTTGAAGATAGAGGCGCTCAGAGGTAATTTAAGTATTTTTCACAGGAGGGTTGTGGATGCATGGAGCGGCCTTCCGGAGGAGGTTGTGGAGTCAAAATCAGTGGGGGAATTCAAGCATGCATGGGATAGTCATAAGGCAACTCTGGGGGGTGGGGGTAGGAAGAAGTAGGCTGCTGGTTAACTAGGATCTGCAGTTTATCCAGTAGGTAGGGAAATGGGCAGACTGGGTGGGCCAAGCGGTCCTTATCTGCCGTCAAATTCTATGTTTCTATGTTTCTATGAATGCATCAAATTAGGAACAAACAACAAAACTAAACAAATACCAAATGTTTATTGAACACAATAAGGGTACAACAGCTGCAGTAGGAGAGATCAGAATTTGCATAAATCCAACTATGGTGTACATCATCTGGTGCACCCCTTACGGCAACACCCGATGGCGAAACAGGAAAAAGACCATTACGGTGACATTCACGGTAATGGTCCTTTTCTGTGTTTTGCCTTCCCCAGTGTTCCCCCTCCCTACCCTAAAGTCTGGGGTGGGGGCAGAGCCCCCTGCATAGTGTGGGGGCCCAGCCCCACAGAAAACACCCATGGAATAGGTGGCACAATACCTGCGTCCGGTATTGTGCCATCGCTCGGGAGGTCGGCATTGTCGCTGCCGACAAAACTTGGTGCTTCCACATCATCAACTGATGGTGATCACAGCTGTTGCTAAATACTGTCCCAGTTACACAAGTGCTACTCATAAAACATGTTGTGAAAACATAGATGTAGTGAGAATGTACAGACACTGTCCAATTGGTCATATCAAGGGAGGAGATGGTGGCACATTACTGGACTTGAGTGGTCCATCGGGTTGTAATCCTAGTCAAAGGACAGCAATACACTGCACATCCTCGACTGCAAATGTCACGGTGTGGGTTAAATGCCAAGAGAGACACTCATGCATACTCCGTGCATCTAACAAACCCCCATGGCATGCTCTGGCCTGTCATGCCAGTGCATAGTTACGCTAGGAAACCCCGTGAACTAAACATGTGGCAGATTTGTCCCAGCACAGTCAAAAGCCATGTTCATGGTATTTTCTGTGGAGCTTTGTTCTGCTTTGGGTGACCAATCTTTCTATGTAGACTAGAGATGTAGCGAAGTTAAATTCCCCAGTGAAGTGAATGCGAAGTGACCCACTTCACGTTACCATTCCACTATGAGAAGTGCTCATTTAAACCCCTCTATTCACCATTTCACGATGTAATTATGACTTTGCATTACTCACTCCACCGTACTTCATTTTAAGGCAGAGTGAGAATTCACAGGTAGCCCACACACATCACATAGCTTACACAGTGTAGGTCACGTGCTTCAGGCAGGCAGGCAGTGACTCATGCTTAAAAGAGAGTTTCACTTTAGCCTTGTAGCAGGAGGAAGAGGTTGCGTGTAGAGATGCAGCAAAGTTAAATTCAGCCAGCAAGGTAGAGCACGAACTAGACCACTTTGCGTTACTTTATGGCTATGTGAAGTGCCCATTGAAAGCGTTACTTCACCATTTTGCCTTGTGATGATGGTGATAATGACTTTGCATTGCTCACTCCACCTTTAAGACCAGAGTGAGAATTTACAAGCAGCCCACACACATCACATGGCTTACACAGTCTAGGTCACATGCTCCAGGCAGGCAGTGAATCATGCTTGAAAGAGAGTTTCACTGCAGCAGCAGCCCCTGGCTCCAACAACATCTGACCTGACCCTGCCTGTGCCTGGTCCTCCCTGCACCTCATTAGTGTGAGAGTTCTTTACTACACTGCCTGGGGACAGCAGTGTAGTGACATTTAATCTGTGTGTGTGGAGGTGCCTTGGCCTAGAAGAACTCACCTTGGCACAGGTGGTCAGCACACCCACCTGTGCAAGCACCACTGTGTACAGTGGCAGGTCAAGGTTGCAGAACAGGGCAGTAATGCACCTGCTGGCCCTGCTTGGAAGATGGGGCAGCATGGCATTCACCTGCACGTGGTGGTGTGAAGCAGGGGAGAGCATGGATCAAGCAGCTGCTCCACCACCACAACCTGCAAGCAGGTGGCCAGCTGACAGCCGTGTCCAACTACCTGCTACACAGGCCAATTTGGGCCTGATGTGAAGTGATTTGAGGCTGTTAGCCACTGTCTTGACAACGCTGATCAACAGTTGGAGCGAATCGAGGGGTACCAGCTACAAATTATGGAGATGCTTCAACTGCTGCTGTCCCATCATAACACTGATCATTAGTTTTATTTTGTCCTTGCACCCACCACCCTCTGTGTTAAAAAATAGTTCCTGATGTTGCCCTGATCCGCCCCCTCTATCCTCACATTTTGGCCCTTCCTCTTACACTTCTCTTTTTCTGGATGATGCTACCCTCATGTACATTGTTGATTCCCTTTTGGTACTTGACATTTTCTATCATGCCCCCCTTCCCAGTCATCATCATCATCATCATCATCAACAGGACTCACTACATCAGAACATTTTTGAGGAGGGGAGGATCTAACAGCAACAGACCCAGACACAGCCACCTTGACTTTCTTTTTCTCTGGTTCCCAATCAACATCTCATCAGAACTGAAAAAAATGTAACTGCTGTGATTAGTGAAGAACGTGATTTGTCTAGTGATGATTGACTGGTGTGACATGACTAATGAACTGTACGCAAACACCTACGTCAGTACTTCCCTGACCTGTACCACCCCAAACACCTGACTTGAAAACACATATTAATGAGTGCAATGATCAGCCGAGATACTACAAAACAGGGCTGCATGCAACTTACAACCCAAAAACTTAAAGTTTTGTGATTGTGAATCATCCTGACCATGAAGATGAAGAACGTGATTTGTGTTGTGAGTGACTTGTGATGATCGCCCTGACTTAAAAACATACATTAATGAGTACAATGTTCAAGCCTAGACATGCACCACACTTTACTTTGAAGAGAACAAACAAACAATTAAGTTACAGATGGAATTAGGCCTAAAGAGATGCAAGCGCACAGACAGATTAAGAGATGCAGATGCAAAGGCACAACAACACCTTAACCAGTGCTCACGAGTCTCAAATTCAAATCTGGAAAATGATACCTTTTGCTGGTTGGGGGGCAGTGAACTGCAGTAACAGTCCACTACCAAGATATCACCACGTGGTACAAAATAATGCAGGTGGGGTGGATATCAGGTTCACAGTGCTGCAATTACCGTGTGGCACAGTAAAATGTGTCTGATTTGATGGCACACGTCACACACACACTCACACACACACTACAGGTAATGTGCAGCAAATTGAAAACTTCGGTAATATAACCAAATCTTTTAAATAAACTGAAATTATGCACTGCTGCACCACAACAATCAGCACAGAGATGTCAAAATTACTGAAAATATTACTGTGTGTTCATTAACATAGTTATACAAGAAAATATTACCAAAAGAAAGACTGCCTTTCTACCAGTTTATCTACCTCCCTCCACCACAGATGGCCCCTCCTCCAAGCACACTTCAAGTGGCTGTCAATACATAGACTGAATGTTCTAAATTAACATTCAAAATCCACAGACAAACAATAAACACTCAATGATAGGAGCACAGGAGGATTTCCTACAATCAATGTACTAAATTTTGAGCAAAACAAAAGGCTCAAAATGGTATTTTTAACTGCTTTTAGAGGGTTTGAATCTCAGAGCTCTGAGAGCAAACTGTCTCCAGCTTCCACTACACACACACTACACAAAACTGAGGTTGTGCAGAACAATCTAAAGCCCATGTGACCTGCAATCCCATGAATCACTGCAAAATTTGCCTTTGGAGCTCACCAACAAGGCGAAGTGATGCAAAGCACATTGATTTCAATGTACTTCACATTAAAATTGGTGCAGAAGTGGTTGTGGAAGGCGGAGTAACGTGAAGTCACTGTTTCCAATTGACTTCACGTTCCTCATTATGATGTGAAGTACTCTGTTTCGCATTGCAGAATACTCTGCAGATTCTGCCTTAAGTCGCAAACTGCTTCACGTAGTGGATTTTGGCCACTTCACCCACCACTAATGTAGACCTATACAAAAACACTGGATTTCACCTCTGTAAACCACTCTCTCTCTTTAGGGAGAAAAGAGTCTTTCATTATGAATGTGGAAAAGGAATAAATAAAAGACTTCAGACTTGTGGGGGTGACAAAAAAAAAACCTCCCACTTAAAATGCAATAGGTGGACCCACCAAAAAAGAATACTATCTTTCGAAACCAGAGTAAGGCACTGATGGCTGTGGAGGCTGATACTGATCCAGGGCATACAGCATGCACAGTTGCTTGCCCTTTTAACAGCTTGAGGCAAAACAGAGGTTTACAAGCCTTTAAAGTCTTGAAAAACAATCAGTTCAGTGTAGCATTGTACTAAAGCTAAAGTCAATTTCACAGTGCATAATGTTTACATGAAGTTCCCTGAAGGCTGAAAACAAGTGCAGTGTAACATTTCCCTAAAGCAAGAGCATTTCACAGTACATACTTTTATACGAGGTTCCCAATGTCAGTTTTTCAATCAATGAAGTATAGATTAATTAGTGCCCTGTAGAAGCTATCATATGTAGGAGAACCAAGCAAGTCAAATCTGTAAATGTCAATTCAGCCACTGCAGACATCAATCAGCATGGTAAGGAAAAGAATTCACACGCTGGATGAAAGGGGAGGGTACTAGCAAAACAAAGATTCACAGTTTGCAAAAGGTAGTAAGTGCTGAAACTTCACAAAGGAAAAGGCCCATAAAATACTATGGAGGAGGTTTCAACTTGCAAAACAAATTCTGGTCAGATCCACCACGGCTGCATAATGAAGTTAGTGAAATTGTGTGGAATTGTTAAGGAGGTATGGAGAAAAAACACAATGATTTGTAAGTAGTAAGATTTGTTTTAGTTTCTGTTCTAAGGAAGGCATATACATTATTAGGAAAATATATGAAGGTGTACATTTTAATGGAAGTACTAGGAAGCAATATAGATTTACAAAAGAACCCCTGAGCAAATGCCACTGAGGTATGTGTTATCGCGGATGATATTGGCCGGACAGCCAAATTTTAAAGAAAATACAATTGCACATACCCCAATAATGTAAAGCATCATGGGAAACATATGCAAATCTCCATGATGGTACAGAAGGTGGCAGTACATGAAAAAGTAATGGCTGATATGTTCAGCCTTGGGATTACTTACACAGTTATTTTTTTAGAGAAACAGGGTTTTGTCTATGAGGTAATATAAGTTATAGTTAGGTAATGTGTTGATGTCAGGAAGTCAGTGTAATGATGGACTGTTAGCAGAGAAAATGTGATAGTACCTTTCAGAGGTCACTTTTGATAAGGGCAAGATAGTTATGCTTGTGATAATGGGAATATTAGGAAAGTATGAGGTCTATGCAGAAATGGAGTACAAATATGCACAGTTTCATAAGTATGTGCTCAGAGTGCAGGCAAATGTGATATGTAGGTTTGTTTTAGAAATAGGTAAAAATAGTGATACATGCAATTGATAGAATGATAGATAATTACATAGACACAGAGAGAGACTCACACAGACAGACAGATAGGCGAATAGGAATGGCAGTGAAGTACTGAAGTGATGCCAACCCCACCACCACCCGAGAGATGGACAGGCATTAGGGTGTGCCTTTGGGTCATTGCCCATAACACTCACGCCATTTCACCTCACCCTACCCTGCAGATACAGACAAGTGTTGAGGTGTGTCTTGGGATGTTCAAACTTTACATTCACTCCAATCCATACAGAAATACACTGAAATGGGTACAGTATAAGAGAATGGAGTGAACTTTGGGGCTGAAGAGTCAAAGGAACACCGTACTGCCTGTCACTGGCTGTAGGGTGGGGATGGCGGTGCAATGGCATGAGCATTACTGTTGACAATCTCAAGTCACACCCCTGATGCCTGTCAGTCCCTACAGTGTCAGGGAGTTATGGTCAGAAACCCTAATGCCCTGGGCATTTCTTGGTATTTTCACTCCAAATTTTCAGCATGGGCTTTTTGTGATCCCACCGCATGAACCGTGACACTGTCAGTTCATTAGCCGAAAGATAATTTTGCACAGCAACTGTGCCATTTGGTACCACAGGTGCAAAAACACATTTTGAACAGGATGTAAAAAATGACAGCTGTACTGTTGATGAGGAGGTGTAAAAAAATGGTAATGTTGAAAATCTGGAGTGAAACTATAAAAAAATTGGTGAAGTCATGACACTGCTCCTGCTAATGTATACTTTTTTCAAATTCCTATGCATCCCATTGTTTTCATCTCTATTGCTGTTATGTGACTTCTTAATCTAGCAACATCATTTAATGCATTACATTATAAGGACTAGTAAATGTTTTAATAAATTTTCACACAGTTACATAAACTTAATTTCCTTCATAGAATAATTTAAATTTAGTAACAGTGGTAGTACAAAGCAATTACTCAGACAACTTGTTAACTATAACTACTTTATATTGTACATTGACACCCCCTAAGGACCTCCTTGAAATTGAGATGCAAATGCAACACATTTATCAGTTTTCTAACACGAATATTTTACTATCCTAAATAGATTTCTTGCTTCAGTAACTGCTCAGTACATCTATTGCATGACCTACTTATTGACATTTTACACCTGCTATGCAGTGTACTGCTGCTTACTACACCAACATCATGAATAGCCTTCCCGGTTTTCGGTTATAACCGACTCTCACCAATAAAACACCACTTTTGTGTTTTTCAGCAAATTGGTTCTAACTGAAATATACTGAAATTGTACATGTGCAGTGATGTTTCTGGAGCCACAAGTGTGCATGTGATTGGTTGCATCAGCACGTTTTGGTAGATGCCTACTCTTGCTATAAATGGAGTGGTCCCACAACCACTTAAATGTTAACAGACAGTAAATCCCTAGCAACATGCCCCACAGGTCCAAAATGGCTGATCAGTATGCAGTTGAGAATAAAGACTTCCTTGTTGAGGAGATACAAGGCAAGTGACTGCTCATGTGCAAGTTTTGCTGTGTCACCGTACCGGTGCTCCCGGTAAAACCGTAACTCATATTGAAGAGCACATCCAGTTTAAGATGTCACGTGGCTAAAGCCTTCACCTAAGGATGAGTTAGTGATCAGTCAAATATCAATATCAGTAACAATCACATGATTTAAAAGAAAAAGGAGGAAGAGAGAGATGTGACCCACGAGTTCACATGCGCCATGATTCAGTCCACGGTCAGTTTAAATCAGACTGATGGACCACTGGGTGAATTGTTTAGAAAGAGGCCACCAGCTGCTAGGACAATGCCGAAGTCCATGCAAATGTATGAAAGTAACTACCAGAGGTGTTTAGCTCAACATCGAGCACATACACAAGCTACTATCTGATGTGTCTATTTCTGTAACTGTCGACGAGATGCTGGAAATGCATGGGGACCCGGTGTGCAATACTTTTGACCTTCACTGATCATAACAACGTGTGGTCACGAAGGACTATTATAGAAGACTTAGATTTAAGTGCATCTTATAATGCGGTGTCCATAGCTGCACTGCTACAGAAGGTACTGGACATGTACAGTAAAAGCTGGGAGGATGTGGTGTGCATTTGCAGTGATTCTGCGAGCTACATGAGGAAACTACAGTATGTGAAGATCTCAGGAAGGCACAGCCTCAGTTTAAAGCATTCCCAGTAAGAGATCCATGTCATCTGCTAGACGGTGTCCTGAAGTTTGCACTTGTTTCATCAAGCTTGTTTAAGAAGGTGTTGGATTTTATAATTCACTCTGGTGCCCTTTTTAAGTATACAAGGGAGTTAAAAGGAAAATATTTTGCTGTGACTCACAGCTGTTGGTTGTTAGTACTTGAAGTAAATGACATATTATTAGCCATGTGGTGACAATTCACAGTCTTTATATTAAGCGAAGATGCTGCTGGAAAAAAAAATGTGATGAGCAAAAACAGCATATTGACTCTGATGTGAAAAACAAAATACAGTGTACTGCGTTTTGAATTTTCTAAGTGAGAACCTAAGACGTGTGATAGACATAATGAAGAAACTCAAATCAGAAAGCACACTGATACATCAAGTTTTTAATGTTGTAGGTGTGGACATTAAATATTTAATTTGAGAGCAAATTGCTATGTTTGAGAATTGGGAGGCAGTTTTGGCTAGAAATATTCCTAATGCTACTGTGGGGTTTGAGGTTAACGAATCATCACTGTGGTACTCAGCCCAAGTTATAGATCCATTTAGAAGAGAGAGGTCACAATGAAATTTGAACAGTGTGATTTCATGTTTGACACTTTTAATAAGTCAGAGTCAGATATTGTTAGTGCACAATTTGCAGAATATTTTGCAGAGCCAACACCCACAGAATCATGACATTGGCGTGCATCAGTACTGGACAGGAAAGCTTAGGCAGTGGCCAGAGTTATTAGAATGCACACACTATGCATGCTAGCATTGCCTGCATTGAATGCACATGTTGAAAGATCATTTTCTGAAATTAGAGCATTTACTGCATGCAAAGAAAGAGGTGAACTGTCAAAGTAAGCCTTAAAGCTGCACTGCATGATTTAGTGTAATAAGTGTGCACTTTGAGCACACTGAGCACTTCATGATGTTTGTATGTTATTACTGCTGCTGCGCTGCTATATTCATGATTCTGTACTACTACTGCTGCTATAGTCATGATTCTGTACTACTACTGCTGCTATATTCATGATTCTGTACTACTACTGCTGCTATATTCATGATTCTGTTCTACTACTTCTGCTATATTCATGATTCTATGCTACTACTACTGCTGCTGCTATATTCATGATTCTGTACTACTACTTCTGCTATATTCATGATTCTATGCTACTACTACTGCTGCTGCTATATTCATGAGTCTGTACTACTACTGCTGCAATATTCATGATTCTGTGCTACTGCTGCTGCTATATTCATGATTCTGCACTACTGCTGCTGCTATATTCATGATTCTGTACTACTGCTGCTGCTGTATTCATGATTCTGTGCTACTGCTGCTTCTATATTCATGATTCTGTACTACTACTGCTGCTGTGTTCTTACAGCCAATATGAATTTTAAACATGTGCAATATCTGTGTGTATGTCTAAAACCATGTCTAAAATGTCAATTTTAATCACTAAAATAAATCATGATTTATACTGATTAATTATGGTCATGAATTTTATTACACTGGTAAACACTGATTTTTTTTGTTGATGAGCAAATGGTCAAATCATGCCAAAATAAACACACCTTTTGCTGAAAAATAAACACCTAAAACTGGAAACCCTAATCATGAACCATAAAACAGATCACTGCCATAACTAGGGAGGCAGTATAGCACAGTGGTTTAAGGCTCTGAGCTGCAAACCTGGAGATCTGGGTTTGAATACCAGACCCCCACTTGCATACTGGGTGACCCTGAGCAAGTAACTTAACTCCATGTGCTCCCAGGTTGCCCTGTAAACAAGCTTTCAGCTTAGTGTGCCACTCCTGGTTAAATAATTGAAAGAAATATAAACACAATATATTATGTTTCTTGCTTTATTTTGCTACTACAAGCTTTGATTAATACATCCATCCTTAAACATACTTTTTATAGCTTACGTGTCTGTGGCCAAGGCAGAACTACACTTAAAATCTTACACATAAATAAATCAATCAATGGGATAGCATTTATTTCAGCACTTCCTTTCCAGGTGCCCATGACACTATGTATATATATTTATATCTTTTAACTTCAAAGTACTAAACATATTCAAATGCACAAAACACAAGACTTTATTCTCTTCACACATTACTGTTAAACTTCAGGTCCCAGAATGACCAAGAAACAATTGTTAGACTTCACTCTTGCATGCCACTGTCATGCTCACCTCTCATGCAAACATCAATCAATTAGGCAAACTCTTTCGTTTCTGTGCTATGCACTCTTACATCAGAGACATAAATCTTAAGAACTGCTAAAAAACAAATTTATCAAGACTGGATTTCTGAATTAAAACCTGTCATTTACAGTACCTACGTAAATAATAGTTTACTGGCTACAAACGATGCTACAGACATGACAATAACAACATTTCTGTTTTACATGGAACACATCCATATAATTAACTTGTCATACAGGATTTGTGACCTTCTGTCTGCATGTATCTGACAAAGGAAAAGGCACCTGCTTGATTCTTTTTTCTTATGCCCAACTTGCCCATACTGTTAGAGCCAAATATTGACATGCTTAGAGTTAAAAAAAAAATAATGATGTCTATGTGTGTGTGGGGGAGGGGTATGCCTAGATGTAGTTTCAGGCACTCCTTAATTACTTCCCCAGGCAGTTCTGATAGTCATTTGTTCCAACATGATATAGCCACCTCATGCCCCTCCCACATGAACCAAAAAGGTGGGGTGGATCTTTAGGAGCTTCTCAGGTGGAGGTGGGGTGGATCTTACTCCCCAAAAAACCTAATGCTGCCTCCACTACTCAGGTTCCAGTTCTTGTACCTACCATTTAAGAACAAAAATAGTGTCCTGCAACCATTGACAAACATGAAAGCGTATTTATTTGAGAGTGGAAAACATTTCTTGGAAGAGGGTAAGGCGGAGGAGACTATTTATACCTTCAGTCAGTTCCACAAACAGAAAACATGACATCAGCCCTTTTGTACATGCAAATGTCTGCAGGCTCCACCCACTGGAGCTGTAAAAACAAAGGCAGCACTGAAAAAGAAAAAAAACACTTACTGTGGCTCAAGGGCTAGTGAAAGATTGGCTGAACTCAAAGCAAAACAGTTCTCTCTCAATACTGAAAACAGACTGAATGAAAGGATAGGGTGAGTTGACATCATGTTATGGGGACTCAAGGTGCATTGTGGGATAGGTAAGGAAGGACTGAAAAAAACACCTGAAGTTGGCTGCCCCCACCCCAACAATCAGGGGTAGAATCAATTAAAATTGAATTTAAATGATTTATACCACTACAGGCACATAAGTAGTCTTCCGAAGCTCAGAACATGTTTTAAAACATGCTTTTTCAATTTTTGCCTGTAGTTCTCCTTTGAAGGGGAACTTGTACATGCAAGATCACTTAGACTTCTGACAGCCCATGAAAAGATCTTTCAAATGACATATCTGACTTACCTGTAGGTGTCAGGAATCCAGCTATATAAATATACAGTACAACTCAATTGCAATAGTCAATAAGGAGGGTCAGCCATTTCACAGAATCATGAAACAGAACATGATGTCACTGAGGGGCAAGTTGTACACACTGCATGCAGTTTGTACCCAAGCTATTTCAGTATATTCTGTCAAGAAAAAGTCACAAACAGTGTTGTAAAATAGAAACATTGTGATATTTAAAGAGTTAAAAGACTTCAATTTAAAAATAGCAGAGGGTACTTTATTTATTTACTAAGCTGCTCAAAAGAAAAAAAAAGACCTGTGCCCCAGGGCAGCTCTTATTTTTGGAAAAAAAAAACACAGAATGGTATCAAATGTAATTTGTATTAAACTTCACCAGTGAAAAAGTTTTGCTAGTGCTTGCTGTAAAAATTACTAATTTGGTTAGTATGATAGTTTGCATTTAATATCTTAATAGCCTTGAGGAAAGGAGGGAGGGGGGGACATGATAGAAACTTTCAAATACCTCAAGGGAATCAATAAAGTCCAAGAGGGTAGCATCTTTCAGGAAAAGAGATGTGCGAACAAGGGGCACAATTTGAAGATAGAAGGATGGCTCAGAGGTAGCGTGAGAAGTATTTTGTCACAGAGAGGGTTGTAGATGCATGGAACAGTCTTCCTGAGGAGTTTGTAGAATCAAAAACTGTAGGGGAATTCAAGAATGCATGGGACAGACATAAGGCAATTCTAGTGGGGGTAGGAGGAAGTAGGCTGTTGGTTAACTAGGATCTGCAGCTTATCCATTAGGTAGGAAAATAGGCAGACTAGGTGGGCCAAGCGGTCCTTATCTGCCATCAAATTCTATGTTTCTATCTTTCTATCTTGTTGAATGAAACAATGAAGACTGAACTTATCAGAGGAGCATCTGTCTCCTAACCTATCTATGTCCTTGCATCTGGTGTATCCTAAATTAAAACTCAGCAGAAGGCAGCAGGATCCACTAGTGGTAGCACAGAGCAAGGGAGTGATAGGAAACAAGGGAAGAAGAGGTAGATGGCTAGCTCCACTATGCAGAGACATGTGAAAGGAGCAATTGCCAGATGCTGCACACTGGGAGTTACCAGAGGATATATATGGACTAAACTAAGAACTATTGCATAAAGCAGTTTTGGAGAGGGGATGGCTAACAGATCAGGCTACACAGAAAAGGAAACAATAGGGGGTGGAAATGAGAAGGGGAAAACTGTATGTAATTTATCTTTGATAGCAATATATGCAGAAATCATGGCTGCCAGCCCTTACAACACATTGCCATGCTTTCACATTAGGCTATTGTAGGAGTAACAAAGGTAACTAATAAATTAACATAGGTTTCTATTCCAATTAGAGATGGGTGAAGTAGCGCCAATTCGCTCCACTAAGTGAATTGCGAAGCGAAAGCAAATTCACGGAGTGCTCCGCAATGCGAAGCGGAGTACTTTGTGTTATAATGGGTAAGCAAGTCCATTGAAAACAATGACTTTGCATTACTCTACCTTCCCAAACCACTACTCCACCATCTTAAGGTGAAGTACATTGAAAACAATGTACTTCGCCTCACTTCTCCTTGTTTTTAAGCTCCAAAGGCAAATTTTGCAGTGATTCATGGGATTTCAGGTCACATGGGCTCTAGATTGTTCTGCACAGCCTCAGTTCGGGGTAGTGTGTGTAGGAAGCTGTAGTAGACAGTCTGCTCTGAGAACTCTCTGCAATTCAAGCCTTCTAAAAGCTGTTAAAAAAGCCTTTTTGACTCATTTTTTTTTGCTGAAACTTTAGTTCATCGATTGTAGGAAACCATCCTGTGCTCATATCATCGAGCGTTTATTGTTTGTGTGTGGATTTTGAATGTTAATGTACAACATTCTGTCTGTGTACTGAGAGACAGTGGAAGTGTGCTTTGGGGGAGGGGAGTATCTGTGGTGTAGGTAGATGCTTGGAGAAAAAGTTCTTTCTGTCTTGGTGATATTTTCTTGTATAACTGTTAATGTACACATAGTAATATTTTCAATAATTCTTGCCATTTTTGCTGATTGTTGTGGTGCAGCAGTACATAATTTTAGTTTGTTTAAAATATGTGGTTATATTACTAAAGTTTTCAATTTGCTATGCATTACTTGGTGTGTGTGTGAATATGTGTGTGTGCGTGTCATCAAATCAGACACCTTATATTGTGCACATAGTAATTTCAGCAATGTGAACCTGCTATCCACTGAAGCTGTGTGATATTTGTACTTCTTTTGGTATCTTTACTAGTACTAGTGACTGTTACTGCAGCAGTGCCCCCCCATGGCCCGCCCCAGCAGAGCAAGGTATTTTCAGATTTGAATTTCTGATGGTGAGCACTGGTTAGGTGTTGTGCCTTTGCATCTGCATCTCTTCAGTGCACAGCGTAATCTTAATCTGTCTGTGCATTTGCATCTCTTTGAGGCCCAATCTCCATCTGTAACTTAAATCATAGTTGTTTCTTTGGCTCCCTTCAGAGTACTGGACTGTGTGGTGCATAATTCTGCATGAACATTGTACTCATTAATATGCATTTTAAGTCAGGACCATCATCACAAGTCACTCGTGATAAAAATCACATTCTTTATCATCACGGTTACAAATGCAGTCATAAATCATGAATCACGATCCGTCACCAATCACAACATTATTGTTTTTACTAGTTACTTGGATGTATTGTAAGCCTGTTTTGTAGTATTTCTCCAGGCTTCACCACCCACCATTGTACTCATGTACGTGTTTTAAGTCAGGGGTTTTGTGATACAGCTCATCGGGGAAATACTGCCGTAGGCATTCGCATTCCCAATACAGTTCCATATTGGTTATCTCACACCGTCAACATCGAATCATGTTCTTCATCATCACGGTCACAAATGCAGTCACAAATCATGATTCACGATCACATCACGAATCACAACATAAATGTTTTTACTAGTTACTTGGATGTATTGTAAGCCTGTTTTGTAGTATCTCTCTAGGCTCACCACCCCACCACTGTACTCATTAATAAGAGTTTTTAAATTGGGAGTTTTATGATACAGGCTCAGCTCATCAGGAAGTACAGCCATAGGCATTCATGTTCCTTCCTGTACAGCATGTGAGTTACAGTACTGTAAGTAGTGGTGGGAAGTGGCTAATTCACTCCATGAAGTGATTTACGGAGTAACTACGGAATCACGGTACTCACAACGTGAAGTGGAGCACTTGCTCATAATGAGGAACGCAAGTCCATTGAAACATAGAACACAGACTTTGATGGCAGATAAGGACCACTTGGCCCACCCAGTCTGCCCATTCCCTACCTATTGGATAAGCTGCAGATTCTAGTTAACCAACAGCCTACTTCCTACACCCCACTATAATTGCCTTATGTCTGTCCCATGCATGTTTGAATTCCCCACTGTTTTAGACCCCACAACTGTGAAACCAATGACTTTGCATTATTCCGCCTTCCCCAAACCACTTCTCCAAAATTTTAAGGTGAAGTACATTGAAATCAATGTAATTCACCTCACTTCGTCTTGTAATTGAGCTACAAATGAAATTCTGCAGTGATTCATGGGATTGCAGGTCACATGGGCTCTAGATTGTTCTGCACAGCCTCAGTTCTGGCCTGGGTAGTGTGTGTGTAGTGGTAGCTGGAGACAGTTTGCTCTCAGAGCTCTGCGATTCAAAACCTCTAAAAGCTGTTTAAAATGCCTTTTTGAGTCATTTTATTTGCTCAAAATTTAGTACATCGATTGTAGGAAACCCTTCTGTGCTCATATCATCAAGTGTTTATTGTGTGTGGATTTTGAATGTTAATTTAGAACAGTCAGTCTGTGTACTGTGAAGTGTGCTTTGGGGGAGGGGCATATTTGTGGTGTAGAAACATAGAAACATGAAGTTTGACGGCAGAAAAGGACCACTTGGCCCACCAAGTCTGCCCATTGATTTCCCTACCTACAGGATAAGCTGCAGATCCAAGTTAACCAACAGCCTATTTCTTCTTACCCCCACAAGAATTGCCTTATGCCTGTCCTTGTATTGTTGAATTCTCCCACAGTTTTAGACCCACAACCTCCTCAGGAAGGCTGTTCCATGTGTCCACCACCCTCTCTGTGAAATAATACTTCTCACATTGCCCCTGAACCGCCCGTCTATCTTTAAATTGTGTCCCCTTGTTCTTGCACATCTCTTTTTCTGAAAGATGCTACCTTCTTGGACTTTGTTGATTCCACTGAGGTACTTAAATGTTTCTATCATGTCCCCCCCCCCTTTCCTCAAGGGTATGCATAATAAGCTCCTTTAGTCTCTCCTCGTATGTCTTCTCTTGCAGACCCTGCACCATTTTAGTTGCCCTCCTCAGGACTGCCTCTATCCTGTCTATGTCCTTGCAGAGATTGGGTCTCCAGAACTGGATGCAGTACTCCAGATGGGGTCTCACTAACTGTCTGTACAGAGGGATAACAACATCCTGTTCTCTGCTGGTGATGTCTCTCCCTATACATCCCAGTATCCCCCCAGCCCTCCTTACTGCCTTCTCACATTGCTTGCTAACCTTAAGGGCATCTGATATGATTACCCCAGGTCCCTTTGCATTTTTCTTGTTGTTACTACTCCCCCCCCATTGTGTAATCTTCCCCTGGGTTTTGTTTCACAGGTGCATTATTTTACACTTCTTTGCACCTTCCATCCTTTGTCTTTTGTAAATGATGACGGAGCACATAACTCTCAAATCCTGAACGAGTGTCCTACTACATTGGGAACTGGTACAGTAGATATAACAAACACCAATTTCACCCACCCCCTACTAGCTTTAAAAAGTGATGAACAGTCAGTTTTGCACAACACCCCTACTATCTCAATCGATCATCAAGGGAAATGCTCCCCCTTCAAACTAAAAAACAAACAAATTTTTGTATTGGGCAATTCTATTATCAAATTTACTGATAGAGCTATCTGTAACCCAGATAAAAACAATAGAACTTGTTCTAGCTATAGAGGGGCTAGAGTATCTGACATAACACCAATGGTAAAATCCATTCTATCCCAAGCAGGAAATAATCCTCTTGTAGTCATTCATCTTGGGACAAATGATATCAATAAAACATCAATTGAACAATTGAAACAAGACTACGTTGCCCTTCACAACATTCTTGAAGAAAGAGGGTGTGATATATGTTTTTCTGAGATTTTACCAGTACCTAGGGCATCCCCCCATACTTTAAGTAAAATCAAAGTAATCAATGAATGGTTACGAAAATGGTGTCTCAGACAGGATCTTCCATGTTTAACACATTGGGAAGAATTTAATGGCTACCCATCCCTCTTCTGCTGGGACGGTTTGCATCTCAGTAGAAGAGGGGATACACTGCTTGGACGTAAGATCAGCACCTTTATCCAAAGCCATTTAAACTAACACCTATGGGGGAGATTGGATCTAAACCTAAATCTCTTAATACATCTAGCTCCGTCTATAAGAAACAACAACTCAATATTCTGTCTCTTAATGCTCGTTCGCTAAATACTTCCAAACTGGCTGAAATAGAAGTTAAAATTCAACTCCATAATCTCAGTGTAATATCTATATCTGAAACATGGGGGAATTCAGATAGATTATGGTCAGTAGAAATTCCAGGATTTAAACTCTATACTAAAAATAGATTAGGTAACAGGAAGGGGGGTGGGGTATGTCTCTACATAAAGAATGATATTCCATCATTTGAGATAGCCTCTAATGCCCAAAATGAAAGTATATGGGTTACTCTTCAACCACATGGTCAACCAAAGATGGTAGTAGGTACTTGCTATAGACCTCCAACTTCTGATATAGATTATACTTTATCCTAACAAAAGAAATATCCTCTCTGGCTACAAATGGTACAGTCCTCATTTTAGATTTTAATCTACCATCAATTGATTGGGAAACCCTGACTGGTAGCTCTCAACATGATAAACTTTTCTATCAACAGTTATAGATCTGGGTCTGGTTCAATTAGTTATGGAACCAACTCGAGGAATAACATCTTAGACTTACTCATCACTAATGATGAAAATAAAATAAATAATCTCACTGTTACAGACCCTCTGCGGCAATAGCGATCATATGGCTGTACAGTTCTCTATAACTTATGATTCTCACACTCTAAACAATAAACTTATGATCAAACAATATGATAAGGCAAATTTTTCTAAAATTAATGAAAATCTTAGCAACACTGATTGGGCAAAACGCTTTCATCATTAAACACCGAAGAAGCATGGACATACCTCAAAACAAAAATTTATGATCTTGAACATCAGTATGTTCCAATAAAAAATAAATATAATAAAAGGGAAAGATACAAATTAAACTTAAACAATCACTTTTTAAAATCTTAAAAAACTGTGCTATCAATGCTAGAGAGGAAGCATTACACAAATACAGAAAATCAGTTAAGGATTTAAAAAATTCTATAATTACAGCAAAACGAAATCTCAAATTTAGAATAGTACATACAAAGGACTCTCATAAATCATTGTATTCTTACCTTAACAAAAAAAAGGGAATAATAGATCAGTAGGCCCAATAGTTATTAAAGATTCAACAATTGTTTCTGAATTTGAAATGGCAACAGTATTTAATGATTATTTTTGTTCTGTTTTTTCCCAACTGGATAATTGTATTCAATCTTCAAACTTTACTACTTGTCCACATGACTACACTATTTCCCCGCATAACTTAATGACTGTACTTAAAACAATAAACAAAACTACCAGTCCTGGCCCTGACAATATTAATGCCAAATTTTTGTTAGGTACACTTGATACCATTACCTTACCACTTACTATAATATTTAACAAATCCCTACAAAACAAAAATCCAACAGATTGGCTTTCAGCTATTGTCACCCTATCTTTAAACAAGGGCGCGTTCAAAATCGAAAAATATAGACCTATAAGTCTTACATCCATCCCTTGCAAGGTGATGGAGAAAATTATTAAAACTATCATTGAACATGAAATGGTCTCCTTAAATATTATAGATACAACTCAGCATGGATTTAAACAGGGTTACTCCTGTACTACTAATTTACTCACTTTCTATGAATATGTAAGCAAACATATGGACAATAATATTCCCATGGATGTTATTCTACTGGATTTCAGTAAGGCATTTGATAAGGTATCTCATGCTATTCTGGTAAACAAACTCTCTCACTTGGGTTTTTCTCCAGTAATTGTTAGCTGGGTCCACAGCTGGCTGACTGGTAGGACACAGAAAGTCAGAGTGGGGGGTGTGTTGTCTGACAGTGAAGAAGTGACCAGTGGTGTCCCACAGGGCTCTATCCTGGGACCCACATTGTTTAATTTATTCATCAGCGACATAAATATAAAATCAACAAACATTGTTACCAAATTTGCCGATGACACAAAACTAGGAGGAAGGGTGGATAACCAAATAAACCAAGAAATACTCAAGCAAGATTTAACCACCATTGAGCATTGGGCAATAACAAACAAAATGTACTTTAACGAAAATAAATATTCGGTATTACATATGGAAATAATAATCCTAGACAGATGTATACGCTCAATAATATAAACATTAAGTCAGTTACTAGTGAAAAAGACTTGGGAATTCTGGTAAATTGCAAACTGTCATCTAAGATCACTGTAACAAAGTTGCTAATTTACAAATTCCTTGCTTAGATGAATAAATCATACTTTTATTTCTAAAACAGAGCAGTGCATAATTTCTTTATATAGATCTCATATTCGGCCATATATGGATTATAGGTCACCATTTTGGAGCCCTTATTTAATTACTGATATTAATAGGATTGAACAAATACAACACAGAGCAATAAAAATGGTTCCTTACTTATCTCACCTAACTTATGAAACAAGATTAAAAAAAACGGGCCTATATTCACTTAAACAAAGAAGGGCAAGAGGTGACCTTCAATTATTTAGGATTATGCAGTCCCCAGCCTTAATGGACTCATGTGGCATCTCTTACGCAGAAAGGAAGATAGTACAAGACTACATAATAAACAGTTAAATATTGTAAAGGCAAGAACAAATAAAAGGCAATATTTTTTCTCTATTAGGGCATCTAAACTGTGGAATAAATTACCACAACATTTAGTGGAATGCCCAAATATCACCATCTTTAAAAATCAATTGGATAACTGGTTTTTGGACTAAAACTATCTTGGGAAACAATATCCCACAATGTGGGGGGACAATCCCGATGGGCCTAGGCCTTCTTTTGTCTCTAATACCAAGTAACCAAGTAAATCAAAGCTGCCATACTTCTGACCATTCCTCCAACCTTGCCAAGTCCCTTCTTATCCTTTCCACGCCTCCTTGTGTATCAACCCTGTTGCAGAACTTTGTGTCATCTGCCAAGAGGCATACTTTTCCTTCCAGTCCCTCTGCAATGTCACTTAAAAAGACATTAAAAAGGACTGGACCCAGTACTGAACCCTGCAGTACCCCACTAGTAACCCCTCTTTCTTCAGAGTGGACTCCATTTACAATTACCTTCTGTGCCCTGTTGTCCAGCCAATGTTTTACCCAGGCTACCACCCTGGGACCCACTCCCAGGCTGGTTAAATTGACTATTAATCTTTTGTGTGGGGCTGTGTCAAATGCCTTGCTAAAGGCTAAAGTCTAGGTAGACCATGTCCACAGCCCCTCCCTGGTCTACTACTTTGATCACCCAGTCAAAGAAATCAATTAGATTTGTCTGACATGACCTTCCCGCTGTGAACCCATGCTGCCTTGGGTCCTGTGCCCCACTGCCCTCTAGGTACTCAACAGTTCTTTCCTTCAGAAGTGATTCCATCACTTTCCCTACCACAGAGGTAAAACTGACAGGTCTGTAATTTCCTGTCTTGGTCCCACTTTTGTGAAGGGAATCATCCGCCTTCCTCCAGTCCTCAGGTACCACCATCCTCCCATGATTTGTTAAAAGGGTAGTCAGTGGTTTCACTAGTTCTCCCTTAATTCTTTTAGAATTCAGGGCTGAATTCCATCAGGCCCCATTGCTTTGTCCACCTTCAGTTTCAGGAGTTCTTTCAGAACCTTTTCTTCTGTGAACGGACTGGGATCGACCCCCCTATCAAGAGTGTTTCTGTTAATTGGATTAGGCATCTCCCCCTCCTCCTCTTTTGTGAATACTGAGCAGAAATATTTATTCAGTATCCCTGCTTTTTCACTGTCTCTCTCTGCCCACCCACTGTCCATTCTATCCAGCCTCACTATCCCTCCCTTTGTCTTTCTATGCTCCTTGATGTACCTATAAAATGTTTTATCCCCCTTCTTAATCGAGTTGGCTATCTTTTCCTCAATTTGAGCCTTTGCTATTCTGACTTCCCTCCCTGCTTCCTTCTGCCTTAACTGGTACAGCTCTCTGTCCTGCTCCTTCTGTGTTTCCTTATACTTCCTGAATGCTATCTTTTTCTCCCTGACTTTCCACCTCTTTTGAGAACCATAGTGGCTTTTTCTTTCATTTTAATTTGTTTATTTGCTTCACACAAAGGCTTGTTGCCTCTGTGATGGCAGTTTTGATGTTTCCCCATTGTTGCTCCACCCCTCCTTCTAGCCTGTTTGCTAGTGCTTTTCTAAGACACTCTCCCATCTTGCCAAAGTCAGCCCTCCTGTAGTCCAGTACCCTCATTTTTGTATGGCTTGACTCTGCAGCTGAGTTTATACGTGAACCACACTGTTTGATGGTCACTTGTTCCCAGATGGCAACCCACTTCTAGATCTGAGATCCTCTCACTGTCCCCATTTGAGAGTACAAGGTCTAGATTGCTCCCTCATGAGTGGGTTCTGAACTAGCTGTCTGAGGCATGCCACCTGTGGGGCATCGAGAATGGCCCTTCTCTTGGATGTGGCTGCAGTAAGTATTGCT
Source organism: Neoceratodus forsteri (assembly GCA_016271365.2). Taxonomy (NCBI): domain Eukaryota; kingdom Metazoa; phylum Chordata; order Ceratodontiformes; family Ceratodontidae; genus Neoceratodus; species Neoceratodus forsteri. The sequence goes on from CM057449.1 coordinate 147,466,374, forward strand.
TCAATTAACATCTGGCATATTCAGGTCTCCCATCAACAGTATCTCCTCTTTCTCTGCCATCCTAAGAATGCATTCTATTATATCCTTGTCCATTCCCTCTCCTGACATGGGGGTCTGTATACAACCCTTGTGCAGATTGTGGTGCCATTTACAGTCTCTAAGGTAACCCACAGTGCCTCCTCTCCTCCTTGTTTACTCTTTTGTTCAGTTGCTTTTATCCCTTCCTTTACATAGAGAGCTACTCCTCCCCCTCTTCTCCCCTCCCTGTCTTTCCTGTAGGTTATGTACCCTGGTATGTTAACATTCCAGTCATGGTTCTCTGTGTACCATGTTTCTGTGAGTGCTACGATATCCAGGCATCCCTCTTCCATCAAGGCCACCAGTTCAGGGAGCTTGTTGCCCAGACTATGGGCATTGGTACTCATTACCCTCCATTTCCTGATGGCCTTACTCTTTTTTGCCCAATCACTGTCCTTATTGCCTTTGTCACTTTCTCCATTTACCCCAGCCCTTCTTCCTATCGACATCTCTATCTTGGTGTTTCGTCACTTACTACCCTGACTTTTTGGGGGGAGTCCTAGGATTTCTCTGCTCCTTTCCAGTGCCTCCCCCCTTGGCTAGTTTAAATGCTTGCCAATGAAGCATTTAAACCTATCACCTAGGATCCTGGTTCACCTCCTGGACAGATGCAGCCCATCATGCCAGTATATGCCTGCATCACTCCTGGTGGACCCCCAGTCCTCCGTGAAGCCAAATCCCTGAGCTCTGCACCAGTTTTTCAACCACTGATTGAATCCCATCTTGTGGAGCACCCTAGCCTCACCTACGCCATAGAAAGGCAGCACCTCCGAGAAGGTTACTGTGCATGCTACTTGTCTAAGGCCCCTCCCCAATTCCACAAACTCTTCCTGCACTGCTCTGATCCCTTTCTTAGCCAGTTAATTTGTCCTTAGGTGGACAATGACATTCAGCTCCCTCCCTGTGCAGCTGCTCGGCGATCCTGAGTTGCTCCCTGTCCCTCAAGCCATGGTGCCAGGCAGGCACCTTACCTTCCTCTCCCTTCCTCCCCAGTTCTACCACCTAACAATGGAGTCCCCCACCAGGAGTTGTTTCCTTCCCTTGGGGGGTCCCATGCCACCCTCCTGTGGGTCTCCCTTGTGGAGGTTCCCAGCATCCTCCTTGGTCTCCACTGCGGGTGCCTCCATAGAGGAACCACACTTTGCCAGAACATCATAGGTACTGTGGAGAGGTACAACTGGAGGGATGCACCACTGTTCCACCTCCCTCACCCTCCCTGAGCCCACTGTGGTCCAACTGCTCCTCTTTCTTGGCAACCTCTGAGGCAATGGTAGTGGCCCTGGTGGTCCCTGGATGGAAGAGGAGGTCCCACAAATCCTGGCCAACTCAGCATGGAGATGAGCAACCTCCTCCCTTAGCCCAGAGAGGTGCCTGCAGATGGGACAACACCACATCCTCCAGAACGTCTCCCGGAAGACTGCTGCTCCACATCCACTGCACTGGACCGCTCCCATCATGTCTTATTTCTGGCCCCTTCACTGTTGTTTGGAATCCTTACTCTTTCCTCTATTTGTTTGTTTTTTTTCTTTCTTCTCTTCCTACTTACTTACTGCCTCTGTGCCCTTTAAGCTCCTGATCATCCTGTTCTGAGACAAGAAGATCCTATATTTCTCAGTAGACCCCTTACTTGCTCAGATGCAGACCTCCAGCAGCTGGGGGAGGGCTTCTCTTGCCCTTCTAGGATGGTGAGTCTTTGGTGGCTCTGTGATCACTCACTTCCTGCTCCCAAACAGGAAGTTCCTGTTGTCAGTCAAATCCTGTGCCTATGAAAATAGAACTAGCTTTGGGTGTGAGGGTGGAGGGGAGGGAAGGAGGGCAATATAGACCCAGTAGAGCAGTCCAGTCACACAGCACTCCTTCCTCCTGGTGTTCTCTGCCAAGCCTCTGGCAGAATCTATCTAGGGCAGTGTTTAAATCTAGCTTCCTTCTAGCTAAGCCACCCCCCCACACACTTAATAGATCTTTCTACATGTAATTAAATTACACAGATAACAATCCCCTTCAGCCATCTGAGATTTACATTAACTGGGAGAAAAAGGCAGTCTTTCTGTTTTGGTTATATTTTTCTTATATAACTGTGTTAATGTACACAGTAATATTTTCAGTAATTCTTGACTTTTTTTGCTGATTGTTGTGGTGCAGCAGTGTATAATTTGTCTGTTTAAAACATTTGGTTATATTACTAAAGGTTTTCAATTTGCTACGCATTACTTGTAGTGTGTGTGTGAGTGTGAGTGTGTGTGCGATGCGTGCCATTAAATCAGACATCTTTTATTGTGCCACAGAGTAACTGCAGCAGTGTGAACCTGCTATCCACCGCACCTGCATGAATTTTTATACTGCTTTGTGGTATCTTTACTGGTAGTGGATTGTTACTACTGTGCACTAATCCCCAACTGGCAAAATGTATTTCTTTCCAGATTTGGATTTGTGACTTGTGAGCACTGGTTAGGTTTTGTTGTGCCTTTTTGTATGCATCCGTTGAGTCGCGCACAATCTTAATCTGTCTGTGCGTTTGCAGTGCACCATTAATTCTGTGAGACTGCATTAGTTGTTACATTGTCATTTCACTTCATCAGCACTGGGAAATTTTCTGGACACAAGACAGTAGCATTTCGTCAGCACTGGGGAATTTTCTGGACACAAGACAGTAGCATTTTGGGGATGCACATTAATTCTGGTGACTCTGTGTGTGACCACTGCGCGCATGACTGAGTGTGCCATTAATTCTGGGAGACTTTGCATTTCTTCTTATGCTCTCATTTCACTTCATCAGCACTGGGGAGTTTTCTGGACACAAGACAGTAGCACTTTAGGGATTCACATTAATTCTGGTGACTGTGTGGGTGGGGTGCTGCCAATATGGTTGTCACTCTGCCTTGCTTCGCATTTAAGGTGGAATGACAACTCAAAGTAATAATAACAAGGTGAAGTAAGCCTTTCCTATGGGGCACTCTGCATAGCGAAGTGCCAGTGCGAAGTGGCCGCCAGCGTTCATAACTGGTGAATTTTAAACTCACTGCATCTCTATTTCCAATAGGCGTATATTATACTTCTGTAGTGTCCCAAAGTTAGGGAACAACAACAAACGGGAACCCTTCCTGAGCTGAAAAGTTAGTTTTTTCTTAAGAAAATGGCTCCATAGAACCCCACTTCCTCCATTCCTCCAGATGCCTCCCAGTTCCCTTTGTCTTTTCATGCCTTTTGGTGCCGAGGAGGGAGGGTCATGGGTCAGAGACCCTCCCTCCCCAGTGACAGTGCACCAATCCCCAGGGCAGCAAGACCTCCCTACCCCATAAAGGGCTAAGGGACTGGCTAACTGGGCAGTCAGCAGCAGAGCTAGGAGGGTGGAGTATGCGAGGCACAGACAGGAAGAAGCCTACCGAGAGGTGTCCATGGCTCCTCTGGCGTTGCTCCCCTCAGAGTAGTGGCAGTAGTAGTAAACTCCCTAGATCGGGTGGAGCACAGCTCCCCAACATGCCAGGTCCTCCTCTTTGTGGTGTTAGTTGGGATGAAATTTGCAGATGGACCGAGTGGTGCCATAAAAATTCAGCCTGGGCAGAAACTGCACCCCAGACCTGGCAGTTCCATCCCAGCAGCCATGCAGCATTAGATAGGAGCTGGGTGGGAGCGCGGCTCCCTAGCCAAGTCTTCTGCCTCCCCTCAGCAGCATTGAAGTCCCAGGCCATGGTGGTGAGTGGGCCAAGTGCCTGACATTTTTTTTGCATATTTTTATTGAAAATTTTCAAAGCACAACATGTATACATACAACATACAAATCAGTCAAAAGGTCCATCTAAAACTATGTACAGTACATCAGAATCCAGTACATCATGGAAATACTAACATAAATAATTACTGATATACAGATAAGTATGCATGTATATTGCACAATATGTGATGCTTTTTCCTGACTGATGGAGGTAGTCACCTTGTTATGGTGGTCAGGCTTGATCATAATTCAGCTGGATGATGAGAGTAAGAACCTCTCCAATAATTTATAACAAGTAAGAATATTGAAGTTATTTGAAAAAATTACAGGCTTTAAAGCAGCAGAGTGGAGGAGGGGGAGAGCACTGGTACCTTAACTATATGCTTTTGTTTGGAAGTACACAAGGTGTTTCCCCACAAAACATTATCAAGATGCATTGTAAATGCAGGGGTTGAGTTTTTCAAACCCTTTAAGCACATTCCAACATGCCACCACCCTCTCTGTGAAGAACACGCAACTTAAGACTATGTTCCCTCATATTTCAGTTGCTACTCAGCTTAAAGAGACTCCCCTTATCCATCCTATTTATTCTTTTCAAATACTTGCCAGTCTCAATCATGTCCCTTCTCTTGCTCCTCTCCTCCAGAGAGTACATGTGCAGGGCCTCTAACATCTCCTAATGTTGGGTCATGGGTTAGGAACTGGTAGAGTGATAGAAGACAGAGGGTCGTGGTAAATGTTCCTCATTCTGAGGAAAGATGGGTGACCAGCAGGGTGCCATAGGGATCAGTCATGGGGCCAGTCCTGTGTAATGCCTTCATAAGTGACATTGCAGAGGGGCTGGAGGGGAAGGTGTGCCTCTTTGTGGATGACACTAAGATCTAGAAAAGGGTGGACACTATGGGAGGGGTGGAAAAAATGAGGAGGGAACTAGGTAAACTGGAGGAATGGTCTAGAGTGTAACAGTTGAGATTCAGTGTGAAAAAGTGCAGAATCATGCATTTGGGGTGCAAGAACCCAAGGGAGGATTACATGATTTGGAGGGGGACTGATAGGCACCAAACAGGGATTTGGAAGTAATCATATATGATGACATAAAGGTGGCCATACAATGTGCAAAGTTGTGGGAGAGCCAGTGGCATGCTGGGGTGCATAGGGAGAGGCATCACCAGCAGAAGGAAGGGAGGTGGCGATGCCACTGTACAGCTCATTGCTGAGGCCTCATTGGAATACTGTGTCCAGTTCTGGAAGCTGTATCTCTGTAAGGACATAGACAGGCTTGAGGCAGTTCAAAGAAGGGCAACAAAGATGGTGTAGTTACAAACAGAGGTGCAAAGAGGCATCAGATGGGATTAACCCAGGCCACCCGAATACCATACCAGGTGGCCTGGGTTCAAGTCCCAGCTGAGCCACTTACTCCTTCTCACCTCTGTCTGTAGGTTTTCCATAAATATGCACAATGCACTTCTGTGTAATTTAAAAGATGGTGCAGGGCCTGAACCAAAAGGTATATGAAGAGAGGCTGGGAGACCTCAATAAGTATACCCTGGAGGAGAGAAGAGACGGGTGATATGACAGAAATCAACAAATATCTAAAAGGCATAAATAGGGTAGCATCTTTCAGGAAATTAAATGTACAGGAACAAGGGCATGACATGAGGTTTAAAGGAGTAGACTAAGGGTAGTGTGTGAGTACTTCTTCACAGAAAGGGTGGTGGATGCATGGAACAGACTCCCAGCAGAGGTGGTGGGGGGCAAACACAGTGGGGAATTCAAGCATGCATGGAATAGGCATAGGGGAACCCTAGCAATAGGAATGAGGCGGTAAATCTGGAGATTAAGTAGGGTCTGTGGCTTTTACAGTAGGCAGGGAAAATGGGCAGACTGGATGGGCCTAGCGGTCCTTATCAGTCATCAGCTTCTAAGTTTCTATGTTTTACCCTGCTGGCCCGTGATCATCTTCTTTGCCCTCCTTTGAACTGCATTTAGCATCTTAATGTCTTTCTTAGTATGGGCACCAGCAATATATACCATACTCCAGATTCAGCCTCTCTAATGACCTCTACAAAGGCAGTATAACCTCCTCCCACCGACTGCTAATCTCTGGCAATGTAGACAAACATTTTATTTGCTGCTGCTTTCCTACACTGCATGAAGTGCTTCAGGTCACTAGTGATCATCACTCTCTGATCCTCCTCCTCTGATACAGATACCTGGACCCCTTCCAGGCTGTACTCAGTCCTGGGGTTCTTGGCTCCAATGTGCATATCTTTGTATTTCTTTGAATTGAAGTCAAGTTGCCAACTCCTAGATGACCTCTCTATTTTTTTCCAGATCCTACTTTAGGTTTTGTACCCCTTCTTCTGTGTCCACTCTCCCAGAGAGCTTGGTGTTGTCTGTAAATAGAGACATTTTGCCATTAATGTTATTCCCAATATCATTGATACAAGACATTGAACAACACCAGTCCTAGCATGGAGCCCTGTGGGACCACACTTTGGTTTCTACAACACTACAGGGTAATAGAATAAACAACAAAACAAGTTGACTGGGACCAACAATTGGTTGAACCAAGAACAGAGGTTATCCCCTTTTAGTCCAAGTCCTGCATGTACTTGGCCGAGATAACAAATGGCGGATGAGCCAAGCTTGGGCTTTGTGGATGAGTCGGTTGATCAGCAGGTGAGCATTGACCCAAAAAGTGCTTTTTATAAACAGGCCATAATGGGGCATCCACAGATTTATTTATTTATTTTGCTTTTTGTTAACCAGGTAAGTACACTAGACAAGACATTTTCCTATTTTCAGGTATGACCCAGGAGAGTACAAGGAAATATGAGTTCATACAGATGACAACATGATACTAGTTAGGCAATTACGTAGAATCAGCAGGACCAGGAGAAACATAACACAAGTAGTCAGTACACACAGTTAAAACTATGGACAGAAAATATACATAGAGTCACCAAGACTATGAGCAGTGCATTATACAATTCAGGACCCCAAAGTAGAGCTACAGTCAAAGCATTGCCTGAAACAGAGAGTCAAAACATTATATACAGGGCCGAACCCAAGCAGGCAGGATGCATCAGCAGGACCTGCACCGGGGTTCAAAAAGTGGGACATGTGAGTCCAGTGCAGGGGAGTGGGGACCAAGATTAATTATGGAGGTTTGAGACAACCACATGCTGAGGAGAGCTTCATGTGATTCCGCAGGGAGGTTCGAAGGCATGAGGGGGAGGGGGAGGAGCGGACCTGGGAGGGAAAGGAGTTCCATATTCTGGGGGCACAAGAGGCAAAATCTCGGTTCCCCATTTGAGTGTCAGTGGCAGGAACTTTGAGAACAGCAAGGCCCAGAGACCTAAGGGAGTAAGAAGAGGAGGCAGCTGGTTTGAGGAGCCCAGCCAGTCCTGAGGGGGGGTGCCAGTTCCAAGAACCTTGCCTGTGAAACAGCCCAAGACAACATTTATGTAGTTGGGTGGGGAGAGACAGTAAGTTTGTTGTACATGTCACAGTGGTGGGTGAGGCGAGGCAGCAAGAGCAAAATGGCAAATGTTGTTGTAGGCTATGGTCCACCTAGAGAGGTGGACTTTGGAGGTACATGCAAACAGGAGGAGTCCATAGCAGAGAGAAGGAGAAATACACCTCTGGCCAGTGCAAGGCAAGCAGCAGAAGTGAGATTGTTCTTTGCTCTGTAGGCCAGACCCAGTTTGCAGTTGACAGCTCTCCACACATTTTGGATGAGGTGTCCAAGGTCAAGCTGGGGGTCAAGTGTCATCCCAAGGTATTTGACGGAGTCAGTGATTAGGACAGGAGCACCATCAAGACCAGTGATACACAGAGGGGAAGGGGAGGCCTTTATCTTGGCCAGGGACCAAAAAACCATGGCCTGAGTTTTTTTAAGGTTAAGGACCAACTTGTGAGTCATTATCCAGGATTGGATTCTCCTGAAATCCTCACTCAGTTGGTGGTTAATGACCCCAATGTCCCAGGAATGAGTGAGGATAACCAGGTCCTCAGCATATAGAATGGAGCTGCAGTTGGAAGAGGTAGAGGGTAGATTGTTGACAAAGATAGAGAAGAGCAGGGGCCCTATGACTGAATGCTGGGGGATACCTGAGGACATGGGAGTGGTGTCCGAGAGCACCTTACTGAATTTGGTAAGTTTCTGTCTGCCCTTGAGGTAATTGGAGAATCATCTTAGAAAGGGTGGGGACAGACCAAGGGACCTAAGTTGAGAGCAAAGTAGGACATGGTCAACTAAGTTGAAGGCCTTGGATAGGTCGATGAAGATGGTGCCTGAGAGTTTACCCTGGCCCATAGTTGCCCTGATCCCAGAAGAGACAGTGACAAGGGCAAAGAATGTACTGTGCCCTTTACAAAAGCCATGCTGCGTGGGAGACAGTAGCTCATGGAACTGAATATACTCTGTGAGTTGCCCAGCCACAACTTTCTTGAGACGTTTACTGAAAGCTGACAAAATGGCTATCGGACAGTAGTTGTCAAGAATCTTTGGGTTGCCCTGTTTGAGAACAGGGACAATCCTCACCACCTTCCAGAGGTCACGGATAACTCCAGAGACTAAGGACAAATTGTAGATATAGGCCACCGGGGAGGCAATATAAGAGGCACCAAGACAGAGGAGCTTGGGTTCCATGCTATCGTGGCCAGCACTGGAGTGAGGGGAGAGACCAGAGAGTAGTCTCTGCATCTCTTGTGCCATCACAGTCCTGAAGAAGAATAACAGTTGGGAGATAGGGGCCGGCTGTGGAGCAGAGGCCTGGACAAGGCTATCACACACACTAGAGGTGAATAGGCAGGTGATGGCAGACAGGTCCAAGAAATGTGAGTTGAATGCATTGGCGATGGTTAGTGGATTGTTACAACTAGAACCATCGATGAGCATGTCAGAGACCGCACAGTTGGAGGAACCACTTATTATGTTTTTAAAGTGCCTCCAGAAATTCCTAGGGTCCTTAGCTGAATTCAGTAAGGCAGTTTTACAGAATTCACTTTTGGCAACCCTGATTGTTTTTTTGCATTCATTCCTGAGCCTCCTATATTGCTGAAATATGGCCTGATCCATCATTTCTTTGAAGTTGGCCCAGCACTTGTCTCTAGTCCTCGTGAGGGCTAGGAGGCTCCCATGCAGCCACTTAGTGGCAGACCCCCTTGCCCTCTGCCTAATGAGAGGGCCATGCTTATCCTGCAGTGCCCCGAAGGTGCTGAAAAAATGACTGACTGCAGTAGAGGAGTCCTGGGAATTCCACACCACAGACCAGTCAGTAAGCCACAGATCATCATGGAAGGACCCCAGATCAAACCTGGTGAAGTCCCTAACTTGGTTAATTTTGTAGGGAATTTTCAGGGAGGAGATCTTCCTTATGCAGTACACAGGGGAGTGGTCAGAGATAGAGTCAGGAAGGGTAGCAGAAGAGCTAATCCTCTCAGGTCTATTGGACAGGACCCAGTCCAGGATGGAGCTAGTACCACCAGCGGAAGACCACCTAGTGGGTTCCTTGATGAGTTGGAACAAGGAGAGGCCAGCAAGCAGAGGCTCATACAGCTTGGTATTTCCTCCAGGCCAGTTTAAATTAAGATCCCCCAATATCATTAGCTCATTATCCCCAGTCTTTCTGCCAACAGTATTCAGGAGGTAAGATAACCCCAAAATACCACCTTTGGGGGGATTGTAAGTACAGATAATGTGTAGCTTTTGGTGTTCCGAATAATAGGACTGCAGCAGCTCACTAGAACAGCAATGGCTGTTGGTGGAACAAAACAGTCAGGTTGAGGTGACTCTTGTAGTAGACCAAATACCACCCCCACTTTTCCCTGGGTGGTCCTGCCTGACAAGATCAAAGCCAGGGAGCGCACAGGCTGAGTCAGGGGTGGAAGGTTTCAGCCAAGTCTCAGTTATACCAAGGATGTCAGGCTTGTAGTGAGTGACCCAGGCAGAGAGTTCAGCCAGATTGGGCAGGAGGCTGCAGATGTTGAGCTGAGCTATTTTCATCCCTTTGCCTGACAGCCAGCCCACAGGGAATGATGAGGCTTGGTAGGCAGGACCAGGGTAGAGCTCAACATCCCCTGCCAGGGCTAGTGTCACCAGTAGGAGCCAGAGGAGATGCCTTATGGGGGGAGCCATCTCTAACAGACGGCTTGCGACCAGGTTGCCTGACCACTATGGCAGGATACAGGAAGAACCCGAGGTCAAGACAGCAGATAGGCCAGGGCGGCTGTCTGTCATAGGCTATTAGATTGGAGAAGGTGAAGTCTCGATCCCCATGCTGTCCAAGTGTAACCCAGAGGCCCCCAAGGGAGGGGAGCAGTTGGACAATGAGTAGAGGGAGGCATAGTGCAGTGAGAAGACCAATGGGGAGGGCACTGGTGGATGTGAAGGGCTTAGCCCCCTTCCTGAGAAGCTTAGGAATCCCCATGTCAAGAGGATCTGTCCCTGGGACTAACCAAGATACTGAAGGGAGAAGATATGATGGGCAGGTCAAATGTATCAATCACTAGGAAGGCCCTGGGGAGAATCCAGCAGTGCTTGCCCACCAGACCCCACTAGGCTGTCCAGGTGGGCCCCAGAGGAGCACCCAGTTAGTGGATGGTCTATCCTACAGACACCCCCACAACCCGGGTCAGAAGACAGTCCCTCCTTTTGTAGGAGCACACCACCAGCTACTGAAGGATTACCAAGTTCTGTGGTGGTGAACCCCACTGGAGGCAAAGTTAGTAGGAGATCACTAGTAAGCACAATACATTAACAAGCAAATAGAGACATTTCCTAACTAAGGTTGCTAAAGCAAGATAGTTGGACAGGCAGAAATTATTCAGACATTTACAGTTGATTCGCGCCTCAATTGATTCTAGTCAACTAATCAAAAATGGCTGAAAAAATTTTCATAGCCAGGCCCATTCAGGTTAAGATAGGCTTGGCAGAAGCCTGAACCAATTCAGAATAAAGATTAAACAGAACTGAATGCCACTAAGAGTGTGTGCTGCAGTACACATCTATTTGTCTGAGAGTATGGCCAAATGGCAGAAGCATATTAACTGGGCAAAGTTGTGCCTCCTAGCAATATCCAGCAGGGTTATGAGGTACATGATTAACCACCCAGAAGTCCCACCCATGCATCAGTTCACATGAATAAACACCATGCAGAATGACCAAAAGCAGATGAGAGTTCTGGGCTAGACTAGAGAGAGCTAGCCACAGCGGGCGACAGTTTTCTGAGAGTTCAGTGTTTAGTGAGAGTCAGCAGCAACAGGTGAGAGCTTACCAACCATTCCCATTTGCTGATTGGACACATAAGACCAGTGGGAGTGACTTAAGGTCATTTAAGGGTGGACGGAATGGGGTGGGAGGGAGGAAATATTCTCCCAGTGCAGCATTGCGATTCCTTTCCTGAAATCTCCTGCTTCATGCAGAGGCTCCATCGCTTTAAGAAAAGAGTTTCCAGTGATAGTGTCCATGGCATGCAGGGAGGACTCGCCCGACTCAGTTCAGCAAGTCAGCGCCTCAACCCAGCACTTCTGTCCATCTGGCGGTGGCAAGGGGGGGGCCCATCAAGGCAGAGGTCTCCTACACCAACCCTCACACACAGGCAGTCAGCAACTGTAGAAGGCTGCTGGACTCTGCTCTAGCCTTTCAGCTGGCAAAGCTACGCATCACAGAGGGTAGGATCCAATCAGGCGCACTGTGGATTTTCAAAGTTGGTACCGAATTCAGGGAACCGCAGTGAGAGGCAATTTCATAAGTTCATAACAAGAGATAACATCCCCAGATGCAGCTTAAAAAATTCTCCCCCAGTGCAGCATTGTGATTTCTTTCCTTCTGGCAGTCTCCTGCTTCATGCCTCTGTGGAGCGACATGGGTACATACACTTTTACGGATGGCCAGCAAAATAAGAAAAAGGGCATGCACAATGTCAACTGTGGTCCCTCATGCTTGAGCCAGGGTGGCTAAAGCTGACTTACTACTGGATACCTGACTAGTGGCTCTCTGCACTTACCGTCACAGGGCTGATGCTGGAATACTGTGGTGGAACTTTGAGGTGAATTGACGTTGCTGGAGACAGTTTTGCTGCAGATAGAGGTTGGGCCCTGCCTCCATGGGATGGTGTCAGGTTTTGGAGAAGCCAGTCTAGGCAACATAGGCAATGATGGGTGTCAGATATGCATGGGTGCCATTCAATAACACAGTCCATATGCAAGCACACAGTTTAGATTTTAAGCAAACAGTTCAGTTCTTACAAAGGGTGCAGTCTCTAGAGGGTGCCAGGCAGGCTGAAGAACAATTTGGGTCAGGTGGGGCTCAAAACACCTTCAGTAGACTTTGTGGGAAACTTATGCCAGATGACCCTTCCCCAAGCTAGTGCTGTACCTTTAAGGATCTTGTTTGCTGCGGCTATGTCTGCCGAGCCAGCCCTTCAGGAATGTTAAGAAGCACCTATCACTGGGATGGTGGGACTCCAGACCTGGTTCCACCTGCCTCATGAATATTAGCAAGGGTCCACCAGATGGGAGTGTGGCTCAGCCCTGCACCTTCATTTGGTGTGCACGAGTGGCTGAACCCTCCCAGATAGCCCCCTCCCTTCCAGGAGTTTGCTAGGGGCCTTTGATTTCTGGCTCTGCCCAATTATTCTAGATCCTGTTTCCCTGTGTCTCACTCTTTAACAAAGATTAAAAAATAACTTTGGGGGCTTGGTAATCTTTGGGCCTTTCTTCTCTCTCTCTTGCTGGGCCCTAAACCCCTTCCCCAATTCCTTTCCTTCGTAGGGCTGGCAGCTTGCCTAGGGAGCCCATTGCAACTCCCTTTTCCTCACTAGGGCACTGGCCCTTCAAAATTTCCCTTGGGCACTCTGCCCCTTTAATTTTCTGTTCCCTGTCCTCCCATCCCCCCTTCCCTAGTGCCCATGGCATGAGTATAATTAAAAATTTGGCACTCGGCCCGCTCACCACTAGTGTTGTGCAAAATTGGAAAATTTCACCAGGTGAAATATTTCATTGAATATGCAGATTTTGCAAAATATTTCGCCAGGTGAAATGCAAAATTTGACCCATTGGGCGATGGAAAATTTTGCTCATGAGCCAGCAACTTTTTCTGCTTGCAGGTTAAAGTTTGCCACCCATGGGCAAAATTTCTTAATTTTGCCACCAGCCCCCAATCTTTCCTGAAAAACAATCCCCTTCCATGTCCCTGGTGTCTCAGTGGTCCCCCGCTGATCACGGCGAATTCAAATCAAGAACCCTCCCTCCTCTCCCAGTCACCCTGAGCCCTTCCCCAATCCTTGTAAAAAAAAAAAAAAAACAACAATCCCCCTCCCATGTCCCTGGTGTTTGAGTGTTCCACCTCCCCAGCCGATAACTGGCGAATTCAAATCAGAACCCTCCTCCTTCCCAGGCACCCTGAGCCACGGCTCCATATCTTTGTAAAAAAAATCCCTCAACTGACATTGGTGTCTAGTGGAGCCCCCACCCTGTCTTAAGTCAGAGTCCACCCCGCTCCCCTCCATATCCTGATCTGGCCACTGGCACATCCCTCCACTCACCTCCACGTCCGGCAGCCCCTCTGAGCAGTCACTGAATGAGCATGTGCTTGTACGAGCATGTGCTCATTCACTGACAGATTCTGACAGCCAATGCTCTCACTACTACTGGTAGTGTAGTGAGAGACCTGTCTGTCTGAATCTGTCAATGAATGAGCCCATGCTTTTTCATTGAATGCTCAGACGGGCTGCCAGCCAAGAAGGTGAGTCGAGGGTTGTGCCAGTGGCCCGATTGGGGTACTGGGGGGAGAGCGGGGTGGTCTCTGACTTAAGACAGGGTGGAGGGTGGAGGGTCCACTAGACGCCAGGGACAGGGGAGGATTTTTTTTTCACAAAGATACGGGACCAGGGCTCAGGGTGACTGGGGAAGGAGGGAGGGTTCTTGATTTGAATTCGGCTGGTGATTGGCTGGGGGAACCACTAGACACCATGAACATGAGAGGAGATTGTTGAGTGGGGTTCAAAGATTGGGGGTCAGGGTTCAGGGTGACTGGGGGAGTTCTTGATTTGAATTTGGTCGGTGATCAGCCGGGGGGGGGCACTACTAGACACGAGGGACTCAGAGGGGTACTGAATGGCATATGCAGATACAGATGAAATTGCGGGTGAAATTTCATAATTTCACCAATGTGGCGAAATTGCCAATTTCTTCAGCGAAATAAAATTTCACAACATCTGTACTCACCACCACGGCCCGGGACTTCAGTGCTGCTGAGGGAAAGCAGACGACTTGGCCAGGGAGCCATGCTCCCACCTGGCTCCTTTCTGACGCTGCATGGCTGCTGTGTTGGAGCCACCAGGTCTGGGGTGAAGTTTCTGCACAGACCATTTTCTCGTTGCACCACTCGGTCCACCTGCGAATTTCATCCCCACCACCACTGCAAACAGGAGGATCTGGCACATCGGGGAGCTGTGCAGTAACCAATGTAGAGGCTTACCGCTATCAAAACTACTCTGAAGGGGAGCGATGCTGGAGGAGCCACGGACACCCTCGGTAGGCTTCTTCCCATCCGTGCTCCTCACACCCTACACCCTCCTAGCTTAGCTGTTGGCTGCCCAGTTAGTCACTCTTCCAGACCTTTGATCGGGTAGGGGAGGTCTTGCTGTGCAGCCTTGGGGATTAGGGCTCTGTCACTGGGGAGGGTGGGTCTCTGGCACATGCCCCCCCTCCTCAGAACCAAATGGCATGAAAAAGATGAAGGGAACTGGGAGGGGTCTGGAGGAATGGAGGAAAGAGGGTCCTATGAAGCCATTTTCTTAAGAAAAAAATAACTTTTCAGCTTGGGGAAGGGCCCCCGTTTTGTTGTTGTGCCCCCTAACTTTGGGGCACTACAGAGGTAAACCTACTGGAACAGAAACCTATGTTAATTTATTAGTTAAATTTGTCACTCCTAAAATAGCCTAACCTCAGAAAGCATGGCAATGTGTTGTAAGGGCTGGCAGCTATGATTTCTGCATATATTGCTATCAAAGATAAATTACACACAGTTTTCTCCTTTTCATTTCCACCCCCTATTGTTTTCTTCTTCTGTTTGGCCATGATCTTTTAACCCCCGCCACACACACACACACACACACACACACACACACACACACACACACACCTGCGTTATGCAATAGTTCTTAGTTTAGTCCATATATATCCTGTGGTAACTCCCAGTGTGCAGCATCTGGCAATTGCTCCTTTCATGTGTCTCTACATTGTGGAGATAGCCATCTACCCATTCTTCCCTTGTTCCCTATCACTCCCTTGCCCTGTCCAACCACTACTGGATCCTGCTGCCTTCTGCTAAGTTCTAATTTAGGATACACCAGATGCAAGGACATAGGTTAGGAGACAGATGCTCCTCTATTCAGTCTTCATTGTTTCATTTAATAGGATATGAAATGCAAACTATCATACTCATCAAAAAAGTTTTTACAGCAAGCACTAGCAAGACTGTTTCATTGGTGACATTTACTACAAATTACTTTGATACCATTCTGTGTTTTTTTTTCCAAAAATAAGAGCTGCCCTGGGGCACAGGTCTTTTTTCTGTTTGTTTGTTTTGAGCAACTTAGTAAATAGATCAGGTACTCTGTACTATTTTTAAATTGAAGTCTTTTAACTCTTTAAATATCACAATCTTTTCTGTTTTACAGCAACATTTGTAACTATTTCTTGACATAATACTTTATACTAAAATAGGCTGGGTACAAACTGTATGCGGTGTGTACAACTTCCTCCTCAGTGACATCATGTTCTGTTTCAAAATTTCATGAAATGACTGACCCTCCTTATTGACTGTTGCAAATGATTTGTATTTATGTATCTCTGGATTCCCGACACCTACAGGAAAGTCAGACACCTCATTTGAGAGATATTTTCACAGGCTGTCAAAGGTTTATGTGATCTTGCAACAGATACAAAAATAAACAATCAAAAAATACTGTTTGGCAATTTTACATAGAAAAAAATTTGACCAGTTTCGAAATAATGAAATCTGAACATAAATTACTAATATTTTATTGGAATCACACAAGTTGTTTACATTATTGCTGTACGAAAGGAATCTGAAGTATGAAATGGTAACTGAAAAGTTAAACGCAACATGTATTTTCAAATGCTGTACTAGAGTTGTTATTTTTTAACTGAAATCGAGAGCTGGGAAAGACGACAAATGCATTTGAAAGGAGTCACCGAAACCTCGCGCATGCATGATAGCAGGACGCTACTGCGCATGCATGGGATTTGTGCGTTATCCCACTTTCACGCATGCATGAGATTTTGGTGCCTCCTTTTAGAAGCATTTTATGTCTTTCCCAGCGCTTGGTTTCAGTTAAAAAATGGCAAATCTAGTACAGCATTTGAAAATACATGCGTTTAACTTTTTGGTATGGCCACGTGCAAAATTGATGTTTGTGCCAGCACACAGTGTCCAATGCGTGCTCTCATCTTGCTTATGCTGCCTGTGCACAGTGTGCTTATGGGGAACCCGAGGGAAAGTAAAAGATCGTGAAAACTACAAAAATTGGTAAGAATTCTCAATTATGGCATATATAGGGGTATTCTGTGGACCATATGTGATCACTGTGTTCACAGAGGCACACTGATATTTTGTGGCAATAAAACGAGGGACAAGGCTGGCAGTGCTCCTTTAAGTTGAGAAGCCACGAAGGACAAACATGAAATGCAGAAACTCTGTCTTCACTACTGGAATCCAGGGTAATGAAAGATTCACTGTGGCTATTTATCTTTGATTTGACCTGTGACAGAATTGTAATTCATGACATTATAACTCCTCCCACATGTAAACAGTTAATCCTGAAGCCTCTTTCTGTTCTCTTACCTGTTTTTAATGGGTCCAATTACATCAAAACCCCTCCCACACATATGTGCAAATCCTAGAGGCTCCTTCCTTCAGTTTACCTGTTTTCAAAGGTTTAACATAGAAACATAGAAGTTGTTAGCAGAAATGGACCTCTTGGCCTCCTAGCCTGCCCTAAATTCCCCAATATTGTGCTACTGCAAACCCTGTTCGATTTCCAGCCTCACACACCCAGACTTATTACTAAGGTCCTCTTGTGTCTACCCATGCATGCTTGAATCCTGTTAACATTTTAATACCTAGCACCTCTTCTGGGAGGCTGTTCCAGACATCCACCAACCTTTCCATAAAGAAGTATTTTCTCATATCCTCTCTGAGCCTCCCCTTCCAGCTTCGTTTTGTACCCCCTTGTCCTTGACCATCTCTTTGTATGCAAAATGGCCCTTTCCTGTACCTTATTAATACCTTTAAGGTATTTGAGTGTTTCTATCATGTCTCCCTTTCCCTCCTTTCCTCTAAAGAGTACATATTTAATTCCTTGATTTTTTTCCTTGTAGGGCTTCTGATGTAGGCCATGCACCTTTTTGGCTGCTCTCCTCTGTTCTTCCCCCACCTGATCAATGTCTGTTTCGAGATAGGGCCTCCAGTACTGGACAGTATTCCAGGTGGGGCCTCATCATTTATCAAAGAGGATTCAAGAGGCTGGAGCAGTGCTCAGAGACTTGGCAGCAGGGGGTTAATTCCTAGAAGTACAAGGTCATACATATATGGAACACCCTCCTAAATTCAAGGACAGAATCAGAGGAGCAGATACCATCCATGAAGCAGGAGAGCAATCTGGGAACTATCATTATGTATGACCTGAAGATGGTAGTTCAGTTCATTAGGGCAGGGGATAGAGCTAGTTGTGGAATGCTGAGATGTATAGGCAGGGGCATAGCAGGCAGAAGAACATAAGTCATTTTGTCCCTGTACAAGTCACTGGTCTGCCCTTCTCCTGAATACTGTATGCAATTCTGGAGGCTGCACCTCTGCAATGATATAGAGAGGGTGGATGCTGTGCAGAGTAAGGAAACCAAATTGGTGAAGAAGCAGAAAGGGAGGCCCTATGCAAAAAGGCTGGAGGACATTAACACTAATTCTCTGGAGGAGAGGAGGCATGATTGGAGCATTAGTCACCTGAGATTGGGAGAGGATAAAGGCAAGACAAGGCAAGACAAATTTTATTTTTCTGGCACCCAATCCTGGAGGCTCTGGGCACCGTACAATTAAAACATAGCAAACACATTAAGTAAATAATCACAGTAAAATACATATAACAATAAATAAATTCCAGCAATACTATAAAAACAGTCCGTCCCCCCAAATAGGGGCCTGAACTAAAGCAGGTATTAAGGCATTCACAGGCCACTTATCTTAAAGCCTGGCTGAACTAGAAAGTCTTGAGGCTGGTCTTAAAAATCTCGATTGAAGGGGCCTCCCTTCAGTCAAGTAAGGGAGTACTGATACACCTTGATGCCAGTGATATGATGAACTACTCTATGGGGATGGTGAGGAGGGATTTTCAGATGCTGTGGGACAGATTGAAGATGCACCCTCAGCTTCCTTAGCCTATTCTGATGCCCTCCCTATCTGGGGTGGGGAGAATGGGAAAGACAGAGTAAAAGAATGTAGAGATTGAGGTGTTTGACTGGTGGTTGAATACATGGCATTAGGAACAGGGACACTACTTTATAGTAGATTGGGAGGGCTTCTGGGATAGAAGGCTCTTCAAAGGTGATGGCCTTCACCTAACAATTGAGAGGACTAGTACATTAGGACAGAAGATTGATATCTATATTGGCAGCCAGTTAAACAAGCTGAAGGGGAGGCTGGGGCTAGGCATTCCACAGTCCAGGAAGGCTTTCAGTGGGAAACATAGAAAGGACTTCCCCAGGAATGGGGCAAAATGTTCAGGTAATAATAGAAGGAAGGAACGAGCCCAGAGGACAGGTCAGCATAGACATAATAGATATGAAAATAATGGAAATGCAAAACATAGAAACATAGACTTTGACGGCAGATAAGGACCGCTTGGCCCACCTAGTCTGCCCATTTCCCTACCTACAGGATAAACCGCAGATCCTAGTTAACCAACAACCTATTTTTTCCTACCCCACAAGAATTGCCTTATGTCTGTCCCATGCATTCTTGAATTCTCCCACAGTTTTAGACCCCATAACCTCCTCAAGAAGGCTGTTCCATGCATCCACTACCCTCTCTGTGAAATAATACTCTCACATTGCCCCTTGAAACTGCCCCCTCTTTAAATTGTGCCCCTTGTTCTTGCACATCTCTTTTTCTGAAAGAAGCTACCCTCTTGGACTTTGTTGATTCCACTGAGGTACTTAAAAGTTTCCATCATGTCCCCCCTCTCCCTCCTTTCCTCAAGGGTATACATATTAAGCTCCTGTAGTCTCTCCTCATATGGCTTCTCTTGCAGACCCTGCACCATTTTAGTTGCCCTCCTCTGGACTGCCTTTATCCTGTCTATGTCCTTGCGGAGATGGGGTCCCCAGAACTGGATGCAGTACTCCAGATGGGGTCTCACCAACTGTCTGTATAGAGGGATAACAACTTCCTGTTTTCTGCTGGTGATGCCTCTCCCTATGCATCCCAGTATACCCCCAGCCCTTCCTACTGCCTTCTCACATTGCTGACTAACCTTAAGGTCATCTGATATGATTACCCCCAGGTCCCTTTCCTTTGTTGTTGTTGTTACTACCCCCCTGTGTAATCTTCCCCTGGGTTTTTGTTTCCCAGGTGCATTATTTTGCACTTCTTTGCATTGAATCCTAGCTGCTATACTTCCAACTATTCCTCCAGCCTTGCCAAGTCCCTTCTCATCCTTTCCATGCCTCCTTGTGTATCAACCCTGTTGCAGATCTTTGTGTCATATGCAAAGAGGCATACTTTTCCTTCCAGTCCCTCTGCAAAGTCACTTATAAAGACATTAAAAAGGACTGGACCCAGTACTGAACCCTGTGGTGCCCCACTAGTAAACCCTCTTTCTTCAGAGTGGACTGCATTCACAATCACCTTCTGTGTCCTGTTGTCCAGCCAATGTTTTACCCAGGCTACCATCCTGGGACCAACTCCCAGGCTGGTTAATTTGACTATTATTCTTTTGTGTGGGACTATGTCAAATGCCTTGCTAACATCTAGGTAGGCCATGTCCACAGCCCCTCCCTGGTCTACTACTTTGGTCACCCAGTCAAAGAAATCAATTAGATTCATCTGACATGACCTTCCCGCTGTGAACCCATGCTGCCTTGGGTCCTGTGCCCCACTTGCCTCTAGGTACTCAACAATTCTTTTCCTTCAGAAGTGATTCCATCACTCCTCACCACAGAGGTCAAAACTGACAGGTCTGTAGTTTCTGCCTCTGTCTTGGTCCCACTTTTGTGAAGTGGAATCACATCTGCCTTCCTCCAGTCCTCAGGTACCACACCATCCTCCCATGATTTGTTAAAAACGGTAGTCAGTGGTTTCACTAGTTCTCCCCTTAATTCTTTTAGAATTCTGGGGTGAATTCCATCAGGCCTCATTGCTTTGTCCACCTTCAGTTTTAGGAGTTCTTTCAGACCCTTTCTTCTGTGGAAGGACTGGTATCAACCCCCCTATCAAGAGTGCTTCTGTTAATTGGATTTAGCACCTCCCCCTCCTCTTTTGTGAATACTGAGCAGAAATATTTGTTCAGTATCCCTGCTTTTTCACTGTCCCCCTCTTCCCATCCACCGTTCATTCTATTCAGCCTCACTATCCCTCCCTTTGTCTTTCTACGCTCCCTGATGTACTTATAAAAGGTTTTCCCCTTCTTAACCAAGCTGGCTATCTTTTCCTCAGTTTGGGCCTTTGCTATTCTGACTTCCCTCCCTGCTTCCTTCTGCCTTAACTGGTACAGCTCTCTGTCCTGCTTCTTCTGTGTTTCGTTTTACTTCCTAAATGCTATCTTTTTCTCCCTGACTTTCCCTGACACCTCTTTTGAGAACCATAGTGGCTTTTTCTTTCATTTTGATTTGTTTATTTGCTTCACACGAAGGCTTGTTGCCTCTGTGATGGCAGTTCTGATGATTTCCCATTGTTGCTCCACCCCTCCTTCTAGTCTGTTTGCTAGTGCTTTTCTGAGGCACTCTCCCATCTTGCCAAAGTCAGCCCTCCTGAAGTCCAGTACCCTCACTTTTGTATGGCTTGACTCTGTAGCTGAGTTTAACATGAACCACACTGTTTGATGGTCACTTGTTCCCAGATGGCAACCCACTTCTAGATCTGAGATCCTCTCACTGTCTTCATTTGAGAGTATGATGTCTAAGATTGCTCCCTCATGAGTGGGTTCCGATACTAGCTGTCTGAGGCATGCCACCTGTAGGGCATGCCTCAGACAAAATATCAAGGATACTAAAGCAGGGTGATGGTGATGGCAAGTGAGAACCAGTATTGGTGCAGGTGCATGTTGGGGGCAGAATGTCTCAGTAGCCAGAGTCTGGGTAATAATATTAATCAGCTTCAGGCTTGTGACAGATTTTGAGCTGAATCTAGTGGCTGATATATAAGTGTGGGCCAGTGTAAACAATGAATAGGACATAGCAATTCCAGGCTACACTTTCACTGGCATGATAAAGGGATGGGTAGCGGTGGAGGGGTGGCCATCTACATTAGAGAAGGATCGAGACAGTAGAGGATGCAAACCATTGGGGAAAGTGGCAGAATTACAGTGGGTTGCTTCCAGAGTCATCAAGCAAGAAAACTTTTTTTTGTTAGTACTTTTTCTCCTGGCACCAGTCTGCTTACCTCTATATCCAGGCATCCCTCTGAGGATTATGTCTGGCCACCATCCCAGGACTTCCCAGCTCCAATTTGGACCTGTGGCACACCTCTACAGCTTGCCCCCATGGTGGGGAGGTGGAGAGCCCCCCTCTCAAGCTCTCACACCAGACCAGGATCCAGTTAAGCTGTGCATCCTCGGCGCCGAGCTAGTCCCTTGGGGACAGCCACCTTGCTGCCACGACTGGTGCCCATATTTTCCATATTCTCCTTCCCTATGATGTCTGCAGTGTGCAATGATGCCAAGGGACAGGAGTGCGCATGCTACCACATGCACTCCTTCCTGGCATCTGCTGTACACATCCCCAAGTCTGTTCAGACCTACCGTCACCCCAGCCACTGCTAGAGGCCACTAGGACACCAAGACATCCCACCCCTCCCAGAGAAGGAGAGCAATCTTACAGATGCTCAATCCTTCTCCTCACCTTCCGACCTCTGACAACCCAGGCTTGTTCCCAAACCCGGTCGCTGGCATGGTGCAGGTATGGGTCCAGCAAGCCGGCCCAAGCAGGAAAACTTACATAAGGGTCATTTACTTACCACTGGGGCAGGGGGAAGAGATAAATAGGGAATTAAGTGTTGATATAGGGAGGGATTGGCAAAGGTAAGGCTGTATTAGTGAGTGACCTCAACCTGCACCAGAAGTCAGGCTCTGCTTGATATTTTTCAGGCCTGCATGTTGGTACTGCAGGTCAGGAATCTCATTAAACAAGCAGACATTCTAGATGTGGTACTCACCAACTCAGAAACAGTAGGCTGGGTATGGGTTGGGGAACTACTAGGGACCAGTGACCATAATACTATATGGTTAGAGGTGGCCCTTGGCATCAGTGAGCTCTTGTCTAAGGCTGAAGTGCTAAACTTTAGGAGGGTGGATTTCTTGAGGGAAACAGTGCTGGGCATGTTAGCTGGGCAGCATGAGGAATGGAACAAATATGGGGATTATAAAAAGGTCCATTCTTGAGGAAACAACATGCACAAGAACAGTCATCAAGAGAAAAAAGTATGGTTCTCTGAAATGGTCGGAGTGCAGTGAGCACTCAAAAGATGGCCTTTATAAGGTACAAAGAAAAGCAGAAGGATAAAGAATGGGACAAGTACCAGGACAAAAATAGGGAGGACATGATGGCAGTCAAGACTGCAAAGGCAAACACAGAGGTCTGTATTGCAGAAGGAATCAAGGGATGGGAAAACAGTTCTTTAGATATATAAGGGAATAAGAGAGATGGGAAGGGCAGTTGTTAGGCAAATGGAAGGGGCACAGTAATACCGGAGGATGGCAGAAAAATAGCCATCTTAAATGACTACTTCTGCTCAGTATTCACCAGGAAGAACAGCGGCCCCTGCCAGGGAGCAATATGAAAGCAGTTGATGCAGGGGTCCCAAAAATGAAACTTCAGAAATTTACTGGCAAAAGAGTAAAAAAAGGCTAGCAGCCCTGAAGGTAAACAAGACCCTGGAGCCTGTTGGGATGTATCTGAGGGTGCTAAGGAAACTGACATCAGTGTTTGCCAAACCCTGCTGGGACTATTCAATAGTTCTATGCAGCAAACAGTGGTTCCTAGGTACTGGAGGATGGCAGAGGTGGTTCTGATGCACAATGGAGGGACAAGAAGCAGCTGGGAAACTATAGACCCATCAGCCTTACTCTCTGTGGTAGGGAAATTGATGGAGACACTAGTCAAAGAGGACCTAATGGAATACCTGTAGAAGAATGGGCTTCAGGATAGGTAGCAGAATGGGTTAATGATGGAGGTATTGTCAGACCAGCGAATAGTATTCTTTGACTGGATAACCAGGGGTAGTAGATAAGTGGCACACAGCAGATCTACTCTACTTCTGCTTCAGTAAGGCATTCAATTTGGTACCACATCAAAGGTTGCTGAAGGAGATGGGGGATCTGGGAACAGCTAAGGAAATAGTACGGTGGGTAGGAAGTTGCTTGGAGGGTATGCAGCAAAGAGTTGCAGTGAATGGGTCCAGATCAGATGACAGAGAGGTCAACAGTGGAGTACCACAGGGATCTATTTTGGGACAATCCATCTTCAATATGTTCATCAGCCATATGGGGGAAGGGAATCCAGTGCAGGTTGTCTCTATTCACAGATGGCACTATACTCTGTGGTAGGGTAGACAATGTGGAGAGGATAGGAAGCTGCAGAGAGACCTGCAATGGATGAAAAATTGGTCCAAAATCTGGCAACTGAAATTCGGTGCCAAAATGTGCAAAGTTATGCATTTAAGGGCAGTTAATTGAATTGGCAGTGGGGGCTAAGCTAGACATAATATCAGAGGAAAGGGGCCTAAGTGTCATCATTAGGGTCTTCTTTAAGCAAATGTAACAAGGCATTCAGTAAAGCTAAGGGAGTATCAGGAAAGGGTTAGACAGTAGAAGGCAGTAGGTACAGTTACTACTGTATAAGTCAATATTGAGACCACACCTGGAGTACTGTACCCAGTTCTGGAGATTTCCTAAAAAAGGACAGTGACAGGTTAGAGGATAAAACAGGGTGCCCAAGATGATTTTTGGCCAAGAGGGCAGATCCTATAAGGAACTGACTAGAACTGCTGAACATGTATACACTCCAAACCAGAAAAGAGAAGGGAGCTATGATGGAGATTTTCAAGTTCCTGAAAGGAATTAACAAAGTGGACTGGAGGACATATTTACCAGGAACAGAGAAGCTAGGACACAGGGTCATGAGTGGATGTTCATGGGGAAGGTTTAAAATGATGTGAGGAAATATTATGTTACAGTAAGAGTGGTTGAGCCATAGAATGTTCTCCTAGCAGAGGTGGTGAGTGGCAAAACCATAAATGGATTCATAAACAGCTGGGACACAGTCAAGGGTATAGTACCAATGGTTTTATTATGGTGCTGTGACATCCACAGTGCCAACATCCCCAGCAGAGACAGCCACAATGCAGAGTGTTGGCATCACAGTGTCAGTGATGCATTTGTGATGTATCGGGGGCTCCGCCCCCACAACCCCTGGTCTCTAAATATCCATCTCTGAGTCAGAGTTGGACCCGGGAGGGGGTACAATACCAGAAGCAGCATTACCAGTGTCTGTCTTGCACCAGCACAGCGACTCACCGCAGACAGGCAAAATCTGTCACTGTGCTGGTGTTCTCGCTGGGTGAGCCGACCTTGTGTAGCAATGACTTGGAAGCACAAAATCTGGAACCAAGAATCTCAAGTTATTAGAAAAATTCCAGCACCTTTGTGCACGCCATTACAGCAACACGCTGATTTTTGTATCAAGGCAGTATCCTTGTTGCTCAAGTCAAAATTAAGTTGCCAAACTTTTTCAAAAGCTGGATTCTCTTTGAGGTATCTGTGAAAGTGAAAAGGTGTAACTGGAATGGGTCAATTTGAAATCTTATTACTGTTCTAATGTTTTGATACACTGGACTTGCCAAAATTCGAAATTTCCACAACCAGTTCAGCTGCCTCTTCTGTTTTGGGTATCTTACACAGATGTCTTATTTTCCTGCAAAAGTAGTTGCCTTTTGATGTCACATCATAAATTGAGGTTCACAACACTGTGCCACTAAAGTAGCTGGTTCTCATCCACTGAGGCCTCTACCTGCACCACGTTGCCACTGTTTAGTGCAGGCAGGAGTTTTATTGCCCTGCCATAGAAAACATTTCTTTGTATGCAGCAAGGTTGTCCCCGCAATGTAGTTTCTGTACAGTATACCTGTGTAGTTTGAAGGCATGAACAATGATTCGATCTCTTGCATCCCACTAATTTCACCCTAATTTACAAATAAATGTGGTTGCTTCACTCTGTTTTGCCCTGGTGTGAAAACTTGTTTGTCTTCATTGCAAAGGTCATGACCCCACTCATGCAAGGCATCATAGGAGTTGATGTGTACCTGCACAAACCAGCAGAAGTTATACACTCATTCATTTCTGTTCCATGTCTTGTGAAGTACCTGTATTCTAAAAAGCATTTTTCTCTAACTCAGATACACTTTAAACCACAGAAAGCAGCAGGAATTTATTCTTGATGGCCAGCATAAGACAAGAGCATAAGGACTGCAGAGGACAGCAACAGTACTGACTAATACAGTATAACTACTGCAGGCTTTAGCAATAAAACAGCATAAAATTATGGGAAGCCTTACATGAGTCAGGGCATGACCTTTGCAATGGACTCAAGTAGGTTTTCACACCACACTTAGGTGCCTTCATTTACATTTAAATCTGAGCCCTAGTTAAAGTCAATAATAAATATGGGGTTAACTCTGTTATACCCTTGATTAAAGCAATTCAGGCCAAATATGTCTCAAACTTTGTACTTAGCTGAAATTTCGGGACCTAATAAAGTTAGACTCTTAGAGAACCCTCTGAATAAACTTTTATGCACAATGCTTGCCATAGGAAATTTGACCCCTGCTTCCATGATATGGGCTGAATTGGGCCTACTAAGCCTTGATGCACAGTGCACAGCCAGAATGGTTGTCTATTGTTAAATGTTGCCCAAATTAGCTCTAAAAGACTTCTACGACAATGTCTTAAAGAGAAAAAAAAAATTGGACAGTCTGGGTTGTAAAAAATCAAACTGTCTTAAAAATCTTGAAGCAATCCTTTCAAAGTATGGTCTTGCTTATTTACAAAAATATGTGGAAAAGGGCATTAGTATTAATTTAAAATATAAGGTGCATTGTACAAAAAAAATTTTAAACCATTCCAGGACAAAAAACTGTGATACCATCTCTTGTTTAAAAATTGCACCGTGGTTTGTCCAAAATGATAATCAGTCCAGATTTAGATACTGCTTGGATATTCTTATAGACCCAGAAATGTGAAAATTATTTACTAGATATCATATGAAATGATTCCGTAGTAATGTTCTTACTGCAAGATCTAAGAAATCGACTGATCCTAGAGGTGTTTTATGTAATTGTAATAATCAAGGAGAGAGGATGTGGTTAACATAGAAACATAGAAGCATAGACTTTGATGGCAGATAAGGACCGCTTGGCCCACACAGTCTGCCCATTTCCCTAGCTATAGGATAAGCTGCAGGTTCTAGTTAACCAACAGCCTACTTCCTCCCACCCTGCACTATAATTGCCTTATGTCTATCCCATGTATGTTTGAATTACCCCACTGTTTTAGACCCCACAACCTCCCCAGGAAGGTAGTTCCATGAGTCTACCACTTTGTCCATGAAAAAACATTTTCTCACATTGCCCCTGAACCATTCCCCCCTCTATCTTTAAAGTTTGACCCCTTGTTCTTGCACATCTCTTTTTCTGAAAGATGCTGCCCTCCTGGACTTTGTTGATTCCCTTGAGGTACTTGAAAGTTTCCATCATGTCACCACTGTCTCTCCTTTTGTCAAGGGTATACATATTAAGCTCTCTCAGTTTCTCTTCATATGGTTTCTAATGCAGACCCTGCACCATTTTAGTTGCCCTCCTCTGGATTGCCAACATCCTGTCTATGTCTTTCTGGAGCTGGGGTCTCCAAAACTGCACACAGTACTCCAGATGGGGTCTCACCAATTGTCTGTACAGAGGGATAACCACATCTCTTTTTCTACTTGTGATGCCCCTCCCTATGCAACCCAGTATCCCCCTGGCTCTCCTTACTGACCTCTCACATTGCTTTCCCACCTTTAGGTCATCTGATATGACTACCCCAAGGTCCCTTTCCATTATTGTTGTTGTTAGTATCTCCCCTGCCATTGTGTACTCTTCTCCTGGGTTTTTGTTTCCCAGGTGCATTACTTTGCACTTCTTTGCATTGACTCTAAGTTGCCATACATCTATGTTTGACTATTTCTGGTATAGTAAACCCATGATGAGATGGTTAGATCCAATTTGGAAAGGTATTGACACTACAGATAAAAATAAATGTGCTGTTAAATATTATGTTCACCTCAGAAGATGATGAAGTTATTCAAAAGGTGGCAGGGTATCTTAGAGTGGTTGCTAATATTAGAAGAAAACACAAGTAGCACTTATGTATTTAAATGAATAATGTTATTTCAGTATGTATCCACAATATGGACTCCTGACTTAAGCTGTAAAACTGATCAAAACTGAAACTGTTTTTATTCTGTATACAAAATGTATTTTAAAGGATTAATTTGTAAATTATATTTGTAAA
This sequence comes from Neoceratodus forsteri, assembly GCA_016271365.2. NCBI lineage: Eukaryota > Metazoa > Chordata > Ceratodontiformes > Ceratodontidae > Neoceratodus > Neoceratodus forsteri. The sequence goes on from CM057449.1 coordinate 147,494,013, forward strand.
GGTCATTGACCGAACAATAAAAGCTATTTACTCCTTACATTTAAATCCTGATGAACAGTGCACCTATACCAATGCAGCATCCTGAACAAACTCACCTCACTACAACCATGTGTCCTATCACTGCATCCTGATATTCTGATTATTACTGACACCTGGCTGAAGCCCCACAACCTGGATGCAGAATTATCTATCTCTGTCTAATCCCTCATTTGGCATGACCACCTCCTCCAAGCTACAGTTCATCCCAGTCCAGCTCTCCATGCCCACGCTGTCCATAGACTCCCTGCTAATCAAACTTTCACTCCCACACTCAATTCCATTATATGTATCAGGGTCCTACTGCACCCCAGACACCCCTCTGCCCATTGTTCTGGACCACCTAGGCACCCTAAAGTCCCTTGCATCGGGGGGAAGCTACATATCCCTGGGGATTTCAACTTTAACTGGCTTTCCAATGCTAACTCTAAGCTTCAAAGCCAAGTGAATGCATTAAACCTGTCCCAACAAATCTCTGAACCCACTCACCTGAATCACAAATCCCAGTACCATTCCTTCTCGGTCTGGGCCCTTACCTCACACCTCCATCGGATACTAGAAGCTGGACTCCTGCTGGACTCTTCGAGTGATCACCATGTGATTTATGTGGTAAGGAAAATATTCAGACCCAAGGCACCTCCCCCACATACTCTGCTCACTAGGTCCTATAAATCCCTCAACCTTGCAACACTCCTACATGACCTGACAAACATTGATTGGTCCTTCATCCCACTGGCATCCTCCATTGACTCTGCCCTTGAACTTTTCAAGTCCAGATTCCTCGCCATCTGGGACAACTATGCACCACTCAGAAGGACTCGAGTAATGGGTGCTCACCTGCCCTGGGTCACTGCCAATCTCATAGATCAACTCCATGCCAGGGACCAGGCCTGGAAAATTTATAAGATTACCGGCACCCAGGCGGCACTTCAACTCTACCACTCCTTGTAATACCTGCACTAGGCTACCCGACCAGCCAAGCTAACTACTTCAAGGCCTCCTTCCACACAAATTTTAATCACCCAGCGAGATTCTGGAAAACAATCATATCACTGTCTCCCCTCCTGCCCAGCCCCCACCCCAGCCCTGAATGTAGCAGGCTCCATTGTCACTGAACCAGGAGCAGTGGCCTCAGTTTTAAAAACATTTCACTAGCGTGTTCTCTCTCTCTTGCCCTCTCCTGCATCCCCCATGCATCAACACCCTCCCATTCCACCCCCCCAGCCTCCTGCTTCTCCTTTCACCTAGTTACCCCATCCAAAGTGCTAAAAGCCCTGTGGGCACTCAATCCATCCAAAGGTAAATGCCCCTAGGGACTGGACTCCAAAATGCTCAACCTATCTGCCCCAGCCATCGCCACCCCACTGGCCACTCTCTTCAATCTCTCTTTCTCACTTGCTTCAGTCCGGTCTGACTGAAAATATGCCACAGTCATCCCCCTCAGTAAAGGCGGCGATCCCTCCTCCCTGGGCAACTACCTCCCTATCTCCCTTCTCCTCATTCTTGCCAAAATACAGGAGCACCTTGTTCTATCCCAACTCTCCTCCTTTCTCGACTCCTCCTCCTCCTTCTTCACACCCTACCAGTCTGGATTTAGAAAATCGCACTTCACCATCATATCCCTACTAAGGCTCACCAACACTATCCTCACAGGAATGGATGATGGGCACACCACCTCAGCTATCTTTGTCAACCTTGCAAAGGCCTTCAACACTGTCTCCCACCCTTCTACTATCCAAACTATCCCACACTAGATTTTCAGAAGCTGCCACTAACTGGTTCCACTTCTACCTGGCAGGCAGGTCACAATCAGTCAGAATTGGCTCTTACACTTCGGTCTCCCTCCCTGTAACTACAGGGGTCCCCCAAGGCTTGGTCCCTGGTCCAATACTGTTCTCCATTTTCCTAAATGATCTGCCCTCAGTCTGCCCACACACATCCATTCACATGTACGCTGATGGTACTGCACTGTATGCATCAGATCCCTCCCCCTCTGAAGTGGCCTCTAGACTCCAGCAGGACTTCAGTGCTGTTCAGCTCTGGTTTCCTCAAACCCGCTTTTTCTTAATCCCAAGAAAACTGTCTCCATAATCTTTGACACAAGGCAGAGACTCTCCCAACTCCCTCCACCCCCACTTTCCACACCATGGATGGGACCCTTGGAGGCTTGCACCTCCTTCAGATACCTCAGGGTCTGGCTCAACCAGCACCTCGACTTTTCTGCTCATATCAACATGATCCACAAGAAACTGCACCCCAAGCTAGGTGCCTTATATTGCAACAGGGGCTGCATTCCTCTGCCAACCTGCAAGGCAATTGTACAGAATATGATCCTCCCTATATTTGACTATGAGGAAGTAGTTTACAGCGCTGCTCCTAAGTCCTCTCTAGCCAGACTAGATCCTCTCTTCCATTCTGTCTGCTGTTTTTCCCTGGACTGCCCTCCCACGACTCATCACTGTGACCTTTACAGGTCCTTAGACCTACCCTCGCTCCAGAATCATAGACAGGCCCACTGTGCTAGGCCAACAGCGAAGTTCTGGGCTCAGTCCCTCCCCCCTTACCTCAAGACTGCCCTTACAATTCAACCCCACCTGCGTACTCACTCAGGAACACAAACTCCTGGCTTCTTTATGTTCCACATATGACCACATCTAAAGGCCAAGGCCAAGTTGATTTTCACTACCGCATGCCTAAATGATGGAACCCTTGCCAGCAGACATTTGGCACACTGCCAACACACAGCATCTCAACTCTCTCCTCAAGACGCATTTCTCCTCCACCTGCACATGCACCTAGCATCGTTGGAGGGGCCAGGTGTCTCCACTTCTCCAATATTCTGACCACCTATTGTGTAGTACTCTGGCGCCTTACTAAACACTCACAGATCACTACCCTCAGCTTAGTACTGTGATTGTGATTGTCCTCTGCTTGCTGCTCTTAGCTATCTGTACCTATTTTGCACTCAGTATGAAATTCTAATGTATATTCTATGTATTCTATGTATATCATATTGTATATTCCTCTGTGTATGGACATATTGCTGTATTCCTCTGCTTGCTGCTCATAGCTAGTGTACCCACTGTGCTCTATATATGCAATTTATTGTATTGTATTGTATATTCCATGTTTATTATATTGTATATTCTCCACTATCCGCCATGCCCAGGACACATCTGGAATAGAGCATTACTTCACTCAGTATGCCTTCCTGGTAAAACTTTTAAATAAATAAATGACATTAGGATGGTGCAATAGAGGTAATCATTGTTCATGCCTATATACTACACAAGTAAACAGAATAAAGGGCTGCAGGATCTTCCTTTCACTCGTAGTGGTATCTTTGATATGAGCAGTATTCTAGCAATTAGCATCTTACTATGAACAACTCATCACGTAAAGGTGAATGGAAACAGTTTTAACCCCTCTAGATGACCTGTTGTTTTCATTTTAGTGCTTATGCAATATTCTGATATGTTTTTGACATTTTTTTGTTAAATTAATAATCTAATTTTGTTGTCTTTGTTACCACCTTGAAACCCTTTCTCATCAGCAGTTGCTGCTCTCTCTTTCCATACTGTTTCAATGTTCTATGACATCAGTAACACCATTACAGGCCATTCAGATGAATAGCATGGAATGGTGTTATTGATGTCAAAGAACATCTTAGAAGTATGAAAAACAGAACAGCAGCTGATGAGGAGTTTGGAACTCTACATAGATCTAAGGGAACACCAAGCCTAGATTATTTCTCAAAAATTGGTCGAAGTGTATCAGAATACATAACTAGCATAGAAAGGAAGATGAAAGGGCAGTTAATTGTGTAAAAATAATTTCTTACCTCCTATAAGGAATTGAGCTGGGAAGCCTGACAACAAAGTTGCTGGAGTATTCCTCTACTACAGCAAACCTATATGTCAGTCTTTCTCATTGTCCTGGATTTCCCCTTTTCCCTCACAAAAGACAGACCAAATGGAGTTATTGTTGTGCTTAGATTGGCAATTAATTTATTAATATTTTACATTTTCTTTGCATGTATCATCACCATTTCTCTTTATTTATTTCCACAATTCTGTTTATATTTCCATAACATATCAATCTCTGGTCTCCCCTCCTTCTTTTTCATCTTCTTCTGGTCTCCCCAGGTGAAAATCTGGGAGCCTTCTTCTTCTTTCTACTAGTAGGTAACGGTGAGCACCGCGACTGCTCTTTTCTCCTTCTGTTCCTTCTTCTCCTCATATTCCTTTATCCCTCCTTTTCTCTGCCATCCACCTCTGGCAGTCCAACACTGTCCCTACGGACCCTCCTGCCATCCACCTCTGGCAGTCCACATCAGCTCCTCTTTTACCCTCATCTCCTTTCTCCTTTTGATGGGTGGGCGGGAGGGATTAAGAAACTCCAGCAAAAGAGGTTGAACTGCTGCTGTGCAGGAGATTATGTACCCTGCACTAACCCCTCCAATTTCTTATTTTCCCCTATCACTTTTCCCTTCCTTCCTAAGCTCCCCTTCCTGCCTCCTCCCCTGCCTGTTCCTGGGCCTCTCTTCTTCCCTCCCCTCTGAGCACAACTATCTATACCAACCTGGGGGGGGGGTGGAAGGTTCCACCAGGACAACTTGGTCTGCCCCTTAAAGGGCAAGCTCCATTGTCCCGGATTCCCTCTTTTCCACCACAAAAAGACAGACCAAACGGAGTTGTTGTTGTGCTCAGATTGGCAATTAATTTATTCATATTTGACATTTTTTTTGCATATATCATCACCATTTATTATTATTTATTTCCAAAATTCTGTTTATATTGCCATAACACATCAATCTCTGGTCTCCCCTCCTTCTTGTTCGTCTTCTTCTGGCCTCCCCAGGTGAAAACCTGGGAGCCTTCTTCTTCTCTCTTTCTTGTAGGTAACGGAGAGTACTGAGACCGCTCTTTTCTCCTTTTGTTTCTTCTTCTCCTCATATTCCTTTATCCTTTCCCCTTTTCTCCTCCCCCTTCCCCATAGCCTGTCTCCAGCTTGCGTTGGATGACTGGCCTTCCTCCCTTCTTATCCTTCTCTTCCTCCTATTATCTTCCTTCCTGCATCCTCCTTGCCTCAATAAAACCCATCATTTCTGTATTAAACATGTCAATTGCCATATCCGACAGGTGCACCCTGTCCGCTCTGTAAAATTCATCCACCCATTCCTCTACTCCCTTCAATATTACATGTCCTCCCATAACCTTTATCAGCATCCTCACCATTCTATTCCTCTTCCTCCTGGCCCTATCTATTGCTACATGACTGTGCTCATGTCTCCATACCCTTCTTGGTATCATATCTGACCATGCTATGCTCACTGTTGGCCACCACTGTTTTATCTTTATAAGATCCTGTTTAAACCTTAAATATGTATTGACCCACGGCTTCCCCTCAATATCGTTACCCCCAAGATGTAAAATTATTAGGTCTGGCCTCCTTTCCTTCGTTTATATTCATTTATATGCCTCTTCTGCTCTTGGCTTAAACACCACTGTCAGCTTTATAATGATCTTGGTTGGCTGTCTCCGTTAGCTAGTAAGAAATACTACTTTGGCTCTCTTATTGATTCGATAATTCGAAATCAAACCCCTAGGTGTCTTGCAGCTATGCTTGTTCCTCAGGACACAGTCCATGGTCTATGAACAGCTGACAAATCCTTTCTGAATTTGCCTAGGTGCCGCATGAGGAAAGGAACTGTTGCATTTGAGCGTGCGGCTCCACAGCTGTGGAATTCCCTTCCCCTCGACATTAGACTTTCTAGCTCCCACACATGCTTTAAGAGAAAACGGCGCTCGAATCTGCTGATTGCTGATACCTGTTCCTGCTTTCACCCTACCTAATGACTGATGTCTCTGGCCATACAATAGTATTTCTCACCTCATATAACCCTCTTACTGTCTCAGCCTGTCTCGCTCCCTTTCTCGCCTATATACAATCTTGCACTGCAGGCATCTCCCTTACACTTACATACACTCATATAATCTAATTTCATAGCTTGCTCCTCTTCCTCACTTACTGACCTTTTCTTAATGACACCCCCTGATCTCAATGGTTATTTCTTCCTTTTGAATTACCTGTTTTTGTTTTTAGTACTTTGTTCTGTTCATATGATATGTCTCCTGATAATTTATTGTCCAAGGTCCTCTCTATTCATTGCATAGATAGGCACCTATGAACTTATGAATGGTCTACTCTGTATGTCTCTGATATATTGTATCCACTTTAACTCATTGTATGTAAAGCGCTTTACTTGTATGTTCTGATATATTGTATCCTCTCTAACTCATTGTATGTAAAAGCACTTATAATTTGTTATCCTGTTAAGTTTCTGCATGTCTGTACTCTCTGGGGTCGTGCCTGAAAATAGTCATTTTATGGCTAGTGCACTTACCCAGTTAACAAAAGCTAAATAAATAAAAATAAATATTAGGGCGGGAGTAGCTGTACCCATCTCATCCCCGTGAGCCCGCCATACCAGCCGACATTCCTTGGCATCTTGGTACAGCTGTTTTCCCCAGCTTTCTTGCTGCTCTCCTCTCTGCCCAATAAATGTAGGAGTGTCCACAGATCCATACTTCTGTGGTCCTCCGTTTTCCTATTAAATCAAGCAAAACATATTATTTTCACCGCCATGTCATTTTCTCTCCCTCCCTTGTCTTTCTTCATTCTCCATACTCATGCACTCCTTCTGCATTTTTTTTTGTTTTGTTTCTTATTCTCCCCCCTCCCCATAAGTTAGAATTCTCCTCCTGTACCACCCACCAAGCCTGGTTAGTCACTTTCATATAATGCCTGAATGTACCTCTTGTAGCTGGCGGACCACCATCGCCCTTTTTCCATCATAGTGGTCACTGTTTCCCTGCTCACTGCCCATTTTGAAGCAGTCCCTATCCGAAAGGAGTGGGACGAGTAATTAGCTAGATCCTCCCCAAGAACTCTATACCCTTTTGAGTATGGCTGTTACTTGGTAACTTTTCACCTTTTTCCCATCCCCATGCACAAATAACCTCCTCTTGTGATAGCATTCTGCCGTGAAGCTCACTAAAGTTTTTTCGGGCACAAGGTCCCCCAGGGCAGCCTTAATGGTTACCATGCACCCTTTTCCTTCCTGATCCATCTTGGATCTCCTAATCCTCAGCTGTATTTTTGTGTCCCCAATTTATATCCCCCATTCCAAACCTCCTCTTCATTCTGCCATTGTGGCCCACGGCCTCACTCCACCCTCAGGGTCCCCACCGACATCACTAAATAAATCATTTGAAACAGTAGGGCCTCATCCTTAGATTTACAAATGGATGGTAATATTCCCCCCAGTTTACTTAACCACTGGTCTGCTATCGGCCTCCACCCATCCTTATTTCTTTATTTTAATCTACTCCACCCTTGCATCATTCTACGAATCAACATTGATCTCGTAGGATCCTTCTATTTTTTTAAACTGCACAGTAAACTGATCCCCGCTAGGTAAACCCCCATGATAGAGTGCGCTGTCCCTTTTTACCACTATTCCACCATGAACTTTCCTAACTGCTCTTCCATTACTGGCCCTCTTACCTCCATGTGGTGCATTTCCCTGACTACTTGCAATGCCTGCCAAGCCCCTTCATAGGCCCTCAAGGTCCATGGCACTCATGAGCTGTGGAACAACATCTCAGCTTCGTCTTGCCAGTGTCCCAGATGTTCATTGGGATGGCTGTTTTTTCTTCTTCCACTGTCAGTGCCAGCATCCGGAAACAATCCAGCTGCATTAGGGAAAGGCTATCAGCTAGTATATTTTTGACCCCACCTATGTGTCTGGCCCTAAATGACATGTTTAACTGTAAACCCCTCAATACTAAATGCCTCAACACCCCATAACCATCTCGGACCTGGCCTCTATTATTCAGTACCTCCACCACTGCCTTGTTATTGCACCAAATGTGACCTTCTGGTTCCTAAGGTCCTCCCTCACACCAGAGTGCATGCCCAAATTGGCATAATTTCCAACAGTGTGATGTCTTTTACCTTCCCTTCCCATACCCAGTCTGCTGGCCATGGTTCTGAAAATCATTTCCCTCTCAAATATCCCCATGCCTATTCCCCCTGCCGTGTCTGTATATAATTCCAGGTCCGTGTTGTAGAGCCATTCATCTTGCCAAAAGGAACAGCTATTATAATCCCTTAGGAATTCCTCCCACAGTGTGAAGTCCTCTCTTATCCCTTTGGTTAAGTCCACCCAGTGATGTGGCTTGCTTATGCCTGCAGTGGCTCGGGCTAGCTCCTTGTGAATGCCCTCCTGGCCCAATTGTCTCTGACAGTGAAATTCAGGTGCCCCAGTACTTGTTGCACCTGCCTTTAACTGTACCTCTCCTGCAAGTATGCACCTGAATTAAGCCCTTAGTTTCTGAACCTACCGCTCTGGCAACCTAAATACCTCCCACTGTGCATTTATTTCAATTCCTAGAAATTCTATCACCCTGCCAGGGCCCTCAGTTTCTCAGGAGCTAATGGCACCCCCAGCTCCATGCACAACTCTTGAAAACTTGCCAACATCCTCTCCGTCTGCTCTCCTTCCACTGCCTATCAGCAGGAAGTCATCTGAATAGTATGTCACTGATTTGTGCCCCATCTTTTGTTGAAATATCCATTGTAGGCAGGTGCTAAGGTTTTAAAGGTAGCACATGCAATGAAGCAACCCATCAGCATGGCCTTATCAAAATAATACTGGCCTCTACTTTGAAACCCAACAAGTCCCAATCTACCCTCCCTGGGAGCAGCCTAAAGGCTGCTTCTATGTCTGTCTTGGCCATCCAGGCATCAGGGGTCACTCGGTAAGCTGTACTGCTTCTTCCAATGTAGCATAAGTGACCCGCTGTGTTCCTCACTGATAAAATCATTAACTGAAGTATCACTCAGGAACAATGGCAACCTGTGAAGTGGGCACATGAGGAAGGGCACTGTCCATTATGGCGACACCTTCCCAGTGCAATCCTCCTGGCGACTGAAGGTAAGGCAACTGGATGAGGAGGTGGGCGAACTAGATGACAGGATGTCATTATACGTATGCGTGGGGGGTGGGAAGAGCACTATGAGCGTGGGCTGGGAGGGAGTGGAGAGGCTATAGGGGGTGACACTGCAGTTGCTGGTCTAGCTGCATCGTGGCATCGAGGATTGGCTAGTGGCTGGGGAGGCTGAGGTACTGGTTGGGTCTGGGTGCTGGTGCAATTTTCATTGCACCCGGCCTGAACCTTTTTAATTTTACTGCTTTCACCCCCCCCAGACATGCACCCCCCTGGAGTTGAGAATCCTTTATTAGGGCAGTGCGGGTGGTGAAGGGGGGGACGCAGCCCCCCCCTCACAGAAAGCAGTAAAAATATGTCCTGGCACCATTGTGCTGGTACGCCGGGGTTGTCAGAGTGCCGAAAATGTGTTTGGCACTCTGAGCGATAACGGTGATCGCCTTTAGGCATTCGCCATTATCACATAGACCCAGGAATGACAGATGGTGGATCACCCTGTACTCCTTTCTTGTTTTTGGGCACTAGACCTAAAGGGAATTCTCATTTTGTCTAAAGGGGAATTAAATATGGTCCTTCCACCCTCCCTGTAGCTTTTTCTTTCTCTATTTCTTCATCAATATGTCCTCCTTTCCTCTGATTGATGCTAAGTTATTGACCTCCTTGCTTGTCTTGGACCCTTGCACTGCAGCGGAAACCTGATCTTAAACCTATCCATATGCTCTGCTACCTCTCTATCTGGGTGCATTCTAAGCCATTTTCCCATGCCTCAATTTTTATGGGGGTCTTTGCTAGCGGATCAGTCTCTACCCTTTAAACCCTCCTCCCTTGTCCCCGTGCCCTCTAACTATTTCTATGACCTTCTTTTCAATAGGTCTGACCCCCACCTCATACCCCCTACCTCTAGACCCTTTATTCCATGCTTGTCCCTTGAAACCCACCCCTCATGAAAAGACTGGTGGCCTGGCCCTAGTTTCCGACTGGGATCCTGATCCCCATGTTCTCCTGCACCTTGATGCCTTGTGAGATCCTCCACATTTTGAACAAGCATGTCGAAACCTACACTGGGGCCATGAACAAAATGCCTGATTATACCCCCAACAGCACCTCTGCAATGTACCCCTTTCTTCCCATCTCCTTCAGGTGTGGATTGGTCAGTGACATAGTCAGTCCATAAATCTAACTGCTTTGTGTCTCATCTCACATCACCATAGGTGGCCATCCTCTGCCAAAAAAACTCATCATAATAAATCCAACCCACCTCTTTGCTTTTGCCCTCCTTATAATCAGGGAATACGTGATAAGCTGGTATCCACAGTTCAGGTCTCTTTTCTATCACAATGGCCAAATATGTAGCAAACCTACAAATCACCCATTCCAGGTCTTTCCTTTTGTGAACTTATCTTCGTCTTTTCACCCAACACCACGGCCACTGCCATCTCACTTTTTCCTGATATCCTCCTTTCCTCATACTTTGCTACCACCTCTCTACTGACCAGTGCAAATATGTCTACATATTCCACTTTCCATATCTTCTCCTTTGTGGCCAAAGGTACGTGTTCGCCTGTCCTCATGCCTGGTGCTCCTATGTCCCTTGTTCTTTTCCTAACCCTTCTGACACCTTGTCTATCCTCTCCTTCAGGTCTTTGTCCACCCTAATCTCTGCTAGTGCAGTTTCCATTTGCCCCAGGCCATCTTTTCGTAGGGACACTATAATTTGGCCAATGTATTCTTTATTGCTGTCCCCCACTGTACTTAATACACTACCTGCAGGCCCATTCCCTCCTTGTATCCTGCTGTCTCCCGCCTGAGCCAATCCATTTTCTGGTGGAGGGGCTACTGGCTGCTGTGTCATGGGTGGAAGGCATGGTACCACTGGAGGTTCCTGACAGGGTTCTGGAGCGGGTACCATCACCAGATCCAGGGAAGGTACTAGTGGTTCAGGTGCTAGGGGTTGCTATGATGTTGGACTAACTACTCGAGGTGGCGGCCCGATTGGACTGCTTGACCTCTCGGTCGGTCTTTTCCCACTGCTCCCTGCACCTTTTTCCACTTTCCTTTTCTCCCCTGCCTTCCGCGGCTCCTCTCCTTCCACCATTTGCCACATGAGATTGGCCTTCTCTACTATTTCAGTGATGGTCCTGTATGTCTCTTCCTTTGTTGGCTTGCTTTTCTTTGGTGCCATCTTGTTACCTGGTTGTCTTGCACCTGTGAATAAATTTGACAAAATTGCCTTCATTATTCTCCATTCCTGGGTGTTACCATGGCTCAGTTGGTAGCACATCCGCCTCTGGACTAGAAGGTCATGGGTTCTTGTCCCACACCGGGATTTGAATTGCACCTAAAAATCACTGGCATCTGAGTGCAGTATTGGGGGGTGCTGTACTGCTGGGGTGTGCCGTCCTTTGGATGAGACGTTAAACCGAGGTCCCTTCTGCCCATCCTGGTGGGTGGCCAGGTGGAAGTAAAATAACCCAGGGCACTCTTCGCAAAGAGTAGGGAACATTCCCGGTGTCCTGGCCAACATTCCCCTTCCCATAAACTGGTTCATGCAATTATCCAGGTTGTGTGTGGGTGATGATGTGCGATATGGCTGCCACCACACATTCAGTCACTTCACTACCAGTCTAGCATTGCTTGTAAAGTGCTTTGGATGTATAAAAAGCGCTATATAAATGCTGATTCTTCTTCTTCTTCTAGTGTCTTAACTAACTGTATTGTTATCCTTCTCCTACTTTAAATCTGCTCCCCCTCAAATTACTCCCCCCTAGGCCTTGCACCCCCTCAGCAGGTGTGGCATGCGGTGTTATTTTGCCGCTTGGCTTTCGGACCCCTTTTTTTTTTTTTTAACATATCCCCCTTCTTTGAAAGGCCATTTTTCTGGCCTCCCCTTCACTTTCTCCAGTTATGTCTTCCCCTAGGACCGCGCAGTGTGCGTCAGCGTGGCACATCCATTATACCCCCCTTCATTCAGATTGTCGTTCCCCCTCCCTCCCTTTAAGGCTCATGGTGTGACGCCAGAATGCCGTTTTTTCTTCCCTTTCTGGCCTTCCCTCTAATCCCCCCACTCCTCACCGTCTGTGAGACCAGGCCGACCCTACCACAGGCCAGGGGAGCAGCTGCCTTCGCTGCCATCTCATCACAGCCCCCTTTATGCCTCCTCTCCCTGCCCCCTCCTGATATGAGTGCCGTGACTGCTGCGCTTCTTTTTTACACCCCAAGTACCACAATAAACCAGGTTTTTTTTTGTTTACACTCAGCAGTATTAACTTTTTTTTTTTTGAAGGCCCCACTGCCGATATGCTTAACTCCCTCCTTTCTTGAAACCCCACCCTGGAGGTGGGGAGGTGGGCCCAAGCACCATGCAACCTTTGGCGTGCCTCCTTGCATCGCCTCTTAAATTCCCCTCATATCTGTTCCCTGTGATGATTTAAAATTGCCATCGACTGTGGAAAATGGACAGGCTACACTCGATTAAAGAACCCTTGCTTCATGCTGTCCTTCATACCTGAAAATGATGGCGAGGCTGTCTCCTTGCTCCCCCAGTCCACCCATTGTAAGCCACCCGAAAGGCCTTCCACGTGGTTCACTGGGCCCAGCGTGCTTACCCTCAAAGGCTTGAAAGGGCAACCTACTGAGGGAGAAAAGGCCTGGCTGCACTGCACTAATCTCTGTTTCACTCTGCCTTTGTAAAACAAGGAAGGAGAGGCTTTCTTCCCATTTCCTGCCACACAGATCACTTGACCCGGCGTGCTGCATCGCAAGCAAACCTCCTGTCTGTCTCCTCAGGCCACAGGGCCTCCTTTCCTAATTGACAGCACCTCAGACAATTACTTTAAGGCCACCAAGCTGTATCTCGTCAATCTTTTAACCAGATGGGAGCACCAGGCCCTGCTCCTTACAACGAAGCAGGCTAGTCCAACTCCACTCCCCCTCTCAAACGAAACCCCCCGGTAGCTTTTTATTTATTTATTAATTTTTTTTTAGTCAACACCACCATAGGCCCTTGCTTCATGTACATGAGACATCTGGCTAGGGATAACTTCTTCCACCACCCGACCAGGTAATTCATTGCTCGCTTCAATGACCGAAAGTCATTGCTCTCCCTTTTAAATGAACTGCAGAAACATCAGTGTTCTAGCGATCCTACAACAATTCAGCAAACCTTTTTCTCCCATCCACATTCATTCAGGTTTTTACTCATTCTGATCAGCGCTTATCCCAATAAACATGCCTTACCTTCAGTAATACCTCTGGAACTCCTACCATGCTGGATACCAACAAAAGTTTTTGTTTTTTTTAAATTGCCAATCTGATGTGCTGCAGCTCTTGACTAAGAAACTCCAGCAAAAAAGAGGCTGAATTGCTGCTGTGCAGGGGATTATGTGCCCAGCTCTAGCCCCTCCTATTTCTTATTTTCCCCTATCACTTTTCCCTTCCTTCCTAAGCTCCCCCCTTTCCTGCCTCCTCCTCCTGCCAGCTCCCTGGCCCTTCCTCTCTTCCCCTCCCCCCTCTGAGCACAACCATCTATACCAACCTGGGAGGGAAGATGGAAGGTTCCACCAGGACAACTTGGTCTGCCCCTTAAAGGGCAAACTCCTTTGTCAATTCCCTTGGGCAGTAGATTTTTCACAGTTTGAATGGCCCATTCTGTTGTGTCATTGGACTGAGGATAGGTGGGACTTTATTTAACCAGCCTGATACCCCAAACAGTGGCAATGTCATGCAGATCCTTGCTAGCAAATGGCATGTTGCCACTAATGAGATCAACAGTATTCCTTGCCATGCACATGTCACCTTCATGTCACCGATAAAAGATGCGGCTGTTTTATCTCACAGCCTCACAACTTCTGGAAACCTTTAAGAATACCCTACTAAAATGAGATGATCTTTCCCCCGTAGGTTAAATATGTCAGCTGCCACATGCACCCACAGGAGATCTGCACCTGGTGTGGAAATAATGGTTCCTGAGCATTGTCATTTCAGAATCATGCACCACTACTATATTGGGTAAACACACCCTTGATCTCTGTCATCAGTCCTTGTCAGTACATGATAACTCTGGCACTTGATTTTTACTTTTCTGCATCCCCATGTGATTTTCCTGTTTCAATATGTGGGATTATCAGTCGTGTAGTTATGAACACAAGCTCCTATATTAATCTGGTGTTGTCATGAAAAGCTCTGAGCCACCTAACAGCTTGTGATGCCTTACTTCAATGCATGGGCTATCCTGTTAGTATTGTGTCTGGCTAAACAGATAACTCACAATCTGCATTTGTTGCCTCTCTCATGCCCTCCATTTCTTTCTCATATAACATGATGCTGTAGTCTAGTTCACAAATTACTCTCTTCTCACTTTCTCCTAGGTCTCCCTCAGGAAGCGGGTCTATTACAGCCCAAGATGAAGTGTCTGCCATCAGTACACACCAAATGCATAGGTCATATCATTACAGTCTCAGCATCATTGTCAGTAACCTTGGGGTTCTTCATGCAATGTTTTTAGTAGCATGGCTTCCAGAGGCTTATGATCTACCTGGACACCTACCTCTCTACCATAAATGTACTGCTGGAACTTTATTACAGTGAAAACTACTGTAAGCATTCCTTTCTTGATCTACAGTATGTGTAACTTTGTTCAGCATTACTGAGAGCAAGAGAGGCATAGATCACATGCCCATACACTGCTCTCCCAAACATTTTTCTCATGTGCTTTACCAGGCTAGTATGGTATTGGTCAGGTGGCACTGAATAGATGCCCTGGCACCATGATGCTATGCTACAGCATGTAATTGTGGGTGGTGGCCCTTGATATTATTCACTGGGTTATGTGATTCATGCTCACATGTTGGCATGGCTTCAGTGTTGCTTGGGGTTTGGTGGGTACTGTTCATAGATGGCCAGACAACGTGACGGTCTGGCAGCCAACAAACTGAGTTAGTGTATGACTGTTTAGTATGGTTGGGATGCACCATACCGCTGCTTGCTTCAAAATAGTGGCCTGTGTGTGGCTGAGGTGTTCCAGTATCATGTAGCCAGTCATGTGTGTCAGTGGATCTTGGTGTGTTACTGCTGATATACATGATTGCAGTGTGATGCATTGTGTGGAACTCCACATAACACATCTCCCTGGATCCTACACAGTGTCATGGCTTCTATGGTCCAGTAGTGTTCTGATATCTGCTGTGTTTAATTCCACAGCTGCCAGGACTGTACAGGGGTGGATGGGACCATGTTGGCCTGTTGTGGGGGCCAGAACAGACAGGAGTGAGAAGAGGGATCCAGGCAGATATATCACTTCCACCACCATCAGGGCTGGGACCAGCAGATAGGTGATGTAGGGAGAAAATCCAATTCCAGACACTGTATGAGCCTTGCATTGTGCGTGACAGAGTTGGGCTAAAACTCTGTCTCAATTGTTATACAGAGAGAGTTAAAAGCAAGAATCTATTTTGTCCTCTCCTATTTTGTCTCTTGTGTATCGCTTGCCTATCTGATTGCATGATCAAATTTTCCTTGTGGCACCTGGGAATTGGCCACTTCGATCTCACAATTTCCCTCTGTTTTCTCCCTTTCTCCACTTGCTGTTTCTATTCATTCTGTCTTCCCTTGCTTCACTGTGGTTAAAAAAATACATGTTAATTTTTGTGAGAAATTGATTTCTCTTGGTTTGCAAATGTATACAGATATATTGTTGAAATGATAATAGACAGTTATTTAGGTTTTATCTGGAACATAGAGGATTAACCTTGAGGTGTATTTTGACCTCCACAAACTTGCTTGCAGAATTATCAGGAAATCAGCCCTGTGACAGGATGTCTTAATTGGTTGCAGCTGTTAAGAAGACTAATGTACTCTTCAGGCTGGTGACAGGAATGAGAATGACAAAGTCTTAATACACTTTGTTGGAACACAGGTGGTGTAATTTACAAGAAAAGGGTGCAGAATTTAATTGCCAGGGATAGAGAGAGATGGAGATTTCAAAGATACTCTCAGATGAAGGACTGCTATTAGTTTGAACTGCCTGTATAAAGTGCTCTCCTGTACAATTTTATTGTTCGTAATAATAAAACATTACTTGTGAAGTTTATAACTTTTCCTGGTTTGCCTATGTGTCCTGACGTATGCCTCAATGACATTGTGGAATGCACAGGGCTGTGGGCTGTGTTCCACCTGGCAGCTCTGGTGTCACATGAAACGATCATGTCCATGCTATGCAACACATTTTTTATATTGACCCATCATGTGGCAGGAGTTGCATGTAAGGAGTACTGCTTGTGGCTAGAAATCTGTATGTATTAGGGTCATGTGTTATAATTTGCAAGTATGAGCTTGGCAGAAGGCACCAGGAGAAAGGACTGCTGTGTGACTGAACTTCTCTGCTGGGACTAAAGTAGAAGAACTTTTGTATTTGGACCTTTAATTTAGGGTAAAAAACTAACATACAAAAAA
This sequence comes from Neoceratodus forsteri, assembly GCA_016271365.2. Taxonomy (NCBI): domain Eukaryota; kingdom Metazoa; phylum Chordata; order Ceratodontiformes; family Ceratodontidae; genus Neoceratodus; species Neoceratodus forsteri. Next base: position 147,510,512 of record CM057449.1, read on the forward strand.
AAAGTGTGTGTTTGGGTTAACTGAACTGAATGGGTATCTGAAGAGTTATCTAGGTGTAAATCTCAGGTGACTGAAAGGACTTAACTGCTGTGAGGTTTAAATTACTTGTAGAAAGATCTGGTAAGTAGGGGAGTGGCTTAGCTAGAAGGAAGCTACATTTAAAGACTGCCTTAGAAAGTTTCAGCTAATAGCTTGGCAGAAGGCACCAGGAGAAAGGACTGCTGTGTGACTGAATTTCTCTGCTGGGACTAAAGTAGAATAACTTTTGTATTTTGACCTTTAATTTAGGGTAAAAAAACTAACATACAAAAAAAAAGTGTGTGTTTGGGTTAACTGAACTGAATGGGTATCTGAAGAGTTATCTAGGTGTAAATCTCAGGTGACAGAAAGGACTTAACTGCTGTGAGGTTTAAATTACTTGTAGAAAGATCTGGTAAGTAGGGGGAGTGGCTTAGCTAGAATGAAGCTACATTTAAAGACTGCCTTAGAAAGTTTCAACTAATAGCTTGGCAGAAGGCACCAGGAGAAAAGGACTGCTGTGTGACTGAACTTCTCTGCTGGGACTATATTCCTCCCTCCTTCCCTCCCTCCACCCAAAGCTAGTTCTATTTTTATAGGCACAGGATTTGACTGACAACAGGAACTTCCTGTTTAGGGGCAGGAAGTGAGACTACAGAACCACCAAGGACCCACCATCCTAGAAGGGCAAGAGTAGCTCTCCGGCCCCTCTAGCTGCTGGAGGTCTGCCTCTGAGCAAGTAAGTGGTCTACTGAGAAATATAATATATTCTTGTCTCAGAACAGGACAATCGGGAGCTTAAAGGGCACACAGGCAGAAAGTAAGGAGAGAGAGAAAAAAACAGAGGAAAGAGTAAGGATTGCAAACAGTTAAGGGGCCAGAAATAAGACATGATTGGAGTGGTGCAGTACAGTGGCTGTGGAGCAGCAGTCTTCCGGGAGACGTTCTGGAGGATGCAGTGTTGTCCCATCTGCAGGCACCTCTCTGGGCTGAGGGAGGAGGTTGCTCATCTCCAAGCTGAGTTGTCCAGGATTTGTGGGACCTCCTCTTCCATCCAGGGACCACCAGTGCCACTGCCGTTGCCTCAGAGGTTGCCAAGAAAGAGGAGCGGTTGGACCACAGTGGGCTCAGGGAGGGTGAGGGTGGAGGAACAGAAGCGCATCCCTCCAGTTGTACCTCCACAGTTCCTATGCCATTCTGGCAAAGTGTGGTTCCTCTATGGAGGCACCCACAGTGGAGACCAAGGAGGATGCTGAGAACCTCCACAAAGGAGACCCACAGGAGGGTGACAGGGGACCCTGCAGGGGAAGGAAACAACTCCTGGTGGGGGACTCCATTGTTAGGGAAGGTAGAACTGGGGAGGAAGGGAGAGAGAGGAGGTCCTGCCTGGCACCATGGCTTGGAGGGACAGGGAGCGAATCCTCAGGATTGCTGAGCAGCTGCACAGGGAGGAAGCTGGATGTCATTGTCCACCTAGGGACAAATGACCTGGCCAAGAAAGGGATTAGAGAAGTGCAGGAAGAGTTTGTGGAATTGGGAGGGGCCATAGTCAAGCAGCACGGTAACCTTCTCAGAGGTGCTACCCATCTATGGCATAGGAGGAGGCTAGGGTGTTCCGCACCATGGGATTCAATCAGTGGTTGAAAACTGGTGTGGGCTCAGGATTTGGCTTCATTGGGGACTGGGGGTCACCTGGAGTGATGCAAGCCTATACTGGCATGATGGGCTGCATCTGTCTGGAGGGGAACCAGGATCCTAGGTGATAGGTTTAAATGCTTCATTGGCAAGCTTTTAAATTAGCCAAGAGGGGAGGCACTGGAAAGAAGCAGGAAAATCCTAGCCCCCCCAAATAATTATGGTAGTAAGTGCAGCAAACACCAACATAGAGGTGCCGATAGGGAAAAGGGCAGGGGTAAATGGAGAAAGTGACAAAGGCAAGAAGGACAGGGATGGGGCAACAGGGAGTAAGGCCATCAGGAAATGGAGGGTAATGAGTACCAATGCCCATAGTCTGGGCAACAAGCTCCCTGAGCTGATGGCCTTAATGGAAGAGGGATGCCTGGATATCATTGCAGTCACAGAAACATGGTACACAGAGAACCATGACTGGGATGTTAACATACCAGGGTACCTAACCTACAGGAGAGACAGGCAGGGGAGAAGAGGGGGAGGAGTAGCTCTCTATGTAAAGAAAGGGATAAAAGCAACTGAACAAAAGAGTAAACAGGGAGGAGAGGAGGCACTGTGGGTCACCTTAGAGACTGGAAAGGGTACCACAATCCGCACAGGGTTGTGTATAGACCCTCATATCAGGGGAAGGAATGGACGAGGATATGATAGAAGGCATTCTTAGAATGGCAGAGAAGGAGATACTGTTGATGGGAGACCTGAATATGCCAGATGTTAACTGAGCACATTTGCTGCAGCCACATCCAAGAGCAGGGCCATTCTTGATGCCCTACAGGTGGCAGGCATTAGACAGCTAGTTTCGGAACCCACTCGTGAGGGAGCAATCTTAGACCTCGTACTCTCAAACAGGGGCAGTGAGAGGATCTCAGATCTAGAAGTGGGTTGCCATCTGGGGACAAGTGACCATCAAACAGTGTGGTTCACGTTAAACTCAGCTACAGAGTCAAGCCATACAAAAGTGAGGGTACTGGACTTAGGAGGGCTGACTTTGGCAAGATGGGAGAGTGCCTCAGAAAAGCACTAGCAAATAGGCTAGAAGGAGGTGTGGAGCAACAATGGGAATTATCAAAACTGCCATCACAGAGGCAACAAGCCTTTGTGTGAAGCAAATAAACAAATCAAAATGAAAGAAAAAGCCACTATGGTTCTCAAAAGAGGTGGCTGTGAAAGTCAGGAAGAAAAAGAAGGAAACACAGAAGGAGCAGGACAGAGAGCTGTACCAGTTAAAGCAGAAGGAAGCAGGGAGGGAAGTCAGAATAGCAAAGGCCCAAACTGAGGAAAAGATAGCCAACCTAGTTAAGAAGGGGATAAAACCTTTTATAGGGTACATCAGCGGAGATGAAAGACAAACAGAGGGATAGTGAGGCTGAATAGAATGAATGGTGGGTAAGCAGAGGGGAAGAAAAACAGGAATACTGAATGAATATTTCTGCTCAGTATTCACAAAAGAGGAGGGGAAGTGCCTCATCCAATTAACAGAAGCACTCTTGATAGGGGGTCAATCCCAGTCCTTTCACAGAAGAGGGTTCTGCAAGAACTCCTAAAACTGAAGGTGGACAAAGCAATGGGGCCTGATGGAATTCACCCCAGAATTCTAAAAGAATTAAGGGGGGAACTAGTGAAACCACTGGCTACTCTTTTTAATAAATCATGGGAGGAAGGTGTGGTACCTGAGGACTGGAGGAAGGCGGATGTGATTCCCCTTCACAAAGTGGGACCAAGACAGAGGCAGGAAACTACAGACCTGTCAGTCTGACCTCTGTGGTAGGGAAAGTGATGAAGTCACTTCGAAGGAAAGAATAGGTGAGTGCCTAGAGGCCAGTGGAGCACAGGACCCAAGGCAGCATGGGTTCACAGCGGAAGGCTGCTCAGACTTAATCTAATAGATTTCTTTTGACCGGGTGTCCAAAGTAGTAGACCAGGAGGGCTGTGGACATGTCTACCTAGACTTTAGCAAGGCATTTGACACAGTCCCACACAAAGATTAATAGTCAAATTAACCAGCCTGGGAGTGGGACCCAGAGTGGTAGCCTGGGTAAAACATTGGCTGGACAACAGGACACAGAAGGTAATTGTAAATGGAGTCCACTCTGAAGAAAGAGGGTTACTAGTGGGTACTGCAGGGTTCAGTATTAGGTCCAGTCCTTTAATGTCTTCATCAGTGACATTGCAGAGGGACTGGAAGGAAAAGTATGCCTTTTTGCAGATGACACAAAGATCTGCAACAGGGTTGATACACAAGGAGGCGTGGAAAGGATGAAAAGGGACTTGGTAAGGTTGGAGGAATGGTCAGAAGTATGGCAGCTAGGATTCAATGCAAAGAAGTGCAAAATAATGCACCTGGGAAACAAGAACCCAGGGAAGAATACACAATGGGTGGGGAGGTAGTAACAACAACAAAAGGAAAGGGACCTGGGGGTAATCATATCAGATGACCTTAAGGTTAGCAAGCAATGTGAGAAGGCAGTAGGGAGGGCTGGGGTATACTGGGATGTATAGGGAGAGGCATCATCAGCAGAAAACAGGAAGTTGTTATCCCTCTGTACAGACAGTTGGTGAGACCCTATCTGGAGTACTGTGTCCAGTTCTGGAGACCCCATCTCCGCAAGGACATAGACAGGATAGAGGCAGTCCAGAGGAGGACAACTAAAATGGTGCAGAGTCTGCAAGAGAAGCCGTATGAGGAGAGACTAAAGGAGCTTAACATGTATACCCTTGAGGAGAGAAGGGAGAGGGGGGACATGATAGAAACTTTTAAGTACCTCAGTGGAATCAACAAAGTCCAAGAGGGTAGCATCTTTCAGAAAAAGAGACTTGCAAGAACAAGGGGACACAATTTAAAGATAGAAGGAGGGCGATCTCAGGGGCAATGTGAGGAAGTATTATTTCACAGAGAGGGTAGTGGATGCATGGAACAGCCTTCCTGAGGAGGTTGTGGGTCTAAAACTGGGGAGAATTCAAGAATGCATGGGACAGACATAAGGCAATTCTTGTGGGGGGTAGGAAGAAATAGGCTGTTGGTTAACTAGGATCTGCGGCCTATCCTGTAGGTAGGGAAATGGGCAGACTAGATGGGCCTAGCAGTCCTTATCTGCCGTCAAAGTCTATGTTTCTATGTATACATTTGCATGAAATTCTGAACCTCTTTTGAATTAACCCTTGAGATAAACATACAGATTCAGTTTTTGCTGTATTTGTCCTTGTAAGAACAGATCCTGAAGCAAATGGTTTGATACCTTTCATCAGACCAACATAGATATCACAAAAAGAACAAAGTGCTTAAACTTTTGGACTAATAAAGTCCTTCCTGGAAGCTTATGACAGTTATTCAGAAACTCACATACTATTAAAACCCAGAACATACATAAACAAAACCCAGAAAGAATTATCATTGGTTTAAAATATTCATTTAAACTATCACTGAATCACTGTTTCAAACTTGTGTTATGTATGATATGGGTGTTAATAGTTTGCTTCTGGAATTACCCTTGAGATAAAGTAAGAAAAGTGAATTAATTGATTTAAAGTTTTATCTTATGATTTATAAATGCAGTTAATGGTGCATCTGTGTGTGTGTGTGTGTGTGTGTGTGTGTGTGTGTGTGTGTATATATATATATATATATATATATATATATATAAATTAAAATTTGATTTAAGTATACTAATAATAATAGCCCTTTTTGCATTCTGTATCTCTTTAGGACTGAGATTAAATTGAATATGCAATGAAAATCAATCTGCCAGGACACTGTGTCTTTGAGGTTCACTCTCATTCTTTTTTTTTCCTTATAACAATACAGGACTAGAGCAACTAGCTGCAACTTATAAATCCTGCTGCTGTTAACCTAACTTTGGGAGTAATCATCTAAAATAGCTTTTTCTGCATATTTTTCTATATTTTTTATGTATTTACTAAGAATGGTCTGGGGGTCTAGTACTAGCCAATAATGAGGTAGTGGGAGATGCCTTATACTTGATTGCTCCTGTTCTGGTTCAACCACTTACTTTTTGCCCAAGGAACCCTTTCTATGATGGGTCCTCGAAGGAGTTGAGGTGAGTTGGTCGAAGGCTGAAGAGAGCATGGCGGAAATCCAGCCTTGATGCTGACAGGCTTAGATTGATGGAGCATTACGAGAGCTATCAATCAGAAATCTCCCATAAGAAGGCAGAGTTCCTGTCCAGGGAGATTTCTGCAGCACAAAATCGACCAGCTCAACTCTTTCGAACTGTTGACAGATTGTGCAATCCAATGTGTCTTCAGTCTGGAAGAGCATTTTCACACAGTAAGTGTGACGAGCTAGCTCAGTTTTTCGCTGATAAGGTTGCCAGCATCAGGGCCGGAATTGGCCCTGCTTCCTCTATGAGGGGTTGCAATGGTTGATGGGAGGTGGTGAGCACCCGGTCTCTCTGGACCAATTTCAGCTGACTGGAATTCATGAACATAGTGAAGATCATCCAGACCTTGCACCCAACCCCTTGTAGTTTGGATCCGGGCCCTACTCACCTATTAGTGGGTTGTGTAGATGCTATCTGCCTGATCCTAGCTGAAATTGTGTGGAGATCCATGGAGAGGGGTGTCTTTCCTGACCTCCTAAAGGAGGCGGTTATTCAACCACTCCTTAAAAAGCCCTCCTTGGATCCCGATGATCCAGCTAACTACTGACCTGTCTCTAACCTTCCTTTTGTGGGGATGGTTATTGAGAGGGTGATTGCATTGCAGCTGGATGATCACCTTGTGACTCACAATGTCTATGAAGTTTGTATAGTTTTAGGAAGAGGCGTAGCACTGAAACAGCCCTTGTTCGGGTACTTAATGACCTCATAATGGCAAGAGATCGAAAGGCTTGTACCATCTTGGTCCTTCTCAATCTCTCAGCAGTCTTTGACACTGTGGACCACGGTGTGCTTTTGGATACTCTGAGGTTCCTTTGTGGACTGTTGGGTACAGTCCTCGAATGGTTTTGATCTTTCCTTGTAGGTAGGTCTCAGAGGGTAGTCACTGGAATTTATTCCTCTGACACCCTCCCTCTATCCTGCTGGGTGCTGCAGGGCTCCATATTACCACCCATGTTGTTTGCAGTGTATATGCTGTCATTGGGAGATATAATCAGATGATGCAGCATGAGTTTTCACTGCTATGCAGATGATACTCAGCTCTATATGCCCTTTGTGCTCGGACAGGTTGATGCCATTTCTATGCTAAATAGTTGCCTCTCCGAGATCAAAGACTGGATGAATTTGAGCTGGCTGAGACTGAATCCGGATAAGACTGAGGTGTTGGTTGTGGATCCAGATCTCCTGGGGGCAGGTTCTGAAGCTGGGCACATGTCAAGCCTATGGCTTAATGGTGTCCAGCTCATTACTTCAGACTGGGTGCGAAACCTGGGTGTTATTTTTGATGATGGTCTGACCCTGAAATTTCAGGTGTCAGCCATGGTTAAATCCTCATTTTACCATCTGAGGAATATTGCCTGAGTGAAACCTCCGGGTGACCTTCCAACATTGGTCCATGCCTTCATTACCACCCATCTTGACTATTGCAATGCCCTCTACCTAGGACTACCTAGGGTTCATATCCACTGCTTGCAGCTTGTGCAGAATGCTGAGGCCAGGCTGTTGACTGGCACTTCTAGGGCCAGTCATATTACACCCGTGCTGTGTAAACTGCACTGGCTGCCAGTTCAGTGACAGATCACCTATAAGGTAGGCTTGCTTACCTTTAAGGCCCTGCACAAACAGGGACCCGACTACCTGAAAAATCTCCTGACTCCCTATTCCCCCAGTCGTCCTCTCTGATCCGCTGATGAGGGATTGCTAGAGGTTCCCAGGGTTCATTTGAAAACTTCTGGGGCTCGCACTTTTTCATTTGAGGCCCTGACCCTGTGGAAATCTCTACTTCACCGATTAAGAGAATGCCTGACCATCAATAGTTTTAAAACTATGCTAAAAACATATTTATTTTCTCAGGCTTACCCAGATTAATTTATATATATATATATTTTTGCTTGATGTTTTATATGATAGTACAGCGCCTTGGTTTTGAAAGGCGCTTAACAAATAAAAAGTGATTGATTGATAAAAAATAAAGGATTTTTGTGTTTGTGCTTTATGGACCGAACCAATGAATTCAAGTGCTAAACACAAGATAATGAATAATTAATGAGATGAATGTATAAGTGTTTCAGTGACCTGTCTCAGTCAAACCCCCACTGAAGGCTAGTGAGAGTCAAGGCGCTAGGGAAGAAGCTGTAAACTTCAAAGTTTGTGCGACTTTGTATTCTGTATTTTGCTGTGATTGAAGCGCTTGGAGCAAAAACATCGTTATTATTTAACCAGCATTGGAGTATTCCTTTGTGTGCATTACTGTTCTATTGCTGGATTGTGGCTATACAGTTTGCATGCTGCTTTCAAGAGGGGCATATGTATGGCTCCCTGCTGTATCATTCATTGCCTTCATGTGGAGTATTCCCAGCTACTCCCATGTCTTCATACTGGTATGGCCATCGCTTTCACACAGTAATGTTCCATGTGTCACCAGTTCCCTGCTGGTTTGTGGTGCTGACAGGGCTGGCATAGTCATTCTTAACCTACTATTGGTGTTATGTCCTGGCCACAGTGTTATCGGTACACATTTGTGTTGTACCATGCGTAAGGTACGGCACACGTTGTACAACACAGCTAGCATCATTCTCATTTACAGTACCATCTGTGTTTAGGTACTGCAAAAGACCTTCTCACACTGGTTTGATTTGCACTGCAGCATGCTATACATCTGTATTTATGTATGACACTGCTTCACCCCCCCACTTGCATACGTGTTCCCCAACCTGCTCCTACCAGTGTTTCATGTTACACATCCTGTGCTAGTGTTCTGTGTGGACTTGTGCTCACATCCTGCTCCCTCAGGCTCTGCTGCTGTTGGCCACCTATCACTGTTGTGTTGGTCTTTGCTGTGTAGATGCTGTGTATGTTGCATAGTCATACATGCAGGTGGTCCGCTACAGTATATCTTACTCAAACAGTTGTGTTGTGTAGGTACACCATTGCTGTGCATGCTTGTGTCCTACCCCTATTGCAGTTATACAGTGACTCCTGCAGGTACTGTGTCCTGTACATGCACACATGTGTTGCTCTGTGCAGGATGCATGGTATTCAGTGCTGATTGTGTGCCTTTACATCTGGTCCAGTGGGCCTGGACATTGCTGGTTGCAATCTGATGTGGTACTTCTACAGTCGTGTACTGTGTATTCATCTTTTCCCTTTCTGCCAGGATCACATGTATCTTGCATGCCTGCATCTGGCTGTGTTGTTGCACTGTTCCCTCTATTGCTGTGTCTTGTTGACCCTACAGGTACACACACACATATCTCTGGTATGCTTCATGCATGCTACAATCACAGCTGATGGATCTGCCTACTGGTGCCTGGTGTGTATCCATGTCTGGGTCAGGTGTACAGCTATTGGCATAGCCTGCTGGTTATGTTTCACATGTACTGTATGCATAGCTAATCTGTGCTTCATTCCTTCCATAGGCTCCTCCAGTACCACCAGAGCCTCCAGTACCATCAGGGTGGAGCCTGCAGCCTAAAAGCTTAGGGCTGTGACCAGGTCCTTTGCAGGCAGATGCACCTGCTCCATGCCATGCAGACACAGCTGGTCACAGTGGAAGCAGCAGTGGACAGGCAGTTCAGGCAGTGGACAGGTCCACCACCACAGTGCAAAGCCTAGCTAGTGGCATGACCACAGAATAGCAATCTTGGTGAGGGCTGAGGCTAGACATTGATGGCAATGATGTCAGGACTGCTTATTGATTCTCCTATTTTGATGGGATTGGCCTTGTTGTCCTTCTTGTGCTGCTCATTTTTGGGGCTGCTTACATGCTCCTGTTTCCCATTTGTTTGTTGTTCAATGTTGTTATTAAACCTTTTTAGTACTTTTGCTGGCATGTTGTCTGTTTCTCTTAGCTGGTCCATTTGTACAGGAACATGCCATTAGTGCTGCACATTTGTCCACTCTTGCACTGCACCATATTCAGTGCCTGTAGCACTGTGCTCGGCACAACCTTTGTGCTGCTTAGTCTCCATCATGATGTGGTGTTGTGACTCATTATTCAGACATTTCTGTGCTAACACAACTCATGGTGCACTGTTTGAATATCTAGCTTCACGTGCCTTTATGCCATTTTCTGTATGGCACTAGTTTAGCACGGTGCAGTCCAGCATGACTGAATATGGAGCCTTCAGAGTCTTCTTATGTCCTTGTTTTACATGTTACTATGATTTGCAATGAATGCTGGTTTCCTGTAGTTAGACAAAAATGTGACCAATCATCATTTAGAGTCATGGTCTCAAGGTTTTGCCAGGGACATGAACTAGGAGAAATTCTGGTGAGAGTAGTAGTAGTACTTAACTAAGGCTTCCTTTCAGCAACAGTTCTAGCAACGTGTACAAACTGTGATACTAGTGACTACTGACTGCATGAAGGTAAGCTAAAAGTGCCAGACTAATTCAATTTCAGACTGAATTCTCATTCTGCAGTGTTAAGTTGTGTATATATTATCTAGTCATCAACTCATTTATGCTTAGCTACTGGATTAAATATGTTTTATAATTTGTGTCTATGGTACATAGTATATGAGATTTACAAAACAAAATGTAAGTGCTCTATGTAATAAAACAAATAACTTTAAAATTACTTGCTAACATGCTTTTTACCCATTAAATATTCTTTAGTATTCTTTTCAGGTCTTAACAGAATTATGTAACATTTTGGAGAAAATATGCAGACAAGTAATCCAAAACTGGAAGACAATATAGCAAATATCTCCACGGCAACCATAAGCTTTCCCCGTGTACTAAGGTATGCTGGGATGAATGAAAGCCAAACACTGACAAATACAACCATACTAAAAGTGATAAATTTTGCTTCATTAAAGCTATCAGGTAGGTTCCTTGCTAGAAAGGCAACTACGAAGCTCATACTTGCCAGAAGGCCCATATATCCCAGCATGCACCAGAATACAATTGCTGACCCCCTCATTACATTCAGTTATTATTATACCTGTTTTGGATTGCATGTTGAGTACTGGGTAGGGAGGAGAAGTAGCCAACCAAACAATACAGATAATAACTTGGAGCAGAGTACAGGAACAGACTATACCACTAGGCAGCTGAGAGCCCACCCACTTCCTTAACTTGCTTCCTGGCTTTGTGGCATTAAAGGCAATTACCACAATGATAGTTTTTGAAAGTATACATGAGGCACAGAGGGCAAAAATGATTCCAAAGGCAGCTTGACGGATCATGCAACTCAGTCTAATGGGACGGGCCAATGAATATCAAGGATGAAAGGAAGCAAAGCATGAGGGCCAACAAGAGAAGAAAACTTAGTTCATGATTGTTGGCTTTGACGATTGGCGTGTCATGGTGCAAAGTGAAGATACAAAGGACTAAAGAAGTGATGAAGGTAAAGAAAACAGCAGTGGCAGCCAAAGTTGTACCCAATGGCTCTTCATAGGATAGGAACTCAGTAGATTTTGGGATGCATTTATCTTGTCGCTCATTGGACCAGTGATCTTCTGGGCACTTGACAGATTCAGTTGAATCTGAAAAAATCATGTTTTCTTTTAAAAATCAAAGCTTTTATTTATACTTGAAAAGGCAAGTACATTTTAGAGTGACATATTTTAAGTGAGAATATATTCTTACCTCCAGTGTATAAACAAGAAATACTGATTACTGAATGTATATTAATGGAACAATACCAAAATACAATATTAGTAATTGCAGCACTTAAAGTGTGTAGAAAAAACTGTTGGGTCAATAGGGGTCACCATGCGATCCCATGGTAATCTTTGTCCCTTGGTGGGAATATGCATCTGGCACAGCACTTTGATGATTCCTTACCACCAGGTTTAACAGGTGGTAGTTTGGGGCTCTCACAAAAGTACTGTGATGGGTGTGTCACTGGTAGCTGGCAATGTACATGCCAAGTCCGCCCTCTTCTGTGCACCTGCATACTTTGATGTACACTGGTGCGTAAGGGCCCATCAACCTCACCTGATGGGGGGACACAAGCAAAGGACTGGTGGTAATTCACTTTGCAACGATATACAACCAGTCCCCTGCAACTGATAATTGAGCCCTGAGCAAAATAAGTACAGCATTCTCTGAAATATTTAGAAGAGCAGTAACAAGAGAAGGTACAAATATAGCAAACGTTGAAAAAGAAACATAATTTTTGTAAAGATAATACAGTAATAGCAATCATTTCATTTTAGAAGGTACCTATGCTTTTATAATGAACACGAGTGTCTTATTTTGGGGTTGTGTACATGCACTGTATGTGAGCTAAAAAGACAAAGATCCTCAGCACAAAAACACTGAAGCAAGAATTACCCAAAAAGGGTATTGACAACAAAGCCAGGTTTCAAAGAAATACAAAAGGAAAAAAACACACCTACCCCCATAATGCAACGCATCATGGAATGTATATGCAGTTCATCATAAAAGCTTTGTCTGGTTCTGCTTTAAGCAGGAATGCATGGTGCCAGAGGGTCTCACACAGTCTACAAAGGCTGAGAACAGTAGACATAGACATGTGTTTCATCCTACTCAGGACTCATCAGTGTGCCTCTTCAGTACCTCACCCCATGGAGGAAATGATAACAGGAATGGAACAAACACACACACACACATATATATATATATATTTTAACAAATTCACAAGGACTGGGAAAGGGAGTTAAAACAAAAAGATGTAACAAACCTTGAAATGATAAAAAGGTACTTTATGCAAGGTACAATGTAAAAGTATATAATCTAGTGAGTGAAAAGGTTGATACATTTATTATAGTATTGATACAAATTATTAATATAACTACCAAGAGGTTTAGTTCCTTTTATATTAGTACTACTTACCTGGAGGTTTTAAAGAGATATAGTAATATATACTAATGAAGATATTAAACATAGAAACATATAAACATAGAATTTGATGGCAGATAAGGACCGCTTGGCCCTCCTAGTCTGCCCATTTTCCTACCTAACAGATAAGCTGCAGATCCTAGTTAACCAACAGCTTACTTCCTCCTACCCCCCACTAGGACTGCCTTATGCCTGTCCCATGCATTCTTGAATTCCCCCACTGTTCTTGACTCCACGACCTCCTCAGGGAAGCTGTTCCATGCATCCACAACCCTCTCTGTGAAAAAATACTTCCTCACATTACTTCTGAGCCGTCCCCCTCTACCTTCAAATTGTGCCCCCTTGTTCTTGCACACTCTTTTTCTGGAAGATGCTACCCTCTTGGACTTTGTTGATTCCCTTGAGGTACTTGAAAGTTTCTATCATGTCCCCTCTCTCTTCTTTCCTCAAGGGTATACATATTAAGCTCCTTTAGTCTTTCTTTGTATGTCTTCTGGTGCCGACCCTGCACCATTTTGGTTGCCCTCCTCTGGACAGCCTCCACTCTGTCTATGTCTTTGCGGAGATGGGGTCTCCAGAACTGCACACAGTACTCCAGATGGGGTCTCACCAACTGTCTGTACAGAGGGATAACAACTTCCTGTTTTCTACTATTGATGCCTCTTCCTATGCATCCCAGTATCCCCCCAGCCTTCCTTACTGCCTTCTCACATTGCTTGCCCACCTTTAGGTCATCTGATATACTTACCCCCAGGTCCCTTTCTATTTTTACTGTTGTCAGTATCTCACCCCCCATTGTGTACGCTTCCCCTGGGTTTTTGTTTCCCAGGTGCATTACCTTGCACTTCTTTGCATTGAATCTGAGCTGCCATACATTTGACCATTCCTCCAACCTTGCCAAGTCCCTTCTCATCCTTTCCACTCCATCTTGTGTATCAACCCTGTTGCAGATCTTTGTGTCATCTGCAAAGAGACATACTTTTCCTTCTAGTTCCTCTGCAATGTCACTTATAAAGACATTAAAAAGGACCAGTCCCAGTACCGAACCCTGCAGTACCCCACTAGTAACCTCCTTTCTTCACTGTGTACTCCATTTACTACTACCCTTGCATCCTGTTGTCTAGCCAATTTTTATCCAGGTAACAACTTTGGGACCCACTCGAGGCTGACTATCTTGTGTATTAATATTTTGTGTGGGACTGTATCAAATGCCTTGCTAAAATCTAGGTAGGCCATGTCCACAGCCCCTCCCTGGTCTACTACTTTGGTCACCCAGTCAAAGAAATCTATTAGATTCATCTGACATGACCTTCCCATCATGAATCCATGCTGCCTTGTGTCCTGTGCCCCACTGGTCTCTAGGTACTCAACAATTCTTTCCTTCAGAAGTGATTCCATCATTTTCCCTACCACTGAGGTCAAACTAACTGGTCTGTAGTTTCCTGCCTCTGTCCTGCTCCCACTTTTGTGAAGAGGAATCACATCTGCCCTCCTCCAGTCCTCAGGTACCACCCCATCCTCCCATGATTTGTTAAAGAGAGTAGTCAGCGGTGTCACTAGTTCTACCCTTAGTTCTTTTAGAATTCTTGGGTGAACCCATCAGGCCCCATTGCTTTGTCCACCTTCAATTTTATTAGTTCTTTCAGAACCCTTTCTTCTGTAAATGGACTGGTATCGACCCGTCTTCAGAGAGTATTTCTCTTGTTTGGTTTAGGTAACTCCCCCTCCTCTTCCTTTGTGAATACTGAGCAGAAATATTCGTTCAGTATCCCTGCTTTTTCACTGTCACCCTCACCCACATTCCCTCCCTTTATTAAACTTCAGTATCCCTCCTTTGGTCTTTCTTTCACTCTCTAATGTACCTATAAAGGTCTTATCCCCTTCTAACAGAATTGGCTATCCTTTCCTCGGTTTGGGCCTTTGCTATTCTGACTGCCTTCCCAGCCTCTTTCTGCTTTAACTGATAAAGTTCTCTGTCCTGCTCCTTCTGTGTCTCCTTATATTTCCTGAATGCTATCCTTTTCTCCTTAACCTTCCCTGTTACCTCTTTTGAGAACCATAGCGTTTTTTTCCATCGTTGTGTTTTATTGATTTGCTTTACACAAAGGCTTGCAGCCTCTGTGATGGCTGTTTTGATCACTCCCATTGTTCCTCCACCCCTCCTTCTTGCCTGTTTGCTAGTGCTTTTCTGAAGCACTCTCATTTTCCCAAAGTCAGTCCCTCCTAAAATCCAGTACCCTTGCTTTGTATGGCTTGATTGTATGGCTGTGTTTATCGTGAACCACACTGTTTGGTGGTCGCTTTTCCAGATGGCTACCCACTTCTAAATCTGAGATTCTTTCTCCGTCCCCATTTGAGAGTACCAGGTCTAAGATTGCTCCTCCTGAGTGGGTTCCAATACTAGCTGTCTGAGGCATGCCCCTGTAGGGCATCAAGAATGACACTGCTCTTGGATGTGCCTGCAGCAAAGGTGCTCCAGCTAACATCTGGCATATTCAGGTCCCCCATCAACAATATCTCCCCTTTTCTGCCATTCTAAGAAAGTCTTCAATCATTTCCTTGTCTGTCCATTCCCTCCCCCTGAGATGGGGGTCTGTATACAACCCTCATGCAGTTTGTGGTGCCATTTCCTGTCTCCAGGGTGGCCCAAAGTGCCTCATCTGCTCCCTGTTTACTCTTTAGTTTTGTTGCTTTGATCCCTTCCTTTACATAGAGAGCTACTCCTCCTCCTCTTTTACCCTCCCTGTCCCTCCTGTAGATTGTGTATCCTGGTATGTTGACATCCCTGTCATGGTTCTCTGTGTACCATGTTTCTATTATATTATATTAATAAGGACTTTGAAGTTATAATAGGGTTCATATAAAATAATGATAAATGAAATTATGCCTATTATACATTGTACTTATGTATACTTTTCAGCTTGCATAGATACCCCACTAAAGTGCATTGAACATGAAACATTAGAAATCAGTTATCTGACTGTTGAATAAGATAAATCTGCACTACAAAAAAGTTGCGAGGTGAGTGAGTCTCATTTCCAACCTCAGAAGCATCAGAAAAACAAATCAACCCTTAGGTGATCGTACAGGTTTGGATCACAGTAGGGTCAAATTAAGAAAGAATGCTAATGACAAAGAACCTTAGCACAAAAGCAGTGAAGCAAGAGTTACCCTAAAAAGGCACTGGCAACAAAGCCAAGTTTCAAAGAGATTTATAAAAAGCACCGAAGCAGTCACCATTTGGGATCAGAGGTTGGGGAAGAAGGTTGTCTGTTGCTACGCACTCCTGTGTCTATGGAGTAGGTTCAGGAAGCAGGGTTACACTGCCTGTTTTAACTATGAAAAAGGTAAGATATCACTGTCTAGCAGAGTGTAACTTTAACAGTTATTTTTTTGCACACACGACCTGGTCAGTTTGTGGCTCCAGTCAGAACACATCACTGTTCTCTATATGAGAGCATGAACATTTTGTCTCCAGAACAAAGAATAGAACATAATACTGTTACATTTGCATTCACTATATTTTACAATACATTTCCTAGCTGTCTTTACGATAAATTCACAAAGCAAAGTGTTTCCAGTTTGACAAGGGGAAGCGTAGCTTCATTATTTTATCTACCTATTACTAAATTGACAATGGCCAGGCATTCATTTTCCTGGTACAGTCCAAATTTGCTGAATAAATTCTCATCTATAATTCAAAAAGTTAATAGCATGAAATATTTTAAATCAATGCTGACCTCTCATTATGCTAATGTGAATTTTTGCTTGTGAAATAACAATGAATCTGTGCAACTGTGAAAATAATTTTATACTTGTGTGTTGTGTTATTATTATGTATTGTACTGTGTGATGTGATGTACCTTTGTTTTCGATGCCAGGTTTGACTGAAAAAGGGATGTGCCCAGTTATTTTCCTGGTTAAAAATAAAAATAAAAAAATAAAAAAAAAAGTATTTTTACTTTATTCTCCTGACACCGATACTGATATGGAGAGTTTTTTTTATCAGGAGAATTATTTTATCATTTATGCGACAGGTGTACAAATAAAAACTGTGTGATAAATCCATTTATCTGAGTTACTGTGTAGATATATATTTTTATCCACACAGTAACTTCGTGCAAAGTCGTGCAAATTCCTATGTAGTACATTGAGCAAGTCATGCAAATTCTGCACTATTCCGTGCTAAGTCGCACAAATTGTGCTCTATCTGGCATGAGTGGTAAATATCTCAGTTTTCATGAAAACAGATATAAACATAGAAACATAGACTTTGGATGGCAGATAAGGGCCGCTTGGCCCATCTAGTCTGCCCATTTCCTACTTACAGGATAAGCTGCAGATCCTAGTTAACCAAAAGCCTATTTTTCTTAAGATTTATATATAAGATAGAGATATACTGTAAGATATAAACCAAAAAAGCCTGTTGCATAATGTAATATAAGGGTGATTGGTGATAACTCATTTATGTGATACAGTTGTTAGTGACCTCTTGCAACAGTCACCATGGCTTTGCCACTGTGAGGTTACTTGAGGTCACTAAGCAACTGTAGCAGATAAATGAGTTATAACACAACGCTCCCTGCATATCCCTTATATATTATATCATATGTGTCTTCCTGTGGGTGTTCCTATTGTTTATAACTGAATCTACAATTGTATTTTAAAAACATATGTACTTACATTTAAAACTTTTACTTCCCTCGGCTCCCACATGACCATCTGCAATAAATGCGCATGCCCGAGTGTGGCGTTCAGTTTACAGTGGACACCATCTTTGTGTAGCCTGCACAATGCTTGGTCAAGCCTTAGAGCTTGTTTGATACCTTGCAAAACTTTTCTTTTTCTTGTTCCAGAGTCAGTCAGATCATTGAATAAACAATACTCTGTAAACAGTCTGTAAACAATCGCCAAATATCAATTAGTGGCTGCAATTTGTTACTGATGACCTAACTCGGTGAGTATGGCTTCAGGTGTATGTTCTTCTACACACACCAGGTATAAAGACATGGTCAAAGAGGGCAGCAATAATAGAGTAGGTTTTTTTACAACTTACCTACAGAAAGTAAGTCATATATCTTGTTTGTTTTTCTTCTGATTTTTAGAAAAAATAAAGTAGTGCTACCATATTAAAAGGACATTATTTCTGCTGTCATCTGAATATTTAATCTAATTCACCCTTCATCTTAGTTTATAGAAATCACAAATTTCTTTTTTTTCTGTTTTGTCCTAGTGGGCTGCATAAAGAAAAAGGCTTGGATTGCTTCAGTATTACAAAACAGGATTTTACATTTCTACTTCATCTAAAGCTACCGAAGCAAACATTATTATTTTTACATACTACCTCTAGAAGTCCTTATGCATAGCTGCAATTCAGGCAGCAGATAATCCTTTACCATTTTTGGCGCTGCTGGTCAGTTGTGGAATATAAAAATTGTAGTGCTTGTTTTCATTAGCTGCTGATACAGTTATCTACAACATCTCTGCCTTCCAGAAACTGGGATTGCCTGCCGCCTGTTTTAAAATAGGAAATCATTTGGTCTTTTTTGACTCTGTGGTTGGTTAAATTAATTTCACCAAGTGATTTACCTGTTGTTTTACTCAAGGTTTGTATTGTGGAAATTTTATGTTGTACTTTACCAGCATCAAGGACTGTATGCAAGAATTTAATAGAATCCAAATAAGTCTTAATGTGTCCATATCTTTTTATAAGGATTGACTGCCACAAACTGCTACAAACTATTACTATGTATGTCCTTATTTTTTTACTTACCGGTGTTTTTAAATATTGTTATAGTATTATTATATCATTGTTCACAAAGTTTGAGTAGCTGCAAGGCTGAATATGCTTTTCACCAGAAGGCAAGCTCAGGAGCTAGGGGAGGAGGCAGTTAATTCTTTTAATGAAACAACATGCTCTTTGTCCCCACAACACAGGGTAGCCATCAACAATAATAATAATGATGGAAAGGCTGAATGCAGGCACAGTAAGGTTATTCTAGAATCAGTTGGGATGCACTTGATGCCCATTTCACTATCCATAATCCTGGGAGAAAATGGTGATAATTATAGGGTTAAGATTCAGCTTTAGAAGCAGCAGCTAGCAGCTGAAAGGGAGCTAGTCTTTACTTTTGCTTCAGCATTTAGAAGCAGCAGCTAGCAGCTGAAAGGGAGCTAGAATTTATTTTTAAAAGCACCTCATTTTGGAAAGGGAAGCTAGCAACTAAAAGGGAGCTAGTATTTGCTTTTAAGAGTACCTCATTTTGGAGAGGAACAGGGGACTCAACTAAATCTCCCCTCCCCATCACTTAACTGCTAACAGCTACTGCTAAGGGGTGGTAATAGTACTAATCCACCCTCATTCTTTTTACATTTATAGAAGCCCAAGGGAACTTCCTGAAGGGCTCCTAAAGGAAGACACCAGTGAAAACAGGAAGAAAGGATAGAGAAAATGTAGTGAAGGAAGAAAGAAACAGTGACACTTACAGGTCAGGAGGAAAACAGATGTAGACATCCAGATCTTCCAGAGCTGTGAAGGGAGAGTAGTGAGGCAGACACTCTGGTGACTAGGGTGCTTCTTCTGCAGGACAGTTGTGGAACTATGGAGGGAGCTATGGCTGGCAAGAGAAGAAATCATGAGATTACAGAGGAGACTGGATTGGGGATGCCCACCACCCCTTACCTACGCACTCCCCCAAAGGCCAATGGGTCTTGGGGGATGGAGGGTGGTGAAAGGGTGCAGTGGGGCACCTAGAGCTAAGATGGAGCACTGCCAGCCACACGTTATCCACACTCAGAATTGTTTCACCACCCCCATCTAGGGGACAGAAACAAGGTGAGGAAAGAGGAAGAACTGAGCAGGACAAACCTGATGTAAAAAGCAGGAAGGGGGTACAAGGAAGGAGTGGAAGAATACCAGAGCAACAGAAGGATTCTGGTTGTGGGAGACTCTATGTTGTGATAAGTGGAGGCACAGTCCATCGGTGTGTAAAGAACTGTAACCATGGAGAAACACATGCCAGGAGCATCTGCAAAGAGAGGTAAGGACTGAATAGGATGGCTGGTGAGAAGAGATCAGGATTTTGAGGGAGTCATTATCCACCTTGGAACAAATGACATAGCAAATAGGACTGTGGAAGAAGCCATGGCAGACATGAAGACCCTAGAAGAGAGCCTAATGGAGTACACAACACATCTGGCATTCTCTGAGGTGTTGTTGGTTTGGAGAAAGGGTGGAAGTGAGGACATGATCGGGAATGAAGAGATCAGGGAATTCAACCAGTGGCTCCAGGGTTGGTGTGCAGACAATGGGATGCACTATATTGGGAACTGGGAAGACCTTCTGGGACAGGAAGCTCTTCAAGCATGATGGTCTGCATCTCACTGGAGAAGGAGTGAGAGCACTAAGGCAGAATTTGGAGGTCTTTTTGGAGGGTTTAAACTGGAAGGTCTTCAACACAGAGAAGAAGGCCTAAATGAGGATGTAGTAGAAAGATACAAAGGTAAGGTGATTGGCAAATGGAAGGGAACCCCCCAACATCATACTTAAGGAAACAGGCATGGCCATGAGCAAGGAGTGGCCATAGATGAAAAAGGAGGGACATCATGTAAAGCACAGGAGGGGCAGACACAGAAAAGGGGGGTGATACTGAGGATATAGTAGAGGGGGAGGCTATGATTGAATGGCTATAGTGACAGCTCATACCACCACCATCAGTGGGCTTGTCACCACTCCCCATAAATCCAAGGGAGCACATACACACCCAGAAAGAGAAATGCAGAATAAGGGCAACTTGACCACAGAGATCTCAATTAGCATTCCACAACAAGATGGCAAGCTCAAAAATCATTTGGGCACAAACAGCAAGTTGGCATTGTCCAAGAAGAGGGTACAGCCCCATACCAAAGGGGGTGCACATTCCTGGAAGGTGATGGTTGCAAATGCTTGAAGCCTTGTAACCGAACTACCCATACTTGCAGCCATCATGGTAGTAACAAGATTGGACTGAGTCACTTTGACAGAAAGTGGTCTCGGAAAACCACAGATGGCTACAGCTATACCCAGACACAATCTGTTCAGAAAGGATAGGCAGGGGCAAAGAGGTGGAGGAGTAGCCATTTACATTCAAGAAGACATAAAAGCCACATAGGTACAGAGTCACCCTGGGACACTGAGCCACTGTGGCTTATTATATACAGGAAATGGAAAAACCTTCAGGATCGGCATCATTTACAGACCTTCAAATCAAGGCTAGAAAGGGGACAAAGACCTGATAAAAGAAATACACAAAATTACTCAGAGAGGAGAGGTGATACTGGTAGGGGACTTCAACCTTCCAGATATAGACTGGAGTAAACTAACAGCATTAAGAAGAAGAAACAGGGATTTCTTATTGGCACTACAGGGAGCAGGACTAAGTCAACTGATCAAAACACCAACAAGAGGAGATGCCATACTTGACCTGGTCCTCACAAACACTGAGAGGGTCAAAGAACTTGACATGGGATGCCATATGGGCAACAGTGACCATTGCACAGTTAGCTTCAAGATGAACATAAATGAGGCCACATGCCACTCAAAAATAAAAGTACTAGATTTTAAAAAGATGGACTTCAACCAAATGAGGACCAAGATAAGAAACAAGTTAATTGATCTACAAGTGGACAAGGTCAATGTCATGTGGGTGAAACTTAAGAAAGCAATCCAGACAGTCACTGCCCAATGCACCTGAAGGGATGCCAAAGTGAAAAGAAAATGAAACCCCTTATGCTTTTCAAAAAAAGTGGCTAAAATATGGTTCAAGAAAACAGAAGGCATTCAAGCTATACTAGGAAAAAATAAGGAAGAAGGCTGGTTGTTATACAAGGAGAAAATGAAAAAAGCTAGCAAAAAAATAAGGCAGACAGAAGCAAGTATAGCAGAGAGGGCAAAGAGAGGAGACTAATCCTTCTTTAGATACATATGGGAAAGAAGGAAGGCAAATGGGGGAATAGTGAAGATTACAACTCAGGAAGGGAAAACAACAGAAGATGACCCAGAAAAAGCAGAAATCCTGAACAAGTTCTTCTGCTCAGTATTTACTGAGGAGGACCCAGGCGATGGCCCAGAAATGGCAAAATGCAGCACCCCTGGACAGGGGATTGATACTAGCCCCTTTACAGAGACTGAAGTACTGAGGCACTAAATAAACTATAAGTTGACAAGGCCATGGGCCAGACAAAATGGACCCCAGGATCTTAAGGGAACTGAAATTAGAGTTGGCTGCCCCACTGGCTAAACTATTCACCAAATCCCTAAAGAGTGGGGAGGTACCTGAAAATTGGAAAAGGGCAATCGTGGTCCTGCTCCACAAATTGGGCAGCAGGGAGGACTCTGGAAATTACAGGCACATAAGCCTCATATCCATAGTGGGGAAGTTAATGGAGACACTACTCAAACTAGGCTAGTGGCCATCAGAATCCCAAGCAGCACAGTTGCACAGTGGATAGGTCATACCAGACTAACCTGATTGAGTTTTTTGTCTGTGTTACAAAGCTTATAGATGATGGCGGGGTGGTAGATGTGGTCTATTTAGACTTTAGCAAGGCCTTCAACTCAGTTCCACACAGAAGGCTGGTAAAGAAGCTAGACCACACAGGAGTTGGATCAGAAGTAGTTAGATGGGTTAAAAACTGATTACAGGGCAGAACTCATAAAGTGCAGGTAAACATAGCACTGTTATCAGAAGGTAGGGTAACCAGCGGTGTGCCCCAGAGTTCAGTACTGGGGTACCTGCTCTTCAATATTTTCATATCGGATATAGCTAACAGACTACAGGGAAAGGTGTGTCTGTTCACAGACGACACCAAAATATGCAACAGGGTCAACACCCAGCAGGGAGCAGACAAGATGGAAGATGACATCAAGAAACTGGAAGAATGGTCTGGAGCATGGCAGTTGAGATTCAATGCCAAAAAGTGCAAAGTCATGCACATAGGAAACAGAAATCCAAATAAGGCATATTACCTTGGTGGAGAAAAACTAGCTGCCTCCACCCAAGAGTGTGACTTGGGAATCATTATTTCAGACAACTTGAAGGAAGGTAAACAGTGCATGAAGGAAGCATTAGGCCAGCAGTGTGCTGGGATGCATTGGGAGAGGAATCACAAGCAGGAAGCAGGAAGTGATCCAGCCACTGTACAGATCACTGGTTAGGCCTCAGCTGGAGTACAGCATCCATGTTCTGGAGTCCCCACCAAAAGGACATTGACCAAGTGGAGACGTGCAGAGAAGGGCAACAAAATGATCCAGGACTGCAGAGATGTCCTAGGATAGACTGAAATAACTGAACATGTATTCCATGGAACAGGGAAGAGATGGTGATATGATTGAAACATTCATGTAAATAAAATGCATAAACACGGTGCAGGTAGATGATCTCTTCCAATTTAAGAAGGCAGCAGAACCAGGGACATGATCTAAGGCTGCAAGGATGGCAGTTCTCCACCAACACCAAGAGGTTTTTCTTCACAAAAAGAGTGGTGGATGCCTGGAACAGCTTGTCTGCAGAGGTGGTGGGGGCAAGCACAGTGGAAGGTTTCAAGGATGCTTGTGACAAATACAAGGAAGCCCTCAAACCCAAGGGCAGTTAGAAGGCTAGGCTAAAAGACAATGGGCAGACTAGATGGACCTAGTGGTTTCCTTCTGCTGTCAACTTCTACGTTTCTATGTTTCTGTGAAATCCCAGCTGAAAAAAACTAAGGAAAAAAACACCAAAAACATCTAAATCTGAGACTCCTAATAAGAGAAAAAGAAAATCTACAAAGCAGCAAACTATAATAAGACAATCCAAAATTAAGGATCATTTTGATCCACTCATTACTGCACCCCCCATAATACATTAAGCAATTCTGTTTGTGGTAATAGTATTTTAAATTCGAGTCAGAACAGTATTAGACTTTTAGTCTCTCCAAAAGCAGCTATTGAGAAGACCACATCACTACTAAGAATAACAGCACCTCCTCCTTTAACTAATTTGAGGAGGAGAACTGAACTAGATTCATATCTGACATGTGATATGGTAGGTGAACCCATTACTATAGAAGCATCTGGAAGCCTGGTATATGACACTTTTTCTGAAATGTCTGGCTTTCTTAAATTCTCTGGAAAACCAAAAAAGCAGCTCCACACTGGAGCTGTGCAAGCCCAAATCAGTCTCAGTCAAATCCAAAAAAAGGGCAGCACCAGCATCCGTCTCAGTTTATGAAAACAACATTTATTGTATTACATGCCTGTAAAGAAGCAGTGGCAATAAAGGCAGACTCACAAGCCTTGTGAGGTCCCAGCTGTGGATGAAATGCAATTAAAAAATGATATTTCTCCTAAACTATTACTGTCCAACTCTGCTGCTACTTACCAGTTTGGCCTCAGCGAGGACCCTAAAAAAGTTTGTTTGCAATCCCTGTACTGCTCACCATATGAATTTTGACCATTTGGTCAATTTAAAATTTGAGTTAGATGCACTAAAGGAGAACATAGATGTTAACAGCCTTAGAATAGATGATGTACTTCAAAGATTAAGCAGCCTAATTCCACAGGAGGGATCCCCCTCGATCATTAGGGAAAACTGTCCACAAATTTGTCCTGATTTCCCAACTATTATCATTCCTGATTCTCCTATGCAAAAGGTCATCACAATAAATCAGAGCAAAAATCATGGTAAAAATGGGAAAAAGAAGATTAAGGAAGCCAGTTGCAAAAATTGGAGGGCTGTAACCCTGCAGCCACTTTTAGTTCACAGCATGCCTCAGACCATGCTGCTTTAAAAAAATTCTGAT
This sequence comes from Neoceratodus forsteri, assembly GCA_016271365.2. Lineage (NCBI taxonomy): Eukaryota > Metazoa > Chordata > Ceratodontiformes > Ceratodontidae > Neoceratodus > Neoceratodus forsteri. The sequence goes on from CM057449.1 coordinate 147,534,963, forward strand.
AATTAAGAACTAGACTCTGAGTATGACATTTGTGATTCAGAGTATGACAACTATCATTTGGCTTATACCCCTGCAGCTTTAATTGTCTCAAACCAAACTGCAGAACCTGCAGATCCATGGTTATACTCTTACACAAGTTCTGTCATTTATTTCACTGAGGGATAAGACTGTGCACCTACTAAGGGCAGCAATGGGGGCTGACATTGTAAGTACTAAAGTGCTGCAAATCTGGAAGGACAGGGATGTGGATGGGGCAAATTGTTTATTCATCTTCTGTTCTGCCCCACATATTGCAAACTATATATGGCTCAATAATGAGGCTTTAAAAAATGTGGTTGTACTCTAGAGTATGTTAATAGATTCATACTTAATGGCTATAACACAGTAAATAGAGAACAACCAATACAAGTAAGTATTTATGGTTTGAAAGCCTCGCTTAATGAGACCCCAGGCAAACTAAAAACTGTTCTGAACAATCTTTTTACTCATGCCTTAAAAATCCCAGACAAAGACTTTGGGATGTTAAATGTGTTTCACTGGAAGAATGATTCCAATACAGGGTATGTAGATGTCTTGATACAGAGACAGGAAGTGGCAGATATTATACTGAACAAAGGCCCTATATCAGACAGAACTGGTGTCCATATTCCGGACAGTACAGTTCTTGCTAGTTTGGGGCATGGGAAAAAGTCAAACAGATCTATATACAGTATCTGGAGGACAGGATCACAAACACCCTGTTCCTTTATGGACTAGGTTGAATTAAAGATGAGAACAGTCTTCAACTTAAAAATACTGTACTTGACCTTCTGGAACAACATCTTAATATATCTATAGAAAATGAGAATGCTATACCAGTTACTAGACAAGGTTCTGATCCAGATTGTGATCTACAGTAGTTTACATTAATTAGGTTTTTTGAGTCTCTAAAAAAGATCTTGGATAATGTGGGCCTACTGGATGCACTTGGACTATACATAGTCCTACTAGAATCCAACCATTACCCCTCATCTACAATTGCCAAAAAAAATTGGGGTTGATGAAATGCATAGTGTAAATAGTCATCAGAAAGGAAAGTCCAATCCATTAACTTTCAATGTCACAACCTATAACAAATATTACATTTTGTCCATACAGGAGGATTGACTGACGGAATCATGTTTATTAGATTCAACAGACAACGACGCTAAGAGTCTTATTCTTGCCTCCTGGAATATTGCAGGACTAACAAATAAATTTGCAGGCAGGGAATGGATGGATTTCATCAACAAATTCACTATAATATGCCTCCAAGAAACCTGGCATGCTAAAGATTTTGACACAACACTCAACCGATATTGTACTTTTCGTGTACTAGAGGTGAGAGCTGCCATAGGTGCCGGAACAGGGGGGGCCACTAGGGCCATGGCCCTATCACTTTCATAAGTGGCCCTATCACTTTTTGCTATCGGGATAATATATTTAATAGGGGAACATTTACCCCTTATGTCCTTGGCCCTACCACTTTTCAAACCGTTCCGGCGCCACTGAGAGCTGCCACAATGGGGAGATTGGCTGGGTTTACTCACATGGGTTAATTGGATTAATTTTGATACACTAATCATATGTCGTTTTGGCCTTCCTGTTAGGAATTCAGGAATGAGAACGAATATCAGGGTGATTAAAAGGACATTAAATATTGCTTTATGAGAAAAATAATTTGACTTCTTCTGTTACTATCTGACTCACTACACCCAAATCCTGGGCCACTAACTAATTATGAGTAAAATGCCAATGGAGAGAGATTAGACAAGAAGCTGTTGCTCACCAGAACATTAGGAGTTTTAATATCTAATTGGGCAGAATTTGAAGCTTGGGTTATGCCGCATGATTTTGATGTTATAACTCTGTCTGAAACATGGTTGACTGACAAGAATCAATATAATGAGATTCTGTTAGCAAACTATAATGCGTTTAGAAAGGATAGGGCTGGCAGAAAGGGTGGTGGGACTATGATTTATGTAAAATCCAGGTTTGAAGCAATCAAAGTTTTGCCTCAATCTAGTAACTGTGGGTGTGATGCTGTTTAGCCTCGAGGAAAGGAGGAAGAGGGAGGACATGATAGAAACTTTCAAGTGCCTCAAGGGAATCAACAAAGTCCAAGAGGGTAGCATCTTTCAAAAAAAGAGGTGTGCAAGAACAAGGGGACACAATTTGAAGATAGAGGGGGGTGACTCAGAGGTAATGTAAGGACATATTTTTTCACAGAGAGGGTTGTGGATGCATGGAACAGCCTTCTGGAGGAGGTTGTGGAGTCAAAAACAGTGATTGAATTCAAGCATGCATGGGACAGTCATAAGGCAATTCTAGGGGGTGGGGGTAGAAAGAAGTAGGCTGCTGGTTAACTAGGATCTGCAGCTTATCCATTAGGTAGGGAAATGGGCAGACTGGGTGGGCCAAGCGGTCCTTATCTGCCATCAAATTCTATGTTTCTATGTTTCATTTAATCTTATTTTGGGGTTGAGTAAGCATCTTACAATTACTGCAGTTTATTTTCCCCCCATGACACATAAAACAGGGTATGGCTCTGACCTCAGGTATTAAGAGAACCCTCCTACTGAATAAGGAGTGAACTTTAATCAGGGATTTTAATTTAAACTGGGATTCTTGATCAGACACTCCCTATATTGGATGTGTTTCAAGACCTAGGTGTCCAGCAATTGATTAATTAGATAACAAGGCATAATTACTAATCAGGTGGGGAACAGTACTGGTCTGGATAGTTGTTACTCACCCAGGAAAGATTTTAAGCTCAGGAGTTTTAGTAGATGGGATAAGTGATCATTGTCCTGTATACTGCAATTGGTCTGCAAACAAGGGAAGAGTCCACCACAATATATAGAGACTAGTAATTTAAAGCCTTTAACTGAAGAAATTGTTAATAAGGCCTGTGAGAAAGTAGATTGGTCCATATTAGACTCAATGGCTGATATAGATATAATGTTGGAAATGTTGGGGGGCTTATTAAATCATGTAACAGACCAATTGGCCCCTTTGAAAAAATGAGAATTAGGGCAAACAAAAATAAATGGAAGTCTAAAGATGTACTAAATTGGATGAGAAAAAGAGAAAAAGCTTGGAATGAACATAAAAAGAATAGAAGTCAGCAGCTGCTCCAGGCTTACAAAACACTTCAAAATAAATGTAAGACTTTGAACAGAAAGGCTAAAACTGAGTTTTTTTAAAAAAGCAAACAGTTAAATACATTAAGCAATCTGAAGGAAACATATCATACATTGAATACTCTGACAGGAAAGGGGGTTCAGTACAATACAATTACTTTATTGGATGGTGATCAACTGGTGAGGAACCTCCCAAGGGAAGCTAAGATTTTTAATACATATTTTGGGGACTTGTCCAGGTTCCAAATAAATGATATTCCCACTAAGACCAAAGATATTTCTGTTACTGAATCAGAGGTGAATCATCCTAAATTCTATTTTTATATGAAAACCATGGAACAAGTAAAGGATTACATTTTGAGATATAACCCAAAACCATCAGTGGGGCAGGATAAAATTGATTTTAGGATACTGAAATTAGGAATTAATGTCCTTGCTGGGCCATTAACAACAATCTTTAATTTTTCACTCTGTAAAGGAGTATTTCTGAAATGTTGGAAAGCTGCAATTATAAGGCCAATACATAAATCTGGATCAAAATATTTGGTCTCAAATGATAGACCAATTTCTAATTTGGCACACTTATCAAAGATTTTAGAGAGAATAGTATTCAATCAAACTCAAAAATTTTTGGCAAAGTAAAATTTGCAAACAGGTTCACAGCATGAATTTAGACCACAGCATAATACAGAGACTGCCTTGATGGAGTTCATAAGCTGCCCTAGATTTAGGACACTCTGCTGCCAGGGTGTTTGTGGACCTCACCAAGGCTTTCCATCTGGTCAATCATTCCTTATTACTGGATTCTTTGTATGAGTTTCACTTTGCAAGGAAGGTGATAACTTCGTTTGAAAGGTATTTATCACATAGGGAGTACAGGACAGCTATAGGGTAGGAATATTCAGATGTGCAGTTAATTACCTCTACTGGCAGGTCTTTCAATATTGGGCCCACTTTTGTTCTCATTGTTTATAAATTCATGATATATAATTCAGCATCAAAGTCCTGTACAGAGTCTGAAAATACTTTATACACAGATGATACGGTATTATTTACAACAGGCCCAAACCCAGATCAGGCTTTACTAAAGGTAAAAAGACACTTTGATAGTTTCCAGAAGTGGCTACTGGCACATAAGCTTGTTTTGAATACAGTTAAGACAAAGACGATGATATTCGCTTGCCCAAGAGCAAACAGAGGCATAAATGTATCAATTGTTGATCTTGTGGGGGAGGGGAATAAAATTGAGCTTGTTGATAATTTTTGTTACTTAGGGATTACATTGGATTCCAACCTTATTTTTGAACTCCATGTAAAGAAATTGATTAAGAAGATACATCAAAGGTTAGGAATGTTATTCAGAATAAAATCCTATTTAATTCCGGAATTGCATAGACTATTTGCCCATAGTTTCTAATTAAGCACATTTGATTATGGCTTAATGGTTTATTCAGGAACAAATGATAAGGGGCCCGATTCAAAGAATGATGCAAGTCACTGCCAAAAGTGACTTGTGCCAAACCCAGTTGCAACATGGACCCTGTGCCTGATTCTAGAAGGGGCAGGGTCCCCACATCTAAGTCCTGTGGTTTACGACATCCATCAAGTTATGCCAAATAGAGGGCATAACTGGTGAGGATGTCTCAAGCCCCAACCACTGTCTTGTAAGGTGCAAGTGCCCCCCTCCATGCCCGATCCCCTGGCAGAGCCCCACAGGGCTAGAGGCCCCCTACCCACTGTCATGCTACCATGGTTCCTCCAACCCCCATCTGGCTCCCCCATGACAGCCAATGTACTGTGCCAGTATGTACAGTGCATGCAAGAAACCCTAGCAGTCTAGCACCCCCACTCTCAGCAGTGCCAGTTCATCTCACTGGCCTATCTTCATTAGTAACTGGCATAGCTCACTTTCCTTCCACAGCCACATCGACTGAGTCCGTATGAGTGATTATAATAATATTCACTCAATGAATGAATGTACCCATTCATTCATTGAGCGTATATTGACAGTAAGCGCTCATATGGAGCTCAGTTGGTGGCTGGCATGGAGGTGAGAGGTGGACTGTGCCAGTTGCTGGCTGGAGATGGGTCGGGGTGCTGTGAGGACTAGCACTGTTCATTTTGGGGTGGGGACATTAGACTGTGAGAGATAATCACAGTATACAATTATTTTATAGATTGCAGCACTTCATGGACCTGGGGGTTGGGGTTAGGGTATGGGTCCAGGGGACAGAGCTACAGGGCACTTACAGTTTGGAGAATTGGGGGGACACAGCTACCCTGCAGGGGACATGCAGTTGGGGATCTGGGGTTGGTGGGTTCACTGCAGCATGCAGGGCATGGGGAAGGCACATGGATCGGGTGACAGTCTTCTGATAGGTCTCTAGAACCCCTGGAGGGTTTACTTACAGTTACACCAGCTAAATGCTAGTGTAACTTACATTGACGGTTCTTCTCTGGGGGTTGTTGTACAATCCCAACATTGGGGGCTTTGTTGCTGCCCTTCCAGAATGGGGTGCAACTGCTGCTGTAAACCCCCTAGTGCCATGTTGCAGGGGGTTTAGGGTGTATGTGCTGGCATATGTCAACTTCTGGTGCAGTGGCCTCACGGCATGTGAGCCACTTTGTAGGCTACTTATGATCTGTGGCTGGTGCAACTTGCTACTTGTGTATTCTTTTGGTGCAAGTCATGTGATGCCAGTCGAGACTTTTGAGAATTGGGCCTGAGGTCTCTAGCCTCAGGCATTTAAAAGGTTCCTTTTTATAAGAAAACAACAGGCCAGAAATGCTGTCCTATCGAGCTTCTTCTTTTTTTAGTAAGATTACATGAGAGATAACAAATTGTGGAAGAGTGAGTTCCTTTAAGATGCAAATCTCAAAGTGCTTAACTCAATTAATGTGTGTACATGTCTTAAAAAAATGTAAGTGAACATCTGAACATGTATATTTATGTTTCAATTGAAATCTTTTGTATTTCGACATTATCTGTTGGTTAGTGAAATGTTGACATTTTGTAATAATCAATGGAGTATGCCCTGTTATATGGATTGTTAAATGTAACTTGTCACTTATGAAAACAGGCTTTATGCTCATCTTGCTAAAAAGAATAAAATATAAAAAATGAAAAAAAGATTGACAGACACTAAAATGGACCTATTATTCATAAATAACAATTTCTAAGCTTTTTGTAATCAGTATAATAATAGGTCATTCTGTCTTATCAATGGATACATTAGACCAACTATTAAGTTTTACTATTCAGCAATATGGGAACAACTTAAGGAGGTAATACATAAAAGTTGGGCTATTACTGCATGTGAATACATCTTGCTTTGTGGGGATTTTTATGCTAGACTAGGTGCTTTTGATGGTTATGCTGACAATGATTTTAATAATAGGTGTCATACAGAAGCCTTTAAAATGCCAGGACATACAAGGAGTCCAAGATTGGATCCAAGAGTCAACAAAACTGGCTACAGCTTAGCAGAATTATTTTCAGTACACTACTTGGCACCCATTAATGGCCGACTACAGGGTGATAAGCTGGGAGATTATACTCATTCTTCCTCAAAAGGGCCATCCAGACCAAAATAGACCACCTATTCTGGAATGGAGATATGGTCCTGTGGGAATTCTGTGGTGTCTTCATATGCAAAAAGTAATAATTTTCCCTTGATATTGAAATCAACAGCTCTAAACAAGTTCCCTGCTAGTACCCTACCTCTTCCTCATTTAGAGATATGGGGCCAGATATTCAAAATTTTGCACTGGGCAAAAACCGTTTGCACAGGTTTAGCACGGGATGAGCACAGGTCTGCTATATTCAAAAGGCCAAATAGCACGGGCAAACTGAATTAGTGCCGGGCAAAATCATAATGTATGCAAGGGTCAAACTCACATGAATACAGGCACAATGCTATATTCAGCGACTAGCACCACACAAAGTGGTTTTGCGCGACTTAGCGTGACACTTAGCACGGTGCACATTACCACCCAGGAAAAGCTTGTCTTAACCCTGGGCAATCAGCTTTGTGTGACACTAAGGCTTTGTACGGTGTTTGCATGGATTTTGTATGACCCTAACAAATAAATATGACACATAGACAAAGCCAAACATAGAGGAAGCATGCTGCTAACTGATGGCATCACGATGATGCCATTATCTGCCACCAGTCCCAGCCATGCCAGGCAGTAAGTGGTGACCCTGCCACCAGTGGACAGCATGGCAGTGTGGCCATACAGCACATACCTGCAAACCACACTTCTGTGGACACCAACAGATGCCAGCACACACATGCAGCACTGTGGGCATGGAGGATGTTGAGGGGAGTGTATGGGTTGCCAGGCTTTGCCACAGACCACAAGGCTGGGACACATCATGCAGTGCACATGGGCCAGTATTGGGAATACCCCAACACTAGTGTGCCTTTCGGATAATATATGCCTCCCTGGCCACATACCATACAGCTGTACAACTGCCACAGCACACAAAGCCTGACATGTACATGTCACTGTGAGCATCCCATGACAGAGGTGCTGCATCTGTGGGTCACACAACAGCGTAACAGTAATGTCCACTGTCAGTAAACACCTGCAGGTTGGGCCTCTTACTGTGTATACTGCAGTCATCATCACTGCCCTACACACCATAGGCATTGCTGTGTCCACACACTACTGGCCCCCTTGCTACTGTAGTGTCTGCTGTGCACTGTAGCATGACCTACAGTATGACAGTTGCATGCAGCACCACCACCATCTGTGCCGGTGCTGTGTTGTCCCAGTACAGCTGCAGGCAGCAGCGCATGAGGAAGTAGTGTTCAAAACTGTATAATATTCCCCAAGGTGTTTGCTCAGCGCTAATACGTTTGCGTGGGTTTAGCACAGGGCTAAACAGTTAGCCTGGTGCAAACTGCATGCAAATCAGGGCATAATGAGATGCTAATCTGGATGTTTGCCCACAGACTACCTAAGTAGGCTCATTTGCATATCACTTTTGAATATGACAAGTTTAGCGCCCGGACAGGCGATGTTGCCAGGCTAACCAGTTTCAACCCTGCGCTTCAAACCCACGCGCCAACATGTTAGCACTGCGCAAACAGTTCAGGGAATATTTTGCCGTTTTGCACACTGTACTTTACATATCACGGCTGCCTGCAGCTGTACTGGGTCCACGTGATTTGCTGGCACACATTGGCCACATAGTTCACCTCTACCTACCTTCACATCACTGTGCACTGTGTTGCTGTTGTGGTTTGCACTTCCTGGCTGCCATATTCAGAGCTGTCTTATTCCAGGGCTAAGTTTGCTCTGCACTCCCAGCCCAGTTTGGCCGGCCTCATTCCCATGCTATATTCAGAAGCTGTTTGCCCTGAGCTATTTCTTTTGAATATGGCTTGCTTTGTGCTCCGGGCTAAGTTTGCCCACTGGGCAGTCTAATTTAGCCCCGGGGCAAAGTTTTGAATATCCGGCCCGTGGAATCATAATAAAATTAAATGGCATAACTCATCTGAAGGGCCCATTAGAGACTTAATACAGAATATCATTATGTCTTTCTCTGTTTGTTATTTTGATTTCCTAGAATTAAATAACTGTATACAAATTTGCCTTGAGCAAATTAGACCACTTCTAATAACTCCAAGCACCCAACGAAGGAGCTGTACTGTTAATCATACCTGGTTTGATTCAGATTGTCATAGGGCCAAAAAAAGAGCTAAATCATATGATAAGGGAAGTTAAACACCAGAAACTTCATAATGCATACAGAACATTAAACAAAGCTAGAGAAAAATATAAACAGTTTTTAATAAACAAACAAAAACATTCCATCATAAACAGTGGGACAATATGCTTAACATCATTAATAAAAAAGATTACCAATCCTATTGGCTTTTAGTAGCTAAGGGGACAAAATGTAACATAGGCTCGTAATTTTGTTGTTTTTTTAATATACGTACAACAGATTTTCAACAGAGCCTTGTTATGACCTAGTCTCATGAAGAAGGGCAAAGAACATTTTCTTCTCCTGGCCTAAAGATGATTTCATGCAGGGACTGCAAAATCACTTTTCGGGATGCAGAAACAAAATTATAAAAATGCCAGAAGAAACAGGCCTCATGGTCTGCTGAGTCTGCTCAAGTGTGCAACTAGCATCTTATAATGCTGCTGCCCCTCCCTTTACCCCATCCTATTATCCCTTACCCATACCCTATCCCAACCCCTTTTGAAGTTGTCTACCATCTTGCAGGCCACTACCTAACCCAGCAAGGAGTTCCACTTGTCCACCACTCTTTCCGTAAAAAATTGTCTCCTCATGTGTCTCCTGAATCTACCTCCTCCAATCTCGGTTAGTGTCTTCTCATGTCCCTTTCTCCTCTGGAAAATCCTCTCTGTATTAGTCTTGTTTATTCCCTTCAGGTACATAAAGGTCCAAATCATATCTCCCCTGTCCCTACTCTCTTCCAGAGAGTACATATTCAGCTCCCCCAGCCTTTCCTCATATGGCTTGCCCTCCAATCCCTGGATCATCTTTGTAACTCTATGCTGTACCCCTCCAACAATTTGATGTTCTTCTTCAGGAATGGGCACCAGTATTGCTTGCCAGACTCTAGGTGGGGCCTGACCAATGACCTATACAGGGGCAGGATAACATCTCTACTTCTGGAGAAGATCCCTCTAGCTGTACACCCCAGCATTTTGCTGGCTTTTGCCACTGCCTTTCTGCATTGAACAGAGTTGTTCATGCTCCCTGTTATGATCATTCCTAGATCCTTCTCTTCTGTGGAGCAATGCGGCTGAACCTCATTTGAGTGATAATCTCTTCCCTGGTTCCATTATCCAAAGTGCAGAACCTTGCACTTCTTGGTGTTGAACCTCAGCTGCCATTTATCTGCCCACTCTTGCAGTGTATTCAGGTCCTCCGCTCCTACCCCGCCCCATGTCATCCACCACAGATCCCATCTTGGTATCATCTGTGAACAGACTGATTTTGCTCTGGATCCCATTTGAGATATCTGCAATAAAAATCCCAAACAGTACTGGTACCAGCATGGATCTCTGTACCCACTCATCACCACTCTCAGTGATGAGTTCCCCTACCATCACCCTTTGCTGTCTCCCTCAGCCAGTTCCTGATCCAGGTCACCATTTTTGGTCCTGCCCCACACTCCAGCTCCCCCCCTATCTCCCATGCAGCACTGAATTAAAGGCTTTACTGAAGTCCAAGTACAGCAGTAACCACAGACATTGCCAGCTATTTCCAGATATTTCACAAAATTTCTAAAGAGTTTCTCTCTGCTTCCCCTACTGTGGAAATGTAGAAAGCATGAGATTTCTCCAGAAATATCACAGAAATTTCAGGAAATAGCTGGCAATGTCTGTGGCTGCCACTGTACAGGACGTCCACAGCATGGCCCTTGTCCAGTTCCCATGTCATCAAGTCATAGACCTCTACCAGTCTGGCATGATCTGCCCATGACAAACCCATGTTGCTGGTCATCCTGGATACTGTTTGCCTCCAAGAAGCTCACAAGCCTCTCTTTTGGATGGTCTCCATTAATTTGGACAGGAGTTGAAGAATGACAGCTGTCACATTCATTAGGTGTGGTAAAGAAATGGCTATGTTGAACATTTGGGGCAAAAATATAACTATTACCAAATATATGAGCCTGTGCTGTTAGAATTCAGCATAGCCTCACAACTTTGCTTTTCCTTTTAATATTTTACCAAGATGTACTAATAGCCTTCTTTATGACCCTCTATGAACAAGGGCATAGAAAATGTTCAACTCCTGTCTGAAAGGTGATTTCATGTAGAGACCATGAAATCACCTTCGGGATGTAAAATTATTTATTTATTTATTATTTAAAATTGATAACCGGAAAAGGCACACAGAGTCAAGGCTCATTTCAGGTGCACCTGGGGTATTGAAAAGGGATAAGTATAGTACATGGGTAGGAATACAATACAATTACAATATACAGGCATTTACACATTTGCAATACACAGGAATTTGCAAATGTAGACATTTATTCATTAGAAAAATATGATTACAATCCAGAAATTACAACATTGATGCTAGTGCAGCATTTCAGGAATCAATATTATAGAAGCAGAGGTGTGGTACCTAAGATATAGGAAGTGTGATTGTGCAATAGGCCTGGGCAGATTCAGGTGGGGGGAGGACAAGCAGAGGCAAGGGGGGGGGAGAAGTCTGAAGTACCTCTTTAGGGATGTAACTGTTGGCAGACTGCACACTGTAAGGAGAGGCTGTTCCAGATGGTAGGGAACCGAAGACAAAGGCACATTTACCAGACAGTGAGTGAGGCCGGGGGAAGTGCAGGAGTGATCATGGGAGCACAGTCAGTAATCTGGATTAGGGGTGGGGGAGATTAGAAAGCAAAGGTAGGAGGGAAGGGTGTTGTGCCAGTGTTTGGTGATGAGGGAGGCATAGTGCGCAAGGCGTTGATGTAGAGCGAGAGGAGAGATGCAGCTTGGTAGAGGAGGCAGTGGTGTGTGGGTATGGGAGATTGGTGGCAAAGCAGCAGAAAGCATGAAACAAAGGGTCTAACTTGCTGAGAGCGCTGACTGAGGAGCTACGCTGTAAACCATGACAGCATAATTGAAGGACGGGAGGATGAGCTTGGGAATAATTTCTGATCTGCTGGATACTGGTACACAGTCCTTATGCCTGTATAGTAGGCCCAATTTTTGTAAGAGCTTTTTGTATAGTGCGTTGAGGTGGATGGAGAAGTCTAGTCTGGGATCTAGCCAAACACCCAGGTATTTGCAAGAGTCTACGGACTCAATTTTTGCATCGGGGCGTAGAGTGAGGAGGACTGGGACAGCTCGGCCAGTTTCTGGGCAGTGCCAAAAACCATGGTGACTGTTTTTTGTGGTGTTACACTTAAGTGATCTGGCCTCGAACCAGTGCAATAAGTTTGTAAAGTCAGCTTGAAGGACAGGCTCTAAATGTGTGCGAGAAGGGCCAGATATGATGATTAATGTGTCATTGGTGTACATTTGGGCATGTAAGCCTGAGCAGATGGATGGAAGGTTGTTTACAAAAATGGAGAAGAGAGTGGAGCCAAGGATGGATCACTGCAGAATGCCAGCTTGGATGTGAAAGGGGGGATTTGGTGTTGCCTAGCTGCACATACTGGTATCTGTTGGAGAGGTAGGCCTTAAATCACTCTGTGACTGAGGGCAAGAGTCCAATGGAGAAAAAGTGGTTAAGAGGATCTTGTGAGCAATGGAATCAAAAGGCTTTGGCCAAGTCTACAAAGATAGCCAGGGTCAGATGGACTTTATTCATGGCCGTATGAATATGATTAGTAAGGCAAGAGAAGGGACAAGAGAGGTAGAGTGGAGACTCTAAAGCCTGATTAATATGGGTAAGTATGTTATTTGAGGACAACAAGGAGTTCAGTCTTTTAGAGATAAGAGATTCAGGGTTTTGAGAGGGCGGGGAGAAGTGAAATGGGCCTGTAGTTGCCTAGGAATGGAGGTGGTAGCCCCTTTGTGGAGGAGATCACTTTGGCTGTTTCCAAGCCTTGGGGATTGAGCTGGTTAGAGAGAGAGAGAGAGCTTGAAAAGGAATGTGATAGGTGGGACTATGGCAGGGGCAGAGATTTTCAAGAGGTTTGGATTGAGGCCATTTGGTTTCTGCTTGGATGGGCTTAATGATTTAGGAGCATGCATTACTTCTGTCGGTGTGATGGGGAAGGGTATAAGAGGTCCCAGGCAGGGACATGGGACATTGGTTTGTCCTGGAGGAGACATAAAGTGAGGATCGGATTGGGAAGAGGGGAGAGAGGAGGGATGTAGTCTGGGGGGAAGGAGTGGACCCCAAATGGGACATGTGGTGCATAGTAGATGGGGAGGGAAAGGGAGAGGGTTGTTCTGGGGGGAGAGTGCAAGTGGTGAAGAAGTGGTTTATGTCAGAGGTGGAAGAACCTGGATCATCATGAGCAGTACTTTTGGGTGGGCGTGGGGGAGGAGAGAGAGGAAGGACATAGTAGGGAGTAGAAGGTCTTCCAGAACACTGCTGGAGAAAGGTGGAAGTCCTCTAGTTGTGTTTTAAAGAAATTAGCTTTGGCAGTGTGTACAGCCTTACAGCAGACATTTCATAGCGCCTTGTAGTTTTGGAAGTCAGAGTTGTGTAAGCAGGCTTTGTAGACTCTCCAGGCGTGGTCTCTTGATTTAAAGAGTCTAACCAGGTTGAGAGAGATCCAGGAAAGGTGTTTGCACCAGAGTCAGTGTCTTTTGGAAGGGACATGGTTGTTCCACATGTTTAGTAAAGTGGAGCTGAAGACAGCTAGGGCAGAATCAATGTCATGAGCAGTGAAAACTCCACATCAATCAGCAATGTAGAGATTGTCCAGGAGTGCCCGCTGGTTCAGTGACTTTAGGGATTGAAACCACATGTACTTGGGTGTAGTGGAGAGAAGTTGGGACTTCCTTTGGCAGTGGGTGATGCAGTGGTCACTGAAAACATCAGGGAGAGTACTGGCTGAAGAGTATTTATAGGTTTGGAAAGATAGAATCCAGTCCAGTAGTGAATGGTTGGGGGAGTCAGGATTTAGCCTGGTGGGATCCCTCATAAGTTGGGTGAGGTTGAGGGCCTCAATCTCCTGAGTCTATGTTCTGGTTTGTGGGCAAGCCAATTTATGTTGAAGTCACCATGACCAGAAGTTCTCCAGGTGTGGCAGAGGAAGTGAGGGTGACCACAGTGTGGACAATTAATGTGGGTTGGATTTTGGGGAGAAGCAGGAAACTCTGATAAAGAGAGTTGCTGATAGTGGGAGCACCAACTTGGTGAGAAAGAGCTCATATGATTTGGTGGTGGCCTCTTTGTGGATGATGGAGACACTTAAGGACTCATGGAAATGGGCAGCAGCCCTCCACCCCCCGCAATGCTTACCCCCATCTTGGCGGAATAGTGAATAGCCAGAGATTGATATTAGTGAGTCTGGGACTTTGGTGGAGAGCCAGGTCTTAGAGATGTAAATGATATCTGGAGAGTATTGGGATATCTGGGCCTTGATGTGGTCCAGCTTGGGGAAGAGGTGCCTGGCATTTATGTGGTAAATGCCTAGGCCACTGGATGGGTGGGAAATGGAGGAAGGGCTAGTGGGACCTGGGTTGGGGTCTACATTGCCTGCAAGGAGTAGCAGAATGAGGAAAGGAGTGAGGAATTTGGACAGGATTTGAAAAATGACAGCTGTCACATTCATGAGGTGCTATGAAGATATGGCTATCTTGTACATTTGGGGTAAAAATATTGAAAATTGCCAACGTTACAAGCCAGGATTCACAAAATTCTAAATAGGCTTATAATGTTTTTGTGTTTTAAAATATTTACACCAAATTTCTAACATAGCTGTCTTATGACCCCACCTCATGAGGAAGGGTGATTTTACGTAGAGACCATAAAATCACCATTTGGGGCAGATTTGTCTAATGTCAATGTAATGGTTCATGAGGTGGGGTCCAAAAGAATGCATGTCAAAAATTTAGGCCACTAAGTTACAAACACCATTGACATACATTGAACCGCATATCTGTTTTTTAGTTCCTAGTCTGGCTTTGAAGAGTGAAGAGTGAAGACATGTCTGAGGTCTAGAAATGATGACAGCATTGGGCCCCTGGTGGGCATTTAAGGGCTTGGGGGGTGGAGGGTGGTGGGTGCTGAGTGGAAGGCTCAGGTTGGGGATAGTTATGACCATAAAACACACAGATAGATGGTTTTCCTGTTATAATTAAGAAAAAAAAGGTAAAAACAGACCAATAATTGCTCAACATGACACTAGGGGACTGGGCACCCCTGTGTCACTGTTATGGTTCTGGGGGTTAGGTAGAGCAGGTAGGAGAGGGGTGGTAGAGGAAAATATATAAAAAACGATAAAAAAACACACAAATAACCATGCATATGTGGTAGTGGACAGGGTGATAGGGATCACTGAGAGAAAAAAAGATCTGGGGATCCTCATCATGACACTGGGGAATTGGATACCTACATTGTCACTGTTATGTTTATGAAAGGGTGCTGAGAGGAAGGTCGGGTGGGTGGGAGAAAAAAAATATTTATTGTCAGCACTATGTTTCTTTAAGGAGGTCACAGCGGAACACGGCAGTGATGCAATAGGATTTTCTCCCTACTATTTGATGTTTTGGCATGAAACTAAATTTCTCATGGATCACTGCTACAGAGTCTTCAACAATGGATCTAGACCAGAGGCTTACCTGCAATATGTCCAGAGGTTGAAAGATCAGTTACTGTTGCCCATAGGTTGGCATCAGACACTGCTACTAAGAGGAATCAGGCTGACAAGGAGCACTATAAAAAGACGGTCAATTTTCCAGACTTGTTGCCGGGAGACAGACACTTCCTAAGCATCCTTTGTTTTTCTGGCAGTCATAAGATTGCCAGCCACTGCCAACCACTAGGGCAACACCCTCTATATGGTACTGTACTAGACCAACCTGGGAGGATGCCTTTGTGCAAAGTACAGCTGGAAGGATGCTTAGAGTCTGCCAAGACTATCCACAGAAACCATCTATTGTTCCTGGGGCAGTTAATTCCAAGTACAGACGCAGCTGGTGCTGAGTCACCAAGACAATCTGTAACTAGAGCTGTTACTCACAAGGAAAGCACAAAATGCAAAGCAAGTAATGATTCATCCCCCACCTCATGCTCATAGAGTATATCAGGACAGTTCAGAGGGTGACCCAGAGATGGTGATGTATTATTCTTCTGTGGATCTCCTCATTCTGCTGGCTGATTTAAATCTGACCACAGAAGATGTGCAACCAGAGGAATCAACCCCCACACACCATCCAAGTAACAGTTTTACAACCCAAGAACTTTAGAAGAAATACATCAACCAGTGCATTTCTGAGATTTGACAGTTCTCACCCTGAATCATTGCAGAAATCTATCCCATACAGCCAGTTCCTACAGAATTGGAGGAATTGTTCTGAACTGAGTGATTCGGTTAAGCAGGCTGCAGAACTAAAACAGAGATTCAGTGCAAGGGGCTATAATAAGGAGTTACTGGAAAAAAGTCTACCAGGAGATCAGATTAAACTCAGTATTACCTGGGTGGCCATTTTGTGTCAGGTAAACACTGGATAGTTCAGACTTCGTATGACGCTATTGGAAGTAACCAGTGAGGCACTTTGCCCCTCTGCACCTCTTGAAAAGATCCCCCCATCAAATCAAATCCCTTAAAGTGATCATCTCTGTAGTATGCCTTTGAGAATTCATAATACTCTTCCGAAGCAGTGGCCAAACCACCCCTGAGAAGTAAGTGGATAATGGAAACATTCAAAATGAGTGTTTTCTAAATAAGTTGTATGTTTGTATATTTACTTTTTTTATGTTTCAGATGTTTGTATCCCTAAACATCTTTTGCCTCTCATTATACCACTCGTTGCTGGACTGGCCCATTCCTGTGAATCCCCAAGGTATTAGCTGCAACCAACAGGAAGATGGGCAATCACAGAATGGAGTAGAATAATAGCCGGTGGTGTATTAGAAGAACTAACCTACACCATATTACTGCTAGTAAAAGGGCCTGAAAGTTTATGCTGCACAATATTTGTCATTTAGCTGAAGCAATTGTTAGAAATTAAGTGGTTCTATTTATGCATGGCTCTGTGTGATTTCAAATTACTATGGAATTTGTCACTGTTTTTTTTAAGAATGAACACATGCACCCATGCGATTGGTGGGCACCTTGGTGATGTCACTATATAGCGATTATATAAGAGCCATCAGTCCTATATGACTCTACCCCTGATGAAGCCTTAAAAAGGTGAAGCATTAGGTTGTTAATACTCCTGTGGTGATTGGTAAAACTGCATATAATTGTTGCTTTGAAAATCTGTTGTTTGCATTTGTGCAAGTTTGATTAACAGACTGGCAGCACAACATCTTGTGTGTGGTCTGTCTTGCAGCTGACCTTGTTTTGACCACAACACAATGCATTTATGCCTTCAAATACTGTACTTCACTGCTATCTGAAGAAATATCCATTGAGAGGGGATATGGAGATGCAATGGATACAGAGGGAGAAGTGTTGAACCCATTTCAACAGAGGATGCTCTCTTGCTTGTTGAGAAGATGAGAAAAATCCATCAAGATTCTGGATAAGTAACAGTTCTTTTTATTTATTTATTGAAAAGTTTCACCAGAAAAGCACAATGAACAAGTTGCTCATCTCCTGGTGCATCCTGGGTGAAAGGGGTAGGTGAACCATATTTACAGAGTACATTATCAATGAATGAAACAACCATTAGAAAGCAGTGAAATTATAATACAACAGAGGAGAAATATAATCAATGCATTCATTGAAGTGTCAGGCAAATGGAAGTATAATTATAAACAATATATATTAAATACAATCAAATGGGCAGTAATTGGGGCTTGAGATATGAATAAGACAGTAGAATATGTGCAATTAGTGATAGGCAAGTGCTGCAAAACAGCAGTAATGTGTAACACTAGTAGCAGCCAGTAGATTGGGCAGTAGGGCTGAGCAGGGTTAAACTGAGCACAAACTAGGTGCATGAGCAATTTGAGGAGTAGTAGTTAATGAGGGCAGCTGAGGTAGAGTGAGGAGAAGATGAGAACCTAATTTGAGGTGGAAATGAATTCCAGAGTTTGGAGAAGTAGAGGGAGAAAGCAGACTGTCCAGTGGAGGTGCATCTGCGGGGGATAGCCAAAGTCCTGGCGTTATTGTTTCTGAGGGAGTGCACAAGAGGGGAAGGGATAAATAGAGCAGAAGACAGGGAAGAAGGGAGGGAGTTGAACCAGAATTTAGAGGTGAACTTAGCAATGTGGGAGAGGCGACAGTCGGTAAGCGTTGGGAATGTGAGTGAGTGGTGTAAGTCACAGTGGTGAGTGCAAGGTGGTCCATCAAGAGTGACGAGGCAAAAGGAGTTGAAGAGGGTGCCCAATCTGGTTAAGGCAGACTTTGGGTAAGCATTATAAATAACATCACAGTAGTCAAAAATGTGGAGAACCATTTTCTGGACTAGTTCATGCCTAGTCGGTAGAGGTAGACAGTTTCAGTTCCTTAGAGGTGCGCCATGTTTGGCATACAGATTTCTCAGGATGGCATCCACATCTTCAGAAAAGCTGAGGTGTTGGTCTAGCCAGACCACAAAGTATCTGATGCAGGGGTGTTCTCCAGGGAAGTCCAGCCTAGGGTGTGGAAATGAAGGTAGAGCAGTGAGGCTGGACAATCTCTTCTAGCGCCAAAGGTCATGGACAGTCTTTTTGGCATTTAGGGAAAGCTGTTGGGCACTAAGCCACTATTAAAGCTTGTTAAAGTCCAGTTGGAGTCTGGTTTCAACATTAGAAAGGATATGGCCAGAGGTGAACAGGACAGTATCTTCAGCATACATATGAATGGATGTTGTACAAACTGACGGGAGGTCATTTAAGAATATTGAGAATAGTATAGGGCTGAGCAGCAATCCTTGAGGGACACTGGTGTCAATTGGCAGAGGAGGAGACTGGGAGTCAGTGATCCTGACTGATCATGTCCAATCTACAAGGTAGGCCCTGAACCAGTTAGTGGCAAGGTCAGACAGTCTATCTGTGAAGAGGTTATTTAGGAGAAGGGGATGGGAGACCATTTTGAAAGCTGTTGCAAGATCAACAAATATTGCTGATGTGATTAGGCAAGTCTCCATCCCTGAGAGGATGGAGTCTGTGAGCCTTAGTGGGGAGGTAGTGGTACAGTGATGTTTTCTGAAGTCAGATTGGTAAGGTGTGAAAAAATTAGAATCCAAGAGATAGGTGGAGAGTTGTGAGAGGACCAGTGTGGCTAGAATAGGAAGAAGAGAAATTAAGCAGTAGTTTCTGGGGCAGGACAGGTCTCCACCTTTGGGGTGTGGCAGAACTACAGTATGCTTCCAGGAGTTCAGTACTGTAGCTGTGGAGGAGGAGAGGTTTAGGATATTAGCCAATGGGGTGGCTATTGCAGGGATGAAGAGATAAAGGAGCTAAAGGTCCAGAACAGCTAGGGAGCATCCTTTTGTAGGCTTTAGTGCAAGAAGAGCAACCAGAGTGTCTGCAGAGGAGACTTCTGAGAATGAGAAAGCTATGTTGTGCAAGGTATCATTTTGATGGTAGTAATATTTAGTTGGGAGGATGGGAGGGAGGCAAGGAGGGAGGATGCGGAGAAGGTGAAATAGGAGTTGAATTCGGTGGTGACTGCAAGATGGTCAGAGTGCAAGATATAATTAACTTTAAGGAGAAAGGGAGGCGATTTAGATGGGGGCGGAGGGTTAGTGCATGAATTACCTTCCAGAATTTGAATGGGTTGTCAATGTTGGATTGGAAGGAGTTTTTAACATATTCAGCTTTTGTGAGTCTAGTAGCTTTTGTGAGTTGTTTGCATAGGGAATTGTAGATGATGTAGTCATTTAGATTCTTTGATGCTTTGTGTTTTTTCTAGGCTTGGTTGTGAGCCTGTTGGCATGCTAGTAACTCTGGTTGATCCAGGGAAGATGATTGACACGGACCCTGGAACACCTACAGTAACAGAGGCATGGATGTTCCAAGTGGCAATTAATTTTTCATTGAAGTAGTCTATGACATTGTCTACAGAGTTGACTGAGGAGATAGGGGACCAGTCTGTTTGCACAAGACGGAGTAGTTGGGGGTCTAATTCAAGTGGTTTAAATGATCTTTGTTGGATTTGTTTGTGGGAAACCTTAGGTCTGTGTATTTTCCGGACCATAAAGATCATGGTTCCACTGTATCAATCTTAAAAGAGATTATAATCCTATCCTGTAACTGACTTATAACTGTTCTGATGCCTTCACCAATCTTTGCCACCCCTTTTTACCCGACAAAGCAGGCTTAGAACTCAATCTCTGACAAGGGCAGAATGTTGTACAACAAACTGCCCCCTAAAATCCATGTCTGTGGGTCCATCAACTCTTTCAACTCCTCCCTCAAGGCTCACATCCTCAGTTCAGCTGACTGCGGTTGCTCCACTCTGTCTCCATGACTGTGGTTGCTCTGGCCTGTCTCCATGCAAAATCCTGCTGTCAACTCCCCTGCTTCCACCCACCTGAAACCTCTGTCTACACCCCTTCTCTCTCCCTCCTCTTTTGCCCTACCCTTAATACCATTTCTGCACTCCCCCACCTTCTTCTCCTTATCAGAGTCCTACCTTGTCCTAAGACTCTTCTAATGCTACCAGCCCTGGTCAACCCGTTTTCCCCACATGCTGCACTTTAGGGATTCTACCAGACTTGGTAGGCTTCTGCCCCTCATTTGATGCCTTTCTATACATCTTTTCTGTCTCTGTCTATGATGTTAACATTATGGTGTCATTACTTTGTCCAGCCTGTAAAATTATTGAATCTGTTAAGTCATTTTATTTTGTGTTTAGATAACCCTGCCCTCACGCTGTTATTTTATGACTCTGTTATGTTTTGTTTACTGTATTTGTTGTTTTTCTCCACTAAATGTTTGTGAAAATGGGCATTTTTGATCATGTACTTTCCAGTAGACAACTAAATTTGCTTGATTGATTGATTAATTGAACCTGACGCTACATGTAATTCATAAAGTTATTTCTGTCACCCTAGATCACTGACCCATATCACTCTTGTTAATGCCACTGGATGAAAAGGTATTATGGGCTGACCATCAGTAACTGCTTAAATCAGTATGCATTTATCTAAATCAACATGTCATTTGCCATAGTTTGCCTATGCAAGCTAGGAAAAAATTGTCTACACAGGTGTTGAAATGTATGTTGTTTGAACTCTGTGCTTAACCTTAATATAGATGTCAAGTGTTCAGTCAGTGGAAAGTGCAAAGTCCCCCCCCCCCATATTGTGTGAGGGCTTACCTCTTGGCACCTGAGAGCCACAGTCTCCTGCCACTATTGCGTCTGTTCCTTCCAGCCCCTGAAGACTTGGACTGGGTTAGGGAACCATGAAGATAAGAAAAGGGGCCCCTGGATTTCTTCAGTGCCTACAGTATTGCTAGTGCCACAGATTTTGCTACACTTCATAAAAAGTTCAACTGCCACCAATGGAGGAGCACACTGGTGCTCATGATAATTGGGGACACACCCCAATCACTGTCCCAGAATAGCTGCACTGCAAAATGGGATTGCATGCACAACATAAGGGGGCACAGGAATGTTTAGAGGGGAATGAATCTAAACAAGATAAGACTTTGGGGGGCCAGTGGCCTTGAACTAAAACTCTGGCAGCCATCATAGCCACTTCTGAGCTTGTTACCCTGCCCATGGGATCAGAGGACATCAGTACAACCAGCCTGGCTCTAGAGCTTGTAGAGGTTGCCACAACTAGCTTAGGGCTGGTTCATTTTTCCTGGGTTTTGATACAGGTAAGGCACACTGATGAGTCCTGGGTAGGATAAAACACATGTCTGTGTCTTCTATTTGTAACCTTTGCAGATTGTGTGAGAGACCCTTTAGCTCCATGCATTCCAGCTTAAAGCTGAACCAGCCTAAGATGTCATTGTGATTTGCATCCCATGATGCTTTGCATTATGGGAGTATGTGTAATTTTGTATTTCTTTGAAATTGGCTTTCTTGCCAATACCCTTTGTGGTAATCCTTGCCTCAGTGCTTTTGACACTGAGGTTCATTGTCTTTTAGCTTGCTTGCTTTCCTGATATGGCTCACCATAACACAAACCAGTAAGACAAGTAAATCTGTAGCTGAACCATTAAACTGACCCTCCAGGTGTTCCAGAAGATCCTACAAGAGGAAATCCAATCAATCAAGCGGATATAATGACAATGTTGTGTCTACTGTTGAACTTTCATAGCTAACATCAAAATTGTCCTACTATTGAGGTGACTGCCCAGAGCCTGCTAGCCTCAATAATTGTACCCCTGCCTCCCACATTATTAATGACAACTGATATGTTCCCCTGTACATCTCCACTTAAAATAATACTTTTCAGGGTATTTGCCCTATGAATTTACACATACAGGAACTCTTACCCCATTTCAGTCTCCCACCATATGATACAAATCTGATCACTTTCACTTCCCCCCTTCAAAATCCAAAATGGGATTATCCCCAGCCCAAATACATCAAGAAGCATCTATTACCCTCCCAAAACTCCATCATTAACCCCCTTATATTGAGAAGGACAACTGTCATTAATAAGAAAGAGACTCAGCAGTATTAATGGGGAGTTACTGAAAACTCCCAGGTCAGAAATAGATTCCTGAGATGATAACTTAATGTTCAAAATAAATTCAATCCCAAGGTCAGAAGCATGTTTATGAGATCTGTCATTTAAAGTAACCTCCTGTTACGTGAGGTCCCTACACCTAATTGGCATCCCACTGCACACCTTAGACAAACCAAATGTTGCACATAATATGCATATGCTATACTAACATATATGGCACAGGCACCTACCATACAAGAGTAAGTGTCAGGATATATAATGATTGTAATACACTTTACTTTCACTATGCATTGAAACTGCACATAGTAAGACAAGACATTCATGTATTTGTCATCTTCTGATATTACATAGTCTGCACTGCCATCTTTTGGATTTATATATAACTACACTACATACTTTGTTTTTCGCATACTATGCATACCCTTATTGTTCTCAGAGATAGCTGACTTAGCGCATGTTGTATAATGTTATCTACATTGTGGAGCCACCTTACTTTTAGCCAGTTGGGTGTACTGGATGTAACTAAGAATGTTCCATCTCCTGGTAACCATGGTAATTATCATAGTATATAATGTATTGTATTACATGTTCCCCTCAGAGACCTCATTCACTCCTTGGGGTATTGGGGAAATGCTAAGCTCTGGCTCCCATTGTCTTATGGTAATAACTGCGTAGGGCAACTGTGATATCCTTTTGTAGTAATAAACACATTTATTACTGATATGCAACTTATTTGTGATTCTTTTGCATCTCTAATTATTGCCAAGAGCCTGATCAGAGGTAGACACCATAACAAATTAGCGACCATGTGCAGGAGATTTAGGTGGTGCAAAGTTTTGCTTGTTGCTTGAGACATTTCACTTCCTGCGGGTGTAGTAGGTGTGCACTCCCGCATCACCTCTTCCATTATTTTTACCTCCATAGCAACTTGTAAAGTCTGGCTGCTTACTGGGCATGGTTGATGCCAACTCCCCATGCCCAATGGCAGTTTTGAATTACAAGACTACATGAGTACAGTAGACCACCTGTCTGCTGGTTTTGCCTGTCATGGATTGATACAGGACACGGCAGCCTCTTACGGGTTCTAATTCTGAACTTCCCCATTGATTGTTACCAGTACTACAATGGCCACAACATCAAACAAATGTGCAGACTTGAGACTCTACATCTCTAACTTCCTTGCCTCCCATGGAAGATGGACTGACTTCGCACTGGACGCAAGTCAATCTGAAAACCCCATGCTGGGGATTTCAACCTAGTACTCAGAAACAAACAGTCAAAAAGTGTGAGGCTAAAGTGCTGTTGGTCGTGAACCTCTATGTTGCTTTAGAAGCCTCCAAATTGAGGTTTTTCTCCCTCAAACTGCAATTTTCATCCCTTAAGAAAGAGATCAGATTGCAGGCTACTGAAAGTTTGAGAAAAGAGCAAGAACTAGAGACAGAACTTCAGTCCTTAGGAAATGAGAAAGAGACTATTTTGCACTGTTCTGGTGAAAGCAATCAGCAAGAAATATGTATGTTAAGAGATGAATGTAAAACTGAAGTAAAATAAGAGACAGGTGTTACAAATGAATGATTTGTTAAGTAAAACTAACAATCAACTGTGAGAGGATTTGGACCTCCAAGATTACTTGAATCAGATATGTGGAGAATTGGATAGGGAACATAGGGACAACTGCAAATGGAGCACCACATATAGAATGATACAGAAACAGGTTACAAAAGTGTAGAACAGAACATTGCAAAAGTTAATCATGAAGAATGTAAAGACAAGATGACAAAACTGTGCCATCAGTGAGAGGTGTTGACTTGTCATGTTAAGGTGATGGATGGCTATGCCCCACTTGACCTCACATCATCTGGAGAGGATGAGTCCGATGATGACACCTCCCACTACAACACCCAGTCATGCCCCTACTATGGTCCAGTAACCCCACCCTGACACCCACAAGATGGCAGGTCCCTCGCTATGACAGCACACCCCTATGTCATAAACATGATGACGATTATCATGTGCAATGCCAACATGGTGACCCCCATGATGGCGTGAGGTTTGGGCCTATCACTGTCCTCTCAAGGCCTACCAACAGCCACCCCTATCACCATTATTTCAGTGGACGGCAGGGAAGAGATTGAAAAAATGATTGAAAGCACTTTGTGCAATTCAGATTTACCTGAGAAAAGCAAATGAACCCTCTGGAGGCAGATAAATCAACTGCTGAAGGAGACCACTACTCAGAAGTCTGTGGTATGGACTGTGGCCGATGCCACAGTGGAAGCCATCCTCCATGGCACACAAGATATCCTTCCTTCTCCAGATCATCCCAGTAATCCCCCACAGATGGACCACTCTGTTCAGCAGATCACTGACAACATAGGCTGCATAAGTCCCACTGACAACCTCAGCTGTCATTTGAAGAAGGTACATTCCAAATGTAAATTGTTTAGCTTAGCAGAGGACTACCGTGTACAGATCCTCCGACAGACTACTGATGCCAGCCTATGGGTGAAACATCCAGAAGTAGCCAACAGGACAACCGTGCTACTTTCGACCAAATTGCAGCTTAACTAATAGCCAAACACAGCCCAGGTGTGGTTGTGGTAATGCTAGCATACCCGGTAAAACAAAAAGCAAAACAAAGCCCGATGACTTTCCATCAGAGACTGTGGATGGCCTACTTTGCAGGTAAAAACCTTGCAAGACAGGCCATAGATAAGGACCTCATAGAATACAAAAACGTGTTCCTTTGGAACATGCTCCCAGCTGTCCGTGAGAAGGTGGAACCAACAATTTTCCCCACCACAGACAATTTTGCTGACATTCTTCAGAAAACAGAGTGGGTATACTAACTCTACATCTGAGACCTCAGCTTTGGTTCAAAAAAGGTGGCTGCCATACAATCTGCCAACGAGCCAATAACCCACTATACCATGGAGGGCAAGGCTCATGAGAAGAAGCCCACACTTTTGGACAGCCGACAGCATAACCAGTCCAAGGGTGGGAACTGGAACTACAAACAAAAACAAACGCAATTGGAATTCTGATTCCAATTGAAGCAATCGAACAGGACCCTCATACAGGAGATCACCGAGGAGAACAGAAACTTCGAAACCTGCTCAGACAAGTCTGCTCTGTAGCAGATGTGGTCCTGGCACAGGGCTCTGCAGCAATAGCTGCAGGAGAACAGGCTTCAACAGGCTACAGGGATTTCAGAACTAGAGAGCACCAGACCACAGCAGACCTGAACCATGACGCCACTCCCTCTATAGCACCCATCCAGCACAGGGATGAGGTCCAATGAGAACAGGCTCAACCGCTCTTCCAGAAGCACCCTGCTGCTGGCACAATGGATTGACAATTACAGGATTCAGTCTGTATTGTGAACAAGTTGGCATTGGACACAAATGGAAGGTCTTGCACCAAGGCCATGGTCATGTGCCACTCACTGACAATGTTCTTAGGAGCAGGCATGGCTGTATCTGTATTACATGATGATGACCTGGCAAACTGTCCTTGGTCTACTGGATAGTGGATCAACACCTCAGGTGTGGATGGCACAAAGCTATCTACATGTTGTTCTGTAGTACTATTAGTGACTACAGGTAACCTGAAGGCACACCATACCTTTCAGCTTATTGTGTTACATGATCATCCCAGCATCATGGGAATTGATTTTGGCATGCTACATGGCTATGTGGTGGATCTGGTGAACATGCTAGTGATCCACGTCAGAAGACAATACCATAGTGTCATGATTTTGGATTTGCATGTGGTTGCAGCTATAACCATTAATGACAAGGAATATGATGTCACTGCACTATTCCAGAACCATGAGTTCTTCAAAAGACTGCTCCCCATTCTGTGGAATCATCTGGATGCATTTGCTATGAACAAGCATGATTGTGCTAGGATGCACACTGTCATTGAAATTCCAGGCCCAGCCCATGAAAGGCAAAGGCAATACCCTTTTCCTGCTGAGGCCTTGCCATCACTCAGAGAAACTGTTCAGTCACTCCTCAAACAAGGTGGGATCAGGACTTGTGTCTCTATTGTCAATTCATCTGTTTGGCATGTGAAGAAACCCACAGGAACTTGGAGACTCACAATTTATTACAGGAGACTTAACCAAGTTACTCCTAGCTGCTCACCTACAGTAGCATCAGCACCTGATGTGCTCAAATTGCTGACCCCTGACCATCAGTGGTTTAGAACTCTTGACAACTCTAATTGTTTCTGGTCACTGCCACTGGCACTTACAAGCCAATACAAGTTTGTCTTTAAGTTTGAAGGTATCCAGTACACATGGACCTGTTTGCCCCAGGGGTTTCACAATAGCCCGTCCCTCTTCCATCTATGCATATGGACACCCTGGAGGGTTTCTCTGCCCCACAATGTATTATGCAGTATGTAGATGACCTGTTATTGGCAACTGCCACCAAAGAACAACACTTTGACCTCTTGGATGAACTACTGACCCTCATACAGAGAGCAGGCATTAAATGCAACAGTGCAAAGACACAACTTTGCCAAACAGAAGTCATCTTTCTTGGCTTGTGCATAACAGACAAAGGCAGAAACCTGGCCTGGTAAAAGATCCAAGGCCTACAAGATTTGCCTCTCCCTACCTGTGTGGCAACATTTAGACATTTCCTGGGAATGGCCAACTATTCCACAGACTTTATTTGTGACTTTGCTCAGAAGACTGCCCCTCTGTATGAACTTCTGAAAAAGGACATCCCCTGGACCTAGGGTCCTAAACATACCCAGGCTGTGATGTCACTGAAACAGGCCTTGGCCTCTGCTCCAGCCTTAGTGAACCCAAATCCAGCATTCCCTTCCATCTGGAATCAGCCACCTCAGACATTGCTATGTCTGCAGTCCTAGCTCAGAAAGTCAGTGGTACTTTGAAACCTATCACATACGCATCCCAAATATTATCACCAGTAGAACAGAAGTACAGCCTTTGTGAAAGGAACCTTCTGTCCACCTACTGGGCTGTCAAACATTTCTTGTATATATTGGGTACTCACCTATCGTTATCAACAACAACCACAGCACCACAACTTTCCTGCTATCAGATAGAGTGAAGGATGGATCAGTATCCAACACCAGACTTAATCACTGGTCACTTCTTCTCCAGGACCATGACATACAGGTCCACTTTCCCAAAATACCTTCCATTCTGGTCCACGGGCTCCTTTATCAAGGAGAACCACGTGACTATACACTGCAACCACCTGACCTGCCTGACCCAGGCCTATTCCTCCCTGCTACTCCAAAGCTCCTTAAATATACTTCCTTCTGTCATGTCTTCACAGAAAGCTCAACCTCTTATTATCAAGAAGAACAGGTAGCTGGACTTGGAGTGCTCATCGTACATCCCAATGGCAACACCATTGGAATATCCAAACATTGCAGTGTGGCATCATCGCAGTATGCAAAACTAGCAGCTGTTACCTGTGCCCTTAAGTTCAAACAGCAAGATACCAAGGACACCATCATTTTTGCAGACTCTAACTGGATCTGCTGGTCTCTGACTGAATTCCTACCATTCTGGCAGAAGAACATCTTTGCCTCTTCCGATGGCACTCCAATGAAATATAAAGCACTGGTGATTTATATTCACGAATTGGCCCAGGTCTTTTAGCATGAACCTTACATCCACATGGTTAAAGCACACTCTAAATCAGATCCCTACCATTCCTTCAACAACAAATCAGATACTCTTGCAAAAGAAGGTGCTTGAGGTAGGGACACATGGATGATGAACCACCCAGATGCCCTAGCAGCTGTCCAAGTAGCAGCTATCAGGAAGAAACCAGAACCATTTGATTCATTAGATCTGTCCACTGCACAGCATGAAGACCCTCAACTCAAAGAGGTGTTCTGGCTCCTTGACAAAGGAACTGAACAAGATTTACCTACCCATAGTCCATACAAGAGACATACCAGTAGGTTACATTTGTCACCAGATGACAAACTGATCTGGTATCAGCCAGAGGACCTACCCTTTAAATTGCAGGTGGTCCCTCAAGCACTGAGATCTGAATTTCTCCAACAGGTGTATGAGTGCAAAACACACTCCAGACTCAAAACTGTTCAATGGTGTCCTGACATCACCAAGGATGTCCGTCACTATATTGACAACTGTCTGATCTGTGCACAAAACAACCAAATATCAACCAAACATAATGCCACGTTATTGCCACAGAGACATTCAGGCTCTTTGCATGCCATACAGATTGACTTTATTGGTCCCTTGACCAGTATCAGCAAAAACAACAAGTATGCACTTGCAGTTACTGATATCTTCTTCAAGTGGGTTGAACCTTTTCCCACTAAAATATGTACAGCAAAAGCCACTGCAAAAACCCTGGTGGAACAGATTTTCTCAGGTGGTATCTACTGCTGAAGGTAGACTCTGATGAAGGAACCAGTTTTACAGGTGAATTAATAGAAGAAGCACTTGAACTTCTAGGGATACACCAGAAGTTCTGCATATCTTACCACCCACAATCTTCTGGTCAAGTAGAAAGAGCCAACAGATGGATTAAGCAAATGCATCCCAAATTCATTGAGGACAATCCAAAAGATTGAGATTCCCTGCTGCCTTTACTCTTTATAGAAATCAGGGGTATTCCTTCAACCACCACCCACCTGACATCCTTTGATGTGATAACTGGTAGAACTATGAGATTACCCGAACATTTGCTGTTTGACCCGAACGCCCCCACTGCAGACAGAGTGTCTGTAGACAAGTATGTGGCCAAACTCAGAGAAGATATTGTTAAGACCCATCTGTATGCTGCACACTGTATGGGCAAGTCCCAGAACAATCCAAAATCCAGTTTGACAAGCACGCACAAGAAGTGGATTGGCAAGCCAGAAAGCAGGTAATGGTACTCAGATTTGCTCACCCTACACACTCCTTTTCCAACAAACCCTATCCCATTGTCAATAAGCTCAGTCCACAGTCTATCAAGTTAGACTTTGCAAAACAAGAAACTTACTGACAAATGGTTGCATGCAAGCTAACTAAAGCTATACAAAGGAGCATAATTACTTTTCCTAACCCCATTGGACAGAATTGTACCAACTGACCTTTTTCTTAAAGGTATCCCTGCAAAATGGCTATCTTGCATTTGATTCTCCATTTTATGAGCTATCCCCTGCATCCAAGGCATGGTAGATCACATTCTTCCACATCTAGACCATCCTCCTACTGCCACCCCAGAAGGAGTATCAATTACAGTCCCAAACAAATTGATTACTCTCCAGGAAGGTAAAGATGCTTACCTCACTGCCTCAGATGTAGCCCCTGACAAATCTACCCTAAAAATTTAATGGCAAACAAATTTTAATGGATAAACTCTCCCAGTGGTCCGCCTGTCCAAAGGAGCCTTACGTGGTTGGCCAAATACAAAAATTTCCCCAAATGGTACTTTATGTATTCATCAAACCGATCATCAACATTCAGGTTTATACAGTCTTTCTGCTCTAATTGACCATGCCTATTGCTAGAGGTTCTCCAAAGACTCCACAAAAGAATACTGTGCACTCATTTCTATGGCCTCTGCCACCATGTATCTGTCTGTTATTCCTCCAACAGATGTAGAATGTCTTAGAATGTCCCCAACAGGAACCTGGCCCACTAAGTGGTCTAATTCAGCACTCGATACCCTTATCAAAAATGTGCAATATATGCATGTCCCTGTACTTTTCAATCTTACACATTGGAATATGGCAGAATTTGGTATGTGTTTCACTACTAACACATCAAAGTTTTTCAGTACTATGTTATTAGATAGTCTGACAGCAATCCAGACTCATACACAAGACCCAGTAGCTGGTGTTAACACTGTAGAACATCTAGGTTTATTTAGATGTAGACCAAATCAGTCTAAGAAGAAATCTCATTCTTCTAAAAAGAAGCATGAAACAGCTGATGTCACTGGTGCAACAGGTACCCTCACTGGCATCTTTGGTAGTACTACGTCTATCTGGAACAGGGCAGACATTGCAACTATTAAAGATCACTCACGTAAATTCCAACAAGGTATGATTAATTAGATCATGCCCCCTTTGTTACATGGTATGGATGGCCTTAGTCAGTAAGAAACGTACACTGTATACAACATGAAAGAAATTGCTCAAAGTTTTACTGATATTAAGGATAAGTTAAATCAACTTATTGCACAAAATAATAGAGAGGCAGACAAGCAATATATTGCCAGGGAACTCCTCTGCTCTGCTTATGGCTCCTATGTCATAACCATCATCAATAATCTCTTCTGTGATCAGGAATCTGGGCGTATTCCAGATACCATTCACGATAGAAGAATTTCCAAATGGTATTGCCCACATCGTAAGTTCTCTGCATGTATTGCAATGTGCATGTCTCAATCTATTTTCATACCAATATCTACTGCTAGAAACTTAGGCTTTGTTACCAGGCATCCCAATAAAGGACCCTGCTTCACTGCTAAGAAATGTACTATTTTAGACACTATGTTTGTGACATTTACTGTCTCATTACCATGTTTTGATCCAAATACAGCTATAGTTGAATAACTAGCTACAGTTAACTCCATTGGGCACCTTGAAAATGACATCTACAGAGAACAGATGGAACCGCCACCTCTATTGGTTTAACACCTGACCCTAGAGACATGGGTCTCACCACACGAATTGCTGTGCCAGAAAGACTATCATTATTTGTGTCATTGTGATGTTTTGATGTTATAAAACCTGTATGAGGCTACTCACTAGACAGCATTGATTGGTCTTTCACATTGGACCAGGACAGCCTGCTAGCCAAGCTTTAGATACCACTGCTAATGACACAGATACACAAACTTTGATCAGCACCACCACCACCACTGGTGAACAGTGGATAACTCTACAAGGCTTATGCAGAAGAGGTTCATCGACTGACTACATGACTATCAAATCAATCTTACACCTGCCTAATCCAACTGCAAAAATGGAGATGGTCAACTGTTAAAATGACTTAGAATTCTGATGGACAGTACTACATTGTCACAAATCATAAATCCTTCACCTACAGCCAAAAGGTTTGTGAAATAACTCATCCTAACTTTTATTCTGTTCCTTATCAAACTACTGTTATAGGACACACAGTGATTACTCCTGTTTCCATCAAGGAACCTGATGTTATTGATGGTGACCCTGAATATTTGCTTGCTCTGTCTCAACATTTACCCATATTTAATGATCACATAGACTCATTGGCATTGACACTAAAGTCACTCTAACAGAGGAAAGACAGACACCTCATCCACATCAGTAACAATATCTGGAGATGCCTTTAATGCACTCATTATTGATGGTGATTTAAATAACGCACTTTCTAATACCTGGTTAGAAATGACTTTTAAAGTGTTTATCATACAGGCATTTTTGATCTTCTTTTTGATTCTAATACTTCGTTGCCTAAGGCATAAGCTCAGACAACATTGCAAGTAGCTCAAACTAATTTACAAGGTTTATACATTAGGCCTGTAAATAACAGTTTGTTCTCACCACTTTTCCATAGTGTTGTTGCCTTATCAGTAAGGCGACAAGGGAGGGATTGTTATACAAGGTCCCCACACCCTATTTGGCATCCCACTGTACACCTTAGACAAACCTAATGTTACACATAATATGCTTATGCTATACTAATATACAGAGCATAGACACCTACTGTACAAGAGTAAGTGTCAGGATATATAATGATTGTAATACACTTTACTTTCATTATGCATGGAAACTGCACATACTGTAGTAAGTCAATACATTAATGTCTTTGTCATCTTCTTATATTACATCATCTGCACTGACATCTTTTAGATTTATGTATAATTACACTACCTTCTGTGTTTTTCACATACTATGTATACTCTTATTGTTCTCAGAGATAGCTGACATAGCAAATATTGTATAATGTTATCTACACTGTGGAGCCACCTTACATTTAGCCAGTAGGGCATAGTGGGTGTTACTAAGAATGTTTCTATCTCCTGGTAACCATGGTAATTATCATAGTATATAATGTAATTACTATGTTTTCCCCAAGGAGACCTTCTTCACTCCTTGGGGTATTGGGGAACACTAACCTCTGGCTCCCAGTGTCTTATGGTAATAACTGCTTAGTGCAACTATGATACCATTTTGTAGTAATAAACATGTTTATTACTGATATGCAAATTGTCTGTGATTCTTTTGCATCTCTAATTATCGCCAAGAACCTGATCAGGGCTAGACACCCTACCACTCCCCATCAAATGTTATAGAGAATGGCATTCTGTTGCCTCCATACCTCCTGCCACATTAGCAACAATGTACTAGAGAAGGTTATCCTGTCAACAAGGGGGATGGATGGGTTATATTCCCGTTCTGTGCCCATTCTATGCAATTCCATTCTGGTCTGCAAGAAGCTTTAGTAGAGTGCTGCACTGCTGAAGAAACATCTGTAAGTTTATTTATAGTACTTTATCCAGTCTGTTACAGGCCATATAAAAGAATACCTCTCCACAATGTGGTATGCAGAAACAAAATGAACTCTAGAAGCTGTCCTCTTTATGGCGGTACTCCTTGTGATGTGTCTGTCTCCAGGGGCTTTATCCTGGTTTGTAACATGGCCCAGATAAACTGTAAGCAAGTGTTCGTTGTTCTTCATCATGGCCCAAAGATCTTGGCATCCCCCTAGGAAACTGCTGTAACTCTGCATGAAGGTTTCGGGTGTTGGGCATAGCTGACATTGTTGGTCATTTCTCCAATGCTACCACTCGTGATTTTAAGGCCTCCTCTGCTTCTGCTGGCATGGAATACAGTTTGGCCCCATCCTCCTAGAAAATCCACATTTTAGCAGGGTAAGGTGTTTGGAATCATATTTGCTTAGTTTTTAAAGCTTTCTATAGTGGCCTGTATTGTAACCTAAGATGCTGAATATATGGGGGTAGTCCTGGTCCAGGAAAAGTCTAGCACCATTGTATGTGACCTCCCCCTTACTCCAAGCTTTCTGCAAAACCTCTTCTTTAATTGGGTAACTAGCAAATTTCATAATTATAGGCTGAGGCCATGCAGAGGGATCCATTGGCTTTGGTTGCAGTGAGCAATGGGCTCACTCAATGTGCACCTCCATAGTCAGGGGAAAAGCAAGGACATCACATAGTAAATATTGCAGAAATAGTGCCTCAAGGACATCTCACAGTAAATCTTGCAAAAATAGTGCCATATTCCCTGCCTCGGCACCCTCCGGCAAGCCAGCAAGTCTCAAGTTATCTCATCTTGACTTGCCTCAAGGTCTATACATTTATCCTGTAGTTTCTATGTAATGCAGAAGTGTGGCCACTGCCATTTACATTGTCTCAGGACCCAACTTTAAATTCACCACTCGAGTTTCCCCTTCTTGTACCTCAGTGTCGAGTTCAGCAAATTTGTCATGGATTTTCTTGACTTCCACCTCGTTTTTTTCCTAGATGCTTTGATCTTATTGAGAAGTGTTTTGCATTTATTCCTCATTAGTTTTTCATCATTTCATTAAGTATATAGCCCTTGCTGGGGAGACAGGTAATAATGGGCAACTTGCCTTCTACCTGTCTCACACTATGTAATATGAGATCTAGTATTGTGAACAGTGTCATATTCTTGGAAGCCTGGTCCTGCCGGAAAGGGGCTCCTACTCTGTTCTGAAGTAAGTACTCAGAATCAGGATCCATCTAACATGGCCTGCCCCTTTTCCAATTGGGATCTGGTCAATTTGTTCTCACCTCTGTCTTTTGTTGGCATTATTAACTTTTTGAAAATTAAAGATTGGAGAGAAGAGGTGTTTTATTCTGAAGTCGGGAAGGCGCTTACTCTCTATGCTGCTGCCTTAGCCGTGACATCACCAGAAGTCCCCTTCTGCTCTGTTTTCTGATGCCTATTGGTGTCCCTACCTATTTCTTGCATGCAACAAAAGTTTTTTTTCTGTACAGGATGGGCCAGCGGGAAATGTGTTGCTTGGCATGGGCATGAAAATGCTTTGCTATGGCGCTGGATAAAATAGTATCTCCCTGGTAGTCAAGTGATCCCTCCTCCCTCTCCCATTCTCTGATCACCTATCTGTATATTTTTTATAAAGGATTTTCCTGACAGTACCCGTGTATATTTTATATATATTCCAGTTGGTAGTTCAGTGGTCCCTCCCCCATTCTCTGATCACCATCCCTGTACCAAAAACAAATTTCCCTGGTAGTCCAGTGGTCCCTCACCCATTCTCTGATTGCTGTCCTCATATTTTATTATGTTTCATTGGTAGTCCAGTGGTCTCTATCCTCCCTTGATGTCCAATTGTCATCTCAATACCAAAACAAACATTTCCCTGGTAGTCCAGTGAATTCTCCCCCCACCATTCTCCAATTGCTGTCTGCATATTTGCTAATCTTTCCCATTGGTAGTAGAGTGGTCCCTCTCCCCTTCCCATTCTCCAATCACCATCCCCACACAGCCCTTTAGGTCCCTGGTATCTAATGGCATCCCCCATGACTCTCTGTCCCTGAAATGAAGAAAACCCTCCCTTGATGGGGTTTTTTCCTGCAAAAAAAAATGGTCCCTTGCCAATCAGCCCTCCCACTCCTACCTCCCACTCAGCACCAACCACTCCATACCCCCAGTACACCCCCACAAACCCTCACTCACCTGAACAGATCCCAGGTTCAAGATCAGCTCTCACACAAAGAATTGGCTGGAGAATAGGACACAGAGAGTAATAGTAAATGGAGTCCACTCTGAAGAAAGGGGGGTTACTGGTGGGTACCCCTGAGGATTCAGTATTAGGACCAGTCCTCTTCAATGTCTTTATAAGCGACATTGCAGAGGGACTGGAAGAAAAGTATGTCTTTTGCAGATGACACAAAGATCTGCAACAGAGTTGATGCACAAGGTGGGGTGGAAAAGATGAGAAGGGACTTGGCAAGGTTAGAGGGATGGTCAAATGTATGGCAGCTTAGATTCAATGCTAAGAAGTGCAAAGTAACGCACCTGGGAAACAAAAACCCAGGGGATGAGTACACAATTGGGGTGAGATACTAACAACAGCAAAAGTGGAAAGGGACCTGGGGATAGTCATATCAGATGACCTAAAGGTGGGCAAGCAATGTGAGATGGCAGCAAGGAGGGCTGGGGGGATACTGGGATGCATAGGGAGAGGCATCACCAGTAGAAAACAAAGAAGTTATTATCCTCTGTACAGACAGCTGGTCAGACCCCATCTGGAGTACTGTATGCAGTTCTGGAGACCCAATCTCCACAAAGACATAAGACAGGATGGAAGCTGTCCAGAGGAGGGCACTAAAATGGTGCAGGGTCTGCACTGGAAGACGTATGAAGAGAGACTAAAGGAGCTTATGTGTAGCCTCGAGGAAATGAGGGAGAGGGGGGACATGATAGAAACTTTGAAATACCTCAAGGGAATCAAAAAAGTCCAAGAGGGTAGAATCTTTCAAAAAAAGAGGTGTGCAAGAACAAGGAGGCACAATTTGAAGATAGAGGGGGCGGCTCAGAGGTAATTTAAGGAAGTATTTTTTCACAGAGAAGGTTGTGGATGCATGGAATGGTCTTCTGGAGGAGGTTGTAGAGTCAAAAACAGTGGTGGAATTCAAGCATGCATGGGACAGTCATAAGGCCAGTCTAGGGGGTGGGGGTAGGAAGAAGTAGGCTGCTGTTTAACTAGGATCTGCAGCTTATCCAATAGGTAGGGAAATGGGCAGACTGGGTGGGCCAAATGGTCCTTATCTGCCATCAAATTCTATGTTTCTATGTTTCTACATCTTGCTGCTGGAACCAGCAACTGCAGTATGAGAAACTAAGATAAATGTGGGTCCATGTATTTCAATGGG
Source organism: Neoceratodus forsteri (assembly GCA_016271365.2). Taxonomy (NCBI): domain Eukaryota; kingdom Metazoa; phylum Chordata; order Ceratodontiformes; family Ceratodontidae; genus Neoceratodus; species Neoceratodus forsteri. Next base: position 147,571,210 of record CM057449.1, read on the forward strand.
GTTTTCTAATTTTATGCATAACTCAGCTATTTTCTGACATTTTGACCCCAAATTTTCAACATGGCCTTTTTGGGACACCACCTCATGAACAACATGACTGTCATTACACAAGTCCTGCACAAAATGGGATTTCATGGTTGGTTGATGAATTCATCTTTTGATCAGGGTTTGACCATTTTCCTGGCCCTGTTCATGAGGTGGGGTCATAAGAAGGCTTTGTTGAAAATTTGGTGTCAAAATATGTAAAAATGGCAGAGTTGTGACCATTCATTGTGATTTCACTACACACACTCATAACTTTGGAAATTTTAAATATTTTCACCCCAAATTCTCAATGTAGACTTCTTATTACCCCCACCACATATACTGTATGTCATAGCTGTCATTTTTCAAATCCTGATCAAAATGTCTTTTCCCACCTGTGGCACATCATGATGTTGCAGTTCTGGTGGGGGTTAGGAATAAGTAGGCAATTGATTAGCTAGGATCTGCAGCTTATCCAATAGGTAGGAAATGGGCAGACTGGGTGGGCCAAGCAGTCCTTATCTGCCATCAAAATCTATGTTTCCATGTTTCAGTTGTGCAGAATTACATTTTGGCAGGGATTCAAACATTTTCAGTACCGGGTACATGAGGTGGGGGTAATAAGATGTCTATGCTGACAATTTGGTCACCATTGTCCTATAAATGGAAGTGCAGGGCCCTTCTGCAGCTACATACATATATGCATCTATGGAGGGATGACAGTGCAGGGCCCAAAGGGCCTGTGCTCACTTAGGCAAATAAAGATATGATTACTCTATCTCAAAAACTATACAGGGGAAGGACCCTGTGCCCCCACAGGAAATAAGGCTATGATTACACTATCTCAAAAAGTAAGGACATTAATTGAAAAAAACTACATTAATGCAGCAGTTAGGGTTGAAGGTAAAGTGAAAAATATAGGTAAATATGACATTAAGGATGGCAGTATAGCCTAGAGGTTAGAGTAATGAGCTGTGGTAATGAGCTGTGAATGAGCTTGGTACATCCAGCAGACAAGACCTGGGTTTGATTCTCACAACCTCCACTTGCATACTGTGTGACTCTAAGTAAGTCACTTAACCACCCAGTGCTCCCAGGTCACCCCTGAAAACAGGCACTTGTGTCTAATGGGCCTTACCCAGTTACAAGACAAAATAAAATAAAAACAAATAAAAAAGGGGTTCAAACCTAAAACACCTGTCCCATCCTGAATCAAATAAGGGGTGTAGTCTTCATTGGGGTTGTGAACCCTACTGCTTATCCCACTGTATGCACTCATGAAACATACATGCCTTTTTCCATCACATCTTAACTTTTCAGTTACTGCAATGGGGGAGTGTTAGGGTTGACAACCAAGGAAGAATACACTCTCATTTGCTTAAGGGTGGCAGGTGTTTTAGAGTTGGAAACCCTAATGTTATATTTCCTCATTTATCACATTATCATCAACCCTAACTGATGCATTAATGTAGTTTTTGCAATGAATATCATATATATATATATTATATATATATATATATATTCATGGAGGCAGTAGATTGTAGTGATTAAGGGCACTGAGCTGCAAACCTGGAGACCTAGGTTTGAATCCCACCAGCCCGCACTTGTGTACTGTGTGACCCTGAAAAACTCACTTAATTTCCATGTGCTTCCAGGTCACACTTGGAAACAGGCTCTAGTGTAGTGTGCCTTTCCTGATTAAACAAGTTCCCCTTATATACTGTATACAACTGTAGTTTACAAGTTATTGTTTTTAAATTTGCAGTTTGTGAAGGTACATTATGTCTGTGTTTCTTTGATGTTTAACAGCTGGCTTCAGTACTGCACTGGGAAATGTGATATCATCAGCATTGTGAAGGTTGCTTGTGATTGGTTCAGTATTCCACTGTGATGACAGTAACCATAAAATATCTATTGTTGCAAAAAACAATATGTATTGATATGTTGCTGTAACTGGATGTCACTAGCTAAGATATATGTTTTATCATGTCATTTTTACCCCCGCCTCTACTGTATATGTCTGTTCCAGTACAGTGGATGACTTTGTGTATACATCAACGTATATATTTACTACTAGTTTTGTTGTATTTCCTGATTCTTTCCTGTCTCCTCCGTCAAGGTTGCAACTGGAAACTAGCCTTTATTGAACACTGTTTGCTTAACTGGTAAATATGTTATAAATAAATATATACTTACATACATAATAGCTACTTACATGCATGATACATACATAATACATGCTTACATACATAATATATAAATAATACATACTTACATACATAATACATTAGATACATACATTTAATGTTCATTTTTATTTAAGATGGTAATCAGATTAGCAAACAATTCCATTTTCACAGTGACCAATACATAAAATACATTAAAAGTGATTTAAAATGTAACACATTTGGAATCCAACAACAATATATTCTACAGATGAAATTTGAATGAAGACAACAATACACCATTCGTAACAGACATAGGTAAATTATTATAAAGGGTAATTGCTTTATATTTTAGAGATCTCTGACTGAAAGTTGAATTAAATCAGGGAATCAAAAATAAAAATTCTTTTGAGATCTGGTAGAAAAGGTATTTGCACATTGAGGAAAATTCTCACTAACAGTGTTTGGCATAAGATCAAGGACAATTTTGTGCAAAAAAGTTAGAGCCTTATATTCTACCCATTCTTTGAGTGGAAGACATCCCATAGCATCGTAAAGCAAACAATGATGAGCGGAATCTCTTAATCCCATTGCAAATCTACAAATAAAATTGTAGAGCATGTTCAATTTAATAAAACATTTCTCAGTCAAGTAAAGATAAAGAAAATACTCCCATAATCAAGATTCAACAAATGCAAACTGTTAGCTAATATCCTTCATGACTCAGGGACCAAATACTGGTTAATTCCATATAACATGCCCAGTCTATTATGTATTGCCTTTGTGAGTTGGCCAACATGAAAGTCAAAAGAAAATAAAAATTCCGAAGTAATACCCAAATAGCAGAAGTTATCCATGCAATCAATAGTGAACCCATGTACTGTAGATCTAAAATCTGAATAACATGTGGTTGTGGTCTTCATGGATGGGAAAATACCATAGATTTGATCTTTTTAGAATTAAGAAGTAACTTATGGGATAGAAACCAGTTACAAATACCATCAAACTAGTTTTTGAAGACTCTTTTGCAAACAAGAAAAATCTTTGTCAGAGTTAAATAAAACAGTGTCATCCACATAAAATATTAGTATAGAGGAGGAACAAGCCAAATGCATTAAAATTCAAGATTACCCAGCTTGGTGCACACTATATAATTAAATCAATTCCAACCATTAAGGTAACAGGTTATCATTGTTGGGTTTAAATGTTGCATTCCAAGCACTAAATAGGAAGAGTCAACAAAAACAATGCCTTTAAGACAATCATAATATAGAAAAAGAATGATCATTTCATAAAAAAAAATTTACATCTACTCTAAACAATGTACCTACCAGTTTCATTGGCAATCTGTCCTGTTGAACACTGGATACAATCATAGCAGCAGGAAGGTTGTCCTTGTTGAGATGCCTTCCTGTATCCCAAGGTACAACTCTTACTGCACACAGAGTGTGGGGTCTAAAAACAACAATAAACATTTTAATGCCTGTCTATGTATAATTTTAAATGTTGTGATGGTCTAATGATGTATGTTCAGTACTTTTTTTCTACTTTGTTGGAGACAGGAGTTAGCGATTATTCTTTTGTATGTTTCCCCAACATGCAATTAATCCAGCTGCCAAGAAACCATCACTATATTTTAAGTGCCAAAAGCATGCTGATGTAATGTTTTCTTAATGCTGAACATATTGTAATTTGAAATACAGTGTAGATGGTAAAAAGAGAAACAAAGATGCTGTGAGATATAACCATATCATCATCTAACAACCAAGAAATATAGGAATCCAATATAATTTGACAGTGAGGTAACACAGGCTATCGGAGGCAAGATCTACATTCTAGGTTAAGTAGAAAGTGCAGAGTGAGTTGCTCTAACAAAGTTTCTCCCAGAATCATCTGGCCACTGTGGAGAAATTGTGCTCATCCAAAGGCTGATCAGACTCACATTTTTGGTCATGTTCTGTGCTAACACCATTCTGGGAGGGATTATTGAAACAATTGAACAAACCATTTTTAGGGACAGAAATTCTGTCCGCCATCATGGTCCTCCTTTAAATCCCCCCACAGGGTACTACAATTACCCCACACTCTATAGAGCATTTATATCTTTTAACAGCAAAAATAGGTTATAACTCATTTATGGAACAACAGGAACCCCCACTGTGGAGGCCTGGTGCCAAATTCTGGAGGACATATACACCATGGAATGCATTACAACACCACTACAGTGGTGAATATCTCAATTTGAGGCCAAATGACAAGGATGGGTACTCATTATGCTACATTATCTGTTGATGATTCATTTGTATCTTAGAGTCCTTGGTCTAGGAAGGAGTACTGAATACCCTTTTCTGTGTATGAGGTTTGGGCCACACATCTATAACTACACAGATGTTCTTTTGAGCAATAGCAGTGTCTCTTGGTATGGACTCCTTGATGCTAGATTATTTTATATTTTGCCCACTGTAACTGCTCTTTTTGCTTGGATTCTGAATACTCTGTCTCATTAAAACCTAAATTAAAAAAAAACACCATTCATAACAGGAAAGTGCAGAGTGAGATGACTAGAGAGAGGTATAAGGAGAAATTGGCTGTAAGTAAAAAAAATATCAAGGAGGCTAAGGCAAAGCTTGAATTAAGGCTATAAAGGAGGGTGAAGGAAAATTACAAATCCTTCTTTAGAAGCATTAGTGATAAAAGGAAGACAAGAGATATTGTAGAAATTATAAGGAAAGAAGGTGTTTGTACAACTGATGATAAAGAGAAGGCAAAAATACGAAATTAAGATTTTTTCTTTGTTGTTCATAGGTGAGAAAGCTGCTCTACACCCAGACAACAGGACACAATTCCTGACTCATATGTGTGGAAAGTTTGAGATGGGAGGAATACAAGGGACTGGGTACTAAAAGTACTGAGCAAATTAGGAAAGAATAAATTACTACAGATGCGATTCATCCCAAAGTGTTAAAAGAAACAATGCAGGTGTTGGCAGAACCACTGTGAATTCTGTATGGGATGAACAGCACCAGGTGTAGTGCCTGCAGACTGCATATGAGGAATCCTGGAACAGATTACTAAAGTATGTTGTATGTCATTTCCGGCTATCCGTGCACTGGTCCGAGTGTGCCATCAGTAGGGTGCCAACTTTTACAATTCACTGCCACTTCCCCAAAGTCCACCACCTCAGAGTTAGAATAAATAGTTGGGGGGTCTGGGGGGCACAGCCACCCACATGGAGGGGTTCAGAGGTGCAGCACCCCACATTAAAAAACATGAGGCAAATTAAATTCCCTGGTGCCCTAATGATGGGCGCATTCAGCTGGGTACATTCCAATGATGGAACCATTGTATAGTATAGTATAGTATAGTATAGTATAGTATAGTATAGTATAGTATAGTATAGTATAGTATAATGGATAGGTAAGTGTGTGTTATGGATTTTTCATACACCCGAGGTGTGTGATGACCTATGAACCTTGAGGGTGAAGCTCAAGAGGTTTATGTGGTCATCACACACCAAGGGTGTGTGAAAAAAATCCATAACATAAAGCTTACCTATCCTTTATTTTTTATAATTGCTGGTGTGGAGGTTTAGACTGTATTTCTAGCAGCTTGAAGAAAAAAGAAGTTTTTAGATAGGGTGCAGTTTTATTTTTGAAGAAATTGAAATGTACATGAATAAAACAGTTGAAAATACTGCAGTTGAAATGCTTTTTTCTGAAATGATGGAATTTGACAGTTTTAAAGTCTTTTCTGTGGAGAATGTCATATCAATCAGATTTTGGGTTATTTGAAGTGTCATATCAACACAATTTCGAGTTATTATTGCCTTTGGAGCATAATAACCTGAAATCCGGTCGATATACATTTTTAACAAAGCAGTAATCCAGTAGATATTTATGGTCACCAGTAATTATAGTGTAGTGTAGCGTAGCGTAGCATAGCGTTGTGTTGTGTTGTGTTGTGCTGAGTTGTGTTGTGTTGCAATGTATTGTAATGTATTGTACTGTATTGTATTGTACTTTACTGCATTGTATTGTACTGTACTGTACTGCATTTCATTGTATTATATTGTATTGTGCTATATTAAAGGAATAATGCCCGACAGGGTGGGTGTTATGCTGGGATAACATCCCACCTTGAGTGGTTGGGCCCATGAGTGTAAAAAGTATTAAAGAAATGCATTTAAAAGTATAGTTTTGGTGTTTAATTAATGTGTAGGTTTACTTTTTTTAAAAAATAGTGCTAATTTACTGTTTAGAGTAGTAGGTGAAGCTTGTGTTGGAGCTACTGTTATTGTGACTCTGCAGTCCCCCATAGGTTTGTTGGTGTTGCTCCTAATCTCCATTCCCCCCATTTGAATGTACTTTTTATTTATTTCCCTCTCGTTTCCTCTCCTTTGCTGTTGCATGAATGGCAGAGATCGTCTTCCCCTGCATGTCAGAATGTGGCTATCTGCTACCATGTGGAAGTCAAAGGTTGTTTGCTGCCACCTGCAATGGCAGGAGTCATCTCCCTCTCATGTCTCAATGTGGCGATTTGCAATAGCTCCTGTACCCCGTATCAGTGTGGAAGGTCTCTTGGTAGAGCTTTTACTGTTACCAGGAGAAAGAAAATAACAAAAAAGGTAACCAAGTGAAATACAGGGTTATGCTCATGCTGAACTGACACAGTTAACTACTGAGTGGGAAAGTGATGTGAAGCCAAATGGGGTTTCACTTTGCGGGTGTGTTTAATTTTTTTAAACTGATGTGGGAACGGGTAGATTTTGTTTTGGGCTGGGATGGGTGCTGAGTTTGAATTTGACAGAGAGTGCCAATTCTGGTGGGGGTGCCATTTTGTAGCTTGGCAGAGATGCTGATTTTGAGCACAGCAGTACCGCTGAGGCTTTTCTTAGTAACGGCTGTGGAGGGATCATGTTATAACATTTAATGCAGTTGTGAGCATACTGGGACTAGAGCCGGGATGTTATGCTGTGATAACATCCCGGGCCCAGTCCCAGTCTGACCAATCAGGTACCAGTATTATCCATTGCCATTGTATAATGTAACCTATATCAACTTCAAGGACAAACTAAGGTAATTTCTAGAAGTTGAATCAGTATGCACTTGCTTAGTATAAGGCATGTTGTCTGTTGTAAATTGTTCACTGTAAATTCTTACTGTGCTTTAGAGGTTGTGTAGTTTTTTATCATTATAGTGCTAAGTGAACATTCCTGGGTCATGCCTGGAAATGGGGACCATGTTTCTCCATTGTACATACCCAATCAACGAAAATATCTATCAGTCAATCCATTAATCATACTTATTTGTAGATTTTGCCTTGAAAGGCACACTAAGCTGTGACAGTTTGTTTTCAGTTGAGTTCACTGGGGGGAGGGCGTACACGAACCTTATTTTATTCATTGGGGAATGTTGGCCATGCCACTGAGGAAACTCCCCTACTATTCTTTTTTTGTGGCATGTGAGATGTCTCTTGGTATTGCAACAAAAGAAGGTGGGGGCATCAAATTGGAAAATATCTATCCTCTTTAATGTCTTTATAAATGAAATTTCAGAGGATCTGGAGGAAGATCTGCCTATTTACAGATGACATCAAAATCTGCAATAGGCTGGATATGTGTGGTATAGGATAAGCAGAGACCTGAGAAAACTTGAGGAGTGGTCATGAGAATGGCAGCTGGGTTTTATTGTGAAAAAGTGCAAATAATGCACTTGGGACACAAAAACACAGGGCAGAGTACAAAATGGGTGGAGTGTTATTGATGACCACCACCAAGCAGGAGAGAGACCTGTGGGTAATAATCTCTGATGACCAAATGATGGCCACTGGCCAGGTAATGAGACAAAGCAGTTAGGAGGGCTAGTTGGATGCTGTGGTGTATATAGAAAGAGGTATCACCAGCAGAAGGAGGCAGGTGGTGCTACCTCAGTACAGATCACTGGTAAGACCTCAGTTAGAATACTGTATACAGTTCTAGAGGCCACATCTCTGGTAGTATATAGACAGAGTGGAGGTGATCCAGAGGAGAGTAACTAACATGGTGCAGGTCTGCATCACAAACCCTATGACTGAAATAACTCAATATCTATACCCTGGAAGAGAGAAGGGGGGATATGATAGAAATCTTTAAATACCTCACCAGGGGAAGGGTAAATAAGGTAAAGGAAAGAAATAGTTTTCAATAGAAAGATGCACAAGGACAAGGGGACATGCTGTGAAGCTGGAGGGGGTAGATTCAGGAGAGATGTAAGGAAGTACGAATTCACAGAAAGTGTATTGGATCTGTGGCATGGTCTATCATCTGAGATGGTGGGGGTGAAAACAGTGATGGGGTTGAAGAAAGCATGGGATATGAACAAGGGGGTCTTAGTTAAACAAAATCTGGGGAGGTAAAAGAGCCAGAGATCAAGTAGGGTCTATGATGATACTGTGGGTAAGGAAAAATGGACAAACTGGGTGGGCCAGGCGGTCCTTATCTGCTGACAGATTCTGTGTTTCTGTGTGAGTTGGGTTTGCTTAGTCTGCATTTTTAAAAATTAGTTTGAGCAACTTCCCATCAGGCTTAGGATGAATTCATGGAAAACTATGCCTAGGATCCTTTCCCAGTAATTCTTTTAAGAATGTTTAAAACAGACTGAGTGATATTGGTATAATTGTTTTTGTTTTGTTTTCTTTTCTTTTCTCTGTCTCTCTCTCTCTCTCTCTCTGTCTGTCTTGCATATAAGTCCTTCACATTTTTCCTTTGTCCTTTTTTTCTTTCTTTTTGTCTCTGCTCTGTCTGAAAGAAATGTTTTTGGTATCCTATAGTATATATAGAGGTTCCTTATGTTTTTCCAAGGTTCATGCTATTTTATTTCCTTTTGTGTTGTATACATTTTCTGGTTTCCTTGATAAAAAAAAAACCCTACTCTCCTTTGATAAGTACTACATGATCACTAACTTTCACCTGGACAGTGACCACAGCTGGACTGAAGGGGCCAGGAGTGCCAATGTCATTATCCACCTAGGTACTAATGACTTGGCAAATGGGGAGCCAAAGGAAGTTCAGGAAGAGTTTAGGAAACTGGGGAGGGGTCTCAAGCAAGTAGCTACTTCTGTCACTTTCTCAGAAGTACTACCTGTGAGAGGCAAGGGAGAGCATAGGAGTGCATGCACCAGGAACTTTAACTCATGGTTGAAGAACTGGTGCTGTGAGAAAATTTGATTCATTGGTGACTGGGGACCCATCTGGAGGATGGAGGTTTGTGCAAGCTGGACAGGCCTGCATCCATCCTGGAGGGAATCAGCACTCAATGATAAGTTTAAATGCTACATTGACAAGCATTTAAACTAGCAAAGGGGTGGCAGGCCACAAGGATGGTACCTACTTGCTCACCCCACAGCTAGTAATGGAACCAGTGAACCAGAGGAGTGGCTATCTCTGCAAAGCAGTGTGCAAAAGTTGGAGATTAGTGTCCAAAAAGGTGGATAGCAGAAAAGGGGCAAAATCTAGCAGAAGGGCAGACAGCAAGGAGAACCAGGGATAAATGACAACCAAGGAAGGGGCTGGAGTAGAACAGTGAAGCAGTCTAGGGAGGTCAAATCATGAAAGCCATGGTGCAAATGCCAGGAGCCTTAGCAACAAGATGGAAGATCTGGAGGCTGTCATGGTACAGTCAGACCTGGACATTGTGGCCATCACTGAAACCTGGTGTAATGATAACCATGACTGGGAGATGGCCATACCTGGCTACAACATATTCAAAAGAGACAGAGCAGGCAGGAAGGGAGGAGGAGTGGCACTGTATGTGAAAAATGACATAAGGGCCACACAGATCCAGGAGGAACAAAATGGGGAGAGAGATACTGGGTTAAGCTGGAAAGGAAAATGGGAATGACCATCCGTCACAGGTGTGGTCTATAGACCACCAGCCCAGGAGGAAGAAACAGATAGGAGCTGATGCTAGCCATCCAAAGGATGGCTGACAAGTGAGTGTAGTACTGGTTGGAGACTTAATATACCAGATGTGGACTGGAGCATCCCAGCAGCAGCATCAACTAGGAGCAGATTTATCCTGGACTCCCTTCAGGGTGCCTTCCTCAAGCAACTGGTCATGGAACCAACTCGGCAGAAGGCAATACTGGACCTTGTGCTCACAAACAGGGACAGTGTGATGGGGTAGCAGTGGGGGAGCACCTGGGTAACAGTGACCACCAGTCATTGTGGTTTGAAATCACAGAAAGAGCAGAACCAAACCACACAAAAACACGTATCCTGGATTTTAGGGGGGCAGACTTTGGGAAAATGGGGAGATGCTTGAAAGAGGCATTAAGGGGAATGGGACAGGAATCAGGGATTGAGGAACATGGCAGTATTTAAAATGGGGATTATAAGAACAACAGAATTATGCATTAAGCAGGTTAGCAAGAGGAAAAGAAAGAGGAGACCATTATGGTTTCCAAAGAGGTAGCAAAGAAAGTGAAAACACAAAAGACTGCATTCTAGGCAATACAAAAGACACAGGCAGAAGGGGATAGGGAGAAGTACCAGGAGAAACAAAGGAGGCAGGAAGTCAGTAAGGGAAGCCAAAGCTCAGACAGAAGAACACATTGCAAAATCAGTGGTTAAGGGACAAAACCTTTACAGGTACATAAGTGAAAAAGAAGGACAAAGGGAGGATAGTTAGACTGAAGGGGAGGATGGGAGCAGCATGGAGGATGACAACAGTAAAGCTGACATATTGAACAGGTATTTCTGCTCCAGTCTTTACTAAGGAAGAAGGGGTAATGGGTCTGAAGGGAGTACAAGGGGTGAGAATGGTGCAGAAATGGACACAAGTCCCTTTACACGAAGAAAGGGTCCTGAAGGAACTGGAAGTAATAAGGAGTGACAAAGCAATGGGGCCAGATGGGGTAAATTCCCAGGGTCCTTAAAGAACTAAGAGGTGGTGGCTGAACCTCTGGCATCCTGTTCAGCCAATCACTGGAAACAGGGAGTACCCAAAGACTGGAGGACAGCAGATGTAGTCCCTTATACAAAAGTGGGAACAAAGAGGAAGCAGGGAACTACAGACCAGTCAGCCTCACCTCGGTAGTGGGAAAGATCATGGAAGCACTACTGAAGGAGAGATTGGTGGAACATCTGGTTGTCAATGGACTACAGGACCCAAGGCAGCATGGTTTCACCAGGGGGAGGTCATGTCAGACCAACCTCATTGAATTTTTTGACTGGGTGACTAGGGAGGTAGATCAGGGGAGGGCAGTGGACATGGCCTATCTGGACTTCAGCAAGGCCTTTGACACTGTGCCACATAGAAGACTATTACACAAACTGGGGAATATGGGTGTGGGCAGGACAGTAGTGTGGTGGGTAGGTAACTGGCTGGGTGGCAGGACACAGAGGTGGTGGTAAATGGCTGTCACTCCACAGAGGGAAAGAGTGACCAGTGGGGTACCACAGGGATCAGTGCTGGGACCGGTCCTATTCAACATCTTCATCAGTGACATTGCACAGGATATAGAAGGCAGAATTTCACTGTTCGCTGATGACACAAAGCTCTGTAACAGAGTAGACACACCAGAGGGTGTAGACAGAATGAGAAGGACCTGCAGAAACTTGAAGAATGGTCAAGGTTTGGCAGTTGAAATTAATGCAAAGAAGTGCAAGATAATGCATATGGGGCACAAAAACCCTGGCACAATATATCAGTTGGGGGTGAGGATATAGCATGCACCAAGCAGGAAAGGATCTTGGGGTTGTCATCTCTGATGACCTCAAGAGGAGAAACAGTGTGACAAGGCATCAGGTAAAGCAAATAGGATGCTGGGATGTATAGGCAGGGCATCACCAGCAGGAAAAGGAGGTCATAATTCCACTATACAAGACACTAGTGAGGCCCCACCTGGAGTACAGTGTACAGTTCTGGAGACCACCTACGTATGGGGACATAGACAGGGTAGAGAAGGTTCAGAGGAGGGCAACAAGATGGTGCAAGGCTGCATCATAAATCCTATGAAGACAGGTTGAAGGAACTGAACATGTACCCTGGAGGAGAGGGAGGAGGAGAGGGATATGATAGAGACATACAAGTATCTTACAGGGAGGAACAGGGTGCAGAAAACACTATTTTAGCGAAAAAAGATGTTTCAGGACTAGAGGGCATGGGATGAAGTTGGAGGAGGACGATTCAGAGGAAACATGAGAAGAATTTCTTCACAGAATGGGTGGTGGACAAGTGGAACACCCTGCCAGAGGAAGTGGTGGGGGCTGAAACAATCACGGGATTTAAGAATGCATGGGATAGACATAAAGGAATTCTAGAGGTCAGGGGTAAGGGGAAATAGACTTCTAGGAAAACAAACTGAACTTACAAGCTCAAATGGGCAGACTAGGTGGGCCATAGGCCCTTATCTGCCGACACTGTCCATGTATCTATGTATCTATGTATTTTATAAACCTTTGTGGGTGCTCACTGCTAGAAGATAGTAATTTTCCTATGGCCAGGTTCCCTAGTAATGCTTTTTTGCAGTCTTCCCTTAAAATATTAAGGATGCTTAAGTCAACTTTGTGGGTGCCTGAGCACCTCAGCACCCCTGGAGTCAGCATCTATGGAAGGGGCCACTATTTAATATTTCATCTGATGGTTGGCACCTTAATAGTACAGCAACCCTCATTCTGCACCACAGTGTCAGCTATGGATATTAAACCATATGCATGGTGTGGGGCTGGAACTCACAACCTTCCAGTCTTCTAGCCCCAGAGGTGAACATGCTACCTACTGAGCCATTGACATTGATAAATATTGATGAAATGTCAGTAGAGAGTATGGAGGAAGAGCAACATGAGGTGATGATAGGAAATAATCTCAGACCATCTTCTCAGTGCACAAATGGTTACAGGAGGGATATCAAGCTGCTGTGCATAGACAGAGGAAATACTAGCAAAAGGAGGGAGATGACACTGTCCCTGTATAGATCACTGGTCAATATATGTTTGGAGCGCTGTGTGCAACTCTAGCATTTGTACTGTATCTGTGGAAGGATAAAGATAGATTTGAGACTGTGCATAGAAGGGCATCAACAGTGATCTATGGGCAAGGAAAATGTATGAGGAAAGATGAAACAGTCTTACATCAGTATCTCAGATACAGCAGTCTCATCCCAGTTATATCAGTGTTCCTTCCCATTTATACCACTGTCTTCTCCCAGGCCAGTTACACAAATATTCTATTTCCTAATAAATAATGAAAGACTGCAGTAACTTCCACTAAAATAAATTACACAGCTTATAAAATAAATCCACAATGCTGCTAAATTTCAACTTTATATAATGGCTAATGTTCCTCCATTATTCAAATGTCAGAAATGCCAACACAATGAGGAGCTGACAAAAGAAATAAGTATGTTCAATGAAAGATTAACCTTCCTTGAACAAAGTTAAGAAGCAATAAGCTCTAAACTTCAAGGTAAAGCTAATATATCTAACCATACTAACCATATTAATGAGAGGGTAATCAATACAAGTGGTTCAATTATTGACAAAGGATTACCTCTTGTTAATAGTCCTGGTACTGCTACAAAGTCATCCCTACCTACTGTTACATTTACTAATATACAAACCCATACAAGAGGTCTAAGTAGGAAAAGAGTAAGGCAGGATGAAGTAAAATCCAATAATGATGACAGGTTTGTTGTCCAAAGTTCCAAAGTCTCAAAAAGGGGCTGTAAAGCTAACCACTTTAGCATACCCACCTCAAACGTGTTTGATCCCGTATCAGATTACAAATCTACATCCAGTTCATCAAATTCTCAAACAAAGTAGGTGACCCCAACCATGTCTTAAACAAATGCCTCAGAATTAAGCAACCTGGTTATTAATAATGTTAATACTCTTAGCACACCTCCAATGGGGTACTTAGTTGATAGAACCTCTGACAATCATTCAGCAAACCCTGATCAAAGGGAACAAACAAATGAGCCCTAGAACTTGGATGAAATGGTTGACAATGACCAGGCTGTGAACCAGTTAACAGTATCAGAAAAAACTAGGTTGGCTGACCAGCAAATCAACAATATACAATAAATACAAATTCCCAGTGATGATCCTAATTTAATTGATTTAGTCAGTGCAATGGATGTAGGGAACACAGAATCAAAGCAAATTTATGTTCTAGGTGATTCAATGATCAAACATCTAGACAGAATTATTTGCAAATCATATAATATCAATAGAACATTATCTAGCTTTAGTGGGACAAGAATTGAAGATATTATAATCAGGTTAAATAACATTCTATCACACACTGGAGAAAACTCATTTGTTATACTTCATGTTGGGGTCAACAATGTATTCTCTGAAACAGTAAGCAAAATTAAACAAGACTTTGTGCAACAACCAATAAATTGTTGGACATGGGTTGCAAAGTTGCAATATCAGAAATTCTCCCAGTGCCTAAAACTACTGAAAACAAGACCAAAAAAAATTACAGTAAATCAGTAAATGAATGGTTGAGAAAATGGAGTATGAGACAGGATTTAAAATATATAACCCACTGAGAGGCTTTTGTTGACAGAAGCAGTTATTACTGCTGGGATGGAATTCTTCTTAGTCAGAGACGGTGCAA